>JASUAD010000021.1:31067446-33543696 GCA_037013555.1 Sextonia rubra | reverse complement strand
TAATCTTCTTCTTCCCACAAGATACTCAAGCTTACCAATTACATAGGATATCAAACATGTTGAGATTTTCAAACCCCAATACAACCGGAACCCATCTCACAAGATTAGTGACCGAAGAAAAAGAATAATCTCTAAAAATCCTCTCATTCCTTTCATTCCAAACAAACCAAAGGATTTGAATCTCTAAAGAATAAGTTGGCATCCAAAAAACAGACTCCATCCTAATTGTTGGACCGAAAGAGAACACCTGTGAAACACCGAGCCACGCCATATCTGTTAAGAAAATGATACCAAACCTGGGAAGCAACCTCACAGTGTAAGAAAAGATGATCAACAGTGTATCTGCCATGGACACTTTCTTGTGACCACCATCCAACAGAACACCTCCACTTTAAGAGGAGCCAAGCCTAACCATGGTAATGCACTAGGAGAAGAGGAATGAGTTGCCCCCCTCCAGAGCCTAGTAGAATGACTTGAATTAAACTGCCCTAAAGATGAGGGTTTTCAAATCTGAGAATCCTTACCATCCCTGCAAAGAAAACTGCGAGAATGAAGATTCAACTCCCTATATTGAGTTTCCTTAATCTGATGAAGAACTCTCCTAAAAGGCATGTTCCATTGCAAACCATCACCCCCAAACTCATAACACTCACTCACAGAAGACTTTCTATTGGAAATGACTCTAAACACCCTAGGAAAAATACCACTCAACAGACCCGTCCCACCCAATCATCCAACCAAAACCTGCCTTCCCTCCGATCCCCCAATAAAACCCACCCCTTTTGAAAAGAAAACCACCCTCAAATTTTCCTATCTCCTGTATCTCTCAGCATCATGTTGAAGCAGAAAAGAGGAAATCAAACCTTGTTGATGGCATGTCCCAATTTTCGGAGAGTTAGGGCACAGGTCCAAAACCCAAACAGACAATGTTCAGTTAAGATGAATACAATAACTTTTCAAGTTTTACTACAACAGTTATCTTTTTCAATTGACAGTAGGCTTTCTAGAGACCTTTAATTTAAGAGGCAGTCACTTGCACTCATGGTTTATATCACTATATTCCTTTTTATGTAAGTAAATTGGACTGTCTCTACTGGTTGAATAAGAGTTCAGAGTTAAACAGTCTGATAAGATTTAGGAGATGCTATAATGAATGATGCTGCTTAGAGTTACAACAGAAGATCAACTTGCTGCATGAACTTGTTTTATTGGACGTTGATCAGCAAAACTCCGAAGAATTACACTCATTCTTCTTAAGAAAGGATACAAATTCAATATTTGTGAAGTTCATTTTCGAATAAGGAGTCCATGGTCAAATACAACAATGATGCTCAGTGCTTGATTTGACCTGCTTACTTATGTGTATGCCTATCATTATACTCTTTGGACAACTGGACTTGCACTTATTGTAGTTCTTTCTTTTTTTGCATCGCCAATACCAGATAATATTCTATTCTTTCTTTGCGTAACCACTAACAGGTAACCAGTGTTACAGTAAATTTGACTGCCTTTTATTCCTCTATGTTGCTGAAGAGCCAGACAAGATATTTGTAAAAAGAGTATGAAAACAACCAAATTAGATACAAAGGTCAAAAAAGAAGGGGAATTAACTGTAAACTTCTAAAAAATGACTACACTGGATAGAAATTCACTGTAAATTCTATTAAGACAAGCTTCTCTACATATAGAGAAGATAACAAATCAAATTGTAATTTCCTTGTCTCTCTCCTCATTTCTCTCAACAATTCCTCTAATCTCTCAAACTCTCAATTTCAACAACCATATCTTTAATATGTTAAAGACCTACCACAAATGGTCATTTTCGAATAAAGGATCGTCTGATTGGTAAAACAAGAAAGAAATCCCTTGATCTCTTAAAACAAAGACAACAAAACCGATCATCATGCTTTGGAACTGATCCTCAGTATCCCGCCATTTTTTAGTCTTTTACTGGCTCACTGGATCAGATATCTCTTCCAAAGGCTTTCAATATGCAATTTGACAAGAAGAACAAGATCGTAAAACTTCATAACTAGATCAAATATCTCTTTCAAAAGCTTTCAATCATGCAATGTGACAAAAAGAACAAGATCGGAAAACTTCACAAATGAGTGGATAAGGGAGGATCCTTAGTTTTATTGAAGAGCAATATATATATATATATATATATATAGGAATTCTAATGAGTGCTCCATTTTAAAAACACCCCTCCTTCCGCTCCTCTTCTTTTCGGTCATGGGGCCCATGTTGATTCAATCTAGTCTTTTCATCCACACTATACCCCTATGAATGGTCATAAGTCTAAGTTTAACACTCTTCCGACTTTTTTTTAGCGTTGGATTGAAATCATAATAAAATGATGCTTCTAAACCATTAAAATTTAGGGCCATAGATCAAAAGGTTAGGATTATCTTATGGACTCAAGATTTTGCATATAGGTAGGCCTCATATGGATATTCACATCCAATGGACTTCCATGATCATCATGCATCTCAATGGGCCCCAACAAAGAGGAGTGTTTTTTAACGCTGTGTAGTGCTCCCCATATACATATATTAATTATATATAGGGCTTTAATCCTATGAGAAGCATTCGCACACTTGTGGGTCTCATTTGGGGATGGTACCAATGGAGATGAAAAGATCTATGTGGGACCACCCTAAATATCAAGTTTGGCCCCAATCACATGTCCCTAACCTCTTTATCCGTGGTCTACAAATCCAATACATGCGGATTACTGCACAGTCGATTCAACGGTCCAGTAAATTTGGATTTGACCGTAACTTGGGGCATGTGACTATCAAGGGGGTTCTTGTGTATTGCAATATTTGGATTGGGTGATAAATGGGCCCCACCTAGACTTTTCACACAACAATGGTGAGAACTAGTTCTCATAGGATTATTTTTCATATATATATATGGTGAGATTCTGGACCATGGTCAATCCGAATGCAAGATAATTACTAGGTCTTGGCTCTGATACCATGTAAAATTTTGAATAAAGGGCTACATTGGATAGAATTTCACTACTGACACAAGCTTTTCTAAATATATAGAAGATACAAATTCTAATTCTAATTTCCTTATCCCTCTCCTCACTTTTCTTAACAATCCCTCTAATCTTTCTCAACTACTCTTATCTATCATATCGAAGGATAGAAAATAGCAGAGACGTTGTGGGATTAGAATGATTTTTTTAGAGAAGTTAGAGATGGGATAATGAAATAGAATTTGAATTGTTATCTTCTATATATAGAGAGAGATAGAGAGAGAGAGATAGAAAGAGAGAGAGAGAAGCTTGTTTCAACAAAATATACAGTACTATAAAAAGTTTATTTGGTATTAGAGCCAGTGGTAGCAGCGGTCTTGCAATTGAGACGACCATGGTCTTGGACCTAGCCATCACTTTCTTTTTCTTTTCAATAAAATCAAGCATCCTCGCTTATCCACACATTTATCAAAGTCTTACGATCTCCTTTTCATTAAATTGTACAATTGAAAGCTTTTGGAAGAGATCACGACAGATCTCATCTAGCAAGTCTCCTACACTGACAAATTTAAAAAGAGTAGGACACGATTGTGATGGACTTCATAGATGGATGATGATCACTAGAAAAACATGATGATTGTTTTTGCTATGGTTTTTTTTTAAGAGATCAAGAGGTTTTTTTTTTTCATGTTTACATATCACAAAAGGACCATGTGATAAAATAGACAATAGTAGTTGAGAGGTTGAGAGATTATAGGGATTGTTGAGAGAAGCGAGGAGAGAGAAAAAGGAAAATTGAATGAGTAGTGTTATCCTCTTTGTAAATGGAGAAGCTTGAGTCAATAAAATTTAAGATGAAATTCTATCCAATGTAGTCTTTCTTAATAAGTTTACATCAACAAGCGAAAGATCTACTAGTGCATTTAAAGGAATCAATTCATAAATGACAAACGTACCAGCGGATGACAACTACAAAATGGAATGTGAAAAAGCAGCTCATACATGATACATGGAAAAAAGATTACCAAATGATATCTATAATTATGACAGTCAGTAGTGCCGATAGCACCAGAAAACACTATTTCCCACACCTTCATGATCAATAAGGTCCCTGCACCCCCCCACCATGGACGGATTTGTAGATGTCTACCATCAATCTTAGAGTTCCCCATCCACAAAGACTCACTTCTTCAGTAGGAACGGAAAGTTCAATGAAGAAAACGCCAAAGGCCAGCAAAAACACACTTGAACTCTGAATGGTTTATCCTTGAACTCAGAATGGTTTATCCTTTTCATATCTGCATAAAGTGCAAGTGAACACAGAAGACCATTTCTAAAATCACCAAATGTAAATGCTAATGAATAGAAGTAGCAAAGATTCCAACTAGGCATTAAAGTGGGATTGGCAACTCATGTGTAAGGTTCTTGCAACTAAGATCTGGGTTGGGATGTGTCATGCTTCACCTGTTGGTTTTTTCACTATGGGAAAGGCAAAAATGGTATCTCGACTACAACATTGAACCGATTTTTTGGACAGACATGCCTCATACATGGTTTATACCTTTTCCCTATATCTATCACCAGAATAACAGGATTTCAGCTCCAGAGACCAGCCACGAGAGAGAGAGAGAGAGAGAGAGAGAGAGAGAGAGAGAGAGGTGGTGCTTTTTGTTAATGCCCTTGTTCACTATGACAAATCATTCACAACAAAAGTACCACAAACTGATCGACCACCAAACTGAAATTTTTACTACAGCAGATCTTTGATTGACTATCTAAGTCACAAGTAAATTTTACAGAAAGCAACAACTTTATAATGTCGATAGGAATAACCAAATCACAGATGAGAACTAAGATTGATGAAGAAATAATTTAGGGAAAATGTGTAATAAAAATAATTTTCCAATAGCTAATACTATGATAAAAAGGCTGCATAGTTTAGATCCTAGAAGGGAATTTATTCTTGAATTCATACTAAATGGGCTCTCTTTTATTTCACCATTGTTGTACTTAATGTTAATCAGGCTCTCACCATTGATTTCATCATCAGTATAGAAAGTTCCTATCCTCATCATTATCATTGCCTTATCCCCTCAACCTGAGTCAACTAAATGCATTCTACTCAACCAGAGGGTAAAGCCAAGACTAAGAGTGCTAACGTGCTTGAAGCAGCGCAGGGGAAGAAGATTAGCCAACGGGCTAATCTCCAAGCCAAAAGGCCTAGGGATAAATTGTCTAGGTGTCTCACCAAAGACAAATAACTCTCTGAACTGAGAACCAATGCCCAAAGCTTTATTCAATATCAAAATCTATCTCTCTTGAAGATATTACAAACTTATTTATAACTATAACATTCTCTAAAAAAAGGAAATACCTAATTCTAAACAAATAAGAAGTCCTAAGTCAAATCCAACTGGACTTGTCAAATATCAAACAATTACTATTAATATAATCCTACTATAAGTCTACTGTGTTTTGGTCCTGCGGGTGTAAACTTTCAGACGGGGCCCACTATTATGATGGCCTGCGTCAATGCTTAAATAGTTAAATGTCTGAGTAGCCCAAAAGTGTAAATGAGTGCCAAAAAGAAAAGCGCAAAGGTGGATAGACATCTTTTATCTTAATCCTATCTCATCACCAGTGTGAGCTATGCTTTTCCATTTGACCCTAGTGAAGGCCATGTTACTAGTAACTCCATAGCCTAACATGTCTTTCCTCACTACTTAATTCGATATCTTAATTGGTCTCTTCCTTCTCCTAGTTCTATGTAACAATCCTCTAACCTATCATACAAGATCTAATTTAGGCCTTTCATGCATATGCGCAAACCATCTCAAATGACAATCAATGATTTTCATTTTTCTACTGTGGAGGATTCCTGTTGTTTGCAGCCCAACTCAGGATGGAGGCTGACCCATGATGTTCTTGCAAAAATCTGTGTGAACACTTGTATCCATCTTATGTTATTAATAATAGCATCGGTTTTGTAACTCCACAAATCTACACAGCATAAGCATCATGGTTGCTTGTACTTGTTCTCCTTTTTCCATTGCTCAACATTCAACTTTGTGCAACAGAGTCGGTCTAACCGTTGCTCTTATAAAGTAGCTCTCAAATCAAAGTGGCACTCTGGTTATATAGCACTACACTCTCTCGTATCCACTTTCCCTTCCCTGATTGTGTTGATTCTATTCACCATATTCAACTCAAACGTGACTACCTATCAAGACTGACCGCACTGTCCTCTACTAAGTTGTCTCTATTTTTGACCAACCCATCTTCCCAGCTCTCAGATCCCTAAATTTGCATTCCATATATTATGCCCTTGACCCAAGAATTCTCGGCTTGTTTCCTCAAACATCTTTCTCCAAAGCTCTAGCTTTTCTTTTACTTACTTTCTTCGTCTGTCTAATGAGTACCATGTCTTCTACAAACAACATAGACCATGGAACTTCAAATTTATCATTATTTTGTCCATAACCAACGCAAATAAATATAGACTCAAAGCAGACCCTTAGTGAAATTCCACTCCAACTAGGAACTAAAACTTCACCTGACACAGAATTATGACATTTACCACTACTTGTAATCTAGCATGATTTTAGTTTATCTGATGAGGATGCACTTTTTCTCCAAAATTAGCCAAATTAACTTCCTAGGTGCTCTATAGTAAGGTTTCTCAAGTACCTGCAATGGATGAGCACTGAACTTGGAAGCCACACAAAGTGGTACATTATTTTTCTACTTATTCCGCCTTTCAGTATCACACGCAGCAACCAAATAACAACCATTTCTACAAAAAATTTATCACTTCTATTAACTTCCCTGTAATTGCAAGTACAACCTTAAGCCTATGATACCTAGATATGACATAGATATGGCAGCGACAGTGGATATGGATATGAATTTTACACATAAAAGTGAAGTATGGATACAATACCACACGATACATTGTTTATTTTGAACTATCCAGGTATCATAGCTGAGAGCATAGTTGTTAAGTGTACAAAAATGTGATGAATGTGTATGAAATGGAGACATCTCGTTGTTAGATGTTTCCATACTATTACAAAAGTTATGAATCATTAATATTAGAAAGAAAACTAAACTACAAATCCCTTACAATCATTTTCAAAAATAATAGAAGTTCAAAATATCGCTCAAGTCATCAACCATATATGACAGACTGCTCTTTCTCCTAAGAAGCACATTTCCTAAACAATATAAATATGAAATGAGTCATCAAGGAAAAGGGTGTTGGACTATATAGGGAAACTTTTAAGGTAACTATGCCATAGACAAATGACAGCTCGATATATATTCCTATATGGATGAGGAGGTACAGAGTTTTTGACAGCTTAAGTTCACAAGATAGAAAAGTAAAGAGACCTGAGTTTTTTATGCAAGACTTCCCATTGAACGTGAAATATCAAAGGCCCATGAGTAACATTCACAATTTATTCACAATGCAACTATAAAAGCCTCCAGCACACAATTTTCAGATATGCAATGGTAGCAACAATGCACAGCCAGAAATAGCTGAATAATTCAATTGATTGGGATTTATGTGCACCATGAACACATGGATCCGATAACACACTTACATCACCGGGTAACTAGCCGCTTAGAATTAAATGATTTTGTAAAGCCAGGTCCATGGGGGCTACCAGTTTTCCTTGTCAATCTTGGACTTCTCAAGGATGTACTTTCCTTCTTTGTACTTCTGTGACGCCTCATAAGCTTTTTCATACTTCCAACCCAACACTTCGCGACAGTCAGAGCAGTAAACATCAGCAACACTGTGAAGTCCAGTGATGAGCTGCCTATCTTCTTGTGGCCCTGTAACTATGTTCATTGCGTGTGCAAACAAAAAGGCCCGGCCGCCTTTTCCCTGAAAGAAACTTCATGAAATAACATTGATGATAATTCTTAAAAAGAAAAAACTACCCATATTGCACCAAAGAAAAAAAATCTAGAAGTCATACCTGGATACATATGAGTATATTAGACCACAAAGAACCAGTAAAGATGTGGGGGAAAGAGTTCTCTGAACCCACATCTGATTCATAAAATTCATTTGAATCAAAAAATGGCAAGAATATTAAATATAGCTTCAGCCATCACACTTTCTTACATAAATTATGTATTCCAATAAAGGAAACATTTGGATGGCCCTTTCAAAGCATCTTGCCCAATATGGTTTTAGTTTCCAAAGAATTCTATGGATTTAAATTTAAGGGAACAAAGATTACAGACCCAAATCAGAATTCAAACAAGAATCCAAGATATTGATTTAAAAAACTAAAAAGCACGATCTTCACCTGAAAAAGTTTCGAGATTATATCATCGTGGAGTGCAACATGGTTACGGCAATTGTAGCAGCTGTATATCCGAGGTCCAACCAAATCCGCCATTGGAGAAACCAAAATTCCACCCTAAGCCTGCTCAAACATAAAAATAAGAATCTCATATTTGCCCAATACCAAACACCAACCATCAGTCAAAATTAAACAAACAACCCAGTTACAAAATCTCCCTAACAAAGCAAAACAACACAACCCAAAAATACCTACACACCCCTCACCCGGAATTCTGCTCCTTTACTTCAAAATCAAAGCAAAAAAATGTGAATGATTTGAGACCCAGAATACCACCTCACCAAAGTGGCTCATAATATTTACATTGAAAACCCAAAGTCGATAAGAACAAGTTTGGGTAGCAAGGAGTGAGGATATATAATTACAAGGAAAGAAGGAAAGAAAAAACTAGTTTCCTATATCCAAGAACCCAAAATAGTGAAAATCATAACAAGTGGATAAAACCATATTTTTTTTTTAATGTACTCAATGGATTATGGATAAGGATCTGAGCTATAAATGGCAGCAACAACAGAAAAACTATGTACACAATTCACAAGATTGGAGAATTTTTTTTGGGTTTTGTCCCCCATTGGAAGTCTCAATATATCTGAGGGGTAAAATGAAAATAATGAATAGATTGAGAATTCAAGAAAGCCTGATTCTTTGCTTACAAAATAAAAAAAGGAGGTGATAAAATTTAATGGGCGAGAAGGTTTATAGTGTTCTTAACAACAGATTAAGACCGACAACGACATCACAAAAGATTGAAGAGAGAGAGAGAGAGAGAGAGAGAGAGAGAGAGAGAGAATTAGAATTTGGGGTTTCTGAGAAGATCCGGAGAAAGCTGAAAAAATTCTCATGTCCCAGTTTTTTGAAGAAGTTTGACCAAATTGCCAATTTTGACATATTTTTTTGTTCTTCGCCGGCGAATGGCTCGAGATTATCAATTCTGTCTGTCCTGTTCTCGTTGCTTTACGCGCGGGGAATATTGCCGGAGCCAGGAGTGTGCAGTGCACCGCGTGAGATGTTGAAATTTTATTCCCTCGATAGATTATTGGGTCCCAAATGGTGTATACACCTTTTTTTTTTTAATATGCAACTGAACTCGACCAAAACCTTCTTGGCTGAAAAAGAGAAACTTGGGATAGAAATAGACCACTTTTCCCCATGGGCCTTCAATTTGGAGTTGATTGACGATCGGACTACAAAATGCAAATCCATAATTATTACTTAGTAGTTGGTAATTCGGTAAATCCAGGTCTCCAAAACTTAATTGGTCCTGCTCCTGCTCCTGCTCCTACTCCGCCTCCACTGATATCCCCAACTTGTTTTATAGATCAAAAAGTAGAGTAGACCCAAGCACCAAACAAGAGCAAAATGCATCACCCCTCGAATCCTTTTTTTTTTTTTTTTGGCAAGCTATTGATCCTACCAGCGGATTCCTATACTTATTCCAATGTCTTTTTTTTTTTTTTTCTAACTACTCCCAAATCCCCTTCAATCTCACCACCCCATCATTGCAAAAAAAAAAAAAAAAAAAGGGCTCACAACCCATCATCGGTTGTGGGGAATTGCACACTAACTCAAGCAAGAGTTTTTTCTTTTCCCATCCAGACCTATAGTTTTGTTTGTCATTGCATGATCGCTATAGCATTGCCAATATTCCACCGGATATAGGATCCATCCAAATACACAATCAAAAGTGGACCCATCAAATTGGATCTTGATATCGGGAATTTTTGACCTGTTTAGTAATGGAGCCAAATCCAAATAATAGATGATCCAAACACATTAACTTAGTTGGCCAAAGGCAGTTACTAAAGATCTAATTGCTTTCAGAATATTAGAAGATGAATATTTTTTCTCACAATTTTTTTTCAAAACACCAATACCATTTTACCAATACATCCCTGTGTAAATTGGAATCAGAACAATGAAATGCTAACTAAAATTGAGAACCAACCTTTATTGACCCGGAATCAGCTTCCTTTATGATAGTATTTGATGTTGCAGGAGCTTTGATTGAAGAAATTTCTGTGTATCAAGGAGAGATGAACCTCCCTTTATATCAATCCTCTTTCTTCACTTGCTTCTTCTATTTATAACTTGTGAGAGAGATGTGTCTTCTTAGATTTGATTTCCTTTTATATATATCTCTCTTTCTTTTCTCGTTTGCAATATAGCTATCTCTTATCTACTTAATAAGCTTATCTTCAAAGAGATTTTTGTAAAGAAAATTTATTTGTTACTTTGGGCCGCCCACCAGTCATCTCATGTGAGTGGGCCCTATGTTAAAGATGCCATCAGTTTATGTTAACGTAGATATTGAATAGCTGGTCCTTTATATATTTTTACTACTTCAATGATAATCTGTCGAAATCCTTCAATGGAAAGAATAGGCCCATTTACTTGTAATCAAATGGTTATTTGAGAAAACACAATTTAGACTTTTCCGCCCTCTATCCAGGAGGTGAGAGGTATTGGTTCTTACCAACGTAATCAGGATTCAAACCTGGTAGGCACTTTTCCTCACTTGAAATGTTCTTTCCTCACTGGAGAGTTTTCCAACCTCACCCAAGCTATCTCCCATCCTCCGAGGGTTCCCTCAACAGAGAGCTAAGGGGTCTCAACACCCCTAAGACTGGGATACCAACAAAAAAAAAAAAAAAGGCTTTCCATCCATTTGGGACAAGCCCTTATGGGGCGCAATTGGCTCTTATAATCTCATATGTAATGTTGACAATAGGTCAATTAGGATCAAACTGGGTTGACCATAAAAGGGCGACATATCAGCCTAGCCCAAATTTAATTGATCATAAAACAGATCTATTTGATTTCACACATCTGGCAAGAGATTGCCACATCGAGAAAGAAGTAATTTTTGTTTAATGCAATCACAATGGCTCCACCTGTTTAATCATAGAGTTGAAAAGAAGCTCAAGTACTCATATATGATATAATTATGTTGGAGCTCGGCCCTTTAATAATAGACTAATAATAGAGTATAGATGGTAGGGGCAGAATCAGGCTGGACCACGAAAAGATTTTAGAAAACTATATGCGTTTTCACATCACTCCTTCAATTATAGTAATAGCACAATTACCGTGCTTAGCAGAGACATGTTTGCCAACGAATGTAAAATATATTTCATGATCTATTAAAAAAATTTAGATCATGCAAAATTATCCTCAAACACAAAAAAAAAAAAATTAATTTAAATATAACGCAAAATCTTAAAAAGAAAATATAAGAAGAGAAGATTATGGGAATTCCTTTTTTCTCAGTAGAAAAGGGTTAGAAGTGGAATATGAAGAAAAAAGAAAATTTATATTTAGAGTGAAAATTACATTATTGTAGAGAGAAAAGTGAAAAGATGAAAATAAGATTTGAATACTTATAAATGCATGTTGGAAGTGGAGGAGAAAATGAGTGACTTGTGGAATATATTTAATAACTTCCGGTAAAATTGACAAGTGCTGAAAATTAAAGCCAAGAACGTTGGCTTTTATATATTATATATATATAATAGATTGTTGGTTTGGGTTTTTGTTGAGTGGGGTGGGGGGTGCTCCCAAAGGTTTAGAAACCTATACATTTTTTTTTTTTTTACATATATCCCCTCTTTCAAATTGAAATAATGACTATATGGCCCCGCCCCGTATCCTCAGCTCGAGCTGAGGATAGGGCTGCCAATTCGAGCCTGTGGGGCTCACGTGGAGACCCACATGGGGATTAGTGGGGGGTGGGATTTGATGGTCTCCCTAGGCCCTCTTTTTGCAAAAAATAAACCCATCATTAATTATATTATCTCCATCTAGACCTTAAAAGTTTAATAATGCATAATCCATTCGGATGAGTGTCACTTGATCCAGCAGTTTAGTCACATCGGATGGAGCCCAAAATGGGTGGACCAGTGGAATTCAAGGGTCCCTTGTGTGTGGTCCATCTGGATAGACCAAAAGTGGGCCCCACATGCTCAGCGAGAGAGGAGTTTTCATATCCGCTCGAGTTGAAAAGAGGCTCCTTGTATACATATGTAAGGAAAAACCTCTATCGAGCACTGATATTTAAATAAGGTGAGCACCATGACAAAATACCTAGTAGGCCTAAACTTATGATCCATCTAAATGGTACATAAAATAGGGACACACTGTGATAGCCCCGATCCTAAGTTTAGCTCCACAGTTAGATCAACTTGCATTCATTTTGGACGGTAAAAATTTGTCGACTATTGATCAAGTGGTTAGAATGATAATTTGAGTAAGATGATAATTTAAGCCATCATCACCATACATGGGTAGGAGGGTAAATCTTTCTATTCTTTTGATCCCATCCCTAAGTAGTGCCTCACTAAAAGTGGTGCTCACCTTATGCTCGGCTGGGGGGGGGGGGGGGGGGGGGGGGGTGGTTCAAGCTGCACTATTTGAGCGGTCAATAGTATGCGGTTAAGTTGAGGAGAAGCGCCTATAATATATATGTATAGAGAGAGAGAAGCAATTTAGTTAGATGGTGCGGTACATAAGTTAACTTTTTAAGGCCCCTAGAGTTGTGCCTCGCACAACTCCAGATGAGCTCTAAAAAGTTAGCTCATTTACCGCACCATCTCGCTAAATTGTTTCTCTCCCTCTTTATTTATATCTATCTACATATATAAATGATGCTGATCGCAGAAAATTCACAATGATTATAAGTCATAATCTCACAAATTCACTAATACAAAAAAATGGAAATAAATCATTAATTTTCATTTTATCTCCTTGAATTCTCATGGTTCATTTGGCTTTGTCCTCAGGGATGTAGGTGGTCTACAAAAATTTTAACATAACCCCTCCCCCCCTGGTGTTAGATGTGGTAAAAAAAGAAAGTACAAAAGAATATTACACAAAAAGAATACAAAAAAGGTGGAATTTTCAGGATGTGCAAGTCCAAGACCAGTTTTAGTTAGTCTTAGAATTATCCAACCCCGTTATTCCTCTTCTCCATTTTTTCTTTTACCTAAGACCAATTTGGGCTGGTCGAATCTACAATCCAACTCTTTCTCCTTTCTTCAATAAACTGTACTTCTGCCTTTGCCATTTTTGAAGTCTCTAGATCCAATGTAGAGAATCCAAAGATCATGTCAGAATCACTATGATTTTTTTTATAATCACCACTTTTCTACAGACTCTGTTATACAAGTCTGGTGGGTAGAGTTTATCCTAACCGGAAAATCAAGGTTGTGCCAAGGTTAGAATGGATTGCACACAGCCCAAGGAATGGTCTCTGCAGGCCCAAAGTGGGAAAACTAAAAGAAACACAGTATCATCGTTTAAATTTTGCCATGGCTGCAAAGAAAAAAATTACTGAACTCTAAGAGATGCTCCTTTATTTCCAGAACCACATTTCACTTTTTTTGTGAAGAGAGATACTGGTGGGAGATCTTGAGTCTATAGTATTGCCGAAGATTATCACTGAGTATGCTGAAATCCTGGAGTGTTGAAGTGCCCTGGTGATGGGGTGTCTAAGTGCCCTGGTGATCCAGTGCTGTAGTGCCGAGGAGTTCTCTGCCAAAGGGATCAAACCTTCTTTTTATAGAGCTTTAAAATGGTTGAGTTGGTTCGGGGTGCTTCCAATTTGAAATAAAAAGGAATAACAAACCACTTCTATTGAAACTGCCGATAATGCTTTGCCCGTGTCAACCGTATAAACTTGAACAGTTAAACAATGGCTGGTCATGGGATTTAAGTAATGGACCGGCCATGGAATTCGAGGCAAAGACCAGCTGTGGTACTTTGTATTTTGCTCAATGCTCTACAACAAGAGGCGATGGACTTATATATAATATAATCGGACATACAAATCGTCATGTGGTTTCAAGTCATGGGAAACATATAAATACAAAAAAGTGATGGGGAACATGCATCCACATAGTCATGGGGCACACTTTAATATAAAGAAGAATTAGTGGCCGTTCGGCCCTGGGGAACATGAGAATACATGTAACCAAGTAAAAAGGTCGCCGGGTGTGGACATTTGGTAAAATGGCCAGTTATGAGCTTCACGGTGGCCAATTATGCAACTTTAAACATGGCCGGTTGTGGGCTTTTTATAAACACGTGGCCGTTTGTGGCATGATATGGCTATTGGGAAAAGCGGCACAACGAAAATTATTCGTGATCAACGGATCATCCATGATAAATACACATAATTACATCATCAAGTAATCATACACATGAACACAACAATTTTACATGGTTCAGCGACTTTACTTACATCCATAGAGAAGAAAACTCATCTATCATAATCCCACCTCAATCCCATAGGATCTAGGGTTACTATACATTAATATATAGTTTCCGCTTTTTTGATCAGCAAAAAAACCCATATATAATGACTAAAATACACCTATCACTGAACTTCGGTCATGGCTAAACCAGATGAGTAATGCGGTTAAACCGAAATACAAGTCAAAACCCAACAATCTCCACCTTGGCTTGGATTCCGTAAATCGTCAGAGCCACCTTGAGTTATTCGGTAATATCTTCACGTACTTTGTTAAATAGTACATCACTACACCAATGGTGTAGTCTTCTTTGTTCAACACCTTAACATGTTGAACTAGCACTTCACGCACCTCGTTGAAAGGTATGCCTCCGCACACGCTACGACTTAGCGCGTCACCTGCACCTCCTAACCCTAATGCACGGACAATCTTAGCATTGTCTGGTGCCAATCAAGTTCAAACTGACTTGAGACATCTTACAGTGGCCTCCTTTGACCTCAACACTCCTATTTTAAACCTTCGAAGTGCCCTCCATTTGTTGCCATATGCATGCATCCTTGCAACACAATGAACTTAACTTTCATTAGTCAAGACAGAACTTAAGACCTTTCTAGACCTGGATCTCATTGGTACCTTATAAATCATGGTTTAAAATCGCGATATCGGTCGTGGTATAGGCCAACCCCGAAAACCGATACCGTCGCGATATCTGTCGCAGTTCGCGGTCATCACGGTGTGAATTTATTTTTAACCCTAAAAAATTAAAAAAATAACAAAAAAATTCAGAATATTATAAAATGTTGGAAAACACTGTTTGTTTCCATTAGTAACAACTATAAAGTAAAACATCAGTCCTCCTAAGTTATAGTATCTTATATCGCTATAAGATTTTTAAAAACTTATTATGTGAAGTTTAGCCCAACTCTAATTTGACTTTAATTTGTCAAGTGCCTATTTAAAAATAGGCATATATTTTGAATAATTTTATGAAATAGCCTTTCAGTAAAAATTATTACCATGATATGTGTAATTTAAAATTTTATTTTAATCTGAATTTTTTCAGATAAATAGTTTTGTAGAAAACTAATGCCCTTATTTTTTATGACATAAATTGTGGCCTAGCTAATTGTTGTGTTTTACTTTCCCATATAGAAAAAAAATGCCCCAAGTGAATATAAGATAGTGTAGTATTTCACTATGGGTTAGTTTTTTTAAAAGTGGGCTAAAGCCCAAAAATTATATTGTGGTAGACTCACACCATTATATAAAATGGTCAAAACCCTAAAAGGGCATTCTCTCTCCCCTTTCCAATTTCCAGACTGTAGACATGATGGCAATAGAGGCAAGAAACGTTGGAAACAGAGGAGACCAAGGAAAGAAGAAGGAGAGGGAAGAAGAGAAGAAAAATAAGAAAAAAGATGAGAAGAAGAAGAGGAAGAGGGTGGTTGGTGTGGTTGCAGTTGGAACAGGACTAAAAGTGGTTGCAACTATGGCTGGTGGTGATTGTAGGGCACTGCCGGGCTATTTGGCAGTGGTAGTAACAAACACCATGCGATAGGGCTAAGGATTTCAGGTACGTATTCTCTCTTTATTTTCCATTTTTCTGTAGGGATCCTCTCTTCCTCTCTCTTTCTCTCTTTCTTTTTTTCTTTTTTTTTATTTTTGGAGTTTCATTCGTATCGGTCGTTACGACCGATATTTTGAAAATATCGGCCAATATTTAACCCCCCCCTTTTTTTTGCGTTATGGACTATTACGATACCGATACCGGTATCTCATTAAAATATCATTGCAGTTGAGGCTGATACCAGTACGTATCGGCCGATATTTTAAACCTTATTGTGAATCCTTCCTTCTATCTCAATTCCAGTATTTCTTCCATCAAACCCACAACTATCCTGTTCTAACTTGTTTTGGCAGGTTGGGCATTATACATGTGGGTTAGGTATGACTCGATGTTAAACTAGCTTACTCCGACTAAACAAGACTACCTTTTCTTAAGAAATCAACTCTGTTCAGGCCTTTTTGGATTTCCGCTGGATGATATTATCGAAGATCCATCAATCCATCTTCCGTTGATCCATCGTATCTAACTCTGCCTAAATCATAGATTTCCTCCCATGTTATTTGATGTCTCCTTTACTTCTCCACATGAAAAAGCATCACCTATCAATCTGTAGCAATTTTCGACCACTCACCCTTTATAATAACCAATGTTCTCTTTTTTACTTTCACAACTCCACCTACTATAATGCACTTACAGCCCTTGGAGTCTAAGGCAACTGAAGAAATCCAATTTCTTTACAAACCAATAACATTCATCACATCCGTTTGGGTCTGAACAATCTCATTATACACTCGGATCTTTACCACTTTTATTTCAAATGCTGATCAATTTGCATTCTCTCTCATAAGAATAGCTTCATCAACATGTGAGTTATATGTGTCAACTAATCTTTACTCGAACACGATAGGAAAAATCTGAATCTCAATACCATGAATCATCATTCGGATTCATACCTGTAGTGACAAAAGTGATTCCTCGTTATCTGAATCTAAGCTTTCTTACACATTACCGCTTTCTGATTCTGATTCTTTTGCTTTTCCTTCCATTTTTGCTTGTCGCTCCTTCCTCATCCTTTCGACACGAATCTAAGCATTCCATCAAAGTACTCAGAACAATCTCCTATTCATGACATTAAGTAATACTTTTCAATCATTACTGCATCACTGAGTCTAATATTCTTTCCTACCAATCTTTGAAGTTCTTTCTTTGTTAAACATTTCAATTTGGGTCATGATGCTTAAATCCACTGCTATCATCATAAATAACTTAGTTTATAGAGTCCCTCGATCTTTCTGCCCATCAAACTGCCAATATCTTCTATCTTCCTCATAGATCTTATCACCATGAGCACGTTGGAAAAAAAAGGATCTAAAATTCTACTCCGGATGGCTTCAATATCGCAGAAACAGTTTTTTGCATTTCGATCAATCAAACCTGCTTGTTGACCATTGAACTGCCCATCTTCTTCCACACATGCGTAAATCTGCTTGCAACCAGTCTATATGCACAAACAGATCTCCGATCAGATATCGGGCGATCGAGATATTATAATAACAATTTCAACTACAAATCTGGTCAAACTGCCTTTGACTGTACTACCTACTGATGTATGCTGACATCAGCATTGCAGTTGGCAGGCTGCGTTGACTTTGAGAAATGGGTCAGATTGATTGAACCTGGAACATACTTGCACTGCTGGGTTTGCTGCAACCTAGTCAAGTCCAACCCGACCCAAACCTAAACCTTTACTGAATTCCTACTGGGCTTGCTACCTAATGGGTCAGTTTCAAACTGACCGAACCTTGACCTGGCCTGGACTTACTAGGGCCAAGGCACCTTCTCTTTCCTCTTCGTTTCTGTGCCACTGTAAAAGGACCCTGCAATCGCAGGCCCCCCCTTCTGTTTTTCCTCGGCACCGGCGGGAAGCACGGAGAGGGCGACTTAGCGGTGGGAGCGGATGGCGGTGAGGCAACAGCGGTGACGACAAGTACCGGCGACGACAGCAACGAGCAGTACCTCCTTCGCTGATCTTTTTCTCCAAGAAAATTCAAGCAAAATAGAACCTTTTATTCTTTTTGTTGATCATCCCTGCAACAATGGCGACAGCAACCGTGGCCCACCTTGTGATCAGCAAACCAGCGAAGACCAGATCATTTTGATCCTGGCCATCTTCTTTGATGCATGACCCACACGAGATCACAGTTGATCTTTTTTTATGATCACCTTGGGGAAACCCAATCTGAGAGGCCTTGTGCTCTCTGTCTTCTCCAATCTGAAAACAACAATGGAGCAGCAAAACTAGTCTAATTTAGCCAGATCATATCCAATTCTCTACTTTGACAGAGAGCCTCCTCTCTTCTTCTCCGACTCCAAATCTGTTTCGACCTAATGGAAGATGGATCCCGACATCACCGTCGAAACTTTTCTTCCACAAATCACAAAAACTTCTAGCAGTCTCAACCTCGCTCTGATATCACTTGTTGGAAAAAGCGGCACAACAGAAACTACCCGCGATCAATGGATCATTTATGATGAATACACACAATTACACTAGCAAGCAATCACACACATAAATATGGCAATTTTATATAGTTCGATAACCTTGCCTACTTCTATGGAGGAGAGAACTCATTTATCATGATTTCATCTCAATCTCCTAGGATCTAGGGTTATAGTACATCAATATATATATAGTTTTCGTTTTCTTGACCAACAAAAAAATCCAAATATAGTGACTAAAATATCTCTAACCCTGAACTTTGATTATGTCTAAACCAGACAATCGACCGTTTAAACTAGAATGCAAGACAAAATCCAACAATTGCCAATAGTGGGATGGGCCATTGTAAAGAACTTTTGAAAAAATGGCCTCTTATGGAATGGCCCATTGTGGAGAACTTTTAAAAAATAGCCGGTTGTGGGATGGCCGGTTGTAGGGGAATTTGAAGTTCGTCATTATCATTCCATCAACTGAAGCACTCTTCCAATGAAGGCATTAGCCGCCGCCACCATATCCATACTTCTCAAAGACGAGCACTTGCATCTTGTCATAAGCAGCCAGCACACCATTCTAACATCTTCCACATGACTCATGCTGCACATGCTCCATCCTTTCTTTGGAGAATCTGGATTTATTGCAGCAGCAGCCCGGTTCAAGAACTTGAATTGAGTGGAGCTGTCATGAACAGGTGCTCCTCTTCGCTTCATAATCAGTAGGGAGAAGATGAGAACGTCTCATCTTTGGTGGATGATGAGCCTTGCTAATTGCATGCTGCTGCAATAAAGACTCGAGAAACGCTCACGAAAGGGTTCTTTCTTTCCTCCTTCACAAGACACTGATATGTCTCGCTTTTAAACAAGAAAACAAGCAATACAACCTTCATTGAAATGCATGGAATTCGAGACTCAAAAATCCTAGCTAAAGCTGTCTCGAATGTAGTTGAGAATCCCATAAATAAACAACAGTTACCCCACATATTCCAAAGTACCACCAATTAAAGAATGAGTTTCTGGATTTGATCTCTTCAGGATGACGCGGGTCAAACTGATCTGCTCCAAAAGCCCAAACATTTGGGTTGTACCCCCTCAGGCTTGGGCCACTAAAATGGAGAAAAAACAAAAGGAAGCATGGAGGCTACATCAAGCCATATGTTTACATTTACAACTGCAGCTGCTGTGGATTCATGGAACGACCCAGTGAGATACATTATCATATTATAAGAAATCCCACAGTGCGCACACCTCTTAGCCAATTTCCACCCTAATTACGAAGGAGGTCGATCTCCATTAGAAAAACTGACTTAAAGGACCTTGATTTAGCCGCCAACTGATATGTATAAATAACCCTCTGATAGCTCTTAATTTTGAGTGGCAAACATGTGTCACATCATAACTTGCAGAAAAAATTTTAACAGGATTACCCATCCAGGAATTGCACCTCAATTCTCATATACCCTAGATTTGCAGGACCCTTTGCGCCCAATGGATGCAACTGGTGGTTGAGAAGGTCTGTATCCATCATTTTTTACGCATGTGGCCCAGCACAAATCTTTCATCACAATAGTAAAATAGGCTTTTCTTGCGGCGAGCTTACATTTTAGCTGATGAAAATTTACATGGCAGGGCTGGCCACTGAGATTTCTTGGTTTCAAATGAAGTCCTACTACCTTGAAATTCCGCAGGAATGACCTTGAATATGTTAAAAAATTCTTTATGAATTCATCTAAAGTAGACTGGGGTCGTTTAAATCTTCAAAATTCATAAGCGTGCTCCATAACCATTGGATATAAGTAACCCTCTTTGAGCTCGAAATAGCTTGTATAATACATCTTGTTGGGTTTATGTCTTGTATTCAGGTTTAGCCGGCTGAGTCCACTGTGTTAGCCAATGACTGGTTTAAGGTCAAGGGTATTTTGATAATTGTACCGGAGCTTTCTTGGTGGTAAAGAAAGCGGAGATTATATCTGTGTATAGTTTGTAACCCTAGATCTTGCGCTGAAGAGAGGTGAGAGCTCTTTTGTCCTTGGTGTTCCCACACCACGTAGGAGAGACGATGTGAGAAAGTGACAGTTTCTATATGCTTTACTTGTTATAGTGAAGAAGATTATCTCTGTGCCCGTGGATAAAGTCCTGTTTGGGTGAACCATGTAAATCTCTCTGTCTCTTCCTGTGTGTAGGTGGTTCTTTATTGATCTTGTTGTGATTAATGTATGTGCACAACGGGTAATGCCAAAATCACAAAAACTGGTATCAAAGCCGTGGTGGTGTTCCTTAGGTTTTTAAGCGAGGTGGAGATCGCTTGGTGGCTTGGAGGTTGTGCATGGAAGATCAACAGATTGGATCTTCTTGGAGGATCCAAATTTTTCTACAGTCCTCATTACAGAAAAACCAAAGATCACGGGTGATCTCTGGTTGGGCCACACATCACAGTAAATGGCTCATGTGTTTTTCTGTTTACACAGAAGACGGCATCAGAAGAGAAAGGATCTCAGAGAGATTCGATCTCTGTTTGTTGAAACAGAGGAAAAGAGTTGATTCTGGACTTCGTCGGAGAAGAGGGAACTCATCAGAGAAGAGAGTTTGAGAAAGACTTTGGAGAAGTCTTTGATTTGAAAAAAAACAAAAACAAAAAGACTCGCCAGAAAGTTCGCCGGCCACCACTGCCACTACTATAGTTGTCATCACCGGAGAAGAAGTATCGCCAGTCTTTAATCTGTCGCTGCCGAGAAGAATAGACAGAAGTGACCCACTTGGTTGCGACCTTCTGGTTGTAGAGAACCAGAAACAAGGAAGGAGACAATTGGGTCATCGCTCCACACTGCAGTCGCCAGGTTCATCACTGCTTTCGCACGCGGTCGCCGTCCTTCACACCGAATCCGTTGATCCCTCGCTATCGGAGCTAAGCAAAAAGACGGAGGCGTCTCTATTCCTATTTGCAGAAATAGGGACAAGAGAGATGAAGAAGACAGCAGTTCATGTCGAGTTTTTTGAGTCGGGTCATTTCGACCTAACCCATGGAATAGTAGGCCAGTTCAAGAGCAGGTTAGGTTGGCTCCAGGTTGGGTAGGTCCAACCCGTCTTTAGTCTAACCTAGTGTAGTGAAGCAGGTTCAGTTTGTGTTCGGGTCAGGTGAACCTAGACTGGTTTACAGAAGCCTAGTCAGCAGCAGCATAGTGCTGGCATCAGCTTATGTCAGCAGAATGTACGGTCAAAGGCAGATTTGACTAGATTGAACGATTGAAAATTGTTTCTGCGATATCTTGATCGTCTGATGTACGATCAGAGATCCGTTTGAGCCTATAGACTCGTTCTGAGTAGATCTAGTCAGTGGAAGAGGGTGATTGGATATTTGACAGTCAACAAAGAGAGTTTGACCAATTAGGATTGTCAAAGACTGTTTCTATGATATCTGAGCCATCTGGGGTCGAATTTCAGATCCGTTTCTTCCAGCATGCTCATTGTGATAAGATCTATAGCTTGGTGCAGAAATCTTGAGAAGAGAAGATTGTTGCTCCCCACTCGCCTAAATCAGAGAAATCTGGATTTAAATACCTTGCCAGGAGACGTCCTATCTCGGTTACAGAAGGAAAAAGGAGTTCTAGGCAGCACCAACTTCTCTTGTGGAAAAAATCTGAATAAATGTGGGTTCGGATCAGAATTGGGTCGACTTGACCTGGTTGTTGTTGCAAACTTAATAGTAAGAGTCACTGTCCTAGTTGCAAAGGGTTTGCTGATTCAAATAAAGTTGTTCGTTTGGGATTCACATGTTTTCCAGATCACATGTGATGCCATTTATCTTGCCAAAGCCAAGCTAATGAAGAAACAGCAAGGAGGAGTTAATGCATCATCAGCTATTAAACATGTGTTTGATTGATCGGAGGTTAGGTCATATAGAGTTTTTGACCGCTTGGAGGCAAAGGTTGTTATGTAATTGTGAAGTCATCTGAAGTTGTATTCCCGATATGATTTGCTTGCATGCTTGTGGTGAATGGATCTTCATAGTGATGTTGAAAATGGGGTAAGATGGTGAGTGATTCAGATATCGATGTCACTCAAGTTCTTCAATGGATTCGAGTTTTAAGTTCGAGGTGGAGTTTGACGAGAAGATGAACTTTGGTCAAAGTTCATGTGCTGGTTCAACATATCAAAGTGTTGAATGAAGAAGATTGCATCATCGATGTAGTGACTACTATTCAGCAAAGTACGTGAAGACATTGTCGGTTTTATCTCCTGATGGCTCGAGTTGTACGGAATCCAAGTTAAGGTGGAGATTGTTGGGTTTATGTCTTGTATTTCGGTTTAACATGATGAGTCCACTAAGTCAGCCATGAATTGGTTTAAGGTCAATGGTGTTTTGATAATTGTACCAGGGCTTTTTTGGTGGCCAAGAAAGCGAGATTATATATGTGTATAGTCTGTAATCCTAAATCTTGCACTGAAGAGAGGTGGGAGCTCTCTTGCTCGTGGTGTTCCCACACCACGTAAGAAAGAAGATGTGAGAGAGTGACAGTTTCTGTATGCTTTACTTATCATAGTGAAGATGATCATCTCTGTGCCCGTAGATGTAGCCCTATTTGGGTGAACCACGTAAATCTCTCTGTCTCTTCTTGTGTGTGGTTGGTTCTTTGTTGATTTTGTCATGATTGATGTATGTGCATAACGGGTGATGTCAAAATTACAATAAATCCATCGCCTATTGCGGGAATTTGGCTGAGGCTATCCATCCAAGAATTGAATTTCATTATCAAAGTACTAGAACTTGCAAGCATCTTGAACTGAATTGATGCTTCGAACAATTAAGCAAGCCTGTAATGATTTACGATTTTTTATGATACAACAGAATAGAGGATAAACCTTTCTATGAGTTTTGAAATGGAGGTAGGTAGGGTAGTTACCAAACAGTTTTAAACAGTTTTAAGAGGATAAGAACATGATAATAAATTTCCCAAATGGCCCCTCAATTAAAACTTGAATCGAGAGCAGAAGAGGGCACAGAGCTTTGCGTTTTCCTAAGGGTGTGTTTGGTCATGACTTGATAAAGGGGCCTTTTAAGCTTTTGGATTTTTACAAGCCCAAAAGCATGCACAAGCCTATTTGATTACTGAACTTATTCATGGGCTTTTTAAAAGTTAAAGGCCCAATTCCACTTTATGAATAAGTAGAGCACGTTGAACTTCACGTTTCAACGTTGCTTTTGGCCTTTTGCGGAACACAAGCACGCTTGAGTGGAACGTCACGAAGGAGCGTCCAACTACGTAGTTTATCCTTTCTCCCCTCTTTCCTCACGCTCTCTCCTCTTAGCTACGTCCTCTGCCAACTCTTCCATTCTCTGCAATCCACTATTCCTCCTACTTTCTCCCTTTCCCACTTCAAAATAGCCTTCCTCTAACCGTCCCTCACAACTAGCTTTTTCTCTTATTCCTTCTTCCTCCCTTCTATCTCTCTGTTCTCATTCTTTCTCTAGAATAGATCTCTGAGATCTCATTCCCACTTCCTTTGTCTTGTTCCCTTTCTCTTAAACAAATCCATAGAGAAAAATCGATCATAGGAGTGGCATCATGGGCCCTTGCAGCAGCTGCCTCTACTTTCGAATTAGAGCCACACCATATACCCTTTCTCTTTTATCTTATTTATCCATGAACGCTATCAACGGTCAAGCTCACCTCTTTGTAGCCGCTACCCATTGATTTGGCCACACTTAGTTCTTGGCCCTTATCAAGCCCCATATTTGAACGTTTGAAATCGTGTTGCTCTTTGTCATTTCTTGATGGATAGTTGGGCATTGTTGGTTGATGTTCGAATACCAGGAAAAGCAAGGTGAGGAGACAATTATTTATACGCAGGTTACCAGAAGACTTTTTACGTTGTATAAACTATCATTTTAAAACATGGGATTTGGTATCTAAGCAAAAGAAGAAGAAGGGAGAAAAAAAAAACAGAGAGAGCGTATTCTCCTATGTAAGCTGCTTGGGAATTTTATCCATTGTCATTTTTGCATTATTTAATTTTATCTTTGAGATAAATTGGTGAGAAACTAACTATAAATTTGATTATTATTTTTAGCATATTTGACTTTTAGAAATTATTAATAGTTGATTGTTTATTGAATGATAATTGCAATCAGGTAATTGTTTGTTGAATGATAATTGCTATTATGAGTATGTGTATGTGTGTGTGTGTGAAGTTGCTCAATTATTAGTAGCAGTTTAAATTTTGAACCAACTCTAAGTCCAAAACACATTCATGATTAAATAGCATATTTTGGATAAAAATCTCATGATTTCACAAGGTTTGTATATTAGGTAATTCTATGTTTTTAAAATAATTATTATATTATTTGATAGTTTATGTTAAAATGCTTCTTATGTCATAACCAAACAATTTCAATTACTTTTGCTGTAAAAAAAGTTGGGAGCAAAACTCAACTTAAAAAATGCAAAAACCAACTTAACTAAACAACATGTTTTACTAAAATGCTGATTTGAAAAAGTAGCTTTTAATATATACTTTTAATAAAGCACTTTTAACTTTAAAGAAGGCCCCAACTAAACACACCCTAAAGGCATTATTTGACTTTTGTATTCAATGTCATTTTATATGGGATGGCAGCTGTTGTACTTCCTTAGGGCTAAAAAGGGGCATTTTTGTAAAAAGAAAAGCTCGGGGTGTTATGTGAATTTCCTCATATATAAATATATATGTATGGGGAATACTAGTAAATATCCTTCTCTCACAAAAAGGCAGGGAATGCTTACATGGCTTCTTTATTTGTACTTAAGCATTTCTCTCTTTCATATAGCTTTTTGTTATTTGCATATTAATATATTCAAATATAAAAGTATTTCTCACCCTATAGGAAATGCTATATAATATAATATATATATGGGAAATGCTAGTATGCGTCCTTCCCTCACCATGTGGTGAGGGACAATGACGTAGCTTTCCCTCTTTACATAAGAAGATGTTCCTTCTCATAATACTATAAATGGCTTTTCTTCTTTTGTGCATGAATATTTCCAAATATGCATTTGTCCCTTACCACATAGTGAGGGAATGATGCATAATAATATTTCCCTAGATATATATATATAGATGAAACTACTATGCATGTCACTTACAATATGGTGAGGGACACTTCCTTTTTTGGAAAGTATTAGTATGCAAGAAGACAAAACCATTACACCTCATGACACTTTTTGATATTGTTAGATCTAAAAAAAAAATTATCCCTTCCCATAGCATGAGGAATAAATGCATAGTAGTCTTTCCATATATATATATATATGATTTTACTAGAAAATTCTAGAGCCTGTGTGAATACCAAAAAGGCTCAACAGTTTCAACATTGACCATAAAAGGCTCTCCTGCCATTTTTTTTTAAATTTAGTTGCTTTGCTGAGCAGTAATATCACCGCTTACTTGCAATGAGATGCGATATTGCTGCTCAGTTCTTCTTCTTCCTCCTCTTTTGTTGCAAGGCTCAGTTTGGCTGGATTAGTAAATGGAGCAGTGAGGTAAGTTGGATGTATTGTGTAAGTGGGTTTGGTATGTGATGAACAAATGAGGAAAAAAAAAGATGGAGGGTGCATGCAAGGGTGAATCAAATGCAAACTGGGTTTTTTTGGACAGGAGGATGGAAATGAGTTAATAAATGGGAAAAGTAAATGGCGGAGTCTCATTTGCACGCTGTGCAGGGTGCTGGGTTTGGACATGTGTGAAATGGAGATGAAGTGAGGAGGTTCGGACTTTGATGTGATGCAGATGGAGGGGCTCTTAGGATGATGAAAAGACATGCATGTTTGTTTGGTTATGAAAATTTAGGTTTGCAGTGGTGAAAATGGAGGGGCTATTAGGATGATGAAAAGACATGCATGTTTGTTTGGTTATGAAAATTTAGGTTTGCAGTGGTGAAAATGGAGCTATTTGTTTGCGAGGATAAGATGGAGAGAAGAAGATAAAGAGTAAGAGGGAAATAAAAGAATAAAGAAAAAGGAGAGAAAACAAAAAGAGATGAGAGACAAGGGACTGGGAACTTGTTGGCTAAGGAGGAAGGGGAAGAAGGAGAAGAAGATGATGATGATGACACGATCAATAACTAGAGGGCATTATATACATATATGTATATATGGACAGAACTATTATGTCCCTCACACTATGGTTAGGGATACTTTCATTTTGGCAAGTATTGATGTATAAAAGGATAAAACCATCACACATCATAATACTTTTCGACCTTATTACATTTAAAAAAAGAATTTTTCCTCACCTTATGGTAAGGGAAAGATGCATACTAATATTTACATAAGGATGCATACTAATATTTACATACACACACATACACACACATATATAAGGGTTTGATATTGTGAGAACTATTCTTATAAACCTACTGTGAGAATTTTTTATGGGATCCACTTATAGATGGTTTTATTTGGGAATGGGACTAGTGGAGATGAAAAGATCTATGTGAGACCACCTAACTATCAAGTTTGGCCTTAATTACATGTCTCTTACCTCTTCATCCGTGGCACACAAATCAAATCTGTTCAAATTGGTACACAATTAACCCAATGGTCCAGTAAAATTAAATTTGACTAAAACTTGAGGCGTATGACTATCAAGGGATCTCTATATTTTACAAAGTTTAGATTGGGTAATAAATAATCCCTACTTAGAGTTCTCATAGGATTATATATATATAACAAAAACCTTGGTCAAGCACCAATGTAGCAGATAAATGTGAGCATCACGTCTCATAATATCCGAGTGTACCATAAAATGAGGAATGCCCTTAATAACCTTCGATCTCAAGTTTGATATCCATTGAAATAAACCGAACCGTTAGATTCTTTGTGGAATCAATTTTGTACAGCAAAAACTTTTGCACAACAGAATGAAATTTATGATTGAATTAAAACAGTGGAAATTGCTTTTAAGAAACGGACCACGCTTATATTTATTGGTCCCAAGTTCGGTACCATTTAAACATGCCTGTTGCATTCATCGTATATTTATTTTGGATGGTAAAAACCTCAATGTACTAATTTTAGATGGTAAAAACTTTTATGCATCGTAATGTAATTATTGTTGAATTAAAGTAGAGAAAATTGCTTTTAGAGCTGTTAAATTTGGTCATTATGAATCAATGTTAGAATGATGTAATGGAGAAAAAATTTTGCAAGATGAATTGCACCACAGCTCATGATGGCGGTGGTGCAGGTGGGCCCCAAAAGGCCGAATTTGCAGGCGGGTTCTCTTTTCGTCTATTTATCTTTGGCGCTTCTGCTTCTTCTTCCGGTTTTTCTGTTTCTTCAAAAATACTGCTTAGGCTAGTCTCTGGACTACAACGAAAAAGTTGGGGTTAGGGTTACGGTTAGGGTTAGGGTTTGGTTTAGGGTTACGACTATTCTCTGGACTACAACGAAAAAGTTAGGGTTAGGGTTAGGGTTAGGGTTAGGGTTAGGGTTTTCTATTCCTAACTGTCTTCTTAGATCTTTTGAAGGTGTTGGGTGTTTTTGTTGAGAGATTTGCGACGATGAAGCCAGTTTTCTGCGGAAATTTCGATTACGAAACTCGCCAATCGGACCTGGACCGCCTCTTCTCCAAGTACGGAAGGGTGGATCGCGTCGATATGAAATCTGGTAATTTTGATCGCCCTTTTTTCCGCGCTCCATATCCGTTTTGTTTGTGTTGTTGCTTCTGCTGTCGAGATGGAAACTGGCGTTGATTTCTTTGAATGGCAGCTTCTAAATGAAGATCATCTCAGTAAAGTTATCCATGATGATGGGTTTTTATGTCTGTCTTGGATGCTTTTTAGTCTGCCTTTGGATGATTCTAGCTATATGCTTCTAATATTTTGGGGACCCAATCTCATTCAAGAAAACAGAATGCATTCTTTGAGGCATTACCCTTTACATGTTGTTGCTAATATTTGAAGGTCTCAAATGCATTATTGAGTTATCAAGGCATTGTCTCTTCTCATGCATGTGGTATTTGAATGACCCAAATGGATTCTTGGTGCATCATCTCTTTTTATGCTCCTAACTTTTCATGGACCCAATTGCATTTTCTCATTTTTTGCATTGAAATTTGCTTACATGTTCATGGGTATTAAAATTTAGGGGTTCTTTTTGGGTGCATATTGGATGTGCCTTCTGAGGAAGGTCTAAATTTTGAGAAGGCTGCTGGTCGTTTTTCCCCTTATTATTATTATTATTATTATTTGAAAAGCTAAAGTTTCAGATCTCACTATTCTTAAAGAAAAGTGAAGGAAATTTAAGATTTTTTTATTGGTAATTTTCTAGTTTGTTTTTTTCTTTTTCCAGAATCACTTCCCCTCCTGGGTAATTTCTTAAACAACAGAAACCCATTAACTTCCTGGGAAACTCGTTGTTCTCTTCAATACATGTGTTTATGTGACCCAGTATTTGCTAGTTGTTTATTAAAAATCATGGGATAGGATCTTTTTTGAGCCTTCTTGTACTAGATTGAAGATTTGCTTCAATCTTTGAACTGTCCATGTTCCAAACATGAGCGAGATCTCCACCATATTTGATGCAGGCCGAACCCAAGTCCGGCCCAGATCACAGGCTCGGAGGACATCCGATTGATCCTTGACTTCTTCAAGGATCCCGATTGATGCACTTTCTATTTTGTTATTTCCTATTTAGTAGGTCTTATTTGTTTAGAATTAGTCCTTCTATATTTAGAAACGATCACTCCTATATAAGGAGGAATTCTTCACTGTATTAAGTACGCTTTTTATCAATAAAAATTTCAGTTGTGCCAAATTTTCTCGTTCTATATTGTGATCGTGACTGCCATTGAATCTTCGGATTCGAACAATCCCTCAGGAGATTGTTCTACTATCCATCCAAGATCCAGGGCTGCGCCAGATTGGTATCAGAGCCCAGATCCGGTCGCCGGAAGACTCTGTCGTTCCCGGAATCCATCCTTCCATCTACTGTCCACCGGCATTCACCCTTGCCAACAGCAGCCCAAATCCCCATCCCCGACCTGGTTGGATCCCTGTCACAGTCCTCAACTCCCAGACCAACCGAGGCCTCCGTTCAAACCCTTAAGCCTATTCCTGATCAGCCTAGACCACGACAGATCCCATTCCTAACTACCATCACCATAACCGAACTCCACCGCCACCACCGCAGCACTACAGCAGGCCAAATCCTCGTCGGACAACCTCAATCCTATATTGCAAACCACCCTGCCGACACCCATCTCTCTGTTACGTTCCATCTCTTCAACCCTAACAAACCCGAAACCCTACTCTATCAGCCGTAACCCAAATCCACCACCGAGAACCCCAGACCCTGCAAAACCCCCCTGATCATCACCCAGATCCACCACCGAGAACCCCAGACCCTGCAAAACCCCAGACCTTGCAAAACCCCACAACCTCTGTGACACCCAACCTTCCGAATCGAACCCTCCACCGCCATCTACAACCCTTAAACCCTGATCCGACTATCCAAACCCCTGTCCGTCAAACCCCTCTTTCCCAAATCCGAGTGAAAAAAAAAAAAAGAGAGAGACAGAGAGCTGCCGGAGCGAGAGTGCGCAGAGAGAAGAAGCAGACATCAGAGCGGAGAGCAGAAAGGGGAAAGACGACGTACCTGGCACCAGTGGCCTCCATCGTCGTCGGCTTCCAACGGCTTCGTCCATTGCAAACTCCGCCATCCTCTCCTACCTCTTCTCCTGCCGCCGCCGCAGCTTCTCCTACATCGCATATTTTAACCATGCGGAAATTTGAAGTGGAAAGCAAAGAGCAAGGTGTCATGTATGCCTTAGTTACTAAACAAGTTGCTGATGATTCTCATGCTATTCCTCAGGAAGTGAAGCCATTATTGGACAAATTTGCCGACCTAGTTCCTGATGAGTTACCCAAGGAACTACCCCCACTAAGGGACATTCAGCATGCTATTGATTTGGTTCCAGGAGCTTCTTTGCCTAACTTACCTGCTTATCGGATGAGTCCAGCAGAACATGCAGAGTTAAAAAGGCAAGTTGATGATTTGCTTCAGAAGGGCTATATAAAGGAAAGTCTCAGTCCATGTGGTGTTCCAGCACTTCTCACTCCGAAGAAGGACGGAAGTTGGCGAATGTGTGTAGATAGCCGTGCAATCAACAAAATCACGGTAAAATATCGCTTCCCTATCCTTCGTTTGGATGATATGTTAGATATGACGACTGGTGCATGTATATTTTTCAAAATTGACCTGCGGAGCAGATATCATCAAATTTGCATAAGACCAGGAGATGAATGGAAAACTGCCTTTAAAACAAAGGATGGTCTCTTTGAATGGATGGTTATACCTTTCGGTTTGACCAATGCTCCTAGTACTTTTATGCGGGTTATGACACAATTATTGCAGCCTTATATTGGAAAATTTGTTGTTGTCTACTTCGATGATATTCTTATTTACAGCAAGTCAAAAGAAGATCACCTTCAGCATTTAGATAAGGTCTGCCAACTTCTCCGCCGGGAGCGTTTCTATATCAATCTCAAGAAATGCACTTTCATGAGTGATTCTGTTGTTTTCTTGGAATATGTAGTATCTGCACAAGGAATTAAGATGGATCCTGCAAAAGTAAGCGCTATTCTTGATTGGCCAATTCCTACTGCCCTTACTGAAGTTCGCAGTTTTCATGGTCTTGCCAATTTTTACAAAAGGTTTATTAGAAACTTCAGTACTGTTATGGCTCCTATTACTGATTGCATGAGGAAAGGTGACTTCAAGTGGACCAATGCAGCCACCAGGGCTTTTAAGAAGATCAAGCAAAAGATTACTGCAGCGCCCGTTCTGCAAGCTCCTGATTTTAGCAAGCTATTTGAAATTGCTTGCGATGCCTCAAATGTTGGCATTGGCGGAGTCCTTAGCCAGGAAGGACATCCTATTGCCTTCTTCAGTGAGAAACTTTCTGATGCCAAGCGAAAGTATACTGCATATGATCTGGAATTCTATGCACTTGTCCAAACACTTCGTCACTGGAGACATTATTTGATTGCAAATGAGTTTGTGCTTTACTCTGATAATGATGCTCTGCAACATTTACACTCTCAGCAGAAGATCAGCACTAACCGAGCTAAATGGAGTGCATATATACAAAAATTCAAATTTAGCATTCGTCATAAAGTTGGAAAGGATAACTTGATTGCGGATGCATTAAGCCGGAGAAAACATCTTTTGACTGCCATGTCTATTAATGTGCCTGGTTTTGAGCAAATCAAACAAGATTATGCAGCCGACAAAGATTTTGGTTCTATTTATGCGGATCTCCTTAATGGCAGTCATATTCAACATCCTCATTATAGTCTTCATGATGGCTTCCTATTCAAAGGTACGCAACTCTGTCTTCCAGCCACTTCTATTCGTGAATATGTTGTGTGAGAGTTGCATGCAGGTGGATGTAGCGGACATTTGGGTCGCGACAAAACACTTGCTCTTGTCAGTGACAGATATTATTGGCCTCGTATGAAGACTAATGTGATTCATATTTGTGAAAGATGCCGAACATGCCAGATTGCAAAAGGAAACAAGAAGAATACTGGGTTATATCAGCCTTTGCCTGTTCCACATACTCTTTGGGAAGACATTAGCATGGATTTTGTGCTCGGTTTACCCACGACTGCTAGAAAGGTTGATTCCATCTTCGTTGTTGTTGATCGTTTTTCAAAGATGGCACACTTCATTCCTTGCACTGCGACTGCTGATGCTTACAAGGTGGCCAAATTATTCTTCAAAGAAGTTGTTCGACTACATGGGCTTCCCAAAATTATTGTTTCTGACCGCGATACGAAGTTTATGAGCTACTTCTGGAAGACATTATGGATGCTATCTAACACCAAACTTAATTTCTCTACTGCTTATCACCCTCAATCTGATGGACAAACAGAGGTGGTAAACAGAAGTCTTGGCCAATTGTTACGTTGTCTTGTACGTGACCGAATTACAAATTGGGATCAAGTGCTCCCTATGGCAGAATTTGCTTACAATAATTCTGTCAACCGCTCAACTGGACTTTCACCATTTGAAGCTGTTACAGGAGTTCGTCCTCGACTCCCTGTTGATCTTGTTCCGTTACCAGTTGATGCCCGAGTGAGTGTAGATGTTGAAACTTTCTTCCAACACATGCAACAAGTCCATAATGAAGTACGTCGCCATATATCTGCCAGCAATGATGTTTATAAGCAGCAAGTTGACAAACATCGTCGTTTTGCTGAATTTAATGAAGGCGATATGGTTATTGTGCGTATTCGACCTGAGAGATTGCCACCTGGAGCTAACAAGAAATTACATCCTCGTAACTCAGGTCCTTTCAAGATTCTCCAGAAGATTAATTCCAACGCCTATATTCTTGATATCCCTACTGATTCAGGCGTCAGTTCTTCATTCAATGTCGAGGATCTTACTCTCTATCGTGGCCATGATACTGAAGGAGAAAATGAAGAGCAGCTTATTTCTTTACCAGTTAATTCTCCACCTCCTGATGAAATTATTGATGTCCTTGATGATCAAATTGTTTCTACACATCAAGGAGGTTATCAGAAGTTTTATGTACGTTGGCGGAATCGTCCTATCTCTGATGCTACGTGGATTACAGTTATTGACTTCCAGCGCATCAATCCTGATCTTTATGAGAGATATCAAGCGCTCAACTCGCCGGAGTCGAGTTTTTCCAAGCCGGGGAGAGCTGATGCAGGCCGAACCCAAGTCCGGCCCAGATCACAGGCTCGGAGGACATCTGATTGATCCTTGACTTCTTCAAGGATCCCGATTGATGCACTTTCTATTTTGTTATTTCCTATTTAGTAGGTCTTATTTGTTTAGAATTAGTCCTTCTATATTTAGAAACGATCACTCCTATATAAGGAGGAATTCTTTACTGTATTAAGTACGCTTTTTATCAATAAAAATTTCAGTTGTGCCAGATTTTCTCGTTCTATATTGTGATCGTGACTGCCATTGAATCTTCGGATTCGAACAATCCCTCGGGAGATTGTTCTACTATTCATCCAAGATCCAGGGCTGCGCCAATATTTCTATTGGGTCCAACAGTGATTAATTGGGCAATCCTAGTCATTTGATCAGTAGTGCCTGGATTGGTTGTAGATGGTTTTGGTTTGTGTTCAGCGATGGAAAGCACATTCTTTGGACACGCAAGACTTAGTATCGTTGAGTTAAGCCGGTTTTCAGTTTATGGCAATTACAGGTGAATCCTTTATTATATGGTTTTAACCATCATACGCTTCCTATGTGACAGTTCAAAAAGTGTATGCACTAAATCTTGTGCTCCTGGAAGCTGCAGATTTTTATGTATCATCAATTTGTAATTTTAATTGATGCAGTCAGAGTTTCAGCGTCACTTCTGCATGGAGCTTGTCTTTAAATCTACTTAAAAAATTAAGATTTTGTAGGCTAGTAACCATCCTGAATTCAGAGAAAGGCTTCTTTGCATTTTTTGGTTGATCTTGACCAACTTATCTCTCCTTCAGCTTGGGAAAAACCAAACACAGCCTTTAAGTTGACTTCTTTTCTGTTATTTTCTAATGACAGATATAAGAATGTCCAGCAGGTTTAAGAGCTAGTGGAGATTGTTGTTCCACATGAACCGTGCAAACCATGGGTGCAGTCTCTACTTAGCCCTTTTGTATTTGTGCGCAACCTTTGAATGAGCTTCTATAGTTGATCAAGGTTTTGAGTTTGATGACAAAAACTGTTGCCATTGATGACCATTAAAACTGGGAAGGAACAAAATGAGCTAGATGTGTCTTTTATTTTTCCTAGATTCAATCATTCATATGCATCCTGCATTGAAATTAGTAATTTTCTTATTTGAATTATATGCTTGAAACGGCATTATGAATGCTGCTGCAATTTCAAATTTACTGCTGTCGCAGAAAGCTTATCCTATGCAACTGTAGTTATATCCTATGATTCAAAGGCGCACCATAAGGACACGGATTTTACATATAACAGGCAAAGTATCGGATATTATATGACACGATCCTTTGCCTATTTTGAAGGATCCTCGTATCATAGGTTATAGTTTGATTGCTTTTCCACTTCTCGTTGTATGCCTACCAGTGGGATTTATACTATTCCTATAAGGGCATGTTTGCTTGCATGAGGGGAGGAGTGGAGTAAAATAAAGGATCCAATCAAGAGAAAAAGAAAAAGGAGGGGGTTGAGAGTAAAAGGCATTGAATACAAAAGGCTATTCATTTTTATTTTTTATTTTTTATTTTTTTGGTAATCTACAAAAGGCTATTCTTAACGGCACTAAATGACAAGAAGTTATAACTTGGGGAGGAATCAAAACTTGTCTACTGAAGTCCTTACAGATATGGTCTGTTGCAGTTCAAATGTTTTGAATGGCCACACTAAACTTGGGTTCCCTGTTTTCCCTTTATTCTAAGCTTTAATGTGAGCTTTTTAGTTTTTTTTTTTAATGACTTCTTCAAGTTTTTGTTTCATGCTTTCCTGAGGCTCAAGTGCAAGTAGATATATTTGGGGCCTACTGTTCTTGATGCCGATTTGCCATGTTTTAAGTTCTGCAATCATTTCCTTCTGCACTGCCACAGATATTTCATCCAAGATGTTCTTTTGGGATGTACTCTAACTAAAGAAGCTTATATGTCTTTTCTAAACCATCACACTGGAGAATTCCTTCATCATAAACAATTATTGCTGCTGCTCTTTCCAAGTAACAGCACAGTTTTTAGTGCTTTCACAGTTTCCCATTATCTTATATGGAGAAGCAGTCAATTGAAATTGAAATTGGGTATGCAATTTTAATAAGCAGTGTATCATTTGTCTGTTTGATGAGGGGAAGGAAATTTGATAACAGCTTCTGTTTTAAAAGGGAAAAAGGTATTTAAATGTGTATTTTGACGCAGGAATGACTAAGGGAACCAAGCTCGACCTTGGCTCACCAACTTCCGCTCAATATCCTTCAGTTTCAAAGGAAACCTTCTTGACAGAACACCTGCTCCATCTGACACACTTCATTTCCTTCATGTGAACATGTGTCACTCATGACTCACACCCTGCATTGCACAAAGTTGCCATTTCACAAGTTTGGCATTGAAGATTCAAGTTGCCCTGCCTAATGCACGTTTGCTCATATGAACAGCGAAGCATGCCCAGTCACAAATGGCATTCTGCATTTCCTCATGATCATCCGTTGCTCTTGCACTAAGGTGCAAAGTTGCCATTAACAAGTATGACAATGAAGGATGCAATCGTCATGCCATTCCCACTGCACATTTGATCCTTGAATGGTGAAGCATGTCGCCACTTATGGCAAATCAGCATCTCTTTTGCACGATCCTCAGTTAACAATCTTAAAATGGTCCTTGTGTCATTTTATCAGTATGAGATCAAGGATTTATTCATCCTGCGATACCCGCTGCACGTTTGCTCTATGAATGGCGAAGCATGCTCGGCAATGACTTATTCTGTTCTGACTTTGGATAAGACCATGCTCCGAATTGACTTTTCTGATCTGACTTTGGATTGTACGATGCTCGGCAATGGCTTTTCTGTTCAGACTTTGGATTATACTTTTAGGACATTATGCTTTAGTTTATCATTCAAGGCCTTCATTTTTGACAACATCCTTATGCCTATCATCACGCCTTCACCCATCTGCAGGTTTTGTATTCTTCTGATCTCACCCGGAAAATAAACCTTATTTGGTGTGCTGATGTCTGATCAATGAAAAATGGGTTCCAACACTTTTATCATGTTGTTCTCACCTTTATTTTGTTGTTTGTTTGTTTTTTCCCCCCTTTCCAATGGCTTTTTGCAGGATTTGCCTTCATTTATTTTGATGATGAGCGTGATGCTGGTGATGCAATCAGGGGTCTTGATGGTAGACCTTTTGGCTATAGCAGACGCAGGCTGTCAGTGGAGTGGGCGAGGGTAACTTCCATTTTTCAGTTTATTTATTTACTGGCTTCTTTTTTCTTTGCTGTGAATGTGGTTTTCCATGGCTTTAGTTTGGCAATATAAGTCATTTGATCTTTCTTAATTATTTGCTTCCAGCAAGGTGAGCGTGGGCGATACCGTGACAGTTCTAGGGCAATGGCTAACACGAGACCCACTAAAACACTGTTTGTGATAAACTTTGATCCAATTCGTACAAGGATCCGAGACATTGAAAGGCATTTTGAACCATATGGGAATGTTTTACATGTACGTATTCGGAGGAACTTTGCATTTGTCCAGTTCGAAACACAAGAAGAGGCCACAAGGGCTCTTGAATGTACTCACATGAGGTTAGTAGCAACATTTCTCTGCATTTCAGTTCTTTGTTTTTGCTTGTTAACTCTTTGGGGGATATGTAACTGTGTATATTATGCAGAGTTTTGAATCTTTTTAAAAGTGAAGCCAGTTCCAATTTTCTCTTTTCTCTCCAATTTTACTTCTTCTCTTATTCCTAGCAAGTAGCCATAATGCTATCTTGTTCAAACTGCATACCTGTTTCTGATTGTGCCCATCCTTGTAACAGTCATGAAATTTAACTGTCATGCATGTGTTTATTATAGATGCAAGTTATATATATGCACTTGCTAAAATGGTATGGCTTTTGAATATAGATGGTCATGATCATTCCATCTTGCCGATTTTGTGCGAATCCGTAAATCTCTTTAAGAGTTTTTAACCCCAACCCTAGGTGTGGAGGGCATGTGTCATGTTGGACCCTCGAGAACTGGTTTGCAGCTTGGTACTGGTTTTTCTCATATATACTTATATATATGTGTATATATATTGGTTCTTTAATTGTCTCTTTACATTGATATTGTGCTAGTCCCACAGCTTGATATATGTATATGTTATCGATCATCTTTAGAAAGTAAGGGCCTGTTTGGCATCATTCCTGAGTTTAAATTCTCTATGGGACGAGATCTAATTGTTTTGGGAATGATCTGTTCTGAACTTGTTTGGCAGCAGTTTGTGAAAATTGTTCCCTGACATTCCTATATTTCAAATTTATTCAAAACAAATAAACCTCTAAATAAAAAAGAAAGCAATCAAGAAAAAGAATTAGACTAGGAGCAAAGATATAGAGGGGGGGGCAATGCAAGGGTGAGAGAGAAAAAAGCAGAGAGATAGAGAAAGAGTGAGTAGGACCCACATGGATAATAGTTGATGCATAAGATCTTTACCATTTATTCTTAGAGTGAGGGAGAGTGAATAGGACCCACATTGATAATAGTTGATGCATAAGATCCTTACCATTTATTCTTTTCTTTAACTTTCTCCTGGATATGAATGATTACTGAATTTTTCTTTATGAAACATCATTGGCTTTTGTTTTTCGTTTTTGGTTTTTTAGCAGAACTTCCGCCATTTTGAAGAGTATAATTCTCTCATCTATGGATGTGATTTTGTGAAGTTAAAATTGAAAAAGAAGACCTAAAAAATATCACCCTTCACCATTCACATTTGATTTCTTCCATTGCAACACATTTTAAAATGAATTCCTAAAATTTCTAAAAATTAAATTCCAGGTTATCATGTAGCCCCTAAGCATTTAAAAAGATGCATTGCTACATGGATGAGTGGTAGACAACATGTGAGATAGCCTACCGGCCTAGGGATTGATCCTTGGGCATGTGTGAGATGAGACACCCTTGCTACTGTGGTGTCTTGTATTTCTTGGTCTCATTTATACTCTCCAAAAGAGAGATGGAATTGCAGAAAAGAAAAGAGGCTAGAAGGGAGTTACAGTGGGAGAGTGAGAGAGTGATGAGAAAGATGTGTAGAGGTTTGTTGGAGATTATGGAGGTAGTGGAAATTTGAGGGGAAGAGGCCCAATGCGGGGAGTGGAGTTGGTTTGGAGAGTGCCGTTTGAGAGAGGGTTGTTGCCATTAAGGGTCAATGCTGAGACCTTCTTATGTTGAAAGTGCGGGGAGGTGGTGACGTCCTTGTTTGCGAGTAAAGGCAATCGGATACTATCTAAAACGATTAGACTTATTTTATTTTGTTTAATTTTTCTCTCATTATGTCGTACTATGTAAAGGCAATTGTGCACTGTGGAGTTCTCACAACCAATTGATATTTCTATGTTTGTCCTACTTGAGTCTTTTGTCGATTTGATAGCTTACCTACTCAAAGTTGTCCATGTACTTTTTTCAAAAATATGAAAAAAGATTACAAGTTTTTACAAGTTTAACATGCACATTTATATCATGCTTGTATTTAAAAATCATGATCACGTTTACTTGCTCCTTGCATTTGTGCAAGACTGGCCGTTGGGTGTGAACAAATATGTATTTTTAAGGGCCTTCTGCATTTTTTTTTCTGCTATACAGATTTCTCTTATCCACAGAAACATGTCAGCTTGCACAAAAATCCTAATGGGTTTTCCTTAATCTTGCAGCAAGATATTGGACCGGGTTGTTTCAGTTGAGTATGCAATAAGGGATGATGGTGAGGGGGGCGACAGGAGAGGCAGCCCCAGAAGAGGGGGTGGTTATGGGAGGCGTGACAGCCCGCGTGGTCATTCTGTAAGTCCATTACGCAGGGGCCCTGGTAGGCCCAGTCCTGATTATGGGCGTGCCCGCAGTCCACTTTATGATAGATACAGTGGTCCAGCAGATGACAGTTATAGAAGTCCTGACTATGGTAGATACCGAAGGTGAGGATGGCTCCCTGTTTCTGTGTTTACATAATGATGATAATCTTTGTTATTTGTGATTTCTGGTGCTTGTGTAATTAGACCCATCTACTTTTTATTAATAATTTTGTCTATTGTGGAACAGCAGGTCACCTGTTCGAAGGTCGAGGACGTGACAGGGTCATAGGAGCTGGTGTGATGTTAGAAGTGGAAGGGGTGACGCTGAAATATGCATGATGGGTATTTTGTTCATGTTATAATTTGCTTATGTATTTTTTCTAAGTTATGCTTGGGATATGATAGGAAAGTCAGGAGTAGGTATTTAGATGGACCAGACTGCAGCATTTCTATTTCCCTTAATATGGTTTGTCTTTGTAAAAGTTTGTACTTCTATTAAGGTTATTGGGCATTGCTTTGCTCAGTTTTGCGAACTGCAATTGGTGGTTTGGTAATATTTTACTCCTTCCATGTTCATCAACATCACTGTCATCACAATCATCTTACAACCTTCATTCTGTATTGAGGTTGAGTTGATTATCACCTAATTATATATGCTCTAATGGCTTCTATGTATTTGTTAGACTATATTGAGTGCTTGTTACTACGTTTTCAGTATGACAAATCGTCGGAACTAAGTTTGCTAGTTTTTCTAATTTCAATTCATTTTTTTAATATAAGAAACGTAGTCCTCTAATTTTCCAGGGCTGCCATGTTGGCATGTTGCACCATATTTTATAATGCGCCATTTTGATGATTTTGAATTATTTTCGATTAAGAACAATGATTTCGATGATTGCCAAACAGAAAACACGATTTTGGTCAATCTATTGTGTTCCTTTTTATTCCTCACAATATTCATGAAAAGTTTTTGCTGAAAGTGTATTATACATATTTTTTTACCATATTGGTTGTTTTCACCTCAAATGTGCCATTCTAACGATTTTGGATTTGTTTTGTTTTATTTTATTTCATTAAAACCACAATTTGCACTATTTTAATAGTGTTTTTTTCCCAGCAAAACATGAAATTGGCGAATCTAGGTTTTTCTTTTTTTATTCTTTACTATTTTTTTAAAAAAGAATTTGCTTAAAATGTATATTATTTTTACAGTAGCACATGTTTGGCATGAATTTATGCACTTGGCATTTGAAATTTTTGTCACTAGATTTTTCCGACTGTCTTTTGAGGGTGTAAACCAATTTTTGATAGAACTTATGTTCCATATTAATTAACTATCCATTTATATTACTAATTTGCATAAACCAATTTTTGATAGAACTTATGTTCCATATTAATTAACTATCCATTTATATTACTGATTTTCATACACCAAAGAACAGCCTTGCTTTTTGTGTCTTTTATCTTCAATTATAACACTGTTTATCTCTATGCCACGCGAATCCCCGCCATGTCGCTACATGTCGTAATTCTCAAACTATCATTGCTCTACCAAACCCAATGTATCAGTTTGTTTCATTAATAAACCTTTTCTTATCCCTTTATTATCACACTGGGTAACAGAGTATCTGGACATCTCATGTTCACCGATCTTAACCTCTTCAAGAGCCCTCATATTCATCATCTGTCCAGACATTTTATTCCTTTGTATTTTTGAGTGGTTAAAAATGAAGAATTGATAGCAAATATTAAATAATGGGAAACGAAATCCAGCCAACACGCTCTAATTTAAATTCTAGGAAAGTGGAGTACCTATCTACATGGCTACCTCACCTTTTGGAGGGTTAATTTGAATAAGAATTTCTATGTATTGTAATTTCTTAAAACAGGCAAGCTGGCCTCTCTTGGATTGGTTGGTTGGCTGGTCAACTTGAAAACCAACTCTTTAAACAGGGCTGCAGGAAGAAGAAGGGTTGACTCCAATTTTATCACAATTCTTTCTAGATGTGATACTAGCTACTGTGAAGAAAAGAATTTTCTCTAGAACAGGGTGAACCACTTACGCTTTTCTTGCTGAACCATTTTTTTTTTTTTTTTTTGGGAATTTTAGAGCTCTACCATAAAGTGATGTTGGATAGTCCTTTTTTTTTTGGGTAAATCAAAAGATTCATTCAAAAGAACAAAGGAACAATAAAAAAGACATTAGAGAGGAGACAAAGGAATATAAGACACATTATTCTATATTCCACCAGCCACACAGTACGTACTTTTAGCAAGGTTATGAATTACAAAATTCAACTTTTTAGGAATTTAAGAAAAACTAATCAATTCAAACTAAATCGAAAGAGTTGTGATGTCTTTCAAAATATGTGTAATTGGCTAATTCAATGATTCTTTAATGTCTTGCACTACTTTTAAGGCATATGATAGAATGTAGATTTTAGCTTTAGCTTTAGTCAAGGCTGTAAGGACTGCCCTTATCTCAGCTTCTTTTGATTAGCATACTTTTGGTTCAGCAACCACACCTGCACTCCTTAGATAAGTTAGATAGGTTGGAGTGGGTAGTTTCGAGTCTGGATAGGTTTTTTTTTTTTTTTTTTGTCTCTATATGTTGCCTGTCGGAAGTATACTTGGGAACCCTCTGCTGTTTTTACGGGGCCTCATCCAGAATTTTAGCTCAAAGTTGAGATGTCAAATGAGATTGACATCAGATAATGGAGATTTTGCAGCCGTGGGGGGATCCATAATTCCATATCCTCTACAACTATCGTATCAGCCTTTTCATTTAGTTCGAGATGAAAAATATCTTCATCTAACTTGTGCGCTGTATGCATTCATGGTTGATAACTCAATTTGTTCTCTTGTTCTGTGCTTGCCCTGCCAGTCTACAGGAACGCAAACCCCAGTACCGGTGCAGACCAACACAATCCATACACGTTGCAAAAGCTTTACATTCACAATTGAGTACTATGAGAGTCAAATCAGGTGGTCTTCCCGTATATTTAGTAAAGGGGGATATTCATGTACATATATCTCTCATTAAGGGACCTTGCATACTTATCTGTAGAGCCCATGGTGGACCCCACCAAGGGATGAGACTGGGGGATGAAAAGATCTATATGAGACCACTTTACATACCAAGTTTGACTTTAATCACATGCCCCTAACCCCTTCATTCGTGACCCATAAATTCATTCCATTCGAATAAGTGCATAGTCGATCCAACAGTCCAATAAATTCGGATTTGACCAAAAATTGGTAAACGTATTCAATTCAAGGGGGTCGTATATGTGATCTATTTGGATGGACCATACAATGGATCCCACCTAGAGTTCTCACGAAAAAAATGGTAAGGGACATATGTACATAAATATTTCCCTTAGAAAACAATACAAATATTATCCTAGAGGGTTAGAGGCTGGTCCTGTAATTTGACTGTAGAATCCTGTAGGTCTTATTTGTGGTTAGGCCTTCCAATCAATCAAAGTGGCTTTCGGTCAATTTGGTCTATACGGCAGACCAAGGGTTTCTCTCTCTCTCTCTCTCTTCCCTAAAAAAAGTTTGTTGTGCTTATAAAATCGGGAGTTTTCAGGGGGAGAGCTAGGAAGTGAATGAAGGGCCCATTTGTAAGTGTGCAAATAACTGCATTAAGGGTATTAGTAGGCCTATTCATGTAATAGATGGATTCCACGTGGGCAAATCCTTAATTGGCGTTACTATATCTGATTAAGACCAGCACTGAAGTTTAATTGGTGTCCTTAATCTCAGTGTTAGAATCATTAGAGCATGCCCATGTGGGGCACGTCCACTAATAATGCATGGAGACTCTACTGGATTGGTTGACAGGTCTGGATAAGATTATTAAACCTTTTAATGTGAGGCCAACAAGTAAATGCTAAGAAAATGAATACAATGTGATTCATCCAAAGCCAAAAAGTATGACGTAAATCGCTGTGATGGTCCATTCAAAAAATTTTCGTTATAATTCTATCAGCAGTCTGCACACCTTCTAAATCAATGAAAATAATCTTGAGACTTCAGAAAGGGAAACAAAAGATAAATCTTGAACTAAAAAGTTAAAAAAATAAAAAATCAAGAAATACCATCTGTATGAAATTTCCTTTGTCAGTCTATTTGACCACAGCTTCATCTTTGTGACTCTAATGAGGAATGTAGGGGCGGCCCTTGAGCCAACCCAGAGTCCCAAACTCGACCTAATTTTTATGAGCTGACCCCAGCTGTAACCAAACCTGAGTTCACACAACTAGTCCAGACAGAAACCTAACCAGAAGCAAACCACGCTTAAACTGAATTCTAGGAACCAACTTCATACCTGCTTGACCTAGTCCAAACACGTCCCATTTTTCTAGAAGAGTTGAGAATTGTTGACCTAATCACAGAATCAAACACAGATTCCTCTCCTCTGGATCGCAGATTCCAGATCTTGGCTACAAGCTTTGATAAATCGCTTCGAATCATCTTTTCTCGGACTTCGAATAAAAGCATATGCTGATCAACTAGCAAAGCAATGATGTCTCTAACAATCATGTTTGAGGTTTGCCTTTTATGTCTAATCTGGTTATTACCATTTTTTTCTTCTTTTATTTTACTGCTAGAAGAACAAAATTGTTACCTCCACACCAGAGAAATGGGGGTTAAAAAAGAGAATTGGAATAGAAAGATAAGATTTTAAAATGTGAACAATTTTCTCTGCCTCTATTTTATCAGCCTTTTTCCCTTCATGGGAGAAGCACAAGGAAATGCAAACAATAGGTGATTTTAGAAAACTTCATACTTTTATCCTCATCCAAATGTGCCTCACAACTAGACATTTTAAATGTAATTACCAAAATAACAAGTCAACATAAAAAAAGAAAAAAAAAACTGAAAGGGAAAATCTCAAGAAGGTACCTCATTTTCAAACTCTAATATTTCAAAACAGTACAAAAGTATTCTATATTTCTTTTAATCAAATACTCACTAGAAAAGGTTTTAAAAAATGATAATGATATCCTAATGTAATGCAAAATCTTCTTTAATAAATCATCTAATAAAAATGATCAAATCCAATCCAAATGATCTAGTGGAGTCCACTTGAACAAATGAAAATAGATAGCTTTGGGGAGGAAAAAAGTTAATAAAAGACAAAGACTTGTCATAAAGGAAGCGTATTTTTGTTATTTTCTAAATTCTTTTTGTGGAGAGAACTTGTTTGAAAATTTTTTGAAAAATATTTATACTTTTTTGAAATATTCAAATCTTCATGTACTTCTTTGGAAATGAATGAAAAAATTTATACCTTCTTCAAATTTACCCAAACTAAAATGCTCTACTTGATGTTGAAAAAAGCTAATTCTCCAATGCTTGTTGTAAAAATAAATATTCAATGGCTATTTGGCCATTGTCAGGTTTTGTTTTTGCTAGGACATTGATGCACATGGATCCGAGACAGGCCCTGACATTTGAAAAAAATTCATACATTTCTACATTTGGCTCCTCCAAGAATCTACTAATTACACTATATCCCCTCAGTAGTCTGTGCTGCCCCTGTTGACGCATATGTTCCGCTTGTTAGTTGTGACTTGTGACCATTCTTACTTTTTTTATCTATAAAAAAAATCATAAAAAGGAATATGATTTCGAGGTAGCATGATGTCCTTTTGTACAATATTATAATGTGTTCACGGGCTTTCACATTTTGAGGCAGAGGCATTTTTTTTTTACTATTTTTGTCAGTGTATTCAAAACATTTTCCTAATCCCTTGACATTCTTTGTGTTTTTTGGGAGGACCCTTGGCAATGGTGCTTTTTTTTTTTTTGGGTTGTTGTTGTTAAAACTAGCAATATTTAGAAGGACATTTTACAGGAAAAAAGATTGCAGCATCAAATAGTGAAAATTGAAACTCCAAAATGAAGTATGAAGTTTCTATATATGCACCATAGCAAACATTATCACGCGATTCTTCTTTTCCCAGGGGTAATTGAGATGATGATTTCAAAACCTAATCTTGTCATTTGTGGTTTGTGCATATGTGCTCCTCATTTTGCGTGTGCTTAAACACTATATGCTTTGTCTGAATTCCTCTTCATGCAGGTGTACATTCCTCACATCATTGAAGGCTCAGCCGAATAGTAGGGAAGAAGAGACTCGTCTTCTACGAGTGCACTATGGGACCCACTTGGACATATTTTCATCAGTGCAGCTCCGTTTGACACTCCTATTGAATGCCCAATTTTATGCTTATCAAACGTTTACTCAATGTTGGATTGAATTAAAAATGGGAAAAAAAAATCCATGGTTCAAAGATGGATTAATTTGATGCTGTTAAATAGATAACTAGGATGGTTGTTTCATGGGCCTCATCCAAGAGATCTTCCAATCAATCCTACCCCCAATAATAGAAATGTGCCCTATATAGCCTCACCAGCTGCCGCAGAAGCACAGTATATAGTTTGCTCATAGATGGAACATATAGGGACTCCGTTTTTTTACACTTAAGGCCTTTCCAACTTAGAAATTTCCCTTTCTCTTTCCTTGATTGGACTTATATTTGAATATAGCAAAATTTTAAAATTCAGAATAATATTGTAATAGGAATGTCCTATATGGGAAAAGAAGTGGACCGTGGACGTCCAACTTCACATATGGAGTTGGACGACTGACTGCTTCCTCGTCTTCTTCTCTAGTCGAGGACAAAAGGATGAGGGAGAGCTATAAGAAAGATCCCTAAGCATTTGCTGAGCTAATTTTTGCCAAATGCTCGAATATGTATCTAAACTTTAAATCACATAAAACAAACTTATTTTTAGAGTTACCAAGAGCCCTAGGCATCATATTTGGGGCTAACTTTTGCACTAGAATCTCTGACAAAATATGCCATGTTGCGGTTTTTTGGATGAGCTGTGATATCTCATTTCTTGGTATTTTTAAATGTTATGTTTATTCTTAAGTATTTGAACATTTTTGTCACTTAAAAGATCTAAAATGACTTTCAAATTTCTTGAATTTTCGCCTCTTTGTTTTTTTGTGAAAATCTTAGATGTTCAAGTAAAAAGGAAACATTTTGAAATCTCACCATGTCTAAAAATCTCAAAATTCTTCAAACAAAAATTTCATGAATTTTAGTAAAGACATAGGCCTAGGACTTACTTTGTGAAAAGCTTTATTTCTTTGTGAATATGCTAAATAAAGTCATAGCCAAGAGTTCTCACCTAGCTATTCATATTTGAACTTGGTATGCCGTCTATTCCTACCTGTAAAGGCTTCCTTCCTGTAGTTGTATTTTTTCTATTGGGTCTTAACGCCCTTAGTCGGGTAAAAAAAAAAAGAGTTTTTTGCTAATACCCCTTTAAGGTTTATAGGATTTGTAAATATGCCGCCGTGGTTTTATAAGTATTTATAAATAGGCCCCTGCTTTTCCATTTTAATATCTCCTAAGTTTCTAGAATAAATATTTTTAACAAAAATAGGCAACCATCATGAGATTTGTGTTTGAATTTTATAAATTTGACTGCTTTACCCTTACACCCATCAAACTAAAAATAAGTATTGTTATTTTATCCCAAGTCCCAATTCCATCTCTCTCAATAACTCTCTCATGCATATAAAGTCTAATAATATATTTTTGAAACTTTCATCATTCAAATGGCAGACCATGGATAAGATAAGTTAGAATCGATTACAGTTAAATGTTCTGATTGTCATTACGATGAATTTAGACTTAATGAAATGAGTCATAGATTCAGAGAATTAAATTTTTGTAAGGTATGCTTTTTCACTAAATGTTACTCTTAATATCATTAAAGGAAAAAAAATGGTATACTTTTAAAATTATGCATATAAGGGTAAAAAGAAATAGACAATACTGTTATTTCATTCTAAAAAATTATGGTGGTTAAAAGTCTACAGATTTTAAAACTACAAAATGTATTAAACTAAAAAGGTAGGGGTTTATTTATAAATACTAAAATTATAGGAGCTTATTTACAAATCCTATAAACTTTTGGTTTATTTAAAAAAAACACTAAAAAAAAAACATGTGCAGTGAATGCACTGAGTTCCCATTTATTTCAGCCTAATTTAGTGGCCATTACTCATTAGTCAAAACCAGTACTAGGCCCACCGAATGGGCGGCCTGCACTTTGACAACTGACGAGTCCATGTTTGGTTTATCTACTTGGCCTAATAGTCTACATTATCTAAATAAACTTGACAAAGTTTGATATGAGGGTCGCTTTCTCTCATTATGAACCCGACAGGTTACGTACTGTCAGGGTGCTGTCAAGCCTACCCATTATAAAAAAAAATTCCGACAGAAGAGCTCTGAAAGAATTTCCCTAATCCTTGGCAATAGAAATTTTTTTTAATGTGGTAAAATTGACAATATTTAGAAGCATATTAAAAAAAAAAAGGAGAACTTTCCTTGGAAAATCCCCTTAGAACCTTTGTAGAACAATAGGAATCTGAAGATTTTTATAACCCGAAGTGGTCTCCTTGATACTTTTTAGATTTTCTTATTAATATTATTAATGACCAACGATATTTATGTTTAAAAGTAACATAAACCAAATCATTTTTTTATTCTTTCTTCCTTTTCTGCATCTCTTCTTCCCCTTCTTCTTTCCTATGTTCTGTTTGGATTTTGTCTAGTGTAAGAAAGGGAAAACAAAGAAGAAGATAGACAGAAAGAGAAAATAGAAACAAAAGAAAACGATAAGACAAAGAAGAGGACAAAGAAAGAAGAATAGAAAAGATGAAGAAGAACGAGGGCGAAGAAGAAGAAATGTTGGGAGGAGAAAAATTATGAAAGTGGTTTAATGAAAGGTGGAAGAAAAAAAAAAATAAAAAAGAGAAAGAAGCAAAACAGATGGGAAAACAAAAAAGAAAGAGAACTAGAAAAAGGAACTAAAGGAAGAAGAAAATGGAGAAGAAGAACCTATCTTTGTCTGTGTTGAGCATAGATATTGTTACTCAACAATAATATCTAAAAAAAACTAAAATTCTGTTTTGGCTATGTTACGCTTAAGAATAGATATCTATACTCAAGCATAAAAAAATCATGATTCTACTCCGGTATACTACGTTTGAGTAAGCGTAATATACCAAAAATAGACCGTAGATAGAAATGTGTTCTTCATCTCTTTTCTTTTTCCTTTCTCCTCTTCCTTGTCTTCTCCTTTTTTTCTATTTCTATATTCTCTCTCTTTTTCTTCTTCTTAGTTTTCTCCTCCTCGCCCCAGACAAAACTTAAACGGAACATGGAGAAGAGGAATGGGAAGAAAAGATGAGGAAGAGGAAAAAGAAATGGAGAAATGGTTTGTTTTATGTTATACTTAAGCATAGATATTGCTGCTCATGAATAATATAGAAAAAAAAACCCCAAAAAGAGCCTAGAGGACTACTCTAGGCAATAAAAATCTCTGAGGGCTTTTTGTTCTACAAAGACTCTAAGAGAATTTTTTCAAAAAAAAACTCTAAAAAGAAAATGCTGAGCCGAATAGTGAAAATGAAAACACAAAAATTATAGTGCAAATTTTTATTTAAAAAAAATGAGAATATAAGTTATTGAATGCTAATAGAATATCTCTTTAAAATGAGCTATTTCAAAAAGAAAAATAATCCTATGATAACTAGTTGTTACCACTTTTTTGTGAGAAGTTTAGGTGGAGTCCATTTATTGTCCAATTCAAATCTTGCAACACACAGGAACCCCTCTGATAGTCACACGTTCCAAGTTTTGATAAAATCCAAATTTATTGGACCGTTAGATCGACCATGTATCAATCTGAATGGATTGGATTTGTGAGCCACGGATGAAGGGGTTAAGATCATGTGATTGGGGTTAAACTTGATTTGTGAGATGGTCTGACATAGATCTTTTCATCTCCCTTGGTCTTATCCCCAAATGAGACCCACAAGTATGTCGTATAAAAAATTCTTACGGTAGATATGTGAAAACACTTCTCATAGGATTAAAACCCTTTAAAAGATCTTATCAAAAATTACAAAATTTAAGCCTTTGGGATGTCTCTCCATCCCTGCATACATTCTTCACATTATTGAAGTGTCAAGCAGGCTTCATCAAGCTTTACTGGGCCCACCTAGGACTACTTCTATCTGTGCAACTCTAGTGACAACCCTATCGCAGGCCCAATTTTATGCTTATACAACCTTTAAGCAGTGTCAGATTGAATTAAAAAATCTATAGTGAAAAAACTAATTAACTAGAGGCTGTTGGATAAAGTACTAAGATATAACTACATCAAAATTCATGGCAAAAAAAAAAAAAAAAAAAACCGAGAGCTTGGGTCGTCGGAAAATTCAAAGTCGTTTTTCATCTCCCCTACCCGTAACCAGTTGAACGGCATAAGCACAGGAAGCGGTTTGCTTATAGATGAAATTTTGGGACTCCTTTTAATTTCTTTGAATATTGCAAGTTTTATTGTTTTTATTTATAATCATCTTGTAATAGGAATAATCCTATTTGGGAAATAGAACAATAGAAGTGGACGTGCAACTGCACATGCAGAGTTGTTTGGCTAACTGCGTCTCCGTCTTCTTCTCTAATGCATTATACAGGTCCAAATAAGGGGAGAGAGAGAGAGAGAGAGAGAGAGAGAGAGAGAGAGAGAGAGAGAGATCTATGGGAGGAAGAAGAAGCTCTAGCAAATTTCATTCCATTGACTGGTTCTTCGCTTAGGATGTTCATCTAAGCTCTTGACTTGTGTGGACCGAGATTTGGTATAATTTATTTTCATAGTTGATCTTGGGTCTGCGCATAAGGGCCTCTGATCGTATTTAATAGGCAATATTGTCTTTCGTGTTTATAATATTTTTGTTCATCCTTGTACAATACTAACCACATGGCCATACTTACGTCTAGGTCTCAATCCAATAGACCCCAAGGATCGATCTTTGACCCTAGGGAGAGGCCTCTCTACTTGGCTACAAGTGGATTAGCATGTTTATCAAGATATATTACAATCGATCTAAAAATTTCCCACGTCCAAGGTTAGCACATTAGTAACAACTGGAGCTCGGATCCTCTAATTAAAAACTCCATTGGTGACGTGGTAGGACCAATCTTGCCATGGTCATTGTAGGGTTTTTCCTCAGGAAATCTCATTTTGTAACAACTATGTATTCCATAGCTGTTAGAATGCACTTTTGTATTTTTTTTTTTTTTAGAAAAATGAGATAACATAAACATTAAAAGAAAACAAAACAGGACAACTATTTATCGAGAATGCACATATGGGATGGACTTTTGTACATTTCGAGTGGACCTCTGCCTTTGTAAGAATCAGGTCTGGCCACAGTCATTTGGGGTTTTTAATTAGAGGATCTGGACAGCTTTTTTAAACTCAATGCATATCTAATTTTTTTTATGAGAGTTTAACTAAAAAAAATCATCTTAAAATCATTTTATACCAAAAATGACCCTAATGATATGATTTCACAATATCAGTCTTATAAGTGCTTTTTTTATTTAATTTTTTAGAATCTGACTCGGAAGCAGAGATATCCCCACTCTTCTTTTCTTTTTTTTTTTTTTTTTTTTTTTTTTTTTTTTTTTTGCCTCCAACTTCAATTCAAGATCAAACATAAACTCAATGATCTAATTTCAATTTACTACACTCACTCAATAAATCCAAAACCATTAAACCTATTTAACCCAAACTGAAACCCAAGTCCTCCCCCATATCACCAACCATCCAACTAATATGATTCTTTATTTATCTCATTTTCCTCTTCCCCTTTCCCTTAAAATCACCAAAACTGATCATGATCATCTATCTCTACTCTCTTCTCTTCTTTCTTATTTCTCCAACCTTCACAGCTCTAGATCTCTCCATCCCCTTTAAAGAGATCGCTTCCACCACCTTCTTTCATCTCCACCTAGGGTTTTTGGGAATGGTGCTTTTGATTAGTAATTCATAGGAACTCAATACATTGAATTTCTTTCATAAATAGTTAAAAATGAAGATTAAAGATGAATTATTAAAATGAACATCAAATAACTTTTTCTTTTATGGAAATATAATCAAAGGAGGATGGAAAATAAATAACTAAAGTGATCACTGGTTATTTATTTTTTATATTTCTTTTTTATCATTTCCATAAAAGGATAAGTTATTTGATGCTCAATAATCTTCATTTTTAACTAGTTATCGTCAAAAATCTGATGCATCTAATTTCTATGTATTTTAATGTAAACAACATGCCCTAAATAGTAAAATTACAGTTTTTTGCTGAAATTTTCCACAAAATTTTTCTGCATGAAGCATCATATTAGGAGTTACTTTGCAAAAAGCTTCAGTTTTTACATGAAAGTGTCACCTCCAAAGTCCTCCTAAATAAAATCGCAGCCACCCAAACTCCTCCTAAACTAAAGTTCGACTCAGTACTGTGCTAAAGTTGCAGCAGGCGATCCAGACTCCATTATTATTAAAGGAAAAAAGATCCACCAGATCAGGAAAATCACATGACCACACACCCCTTATAATAATGAAAGAAAGCGACCAATCCAATGGCAGAAAGATTAATTACTTTGGTAGTATTTTTAAAGAACCTTCAAGCCTCCCACTTGTTGGGACTGAGGAAAGAAGAAAAAAAAAGGTATCAAAACCACATGCCTCATTAATTCCTCTCCAGACTTTTCTTCCTCGGACGTGCTTTTCCAATTAAATCCAACTCCCAACTGTTCACCGAAATATAGTATTATGAAGTGCGTAACGTGCGAGCTATATATAAAATGAGAGACAAGCATATATTAGCATATGAGAAATTTACAAGTAGTTCGGTGTTACATCAGAAATATAATTATTTTTTTTAGCTCTTAAAAAAGTTCGGTATAAAGATTAAAATGCCTTTGATCTAAACTTTGGTCATTGGCTAACCCAATGGATAAATCTGATAAACCCGCAACACAAAGCATCAACCCAACACATAAAATCTCTCTTCAGCTCAGATTCTCATTCACACAGCTCTCCCCACTGTCATATGATACCTGATACTCCTCTTAATCCCAAGCACGCCCTTTTCTCTACTTCACTAGCAATTCAAAAGAAGAAAATTAATCTTTCACCACCGCCACCATATCATGGCTCCAAATTCTCTGGAGATTTCCGCTGATACCGAGAATTCGCCAGTCGAACAAGTGGCTTTGACAGTACCCACTACTGATGATCCATCCATCCCAGTTCTAACTTTTAGAATGTGGGTATTGGGCACTCTATCATGTGTCCTTCTATCTTTTCTCAATCAGTTCTTCTGGTATCGCAAGGAACCTCTCTCTATCACCTCAATCTCAGCACAGATCGCAGTTGTCCCACTGGGTCACCTGATGGCCTCATGGCTTCCCACTCGGGTCTTCTTCCAAGGTAGCAGATGGGAGTTTTCGTTGAATCGCGGGCCGTTCAACATTAAAGAGCATGTTTTGATCACAATCTTTGCGAATTCTGGAGCCGGGACAGTCTATGCCATCCATGTTGTCACTGCTGTCAAGATATTTTATAAGAAAACCATGACATTCTTTGTTGCATTTCTCGTGGTGCTTACCACTCAGGTTGGGTTTTGCGAGAGAAATTGGAGTGCATTTTTTTAAAAAAAAAATTTAGATTTTGAATTGATTGTCTGAATTGAAATTTTATTGATTTCCATATGTATTTATAGGTATTGGGATTTGGATGGGCTGGGATCTACCGGCGATATTTGGTAGAGCCTGCGGCAATGTGGTGGCCATATAATCTGGTTCAAGTCTCCCTCTTCAGGTATGCTGCATGCACCATTTCATTTTAGGAAGCTACTTTTTTTTTTTTTTTTCGGAAAATTTCTTTTTTTTTTTAAATATTGTTGTCGTTATTAGTTAGGATTTTGCCTAGGGTTTGGTAGAGAGCAGTTGGCTTCTAAAGATGCACAAGGCTCACATGATATCTTATGCAAATTGATATTGCTTTGTTTGGGCGTTGCCCTTGGGCCTTTTAGCCCAGTTCAGTTTGCACAGGGCTTAGGCTGGTGTTTTGATTTTGAAGGTTGATCTCATTTGATAGGACAGCCAATTTGCTGCTTTTGCCCACTAAAGTCTTTTCTCCTCACCCATTTATTATTATAGTATTGTAGCAAGTGTACAAATTTTTATCTCCACTGAAGTAAATTAGGTTATGAAATTCTTTATTAAACACATGAGAAACACCAGAGCCAGGACACCCCAGTTATTAAGGCGGTCTCATCTAACACAGCTACCAGTTATTGATTCTGTACATGTAGGTTATCACGAGGGAATTATACCACTTAACCATCTAAAAAAAGCCTCTAAATTTATGTAGCGGGCCAACTATTAATGAATTTCAACTGCTAGTGCAAGATACATCCAGCAAATTAGTATTTTATCCAAATTTCACGTCAATTTTGATGACTATATAACTTTGGGTACCTTTAATATGGACACCATAAAAGGGCCAGTTCTTGTTTGACCGATTATCTCATCATTCTTTTGTATAGTAAATTATCTTTTCATTCCTCTTTATAGTAGATTATGTCCTATAAACAGAAAAAAAAAAAAAAAGTCATTCTAGTTGGTGAGGTTCTTCATAGATGGCGAAATAAATAAGCCAGCACCTCTACTCCTCCTTCACCATCAGGAAGGTGGAAGACTGGGGTTCGAACTTGGAACTGTAGTGTCCATGTTTGAGAAAAACAAGAGGATAGATTTCATGCTAGTGGGACGCCCAAATCCAGAAGAAACATAAAAAAAACCTATCCTGGACGTAATTGAATTGAAAAACCAGGCTCCCTGAGTTCCCCAAGTCTGACTGAGATGAACGGCTCGGCACACTAGCCAACAAAATTGGTGGATCCAAGATGGCAGCTTCTGCCAGGGGGGTCCTGGGAAGGTAGACCCACAGCTACAGCTCACAAAAGATTCGCTTCGGTGGTGCCAAATGCGCTTTGATGTGATACAAGTGGATGGCTTGTCTGCTTCTAGTTATTAATGATGAAGTATAGTGCAACTGCGGTGAGTCATGACAAAGAACAAGTTCAACTAAAGTAGATGAGATGAAAATCAAGTTATAATTACTACTACCAACCTTCAATGCCTCTTTGGTAATCCACTTGTGCACTGAATTCACTTGAAGATTAAAAAAAAGTAAGATTTTATAAAAAAAATTGCAAAAATTTAAAAGTTACCTCTTCTTTTATTTAAAAAAGTAAACAAAGTTATTATCTCATTTCAGTAAATGATAAAAATACTTTTTTATCCTAAAAAAGTTTAAAAATTTCCTTCATATGCCACAAAATGACAAAAAGTCTAGAAGGTAAAATTTGAATTTTTCTAGTTTCTTTTTTTTTTCTTAAGACTCTACTTATATTTTTGTTTCTTAAAGTAATCATTCACTACAAATAAACTACTCAAACGAGCGTGTAGTGATTTTGGCATTGGATTAGGGGCTAGAAATCTAAGTCTGTTGTGTATTTGGAAGTTTTGGGGATTTTTTCACAAATTTCTCAAATCCATTAAGATTTAACATACTAAGATAAAATGTCCTGGTGCTTGTAATTAATATAAAAGTTCTGAACAGTTGAGATGAAAGAGAAATAAAAGAAAAACAGAAGTTGTAGATACAACCTTAGCAGCTTTTATATTTTGCGGGAGCTGGATCCTTAGATCACACCAACTGAACAGAAGCCAGGCTCCACCATATCCTAATGCACTTTGATGTGACAAAGGTGCATGGATTGGCAAGCCTACCGAAAAAGAGAAAAAAGAATAAACTACTTAAAATGATAGAGTCCAATCTTAGCAATTTTTGCTAGGGATGGGGGCTGGATTGAGACCACAGCTCTCAAATGGCGGCTCTGAGATATCACCCTATTGCGTGTGGGGTCATGGGGGTTGTTGGTTTCTCCTTTTCCCACTATTAATGTTGTAGTTAAGATTTTCTCTAATGTACGTAATGGCAATGCTAAGACAAAGACTGGATCCCTGTTACTATTAATGTTGTAGTTAAGAGTTTCTCTCATGTACCTAATGGCAATGCTAAGACAAAGACTGGATCCCTGTTGCAGCTATCAAACGGGAACTGTGTCGCACAAGCCGCCAATTCCATTATGGGCCCACATAAAAATAGTTAGGACCATTCAAGATGAATTTCTCAAGAAGTTATCCTCAGGTTCTATTTTAGATGGAGTGCATCCCACCATATGATTAAACACATCATTGAAAATATGATTGGGCACTGATGTGGCATCGCCGCTCATGTGGTGTAAAACATATTTCCGTCATGTTCTTGGTGGGACCTTCTTCCATTGAACTGTTGGGATGGGATTTATCTTAAAAGGGAATGGAATTCATCTTGAAAGGTTTGGATTCTTTCTATATAGGCCCAAAAATGGAGCTCTGAGCATGTGTAACATCGCTCAGGTAATAGCTGCGATATGGGATTTCAGACACATGAAAATTTTTTCACACTAAAATCTTTTCATTTCCTTGCATGTAAATGTATTGCACACCTCATATTTTAAAGAGGTGATGATGTAATCATGACACATGAAAATTTTTTCACACTAAAATCTTTTCATTTCCTTGCATGTAAATGTATTGCACACCTCATATTTTAAAGAGGTGATGATGTAATTATGACTTCCAAATTTTTTTATTGAACTAATAAATTCAAAATATTTAGTTTTTATCTTAAATCTTCATAAAATTTGAAAAATATATGAAAATGCAAAGAGATTCAACCTATATATAGATATACACTTTTGTGGGCACCCAATTCATCATGCCAATGGGACTCTTTAAAATTCTCATATAAATGACAAGCCTGAAGAAGTATCATATCTTTGATCGTCATGGACTTTGAGAAAAATGCGAAAACTTTCCGACAAATAACTCCCATATCATTTGCTCATGTTAAAATGATGCTTAGGAACATACATGGTAATATGCTTCACGTATGTAACACGTTTAGCGGAAAATTCTCTTCCACTGACGAAGGGTGTTACAAATGTTACTGATAAGATTAGAGAGGGTTAGCATTTTGGTTGCTACTGGTTTCCTTATCTCATTTTATGAATAAATAGAGATATGATTTTTTCTAATGAAAGGTAATAAGGTCAACTTTACTTTTCAAGTGACCCTCCATAGAAAGGTAATAAGGTCAACTGAACCTTTCTAATGAAAGGTAATAAGGTCAACTTAACTTTTCAAGTCACTCTCCATAGAGGGACTTTATGCCCGCTACGAACCACGCTATACTCCTAAACATTTTACTATTGGGCATTTTAGAAGGCACATGTTTTGGCCACAAAGCAAGAATTAGCTACCAGATTTACATTTGTGAGCCTTTCCTGGAAGGTTAACCTTGATGGATTCCAATCACAAAAACATAAAGATCTATTGGGCCATGTATAAGTACTGTCTTATGGTGGCAACCATCTATATAAAGGTCCCAAATTTAACTAATGCACTTAAAAATAGTTGATGAATGGTGCATCTAATAAATTATTGACCGGAGGCCAAAGGGCTGGGCTAGTGAGGAAAACTTTGGGTAATTAAAAAAAATTATTGAAATCATAATTCATAAGTTCGTATCCGTATTTCGCACTTCTCAAATCTATGCATAGACCTTCAATTCCCTTTTAATTGTCAAATAAGAGAGGCCAGGCCATGCCAGGTGCAAACTTTAAAGTCCGTTTGGATGTAAAGAATGTAGGTGAGAGAAAATATTTCTATAGTGCAACACATTTTCCCTAAAACATAGTAAAAAAACCTCTCTAGTATGTAATCTCTTAACAAACTTCTCTAAGAAGTAGTACAAACCTGATGGCGGCGGAGAATACACCCTTTTCTAAAGTGAAATTGAATCCCACTCATAAAAACTGATACTCAGCTATCCAGTAACTATTAAATTTTTTTTATATAATATTTTTAGAAATAATTTTTCCTACACAGTTCTCTTGTTTAACTCTAAATAGAGAGGAGAACCACTACAAGAGAAAAGCAGTGATTCTTCCAAAAGTGGTGATTAGGGGGATTCTACCAAATGAGGAATCTCTGCTTGTGAATTTTCTACATCCAAATGGATCCTTTGTTTTTGCGGCCGATAGCCAAGTTATCCTTTTGTGTAGGATTAGTTGATAATGACCCATATGACTAAGGGCTTGTTTGGTAGGTCTAGTCTTATTTTTATAGACCATCTAAAATAGAGCTATTAAAAAAAGAGCTATAAAAAAAAGAGGCTAGATTTAAAATATGTGTTTGGCAATGAAAGCATCTATTTTAAATAGACCATTTTAAATCAATAGTTGAAAATTTTTCACAAATATATTGAGATCTAGTAGGTATTAAGCCTTGAAATTTTACTTCATAATCACGTTTGGCCTCCCAAAGAGATCTAACGGTTTGGATTTTGTGTTTGAGGCCCCCAATTTTTTTAAAAAAATATTTAATAATTCACGTTTTTACATAAATATCTCAAGTTTGGTGATGATCCAACGGCTGAAATTTGGTCTCATAATGGTCATTGACCTTCTACACATTTTTAATGGTTTGGATTGTTATTTACTGTCCCAAAAATAATAATAAAAAATAAAAAAAGGGGCTACCTGTGGACTAGTTACAAATTCAGCATATTAAATTCAATGGTTGAAAGTTTTTCACAAATATCTTGAGATCCACAAGGAATCAATCCTTGAAAATTGACCCCATAGCCGTTTTTAGTCTTCCCAACATTTCCAATGGTTTGGATCTTGTATTTGGGCCCCACAAAATTCAAAAACTAGTATCCAATGGCTCACGCTTTCTTGCACATATCTCGAGATTCAGGATGAATTAACGGCTGAAATTTGGATAGGTGGCCGTAATTAACCATGTGAACATTTTCAACGGTTTGGATGTAGATTTAGGGGCTGGGATTTCGAGAAAAATCGAAAAAACCGTACTGGGCGTGATCCATCAAGTTACTGTAGCTGGGCGCCTCTTTTTTTTTCCCTCTGATTTGGAAATGCATCACATGGCCTCCTCTCCAAAATAGAGCTTTTATCTCTTATTGTCTAAATTAAATAGAGCTAAAAACGCATGCCAAACGCCTCTATTTTTCCAACTCTATAAATTTTAGACATTTAGACAATAAGAGCCTAAATTTTAGACTTGCCAAACATACACTAAGTAAATCTCTTGTTGGTGATTTCTAAAAGCTTGGCTTTTCAATGGTTTATGCTGACTGAGTAGTATTGATTTCAGGGCTTTACATGAGAAGGAAAAGAGGCCCAATGGTAGGGTGACGCGGAATCAATTTTTCCTCATTGCCTTCCTCTGCAGCTTTGCCTACTATGTCTTCCCCGGCTACCTCTTTCCTATGCTGACCTCCCTCTCTTGGATATGTTGGGTCTTCCGGTCCTCCATCTTGGCCCAGCAATTGGGCTCAGGACTTTCTGGGCTCGGCCTCGGTGTCGTGGGCCTGGACTGGTCCACTGTTTCCTCCTACCTTGGAAGCCCACTTGCCAGCCCCTGGTTTGCAACTGCCAATGTGGCCGTTGGATTTGTCATCGTGATGTATATAGTTATACCCATCAGCTACTGGCTCAATCTTTACAAGGCGAAGACATTCCCTATCTTTTCTTCCGAGCTCTTCACCTCAGTGGGCCAGGAATATGACATTTCCAGCATCGTCAACTCCAACTTTCAGCTCGACATGGAGGCTTACAAAAAGAATGGGCCTCTCTATCTCAGCACCTTCTTTGCTATGACTTATGGGATTGGCTTCGCTGCTCTCACTGCCTCTGTTGTCCATGTCTTCTTGTTTCATGGAAGGTAAGCTGAATTCCACCACCATTTCATATATTGTTGGCACTATAAAATTGTTGGTGAGAATAAAGTTGATCAAATTATGTGAATTTTAAAAGAAAATAGAGAGATAGGAACATCTTCCCACTAGTCACTGATGACAATGTTGTACTTAGATATTGCATATAAACTAAATAATTGCAGAAAAATATAACTTAGGAAATATGCAGAATAAATTGTCTAAAAAGCCAACAGACAGAATGCTGCTTCAATTGCTAGTATCTGTTCGTAATGGTTGTCGCGTTTCTAGTTGAATAACAATCACAGGAAGTTCTACCAAAAATAAAAAATAAAAATGGATTACATGAAATGAAATCCTCTCATGCAATTGTTACAGTGAAATATGGCGATTGACGAAGTCCGCCTTCAATGACAAGGGAGCGGATGTCCACACAAGACTGATGCGCAAGTACAAACAAGTACCTGAATGGTGGTTTGTGTGCATCCTCATTGCAAACATTGCATTGACCATCTTTGCTTGCGAGTACTACAATGAACAGCTTCAGTTGCCATGGTGGGGCGTGTTGCTTGCATGTGGACTTGCCATTTTCTTCACCCTCCCCATTGGAATCATCACTGCCACAACAAATCAGGTGCCTATACTTTGTCTCGTCTCAAACAATCAATTTTCTCTTGTCTCAAACAATCAGTTATTTTAACATTCTCAAAATTATTATCTGATATATGATACACTTACCTGATCTGATACTGTTGATGAACAGTCGCCGGGCTTGAACATCATTACCGAGTATATTATGGGTTACATACTACCTGGGTACCCCGTCGCCAACATGTGCTTCAAGGTGTATGGATATATCAGTATGACGCAGGCTTTAACATTTCTACAGGATTTCAAGCTAGGCCATTACATGAAGATTCCTCCTAGAACCATGTTCATGGCACAGGTTAGTCTAAAATCCCTTGTCTTTTTATTTAAAGAGTTTCAACTATGGCAGCCCAGTGCACGAGACTTTCGCATAGCGCGGTCTGTAGAGGGCAAAATATACACAGCTTTACCTTCATCTTGAAGAAGCTGTTTCCGTAACTTGAACTCACGTCCTCCAGGATGCTACCGGTAAGTCTTTACTGTTGGGCCAAGCCGCCCTCTTTTAACAGTTTCAACTACTATAAGTTAAACACCTGTATAGATATACAGAGAAAGTAGTGACTGTGGGAGTGAATGTTTTCTGTATCCAAGTTATATACTGAAAATTGTTGTAAAAATATTTTTTTACTGTCAATTTGTGCACGTCCAAGATGAGCCACGAGCAAAGAAAAGAAATGGAAAAAGAAAAAAGAAACCCCCTCGATGGATGTTCTTATATATCATCCTAGCTGAAATGTGCCTTGGGCAGTTACGAGAAGGAAATAAATAAATTCCATTGGTTCAACTCTCCCATTTGGTGCTAGCTTGGTCATGACCCACCGTGAGTTTGGCGCTGATTGAATGTTACAGATGGTTGTTACACTGAATTCAGTGATAATTCATGGTTCAGGCACAAGGTCTTTCATCTTTCAGTTATTGCATAAATACAATTCACAGTATCTCACAAGCGAAAGTCAGGTTATTTTAAATCTTGAAGTGTGATGATGATCATGATCAAGATAATGAATGTGACCTTGGCAGGTGGTGGGGACCCTCATCGCAGGAGTAGTCTACTTAGGAACTGCTTGGTGGCTCATGGAAACTATCCCCAACATCTGTGAAACTGCCCTTTTGCCCTCAGACAGTCCATGGACCTGCCCCATGGATCGTGTGTTCTACGATGCATCTGTTATTTGGGGGCTGATTGGGCCCCGCAGGATTTTCGGAGACCTTGGCACCTACTCCGCCGTCAACTGGTTCTTCCTAGGTGGAGCTGTTGCTCCCTTCCTAGTCTGGTTGGCCCACAAAGCCTTCCCAAAGCAAGATTGGATCCCCCTCATCCACATGCCAGTCCTGTTAGGTGCCACAGGGATGATGCCACCAGCTACAGCCGTCAACTTTACCAGTTGGATTATAATTGGATTCATTTCGGGCTTTGTCATCTACCGATACCGGCGTGATTGGTGGCAGCGTCACAACTACGTGCTCTCTGGTGCACTCGATGCTGGTTTGGCGTTCATGGCAGTGCTGTTGTATTTGTGTCTGGGATTAGAGAATATTAGTCTTGACTGGTGGGGAAGTAACTTGGATAATTGCCCATTGGCCTCTTGCCCAACCCAGAAAGGAATTGCTGTTAAAGGCTGCCCTGTTTTCTGAGACGTTAAGTGCTTTTTGATATTTCCATTATCATATGGTGAAGGACAAAAGAATGAATATACAGGTTAGTTGTATACATACATTACCATGTCGAGTTGTGATATCTTTCTGATGTATAATTTAACTGCACGAGTACTAGTAGTTGAAGGTATTTTCTTTCTTTTTTGTTTTTAATGAATGTCCCTAATTCATGGGTTGTTAAGGCAGCAAGTCTTTTGCAGATTTGAGGCAAGAAAACTTCTTGAGGAGAAGGTTTCCTTCCACCAGAGGTAGGAATGAGATGGCAAAGGTTATGCACATTTCATGTTTTCTACGCATCTCCCACCCATGTTTTAAATCACCCCTAATTTTGTGGTTGGATCATTTCGGGTTGATTTGTGTGCTTGTAAATTTTGAGGACACTCAAACAATATTCACTAATCTGAAGAGTGTGCAAACTGGATTCACTAGTGGATGGGTGATGATTCAATCAATCTATATTGCATGTTTTGCATCAAACTATATAATATGCTCACCTAAGCGTTTTGGTTTGTTTTGGGTTCTTGCCCCCTTTTTTCAAATCACCTCATCAACATTTGAGCTATAGAGCAGAAAAGAAATGAAGTTTTCTACATTGGGACTTCTGAACACCCACATCATCCTGTGGTATCTGCAGAGCTGATCACAGGTTGTACTTAAAATATATTCAAGCGCAAACAACAGCAAATTATGCTGTTAATTGAATAAGATCCCTGCAGTTGTTTAAGCATACAGAATATGTCTTATAGAACCAACATTAATAACCGAAGCATTGCGGAAAAACTAATAGGAGGCGCCCACCTACTGAAAATACAGTCCAAAGGGGCCAAAGCATTCTAGAAAAGGGAGGTCCACAAAACAGGCAGTCGAGGACGATCATCAAATTTCAGTAGTAGTCAGGGTCATGTGGGTATATAGGGTTGAAACAATAGATAGTTCTGAGATGTCCATTGTATCACTAAAGTGACAGAAAGAAGCACCAAGCTGCCCAAATCTAAGAGAAGGGCTATCGTTTGTTGATCGTTTCAGATAGCCTTCAGCTTTCTATGCTTATCAAAAAGTTCTTCGGTGCATTGACGAGAATGCACCATCAATTCAGCCAGTATCAGCTCCTCAAAAGATAAAGTAGACCACACATGAGCTATCTCATTAAAATGTGCATAGCACAAAATGGATGAATGAAAGAAAAAAAATAAAAAAATCCCATCTTAGAAGGAAAAAACTGGAAATGGTGAAGGGATACCACTGAAGAGTCTCATCTGGATGAAGCTCAGATGATGAAGGGAACCCAGAGGCTCAAAGGTTGCATGCAAACCTGTCAAGAAAACCTGATTGTATGCTAGCCAATTAGCTTCCGAACCTCACTACCAAAACTGTGGTCATCCTCAAAAAAGCAGACTTATGAGCTTGACCCTTAACATGAACAGGATCTGGTCAGCAACATATGAATGAAGAACACAAAGGGTGATATTGATTCGGCTCGTCTCAATATACTAATTTATGAGAAAGAGATGAGCCCAATCAACACCACGCCTTGTGTTCATCTTCAGAAATAACTAATTCATCTCTGACCTCGAGCTTCCATGCGTATCGGAAATTCGCAGACTGTTTCAGTATTAAAGCAAGGGAAAGCCAAGAGAATGGGTAGTCATGAACCTCGATCAAAGGGGAAGAACCACACTTCCGTTGATATCTTCTCCTCAAAAAGAAAGGGGGTCAAAAGCATGTAATTGTACAGTGCCCTTGATAACACAAATAATGATCAAGACCCTCTAATCACGTATATAATAATAGCTAACTGGAGGAGCCTGCAATTGTTATGTGACGTGGAGTACTCCACGTCATTACACTGCCGTGGACCGGCACAAGAACATTTAGTGGTTAAGTAGGAGCGCAGAAGAATTAGTCCATTCGATTTCTTGTGATTTTCTTTTTGTTAAGGTATCTTTGATTGATAGTCATATGCAAATGCAATCCGTACTGTCGAAATTTCAAGGGAATGATCTGTCCAAAACCTCAACTTCTGACTTTGCAAGAATTCTAGACATGAATTCCTCAAATCCTGTCAAAGAGACAGGTCCAAGAATTCTTGATAAAGATTTCTAACTGTTGAAAATTTTTGACAACACAGTCAGTCAGTGCCTTGGTATTTATAATTCTCAATTTGATTTACTTATAAAAAGTCTAATCTTATGAATTAACAGTTTTAACTCATAGAATTCTTTATATTCCAACTCTCGAAGTGGTCACAAGCAGGCCCTAACTATCGAATGTATTTTATAATACTATATATTCTCATATATTCTACAAACGAGAAGCCCTAACTATCATATGTAATTAATAATAACATATATAGTGGTGATTGTTAAAAGTATGCTAGCGGCAGGTCTCCCACTCAATAGTTTTTATTAGTACGCATAGATGAATGCATATAAGGGGCGAGGGAAATAAAACAGTGTAGGACAGATGAGAATATGTTTGCTTCATGTGATTCCGGATTCCTCACGAGTTGTAACGACTCTATTGTTTTTCTCTTTGAAGTGGAGACTCACCTCTTTCCCTGCCGCCCGAGGATTTAAAAAATTCGACCATGGTTATAAAAATAACCAACCTTTTTTGGGTTTTGTAACTAACCACATTCATCTGTCACTACACCCTACATAGCCCGTTTGTTTGGATGAAATTGATGAATACATAAGAATTCATGATAAAATATGTTCTAACAAAGGATTTTTACATATCTGAGAGGTGAAGGATACACAGGAGACCAAAGAAGTCCCGCCACGTTACTAATGGAGTTTTTAGTCAAAGAATCTGGACTCACAGAACTAGATATTGGCAAAGGGGCGCCAATAACCCCTTAAAATTTTTGTAACACCCTCATTTGATAGGAGTTATATAGGTTTTGTCATTTATGGCCACCCCCCAACCTCACAACAATCCAAAAAAAAAAAATCTTTTTTTTTACTTAGTGGCCCCTCCAAGATTTTTTTTTTTTTTTTTTTGGTTCCGCACTTGAGAATACATGATACAGCTGTAAATGAGACTTTCCTAGGATTTGAATAACTAGCTACATCGATGGGTTTGTATTCATTTTGCATGTTTCTCTTGATTCATTTTTAGTGAAGGGGAGATTATTTGATCATTATTTTTAGATATTCAAATTTATATTTTCAATTTTAACTACTTTGAGAAATACAAATCTTAGATTTCTTGGGAATTCCATTTTAGGAAACAAACAAGCTCTAGTGTTCTTATCAGTATTCACCACTTAGGTAAAAATAAAAGATTGCTAATTCGGGCAGTGCGGGAAATCGAAGGAGACATGAGGCGGACAAGTTAGTAAAAGGTCTTACTCAGACCATTGTGATATATGATTTCCAAACGTTCACAAAGCATAGTTGCATTAAACAAACTTTTACAGATTCCAAGACATCTAAAACGATTGCAAGTTGCAATACAAACCAAACACATACTTTTTTTTTTTTTTCTTGCAAGGTAAGCATTGGCTTATTAAACAATATAACAAAATTACAGCAGAGATGAGCATGTTTCATGGCGATGTGGGCACAACAGTTGCACCCAAATCACCAAGAAACATGAACAACAAAGGAAGCCCAAACCAGGCAGAAAAGAGAGAGACCCAAAACCCTGGTCAGGCAAAAGGAAAACGAACACTGCAGATCAACATTTATGCAGTTATGAAGCAATCCATGACAAGGCAGCAGCTTCTTTATCAGAATGGGAGGTTATGGTTGAGTTGAGAGACATGAGAAAGGGAGGCCCAGCCTACGAGGCTTGAATCTGTGCTTCCAAGGAGAAAGTTTTGGGTCCATAATGGAAAACCAAGGGCACTTTTTATCCCACCAGAACAATTGAACCAAATGCATACTTAATTAAAATTGCCATTTGAACTTTGGCATGTGTAAGTTTTGACCCACATTAGAGACTAGAAGTAATCTTCCCAGCCCTCTCAGGGAGGCTTCAATTGAATAAGTCCAGCTGCTTTGGGCCAGAGGGCCAGGACTGGTCATGAGTCTGTTGGGATGATGGTCTGATGGTATGATCTACAGAGACTGTTTAACATGGGTCAACACTTGAGCTTAAACGTTGGATCCTCTGAGAGTCAACCAGCGTTAATTCAATGTCTTTGGCTTATGGGCCAAAGTAGGCCGAGGTAGGCCTGTCCCTACTGGAGACTATGACTCAGGTCAAGCAATGAGCTTAGCCCTCAGATATTTTACCCCTCATGCCGCCAAAAAAAAAGCTGTGCACCTGGTCTCTCTCTTCTCCAGTGCACTGAAATGATAGAACAGTGACTCCATGTGCTGCCCAATTGGATTGACTGCCAATTCATGGGATAATGGGATGCGAAGATCAGTATGTACCTGGGATATGAAGTTTTGGTTTATTAATGATAGGACAATGATTCCATATGCTGCCAAATTGGATTGATTGCCAATTAATCGGGTAGTGGGATGTGAAGATCACTGTAAAGTCCTCTTTTATTTAGGGCATATTTGGAAAAGATGCTCATGTAGGAATCGTTTAATATTCCGGCCTCAAATTTAAGATTTAATTATTAATTTTTATGCTTATTGCTAATTAATAATATTTTAATTTTAATTACTAATGGATTGGTGGGACTCTACTCTTGATTAGGTAGCTTTGAGGACTAATTTGTAATTTAATTAATTTAACTTTACATTATCTAATGATTGCATTAATCATATTATGTCCATTAATCATGATACCATTATTTATTAGTGGACCTATTTCATTTAAGACTTAAGTTACCTATGTAAAACCTCTTGTGATCTTTTTGTAAACAACATAAGCCTATAAACTTGCTAGTAAATACCAAAGTTTCTAGCCATCCTAACTCTATATAAGGACACACTCCCTAAAGCAAGAGTCTCCTTATGCCCATTAGCTAAAATCGTAGCCCTCATCACCACTTTTCTTCCTCTTAGAACGTGTGTGAGAGAGAGATATTATTTATTAAAAATTAGATTCATTTTTTATCCACATTCCTTTTTTTCCTTTTAGTGTTTGTTTGTAGAAAAAAGAGCATCTCCACCTTTCGCACAACTTTAAGATAAGAAACCCAATCTATCTTGGTATTTATGCCCGCTTAAATATTTGTGCCTTTTTTTTTTGGTAACTATATTGGACAAATATAGTTACCAAAAAAAAAAGTCATAGATTTAGAGCTTAAATGGAATTGAACTTATTTTGATGTACTTAACCATAAAATTTTAAGATATTGATTGGGGTACAATCCTTGGAAGAAAGCATTAATTAGGAGACTGATAACTGTGCACCTTCTTTTTTATGTACACCATCTGCAACTCCCTTGTGAGGCCCACATGGTCGCATGCAATTCACAGGTAGGGTAGGCGAGGAAGGTCCTCGGGAGGATTAGGGCTGGGCCCATTTCAGTCACTATCAGATCTCTCCAAACCCCTACATATAAAGCCCTCCAAATTTAACAGAATGATGGGTTTTTTTTTATCATTAAATACAATGGTGGACATCAGTCGGGTTAGTACAATATTAGCGTGAGTACTAATTCCCAGAATGAGTATGAGGGAGTTGGTTTAATCATAGAAAGGCCCTAGACGGGGATGTGCTCAAGGGTGCTCAGATAAAAAGTTGCCCACTATATCACTCGTAAGATGCTACCTGCATAGATCTTTTAATCCAGGAGCAGCTCAACCCATCACCACCTACCAAAAAAGAATATGATACAAGAACGGTACAGTCTCCTAGTAGGTGAGTCTAAAGAAGAAAGTGACAGAAAATTTGAAAATTGTGGAGGAATGTTGGAAAATTTTAAAATAGTTAAGAACTTTTTAGTTTTCATTGCTACCATCCCACATTGGATATGACTGAAAATAAAATGTAATTTATTTATGCTTCTTAGTGTAACTCTATCTGAGGTGTTATCAAAAGGCGTGGCTTGGGCTCGGAGCTCTAGAATTCATTGAGGAGGATTGTCTTTTGCCATTTATTGAGCTACTGGGGTTGACCCAAAATCTTATTGAGTTTGGTCGGTTTGGGTTGCCCAGTTTCTATTGGCTTGGGTTGGGTTGCTTGGAAGTTAGCATGGTAGTTATTATCTTTAACACAATCTTTATGTCTTTCACAAAAGAATTCAAAACCCCAATAGTTTTTTGGTTATTTCAAGTTCTTTTAACAGTTGTGATCTATCTCAACCATATATTTTAGTATTATTTTTCTAACAGAAACATTACATTCAAATAAAACATCCTCCATCCCTCAGCTACTCAAGCTTTCTCTTGAAGCTCAACCTGCATCCCTCAGCTACTCAAGCTTTCTCTTGAAGCTCAACCTGCATCCCTCAGCTACTCAAGCTTTCACTTGAAGCTCAATGTAACATTATTAAAACCTCCACAATAAGCTTAACGCATACAGAAATTTTCAACAGTATGCTTCATTAGAACCGTCTCCCACTTGGTCTGATTACTCAAGTTTGGTATATATTCTCACAATAGTAACACACCAGTGGTATTGCAGGAGGACCCAGATGGCCAGATTTGCTTGAAAGAACTCCCGTCAAGGTTAATTTTTGGCACATCAACTAGTCATTTTCTCCACACAACCACTGATCTTTGATTGTTTGGTCTTCCTTTGTCCACTAGCTTCCAATGATACAAAGCAAGCAATCGAGTTGTAATCAAGGGACAACCATATTTATCAAAAGAGAAATCATTGGATAATTGATTATAATAAACAAAGAATTTAGGAAGTTCAAGCAAATATATATATATATATAATGGGGCATTTTCCTGTGCATACATCCCTCATGGACTTTTCGTACACAGTCTTTGGTGGGGCCCACTATGGACCCCACCAAGCGATGAGACTAGGGGGTTGAAAAGATCTATGTGAAAGCACCCCACATATCAAATTTGACTCCAATCACATATCCATAACCCCTTCATCCATGGCTCACAAATCCATTCCGTTCGGATTGGTGTACAATCAATCCAACGGTCCAATAAATTTGGATCCAACCAAAATTTAGGGCGAGTTACTATCATGGGGTCCTATGTGTATTGCAAGATTTGGATTAAATGATAGATGGGCCCCACCTAGAGTTCTCACGAAAAAAATGGTGAGGGACGGATGCATATGAAGATTATCCATATATAATTATCATAAATTGAGATCCATCTTTAAATATCCCGTATAACCAAATGCATCCTTTCTTTTGGGCATAAGGATTTCATATTTCACTTTTACTTAATTAAAAAAAAAAGAGGCAAGGAAGATAGTAAAGCTCCATTCCAGCATAGATTAGGAAGTTTTGACCAGCTGCATGCAATACCTTTTTGTTTTTTTTTTTTTAGTTTGCTGCATGCAATGCTTACCCATACCTTCTGTGAATGCCAAAAGATGCTTGTGCTGAGTGAATCAAGTTCATGCTTCTTTTAGAAAGTTTCTGGTGTTTCCTGCTCTGCTTTGGACAATTTGGGTCATAATCTCATGCCCAACCGACTTTGAACTTATAGTGGAAGACCCAAGTAGTAGTTGAGGCTATTTGCTTATAAATCTAGTGGGCATTCAATATATTATTATCCATAAAGATCAAATTAAACAAATTAAGGAACTCACAAGGATGGATAGATCTGCAGCATTGCAACCTATTTGAATGGCAAAACAGAACTCATATAAAAGATTTTAACATGGTGCAAAACTTTAATGATGATGATTATGAAACATAGAATCAAGCAAATTAATCACTGATCATATCTGTGTGGGGCTAAGACGAGTAGGTCTCCTGTTAGTGTCCACACAAAAGCCGGGTATGAACTTTTTTATGTATTATTTTACAGCCTTAGACCTGCTCCCAGACAGGAAATAAAAAACTTGCCTCGGTTAATATACGAGAGTCACTCTTGTTTCCCAGATGAAGAATACAAACATAACCTCATGGAACCAACATACGGGGCATGTTAATTTGCATAGTATAGGAGTTGAAGACACATGAATTCATAGTCAAATGATCTCCATTGAAGGAATATTACATAAGAGATGTAGGATGTGAGGTGCTAGGTGAAGGATATAAGATAGCATTAATGAAATTAAGACCTTGACTTTCCCAAAATTTAATTACTAGGATGATGGCTAGAAATTCATTTCTCTTCTTCTTTTAATTCAATTTTCACTAAAGGGGAGGTCACTTGATGTTGTGTATATGTGGAAACTTTGATACCAATTGTTCTGGCTATGATGGCACCTATTAGATCGGGTTTAGAGCAAACACTTAACATGCACCACACATAAAGAAAAGAAGATAAGCATGCAATCATGATACATAGATTTTATGTGGTTCACTATAAAGGCTACATCTACGAATTATGGGCATTTGGTCAATTTCACCATGAATTATAAGTCTCAATTTTGGTCTCACAACCTCCTGCCAAATGTGGTTGGTTATACTCCATACATCATGGGGAAGTGAATTGTCACTTCTCATACACCCTACATAGCCATATGTGGTTGATCACTATGGGAAAAAGGTATGCCACATCGCATTCACAAAGTCTAGGGTTAGATTACATGAATATATAACATTTGCTTTCTTAGCCTCCAAGAAAACTCCGATAAAAAGACTAAAATACCCTTGACATTAAACATGGTCATTGGCTAGACCAATGAATCAATCTGGCTAAACCAAAGTAGAAGACATAAACCTAACAATCTCCACATTGGCTTCGATTCTGTAAATCTTTGAGCCACATTGAAAATAACCGGCTATATCTTCTCGTACCTTACTGAAAGGTACATCCTTGCATTAATAATGAAAACTTTCTTCTTGGTAAACTCTACCTCGAACCAAAGGTTCAAATCCATTTGTGAGTTTGTGTGATGTTGATTTTTAAATCACTCAATATCCATCCCGTCAAATGCCTTAATTTTATCACAACTGTGAAGATCCAATATTCATCATGAGCAACCGGGAAGAAAAGGATCTGAAATATGACTCTAATTGGCTTCTATATAGTATAAATAATTTTTCATACATCGATCGGTCAAACTTTCTGTTGGCCATGTGGGTCCAGACCATGATTGGGTTCAAATCTGGGGTGGTTTCCTAATGTATTAGGAATTTCCTATTTTGTTTAAATAGTAGTTTTCTAATGGGTTAGGACTTTCCTTTTTCTTAAGATAGAGTTCTTGGGGGATAAGGATGTACTGGTTATATATATGAGATGTAATCTGTAACCCTAGAGAAGTCAGTCAGAGAGACTGAGATTCCAAGGCTGTGGTTTCACAGATTGGAGGAGAACCCAGTGGAAATTGGTTTCCCGTGGACGTAGGCATCTTTGCCGAACCACGTAAATCTTCTTGTCTTCTTGTGTGGTGATTGTTTGATCTTGGTTGTGTTTGCACACACGCGCACAACAAGTGGTATCAGAGCGACTGATTGTGCGTGGAAGATCAACGGGAAGAGAAGAGATCAAGGTTGATCTCTACTGGGCCACACGCGATCGCGGAAGAAGATTGGGTTCTCGTTGCTCTGTTTTCCCCGGAAACAGAGAAGAAGTTGTCGGGTGGTGTGGTTGCTCCAGATCTTCATCGGAGAAGAAGGATTTCTCGGATCTGAGGAAGAGGACCGGAGCAGAGAAGGGTCCAGGCGTCACTGTCCTCTGCCGGATTTCTCGGATCTGTGGCAGTCAAGTACCCTGTCGCACGAGAAGAAACCGGACACTGTTGATCATCGCCGCGCCGTTCACCACTCGCCGCTGTTCACCGTCGCCGGCCGCTGTCTGCCGTCGCGTGCGGCCGTCGCCTCTCTCCGCTGGTCGCCGGGGCTGCTGGTCGCCGGGAGTGCTCGCCCGTCTGCAACAGGGTTGCAGACCCAGGCGCAGCGAGACCTTGTGGAAGACGACCCAGTTATTCTGGGTCTGGGTCGCGGGTGTTGGGTCGGGTCGGGTCAGTTCCTACTGACCCGCGTTAACTCAAAAGCCCAGCGCCCTTTTCTCGGGTTGGGTTCAGTTTCGGGTTGGGTCCGAACCAACCCGTGGTTTAGGCCCAGTTCACTCAGCAGGGCAGTTCGGGTCGGGTCGGGTCGACCTGAACCCGTCAGCAGACGGTCCAGCCCGTCAGCACAGCGCAGACGTCAGCAGCGTGACGTCATCAGGCTGACGTCAGCCCACGTCATCGGACACGCGGTCAACGGCCAGAGTTGACCAGATTGACGGCAGAAACTTGTTTCTGCGATTCAAGGATGGTGGTCAGATCGAAAATCACATCAATGAGTTCCAAAGTGTGGTAAATCAGTTAGCCACTATGAAGATGATCCTTGATGATGAGATGCAAGCTTTGTTGCTTCTGAGTTCTTTGCCAGATTCATGGGAGACATTGGTTGTTTCCTTGAGCAATTCTACTCCAGATGGTGTGTTATCTATGAGTCAGGTTACCAGTAGTCTACAGAATGAAGAAACAAGACGGAAATCTGCAGGGACAGATAATGCACAGGCCTTTGTTACTGAGAACAGGGGGAGGAGTAAGAGTAGAGGTCCAAAGGGGGGTCGTGGCAAGTCTAGAGGTGAATCACAGTCTAAGTCTAGCGGTGAATCACAGAGCAAGAAAAAGTCTGTAAAGTGCTTTTTCTGTGGCAAGATGGGCCACATCAGGAAAAATTGTTTTGCCATGAAGGAACAGAAAGGATCCAACAATGAGAAGAAGAATGACAATGATAACACTACAGCTACTTTGGAACAGGAAGTAGTGGTGCTCGCCGGTGATGATGATAAGTGTTTGAGTGTTGCAGATGGTCAGATTGAGTGGGTTGTTGACACAGCAGCATCCTACCATGCTACTCCCTGCAGGGAGATGTTCACGACGTACAAAGCAGGTGACTTTGGTACTGTGAAGATGGGCAACACGAGTCATTCAGATATTGTTGGTATCGGTGATGTCTGCATTAAAACCGATATTGGTTGCACAATGACGCTGAAAGATGTGCGACATGTTCCTGATCTGCGGTTGAATCTGATTTCCGGGACTGCATTGGACCGTGCTGGTTATGAGAATTACTTCGGAAATGGCAGATGGAAGCTCACTAAAGGGTCTCTTGTTATTGCGAGAGGAACAGCAGGTAATACTCTTTACAAAACACAAGTCAAGCTGTGCAAAGATGCGTTGAATGCAGTTCAAGACAATTCCTCTCTGAATCTGTGGCATAAGAGGCTTGGTCATATGAGTGAGAAAGGCTTGCAGATGTTGGCAAAGAAGGATTTAATTCCTTGCTCCAAAGGTATGTCCCTTGACCCTTGTGATTATTGTTTATATGGTAAACAGCATAGGGTTGCTTTCTCTTCGACATCAAAATTGAAATCACATGTGTTGGATTTAGTATATTCTGATGTTTGTGGTCCCATAGAGGTAGAATCATTGGGTGGCAATAAGTACTTTGTCACGTTCATCGATGATGCATCCAGGAAAGTCTGGGTTTATCCGTTGAAATCAAAGCATCAAGTATTCCAGATGTTTCAACAGTTTCATGTCCAGGTTGAAAGAGAAACAGGTAAACTCTTGAAGTGTCTCCGTTCAGATAATGGGGGTGAATACACATCCAACCAGTTCAAAAGCTACTGCTTGAAGCATGGCATTCGACATGAAAAGACAGTTCCTGGTACTCCACAGCACAATGGTGTGGCAGAGAGAATGAACCGCACTATTCTTGAGAAGATGAGATGCATGATAAAATTAGCACGGTTGCCTAAGTCATTCTGGGGTGAAGCCGTTCTGACTGCCGTTTATCTGATTAACAGATCCTTCTCAGTTCCTTTGAATTATGATCTTCCAGAGAGAAGATGGACAGGTAAAAATGTTTCCTATTCACATCTGAAGGTGTTTGGGTGTAAAGCGTTTGTACATGTACCAAAGGAGCAGCGTTCCAAGTTGGACGATAAGGCAGTGAGTTGCATCTTTCTTGGTTATGGTGGAGATGAGTTTGGCTACAGATTATGGGATCCTGAGAAGAGGAAACTTATCAGAAGTAGGGATGTGGTTTTCCATGAAGATCAGTTCTTTGGAGATGTTGAAAAGATTGATAAGTCTTCTGAGAAAGTTGATGGAGTGGTTGATCTCACATCGACTCCTTCTCCGTGCAGACTATAGGTGGAGAAGGTGGACAAAACGATCCGGATCGTGATGAGGCACAGGGGTTGCCAGATGATGAGGGTGTTGAGCAGGGGGAGCAGCAGTCTCCTCGGATTGAAACCACGGAACCTCCAGCTAGGAGGTCTACCCGAGAGCGTCAACCATCAACTAGGTATCCTGCATCCGAATATGTGTTGCTCACTGATGAGGGAGAGCCAGCTAGCTTCCGAGAAGCAATGACTCATGCTGATAAAGATGAGTGGATGAAGGCTATGCAGGATGAGATGAGTTCTTTGAAGAAGAACAAGACTTATGAGCTGGTGCAACTTCCTAAAGATAGGAATGTTCTGAAAAACAAATGGGTGTTCAAGCTGAAAAAGGATGAGAATGGAAAACTGGTGAAGCATAAAGCACGGTTAGTGGTAAAAGGCTTCGCACAGACGAAGGGTATCGACTTCAGTGATGTTTTCTCTCCTGTTGTGAAAATGACTTCTATCAGAATCGTTTTGGGTCTAGTCGCCAGCATGGACCTTGAGCTTGAACAGATGGACGTGAAGACTGCGTTTCTTCACGGTGACTTGAAAGAAGAGATCTACATGACTCAGCCAGAGGGGTTTGAGGTAGAAGGAAAAGAACAGATGGTTTGCAAGTTGAAGAAGAGTCTCTACGGGCTGAAGCAAGCACCGAGACAGTGGTACAAGAAGTTTGATTCATTCATGTTGAGTCATGGGTACCGGAGGACAGCTGCAGATCATTGTGTCTATGTTCGTCGATTTATCGATGGTCGGTTCATCATCCTTCTTTTATATGTAGATGATATGCTGATAGTTGGACAGGATAGCAAGTTGATTGGCAAGTTAAAAGAGGAGATGTCAAAGTCGTTTGACATGAAAGATTTGGGTCCCGCACGAACGATATTGGGCATGCAAATACGTCGTGATAGGAGTTCCAAGCAGCTGTGGTTGTCACAGGAGAAATATGTTGAACGAGTTTTCGAACGGTTCAACATGAAGAATGCTAAGCCAGTTAGCATACCTCTAGCCAGTCACTTCAAACTAAGCAAGCGCTTGTGTCCTTCTACAGATGATGAAAAGGAACGGATGGCATGTGTTCCTTACTCCTCTGCTGTGGGGAGTCTCATGTATGCCATGGTTTGTACACGGCCAGACATTGCTCATGCTGTGAGTTTAGTGAGTCGATTTCTCGCAAACTCTGGAAAAGAGCATTGGGAAGCAGTGAAGTGGATCTTTAGGTATTTGAGAGGTACTTCCAAGGTGTGCTTATGTTTCGGAGGCTCAAAACCAGTCATGGAAGGTTATACTGATGCTGATTTTGCAGGCGATCTTGATCGTCGGTTGTCGACTTCTGGATATCTGTTTACTTTTGTAGGGGGAGCTATTTCCTGGCAATCGAAGTTACAGAAGTGTACAGCACAGTCTACAACTGAAGCGGAATACATAGCTGCTAATGAAGCAGGGAGAGAGATGCTTTGGTTGAAGAGATTCCTTCAAGAACTAGGTTTGAAGCAAGAAGAATATGTAGTTTACTGTGATAGTCAGAGTGCTATGGATTTCAGTGAGAATGCTACATATCATGGTCGCATGAAGCACGTTGATATCAAGTACCATTGGATTCGTGAGGTGATCGAGAAGAACTTCATGAAGCTGGAAAAGATTCATTCGGACAAGAATCCCTCGGACATGATGACCAAGGTTGTGTCTAAGGGAAAGCTGGAGCTGTGTTCAGAGTTGGCCGGACTGAACTCCCAGTAAGGGGTTCAGGGCATCTTCCCTATGGTCTGGAGGGGGAGATTGTTGGCCATGTGGGTCCAGACCATGATTGGGTTCAAATCTGGGGTGGTTTCCTAATGTATTAGGAATTTCCTATTTTGTTTAAATAGTAGTTTTCTAATGGGTTAGGACTTTCCTTTTTCTTAAGATAGAGTTCTTGGGGGATAAGGATGTACTGGTTATATATATGAGATGTAATCTGTAACCCTAGAGAAGTCAGTCAGAGAGACTGAGATTCCAAGGCTGTGGTTTCACAGATTGGAGGAGAACCCAGTGGAAATTGGTTTCCCGTGGACGTAGGCATCTTTGCCGAACCACGTAAATCTTCTTGTCTTCTTGTGTGGTGATTGTTTGATCTTGGTTGTGTTTGCACACACGCGCACAACACTTTCTTGTTGATTGTTGAATTGCCAATCTCTTTCTACACTATGTATATATACTCGTAACGAGTCCGTAGATGCAAACAAATCTTTGATCGGACTTCAGATGATCATGATGTTGCAAAAACATATTTTTGCCCTTGATTTGGTTAAACTAGCTATTGACCAATGTCAATGTCATTGCTGATGACATCCTTGTGTCCAATTTGACTAGGCTTTTGGGCTTCCTATTTTGCTAGGCTATGCACTCAGGTCAGCTCAAAACCTGACTTGAAGTACTTGGACTGAATCCAAAACTGTTGGGCTTTTACTGCACTTGGGTCAAGCTTGACCCGACCGAACCCACTAGTTGACCTGGCCTAGTAGACCCAAGCCCATCATTCTCCATGTTTCGTTCTACCTTCTGACAACTAGAAAACTTTACGGGTTATAAGCATCTACTCAATTTCACTATAATCTATTGGTCTCAATCTTGCTTTCACAGGCTCTTGCCAAACGCGATCAGTTATACTCCGCACATTGGGGGAAAGAGAGCTTCCACCTCTCACACATCCTACAGGGCCATACGTGGTTAATCACCATGGGGAAGAGATATGTTTCATCTTCTTCATAAAGTCTAGAATTAGATTATATAAATATATAACTTTAACTTTTTTGGCTCCGAAGAAAGCCCAGTATAAAGACCAAAATACCTTTGATCCTAAATCTGGTAATTGGCTAGACGAATGAATCGATATGACTAAATCAGAATACAATACATAAACCTAAGAATTGACAGTTTGGTTTGGATATACACCTTTTCTTTCGTCATCTTAAACGGCTAATAGAAGTACAAAGACTTATAATTTCTAGGAATTCAAATACATGAAACTAAGAGGCCCTAAACCACTTTCTCTGGTTTCCTCCAACCACCTATATTGATTGACAATTCCAGCCACCATAGGAAGATTCATACACTGCCTTTAAGTCAGCATAAGGAGATTCAATTTACCACGGAAGTTTATCAGTTCATAAGGATCAAAGGAGTTAGATGGTTGATTCTAAAGTCTTTGCTCCGTGTTCAAAGAGATTGGAATCGACCGATGCTTTGGCCTATGAGTACCTTAGTGACGGGGAAATGTTAAGATCATCTATAACCCCTCTACTAAATGTAGACATGATAAGTTATTTCGAAATCTCCTTCCATTCTTGACTTCTAATGCCTAGTAACCTTTAAAAAATCGTATGCCCACGTGCCATGGGTCTCACATAGGATTAAATAGATGGTGTGGGACAAGACTAGTCTCCTTTTAGCATAGGTTCACGTTAGTCAAGATTATTGAAATGTATTTCCACCTCGCGTCGAAGTTTTAATAGGAATAGCTAACTGAAGGAATTTAATACTGTAACATGGAAGGAAGGGCTGGAAATTGGCTAGAGAGATTTACTCTACAATCCATCCAATCTTTATTTTTTTGGCTAAAAAAGCTAAAACCACAGAAATTTCTAAACATTGAGAAAGCAAAAGGTATCTTAGTGATATTCTCTCTGCCCTTATTATTTGAAACATGCTTGATAACCCAACCAATCTTGAGAAAAGGAAAGGTTTTTCAGAGATACACTCTCTACCTAATTATATGATATGTGCTGGATATATGACCCAACCAATATGGGGAAAACGAAAGGTTTCTTAGAGTCTCTCTAACTAATATATGAAGTCAGGAAACACCTACTCATCTTGGTCACTGTAAAACCCCCTACTTCGAGTCACCTTTGTGATATCTATTCTTCCTTCAATTTTATTCAACAACCAATATCGTATATGTGAGGTGAAGTACCCATATCAAGCATTTCCCTGGTACATTGCTTAAGTTAGGTTTTGTTTGGCATCTCTACTTTTTTTTCTTACATATCCATCCAAAATAGGGCCATTAAAAAAGGAAAAGAGGAATGAAAAAAGGGGTTAGAATCAAAATATGTATTTCGTAATGCAATTATCCATTTTAATTAAACTTTTTTAAAAATCAATGGCTAAAAATCTTTCATAAATTTCTTGAGATTTATAAGGCATCAAGCCTTGAAATTTGACCTCATAGCTATGTTCATCCTTTCAAAGAGATCTAATGGTTTAGATGTTGTATCTAGGGCCCACAAATTTTAAAAAATAATATCAAATAGTTTACATTTTTAACAAATATTTCAAGATTGGTGATAATCCGATGGCTGAAATTTGGTCTCCTAGTGATCATATATCTTATAAACATTTTTAATGGCTTAGATCATAATTTATTATCTCATAAATAATAAAAAAAATAGAAAATAGATTGCCTCTGGACTAATTCAAAATTGAGCATGTTATATCTATGGTTGATATTTGTTCACAAATTTCTTGATATCCACAAGGTGGGTTTATACTCTGGTTATTGTGCAATTAGCTTTGAGTAGGCAATGATTTCTTCAACAACTTTTAAGAAGCATCATGTTTCTCACTCAACTCAACTCACAATTTGATCCCCAATTTCTCTGGCATTATCTCTCTGTATGAGCAGTTTCCTTTTTTTGCTTCTTGAGCCATTAGATCCCCATGGTTGGGTCTCTCATGGGTCCTAGCCTCTTTAACTGAGTGCCAACAAAAAAAAAACTTTCAAGGAAATTTATTTACAACTGTGTTAATTGATTTACACAGTAGTTTAATTAAATAAAAATCAAATAACCTCAAGGGTAGCTTAGCTAGCCTAGGACCATGATTTGCTCCCAATTGCAAGAGCAACTACTTCAAAAATAAAGAATAATTTAGGAGGAAGTCTAATTTTTCAAAAGTAATTAGGTAGAAGTCCACCTCTTAGGTTCTTAGTTGCAAGAGTCTACTAGTGCTATAAGATTTAATGCTTCAATTCCATTCTATTTTACATATTTTTTCATAATGGCAATTCCACCCCTAAAGTTTTCTTGCTTCTAATTTATTTAGAGTTGACTTTTGGAATAGTGGGCGGTCAGTAGACGACGATTTTTTCGATCACTTTTCCAGTAACTTTTCCAAAAGTTTTCCCTGATGGATTTTCGCCCACTTTTTCCAACGGTGACCGGTTGGTAGTCGTTGACTGGCAAACAACAAATTGGCGTATCGGTGACTGGAAATTGATGGATAAACGGTGACCGGCAGATCGGAGACCAATGGATAGGGACTGGTCGACGGAGACAAATGACCAGCGAACAATGGACAAGGATTGGCAAACGACAAACGACGATCAACGGACGGTAGCCTGTGCCCGTAAGACGGCAACCGACGGACAATGGATAATGGACGACTGGGAGCATGCGACTGACTGCTGGCGGCAAGACCCTAGTGACTGGCAACAAGTGATTGGTGGACAACCACCAGTGCATACTACTATCCACTGACAACAGTGACCATTAACAGTGGACAATGGTCGTCTGAACAATGGTCGGTCACCACTGGTCTCCGGAACAGTGGCTTTGGCGACCGGTAAACCGCTAGTGGTTTGGAAATTGAAATGCATTCAGTGTTGGGATCATAGTGTTGAAACAAGAACATGTGTGAGAAACAGGAACATGAGAAATAGATACATGTTTCATATGTTAATGTATGTGAGAAACAGGAACATAAGAAACAAGAATATGAGAAATAGGAACTTATTCTATGTGTTAGTATATGTGAAAAACAGCAACATGTTCCAGGTATTAATATTGTTGAAACAAGAACATGCGTGAGAAATATAAACAACATGAGAAACAAAAACATTACAAACATAAACATAAGAAATAGAGACATGTTCAATTTGTTAATGCATGTGAAAAATGTGAATATTAGAAATAGGAACATGTTCCATGTATCAATAGCGTTAGAAACATAAAAATATGTGAGAAACATGAACAACATTAAAAAAAGGGAACATTACAAATAGGAACATAAAATGGAACATTTTTTCAGTGTGTCCAGGTCCAATTTCTTAGGTTGGGTCGTCGACTGACTGGTGGCTTCCTCCACCATCGGGATGGACTAAGCTCAACTTCTATGGCGTGTATGATCCGGACACAGAAACCTCGGGTATCAGTGGCATCCTTCGGGACTGCGAAGGAGTTATGGTGATGGCATATGCTGCAGAAGTCTGCGCGAAAGATCCTCTCAAGGCAGAGCTCAGGGCACTTCAAAGGGGCTTGGAGCACTACAGGGAGCATCAGTTATCAGCAATCCATATCGAGGGAGATTGCCTGGTGGTCACATTTACCCACACTTCAGGGCACCTATCATGGGATTTGATGTCACTATGGAAGCAGACTATGCACACTCTATCTACTATTTCCTCCTGGACAATCCATCATTGAAATCGATTAGTAAATCGTATTGCAGATATACTGGCACACATAAATAATCATCACTTCCCTGCTAACCACTCCACTCTCCCCGCCAACATCCGACAGCTATATAATGAAGAATGTGTGAGGGCTACCTCATTCATTGTTACTTTCTTCTGCACTCTAAAACAGCCTCCAAGCACGTCTTCATCATAAACAGAACCTGTAGAAGTGCCCCCTCAGCTGCATACTCCCACCATGAACAATGTTGCAGAATCAGTCTCTTCCAATGATGGTTGACCTAGTTCTCCGTGGGTCATCAACAATGCTCCTTCCGGTCCCATTTTCATGAGTTTTTTTCATCTTTTATTAACTTAGTTTCAACTACTAAAATCTCTCTGTGGGTTATCAGTTATCATATCTGGATGCCAGTAGAGGCATTTTTGTACTGCCAATAGTTTTAATTTATTAAATGTTCCCTTTGCAAGCAAAAAATATAAAACATAAAAAACAATAACAATTACAGGGACATGTTCCATGTGTCAGTATATGTGAGAAATAGGAACATATTTTATATTAGTAGTATTAGAAATAGGAACATGTGTGAGAAACATAAACGACATGAGAAACAGGAACATAACAAATAGGAGCATCAATAATAGGGGCATGTTCCATGTGTTAGTGTGTGAGAAACAGGAACATGTGGGGGGAAATAGGAACATGCTCAAACACGAACATGAGAAGTAGTAGCATGAAAAACAGAAATACAAAAAATAGGAACATGAGAAATAGGAACATGCATGAAAATAGAACTATTTGTTACTATGAAATAGGAACATCTAAGCAAGAATATGAACATAGGATCATATGTTACTGTGAAATAGAAACATGAAAACAATACTATGTGTTATTGTAAAATAGGAATATAAAAACAAGAATATGTGTTAGTGTGAAATAGAAACATGTAGTATGTAAATAAGAATATATTCCATGTGTTAGTATGAAACATGAACATGTATAAAAACAGGATCATGTATTAGTGTGAAACGGGAACATGTGTTATGTAAAGAATAACAAGTTCCATCTGCTAATGTAAAATAGGAACATGTATAAAAATATGACCATGTGTTAGTGTAAAATAGGAACATATAAACAAGAGCATGTAAATAGAAACATAAAAACATGATCATACGTTAGTGTAAAATAACAACATATAAACATGAGCTTGTAAATCGAAAGATGAAAATATGATGATATGTTAGTGTGAAATAGAAACATGTGGTATTTAAATAGGAGCATATTCTATGTGTTAATGTAAAATAAGAACATACATGAAAACAGGACCATGTGTTAGTGTGAAACAGGAACATGTAAATATGAACATGAAAATAGGATTATGTGTTAGTATAAAATAGGAATATGTGCTATATAAACATTAATATATTCTATATATTAGTATAAAACAGGAACATGCATGAAAATAGGAACATATGTTACTGCTGAATAAAAGCATATAAATAAGAATATGAAAACATGACTATGTGTTAATGTAAAATAAGAATATGTGTTATGTAAACAGGGACATGTTTCTTGTATTAGTGTGAAATAGGAATATGTATAAAATAGAATCATGTCTTAGTGTTAAACATGAGCATTTAATAGGAGTATGTAAATAGAAACATTAAAGCATGACTATATGTTAGTGTGAGACAAAAATATGTGGCATGTAAACGGGAACATGCATGAAAACATGATCATGTATTAGTGTGAAACATGAACATGTAATATGTAAGCAGATGTATTATATAAACTAGAATATGTTCCAAGTATTAGTGTGAAACAAGAACATGCATGAATATAGGTCCATGTGTTAATGTAAAATAGGAATATGTAAATAGGACCATGTAAACAGGAACATAAAAAACATGATCATGTGTTAATGTAAAACAGAATATGTAGTATGTAAACAGGAATATGTTCCATGTATTAGTGTGAAAACAGGAACATGTCTGAAAACAAGATCATGTATTTATATAAAATAGAAAAATATGGTTTATAAATAATAACATATTCTATGTGTTATTGTGAAATAGAAACATCAATTTAATGTGATACAAATGAAAATTTGTTTGAAATTGATAAAATAAATTATAAGATTATAAATAACAATAAGTGACCATAGTGTGTAAAAAAAAAAAAAGTGGCAAGTTGAAAGTTGGCTGAAAAAGTTATCGGTCATCTATTGGCCCCACAATGATCATCGGTCGGCCGTGAGTGATTGCGGGCCACTAGTAGTCCATGACTGGACACAATGATGATATTTTAATGTTTCAGGGAAAAAATGTTATAGCAAACTTAAAACTGTAAAATCTTTTAGCTGAATTTAAAGCTACATTACTATTGAAATATGGACTCGGCCCAAAATAAAAAAAACGAAAACAAAAATTGTACTTTCCACTCCACGTGAAATCGCACGGACCGACCCTTCCGAAATCTCCCCACCCATCATCGGCCATTGCTCGGAAAGTGAAAATCCATTTCTCTCTCTCTCTCTCTCTCTCTCTCTCTCTCTCGCCCTCGCTCTACATTGGCGAAAGCAAATCTTGCAAAATTGATGAATGGAAAGATTACCGCCGGAGCTCTCGTTTAAGATTTTCTGCTTCTTAGATCATAAAAATCTCGCCACCGCACAACAAGGTTGACTTTGCTCTTTGGCTTTTTTTTATTTTTGGATCTTGATGCTTGTGGACTGGGTAATTGATTGTTGTTGATTTCTCAAGCTAGACCTTTGTTCCTTGAATTTTCAGCATCTTTTCTTCTCTGTGCCGATCTCAATGGAATTTGGGGTTTTCTCGTTTTTGAGGAATTTGCATTTGTTTGTCCTGTTGATGGGTTTTCCTCTCCTTACATTTTATATATGCAATGTTGAAATCTTGATCTGGGTCTTGATTCTTCTTACCCTTTTTGTTTTTATTCATCCCAAAAAACGAATTTTTCCAGTTGAATTCTGATTAAATGAGTTGTCTTTTTCATGATTTTCATTTGGTATTTTCTTCAATGGTTGCTCTGTTCTTTTTCAATTTCTATATTCTTGGGGGGGTGGGTGGGTGTCTGTGGTTGAATTCTTGAGCTGGATCTTGAGTTGTGCATTTTCTTTGAACCTCTGCATCTTTTACATCACTGAAATATGAATTGGATTACTTTTCTGGAATTCTCTGTCTATGCAGCTGCAGAAAATGAATTGGGTTTCTTGAATTTGCATTGAATTGGTTAATTTTTTACATGAATTCTGTAGTTAAGGGTTCTTACAGACACAAAATATGAATTGAATTTGTTTACCCCATTAGGTAAAGATTTTTATCTCTCAGTTCTTTTGACAAGATTAATTTCTTGCATTTTGATCATTTTGGTATGCACTTAATACTTAAACAATTCGTCAATGTTACTACTAGTTTGCAGGAAATGGAAGGAACTAGCCTCTGACAACATTTTGTGGTACAACCTATTCAAAGAAAGATGGAGTGAGAACCATGCTGCATTCTATTCTCCTCATCATTTGAAAATGTGGAAGGATGTCTATGCAATACAAGATCGTTGTGACCGATTTGGATTGTAAGTCAAAATTTCACTAGCGTGTCATTACCTATGACTTTGTTTTGGGTTGAAGTTTTTATCTCTTTTAGCATTACCAAGATACAATATATCCTAAGCACATCACCTTTCTCAATTCATTGATGGTAACTATAGCAAGTATATAATCACATATGATATGAGTACTTGTAGGTGTCTTGTGGAACAGGTGTAGTGGTTGAACCTACCTCATAAAAGACCCAGATCTTTAGTTTTTCATTTTTATTATGAGTTTCTCTGACTCCGTTTGTTATTGTTATAAGCATCACAATGATTAGCATATTTTGATGGTTCCCTCCTGTTCAGGTCTGACTATTATGGAAATATGTTCCAATTCTATTCAAAAATTTGTCTGGCAAAAAGTCAATAATTTTATAGGCACTTCCATTTATCATGATACATGTTGAGTTCCTATATCTTGGTTGGATAAAGTGGGAAGGGATCTGAATGTAGTTGCAGATCATACTTAAAGGTGTTCCAATTTGCCATTGTCGTGATTTTGCTGGTTCAATATGGCTGCAGTATCTCATGATTGACCCAGTAAGCTCTGGCTTTTCTCATGATTGACCCAGTAAGCTCTGGCTATCTTGTGCAGTCTATGCTGGTGAAAGGTGCAACCGTCCACATACCTTTTCTTTCATTTCCCCTTTATTTGCAGCTTTGCAATCACTAAATAGATCTCCCATTCTAATGCCTTTAGGACTCTTTGAAACAGTCCAACTGATTAAAATGGATCCAGTTGCACCCTTAACTATAATTACTTTTCCTTTAATATTGTGTTGTTTGTTGCTTTTGAGGTAGCGTACTTTTTGACAAAGCGACTACATGAAAGAAGGCACATCGATGTATGGATAGAGTTTTGAGTAGACCAATGAAAACTAAGGCTCCTTTCCAACTTTGATGCCCCTGTACAACATGGATATAAAAAGGACACTGGATGCAGCAAGCACTCTGAATTTTACATATAAAATTGAAGTGTTGGGCATTATAGATTCATATTCATTGCCTTTTTTTTTAATTCTTTTATCGTCTAGGTATCATAGCTTATTATGGATATTTCTTCTTTCTATAATCATCCTCACCATCATCACAACAACTTTATCCCATCAATTTTTGATGGGCTTAAAGAGTTATATATAACTAGAAGAAGAGCTATGTCATTTTATATCGTAATTTTCTAACTAACATGTAAGAAGGTGCACTCTCTCTTCCTCCCTCTCTGTGTTTGTGTGTGTGTTTTTTACTGCAAATGAAACTGCACAAGACTTAATTGGTCGTTGAGCAAAGCTATGTGAGTACTCTAGGAAGCATAAAGGAATCAATTCATAAAGAAAATACTAGAATCCAACAAGGTGCAACCTTTAAGAAGCATATCCCTATATACTTCATTTAAATCGCAATATATTTAGCGTTGGTTATGCTACTCTCAAACTAGTCATTTCTGCATCAAGGGATCATCAACCTCATTATCAGCATAGCCTTGTGTCATCTATTAGGGGTCACCTTTGTGAGTCAAGCTACACTACCCAACCCTATTTAAACTATTGCCTTTGTAACGGTAGTCAAACTTATCTTTCCTTTCTCACTTTCCAGGTCATTGTTGGTCTTCTCTTTCTCTTGGCTCCTTCAACATTGTACATGGGTTGTTCTTGGCCTTCTGTGTACATGCCCAAACCATTTCAAATGACACTGGTTATTTGTTTCTTCAGTTGGGCAAACCTATATCTATAAATTTGAACACTCCAATTACACTCATTCCTTTCTTCCCTTTAAAACCTCCCCAACATTCCACAGATTTTTATCTCAAGATGTTCTTATAATATGCCAAAACCGTATGTTGTCTCTTGTAAAGAAGCTGTGTTTACCACCTATTTTCCTTTTCCTAATATGTTCAATACTCTTCCCTGTAAATATTCTACAAGAAAAATCATATGATAAGGTTAAACTTCTTTACCGGTGCAGGCCGATCATGGTTCTTTGCTCATTTCTCACTACAATGTGTCACCTGAGTTTTTTGGGTGCCTTTCTAGATGAACAGTGGTGGACTGGGGATTTAAATGGTGATGGTGATGATACATTGTAGGGTTGAAATGACAAACTCAGATCTAGTATGTTAGATAGGGAGAAATGAATTAGAGAGAATGTGTCTGCAGATTTCTGGTTTAAGATATAATCTCAAGATCTTGGTTTAGTTATGGAACTTGATTGTTTCTTAGACTCAACAAAGTCAAATCTGTAAAGGGGGTTGGGTCTTAATCTTTGTAAAAATGATTACATATTTTCTACGAAGTAATTATCTGCAGGGAACTCTTTCTTTTCTAAAATGACTTTGTTTATGGGCCCCAGATGGATACATGCTAATCACGGAGAAGGAGATGGGTCAGTGCTACGTGTGGAGTAGGGTTAGTCCTGAAGTTGTTCCAATCCAATCATCCTAGCTCTTTGATGTAGGGGACTTAAAGTTTTAACTTTTAGATATAGTGATTTCTTTTTTAACCTTCTTTTATTAAATTCAATAGTTTATATTATTCTGATCAATGTCAAATTGGGGTGAGCTACATGGTTGGGTGGGTGTTGGTGGGGATAGTTATATCTATGGTTTGGATTCATCATATGTGGGCATCATTGGAAGTTCCTATTTCTTAAAATATTGAACTGGGCTCTATTAAAAGTTCTCCATTTTCTAGGATTGAAATCTAGAATAAATGTTGAATCTTAAAAACAAATATGACATACCTTTTGGTAGCAACTTTGCATAGGTGTTACACATCTCTGATTTGATTTGGAACTCATGTGACTGATCAAATGATCAGTGTGCCCTTCTTTTACTCATAATTTAGATCAACAGTGTGGATGTATATGAGCTGAGCTGAGCGGAGGTTAGCCCAGCTTGGGCTTGCCTCAAACATTAAACATACCACCTTAAGGTCAAGCCAAGCCAAGCCTGCCTGCTTGAACTTTGCTCATCTGACAGGCATTGACGCTTGTGCGGAAGCCTAATCAAGCCAGAGTCAAGCTAGCTTGTGCTTATTGACATCCCTATGGCTTCAAAGATTCTAAGTTGTTGTTACGAATCAGTGGCTGAACTAGAATCTGTGTGCATGTTTCAGGGGATTAAAGGTCATCAGAGAAGGCAATGAATATTATCTTGTTCAACAGGGTGAAATCCAGCGCCACCTAGGCTCACGGAAGCCTGGAAAGGGATTTAATAGCTATGACAGTAAAAAAAGAGAATTCTTAAGGGAAGATTCTTTGGAGGAACCATGCCTGGGCATCGTGAACAGAATTCTCTTCTTCATAGGGGACTTGGAGGTTGCAACACGAGATGCCAAACGAAATCGAATATTGTGATTGGACCATGAAGGTTGATTATGAAATTGTTGCTATGCTATGCAGCAGTTGTGTATTATGAATGTATGTATCCATATATTTAGTATATGGAATTGATTTATGTTGATGTTGTAATATTTATTTATTTTAATGACAGAAAGCTTGTTGAAACTACTGTTAAAATTGAAACCCATGAGATACTATGTAGAGATTCTTTTCGGTACCTTGGCTTGATGATTAGTAAGGATGGGGAGATTGACGAAGATGTGGAGCATATGATAAAAACTGGACGGCTGAAGTGGAGACTAGCTTCTGGAGTGCTTTGTGACAGACGAATGCCAATGAAATTGAAGGGCAAATTTTACAGGATAGTGGTTAGATCAGTTATGACATATAAAGCAGAATGTTGGCCAATTAAGAAGACGCATATTCATAAGATGGTGGTAGCAGAAATGAGAATGCTTAGGTGGATGTGTAGTAAAACTAGGAAAGATAAAATTAGAAATGAGCGCTTTCGAAAGCATTTACGGGTAGTACTAATAGGGGATAAGATTAGAGAAATCCATTTAAGATGGTTTAAGCATGTTGAGCGTAGACCAGTAATGGCACCGGTGAGAAGAAGTTTGGCTATACAGGTAGATGGCCCATAAAGAAGTAGGGTAGGCCAAAGAAAGCATTAATGGAGGTCATTAAATTAGATTTAAAGAAACTTAACTTATCGAAGGATTTGGCTCAAAATAGAACGGAATGGAGAAATAAAATTCATGTAGTCGACCCCAATATGGTTGGAATAAGGCTTTGATGATAATGAATGATAAGAAATTGCTTTTTTTTTTTATCTGTTTGATTAATTGGTTGGCACCACAATAAGTGTGAAACTTAGAAGAGAGGGTTAATGTTTTGTTTCTTATCAATGGGTGAGAGTATTTTGAGAATAAGATTGTAACTTCACCAAATGTAGATATATAAAAAAGACTTTGGTGAGATAACACCTTTGGGCTCATGGCCTGTTTGAGTGTTTGGATGTTCACAAGTACAGGTTCATAAGTGAGGGCTTATGTGTTTATTTCTTTCATCATGACACAGGTGAAGGTTCATGCATCTTTTCACGACAACTGGTTTTGTTATTTGCCATAACCAATTATGATATCTGGACTGGAGTTGCCATAAGCAGACTGCAGGGCAGCAGATATCCAAGGATCAAAACAGGGCCCTGGAGATGGTTTGCTGGCTGACATCTAGGATTGCGTTAACACCATACAAGCATGGATTATCGTAATGATTGTTGCCATTGATCTTGTCAGCTATAATCTTGGATGGCTGTTACCATTTTCTTGCACTGGGTCTGTGAAGAAGACAGTCCCTAACATGAGCCCTATTCATCAGCTTTGGAATGGTGTAGAAGGGAAGTTGTTAGATATTCGGCAGTGGAATAATGAAGGCTAAATGCTTGTTAAAGACGGCCAAATCGTTGGTTAATGGTTCGTCCACTGTCCACCCATTCTAGTGGCCCTTTTTGTCGGTATCTTTGAAGAAAAATAATGGGTTCCATTACATAGCTTTCACTAGAAATTTTCAGGAATGGACAGGTTGGCTTGAGATCTCAAACCACTCCGAACTTCCGCCTGTTTGTTTGCAGTGTGGATAAAGTAAAATAAATTAGTTGTCAAGTCAAAAGAAAGAAAAATTAGAGGGAGTTGAGTAAAACTATTAAAAAATGAAAAACCAATTCTCCCATTTTTTTTTAGTGTGAGTTTTTTCTTCCATTTAGTTCCCTTCAAGGGTGTTTTTGGTAAATTTAATCCACTAGTAAGTTGAAGTGAGGTATTATTTTAAGACATAATAAATTAAAATGAGTCAAATCAAAATATCACATTTAAAAAAATTCTTCTTCCTTTTTATACTAAAAAGCGGCATTCTTCCACACTCACAGGTCGTGAGTGCCCCTCCGGTTTTCATAAATATTAATTAATATAAGTCATAAATTGTAAAATCAGACACTTATAGCGAGGAAAAATGTACTATACGCTTAATATATTACAAAAGAAAATTTTATGACAAGAGGCTGAGAGTGCAACAAGTGTCTAAAAAGTATGGTTTTTTAATTTTTTTTATTTTTGCCTATTTATTGAAATCCCTTGCAAACTATGGCTCTTATGATTGTCACACTCGCAGATTCTTGAATGCGACTCCGGTTTTCACAAATGTTACTTATACAACTCACAAATTGTAAATCAGACACATATAGCGAAATTGTACTATACACTCAATATATTATAACAGGAAATTTTATGAAAAGGGGTCGAGAGTGCAACATGTGTCTAAAAAATGTGTTTTTGTCCGTGCATGCCTATTTATTGAAATCCCTCGCAATATCAAGTTTGAGTGTTGACATAGGGCAATTTTCTCTCCATGTTTTGTGTTTGAAATCCACTCTAAATTTGTTTGGTACGTATTTATGTGGGTTTAGCGGATGTCATCTTAGGGAATTAGTTCTATTCACCTCAGAGACACCTGTAAGTGTGTGTGTGTGTGTGTGTATTCTCCTGCGCTTGTGTGATGAACAAATTAACATACACTGTGAAATCTCATTAGACAGCTAGCAATGTGATTTATTAAAAATGTCAGGACCGAAAAAAAAGGTCTTCGTGTTCAACTACTCTTGATTCTCTCTCTTCCCCCTCGCGTCACTCTTATTCAGTGGCCAAGTCCCTACGTCATCGTTAGTAGAGACCACATGTTTTTGCCAAAGAAAAAAGTCCCAACTTTGTCTTCCTCTCCTTCTCTTATAGTTGTCCCTCTTTTTCTAATCTCTCCTTTTCTGACATAGCTCTCCTTATCTCTCGACCCACTCTCTCCTTCTTTCTCAATAAACTCAGAACCTCCCTGAAAGGAATTTTGTATATTGGCTAATTCATGGTTTGGACAAAACTCAAGTCCTAATCGAAGTTATATTTCTATTTATTTTTAGACTAGAAAGTTAAAAAAGCAACAGAGTCCCAGAAGAGTTGAAACGAAGTAAATCCGAAAAAATCAAAACCGGGTTGCTCGATCGATTGAGCATGGGTCCAATCGATCGGATTCAAGGTAGTGTTCAAATTCGATCGATCAGACCACTGCCCGATCTATTGGAGCTACGTGGAAAATTCCACCAACTCATAGATTTTTAGTCTGATTTTTGTGGATCTTTCCTGATTTGTACTAATTCCTTTCCTAATTGAAATATACTTATGGTGCACAAATTTAGGGCTCTAAAAAGAGTCATCTCTCAACCCTAAGGTATGGAACACATGTCTTATTGTTCTAAGTAGGGATTTCTTGGTGGAGATTATTTTCTTTAGAGTTTTTCATTGGAGAGTTGAATGACCGAAGTTCTGCTCTAGAAATCCTTATCTTCTACAGCTCTTAGCGTAGAAGATTGTTCTAGGGACTCAAGTATAACATTTAGAAGAAGTCTATGTGCTTGGATTTATAACAATGGGCGGCTGAGAGTCGTTGTAGCAAAGTGCTGTGCAATGGGAATCACAAATCCTTAGGTTGTATGATAACCAGATAAGAGATGTGAGTATATCTCTTGTAACTATGGTATGATTCATGGTGCTTAATTTATAGTCGTGGTTTTTTTCTAATTTGGATTTCCACGTAAAAATCATATTTTCTTATGGTGTATGCTTTTGTGTTGATTTGGTTATTATTTTTGCTATGTAGTTGATTGTTTGCATATATAGTATTGAGATTGATTGCATTAATCTATTCTAGATGAGCCCTCCAAAAACTTTTCAAGTGGTATGAAAGTGGGTTACACTAATTCGCTTTATTTGATTCTAAAAAATATCTAGAATGGTGCTTAATAAAGAGGCAAATCAACTGTTAAACCTCCATTGTTTGATGGTTCCAATTATGCCTGTTGGAAGCAAAAGATGATTAGGTTCCTCAAGTCCATTAATGATGATGTGTGGGATATTGTTAATGATGGTTATTCAAAACCTACAATAACTACTAATTGGCAAATAGTTGCTAAACCTAAAGCCCAATGGACTAAGGATGAGAAGCACACCTCCAACTACAATAATAAGGCCATGAATGATATTTATAATGAAGTGTATGTTGATGAATTTCATCAGATTTCTGCATGCAAAATTGCAAAAGAAGCATGAGATGTTTTACAAACTATATATGTAGGTACTAATCTTGTCAAATAAGCAAAGTTGCAAAGGTTAAACAAATCATTTGAAACTATTGTAATGGAAAAAGATGAGACCCTCAATCAATTCTATGCTAGGCTAAATGATATTGTTAATTCTATTTTCAATTTGAGTGAAGAAATCCCTAAAGGTAAAACTGTCAAGAAGATTTTGAGGTCTTTTACTTTAAAGTTTGATTAAAAGTTGGATGTTATTGAAGAGAATAAGAATTTAGAAACCCTCACCTTTAAAGCATCTACTGCTGGCACACATAATCTGCTCCTGAAATACAAAACATCACCCTCCAAACGAAAGTCTGGTCGATCTGCAATGCTATCCCGAATTCGCTTCAACATCGCATCTTCAAACTGCTGGTCTTTAATACGCTGAATAATATCAGGCTGAAAGCTCACTGTACTGGCAAGTGTCAAACCATTCTCCACCGATTGCAGTTCCACTGGCTGTGCGTGCCTCACAAAATAAAGGCTGTCCAAAGCCTGAAGAATCTCCGACTTCCTACTCAAGGCATCTGCAACAACATTGCCTTTCCCTGGATGATACTTGATGGGGAAATCAAAATCCTTGATCAACTCAAGCCACCTTCGCTGTCGCATATTCAACTCAGACTGCGTGAAGAGATACTGTAGACTATGATGATCTGAATGCACTTCAAATGTCACGCCATACAAATAGTGTCTCCACATCTTCAACGCAAAAACGATGGCTGCCAACTCTAAATCGTGTGTGGCATAGTTCTTCTCGTGCTCCCGAAGTTGTCTCGAGCCATAGGCAATCACTTTGCCATGTTGCATCAAAACACATCCCAAACCGACTCGAGAAGCATCTGAATAGATCATAAATCCTTCATGCCCATCTGGTAACGTCAAAACTGGAGCCGAAGTAAGCTTCTCCTTCAACATCCGGAAATGGCACTCGCATTCGTCCGTCCACAGAAATGGAACACTCTTCCTGGTCAATCGAGTCAATGGTGCAGAAATCTTGGCAAAATCTTGAATAAAGCGACGATAATATCCAGCTAATCCAAGAAAACTCCGTATCTCCGTCACAGTCTTTGGGCTGGGCCAATTCATCACTGCTTCAACTTTCATCTGATCCACTGCCAACCCATCTCGTGAAATGGTATGACCAAGAAAAGCTACCTGCTCGAGCCAAAAATCACACTTCGACAGCTTGGCATATAAGCGATGCTCTTTCAACAACTGCAAGGCTCGACGTAGATGTTCCTCATGCTCCTCTGGGGTCTTCGAATACACCAAAATGTCATCAATAAAGACCACTACAAAACGATCCAGAAAAGGAGCGAAGATCCTGTTCATCAAAGCCATAAAGGCAGCAGGTGCATTGGTTAATCCAAATGGCATCACGAGGAACTCAAAATGTCCGTACCGTGTCCTGAAAGCAGTCTTGGCAATATCGTCTTCCTTCACCCGGAGTTGATGATACCCCGATCTCAGATCAATCTTGGAAAAATAGGCAGCACCTTGAAGTTGGTCAAACAACTCATCAATACGCGGCAATGGATATTTGTTCTTGATCGTGACTTTGTTCAACCGCCGGTAATCTATACACATCCGTAAGGTACCGTCCTTCTTCTTCACAAACAGCACTGGAGCTCCCCACGGCGACACACTCGGCCGTATGAAACCCTTCTCCAAAAGAGCTTGCAATTGCGTCTTCAATTCGAGTAACTCAGCAGGGGCCATACGATAAGGAGCTAAACTAATGGGTGCTGTACCGGGCACTAGATCGATCGCAAACTCTACATCTCGGACAGGAGGTAACTCGGGTACTTCCTCCGGAAATACATCCGGGAACTCACGTACTACCGAAATATCGCTCAACTGCTTCACCTCCTTCTTCTCCGAGACAAAAGCTAGAAATCCTGCACCACCTCTGCGTATCAAACGATCCGCCTTGCATGCGGAGATGACACGCCTCGGGCATCTCTCCTGATTGCCCTCGAAACGAAACCCCTTCTCAAAATCGAAGTAAATCGACCTGTTGTAACAGTTAACACAGGCACGATACCGCGCTAGCCAGTCCATTCCAAGGATCACATCGAAATCCAACATGGACAACAAAATCAAATCAACTGGCAGCTGGCGACCCTCAATCACCACGTCGCACTGAGGGTAGTATACACTACACTCCACTCTCTTGCCCACAGGAGTGGACACCACTAGCAAATAGGGTAGCGGTCGAGGGGGTTGCGGTAACTGTTCCGCAAAACGAGGGGCAACATACGAACGCGTAGATCCCGAATCAAAAAGTGTATGTGCTTCAGCTCGGGCAATGAGAACTTTACCTTCCACCACTTTCGCATCTTCTGCATGATCATGGGAGGCTGCATACACACGAGCAGTCTGACGCTGGGGCTTCTGGCTTTGGCGAGACGGATGGGGGCTGTTCGAAGCTGCTGAACTGAGAGACTTGGATGACCCCATAGATCTGGACGACTGGAAAGTCCTGGTCTTCGGGCACTGAGCTATCTTATGCTCCATCGATCCGCAACTCAAACAAGCTCCGGACTTCTTCCAACACTTCTCCGTCGGATGTCCAAATCCACAAAACTCGCATCTGCTCCCGGAGAAACTCGAAGTGCCTTGCTTCCCTTTCCATTTCTTCTGACTCTGTCCCCTGGAACTCACTGGTGCACTCCTCTTAAAATCCATGGCTCTCTCTGCTAGGTGGTTGGCTTCCGCAGCGTGTGCTCTGTCGACCGCATCATCGAAAGTAGCTGGTCTCTGAAAGGCAGTCACAAAATTCGCGTATCTCGGGTGTAGACCAGAAATAAAACGATTCACCTTCTTCTCCTCGGTATTGATCATGTCCTCAGCAAAATGGGACAACTGGGTAAAGCGGTGAATGTACTCTGCAACGGTCAGCTGCTGCTGCTGTAAGGCCAGAAACTCAACCTCCTTCACGCGTCGAACATGAGCAGGAATGAACTTCCTTCTGAACTGTTTCTGGAACGTCTCCCACACTGTTTCACTCGGCAAGGTCAGATAAGCTGCACTAACACTCTTCCACCAGGTCTTTGCCACCTCTCGGAACATCGATGCCGTAAGCATAACCTTCTGCCGGTCATCACAGATAATGGTCGAGAAGAGATCTCCAGTATGCTCTAGCCACTGATCAGCCTTCAACGCATCTTCATTACCATAGAACTCTGTGGCTCCACGTTTCCTGAATTTGTCGTATAACGCATTTGGATCGCTCTCTCTAGGCTGGAAAACCACTGGCTGCTCTGCAGGCCGAACTGGCGTTTGGCTCTGTCGGTCTACGATCGAAACAACCTGCGCTTGCAAGGAATGGATAGCCTGTAGCATAGTCAAGAAGCGCTCATCGAAATTCACAAGTGGCTGTGGAGCGGCTGACCCACTCTCGTTATCTCCCTGATCATTGTTGTTGTGTGTTCCAGATCCCGATGCCATAGCCTGCAAAACATAAAAGTCAATCTGCTAACACACTAGGGAACGCACACAGACTCACAAGACAAGGGGACCAAACACAACAGTCCAAAACTGGACTACGAAATCTCACCACGTCCTATATGCCTACATGCTTACACACTAAGATAGAGACAAGGCCCTGAGAGACAAAGCTCTGAGAGACAATGCTCTGATACCATACAATACGTATGTCACAACCCGAGCCCAGGGACCGGGGGTCAGAGAAAATCTAACCAATGACACACGTACTCCCGTGCATGCACACCTGGACCCCGTCCAAGTATACACACACAAGGGATCATTCACACGTGCAAACAACTGTACGCGGAAGCTGTACGTATCAAGGCATACCACAATATACCAAAAGACATAGGAGATTACAAACGATCATGAGCTGATAACAATAACAATAACAAAATACAGGAACGTATGTTACGGAAGAGGGCTCCCAAAAATCAAAATACAATATACAGGTATCACTCGAAGCCCTTAGTGCAATTACAGAAAAATCCCCTCAATAGACTCCAACACAAGGAATGGGGAAAACCAAAATGATGCAAACCGTACTCTGGAGGATGGATCAAGTCCACTCCTCTAGGCCGGAGGGGGCCTCGCGAGCCTCTCCTGCAGTCGGGTCGACCGACGCAGGATCGGAAGAGGGATCTGAGCCTGCAACACACAAGACAAACGTATAAGTACAACGACTTAGCAAAGTATAAGCCAACAAGAAGATAACACGAATTGTGTCTAAAACTGAAGAATACCGAACAATAGTCATAATGCAATATCCATAGAAATTTTGTCTGTATACTAAACAATTATGCAAACGAATAAGCATGCTATCAGAATCATAAACAGGTAACAATCAAGTGGCTACTACATTGGCCATTTTCTCCCTTACGAGAGCAATCAGGATGAGAACACCAGCGACCGGGCCAGGGTACGCATGGGTCTCTAGTTCCCGGGGTCCGGAGTCCCAGGACAATCACACTCTGCAGAGGCAAACACTTAAACTAAACCAAAGTTAACCCCGTCGGGTATCCTAAGGCTGAGGCTCAGTAGTGCCAAGACCAATCACAATCAATCGGATGATGCACCTCAATCAATCAATCATATCATATCACTTATCACTTACAGATCTCACATATCATGCTGAACAAACAATAGGAAGTGCATCGCATATACTGATACTGAATGTACATAAGCAATTACAGGAAGTGCTGACAATGAGTATCAATCACAATCACTGACTCATAACTGATGCAAGTTCTCCAATGGAGCAACGGTATAACACAATACACAATAATAGAATGGTTCCACCCGGGCTTCGCTCTGGGGTTGCTGCATTTCCCACAGAATCGAGAGGTCCAGCGTAGAACACATAAGAGGGCATAAACCGTAATCAATATGCTGTACAACTCAAACCAATCCAGTACTTATACGAATCAAGGATCCATTACAAGCCAATCCTACACTAATTATCCAGCGTCTCTAACCGTGCATGTTGATGTAGTTTTAAGTTATCCGATGCACCATTGTCTAGTGTTGCAGTGTCTCGAGTGTGCATCGAAGTCCCTTAAACCAACACCCATGGGGGGGGTGCTAAACAACTGGATAACCAGCATGAATGATTCACAGCCCTTGAGATCATTCATGTCATTCAAACATTCCATTGGGCATGTCCAGGTTAGCTACATTCTAACATGAAAGTCATATACGGTCTTTTGCTTAAACCTAGTCCCTTTTCATTTAATTCTCAGGGTCTCACGGTGTAGCCGTAGGTAACCTTACGGCTTAGCCGTGGCATCTTACGGCTTAGCCGTAATATGCACTGCGGCTGAGCTGAGGTTCCCCAAATATCCCTTCGGATTTACGGCTTAACCGTATTTTGCTCTACGGCTCAGCCGTATCTTGGTCCACGGCTTAGCCGTAAGACAATGTACGGCTTAGATCAGGCTGGGCCGTAGAAGAATGTCAAATTGCCAACATCCAGTTATTTTCAGCTAACAGTCTGTACTGTTCTACGGTTTGGTTTACGGTTGGGTCTCGGCTTAGCCGTAAGCCATTTTACGGCTTAGCCGTAGCACATTTCACGGCTTAGCCGTGAGTGCACGGACTCATTTTTCTGAACTTGTTACAGTCACACAGAAAGTGCACAAAACAGCTGGAAACCGGAAGAAAACAGCAAAATGAGCTGAATAGAGCTGTCTAATACGGAGAAACACAATGAAACATAAAAACAAGACGATCAAATCACTATCAATCGATGTTCATACAACTTGGGCTTATACTTGCCTCACGGACGAAATCCACACGCTGATTGGCTCAGTCCACCGGGAACACACGCACAAACGAGCTCCTTTCTTCCTCCCTCAAGCACAGAAACAGAAAGGAGAAGGAGAGAAAGAGAGCTGTCGAGAGAGAGAGACAAACAGAGAGCGAGAGAGACGATCGAGAGAGAGACAGGGAGTTGGTGGGATTTTTATACTTAATTTGAGTCGAAATTACATTTAAGGCCAAATAGCTTATACAAATATCAGTTTGAGTCAAATGACAGTCCAACGAGAGCAAACGAACTCATTCGGATTCAAGACAGTTACGACAATCGACAAGCTCGACGAAATACACGCGCTGACGTCAGAATGACGCAAAACTGACAAGGTCAATCAAAAGCGAAAATTACGAAAAAGGGCTCGAACTAACTAGACCAAGTCAAACTCAACTCAACGATCTCTCTACGAGTCAAAACCAAAGGAAAACCAAATCAAAACACTCTTAGCGATAAAAACACACGCAATTACACACTAAACCGGATCAACTCGGGTCGGAGTGTTACAGGAGACTTACTGTTGGATCCAAGTTAACAAATTTGCTGCCTGATGATCATTAGCATTGTCAATTATGGACAAAAAGGGGGAGATATTGCATTCAGGAGGAGATAATTCCAAGTCAAGATAATGAAAATTCAGATGATCAGAGACAAACGGAGATAATACAGATCTACAAGTGCACTGATGATCAATTTATATTTTTGTTGAACATTCAATATATTTTGGGTAGATCAAATTGTATTGTTCTAGGGAATTTTTTGTCCTTGAATTGCCAAAAAGGGAGATTGAAAGGTATTTCGTATGTTGGCTAATTCATGGTTTGGACAAAACTCAAGTCCTAGTCGAAATTATATTTCTATTTATTTTTAGGTTAGGAAGTTGAAAAGGCAATAGAGTTTTAGAAGAGCTAAAACAAAGAAAATTCGAAAAAATCGAAACTGAGTTGCTCAATCGATTGAGCATGGGTCCAATCGACCGGATTCAAGGTAGTGTCCAAGATCGATTGGACCTCTGCCTGATGATAGGACCTACGTGGAAAATTTCACCAACTTACAAATTTTTAGTCCAATTGTTGGGAATCTTTCATGATTTGTGTCAACTCTTTTCCTGATTGAAATATACTTATGATACACAAATTTTGGGCTATAAAAAGGGGGTTTTCTCTCAACCCTAAGGTATGGCATATAGATTTTATTGTTTTAAGTAGAGATTTCTTGTTAGAGATCATCTTCTCTAGAGTTTTTCATTGGAGAGTTGAAGGGCTGAAGTTTTGCTCTAGAGATCTTTATCTTCTACATCTCTGAGCATAGAAGATTATTTTGGGGAGTCAAGTACAACATATAAAAGGCGTCTAGGTGCTTGGATCTGTAACAGAGAACGACAGGGAGTCGTTGCAGCGGGGTGCTGTGTAATGGGAATCATAAGTCTTTAGGTCGTGCGATAACTGGAAAAAGGGTTGTGAGTATATCTCTTGTAACTGTGGTATACTTCATTATGCTTTATTTTCGGTCATGACTTTTTTCCACATTGGATTTTCCTATAAAAATCATGTCTTTTTTTGGTGTGTGCTTGTGTGTTGATTTGATTATTATTTCTTCCGCATAGTTAATTATTTGCACGCATAGTATGGAGATTGATTATGTTAATCCATTCTAGACGACCTCTTTAAAACCTTTCACTCCCTTTATTTTCTCTTCTCTCCATCTCTCTCTTTCCATCTCCACACATCTCTCAACCAAATCTCCTTTCCTCAACTAACTTTAACGAATATTCTCTTCATCTCAATTGATAACATCCGTCTCTTTACTCCATATCTCAAACAAGTCTCTCCACCTCCCTTTCCATTCTCTCTCTCTCCACTCCATATCTCTAGCCGGTCTCTCCACCTCCCTTTCTAGCTTTGAATATTTTCCTCTCTGTCTTGTCCTTTAGTTTGTGTATAAGTATAATAATGTTACGTAGAATCTTTACAACTCACGAGAAATTCATTACGGAGACTATTTTCTAAAAGTAACTAATCTAAAGTGGTATGATGAAAGCAACAACTTATCGTATGCACCATCGCCAACCATTGCACCTTAGCTAATCATAAGTACGAGTCATCTTAAATTGACACCTTGTGCTACAAGATATTAAGATTTATGAGTGCTTATTAATACTATCAAGTTAAATTATGGGAGTTGCGCTTGTTGACTCTATCAGCCATACTGGGTTTTGTTGACCACTTGTTGCGATGTCAAAACTTCAACTACATCATCTTGCCCTTTCCAACGTAATTCCAAGATCTCAACTAAATTATCTTGCCCTTTTCCAACTTAATTCCAAGTTGTCTAAAGGTTTTGAAGAGATCTTCTAAGAATGGACTAATCATCAATCAATCTCAATACTATGTGTGCAAACAGTCAACTATGCAACGGAAATAAATCAAACAAAAGCAAATACCACAAGAAGGCACAGATTTTACGTGGAAACTCAAACCGGAAAAAAACCACGATCCAACCTGGACTAATAATCAAGCACTATGGATTATCACGCAGTTACAAGCTATTTACAAACATCTGCATGACTCTGTAATGTCAACCTTTTGAAAAAAATCACTCTACAACGACCGCCTGTCGTTTCCTGCTACAAATCTAATCAACTAGACACATTCTAGTTGTTAACTTGACTCCTCAGATCTTCTACACTTAGAAGACGATATTCTACAAGAGATATAGAATGCAAGAATTTCTAGAGCAGAACTTCAACTCTTCAACTTTTCAATGAAAGAGCTCTAGAAGAGGTGATCTTCAAAATATATTTCTCACTTCGAATAATGAGATCGCTGTCTTAGAGTTGAGAGAGAATCCCTTTTTATAGCCCTAAATTTATGCCCCATAAATATATTTGAATCGGGAAAGAACTTGACATGAAACAGGTAAGTTCCTTTTCAAATCGGATTAGCAAATCGCAAGTCAATAAACTTTTCTGTACCTATCTGATCGGACGGATTAATGGTCCGATTGGTCGGATTAAGCATCTACCCGGGTAATATTTTAGCGCATTTTCTGCAAACTTTTAAATGTCATAACTTTCTTGCTTTAGTTCTAATTGAAGCAATCTTGAGCTTTACGTATATCTATTTAAAATAAGCTTTCCAACGGTAGGTCGCTTGCCTATATCCAACTCTTAGTTTGTGAGATATGACCTTTTTAAACCATGTTATCAGTAAAAATCACTTCAATTTGTCGCTTGTTCTTTGATTTCTTCACTTCAGTGCATCCGGCAACTCAAACCATTATCCATACTCAAAGACATGTAAAATACAATACTAATGGAATCAAGTTTTATCCAACCCATGAATTAGCTAACACAAAAATCCTTACGATCTCCCCCTTGGCAATTCATGGACAAAACTTCCTATCCAATCAATCTACCTAAAAATAAAACCAAAAATACATTGAGTAAATTGAAATAGTAAAAATTTTACTTGTCAGCTCTTCACCAATTACAAAAGATACCATCTTCAACTCTAACTATCTTCTGACTTTGCAGGAATTCTCATTCTCCCCCTGAATGCAATATCTCCCTCGTTTTGCCCATAATTGAAAATGCTAATGATCATCATGCAGCAGATATGTCAACTTGGATATAGCAGTAGCTCCCCCTTAATTACTACTCTCCTTTAATTATTTCTTCGTAGCAGTACTGGGGGTGGGAGCTTGATCATCTTGATTAGGGTTTTCTGCTTATAGCCACCTACATTTGTGTAGTTTGATCTTCTAGCATAGTGTGTGCAACTTCTTTAGACAGATCAAACTCAAATTTGAGCATTTTCTTGCCAGATTTCTTATCCTTCAGCATAAATGGCTTTATCATATATGTGTCGCCTTGATTGAGCACTATTTTAGATATATTTTAGGATCAAATACATCAAATTAGTATAACCTGCTCTGATACCACTTGAAGGTTTTTGGAGGAGATCCTCTAGAATAGACTAATACAATCAATTTCAATACTATGTGTGCAAACAGTCAACTATGCAGCGGAAACAAATCAAATAAAAGCACATACCACAAGAAAACACAAATTTTACAGAGAAACTTAAATCGAAAAAAAAACTACGAGTCCAACCTGGACTAATAATCAAATACTATTGATTATCACGCAGTTATAAGCCACTTACAAACATCCGCATGACTCTATAATGTCAACTTCTTGTAAAGAATTACTCTACAACGACCATGTATCGTTACCTGCTATAAATCCAATCAACTAAATGCCTTCTAGTTGTTAGCTTGACTTCTCATATCTTTTACGCTTAGAAGACGATCTTCTACAAGAGATGTAGATGGCAAGAATCTCTAGAGTAGAACTTCAGCTCTTCAACTCTCTAACGAAAGAGCTCTAGAGGAGATGATGTCCAAAATATATTCCCCACTTGAAATAATAATATCTCTGTCTTAGAGTTGAGAGAGAACCCCTTTTTATAGCCCTAAATTCATGCCTCATAAGTATATTTCAATCAGAAAAGAAGTTGGCATGAAACAGCCAAGTTCCTCTTCAAATTGGATTGGAAAATAACAAGTCGACAAACTTTTCTGCACATGTCCGATCGGTCGGATTAATAGTCCGATTGGTCAGATTATGCCTCTGCTCGGGTGAAATTTCAACACATTTCTGTAAACTTCCGGAGGCCATAACTTTCTCATTTTAGCTCCGATTGAGGTAATCTTAAGTTTTATAAATATCTACTTGAAACGAGCTTTCCAACGGTAGGTCACTTGCCCATATCCAACGCTCGGTTTGTGAGATATGACCTTTTTAAACGATGTTGTCTATAGAAAATCACTTTAATTTGTCGCTCTTTCTCCGATTTCTTCACTTCAGTACATCCGGGGATTCAAACCATTGTTCATACTAAAAGACATGTAAAATACAATACTAATGGACTCAAGTTTTGTCCAACCTATGAATTAGCTATCACAAAAATCCTTACATTGTCTTCTCCTTATCTTCATATAATGGTGATAATGTGTAAGCATTTTCTGTATTAAGATTCCTTTGTTTTATGATAAGTCGAGGCAAACATAAAGTACCACAAATAGAGAATGGGTTGAAACATGGAGATGGGAGAGAAAGAAATGATGGAAAGAAGAGACTAGTAGAAACATGGGAGTTGAGAGAGAAAAACTAGATGGAGAGAAACATGAGAGTTGAGAGCAGCAAAAACATAGGAGTTGAGAGAGAACAACTAAATGGAAAGAGAGAAACATGGGAGTCGAGAGCAGCAGAAACATGGGAGTTAAGAGAGAAAAACTAAATTGAGAGGGCAGAGAAAGATGCAGTAGGGTGAGAACGAAACATTGGAGACAGAAGGTATGCAGAAATGTAAAAGACAGGAAAAATAACTAAGGAGAGAGAATATGATGTTGGAAAAAGAGTAGCGATTTGACCCAACACTGTGTCCATAAATCCTAACCATTTAATGTCTTTTAATGTACGGAATTGCCTAGCGCACCTAAGAGAACTTATCGCACAAGCACATGAGAAGATTTCTCTCTTTATATATATGCAAGAAATTCTTAAAAATGCCCCATTTAAAAAGGAGTGTTTCTGCTCTCTTTCTATCCTCCAATGAGGGACAAGGCATGCGGTGATTTTTTTTTCTTTTTTAAAGTAATATTAACTACTTCTCCACATTCCTAATCTCCTATTTATTGCAAAAAGGATCATTTTCACTTTTAAAAATGCCTAAGCACTATCTAGCACTCCTATATATATATATATGGAGCGCTACATAGTGCTCGGGCATTTTTTAAGAAAAAAACGCCCATCCTAATTGGGGTCTACTGAGATACATGATGATCATGGAAGTTTATTGAATATGAAGATCTATATGAGGCCTACCCATATACAAAATCTTTAGTCCATAAGATATTCCTAACCTTTTGATCCATGGCCCCTAAAATTTAATAGTTTAAAGGCATTATTTTATAATTATTTCAATCCAATGATGAAAAAAAGTTGGATGAGTGTAAAACTTGGACTTATTACCATTCATTGAAGGGTAGTATATATGAAAAGACTAGATTGAATCAACATGGATCCTATGACCAAAAAGAGGTGGGGCGAAAAAGGAGTGTTTTTAAAGTGGAGCGCTTATTAGAATTCTTATATATATATATATATGAAAAATATTAGTATACATTCATCCCTCACTATAAGATGAGGAACATTTGAACAATTGAAAATATTTATGTGCAAAAGACAAAAAGGTTATGTAAAAGAGGAATGTTCATGAGCAAATAAAGAATGCTATGTAAACATCCTTCACCATAGGGTGAAGGTCACTTCCATATTTGAATATATTAATGTACAAAAGACAAAAAATTGTATGAAAAAGAAGAATGCTCAAGTACAAACAAGAAAAGCCATGTAAGCATCTTTCACCTTAACGTGAGGTAAGAATGCAACCTAATATTCTAAATATTTATATTAGGAACATCCTAGGTTTTTATAAAATATTCATATTCTCCTTTGACTCCCAATAAAACCCTCAGCTGCAACTTTTACTGGATATCTTTCACTACAAATGGGCAAAGTGGCCTTCACTTTTGAAAATGAAAAAATGCCTCATATATTCTTATTTTTTCATCATTCACTTCACTTCAGTATTTTCATGAAATGCAAGTGTGGATGTGGAGATAAATGTAGCTCCAGTAAGAATTGAAGATCAAGAGCTATTACAAAGAGGATCTCCATATTTTAGCTCAACAATTAGTAAGGATGTGAATATTGAGGAGGATATTGAATATCAAGATAAAAGGTAGATGGATAAAGTGGAAGCTTTCTTCTGAATAACTTAATGATTAACGCATATGAAGGAGATTGAAGAAAAAAAGAATTTATGACCTAGGGTAGCCCTTGCTAACCTGGCCTTTGGACCTTTAGCGTTCAGCTCAGGGGTTATCCGATTCTAATGAGTACGAACTATTCCTTAGTAGATACATAGATGGCTGCACATGAAGGAAAAATTTTTTAAGACATTTTCTTTTATGAAAGATGAAAGTCATTAAATAGAAACTAGCAGTGCAAGAGAAGTATATTAATAAGCTTATACCCAACACCCAAGACCAAAAAACAATGACCAAGAGGCAGAACGCAATAGATAAAACAAAGAAAGGAAAGGGAAAAGGCCTAGTAAAATAGAGCAACATCCCTCTAGTTCAAGCAACATAAAGTTTTATCTTATTGGAGACCAAATTCACACTTAAAGCAATCCGTTCGAAGTACCTAGTGTATCTCTCCTTCCAAAGTGTCCAAGTAATATCAAAGAATGTCAGCTTCCCCATTTCTCTTCCTCTAGGTACCAATGATTAGACAATGCTTAGACAAAATGAGTGAAATAGAGATGAGAATGTTAAAATCAATAAAACGTAGAACTAAAAAAGATAGAATAAAAAATAAGCCCATTTGACGGAAGCTTGAATCATCATCCCAATTACTTAATCCATGAGCAATTTTTTTATTGTCCAAGATGAGTACACAATTAATTTAATGGTCTAAACCATTCGGATGGGTGCTAAGTGCGGGATTGGTTACCATAAGGGAGACCTTGTTTCATGGTCCACTTGGATGGATCACCAAATAGGCCCCACTAGGTAGTTAAGCATGTAATGTGTTTTTATCTTTCTTATATAAATAAATTTAATAATATATGGTATGTTATTATGTTTACAATTTAAATAGATATGAAAAAGTACAACTCATCAAAGGATTTGGCTTAGGACAGATCCAAATGAAAAAAAAAAAAAATTCATGCACCTAATCCCAATATAGTTCAAACAAAGCTTTGATGATGATGATGAAGAGGAAGAATAATGTTCACAATTTATTATATTTTTCTTATTCAAATAATTATTATCACCATCTAGATTGTCAAATAACAAATAGTATATAAAAGCCTCATTTCTCTCACTATAAACTATATACTTCACCTAAAAAAAAAAGGAAAAAAGGAAATCCCAATAAAACTACGACCACAAAACATTCTAAAAAATTGCCAATCTAAATTTTGTTTCTCCTGTATTGTCAAAACGTTTTTTAAGTGTGGGATACATTCTTTTAATGTTTTAGCATCACTATCACTATGATTTGTAGACTGCAGTCTCTTTTTTTTTTTTTTTTTTTTTTTTTGTCCTTTTTCAAGTGGTGAATGAAAATAATTCCAATAATATTGCAATACTTTTCAAAAGTCAAATGATAAAAAAATATTCCAAGGTAAAATCCAAAAGTTAGAACTAACATATTCACATTTTAAACCAAAGACGAGATGGGCTGGTCATGTGCCTCACATTTCATATAATTTTTTCCTGTCTAATGCAAGTATAAATCTTCTACTTTTTGGACCGCTAAGTCCGTTGTTCCAAAGAAAGGTGAGTACCATTAAGTACTTATGTTTAGCAGTAACAAGCGGTAAGAATTCATAATAAACGTGAAATTCAAAAATTATCACAAAATATTGCAAAATGCATCAACAACACTCTCGGAAGCCCAACATCAAACTATTCTTGCATCCCAAAAATATGCCTTCCATTCTGTAACAATCTCGAATAAGCAAATCTAACCTTTGCTAAGAAGAAAAAAGCACAAATGAACGAGTATGAATTTAACATCTTATTAACTGGAATCAAAAGAAGAATCACATTGATCATCAAAGGCAGACATAACTACATATTAAAACTGTCAGAAAAACCTTGTTTCTGTGTCTTGAACAATAAATTATGGGGTGCTGCCACACGCTATAAGACCAACACTAGAGGAGAAAAAAAAAACTTCAATACTAGTCTTTAATCCAATAACAGGAATACACAAAAATCATAGAACACGGAATTCATGAACTACAGAGTAGGAGATATCTCTGCTTTGCCAGCCACATTTGTCGAATAATTCCAAAATATGATTCTAAAAGCTAAAACGGGAGCCATTTCTCCGAGTATCTCACTGCCTTTGGTATTAAAAGATGCTCACAAGATAGTTCCTTAAAAGCTCATTTCCATCCAATTCCCCTTATTAATGGTAAAGGGTGGTAACAATTGTGTTCTTTGCATCTGGGTTATTCAATCTTCTTGACCTTCAGATATTTAATGGCTCTGCCTCTGAGACTCGCTCCTTCATTTTTGTCCAATCACTTGACCCTGTAAGAGAATACATCCAAACATGAGGAACATAGAGATGTCCAAGAATAACATCTCACCGGAATAGAACTTTGAAGCTGAAACTTTTAGTGGATGAATCTTATGCAAACAACTCACTGGACTTGTGGATCTCAGAAACAACCAAAAGCCGCCTTTGCAAGATTGATGCCATGAAAAGGAAAATGGAGCACATGCCAAACATGACAGTGATAGGGAATGCATTAACCTTCAAAAAAATCAACCCAACCATAGAACAAGTAAAACAGATTAATCCGTTGTCAGAGGAAGACCAAACAGTAAAACATTGTCAGAATTGTACTTACATTGTAGAGCACGATGCAAACAAAAATGTTCAGAGGTATCCGGAAAAAGTTCATGATTGTGCTTCTGGCATCCTCAGGAATGTACTCGGATCTCATCTTCATAATAGATGGCCAAAATAGCCCCACACATGCCTCAAACGTACAAAATCCAAAGAGCTGGATACAACCCCCGAACGAGATGCCCCCTCCTTTCATATTTGAAGGTGGTACCAGTAACTGTCCATTGTCAATATTCAGGTAATACAGTTAGATTTCATAACAGTGCATTTGGATGTTCCCTAAATCTAAGAACAATGCTCTGTTCAGATATGGGTTTGGGGCAGCATGAAAAGCAGAAACCACATGTGGATTACTGTTTTCCACCTTTTCTGCAATAAATCATTAGCAGCAGCCACTTCAATATCAGAAGGATCTCATCCGATGTGGTTTTTTTTTATATTGTATAACAATTGGACAACCATATCCTCAGCCAAAATTTTGAACTCAGCAATTTGGGGTACATCCAAACATTTAATAAAACAGATATAAATAATTAAATATAATTTAGGGAAATGTAGAGGATCAGGAATCGTGACATACAGTGGTGATAATGGGAAGCATCAGTGTGACAGAAGAAATTACGAAAACAATTTGCATGTAGCTTTCAACTTTCAAGGTTGGGCGCGCCATCAGCCGAGATGCAATGGAGCTTCCCAGCATGGAAGACAACATGAATGTAGCAAAAATGAAACCATGGGGAATCTCCTCATCGTTTGGGCTTAAAGCCGGAGTCCATAGAAATACAAATGTATACATAGAACCTTCAAATAGGGATTGTATTGCACCCAGCAAAGCAATTTTTTCATCTGATGGAACAAAATGATCCAATATCAAGTATAATGACAGATATGCGAAAGGATTCTACAAATGGAAAATATTATCATATGAGCAGCAGGATGCAAAACCACCCAACCTGCTGCTTAATAAGCACCCCCCATCCCCAAACCCCTTTTCTTCCCTTCAATTGCACAGACGGGGTCACGGGCCGATCTTCCTTCTACAAATAGCTAATAAGATCAACATTTTTACAAATGGGTTTAGATCCTCACCAGAAGCAATGGCAATTGCGGCACCCTTAAATTGGGTAAGCAGGTCCTTGCTTTCAGAAGGATCTCCATAGTTTTCAGTCCATGATGATAAGATAATTGCCATGCCAATAGCTAGAAAGCATGCAGCAGCGTCAAAGGGGGCAACTGGGCCGAAACCTAGAGTATCAGCAAGTAAGTTTGCAAACAGCCCAGAGACAATGGCAATGAGACCATTGCCAAGAAATATTGCCTTGGAGAATGTTAACGAGAGCCATTGCTGGTCAAAACCCCTCTGTCACCAAAAAAAGGAAAAACAGAAAAGTCACTTAAATTCAGTAAGACAAGTGCATCACTCGTTTTATGGCATCACATCAGTATTTATCATGCATTCAACGCTAAGTTGCATGAATATGGGTAGAAGTTCCAAAATCTGAGGCCGGTTGGAGGTGTCCAATTCAGCCAATCTTAAAACATTTAATTATGGCTTTGGTGCATATTTATCTAAAATAAAAAAATATTTACCTTTAAATAAAACTAAAATGCAAAAATCACACCAGTAAAAATAATATATGAATACTCTAAATAATCAAGTTACAGTCACATGAATATCTTGCTTACATTCCAAAAGAAGAAAAGGTGCGATAATATTTCACCAATTGTGAAAATGTATTTAAATTAGCGCCCAAAGAATTTGTACAGCATCTAATATGGTGTCGTCTGATATGCGTGACGCGTCTAATAAGGAAGAGTGGACCATTCTGAAGAATCCATGCAGCTCAGACTAAATGATTTCAGGAAAGGGGTAGAAGTACATTAAATTGCTCACTCTTTTAAGTTAATGAGATTTGACCTAATAGAAAGGCAAACTGATTCACAGATATATGTATCATGGATATATACCATATGGCACACTTTTATAGGAACTAAACCAATTATGGAAAATGATGACTAAGAAGCATTATTGGAAGGGTATATGAATTTTCAACAACAATATGATACCCTTCTTTGATGCACAGCACCAGTAAAGGTATTCAATCAAACACCAGTAAAGGTACTCAATCAATCCATTGTGATCCACACTTGAAGCCGATATACCAGAGTGTATATCACCAAATCACATTGTTTATCTGACATATGTTTCTAGGATTAGCCGATCCGTTCTGTAGAACTGCACTAAACCTCGCCAATGTTAAAACTCAACTGCAGATCTTGAAGTAAAAATTGCAGGATTAAAAAAAAAAACAAAGGTGAAAAAAACATCACCATGTGAAAAGCACTTGCATTGGGTAAAACAAAAGCAATTTTCAATGGTAGTTTAAAAAATCTAACAGTTGAATAAGGCATCCAAAGAATTTCAATTTTTTTACATTTATCATCAGCGGCTTCAAAATACGAAACTGCATCCAGATGGATATGTTCATAGTAAAGATCTTCCTTTTCTTTTTCATTTTTTCGGTTTACTTACTAACTTACCTGAACAATCCTATTTTTTACTTACAAGTGCAACTGACCAGTCCCTCTCTGTTTCAACAAGATATCATACCTTGCCACCCTAACTCCTCCTGGAGGACTTGCGTCTGTTGCCAACTTGCACCATGCAGGTGCACATAAGGTAAATAATTTTTGGAACAACAGAAATTAACTGTTTCTCCAAAGTACTAAAACATTTAGAGTTAAAATGAAACCCTTCACCTTATTATGTTCTGCAACCAACCATGACTCAAATGCTGAGAACAAGAGGGATGTAGCAATTCCTCCTAATATGCGGCCCAGCATCAAAACTTTGTATTGAGGAGAATGCTTAGTGATACAGCTCAAGATGTAAGTAATGCAGTAAGTTACACAAGCCCTCTTGCGCCCCCTGCATTTGTATATCAACTCATCAAAATATAACAGCAGAAGCACTGATAACTTCATAAAGAAGAAAGGTTTTCGTGAAAATCTCACTGTTTGTCAGCTAAAGACCCAACGATTGTTCCAAACAACATAGAAGATCCGAAACCAGCAATGAAGAGCCGACCGATATCTCCTTTCCCAAAACCATAAGTAGTGTAGAGGAAGTACACATAAGGACCCTGCAGCCAATCCCCGGCTATTGCCACAAAACCACAAGTAGATCTTTAGACTGTGATTCATGAAGTATATAGGCATACCCATTTTACATAATTTGATTCCCAATTCAATGTAATTTTACATCATAGTTCAGAACACCTGAAATGTATTCTCATCACAGGAGACCCACATCACAGATCTAAAAATTGCAATCATTCAAAGATTCAGAAGGAATTGGGAGGTATGAAAACCAAAAAACGGATCGAACCCACATTTTAGAACAACAACAAAACCATTACATCCAGGAATAAAGTCGACAGAAATCTCATAAACCCAGCGACCCAAAACCCCAGAAATCATGCAAAAATGGGGACACTCACACACGACCATGACAGAAAACCCCACCAAACTCCAGATCACATACACTCCCAAAACCAGCAAATTCCCCCAACCCCAGAATGCCAACAACCAAACAGACCCAATAAGAGCGCGGAAAACAAACACACACACAAAGAAAAAAAAAAAGAAAGCGTCCATTCAAACCCCAGATCCAAGGACAAGGCAAGCATCAAACCCATCTAATCAAACGGGAAAATACCCATCACCCCACACACACCCAGATCGAGCTAGATCGAGAGAAAAACATCACATGCGGGAAATCTACCATTCTAGAATGAAAGAGTGACAATCCAGAAAGAGATTAGGGGAGAAAAGGTGAGATCTAGGATACCCATCATGAGAGAGTAGACGACTAGGTAGTTGTTCTTGAAAGAATTGAAGGCGGAAGTGGTGCTGATGCGATCTTTGCTGTTCTTGCTCAGCTCAAGGGCTGCAACAACAAGAGAGAGCGCCCCGAAGACGATGACATAGAAGATTTCCATTGCTAGATCTGCTTCAACAACAAGAGCTCGGGACTCTGTAGGTGAGAAAGGAGAGGAAAATTTTTCCTCTTTTTTTCCCGTTTCTCTCGCTCTCGCTTTCGCTCTCTCACTCTCTCTTTTTGTAGATAGAGAGAGAGAAGAGGGGAATAGAACGCGTTCTGATTACACTTTCTGTTTATTGGGGGATATTTCCCCACCCCCCCAGCGTTAATAAATGGATGTGGGCCCTCTTTTAGATCTCGCTAAATAAATATATTTAATTTTATATTTTATCTAAATAGTTTCGCATTTGGTTTCGCTTTGGTATTAATCCGTTGACCCAAAATTTAATATATTATCGCAATTCTATAAAAATAATTTTAAAATTTAGTTTCTTTTCAAAGCATTCTCTATTAAAATCTGAATTCGGATCTAAACCCATTTCGTATATGATGGAATTAGCTTTGGGTCTGATTCCACATTTTTTTTATGGTTTTAGTTTTGAAGTTTTTCTACTTCTCCTTTGGTATGGTAGCAATGTGCATTGGGTCTAACTTGATGTGGGTGTGTGATTGTTGCTGTTCGCAGGGCAGTGCACGACTGATTTGTGTTAATTAAAAAAATGTTGTGGTAGGTATGTAGATGGGATGGGCTTTTTTCGGGCCAGGACTATTATTCAGGTGAACAGATGGACCCATGCCAAAACTTGACTCGTGTAGGGTCGAGGTTGGTGGGTCAGCCAATCATTGACCCTGTCACATTTTGGGAATTGGTCCCTCGTATTATTCTTGTAGATGAATTAAAACAATGGTCATTGCTCCATGGCTTTGCCCCCTATGTGCCGACTTCTGTAGTCAACTTTATTGTATAAGGTGTAAAGAATTAAATACTACTACACTAGTAGTTGGTGGAAGAAACAACCACTTACATATGAGCTTTATTTAGGTTGGATCCGTTTAAAGAAGGTCATGCAGATTAGCATGTGGGACCCATTTAAGTAGGATCATGCCAACAGGAGGGGGGTAAAGATCCAAATGAGACCTAAAAGTGCGCAAAAATATCAATTCCACTAGATCTTTCTAATCTTTGAATCAATGATAATGATCATGATCAGATGAATGTCAAATTTTGATTTGTGGCAATTCAAGCAGGGTGCGTTTAGTTGTTATGAAATTGGGCGAGACTGTATATAAAACCGTGCAGACGATTCTCATTTGCACATTTGTATGTCCATGTGCGTTTAATTCTGTAAAATGCTCACTATGGGTATGCTGGTTTTATAAACCCATTATTTTGAGAGTGTAGCTGCCACCATCACACACACACACACACTATTCCTCAAAAATTTTCACAAAACCCAAAATTTACACTATTTTGGACTTAATTCATGTCCAATTTTATCAAAAAAAAAAGTGCATGGTGTATCCATTAAATTTAATTTAAAGATTTAAAACTAGTATCCATTAAATTTAATTTAAAGATTTAAAACTAAGGATTAAAATCATTCGTTCAAGCTCATATCTCACATTCCCATCCAGTATGTCCAAACATTTCCCATCATCCATGAAATCAGAGTGCATTCAAAAATGCGTCGGCCTTTCCATCATTTGACCTTCTTTGAATGTCATGCTTTTAAGCGTGCCCTACTTGTTAAAGTCATCGCCATTCAGCATATCCACCGGAGGATTTGTGCAAGTGGTGTTATGTAGGGTAATTTAGGTTTTCCTATTGGGTATAAAGTTTTCCTTCTATGCTTCTCTTTCTTATTTTGGTGAGGAATTACTCAACAGAGTTGCTTTTTTCCCATTTATTATTGGATGTAATTTAATTTGCATGGTATGCAATAAAATAGAGGTTTTGAGTTGTTTTCTCAATTCTTCTCTCTCCTTTCTCCCTCACACTACTAAGCTAGTCTTTTTCTATCAAGCCTTGTATATATTATTCAAGTGACAATCCGATGCATATTTAAACCAGGACAAGGCAAGGGATGACAAGAAAATATTTGACATGGATTAGTAGATTGATAAACATTACACAACCAAATGATGGTCGCTCTTACTTCCTCAATTGTAGGCAGGGGTGGGCCCAAGTAGAGTTGGCCCCCACTCAAACCTAAAAATTTTTAAAAAAATCCCCTATAATTTTGAAATTCAAATGGTTTATTAATTTTTTTCAAATATTTCCTTGCATCGACCCCCCACAAGAAAATTATCTTGGGTCCGCCTCTGCTTGTAGGCCCTCAAATTTTAATATCTATACATTTAAGTAAGCTTATTTTAGCAAAATCCAAATGTCGTGTGAAATTAGAATCAGCGTTGGTTCAAGAAGGGTTGATGTCTAAATATATCTCATACATAAAATGAAAAGGAACTATATTATTTATAATAAATGAATAATATACTATATTATGTTTATTATAATATACTATATTGTGTTTATTAAACCACTATAAAGCATTTGGATGGGAAGATGTTGTCCTCCGTTTTACATTTTTGACGTGGACAGTTTTCTCCACTCACTTCCCAAATATTGGGATTTTATTAACTTTCCCTATGGAGATTTCTTTTTAAAAAAATTAGAACAAAAAATTAATTAAAACCATTGAGAACGGCATTGGGGTGGTTGTGACATTGGCCTTAGCTACTGGTTTTAGCCATCATTATTACAAGCAAATGGTTTGAACCATGGTCGTGCGGTGGGGTGTCCAGTTTTGACCATGCCGGTAAGGGCCGCACACTGGTAGCAACTGATGTAAAGTTCAAACTCTATTATGTGCCTGTCTATCTTATTATTATTATTTTTTTGCCAATTTAACTTGGGCCCAGAGCTTATTGAGTTAAATTTTCTTCTCTATAGGACCAAGTTAAACTGATCTATATGTGAAATTTTGTATTACTTGATAATATTTTATTGGCAGCTGGTTTGTTTAAGTGAAATCTGAGAATGGCTATACACTATGTGAGGAGGCTGTTTTCTAATGATTCAGAAATTTAATAAGTGGGCCCACTGTCGTAAATCTCTTATACATGATCCTTTGTTTTCTTTTCTGTTTTCCCTATCTCCATTGTGTAGATAACATCTGTGGGCCTTAAAATTATTAGTGCACCGAAGGAATTGCTCTCTTTTTTTTTATGAGAAATTTCAATTAAATATGAATAACTCTATAACATATTAACTCCCCCCGAAAAAACTCTATAACATATTATATATATTATAAAATTTTATCAAGTCGAAAGAAGACAATGCTCTATTTTTGATTGCTATCACCTCCTACATCTTTTTCTTCCTTCTGCTCTTCTGTTCATTCCTTTTTGCCCATCAAATAAAGGTTCATTTTTTATTTTCTAGTTAGTCATGCTTCATTAGTTATCCTAGAACAATAATTGCTTTCAACATGATTCATGGATTTGAAAAATTCATTCCCAAATCGCCCCCCCCCCCCCCCCCCCCCCCCTCACAACAAAACCCAACCCCAATAAAAAAAAAAAGAGAAAACCTTTTTCCCTCCCTATATCAGCATGCCAAAGGAAGACACAGTAATGAACGTCTCTCTCGCTCTCTCCCTCTTACTGTAATTCCTAGTTCATTTCATTACTTGTACCGTTTGGGTGACTTGATTGTGATTTTAAGAGCTTCGTCTTTATGAATTATGAGAGAAATATCGACTCATTTTGACCAATTACTGGTGATTGGTTAAAGAGAGATGGTTTATATGTATATGGTGTTTCATAATAGATTCATAGTGTCTGTAATTGTGGTGATCTATTTGATATTAGTTGAAACGCTTTTGGTTTGCATAAAAGGGACATCACAATAAGAACAGCTGCAACGTTCTCAAATCATGAAAAAAAAAATTTTAGTTGGGTGTTTGAAGAGGGGGGGGGGGGGGGGGGGGGGGGGGGCGGCTAAACTAGTCACTTGCTAGAAAAACAGACTATTGACTGACAGTGGTAATATGATCTAAGGTGTTTGTTGTGAGACATGCCATGCATTGGTTTTTATCTTGGCCATCTATTTTGTTGTCTTAAATTAAGTGGCTAACAATGACTGACAAAGTTGATTTTTTATAAATATCTAATTTACAAACTCCTCATTTATCGCATAAAGCTAATGGTCATTGCTCATTTGGAAATGATTATTGCCCCATGATAGTACCCAAATGCTATTAGCCTTCTAAAACCTATCATTTTGAATGTGCACTATTTAGTAGAAGGAAAATCTTCACTTTCACGCAAATTGCATATTGTTTTTGAAGTCCAACATGTAGGGCTCACTTGGATGCAATCATATTATTGGGGGTGGGTTAGATGGAAAGGTCTTTTACTGGTAGAGGTCATACACAAAATCAACTTGATTAGATTATCCTACCTCTTAATTTAACAAACTTAAAGTTTATTGCTCTTTTAACCAAAAACTTTTGGGAGATTCAACTCAACCATGGTTAAAGGTTCAATGAATTTCAAAATTGGGCATTGTGCCAAATTAAGGTGAGGATTGTTGGGTTTTTGTCTTGTGTTTCAACTTGATCAGGTTGGTTCATTGGGTTGACCAATGACCAGGTTCATGAGTATTTTGGTCATTATATCGAGACTTTCTTAAGGGCTAGGAAAGTGGAGATTATATATTTATGTAATCTAACCACAGTGAAGTGAAGAAAGGTGGGAGCTCTCTCTCCTAGGGTGCTCAGAGTATGACCCACTACGTGTGTTTGGGGGTTGTAAGATCAAGATTGAGACCTATCATGAGTAAGTAAGCTTAGAATCCTTGTAATGAGTTGCCCAATTTCTTCATAGTAAAATCGAGCAGATGCTTACAGCCTATGAACATAGGTGTTTCTGCCGAACCACATAAAAATGTGCATCATGATTGCGTACTTTTCTTCTTCTTTATTTGTGTGGTGGATGGATTGATTTCTTATCATGATTAGATCTAACAGGTGGCATTAGAGCCATAACAATGGTATCAGAGCTAAGTGGAGATCATCGAGTATTAGAGCTCCAACAGGTAAAAAAGTGCGAAAAACCTACACTAATCTTGGCCTCAAGTGGACCCAATCGAATTGTCCTTACATGCATTCTAGTCCAAGAGAAAATTATTCTCTAGGCAAATCTAAAGTGGATTAGAAGGAAGGGGCTTTATTTCAAATGGTTTAGATTTTTCATAAGTGACCCCTAAAATTATTAGGCATCTTCAAGGAAATTCAGTTCTGCCACTAGGCATTGATAAAGCATCATAATCAAATTTAATAATGGATTAAGTAGTGTGGTTACTTTTGCACCAATACAATAAAACGGTGTAATCTGATAGGCGACCATGGTTTGCAACGCTTTTTCTTTTAATAAAGATGTTCGGTGTGCATGAATCCAAAAACAACAAAATATTGCTTTGAAAACTTGCCTCATAATTCTCTTCTTGAGGAATGGTAGTTTATTTCTAGTGTAGAAACAATATTAACACATACAATGAGAAATGCTCACATTCAACATCTAAGAATATCAAATCAAACCCTGTATTGGCATCCTACCGTTAGCCGCGGCAGTACATATGGCAAGACCAGAGAACCTATTACTTATTAGGGCATGTTTGAAAATTGAAGTTCTTTTGCTAGGAATCCACCGACAATAGGAAAGAGAACTTATCAGGACATGTTGGCTCATACAAAAAGGAATTCCAGTTGTCACAAAGAGGATTCCGAGTCCTCTTGAGGCTTTGAATTATAGAAATTCAACATTTTACAAGGGAAAGTTTACTATAGAGCCTACTTATTAAAAATAATAGTCCTTCCACTGATATTTTCAAATTTTAGTGCCATAGTAGTTATTAGAACGTGATTAACACAACTTTATAAGTCTCATTAATTGTATCTTTAATCGAATCGTCAATGTTTTGGTGGAACCGATTCTTATTGTAATAAAATTTGCAAGATATCTCATAAAATGAAAATGTTTCCAATAATAAACAGAAACGGAAGAGATGGATTTATCCCTCAATGTATAAATTGACCCACGTGGAACTAGGCCATGGTAACTTTCTTGGCTCATGTTGAGAATTGTTCATATTGATTGATGGCCACTTTCAAATGGGGTCCAAAATGGTGGGACCTTAACCTTGGTGGTTGTGATTTGTAAGTATTGAGTAGGTCAAGCCAGCTTAGCCTGGTCCTTATAGGCGGTCTGGTTTTATTCTGTACTTCTAAGCCTGTGGATCAGGCTCAAGCATATAACCTAAGAATTTAATGCATCCAATGTATGGACAAAAAGAGTCATGCTAGCCACACTTTTCATCTCACATAAGAGGATTATGAAATGAGTTGTGAGATGAGAAGTGTGGCTAGTATTATTCTTTCCAGAATTGTGTAGGCATTTCAATCCTATGAAGCACAAAAGCATCAGGAAAAGTCACATATGCATCATCGAAGGCTTTTGCTAACCTAAGACATTGTGTTGGCACCGCATCAACAATTCTACGTCTAGACTATCATTTCTCGATACAACTATATGCGTTGGCAAAAGTTTTACTTACGCATAAAGGTGTTGGGGAAAACTTTTAAAGAAAGCTAATAATAGCCTTTTCCTAACATGCAAAAGCATCGGGGAAAAGGTTTCCCAATGTCATATCGCATCACAAAAGACCTTTTACAATAATGAAAAACCTTTCCCCGATACAAGATGACGTCCAGATAGCTATTGTCAATGCAAGTTTGCATCAGAAATGTTAGTAAATATGACCTTTGCCAACGCAACAATGCAATGTTGCATTGGCAAAAGTCTCACTAGAAGAAAAATAATAATAAGTTTTAAAAAAAATTCAATTGCATTTCCTATTATTTATTTTGTTTCCTTATCTATAAACCTACTAAAATCAAAGAAAGTAAAGTCTATCAAGATTTATCAAAACTACTAATAATAACAATTTAAATTATAAACTCTTCATTACATAAATCAATATTACAATACAACACTATTTAACATTATATAACAACTCTAAAAATAAAATGTCTTTTGCCCAATCATCTATCTCACTCTCTACAACCTTGCAAAACAAAAAAAATATAAATAATTAGATTATTGGTTTACAAAAATATGCATAGCCTTATATAACATCGTTTCTATAAATTGGGTGTTTTAGAGAAAAAAATTTAATGAATTAACAACATGAAACTGAAAATAAACCACATACTGCTTCCCATGCACACTCTAAATATGAAAATAGACAATTAAATAAATATTGAAACAGATGTGCATGGAAACATAAATGGCAAAAGAGAAAAATTAGTTGCAAACACCAACGCAAAAGTATTGAGCAACTTATAAACGTGAACTCCATTTCTAGCCCCATTGAATTCAAACACAAACCTGACCAATAGATAATTGGATACACAATGGAAACTGATTGACAGAATAACATGAAAGTTCATGCCAAGAACTTGTACAAGTAAAATAAATTGCCCTGCTTCAAAAATGAGAATTTAAAACTTATAAGCATAGCTGCATTCCATCATGCAACTACTAGGAAGCTTCTAACAAATAAATAAATAAGGCACAACACAGGGATGCACCTGCATTGATCTCCTCCATTGCTCTGTGCACAAAAGGATTCGGAATAAGATCAACCATCAGTTTCTGCTCTATATTATAACCATATGCTCCCATCACCTAATCCATTCATGAAAATATCGAAATTCAATAATGCCAAGTTGATGTCCTCCCACAAACTCATTTGGGCAAAATTGCATAACTATCTCTTCTCAAAGTTCAACATAAAAAGAAACATAATCAAACCAATAAACAAAATATAGCTCCATGTTGACTACCAAGACAACAATGATTGATATCTCTCTATATGAGTAGGTGAAAAATATTTTAGCAGAGAGAAAATAAGAAGTGAGGCTCAAATATGTATAAAAAAAAAGTGTAGGTGTGCTCACAACCAACATTTTTATTCCTACATAAAGCTCAAGTGAATAAAGGATGAACTGCCTTGAAAGAGCTTGGCTAATGACTATTTACCCACAACCAAATGCTCCAAGTATAGCAAAAGTTCCTCGAAGTGTTGATGGGAAAAATACATCAAGAACACGTTGTGGATTATGGGTAGAAGCGCTCGCATATTCGATTTGGGGTCTACACGCTCATACGTAGCACCTCATTCTGCTGACCGGTTGCGGCAGCTGCCTACATCGCTACCGTATGTGCTAGTGGTGTCCACTCTCGTTGGCAAGAGAGTGGAGTGTAGTGTCTACTACCCCCATTGCGATGTGCAAATCGAAGGGCATCATCTACCAGTTGACCTCATCTTGTTGTCGACGTTGGACTTCGACGTGATCCTTGGAATGGATTGGTTAGCGAGGTGTCGTGCATGTGTGAATTGTTACAACAAGACAATCTATTTTGACCTTGGGAATGGATTTCGTTTCGAGGGTAATCAAAAGAAATGCCCTAGACGTGTTATCTCCGCATGTAAGGCGGATTGACTGATATGCAAGGGGTGTGAAGGCTTCATTGCCTTTGTCTCAGAGCAGAAGAGTTCGAAGCAACTAGGAGAGATTTCGGTGGTGCGTGACTTTCCGGATGTGTTTCCAGATGATGTACCTAAGTTACGCCCTTCGCGGGAGGTAGAATTTGCGATTGATCTTGTGCCCGATACTGCACCGATCAGTAAAGCACCCTATCGTATGGCCCCAGCAAAGTTACTAGAATTGAAGAAGCAATTGCAGGAGCTTTTGGATAAGAGCTTCATCCACCCAAGTGTGTCACCGTGGGGAGCTCCGGTATTGTTTGTTAAGAAGAAAGATGGCACTTTTCGGATGTGTATCGATTATTGGCAGTTGAATAAAGTGACCATAAAAAATAAGTATCCCTTGCCACGTATTGATGAGTTGTTTGATCAACTTCAAGGTGCCGCACATTTTTCTAAGATTAATTTGAGATCTAGGTATCACCAATTAAGGGTGACGGGAAGATGACATTCCCAAAACGGCCTTCAGGACACGGTATAGACAGTATGAATTCCTCATGATGCCTTTTGGATTAACCAATGCATCTGCTGCTTTTATGGCTTTAATGAATAAGATATTTACTCCATTCTTGGATCAATTTGTTGTCGTTTTCATTGATGACATCCTGGTGTACTCTAAGATAGCGGATGAGCATACAAGTCATTTGAGGAAAACCTTGCAACTGTTGCGAGAACATTGATTATATGTTAAGTTGTCGAAATGTGAATTTTGGCTATAGCATGTGGTATTTCTGGGATATATCATTTCACGAAAAGGATTGGCAGTTGACCCGGCAAAAGTTGAGGCAATCATTAATTGGCCTAGTTCGAAGTCTGTGACAGAGATTAGGATTTTTCTTGGACTTACTAGGTATTACTGACGCTTTGTTCAGGACTTTGCCAAGATATCCGCTCCATTGACTAAACTAACTCGGAAGAATATTCCTTTTCATTGGATTGATGAATGTGAAACCAGTTTCCAAACGTTGAAGGAAAAGCTCACGACTGCACCGATATTGACTCTACTTGATGGAAATGAAGGGTTTGTCATTTATTTTGATGCTTCCAAAGTCGGTTTGGGATGTGTCTTAATGCAGTATGGTAAAGTAATTGCTTATGGTTCGAGGCAACTTAAGGAGCATGAGAAGAACTATGCCACCCATGACTTAGAGTTGGCAGCTATCGTGTTTACTTTGAAACTGTGGCGACATTACCTGTACAGCGTGAAATTTGAGGTACACTCGGATCATCACAGTTTACAATATTTATTCACGAATCATGAATTGAATATGAGGCAATGTAGATGGCTCGAGTTTATCAAGGACTATGATTTTCCGATCAAGTACCATCCGGGTAAAGGTAATGTGGTGGCAGATGCTCTCAGTAGGAAGTCAGAGACTCTTCATGCCTTAGACAGTTTCCACTTTGTGTTACATGATCAGCCCATTGAAGTGTGATTAGCGAAGAATTATATGATGTTAGCAAGCACTATGGTTTTCCAACCCGAGGTGATTCAGCAAATAAAAGATTGGCAACTTGAAGATTCGACATTGTATCGAATCCGAGCCAACATCGGAGAGCGACCGGACTTCCGTATGGAAGATGGAGTATTGTATTTCCGGCACAGGCTATGCGTGCCAGCTATAGATAACTTAAAGGAGAGCTTGATGACAGAAGCACATTATGCACATTATATGATGCACCCTGGAGTACGAAGATGTATCGAGCCTTAAAAGACCGGTTTTGGTGGAACAACATGAAGAGAGAAATTGCAGGGTTCGTCGCTAGATGCCTGACTTGTCAGAAGGTAAAAGCCGACCATCAGAAACCTCCGGGTTCATTATATCCATTGCATATTCCTCAGTGGAAATGAGAGCACATAACGATGAATTTTGTTTCAAGGTTACCTCCAACAAGTAAAAAGAATAATGTCATTTGGGTGATCGTGGATCGATTAACGAAATCAGCCTATTTTGTTTCGTTTCAAAAGGGCATGACATTTTCAGAGATGGCTAAGAAGTTCGTAGATGAGATTGTCAGGTTGCATGGTACGCCGGTATCGATTGTTTCTGACCGTGATAGCGGTTTTGTTTCATCATTCTAGAAAGCATTCCAAGAAGCTATGGGTACGAAGTTGAGTTTCAGTACAACGTATCACCCACAGATAGATGTGCAGTCAGAACGGATAATCTAGACACTAAAAGACATGTTGCGGGCTAGTGTTCTAAGTATGGAAAAGGAATGGGACTTACATCTCTCGTTATGCGAATTCGCCTACAATAACAGCAACCATGAGAGTATCGAAATGGCGCCCTATGAAGCTTTGTATGGACGTAAATGCCGGAGTCCTGTGTGTTGGGAAGAAGTTGGGACACGAAGTTTCCACGGACCAACGATCATCGCCGAAACGACTGAGAAAGTACATAAGGCAATTGATAATTTGAAGACTGCACGTTCGAGACAAAAAAGTAATGCAGATATCCATAAAAGAGCACTAGAATTCCAGGTTGGCGATTGGGTTTTCTTGAATGTCTTGCTGATGAGGGGTACGATATGTTTCAGTCAGAAAGGTAAGTTGGCTCCAAGATACGTTGGCCTGTTCAAGATTAAAAGCCAAATCAGTGATTTGGCGTACAGGTTAGCGCTACTAGTTGAGTTCTCCAGAGTACACGATGTCTTCCATGTGTCGATGCTTCGCAAGTATGTCATTCGATACGTCGATGTGCAAATCTAGCCAAATGTAACATACGTCGAGTGTCCACTCCGTATCGTGGGAACCAGAGAACAGATCTTACATACCAGAACAATTTGGTGGGTTAAAGTGCTGTGGGAACATCATGGACCGGACGAAGCCACGTGGGAATTGGAGGAGCAGATGGCACGACAGTATCCACATCTCTTCGCACAGGTATGCATTCATTCCGAGGACGGAATGATTCATAAACGGGGAAGGATGTAACACTCCGGCCCAGTTTAATCCGGTTTAACGATTAATTAATGTGGTTTTGGTACTATTGATAGCGAATTTATGTTAAGCTCATGGTTTTACTCTTTTAAGATTCATTTCGTTTCATGGATAGGGAGTTGGGTTAAGTTAAACTTGGTTTAAACAATCACGAGCCCTTTTTCATAATTTTTGATTTTGTACGAGTTCGTCATTCATGTATTATTTTGGTGTCAACACGTGTCTTTCGTTACGCTCATCAACTTTCGTAACTAACTCGTATGTGAACGACGTTGTTTGCTTCCGTGGGACCGTTGTTTGACTCAAACTGTAATTCTCCCGAACTGCTGGACTTTTATATAAATTTGGTAATCCTTATCTTATATATATACAGCCACCGACTCTTCCTCTCTCATTTTCATCTCTCTCTCACTCCAATTCTCTCTCTCTCTCTCATTTACTCTATGTTCTCCTCCCTGCTCTCCATTTTCTTTTCTTGTTTTTCTTCTTCTTCTTGCGATCAACGTAGAGAAAGGGGGAAAATTCATGTGCGCCAGTTGCTTGTCATCTATTGGGGTTCGCTGGTAGCTTCCCTACTTGACGTTTCTCTCTCGTTCACTGCACTCGTCTTCGATCTTGTTTTCCTTGTTGTTTCGTCGTGGACAAGAACCTCGCACCATTTTCCCAATTCGTTTAAGGTGAAAAGTTGAGTCACGGTCTCCGTTATGCCACTGCATGCACCATTTTCTGTTTGCTTACTCTTGGCATGCGTGGTGTTAAGAATTAATCTTTGGGATCGTTGGGCCAAAGAACTACTAAATTAAGGAAAGAGCTCATTAAGGCAAGTATAAGCACCATAAGGATGAACACATGTTGGTACACGTTGATTGTTGTGTTTCTTCTACTCATTCTCTCAAGTGTGTTGTGTTTTAATAGCCCTTTAGAATTGCATGAACATGATACATGTTTTTTTTTTTTTTTTTTTTTTTGTGAATGGAAATCATGTAATACAGTGGTTCTGTTCTGTACAGAACCCTGTTACCCGACCGATCGGGACTAGGGTCCGACCGATCAGACGTTCCCAGAACCAAAATCCGACCGATCGGGCTTCAAAGTCGACCAATCGGCCCGAAGCACTGTTGCTCTGAGAGATTCAGTGTTCAACTAAATCCTAATCTTGCTCATACTTTTCCTCTTGCTTCCTTGACACCTAGAGGACCTTTTTATGCTATCATTTGGTCTCTCTGCTCCTTAAAGAATTGGAGAAAAGATAGGGTAATAATGAGACCTTAGAGGACCTTCACCTGGACTTCTTAACCACATAACTTGCCCAACGGACTACCTTAGACGCATGAATGGTCTTGCAGGCTGTGACGCATTCATGTGTGCTGTCTAATTGTTAAGCGCCTCCCCATACGTATTAGTTTAAGGGACTTCGATACACGTTTATAGATGCAGTGCAACACCCCCGAAATGGACAACTGTGTATTGAATAACTTAAAACTACATTATCATGCACGGTTAGAAACATTGGACAACTAATTTAGGGTTGACTAGTAAACAATCTTGACTCACAGTAATAACTTGAATTGCATTGCATATTGATTCAATTATTGGCTTCCATGTTCTTTGTCTTGTTTCTTGTTCGATTTGTAATTGTTTGATCCAAAGTGATGCACGTACTGTATTGTCTAATTGTGACATGACATGTACCGTACTGAACTGCACTACCTGACCGACTGACTGACATTGATTAACATGCATCATCTGATATGATTGACCTTGTCTGTCTGACTCTACTCAGCCTTAGCCGCATGATGCCCGACGAGGTTAACTTTGGTGTAGACTATTTATTGCCTCTGCAGAGTACTCCTGTCCTGGAATTTCAGACCCCAGGAACCAGAAACTCATTCATACCATGGCCCGGTTGATGGTGTTCTCATCCTGACTGCTCTCAATAGGGAGAATATGGTAAATGTAGTAGCCACCTAGCCAGTTTATCTGTTTGTGATTTTAAAAGCATGCTTATTGATATGCATGACCTGCCTAGTATATGAATATGATCTCCATGCATGGTTAATTGTTAACTGTTGATTATTCTGCTAAACACAGCGCGTGTTAACTTATTGTCACTTATGTTTTGCTGAGTCGTCGTACTTATTGTTTATTATTGGTGTTGCAAGCCCAGATTCCTCTACCGACCCCTCGTCGATCTGTCAGACTCGAAGAGAGATCCGGAAGGCCCAGTCAGGGTTAGAGGAGTGGATTTGATCACTCCCTCGGAGAGCGGCTTGGCATTGCATCAATCTATTGTCCTCCATTTTGTATCAAGATCCTATTTTGTTTCTTGTACACCTTATATGATAAATTGTCTCGAAGAAACTGTTTCCCAATTGTTGTACATTTTGTAAATAAATACTATCAGCCTTCCAGTTATTGTTCCTGCCTGTGTGTTCCCTTTTATCATGCAATAATACGCACAGCTTCCGCATACACCTGGTTTGCCCATGTGAACATCCCTTGTGTGCGTACACTTAGACAAGGTCTGAGTATACGTGCACGAAAGTACGTGTATCACTAGTTAGGTTTTAACTAACCCTCAATTTCTGGGCGCAGGTTGTGACAAGTGGGTATTTCTCTCTCTCTCTCTCTCTCTCTCTCTCTCTCCCCCCCCCCCCCCTTCACATTTATCACATTCCAACCACATCAAAACATCCATCAATCCATTCCACACACTAACACATCCTATAAATCTAATATTTTTAACATATAGAAACCAAGATGAGCAAGGGCTGTGTAATTGAAAAATAAAAATGCTAGAATCAAACATCCCTTTACACAATCTTTTTAGTAAAATCCTCAAAGGAAAACTTGTAGAAGAAAAAAAAATCCATTTATTCATCTATAGCCCATCCAATTCATCAATATCTTCATATTCAATTTAAAAGCATCCAAATAAATTTGACTGATTATTATTATTAAATACAGCGAACGCATAAAAAATGACACCATATTTATTTGTAAACCATGAGACGAATCCTCGCCATACGTCATGTGTTATGCTCTCTGTTCACTTTCTGAAAGGGCACCGTGACTTGAGCAGGAGATATCAATGAGAGAGAGAGATGTGTGTGTGGATGATTCTCTGATTGTGAGATTGATGGGATTTCTTCATAGGGCAGGAGTTGTGAAGAGAGAACCATGGTTGGAATCTATCATGAGGGGCTGGAACAAATAGATGGCAAACACATCACAACAACAGCATGTTCTATAATTAATTAATCATCCCAAAATCCAAGAAACAAACAATCACATATACACAATGGTATTCACTTGTAAGGCCAAATATTAGCATCATATAACCTTGGGACTCATGTGTTGTAACATATACCTAATTAACTTGTTAAAACAGAGAGCACAAAATCACAAAAACCACATCAAAAAGGTTACAATACAAATACCCAATAAGAAGAATGGGAAAATGCACTTCCAGCAAACCCACAGAAAAAAAAAAAAAAAAAAACACCCAAAGCAACAAAACAAAAGAAAGAAAAAGGAGAAACCTTTATACTCTTAAGAGGTGGTTTATTTAAGATGAAATGAGAGGGAGAGACGTCTTGCTGGGCTTGAGCAGAGGGGAGCAAGGACGACAATGAACCCTAGGCTGTCGATGACAAGAGCTCATCTTCTCTGGTGTGGGATGAGATGAGAGGAGCGATGTTTGAAGGTCTCCGTCCGAGGAGGCTTGGGGAGGGAGAGAGTGCTAAGAACTCTCTGTCAAGAAGGGATGCGGCGGGAGAGAAATAGGGGGATGGGAGACAGTGTGGGTGGGAGAGAGATAGAGAAAATACTTTCTGGGGAGTATCAATCGTTCTTCTTCTTTTTCGATTTCATTTGGAGAAGGGGAAATTCTTTGGCTGCACGATTTAATTTGGGGAAAAACTAAAAATATGGGCGGGCATGGGCAATTTTTTGGGTATTTACATCATTCCCTCTAGCCGTTGGATCCAATTCTGAAATAAATGGTTAGGATCCAACTTCTCACAAATGTTGTGATAACTGTTCCCATAGGATTAAATCCCATTGAATAAATAAAGGTGGGCCCCACATATCTAAAAACTTGTCAAAACGTGTTTTTGGCATAACCTGCAAACTATAGGTCGGATTGAATCACCGCAAGCACCACCATTCATGGAATTAGATGAGCTTTCCAATTAGTATACTATTGGCAAGGTTTCAAATAGGTGAAAAATTGACATTATTCAATGTGTTTTGGGTTATTTTTCATAAAATAGCTTGATTTCGAAAAATAAGGTATTTGGTAGCTTAGATGGGTCTAGGTCGGCCAGTTTGGAAGAACAAGGTGAATGGAATTAAAAGATCTACCTAATGAGCTACCTAATTAAGGTTTTTTAAAAGAAGGGAGAGATGAGAGGAGAGAAGAGATGAGCACAGCAGTAGCTGAGCGAGAGAGATGAGAGGAGAGAATAAATAGGGATGCCTGTTGAAAAGTGTTAGTTGATGTCATTTACGGGAGCTTGCTCCAATACTTCGATGGAAAGCTCAGATTCGCGCCGAAGGGATCGAGAAGGATCAAAATGCCAAAGTAGATGGAAAAGTGAAAGAATTAAAATCGAAAGGAGGTAGTGCGTAAGAAAGCTCCAATTTGGATTACGAGGAATTACTTTCGGTCACTACAGGTATGGATCGGGTTGATGATGGTAATGGGATTCAAATTCTTCCTATCATGTATTCAAGTAGACATTGGTTTGATGCAAATAACTCTCATTGCTGATGGATATATTCTTATGGGGGAGAATGCAAATTAATGAGCATTTGAGATAAAAGCGGTAAAGATCCAGGTGTATGATGATGTTGTTTGAACCCTAACGGATGTGATACATATTTTTGAGTTTGCAAAGGAATTGGATTTCTTTGGGTGCCTTAGACTTCAAAGGCTGCAAATGCATTGTAGCGGATGGAGTTGTGAAGGTAGAAAATGGAGCATTGGTTATCATAAAAGGTGAGATGGTTAGAAGTCTTTATAGGTTAATAAGAGATACTTCTTTAGTTGGAGCGGTGAAGGAGACATCAAATAACAAAGGAGGAAATATATAGCTTAGGTGGAGTTCGATGTGACGAGATCATTAGAAGATGGATTGATGGGTCTTCATGACATCATCTAATGAAATTTAGAAAGACCTGAACGGAGATGATTTTCCTAAAAAAGGTAGTCCAGTTCAAGTTAGAGTAAGCCAGTTTAGCATCTGGTCATACCTAACTCACATGTATAGTGTCCAATTCGCCAAAAAAGGCTAGAAGAGGACAATTGTAGGTTTGACAGAAATGAGCACTGAAATAGAGACAGAAGGAAAGATTCACAAGGTACCAGTGAGATCCGGATTTAAGGAGGTCTTCAATTTTGTCTTAATAGACGGAAGTTAGGTTCATTGTGTTGCAAGGATGTATACATGTGGTAACAAATAGAGGGCACTTTAGAGGTTCAAGACAGGAGTATTTAGGTTGAAAGTGGCAATTGTGGGAAGTCCCAAGTTGGTTTGGACTTTATCAATACCAGACAATGCTGAAATTGTCTGTGCATTCGGAATAGGAGGTGCAGGAGCTGCCTTAGGTCGTAGCATATGTAGAGGTGTACCTTTCAGCTAGGTATGTGAAGTTCTAGTTCAATATATTAATGTGTTGTAAAAAGAAGACTGTGCCATCGGTGTAGTAACGTACCATTCAGCATTTACGTAAAGATATTACCAGGTATCTCAAGGTGGATTTAAAGTTTGAGGAATCCAAGCCAAGGTAGAGATTGTTGAGTTTTATCTCATATTTCGGTTTAACTGGATCAGTTGTTTGGGTTAACCGGAATCAAGGTTCAATGTTAGGGTATTTTAGTCATCATGTATGGGTTTTCTTGTTGGCTAAGAAAGCGGAAACTATATATATTGATGTACTGTAACCTTAAATCCCAGGAGATTGAGAAAACATCAAGATATATGAGGTATTTCCTCTGTGGATGTAGGCAAGGTTGCTGAATCATATAAAATCATTATGTTCATGTGTGTAATTGCTTGATGATATGATTATGTTTCTTCATCGTAGTTGATTTGTCGATTGTGGGTAGTTTCGCTATGCTGCTTTTCCTAACAAGAAGCATCCAACTTTATTGCCTTGTGACATCTTTTTTAAGGCTATTTAAGTGGGAAAGCAAGCTATAAATATGTCGAGATTTTGAAATTTGTACTAAGCTCTGATAAGATTAACTTGCCTCCAACTTAGTAGAAACTGCACTTGGCAGCTAAGCTTTATCATGCTCAGAAGTGTATCAGGTATGGGAAGATTATTTACTATTTGAAACTATTATCATAAAGTTATAACTTTGTTGGCAATATTCACAGTTAGTGTTGTTGGGCAGTTGTGTACATCCCAAATTATTTGAAAGTAAGCAGCTAAAGTAGATAATCCACACTTAGAAACTATGGAGATGCATTTGGATGGACCATGACTTGAAAGCATAAATATGTAGCTTTATTGACAACATTCACAATTAGAGCTGCAACACTATTGCTCTAGAACAGTCTAAATATTAATATCAAGAAAATCTAAAGTTTTCAGTCCAAGAACAAAGCAAAATTTCACATCTAAAAATCATCATTTTGTAAGCCATTAAAATGCTTACCCTATTTTCAAAATAGGAATAAATGTTTTAAGAGAATCAGAAAGTGTTGGGAAAAGAGGCCCACCAAAACTACCTATGATCAACGGATCAATCTCAATGAACAAACACAATCACACCATTAAGCAATCACACGTATGAACACAGCAATTTTACTAAGTTCGGCAACCTTATCTACGTCCACAGAGGAGAGAACACATCTATCATAATTCCTTTTCAATCTCCTAAAATCTAAGGTTACAGTACATCAATATATATAGTTTCTGCTTTCTTGGTCAACAAGAAAACCTATACATAATTACTAAAATACCGTTAACTCTAAACCTCGGTTCTAGCTAAATCAGATGATAAATCCTGCTAAAATGGAATACAAGATAAAAACACAATAATTTCTACCTTGGCTTGGATTCTGTAAATCCTCAGAGCCACCTTAAGATGAAACTAACAACGCCTTCATGTACCGTGCTGAATGGTATGTCGTTACACTGATGACATAGTCGTTTTTCTTCAACACTCTAACATATTGAGCAAGCACTTTACATACCTCGCTGAAAGATATGCTTTCGCACACGATACGACTTAGCGTGCTCTTGCACCTCTAACCCGAATACACAAGCAATCTCAACATTGTCTAGTATCAATCAAGTCCAAACTGACTTGAGACTTCCCACAGTTGTCTCATTTAACCTCAACACCATCGTCTTGAACCTCCGCAGCGCCGTTCATTTATTGGCATCTTTGCATGCATCCTTGCAACACAATGAACCTAACTTTTATTCGTCAAGAGAAAACTGAAGACCTCACTAATACCTTGTGAATCCTTCTTTCTATCTCCATTCCGGTATTCATTTTCGTCAAACCTGCAATTGTCCTGTTCTAGCCTATTCTAGAGAGTTGGACATTGGACATTGGACATGCGGGTTAGGTATGACTGATGTTAAACTAGCTTAATCCAATTTGAATTGGACTGCTTTTCCGGAAAAATAATCTCTATTCAGGTTTTCCTGAAGTTTTGTTAGATGATATTATCAAAGATATTATCGAAGACCAGTCAATCCATCTTCCGATGATCTGGTCACATCTAATTCCATCTGAACCATATATTTCCTTATTTGTTATTTGATGTCTCCTTCATTGCCCACTTGAAAAAGTATCCTCTATCAACCTGTAGAGATTTCTGACCATCTCACCTTCCATAATGACCAAAAGCCATATCTCTGCATCTCTTTTTTGCAACCAGCAGGGATTGAACCCTTGCTTTCTCCTTCCTTGAGTATGGTGATACATCAGCGGATGTCTGATGATGGCGGCAACGAGCATGGCACACAGGAGATGGCTGGCTGGGCCAATGTAAACCCTTGCGATCTGCAACCAGCGGATCTTCTTCTTTCAATGGCACCGGCAGAGATACAACAACAGCACCCAAGGAACCCAAAGAGTTCTGCAACTCCCCTTTTCTCTAAAGATTTTCCACTTCAGATCATGGCCCACCACAAATGCTTTCATCAAACACAGCCCCTCTCTGTCTTCCTCCACAATGGTTTCTGCAACCAGAAACCTCTGTCTCTTCTTCTTTCCAGTTTGCAACAAAAAAACCTCTACCTTCTTCAAGAAACCTAAACAGAGCACAATGCTCTCTTCTTCTCCAACCTGTAGAAAACAGGACCCAGTATCTTATTCTCCTCTGTTCCACAACAAAGATGATTAGGACAACCAGATCTACAATGATGTGGCCTCGGATGTCTCTGATTGATCTTCTCAAATCCGAAGTTCAAACCTGGTCTCATTCACCAGTATGAGCCAACAACTAAGAACCTTATCCTTCTACAGGAAGATGGATCCGAGTAGAACTACTGATCTTCTTCTTCCCTCACAGATCCAATTCATCAATTGCAAACCTGAGCGATCTCCACCTCGCTTTGATACCACTTGTTGGGCAGCGCAGCGAAACTACCCGTAATCAACAAATCAATCATGAACAAGCACAATCACACTATCAAGCAATTACACATATAAATACAATAATTTTACGTGGTTCGGCAACCTTGGGATCTAGGGTTATAGCACATTAATATATATAGTTCATACTTTCTTGGCCAATAAAAAAACCTATACATAATGACTATACCCCTAACCCTAAACCTCGATTCTGGTTAAACTAAATGATCGATCCGACTAAACCGAAATACAAGATAAAACCCAACAAGTAGGCTTGAAAACAAAAGAATTGAGATCATATGAGGCTATTCCTCACGTTGATCATGAGTGGACTAATCATGGTCTGCCACGGTAGCATGAAAGCATACTTTGGATGGGGCTTCCACTGCCCGGTGAATGACAAGCTATCTAAGCTGATGTGGTCGACCATGATTGATCTACTAAGAGTCAGTGGGACGGAAGACCTCAAGGATCCGGATTCCTAGAAAGGTTCTAGCTTACCTATTCCCATAGGCACATCCAATCAAATTAAGATTGAAAGTAAAAGGCCGTGATTAGACATCCATATGGTGGGACACGGCAATTCTAGTTTCCACGGAATGCAGTTAACACAATGGATGACCAAAAGGGAATCTTCCCCCAGCTAATCCGCATAATGTTGCGTAACGTTTCATGCCACAAACGTTTGCTGGAGTAGAGTTTTGGTAGGTGTTTAGCATACATATTCAGGTTAAAAACGTCTGCCTAAAACATATGGGTCTGCCTTTCGTTTTGGTCACCCAGGCTTACTTATGATGAAGTTATCCTCTCAGACATACTACCTTTCTTGAATTGCAGCAAGTCCATGTTTAACACTAATCCAACCATTAATCACAGTAAGATTGAAATTGAAATTTGATTTTCTTTTATGCTTCTTAAAATCATTGAACTTTGGGCCTTATATGAATGGTTAGGATGATCCAGTTGGGTTGATTATTGGCACGACTCTAGGTCTCTTTGATATTTTTCTCTTCCTTCTACTCCAGCCTAAATAGACTAGACTTGGCACTCTGCACTAATTTATTTCAAATGATCTCATCTAAATAATTCTCATTGATCTAGAGATTCTGTTTACATCACTGCAAAGATAGGGCCACTGAATGTACAAAGCGACCCATTTTTTCTCCATTAACCAGTAAGTTTATACCCTGCTACCCACAATTGCTCTAGTGGTTCTAGTGGTTAGGAAATTAAAAAATGTACTGGAGGCCTTTGCTTCGCTTCGAACTATTTGGGGCTTTCCCGAATACACACTGCTAATGATCACATGTGTTTGAAATTTGAGTGCCCTGGAGATTGAAATCGAACCATATGAGAGCTTATTTTGGGGAAATGATCTTTGTATGGTGCATAATGTATAAGTTGTATGATTTCTCAAGCTTGAGTCTGGATTTGGGGCTGCTCAGATGTGCATGTAAGGGTACAACTAGGGCTGGTTGGGTTGGATGTTGAACCGAAGCCTACTCCACTATATGTAAGCAAACCCAAATCCAAGTCCGACCGCACCCTGCGTAGAATTTGGGTCAAGTAAAGATGACTCGGTTAGATAGCCTAACTTATTTATATTTACTTAATTTAAAACGGTATAGAATTTGACTTATTTGGAGAAGGGTCCATAAAAACTCCAATTTTTTTCAATAAAATTAAGATTTTGCCCTTTTTTTTAATGTTTTATTTCATCATGTGTATCATTCGGCCAATAGCATGGTAATTGATTTGACTAAATTGGGGATAAAAAGAGATGTAGTTTTGTCTGCTTCTTTGTAATTTGTTGTTTTTGTATAGGTATTTAGCTCTAACACCTTCGGGTGCATTTTTCATTTTTTTTTCTTCTGTTTTCTTTGGTTGAACTTTTATTAAAATTTTAATATAAATTACCATTACCGTAAAACAAAATGGTATAAAACTTAGAAAATGTCTGTACTCATCATTAGTACTTTGGTTATACAGAAAATGTGTGTATAGAAAGTCGGAACCCAAAGCCTAAACTGGAGCGCAACAAGAATGCCACACAGGTTTCGCAATCTAGTCCCAAGCCCGAGCTTAAATTGAAATACCCAATCCCAATTTGATTGTCAACCGGGTTGGACCATTCCGGTTAGTGTTTGGTCAGATCCAACTTGACCACTATATGTGTGTTTTATGTATATTAAATTTCAAACCTTACTACCAAAACAAAAGTTTCCTAAACTTGGGCTTGTGCCTTGTGCTCCGATAATCATTTATGTACGCTACTTTTTAAAGTGTGTGCAGGCTTTCTTCTCACTTATATGAGCTTGTTTTTCTTGCTTGTGGGCTCCTTTTCCACGTGAGTGGATTGTATTTGTGTGTATACATGCTTTCTCTTGTATCCCAACCTCCTTAGTTGAGAAAAAAAAAAAAACAAAAAGCCTTGAGCAGGCTCCATCTTGATTAATTGAGCCAAGTTTAATTAAGCTGAACAAATCCCTAAATTGATCTTGGCTCAACTTATTGATAACACCTTTAGATACTTTGAGAACATTGCAACAATGTCATAATATTCACTCAATAAGAAAATTTCTCCACAATTTCATACAATATTTTCAAAATACAAAAAACTGAAATATTTTTACAAAAATCACCAGAACTTTTTTTTCCTTTTTTTTTGCTAATGATGACATCCTAGTGGTATTTCACTTGACAGGACTACTCTCTCATATGCACATACGACCCCACAATGCACTTTAACCAAATAAATCGTGTGAGTGTTGAATACATGCCATGGGTCACAAACCCATGCCTTAGGCACTAAGGGTATAATAGTCTGGTTAACCGTAGGTTTTTAGGAAACCATTAAGTGAACCGTATTAAACTATTTTCAGTTTTTTTTTAAAATCGTAACGGTACTCTAAAAAACTAGTAAAAAATCAAACCATAGTTAACCGTATTAAATAGTTCTATTATGATTAGCCGTACTAAGAAAAAGTTTGAATATCGAACGGCTATAGAGGTTTTGTAATAAGAGATCAACAGTTGAAATTGATTTAAAAATATAACTTTTGGTATAACAGCTACGACTAACTGAACCATATGTTACAGTTCGGCCAACCATTGGTTCTATTAATTGAAAATCAAAATTGAACTGTGAAGCATGGTTTTCCAATTTTAATAACCGTAACCAAACCGTGAAACATGGTTATTAACCATCGGTTCAGTGCAGTTAGACAGTTTTCAATTTTTTTACGCCCTTACTAGGCCCTGTTTTTTTGGTAGAATTTTTGCCAAAAATTTGAGTGGTTGGGGTTTTGAAAATATGATATGATATCTTGTCTCTGGGCATTTGCAAATGCCTTGTTTCATTATAAGCATTTTAGAATTCTACCTACCTGAAAAGTTATAAATAACCTTTGGAAATTTCAAAATTCCACATTTTTTACATTTTGCCGAAATTCCTAAATGTTTAAATATAAAAAAGCATCCAAAAATTTTACTGTATCTAGGAATTCTAGAATTCTCCAAACAAAAATCTTTGAATTCTTGTAAAGAAACAAGGCCTTAATGCCAATGAACCAACAACTAGCCAAGTGAATCTCGACAATATCAAAATACAAAAGGAAAAAAATAAAAAAACATTATTATGTTTTTATTTATTACTTTGTTAATTATTTTAATAGTTTTTTCTTTTTTTTGGATTTCCCAGATAATAACGCTAAAGAAAGGGGGGAAAAATGAAACTCAAGTTTGCTATTCTTAGGACCATTACTTGTGACAATGGTTGACAGCCCTGGTGAGTGACCAAATCCAAAACGTTCAAACAAATCCAAAAACAAACCACCAATAGCCAAGCAGCCAAATTCCCCACGCATTGCATGCACGTTGTTGTTAGTTGGAAGTTGCGACTTAGAAGTCTCTGGCTCTAATTTGTGTGCTGAAGCTGAACTCTGCTGAATTTCACATCCTCATGAGTCACGACATCGGGTAGGTCTCCTTTTGCGTTCAAACTTAAAAGTCATCGTGGCAGACTGCCATCCTCCAAAACAACTGACCAGACAACGTAAAATAATATGATGAAAGAATAAATGGATGTGATCTTTCTTCACTCACTCACTCAAGTTCTATATTCTGGATTATATTCTTTTGTTCCAAACAGTTCAACTGGTGGATGCTACCGCTCTTTTTAAGAAAAGATGGAACTGAAAAACCTATGTTACTGCTATCGTTGGTCCAACTAAAGTTCTCTTATAGATATATATATATATAGGAAAATCTTTTTATGCATCCGTCCCTCACCATTTTTTTTGTGAGAACTTTAGGTGAAGCCTATCTATTACTCAATCCAAACCTTGCAACACACATGGTACCCCATGATAGCAACTCGTCCCAACTTTCGGTCGGATCCGAATTTATTGGACCGTTGGATTGACTATACACCAATCCGAACGGAATGAATTTGTGAGCCACGGATGAAGGGATTAGGGATATATGATTGGAATCAAATTTGATATGTAGAGTACTTTCACATAGATCTTTCCAACCCCCCAGTCTCATCCCTTGGTGGGGTCCACAGTGGGCCCCACCAAAGAGTGTGCATGAAAAGTTCATGAGGGACGTATGTACAAAAAATCTGACCGAAAGTTAGGGCGAGTTGCTATCATAGGGTCCCATGTGTGTTGCAAGATTTGGATTAAGTGATATATGGGCTCTACCTAGAGTTCTCACGAAAAAAATGATAAGGGACAGATACGTAAGAAGATTCTCCTATATATATATATATTTGTTGAAACAGGGCAATATCACCCATTTGATATGATTTTCTATGCTTCAAATTGACTCTATTGGCATTCCAATCTAACCATCTTTTATAGTGTTTGACTTAGGGATGGCACAAGATCTGGTTTAAATGGAGACCTTCGGAGCCTTGCATGACGGCGGTGCGTATGGGATTTTGAACTCACCTTAACTAAAGTCGGGGACCAAAAATCTAGTAGGGCAACCCAGGAGAAAATTCCCCTAGCCATTGGCGACCCACTAAACAGTTGAATAAATGTAACTCCTCGCAAGAATACCGTTAAATTTTTCGAGCGTGCCATCCAGATGTAGCTATGAATTGGATGGCTAGGATCGATGAATGCGTTGATTAGTTTGACTCAAAATGCTGGGCCAAACTCCAAGGAGTAACTTAGTTGGTCTAAGATCACATTTTACTTATGGAGATAGTGGGTTCGAACTGCGCTACCACATTAGAGCTATAGGAGATTTAACTAGTGCCATCTAAGCCCGTAGGGATTAATTCGGCCAAATGGATCGGGACACCCTTCGTTAAAAAAAAAAAAAGACTCAAATGCTAGGTCCAAATTGGGAAAGGGCCTGCAGGCCGGCCCATGAGCATCAGTAGTTGAAAGAGTATTGTGACCTACTAAATGACCCCCACAAAGAACAACACGAGTTTGGTGGGCACATAAAGGTTGACGTCAACAAGGAGCCGCCCATCTAAACTTTCCTTTATTCAACCAAGCTGCCTACCTCCATTCATATGTTCCTGTTTTATAAGTCTATACAAACAGCATTTTAAAAAGAATACAAGAAAGACCACATGTTTGCTGTTGAAATACAATAACAAAAGACAACTTTTATGAAACAAGAGCCACAAATGAAGAATAATCTACTATAGACAGTGGTGTATAAAACAGACAGAAGTATAGGAATGGCTCACAATCAGTGCAAGAGAAGTACAGATCCAACACCCCCCCCCCCCCCCCCCCCCCCCCAACAAGAGCCACAAATGAAGAATAATCTACTATAGACAGTGGTGTATAAAACAGACAGAAGTATAGGAATGGTCCACAATCAGTGCAAGAGAAGTACAGATCCAACACACACCCCCCCCCCCCCCAACCTTTTTTTTTTTATAAAGAGGAATTATTCTTGTTCCATGTAGTAGGGCCAATAATACGCACTGTAATTGATCCGATGGCACTATTGATTTTGGAGAGGGCAGCCACACTGAAATATTCCTATCATTTCCCTTGATAACCTCTTATTGACTTTTGACAAAATGGAGCAATGTCTCATAGAAGTGATGAATGCCAAATAATTGCGAACTTAGATTCTGTAGACATCACTTAGTTACCAATGAGGGCATGCAAATCTACGAGCTCGATGTGAAACTAATGAATGCCGAATGGTTGCGAACTTGGGATATGTAGACATCACTTTGTTATCAAGGAGGACAAAGAAATCTACGAACTCTATGTGAAACACACATGAAATTGAGTGATGTTGGCAGCTTTGTTTCAAGGGCATATCTAGGTATTGGTTGTTAGGAAAATTATGTAGCCCGACTTCTATGGGGCCCACCCCAGATTGAGTTGCGCAGCATGTTGAGGATGAACTCCCATAAGTCTTAATCTGGTAAACTCAAATAGAAATCAAACACTTAGCTATACAAATTGGATCAAGATTAGACTCCCGATTTGACAAAATCCCCACACTGGTTAGGAAATGTGGGATTCCAAGACGGGACTCTATAATAGTTGTGACTCCTAGGAATTACTCTATATAAGGGAGATGAGAACCATTAGTTGATTATCCGGTAGATCTAAGAGCATTCACATCAAATTTGCAGGATCTACTTCACACTGGAATGTACAAATGTTTTTAGCAAGTTTGGTCCTAACATGCATTTAGGACTAGTACATTCTTTCAATTAGTATCAGAGCCAAGTTTATGTGCATTTGGCTATTCAAATCTTGTGATGAGGCTACAGAAAAGGCAGATTGGAGTTGTATTCTCTTCTTTTTTGGTCTCTCCTGTTGTAATTTTGACATCACCTATTGTGCACATACATGAATCTTAAGATCAACAAAGAACCAACCACATACAAAAAGAGACAGAGATTTACGTGGTTCACCCAAACAGAATTACATCTACGGGCACAGAGATAATTATCTTCACTGTGACAAGTAAAGCATTTAGAGACTCTCACTCTTTCATATCGCCCCTTCTACGTGGTATGGGAATACTACGAGCAAAAGAGCTCTCAGTTCTCTTCAGCACAAGATCTAGGGTTACAGATTATACACATATATAATCTTCACTTTCTTGGCTACTAAGAAAGCTCTGGTACAATTATCAAAACACTCTTGACCTTAAATCAGTCACTAGCTAACCCAGTAGATCCATCCGGCTAAACCGGAATACAAGATATAAACCCAACAATCCATCTCTAAAGGAGCAGTCTCTCGGGGGCTGGCATGAATTGAGGCGACTGCCTTTTCAATGGGTGTTCTTGGGCTTTTTTTTTTCTTTCTTTTCTTTTGTCCTTTCCCTATTCTTTAGTTGAGTGGTGTTGGCACCTTACTTTCAAGGGCATATTCAAGTATCGATCACTATGTAATAAAGTTTACGGTATAACTCTTAACCAGTAATCCAATGAAGCAATAAAAACAAAAAATAAATGCAATCTGGATCACCAAGGCATGTGCTCAACTTTTTTTCCCCCCTTTTGCTTTAGTAAATAAACTCTTACACACCACCTGCTCAAGTGCATTACCATCAACACTGCAATCAGGGATTAATCCCTACTTAATTCTATTGAGGAGATGTGCCCCACAAGTGAGCACCATGTAGATTGGCAAGCAAGTGCCTAACTCTACGTGTATGGCTCATTTGTTTGCATAGAATTGAATTCTAAGTGTTATATGAAGTGGCTAAAGTTAAATGAAAAGAACATGAATACCTATAAAAGGCTATCAAATAATTTCTCTTTTAATGAAAAATAAATTATGTTAAATTGAGGATGATTTTACTAGCTTAATGGCTCATTATTGATTTACCATATCCCAATAATTCATTTCTCATTGATGGCAAGATTATTATATAGCTAAGTATGAATATTCACTTTTATTTCTTCGATGTTATCCATTTAGAAATATATATTTTTTAGAAGACCTAGGAACTCAATTCTTATCCCTAGCATAAGATGATATAGCAATCTGTAAATCATCATCATCATCATCATCAAAGTTTTATTCCAATAATGTTCGGATCAGCTACATGAATTCTGGTCTTTTATTTCGTTCTATTCTAAACTAAATCGTTAGATAAGTTAATCTTCTTCATATAGTAATCTCTAAACCACCTCTACATATAAAGCTGCATTTAGATAGGGCTTTGGAAGGAATTCAGATCGGTAGTGAAAAATTCCCATCTGAGTCCTATGATGGAAACTGAAAAGTTAACTTAACCGATAGGTCAACCAACGTCTCCACATGTCTAAAAGTTACAAAATCAATCTTCAATGACATAATCTCATTTTTATCTAATTTCAGAAACATAAAGACTCTTTCCTCAAAATAAAATGAAGGAAATTTACAAATGCTCAACCAGGTGTCTAACAATATGTAGTTCATATTCGCACATGGCTCAAAAAGCACTGTTATTGGATGATCTTGTAGTAAATAGAAGTAACAAAATAGAGATGTCACGTGTCAGATGATTTGGTGGACTCTTGCTATTTTTGTGGGAAGGATGGTGAGTTGATTAATCATGTTTTCTTGCATTGTGACTATGAAATCTATCTTGGGGGTTATTTCTTGAGGATGTGTGGTTTTTTTTTAGTGCGCTCCATGCTCTTTATATCAGTTGATGGAAGAGTGAAGGATTAGTTCTTTTCATGGCTATAGTTTTATTTTGTTGAGGATTATTTCCTATGAAATTTTGTGGTCTCTTTGAATGAAGGAAATGATAAAATTTTTAGGGGTCTTTATTGACGCCAGAGAATCTTATTTTGCTTGTGGAGTCTCTTTTTGTTTTTTTAGCAAAATGGGCTTTTTAAAGAAAGGAATTTAAGGGTATGAATTTATATTGTATTCTTCAAAATTGAGAAGCATGTATACCATTAGCTCCATCTAAGGAAAGGATAGAGGTGTGTTAGTGTCCTTCTTCTTCGAATAGTTAAATTTGATGTTGATGGTATGTCAAAGGCAAGCTTGGGCCAGCAGGCATTAGTGGAGTTCTTTGGAATAGTTAGGGTAATGTGTTGTTTATGTTGTCCAAGAACATTTACATAAAATAAAGTAATGAAGTGGAAGTCCTTCCCATTTTGTAAGCCTAAATGATTTTTTTTCTTCAACATTTAAGGAAAGCTTAATTGTGGAAATTGATTTTTCTAATGCTATTAAGTTAGTGTCTATGGTGGAGAGGGGTCCTTGGACACTTTAATTTTATCTCAATGGGATTAAGGCTTTATCTTCTTCTATTGAGATGTCATTCACTTATATTCACCAGTCAATAAATGATATGGTAGACTCTCTAATCCAATGAGGGATGCATAGAGTTATTCCTCTTGTGACCCCCATTGCATAGTTATTTTGTTTTTGGTGTTGATATAAGGCTTCTTTACCAATTCCTTCTCTCATTTTTGCTTTATGTTGGAGCTTTCGTTGCACTATGGTCGTCTCCATAATTTAATTTACTATTGCTGCCTCAGAAACTGATGCCTTTGATTTATAGGAAAAAAAAAATATATAGTTTAAGTGTTTGATATTGGAAGAAATGCCCCTTTTTTTATTTAGAAAAAAAATCCTCTCAAGAAACTCCCTACTGTTTATTGTCAATGATCATCAGACCAAATTGCCAAATTTCGCTAATGTTAGGCAAGAAATTTCAGCTGAAAAAGCTTACTTGCTCCCAGAAGTTTTAGAAAACTAGAGTCAATCAGCACTTATCACTGATGGGGTGGACCGCACGACATTAACCATCTCATGTGTCAGTTCTCTTCTAAAAGGTGCTCAGTAGCATCAATCGCAGTTCATCTACAAAACTAATATCTCCTTTAGGGCTTGAAAAGGACCAGATTCTGAACGACCCAACGCAAAAGATTGGGTAAAAATATCTTTTGGGCCGAATTGATAAATGGATTAAAAAGTCCATAGTAAAGTAATGTTCACCCTAGTGGGGAGGCATGCTGCCATTTAAAATGGAAATATCAGATTTTGATTGGGCCCAGTCCGATTAATAATTATAAGACCTGAATACTTATGTGGAACGTGTGGGTGGCCAATTGGTGAATAACCTGGTAGTCAGTATTCAACTCTGCTGGTGAGAAATGAAATTAGGTTATGGTGGGGTTGAAAAGCTCTTCCCTATTCGAAGTAGGTGGTTGCATATTGCTCATCCTAGACAGTGATGATCAGTGATACGAATTACCAAACTTACGAGCCACACACATAGCAAATTTAGCTAATTATAGTAGGATGTCACGCTCAACTGCTCAAGTCTCAACCAATGATCCACACACTATAAACATCCAAACCAGTGTACATGCAGTGGCCCAAATTTCTCTCCAAATGGATAGACCCGACAAGAAATGAGACGTGCAAACTGTAAAGCCAGTGTCACAAATACAAGTAGTATTTTGAAAAATATCCTGATGCTACCAATTGCCGTGGTTCCTAATAACATTGCAACATTTTAACAGAACTACTAAATTGAGAACATCGCAAGAAATCGTGACAGTATAAGAATAAAAATAGAAAACGAAAAGAAATATATAGTTTTTTAATAGTTATTTACATTTGAATTGTTAAGATTACTTTACTTTCTTTATGATTTCTCAATTTTGAAGACATGGAAATGATTTCAGTAGAACGAAATTCGATCATACATGTAAGAAGAGTCCAGATCCTGTGAAGAAAAATCCCATGATGATCATGAATACGAAGGTTTGCTACATCATCACCGGCAGCTTGCCTTGCCGGTGAGACCTAGCAGACGCTAATAGGTCCACCTATGGTCACCGTGATCTTTTCCCCCCCGAAGAATCCCGATTCATGAAAAATATGCTCCATTCTATTCACTATATTGTGAGATAATAATTATTAGCAAGATAGTGATTAACCTCATAAATAAATTAGAAAAAGAAAAAGAAAAAGAAAAAGTGAAACTCTACAATGGGACACCCCTCAAAATAATCAAAATAAATAATCTTCCAGATTATGTATACGTCCAAATTTTACGGAGTCTATCAAGTTTGACAAACGTGGATTGTATTGTTGCTACAATTGTTAGTTGGATCCACCGTCAACTACTTCACTCTATGAAATACTGACATATTTTTTATTTTTTATTAGTGAAATACTGAAATAGGAGACCTTTTCAAAATCGGTGTCTACTTAAGTAATTACGTCCGGTTCCACGTGGCATACCAGCAATCTAAATCTTCCCCTCTATATCATATACATACTCCCTTATGTACACGGACGCCCCCAGAAGAGAAAAAAGAGAATTGAAACAATTCCAAAGAGAACCCACTCTCTCTCTCTCTCTCTCTCTCTCTCTCTCTCTAGAGTGCCCTTCCCTTCCGCGTCTTGACCGTGTGTAACAACAACAACATTACATATATAGTTGATAGATAGATATACATACAAACGTGGTCGGCTGATTCGATCTTCAAAACTCCAATATCAAAGGATCGAGGGTCGCGAATCCTCGCTTCAATTTCACAATCTCTCTCTCAATTCCAGCTCTGAAGACATGATTTCTGCAACAAAGAGGAGCAAAGAGGCGTAAATCAATCAATCTATCTATCTATCTATCAATCAGTCTGTCTGCGATCTCTGCTGCAAAGACATTCAAAAGTCATGATCCATTCATATCCGCTCTACTTGCTGGCAGCGATTGCATTCGGGTTCGTGATTCTCAAACTTATCACCTCCGCCAAGGTTGTGCTCTCGATTCTGACTCGGTCGTGGTGGTCGATCCAAGATCGCTGCCATCTGTTCCAGCTGTACAAGATCCCAGAATTCAACGAGAGCTTTCAGGAGAACCAGCTGTACCGCCAAGTCTCCCTCTATCTCAGCTCCTTGCCTTCTCTCGAAGACTCCGATTTCGCCAATCTCTACTCCGGAAGGAAGCCCAACGAGTTCTCCCTCCAGCTCGACTCGGGCCAGACCGTCCGCGACTCGTTCCTCGGCGCCAGGATCTCCTGGACGAGCGAGCCCACTCGCTGCGGCGCCTTGGTCCTCAAGATCAGAAAGGACGACAAGCGCCGCATCCTCCGCCCGTATCTCCACCACATCCAGACGGTCGCCGACGAGATCGAGACCAAGAAGCGGGAGGTGCGGCTCTTCACCAACGCCGGCGCGGAGAAGGGAGGGATCGGACGGTGGAGATCCGTCCCCTTCACGCATCCGGCGACGATCGAGACCGTCGCCATGGACTCCGACCTCAAGAACAAGGTCCGATCCGATCTCGAATCGTTCGTCAAGGCGAAGCAGTACTACCACCGCCTCGGCCGCGTCTGGAAGCGGAGCTACCTCCTCTACGGCCCCGCCGGCACCGGGAAGACCAGCTTCGTCGCCGCCATGGCGAGGTTCCTCTGCTACGACGTCTACGACGTCGATCTCTCCTGCGTCGACGGCGACTCCGATCTCCGGTCGCTCCTCCTGCAGACGGCCGGCAGATCGCTCATCGTCATCGAGGATCTCGACCGATTCCTCGCCGAGAAATCGGACAAGGTGAGCTTGTCGGGGATTCTCAATTTCATGGACGGCATTTTCTCGTGCTGCGGGGAGGAGAGGCTCATGGTTTTCACCATGAACAGCAAGGAAAACATCGATCCGGCGCTGCTCCGGCCGGGGAGACTGGACGTCCACATCTATTTCCCGCTCTGCGATTTCTCGGCGTTCAAAAATCTCGCGAGCAGTTACCTCGGGGTGAAGGACCACAGGCTCTTCCCGCAGGTGGAGGAGGTTTTCCAGACCGGAGCAAGCCTCAGCCCGGCGGAGATAGGCGAGATCCTGATGGTGAATCGGAGCTCGCCGAGCCGGGCGCTGAAATCGGTCATCAGCGCGCTGCAATCCAGCGGCGCGGCGAGGGGGCCGGGGAAGATGGGGCGGCGGCATAGCGACGGCGGGTCGCAGGACGAGTCAGAACCGAGTGGACCCGTTCTGTGCAGAGAGAGCGTGCACACGGTTCGCGAGTTTCGGAAACTGTACGGTCTGTTGAGGATCAGGAGCAGCGGGAGCAGGAAAAGTGGGGGGTTCGAGCTGGAGGAGAAGGAAGCTTCTTGACCGGAACGGAACTGAACGTAACGGTTTTGTTGTTTTCCGTGCCGGCCGGGATCCCGGGAGTATCGGATCGGTACGATTTGCAAATGACTCGAGCCGATTGGCTGGCGCGCGTGCGGGTGCGCCGCTTCCTCTGTAATTTTCTACACGACCTTTTTGTTTTCCCTTCATTTGCACTATTTTTTAATTTGGGGGCCGGACCAGGGATGCTGATGAATTCATGGAAATTATGGGTTGATGACAACATTGCCATTGTAGTTTCTACATTAAAGAATTTCATTCCCATGTTGCTCTTTCTTTGTTGTGAAGCCCATTTCTGTCATTCCACAAACTTTATGCATTACAAAGTACATATGAAAACTTTATGCTTCTCTCTTCTGTATTCCATCTGGTTTTTCTCTCCATTTTCTAAATTTGGTGGCTTATCTAAATTTGGTGGTTGAATGCTGCTTCTGAATTGCTACCATGGGTGTTGGTCCTCGGCATAAAACTTTGAATTTTTGTTTCTAGACCTTACCCTAAATGAGTCAAGGAAATAAGCCGATTGTAAGGTTAATTGCGAGATAGGGAGTGTGGTAGCATGGCTCTCTAAATTTACACGTGTTATGGGCTTATGTCTGTATAATTTGTCTTCTTGGATTAAATATTACAAGCATACATTTCGAGCACAATCATTCAAGTGAGACATGATCAGAATCTTATGGTGGGCTTGTGAAGATTGGGTAGGTAATTAAAAACACGCACAGCCCACTAAAACTAAATGATAGATGGTGATCAGTTTAGTGTGCTTTTTTTTTTCTCTCTCTCATTATATGGGCCATAGAGGGCAGAAGGTTGGGTGGAAGGTCTGTATTGGAGTTTGGTAGAAAAAAGACAATGAATTGTTGCCATCTTGTAGTTAGCCTCCCAAAAGAATCTTCAAATTTGTCGCGAAATTGTAATATGTTATTTTTATGTTTGGGCGTTTGGGTTCAAGTTGGTTCAGGTGCAGGCAGAGTCCATTCAATGGGTGGTATCAGAGTCAGCAGGAAAACTAGTATTAAACGTGCTTCAAAGGATAGTATTTAATGGTTGAGATCTCCAAGGTGTCCCTTGTGTAATTGACCATTCACCTTATTAAATCTTAATAAATCCATATTCTCTGGTCTAATATCTACTCCCAAGCTGTGCGAGCATGCATTTCCAATCCTCCATGGGAAATTTAAGTTCCTTTTTTGTTTCCTTTTATTTATGAAACATGTGTTTTACCAAAAAAAAAAAATTTACATGAAGGTATATTTTAGGTTTCCTGTATATTTCTTCTATCAATCTGGCATATTTTTTATTTTTATTTATTTTAATCAAAATTTAAAATTATTTTAACTCGCCCCTGAGCCTGAGTTCAATGCTCTATGATATAAAATTGAATTGCATTTTGTTGTTTGCCAAAACCAATTAGAGATGGTCCTAGTCATAGGTTAGACAACCTGAGCTCCAAGAGGATCCAAATAAGCTGAAGTGTATCTCAGTCCCCAGTCTCCTACGGCGTCTGAACTTGTTTGACTCTAGCGGTAAACGTTGAATAGTGCCAAGGGAGAAGAAATCACGGGCAATAACAATTACGGATAGCTGAGAGACAAAGCTAAAAGCAGAGGGAAAGTTAAAAGCAAGAAGAAGCAGAAGTAGAGAGATTACGGACGGTGGAGGTGAAAATGAGATGGTAGTGTGGCAAAGCTCTGAAAAAGGGTGTTCTTTTGCAGTGCCAGTAGTTGCGCTTGTTGGGTGTATAAAATTGGGTAGACATAAGTGGCCCACCTTTCTATTCTCTCATCATTGGTGATTACCGGCTTTGATTTGAATAATGAGAGAGGACAGAGATGGGATGGTTGCCTTTCAGTTTTTATCTTTTTGATGGAGTTTTAACTACCACTAGAAGAAACAACTCAGCTATTATAACCATGTGCCAATGCAAAGAAAGTGGGTTTTTTCTCGAGTCGCAGGGCATGGCTACACCGTTCAATTGTTGGGCCCCATCAAGAATTTTTGCCACCTCAAAAATGAATCCAACCAAGCTTATTGGAGGGATCTAGCGTGGATGGTATTTTAAGAATCTCGTCTGTAGCAGTGATGGTGAACTCTGGAGATATATTTTGGATGTGGCCTTCCGGAGGTCCTGCAAGTCTGCAACCATCCATATGAGGTCTCTGAGTGGGATGGGGGAGTGTTCAAAAGCAAAATCTCTCCCGAAAATTTTTTTGTGTTCCAACTGTTGCAATCACTGCAAAGGGCCTAATAAAGGCAAATTTCTCTGGATGATCCAAAATTATCCAAATTGTGCTTTACCTTTTCATATAAATAGAAAAACCACACGATTTCTAACACCTAATTTGTTGAAGTGCCCTTTGGTTTGCCAATTTTACGATGATAGATGAGTCTAAAATTATCGTTTAAACTGAGCCAACACAAGTTATATTGTCTGTGATATGTAACAGATAGTTGGGAATTGGAGGCAAAAGCAAAATTTTTATGTAAATTTTAGAAACCTATCAATAATTTTCATATAGACTTTGAAAGTACGGACGCTGACCCCTCCTTTCATTCTAAGACGAAGAAAGTGCATGTAATTGGCATCGATGTGATGTGCGAGACAAAAACATCATGATATGACGGGCTGAACTAGGGGTTTGCAGCGGTGCACGGGGGTAGCTATGTCCACCAAGCCCCGTTGTCTTGCATATATTGTTATAATATGTAAAACTGCTACCATTAATCCTCACATTAAGAATTTTTTAGGGATTTAGATCCATATTGAAAGAGCTGTAAAACATGAATGGGTTTCTTATTTAGTCTTCTTTCATAATTTAGCTGTCAATAGTCTTAATTTAATTTCATGCAAATAAATGTACTCCAAAAAAATACAAAATCTGCCAACTAAATAAAAATGCTTCCTTACTTGGAGCCTTAAGGGTCCCTTTCTTTCATGGGAATATATGACTTTGTATTCCTTTAAGTGGTTGAGAATGGAGAATCAGACACGACTATGACTATTTGCAATTTATCATCAAATACACTCCTCTTGAATGGAAATTAAAGAAAAAGAAAGATGAAAGTGAATACAATATCGGAACCCCTCCTAATTCAAATTGTAAGGAAGTTAAGGTTTTATCTACATCTTTATCTAGTATATTTCATGCCCTTCATCCCTCTTCTCTTTAATAATTCATCGGAAGAAATCATTTGACTATGGATTCCTATAGATTCAATTCCAATGTATTTGATAAAAAAAATCTTAAAAGTTGCTTTTTTTTAAAACTTCTCTAGTTGTATCAATAAAAAAAATAAAACTCATCCTACATGAACTATTTCTAAACTTTTTTCTCCATTTTTTAATCTCTTATCTTTTCAAATTTGAGTTTTTAACTTTCGTGGCGATACAATAACAGAAGTTAGTGAAATTGTTGTTGCTCGGTATTGAAACTTACAATATATAAACTTTGGTCGGATCTGTCTTGCCATGTCGCAAGATTTGTCAAGGCTCGGTGACAGGTGCATCTTCCATTTTTAATAGAGTGGACTTTGGAGACAAACTCAATCATTAGGACGTTGTGAAGTCATTGACGTCTAACATCTCATGCTTTTTTATCTATACATTTTCAGTCATATTTAGAATAATTTCCATGTTTTCTTTAGAGTCGTTTGTTTGAATGAATGAAACCAAAACCCATGGAATTCATCGTAAAATGAGTTTCCAATGAATTAGGAAAATTAAAGAGATGACAGGTGATGTGGTAACTTCCTGACTTTCCTAAAATCTAAGTGCAATGTAGGGGATTTTCAGTGCTGACACTAGTAAGGTAGGATTTTTTCAAATCTTAACCAAAGATCAACTATTTAGTTACACATTTTTCTACAACTTCAATATTAGGGGTACCCAGGTGATAAAAAATTTTACAAAATCGTAAAACTATTTTATGCGAAATCGCAAATTTACTTTATATGAAATGAAATTGTAAGTTCCTTTATGCGAAATCACAAGAACTTACAATTTTGCATATTACTTTTTTTTACTTTAACAATACCCAGAAGCGTTTTCTATCCTAATCCTCTACTTTTCGTCTGTAAATCTTCTTCTTTCCATCATTTTTCCTTCTTTCCCCCCTTGCCAATGCTTCATTGAACTATCCTCACCCACTACACTCTCAACAGGCCATTCAAATGCATGCGGAAGCATGATATCATCATTAGGTATGTACCCTGAAGCAATGGTGAGTTTGCTAACAGCTAGAGATTTCCTGTTCTCAGAGATGCAAGAAATTCTTTCATCAGAAGGGCCCAGAAATTTGGACTTCTCAACGAGAGACATTTCACCTTAAGCTTTGCAGAAGGACCACTACTGTTAATAAAGAAACTGGCAAAATGTTTCTTTGCAACTGCGGTTACATAACGCCATAACAGAACACGTGAGTCCTTCTCCCTCATTCCACAAATGTCAAGCCTAGTGCCTATGCCATGCCAGTCATGACTAAGAAATTTAAATCCCTGCCCAATACATGTCTAAATTCTAAGTTACAGTCCAGCATAAAATAGAAGAGAGAAATGCAATTGCCCCATCTGTCCCGGTTAGAAAAGTATTGGCCAAACACAAGAATTCTGTTCTTAATAGAAAATTTGACCGAAAACTACGCTTATCTAAGGTTAAAATTTAGATAATTTTGAGTCCCTCCTAACAAAATCTGATTTGGAAGTATGCATTCCATACTTTCGACCCATGTGTAGGTCCTAGGAACATATATTTATGAGCGACCACATATGAATAGGGTGAGAATGTCCTAGCATTTCCCGCATGCCCAATCCAAGCTGAAATTGATCTGATTGCTTGGGGTTCCAAATGACTCATATTTTTTGGAGTCCCTAGCACAAAAAAAAAAAACCACTTATTTGGTAAATTCACTTCAATGTAAAGTTAAAGTGAGGCATTATTTCAATATATAATAAATAAAAAAATCAAATCAAAATACCACATTTCAAAATATTATTATATATTTTTACACTCAAAAGTCAAAAAGCTATACATATATATATACTTTTATTTAACATAAAGAGTTAAAAAGTTATATTTTTTACTCACTTCACTATATTTATTTAACCTCTTTTATTTTTTTTAATCTTTTAAAATGATAATTCACTTCACTTCATTTTACTTTACTGGCAAACAACTAACGAGCAAAACCGAACCTAACCCAATTATTTTACTGTGACCCTCTCGTCAACCAAAACCTAGACTGTCAAATTCCTATGAACCCAACAAGACCATTTTGCAACCATAGTCCCCACCATTGATGGGCAAGTTCCAACCAATTAGGCTGTGACCATTGTCCATTTCGTCCTTGTGCCAAAAACCAGATGGGGTTTGGTTTTATCAGGGTGGAATCCGTGGACTTTGGTATATTTGGTTGTGTTTTTTATTCAGGAATCAGGAGTGGTGGGGTTGAACTACGGAGTAGAGCTTTAATGAATCATGATTGCTGACGGTTGGATGGGGGCAAACACCCATCATTCCCTTACTTTACTTTCTCACTTCTTGTTTTCTACGGCTTTAACAGGTCGCTGTCAGCTCTCTCTTTTCTCTTTTCTCTTTCTTTCCTTTGTTTTTATGGCCTTTTCTGCAACTTTCTTTCCAACCAAATGGTCCACGTATTTTCTAAGGTGGTTACGGCCCTTTCCTCACGCTTCTTAAACATAAAATACATATTATGCATCATTCATGATTTTTGTTAACTTCTGTCTTTGATATATGAATGATTGCATGCCTTTGCTTGAAACGTTTCCAATCCAGTTAAGGTAATCAAAAATTTCTTTTTGAAACACTTATAGATCCTATAAATTTAACTTTTGTAGAGAATTTACTTGGACTTTGAGTTTTTCAACTAAATTAAATTTTCTTTTAAGGTCTTATCTTTAAGCTGCCCGGTTGGTTATTTACCCTTTTTCCACTTAAATGCGGTTCAATTCTTGGGTTCATCTTCCTCTTTGTGATATGGTTTTCTCCTCCTTTCCAACGGCATTTGGTGTGCCCAAAAACACTTTGGATCCAAGTTTACATAAAAAAAATAAAATAAAAAATTTTAAATTATTATTTTTCAAGTGGGCCTTTAAGTAAGAATGAGGTTTCACCCGTAAGAAATGTCAATTTTTAATTGATTGACAAAGATTCATACTCATGTAAAAATGTATTACATCCTATCCAATTTCCTCACCAAAGGGCTCCTCCACCCCACTGCAGTGTGCGTCCCTTTCTATCGGATAAATAAAATAATAATAATAATAATAATAATAATAATAATAATAATAATAGAAAGTGAGCATTTCTAAGTGTAGTTGGTTGGACCACCCACATAGGCTTAAATGTGTTGCATATCCGAGTGAGAGGTAATGATTGAGTGTGTGAATGGACCACACAATAGGTTTTGTCTATTACCCAACAATTGTACGATCCCGACACCAACAAACATGATGACCTATTTAAGAAGTGTCAAATTTAAGTTACAGTAAAAAAATGATTTGGTTTGTACCGGTTAGTAGCACCTACTGGTTAGTGACATTAAACACCCACTTAAAAAAGAGGTGGGAGTCTGTGAGTTGATGTTGTTTTAGTTTATTTTATTTTTTTGTCTTCAAGTAAAACATATTAGGAAAAGTTATAAGGAGAAAAAAAAATTAATTATGCTCATGAGGCAATTAACAAAAGAAATATAAATTTACTCACTAGGTAATGAAGGAAAAAAGATGTTGAACCTTGTCACCTTCTTTGCTGCTGTGTGAAAAATGATGAGTAGAACTCATTGACTTGCGGATACAAGAGGATTTTAAAATTCAATCATCTTAAAAAAAAAAGTAAAAATAAAAAAAGGCCCATTGCGTGTTTTTAGCCACTGATCTCTCCATTAGACTAGCAATTTCTAACAGATGCAATTTATTCCTATAAAAAAGATAAGTGGGCTCCATAAGGTCATTCATTGGTCTTATTTTAAGTCGTGAAAGAGGATCCTGCTACACAAGCTGGAGAGAAACTGGATCCACTGAATACTTGCTGAAGTTCACATGTCCAAATTAAGACTTTCAGGTACTCTCTGCAAACGGTTTGGTTATATGTTTCCAGTTGTTTATAAAACAAACAAGCAAATATGCTTAGAAAGTCTAATCATCTACATTGAGTCTAACGAATGATTGGCCACTTGGCATGGTTTTGAGGTCTATCAACCATTGTCAAGGTTAGGCATCTGTAAAAGTCAAATTTTTTCATCCAATTCAGATTAAGAAGACTGGGTAGATTAACTAGTTTTTCTTTTCTTTTCTTTTCTTTTTTTATTAGATAGTCCTTATCCTTCCTAAATCCTTAATTATTTTTTTTTTCCCTTACAGGGGGTGGCTAGAAATGTGAAAGGACTGACGTTTGATGGATGGATACATAGTGTTCACACTCTTCTAGTGGGGTTGGATAATCTCCACCAACTTGTTAGATGGCCCACTCTAAGAGCAATATTTCCTTCTTTTTCCGCCTCTCAGTTCATCAGATCAGGCCCTATTTAGCGGTCATGATTTGATTAAGTGAAAATATTAAGTTTTACAATTATTGAAAGCAGAATTAGGATTTTTAGATGCTCCACACGCATGGGAGAAATTGTCAGAATTATACACTTTGGAAAGAGCCCATGAATAATGAGAAATGAAAGTTCAACTGCTTGTACGACCATGTTGGTCGGGGCCACATATTGCAACCTAATCTGGCCCACATAATCATATGGTAGGCTATGAATGCTTTCATTTGTTGCATGAAAATCATAGAGCACAAAATTGAGTTTTTTTCTCATTTATAGTAGGTTAACAAAATCAATTACAATGATTAATCTACACTTGTAAAAATAATCTATTTAATATGGTGCTACCAAACTACTGCTTTTTTTTTAATAACAAATTATGCTTTGATCAATATTCGAAAACTTTCCTACTTTAGCTTGGCGTAACTGCACGGAATTATTATTTAATTTGGTTCTTTATTTTTTTTTTTTTATATTTTGCCCCAACTGACTAGCATTAGACTTCAAGGAAATGGTCCTCCAAGCAACATGATAGGATATTCTTTTTTTTTTTTTAATGATGTTTGCCCATTTAGCTGTTCAAGTTGCAAGTGCTCATCATTGTCATTGTCTAGTCCTCTAGAAAAAGTTTTAAAAATAAATTAAAAAATAAACCCCAAGAACCTTAGAATGGATCTAATTGGAACTAGTTTAGGAGATCGGATGAAAAAGTATGACAAAAATGAGTAAACTTTGAAATGGTCAACTGTATTTTACATTGACCCATATTTTTTCAATCTAGCTTATTTAACAGAATTTTATTTAGTAAATTTTCTTGGTTTGATGTAGTCAAGTGTTTTAGATTTATGGCTTTTTAACAGTTAAACTTCTTAATTGGGATATGATTTTCTTAATACATGACTTGTTTCTAATTCATGTGGGGTTAGATCATAAAATCTAATCCAGTGTGGTGAATTCAAATACAAGGGGATGTAAAGCGGTTTCGCTAGTTTATCCTTTTATTTAATTTGAAATGCGGGTTTCTTTTATGGTTAACATTTTTCATGATCTCAGGGCTTATTTAGATCTCTACATGATCAGACTGCAGGTAACTCTCGTGCAATTGGGTAACCTAAGTCACACTTAGGTCAAAATTGTTGTATTCTTTCTCATGACAAATTACAATAAATCAGAGTTGTAGGTAATTAGAATATAGGAAAACCAAGTTCCAATGATCAATAGGCCCTGTTTGAAATTGTTGAAATACCTTGGATGGTCCATTCTTATCACTCCTCCGCTGATACATCTAAGGGGTCGTTTGTTTTTTCCATTTACATATGTAAACACTACACATGGGAAATGGTTTCACACATTTTACATTTGTTTGCAACTTTTACACATGTGGTGTGTAAATTAGATATGATTTTGATGTATAAAATGTATGGAAAGAGGGACTCTCCATTACACACTTGATGACCTGTGAATCCGTTACACACCCTCCAAATTAGCGCTGGTACAGTACTTCCAACGCCCATGACGCCTTTCTTTTTTTAATTTCCTGGTTGTCACAATCAAGATCTGAACCGTCCAGAGTGTTTAGAATGCCCAAAACGGCTATGATACAAATTTTCAGCCATTGGATCATCTTAAATTGTGAGAAATTCTGACCGTTAACCTTCGTTTCTAGAATTCCCTGGGGCCCATTTTCACGATCTGGACCATTCATCTAGTTCAAAATGCCATTTTCAGCTATGTGGTCAAATTTCAAGAGCTGATACAAAATGGATCTTGAGATATCTTCAAAAAACATATCAGCCATTGGATGCAAACACTATTATTACATAGTGTTGAACAGGCACTCCACTTTTTTCAATTTTCTGGATCATCATAGAGTCAAATTCAAGATCTGAACCATTGAGTCTCTTTAAAAGACCAAACACGAGTAGTAGATCAAATTTCAACCGTTGATCCTTCATATATTGTGAGATATTTACAAAAAATGATAGACCTTTTGATCTTCAATTCTAATTTTTATGGACCTCTTTTTTCTAATCCAAACCGTTGATCTTGTTGAAAAGGCCAACAATGCTTATTATATTAAATATCATCACTTGATTCATTATGGATCTTTCAAAATTTGGAAAAAAACTATAAAAAGACGTATAAACCATTGGTACAATAAAGATTCACATTGAAAGAGGTGTGAAAATAACAAACAATGAATTATTTTTCACTTGTGAGTCATTTACATATGTAAATGACTTACATGTGAATCATTTACATATGTAAAACATTTTCACATCGCATGTGAAATTAACAAACGACCCCTAAGCTTCTACAGAAAATAAAAAAGTATGATCCACTACGGTAGCCACAATTAAGAAGAAAAAGAATTATGGAATGTTATACTTAAAGAGATGGATTGTTCATCCTCTTCGGTCCACCTCACGTCAGTACATGTTGATAACAAAATCACTTAGAATAGATGATACTAGTTGTCCAATGAATGGTCATCAAAGTAGATGATTCAGATGAGGTATGGTTTCATAGGTTCAAACTAGAAAACAACTTGTGCAAAGCATGAAGAACTCATGTTGCTCAATTCGTTGACCATGTCATATCTCACCTAGCTTCCCATGATTCAATCCATGGGCATGCTGTCCTCTTCACATTTGTATGGGCTCTTGAAAGTTTATAAAGCTCAGGATTCTTTCTCGATTGAGATTCGATTATTACCATCTATGCAATAAAAAAAATCAATCAACCACATAAAGAAGATAACATATAATTTAAAGTGGAAACCCAAGTGGAAAAAAAAAACTACGAGTCCAAAGTGGACAAAATCAATCACTAACTGCTGCACTACAAGAGATATTCACAACCCTACAGTTAGTCCCTCGATACAAGGTGTTGTAGTTATTATTTATAAATTTCTATGGCACGTAGTCCTTTAGTGTCTTGCTTTTGGTACCTTGATCTCCATAATATATGAGTCATTTCAATAAGAGAACAATCTTCTACAATGAGGTATTAGCAGCAAATTTCCTACAAGGAAGTAGAAGCATTAACTCTAGAACTTAAAGCCTTAACACAATCTCTCATGGAAGCTTTAGACAATATCTTTAATGTGATCTCTCAACTCGAAATATCAAGAAAGTGTATTTAGTATTGAGAGGAACACCCTATTTATAACCGACAATTTGTACCTTATCAAGATAATCCTTGCAGAACCCTACTAAGTAATTTTGGCACAGAAAGGAAATAGTTCTGTAACAGGAAAGTGGTTTTTTGCTGCATGCATGCTCGACCGTAAGTGAATGTCTACTCGAGTGTGTGCTTTACACATCCAGTTATTTTTTATCTGCTTGTCAGGATTGAGCGTAGTCTTCATGGGTTTGAGCACAGTCACTTCTGCCTAGGCCTACTCGAGTGCGTAAGCATGTCCACTAGAGCGCGTGCTCTAAAATTTGTTTTCTTCAATTTTAGCACTTCTTATGACAACAGTCCATGCTAAAAAAATATGAAATCTAGATCAATGGACTCAAATTTTGTCCAAGACATAAATTTAGCAAAATAAAAAAAATCCTTGCAACTATCTTCCCACTTTTATGGGCTATCTTTCCATGTGTGAGCCATCTTATGGGTTGCATTTGATGTTTCTTAACCATTTCCGCCAAACTAAACTCTCGAGGTCCTAATAATGTTCCACTCCTCTACATCTCAGCCCCCTTGACTGAGGTTCTAAAAAACTTGTGCAATGTATGGGACCTTCAACTGTTTTTTGGTTATCAAATCAAGGGACCTCAATCCACCAGAGACCTCACCCATGGGGAAAAAAGCTTTTCTTACCAAAAAGAGAAGTCCAGCTTAGGAAAAAATGCTCTAAGAAATCAAGCCTCATGCATTAGGTGAGAAGTTGGATGCCCAAAGAACTAGGCAAAGAATAGAGGTCGCATGCGTATGCACCAAATGAGATACAATGATTCAATCGATGAAAGAAGAAAATCCTATTCGCAATAATGATGGCAAGCAAAATGAGACCCATAATTAGAGGGTCAACTGTTGCCTAGACTTCCACCAAAAGATCATACAAACATCTAGCTCCAGTTCTGAAACGTCGCTTGACTCATTCATATTCGGTTCAATTACTTTGTTGAACAAGTTTCAAAACTCCCGACTTGACTCATCGTGACGGCCTATTTGATTGAATGAAAGAGTAAGTTGAATAGTCTACAGAGTCAGCCAAAAACTTCGCCGTCCATGTACTTCCGAGTCACTTGGGCGAGTCTGGTTTTAGAACTATGCACCCACCATCACCCACCAAACTAGACCCAATATCAATCAATTGCCATCAAGAAATCATCACCAACTATTTTGGACTCACGTTGGTGCGTTTTCTCCGGTCATATTCAAATGGCAGCAAAGCAATGTCTGGTCCCTATCATCAAAGCAGCGAAATATACAGTGGTGGATGATGGGTCCCACTTGGCTTGGACCAAGGACCATGACAAAAATCTGATTATTAAAAAATAAAGTTAGGGTTGGAGACACATGACCCTATTTCATCCACACATTAGCTAGTGGCCTTGGGGGGTTTTGGTTTGATGTGCGGCTATTGGGCCTCTTATCTTCGAAGGGACCTACATTTCCATTTCATCCACTCGTAGACCTAGTGGCTGACAATAAAACAGGGGCCAGATACTACATGAATTAGTTTTTACAAATCTGTGTCGTATTCATAAGATATGATTCTGGGATATTTTCTGTGAGGAATTGGAGGTCGTGGTTACAAAACGACTCAGACCCATTGATTTGGTTGGTTGTCATTGTGGAACCTGCATAAGCATGGATTAAAATGGGAAAAAAACAAGGTCAGTAAGTGGTTGGCCGGGTGCTGGTCTCTGTGACATGGTGAACCACACGTCAGAACTGATAATGGTAAGGCCTATTCTGGCATTGCGATGTCTGGTAATGAAAGCCGGCCTATATGCCAACACACCGGTGGTTGAGTGGTGTTGGTAACTTATATTTCATATGGCCTAAGGCGCATGCGTGTGATACCAAAGTATAATCCTTGAAAATTCAAGTAGTATCGCTCTTGCCAGTCGACCAACTTATAGCCAACACGGTCATAATTGAGTATAGGAGTTTTAGTCTAGGTCTATAGTGGACCCTGAACCGGAACTATTAATGAAAAGACGGATCCGGAACCAGAACCGGTTCAAGCCCAGTTTCTTGAATCCGGAACTAGAACCGTTAAGGAGTGGATGAACCCAGAACCGGAACCATGTATGGGGCGGGTTTAGGTCCGGGTATGGGGCGGGTTCAGGTCCGGGTCTGAGTCTATGTAGAAAATGCTTTAGAAAAAAGCCAACTTTTAGGAAAAATTTTTAAAAATTGAGGTAATACGTCGGGTCTCGGGTCCACAGGTTGGAACCAAGGTGGAACCAAACCCAGAATCATTTAGTCACAGACCCAAAAATAGAATCCAGACCTGAACCCGTTTATTTATTGGTTCTTAAATAAGGACCCAAACCCGGTTATTAATGGGTCGGTACCTTCGAATAATCGAAAAATTGGGAACTCATTTACAATGCTACTTGAGTAGTGTTGGCTCCTCAGTTTCATATACTTATACCCAAGGATTCATATGTGAATGCTCCAGTTAAAAGAACGTGAATGCTCAAGTTAAAAGTATTACATCTTACTAGAAGTCCAGCATAGTTTGTAAATTAAAAAAAAAAGGCAGAGAAAAGAAAGTTATAGGATAGAATAAAGTTGTTTCTCCTGTTCAAAGTAGAAAGAAGAAAAAGTCTGATGTTTCTTGATAATGTTTTTTAAGAAGAACTTTGAAGCAGAAGGGGATTTTTTTTTCTTTTTTTGGAGCAGGAGGGAATTGATTTTAGGTTTGTGTGTATTGCCAAGACGCTGTATGTTTGTGCCTAACGATGATCATTAGGTTTGTGTGTATTTTCACTTTGTGTAGTTCATGATCATCAATCATCATTATAGCTTTACCCAGTCAATCTTGGGTAGGTTTGATGTGTTCTATTAATATAAAGAACATTGGATGTTCTTAATTTTTATCTTCCTACTTTTTTAAAGCATAGTTTAACTTGTCTACAAATTAATTACGATCAATTTGTAATCTTAACAGATTTCTAGAATGGTCAGCAAGTATTGCTATGGTATATTTGATATGGAACAAATATAAACTATAGGGTTGTCCGTAGGATATATTCGAAATTACGTTCCTTCATAATTTGTATTGTGTAGTTTATTTGAATGTTAGAATCTAGTATCCTCTGGTCAATTCATCATCCATGCATAACCTTTTTCATTAAACCCATTCAATCTCAAGTTTTGATTTTGGGTATCTCACCTCTGCTTTCATACTAATATATATCCTCATAACTCAGTCTAGCCTAGTTGTAAATGTGGCCACCTGATATATTGCATAACTCAAAGTCGTTTGCACCCGGCCATTGATTCTTTAACATATCTTGTGACTCAAAGCAAAACATACTTACATAATTTATTAGCCTGGGTCCAAATCCCTTTCATTTATGCATATGTATAGACTATACAACTTTATTCTACTTAGGGCCCACTTGCATTGACCACCGGGCCAACCTAAGATGTGCCAACCCATGATACATAACTCGAACCCAAGCTTGACCCAAGTCCAACTTGGTGCATGAACTCAATCATTGAACTCATTCTTAAACGAATGTAAACTATGCTTATCAACCTTGGGTCCTACTTGTGTCATTCTTTAGACCTAAGTAACCAACTGACCTGAACCAAACTTATCCATTAATGAACCCATTTTTATTATAAGCCCAATACTAAATATTGCATACATGTGCCCATTTATCCGACCTAGTTGTAGGCCACTTGAATATTACGGTATCATTTAGCTTATTCTTTGGACCCACTTGATTCATATTCATACCCATTAAACATCATGCTCAGACCTGACCCTCCTTGCATGTATGTTTAAGCCGTGATGTGAACTATTAACTTAGGCCCCACAAGGATATGCCATGACCCGCAGGGCCATTCTAGCATAGAAATCTAGGGCTGATCCCTTTGATGGAACCCATTTAACCACTGAACCTTGGCCCATCTTAGGTAATGACCCAACTTTAAGTTATATTGGGCACTCACCGATTTTCTAATTTAATCAGGGTCAAGTTTGCCTCACAGCTGGACCCCTGATCTTGACCCATTAGCCACGTGTGAACCCAATGTTGCATCATTTCTTCTTTCTGTTTTCCTTTTTCAAGTAACTATATACAACTTATCGATTTAGTTCAATTTAGTTCAACCATGTGTTCCATTGTTCCTAGCCATCTAATGAAACTGTTGGCTGTGTTGTCCTTGGCCTATTTAAGGAATTCGCAACTGATCTCTTTCAATACTTTCCTTAACCCATCTTATATTCATGCATAATTTCCATTGTTTGGGGCCACTCACTAGTTGCTAAACCACCAATTAACCCAAGTCCAACCCTCGCAGTTTATATGCATACATTAAATGTGTAAGGTCCCACTTGCAGTGTCTAGTCATCTGGGCCCAGACTCATGTGTCAATCCATCACAACAAGCCTAATTCATGTCTAGTAATTAGTACATGAATTCAAGCATTGGGCGCGAACTAATATATTAGCTACCAATATGAATCCTAGTAATTGCTCACCTCTTACAGGAACTGTTGTCGGACTTGCAGATTAGAATGAGCTAAATTCTTCGAACACTGGCAGTCTAGGTGAATAGTCTTACCATGTTATCTTAGTACTTGCGTTTTCTATTTCTTTTCTCGATTATGCTTTAAATTGAAATTTTAAAATTTATTAAACTAATCATAGAGCTCCAAGGAATTTTGCTACCTTTGATGTTATAATCATTGAATTTGATATTTTTCTTATTGATATCATCGTGCTATCATTATTGTCAAAAATTTGTCATTTGATTTGTTTTGAGTTTGTTCATTGCTAGACTTGATATTGGCCTCATTGAAACCATTTTCCATAAAATGAATTATTTTATGTTAGTGTTTAAGATTAATTGCTACTTGATTGAGAAGGTCGGATTTGTTCAAAGATTCGATGATGTATGGCACGATTCGTGTTTCCAACCTAACCTTTGTTTGTAAATTGAAATTAATGAATTATTTGATTTTGCTGCTCATACATCTTTGATCTCAAAGTATTATTTAAAGTATGGGCAACACACTATGAGGACACTCACACATGGATTTTAGCCCTTTTGAGTATGACATTAGGATTAGGACTCCTTTGTGCCATATTTCTAGTCTGTAGTTAGACCCACTTTGTTTTATGGATATTACCGGTATCTTAGGCCTCATGCCAACGTTGGATATGAAAATGGCTTGTACTTAGCAGGTACTTTGTGCATAGCGCAAGCTTAACTTTGGTGAGTATACTTTGATGCTTTGTTTACTGCAGAGATGCCTTATATTTAGAGTCTATAACCAATTAAGAAGACCTTCTTATGATGTAGTTGACAAGAGGCTACGAAAAGGAATTGAGATTATATGAGGAATCCCTTGTGGTGACCATAGGAAAACCAATCAGGTCCTCCATGTCACCATCAGGCAACCTGCAATCATGTGATCTATCTATTAGTTCCTTAGGCAGAAGTAGTTGGATGTTCGCCCTTAGATCTAACCAAGATAGGAGATTTTCGACAACCTTATATGCGGGTGCCGCCGAATATTTGGTAGCGAACTTATGAGCAATTTCAGATTCTATGAAAAGGTATGCTACAACCATTTTTATTCATTTATTTATTTTATTTACATCTCAAAGATCCTGAAAAGCATGACATGACACCCCCACACACTCTTACCTATATGGATGGGAATTTTTTTTTAAATTATTAATCATGACTTATGGAAATTTTAGAAGGATCTATATGACTGTAGATGTCATTGCAAGATGCCGACATTTCTCAACTTTCAAAAAAAGATCAAAAAGGCATGATGCCATGACCCAAACCTTTTGATGAATAATATTGGTAGCTCACCGACGTATCATTGTGTGCCTAAAGCTGAAAAAATATAATAAAAAAATTTAAACGAGGGAGAGTCGAGTTTTATGAGATTTCATTGTCTTGGAATAAAGTTTAACCAAACCCTTTGCATACAAGAAAATGTTACGGTCGAGTTTAAAAAGTCGATACACTGTGAGGCCTATTTCGAACTAGGATGATAATATCAAATTAATATTATAGAATGTTTAATTTAATTTTAATTGTTAGCTCTCGATTTTAAATCTCAGGGAACATCATCCTATTATTAGAGATATTGTGCTTGCAACTTAAGCTCCAAAAGAGATATATGAATCAAGCACAGGAGAGAGAAGATCCTTAAATAGCAGTATGATCCAGTTGTATAGACCCTTTCTGCAACATGGTCATAATTTTTTTTTTTTTCATCTTTTTCTAAACTTATGGTCTCAATAGAAAGTTATTGAATTAAAGTGAGGGTTTCATTTTTCACAAATAATAAATTCATTTGGGCCTCTGGCATTTGTTTGAAAGTAAGTCTCCAATAAATTATGGAAAAATAGGGTATGATTGTGGTGTTTATCTCCTCTATTTATGCTCTATGAAAAACTAGAAATGTGGCCAAATTTGATCAGAAAATGTCCTCCTAAGAAGTATCACGAAGACTTCTTTGAATCTAGCTAAAATCAACTCCAGATTAGTTGTCCAAGACTTTCATCTGTCCTTCTCTTTTATCTATTTTGATTTCTTGGCAGATGCTCCTCCATTGTAAAATGCTTTCTTTTCTCTCTCTCTCTCTCTCTCTCTCTCTCTCTTTTCTAAATCTCTTTTCTGGCTCAACTCAAGCTTATTGAGTATTGACCCTTTTTATTGGTCTTTATTCTTGTATTTAGAGCTGATTTTCAAGTCTTCCTTCGCTCTTTTTTCTCTCAATACAATTTGCCTTTAAGAAAAAATATCTTACTAATTAATGATCATATACCCTGCAGACTCAAATTCACCCATTAGTCATGTTAAAATCATCAACTAGGTATAATAGGGCGATGGTGGTTTGTTTACACCCCTTCCAAGGTTTAGCGTTGCTCAGGTGCAGATTATTCTCCTTTTATACTATAAAGTATATCTAACAACTAAAATACAAAGTCAGTGGCACATTTAAAATTGACTCGAATTGCAATCATATGAAAAGTTTAATCAGAAGTTATATTATCAACTACCCAGATGAGCTAATCCATTATGACTATTTAACTAATTTAAAATTTTGACCTATTTTTGTAGTTTGTACTACATTTTTTTTTAACTTTTCTCCATATCAATGTAGGAGTCTATATATAACTTTTTTCAACGTGCTTTGATGGATTATTAAAAATGAAGATGAAAGGACATGATTTCCTTTATATTTTCATTTATAGAGGCTTCACTTGTTTATTGTTTGAGTGTTTTAGAAAGTCATTGAAATGTTTTATTTATTTTTTTCATCTAATTAATTTATTAATTACATGGTAGCATAAGTATATATGTACTAAAGTAGGATCTCTCTCTATAAACGCCTTATTCTAAATGTCATTTGTTGCGTTCCGTGCTAATCACGATAACTTTTCGCTAGTCAAAAATTGCGGTCCGTTGTAAGAGTAGGACAATTGTAGTATATCTCTTCACCTGCAGAACACAAATCAGCTACCGGCTAGACCAGTCCCAGCTAGCTGGGTTACACCTTGAAACTCTGGTTCTTCTCAACTACTGGGGAAGTAATAGGTAGAACTACATTTAAATATCTGGGCAGAAATGGGGCACATTTTGGCCCTTTTGGCTGATATAGGCTCACGCACAACAGTTAACTTTGGGGCCAGTTTGTATGTGCTTGAAACACAGCCCAACATGGGCCGGAGCCTGATATTGAAGCCCAATTTGTGCGCTGGTTAGAAGGCACCATTTGGCTGCCGGATAGAAAATAGCAGATACGGATTCCCAACCCGCAACCTACCTTATTTTATTTCCATTGTTTAAAAGCCTGAGCTGAGTATGGACCTAGGGGTATTCATGGGCCTGTTAGGGGTGAAACTTAGGGAAGCACTCACACTTATTTATTGGGCCTATCATCATGCCCTTGCCCACATATGAGCTGAAAGTTAAGCCCAAGCCCATCCCATTTGCAAAATATATGAGTTGACTGTAAAAAATGTCTGCTGTTTTTTATGGTGTACAGGGCAAGACCCAGCCCATTAAACAATGTGACTGCAGAAGTTGGTCCCCTAATCCAACAGACCTAAAGAAGAACCAAAACCTCTCCAATGTGTCCGGCTTGGGCTATCAAAATCATCAGAACCTGACCGCACTCCCCGATCAAATTTAAGAATTGTTATAGGTTTTTTTTTTTTTTTGGGTAAAAGAGACTTGTTAGAGTTGACTCAATTGGGTCCAACGGAGACATGCTCTTTTCAAATAACAGTCATTTAATGCCAGACACTAAATGTAACAGTGGAGCAAATGCATTTGATCTGCTTAGCCTAGTTGAGTCAAAATCGACTCAAGAACGGTCCAAAGAGGCCCAAGCCCGGTCAAATAACTAAGGGGCTCAGACTGTCTAATGTATATATCAAATGGGATAGGGTTGAACCCAAATTTAAGATCTAGATAGCATTTCAAGCAAGAATTGGGCTGCATGTGGGGCCCCTCAAGTTTCCCTCACCATAGATAGAAGCATATGAACATTCCTCATTTAAAAATATTCATCCTAATCCATCCGTTACCACCACAGGGTGAAAGATATAATGTGGGCCCATATAGTAGAGCCGACTTTGTCATCCATCAGAGCAATCCACACATACGAAACCCCCCTAAATTGCCCTAGATCCAGCAAGCTCTCATTGATTTGAATGGATTTGCCCATTGGGTTCATGGTCAAATTTCTTTATTTAATACGACGATAATTAAACTTAGGGGTCCGGTGGAAAGGATTAGGAGCATGTGATTAACCACAAACTTGATATCTCTAGGGGAAGGCCGACCGTTATACCAAGTAAGCCCGCTTAGACCTATCGTCTAAAATCCGAATCCATCCAGTTACAGATAAAGTGCTCATTTAGAGAGAGAGAGAGAGAGGTGAAGAGCTAAAAACATCATCTCTGTTTCTCTCTCTCACAGCAAAATTCATAAATGCATCCCGCATCCATTTGTCTCTCTCAACTCCCATCTCCAGTGATGTCCACTATCAAATCCACCAAGATTCGACACAAACCCAACTCTTTTTCTTCACCAAATCCTTCAAATCTCCACACAACGTTCCTTTTTCTCTGGCCTCCCATCCCCATCAGATCCTTCACCAGCCCTTCTCCAACCCCACGAATCTTTTCGGTGAATTGCACCTCTGAGAATAGAGAAACCCAAAGCATAAGAGACCTCCTCTCTGGCATGGTCGACGAGAGAGTTGAAGAGCTGCTAAACAGAGAAGAGAACCGGGTCATGTTGGATGAGCTGAAGAAAGCCTCACAGAGAGTGGAGATGGCCACAAAGGAGCTCGAAAGCATCAAAAGACAGGAAATTGAAGCTGCCCAGATGAAGGATTACGTCCAAAAGCTCGAGAGCAGAACCTCTGAGGTCAGTCTCTTCCACCCCCTTTTTTGTTTTCAGATTTTATTGCAATTCTCTTGCTTTGGTTCTTGGTGGGTTTTATTATACAGTAACTGTTTTTGAATTTTCTTATTGCTTATATCTTGAAATGTTTCTATGTAATCTTAGAATGTTATTGTTGGATGGTGGGGCTTTAGAGATTGAGGAGAATTCACTTAATTTTAGGGCCCTCCAACATTTGGTTAGAATCATGAGATTGTTCTCATTTGTTCTCATTTGTAGCCTACACACAATCGAGAATGAAGCCTTCTGATCCCAACGCTTATAGTGATTGGCATGAACTGAGGTGACTCTCATAGCTAGATTCACAACTAACAAGTACGGCCTGGTGCGGTTAGGAGTCACTTTATTGGTGTTGTCAGCGGCGGACCCAAGATTTTTGTTTGGGTGGTGCTAAAGTTTACTACAGTGTGCTAATGCTAAACTTTCGCTAGACTTGGCGAGACCTTTTTCACTTAGCATTGGCAAAAGAGAATATGTGTTTTATTTAAATAGATACAATATGTTTAACTGCATTAACTCACATAGACTTTTCTCACTTAACATTGACAAAAGAGAAAATGTATTGTATTTAAATAGATACAAAATGTTGAACTGCATTCCTCATCAAAAGTCATCTTAACTCAAACAAAATTTTTACAACTGCCCTCAACGATTCTTTTTGCTTTGAAAACGTTGCATGATTGTCTTATCGTCAATGCTATTAAATATTTCCTTCTTGATATATACAAGCAAACAATCATTCATCCACTCATTGTCCATTTGATTTTGTAGTCGATTCTTCACGATTTTCATAGCAAAAAATGCCCTCTCAACAATAGCTGTAGCAACTGGTAGAGTTAAGGCTAATTTCAAGAGCAAATAAACCAAAGGATATTGAATATCTCTTTTTGTTTCAACTATCTTTTGAGCAAGGCCGCTAATACCTTTCACTTTTAAAAAATTCCTATCGCGGCGCACATCAATAATATAAGTCTGAAGTTGATTACCAATTTGCACCCGATCTAAGTTTGAAAAATCATCTGGATATAACTGAGAAAGGCGGATCAATTTTTTCTTATCAAAAGCAGATAATGAATCACTTGGATCTAAGCAAGCCACACAAAGGAGCAACTCGGTGCTCACCTCATTGAAGCGGCAATTGAGCTCTTGAAGTTGCACATCAATAATAGCATAGAGTATATCAACTTGAAAATAATGTAGATTTGTCAATTCAACTTTGCTCCTTGATCGCTTTTGTTCAACAAACATATCATCCATATTGGGAATGATAATTTAATATTTATTACAAACTAAATAAACTTCGGAGATGAGAGAATCTCATCCATCGTCTCTCATGATTGGCAGTCATTCCTTAGTTCCTTTCACTAGTAGCATGGTACTGACAATATTTTGATCTTTTCGTTGCAATGCCTTTGATAATTCATCTGTGATCCCCAAAATATCTCTCATCAAATGCATTTTAAATACAAAATCAAAGTCTTACAGTACGTGCAACAAGTTAATTTCAGAACCCTTATGTTCGCTTGAATTATCATCTAAAATAATTTCAAACACATCAATCACAAAGGGGAACGTGAGAATCAAATTAATCAATGTAGCATAATGTGAGCCCCAATGTGTATCTCTGAGCGGTTTAAGCCTAGTATCTTGATTCAAACCTTGTCCACTTCCAAGTTCACCAATTTTAATAGCTTTGGCGACTTTAGTAGCTTGTGTATTTTGGAGCATGTTGGGACGTTTGCAAGAGCCTCCAACGACATTCAACAACATATAAACTGAGTTGAAGAAAGCGGTGATTAGTTTGTGGTCTTTTGCAACAGCAACGATTGTCAACTGAAGTTGATGTGCAAAACAATGAACATAGAATGCTGTGGAATTCTCATTCTGAATGAGCCTTTGAAGGCCATTATGCTCACCCTCCATATTACTAGCCCCACCATAACCTTGCCTGCATGAACTTGTTATGCTCAATCCATGCCTGGACAATATTGCTTCAATGGCCACCATAAGTGTTTGAGCTTTAGTGTCTGTGACATGTTCAATGGCCAAAAGACACTCAATCACACATCCCCACTTATACACATAGCATATAACAAGAGCCATTTGCTCCTTGATAGAGACATCCTGAGATTCATCTACTAAGAGGGCAAATGGTGCATCACAAGCTCTGAAATGATCGCTTGAGCGGTTTCTATGGCAGCCGCATTCACAATGTCCTTTTGAATCTTAGGTGTTGTCAATTTAAGATTTTCAGGAGCATTTCACATGACTCTTTTGATATCTTCATTTTGATTGGCAAGTACTTGCAAAAGTTCAAGGAAATTGCCCGTATTTTTTGAATCTCGGATTCATCATGACCGAAACCATATCGAATGAAGTGTTGCCTTCAAGTGTATTCGATACTCTATTCGAACTTGATTTGATTGCTTGCAAATAATTATAACGATTTGTTGCTTTTGATTTAACAAATTTCGACTCCTCTCACATGCTTGATTGTGAGAACTATTTGGGCCTCCCACATGGTCTTCAATTTTTCCTTTTTTCCTCCAACTTTTAAATCCTTGAGTTGTAAAAGCATTGTGACATGCTTTCTCTCCAGAAAGATAAGAACATAGGCAAAATGTAATGTATTTTTCTATGCTATACTCCAACCAACTACCATAATCCTTAAACCAAGTAGGATTAAATCATCTTTTATCTTGTCTACACCCAGTATATGGAAACTTATGATCATGAGGTTGACAAGGGCCTTTTTGTGGATATGCTCTTCAGATATGGTCTTGGCCCATGGGATGATAACTTGAGATTGAATTATGTAACCCAGGATCTGCTGGAAGATCTGCCAAGTTAACCTCTGCATGACTTTTCTTCGAGGATGATGGCACTTGATCATTGTTATCTTTCTCTAAGGAATTTGGAAATGGTACGCTAGGAGTTGATTTTCGTTTGAAATATTTTTCCATATCTGAGTGAAAAATAAATAAGAATTTATCAAAATCAATCTTGGCCTAAAAAAAACTCATATCTTAGTTGGAACATATAGCTTAATTGGAAACATTATTCACTAAGCAATAAAATCAACTGAAGCATGATCCACAATGTTGTTGAATTTAACTCTATTATAAATATTTATAAATTCAACTTATAAATTAAGAAATATAAATCACATGCCCATGTTATACAAAATTATAAAAGATACCAATGAAGATAATCACAAAATCTCTATGATAAATTATAGCCTTATTTATCCACACCATAATATATTTTTTCTAGAATAAAAGTTTATCAAGAATGGCTTCAATTGAGGTAACTTGGTTTTTTGTTAATTCCTTTAATTGTGTTTTATGGTCAGTTGTGTCATACAGATCTTTTTCTTTTTCTGTTTTTTTTCCTTTTCTTTTTCTCATTTAATGAAAGTTGTGTTCTCGCATTACAGCTCGCAAAAGATCAGTTGAATTTTATTTTATATTTTTATACAGGTATTTGATTTGCAATAATTTTTTTTATTTGTAAGCCACAAACCAAATAGAGAGATCATCTAAATTTGTCAATTAGATAGATCCTTTCAATCTAAAAACCATTTGTTAGATGTAAAATTGCAACCAACAAGACCTTACTGGAGGAGCTCTCAATCTTCGTCAAAGACAGCAGACCGCAATTGTTCTCTTCCTTCTCGCAAGCAACAACAATATTCACTTCACAGCAGGCAATACAATTGAATCAAATCTCACTCCCTTCTACTTCCTAAAATAAGTTCGAACACAACCATCCCACGGCCTCTTCTACCAATAAATCCTAGTTGACTATAACTACAAGAAGTCTTGCCAATATAAGTATATAACCCAATAATTAAATAGCATCAACAAGACATGACATTTATACTAACTACATGAAAGAAAATTTCAAATTAAATAAATTCAGTAGGAACCCATTTCTAAAATGCAAAGGGGAAAGAACCCAGTTGGAATTTTTTTTAAAGACCATCCAAAAACCGAATCCACAGAAAATAAAATCATTCAAATCTACAAATAGCATTGATCTCTAAAAGAAAAAGAGAAATGGGGTTGTGAATTTTACCCGCGCTAGTGGCCGATGGAAGCACTAAAGCCGTGCACAAAAAGCGGAGGAGGGCCATTTCCCTTTGCCAAGAAGTCGATGCAGACTCAGTGACCTCTCCATTTCCATGTTTGCAACTCTTATACAACTCCTCGAGATCAAGATTGTTTCTGCTACTCTCTCGGGTGGGGACGGCTAGATTTCTGCTTTTGATGAAAAGGGTGGTGGAAGTGCTGGTATTGGAACTTGGAAGTGGCCCTGATCCTCGGCAGTTAGCATGAATGACTCAATCACATTCAATGCACTCACTAAAGACCGAAACCAGCACCTCCAGGCTCCAAAGAGATGGTGATTGGAAAAGCACCGAACAAATAGCATATTTGGAGGAGAAACTCTTTTTGTGTTTTGAGGGTTTGGTTTTGGGGATTTTGAACGGAAGAGGGAGGGATGACGTGGGCATTGGGGCTACTTTAACACATACATGATAAGGATGGGGTGGATTGCATTGATCGTGGAGTGCGGCCCATGGGCCCTAATGCCCTCTTAAGGAAAATCCTCTTATTACCTGGGCGGGCGCATTCACATGAGACAATGTGCGTCCGCCACTGGGTGTGGTGCGGTTTGGTGTTGTCCGGAGAAAATTGCGGATGTAGTAGAATCTTGGTTCGGTGCTTCTTTTGTTAGGTGTGGTCGTACTCTTTGGAGGATGGCTCCCTTTGCTATACTATGGTCCATTTGGAAGAAAAGGAACGACAGAGTTTTTAGGGGTGCCTTTTCTTCTTCTGCGGAGATGATTAACACGATTACCATGAGGATCGCAAAGCGGGCGTTGGTTAGAAAGGAATTCTCTAATTTTTCCTTAATGATATCCTTATTAATTGGGAGTCTTGTATGGAGTGCAGCCAATTAAGGTGAGAAAAACTACTCTTTGGTTTCCTCCCCCTTGTGGTGTGTTAAAGATCAACGTTGATGGTGCGGCTAAAGGAAAGCAGGGGAAGGCAGGAATCAGAGGTGTGTTTCGAAGTAGTTAGGACGATGTCTTATTTATGTTTTCCAAGCATGTTGGTGTTTGTAACTCTAATGAAACGGACGTTTTAGCTATTCTGGAAGCCCTACGATGATTTTCGAGATATTTCTTCGATAAACTTATTGTAAAGAGTGATTCTTCTAATGCAGTTGCTTGGGTATCTTAGCGGAAGTCTAATCCTCGAAAATTTCAATCCCTTTTTAATGAAATCAAGGTCTTATCTTCCATCAGCAATGTGGCATTTCAGCATAAGCTTTGTGCGTCGAACTATATGATTGATGCTCTGGCCAAACAAGGGATCGATAGGCTCTCACTTTGGGAAGCTTTTATAATGTAGTTGTTGTGTTAGTGGGGTACAATGCTCTTGTACCTAACTTTTTTTTAGATTTTCTCTATGTAATCTCTGTTCTCTCTTTCATTCTTTGTAGTTCCCTTTTTTCTTTAATGAATTGTTCTCCATTACCAAAAAAAAAAAAAAAAACAATGATTACAGCCTAGTCTTAGCTGAATTTTGTTCTCACATGTAATGGATTGGGAGATTGAGGGTGATGCCTTGAAGTGCATTCCAATTGCCAAATTAGAGGTGTAGTATAAAAGTGTCACAATGGTCCATTGGCTTCGGCTGATCATTTGGTGGGTCCTATAATGGCTGAGCCAATGTTAAATTTGTTTTACAGGTTGCAAATTTCTAACCATATGATTGGTGGGCTGTTATTGTCTGATGCTGGCCATTTAGCATTGTTTCTTTTGCCTGTCTTTAGGTGATGGTGGGGATTATTCAAATTGCCAATCAATGAATTCTCTTTTCTTCCAGTGGCTCATTCATGATGGCTGTATAAGATGGATGGTTGTCACAAGGGAAATTCTACTATTTTTACACATCTGTCTTTCATAGGGATCAGGTCTCTCACATGATTCGTGGTGTTTGCCTGTACCTCATTGTTCTAGTTCTAACTTGATGTCTTTTCTCTAGAAAATCGCACATACGTTAATATTATAAGTTATAATGATTTGGTGGGTGATGACAAGAATTAAAGCTCTCTTGCTAAAAGAAAAAAGGTTTCATTTAGATTGTAACTCAAAAGTTGAGCCTGGAATTTGCAAAGCTAAACTCTATAACAAGAAAATACTTGGGAAATGCAGCAAAAACATATGGGTTGGATAACCTGATACACTCGAAATTCTTTCAGTTAGGTTGAGAAACTGACAAACATATGAGTTATGGTTTCAAATTTGACTGCAAAATGCCCTTCTACACTTTGAGTTGGTGCCAACTTGATTCATTGGGCTGTACATAAGAGGGCCTAAGTTCAAATGGTTTCAACCTGAAACTTCACTTTGAATGATCTTCATATCGATATGTAATTATCCTTATCTTCATCTTTTGATGGTTAATGATGAGATCAATAGATCATTTTATCCTTGATTGTTATCTCCTGCCTGTTCTTAATTTTGATCACATATTTTCATGCAGCTAAAGTACTTTCTTGCCCTGGGCAGTCTGCAGTTCATTTCACAATGTCAGTGGTCTAGATTGATCATGGTTGACCTACAAGTTTTTTAGGGTGGGTTCTCATTTCTACATGGTCTGGTTCATGATCTCCATCAACAATTTGTCATCGTCAAAGCCTTTTACCATCTATCTGGATTGGTTTTGAGGGTTCTACTTTCAAATCAACTCTTTTTATGTACTGTATTACTATGATGTGCTCAAGTCTCACCCAATCAAAATTTACCCTTTGCATTATACATGCCCCTCCTCTATCCACAATTTCACATGCATCTGTATTCCTGCAACCCTACTAACTATTATCACCAATGTATTATTTGTTGTGCATCAATGTAATATGATTCCATATGCCTTTATGGATAATATTGATGTACAATACGTAAGAGTAATCGAGTTTACATGTTTGAACAGTAATACACTGTCATGATTTTCTTTTTGTGCACTTATTTATGTTTTTTTGTTATATTCTTCCTTCAAGATTGCAGAATGCCAAAGGGAACTGTTAGAAGCAAGAGCCATGGTTGAAGAAGCTGAACGCTCTCTTTCATCTAACATCGAACGAGTCAGCTCTGAAGATGCCTCGAAAGAAAATGAAACTGATGATATTGACAGAGAAACAGAGAGGTTGGAGTCCTTAAAAGCTGCACTTATTTCTGCTATGGTTGGTACAATTGCAGGAATTCCTATTTCCTTCTCTCAACCAAGCAGTAGTGCTCAGATAATACTACACTTATCAGTCATCTTCTTTAGCTGTGCTTTGTTTGGAGTTACCTTCCGATACACGATAAGGAGGGACTTGGATAACATTCAGCTTAAGACTGGAACTGCTGCAGCTTTCAGTTTTGTTAAAGGTAATTAATTGCTCTTCTAAAGAGAAGGGAATTGTCACGACCCGAGCCCAGAATTCGGGGGTTAGCGAAAAGCTAAACCGGTGACACACGTACTCCCGTGCACGTGCATCCAAACCCAGTCCAGATGCACGCACACAAGGGATCTAACACGTGCGAACTAAAGCGTACGCGGAAGCTGTACATATCATAGCAAGCAACAAAGGAAAATAGCGGAAGCCAAAGCAAATACGAAACGGAAACGATAAAGACAAACACACTGATATAAAACCGAATACACACCAAAAACAATATACACAAAATATACAAAATACAAGTCCAAAGTCCAAAGATGCCAAAGTGCCCAGATACAACATCTCAAAAACCAAAACTCAAAACAAAAGCCACTGGTATGCATGCACGCACTCGGCAGAGATGATCAGGCCCACTCTGCCAGACCGGAGGGTGCCTCTACACTCGCCCCTGCAGCCTCCTCGACCGCCGGGGAGCTGGGCAAGGTATCTGTGCCTGCAACACCACAGACAACACAAATGAATACAACGATCCAGCAAATATAAGTAACAGGGAAGAAACACTCATAGTATCAAAGTGAATATAATGACAGAAGATTAAATACAGAGTTCCATATAAGGAAACTAAGCCAATAGTGCATAGAAGTAAAACATGATATGTGAATCAAAACATAGAATACTGAACTAGTTGGCTACTACGTTAACCATGTTCTCTCCAATAGAGAGCAGAGCAGAGCAGAGGAGAACGCCGCTGTCCAAGCCAAAGGTACAAGCGGGTCTCGGTTTCCTGGGTTCCGGGGTCCCAAGACAAAGCAACACTGCAGTTATACAGAGATACAGAGATCTAAGCCGGAGGTAACCCCGTCGGGCATCCTAGGGCTGAGGCTGAGTAGAGCCAGACCAATACCAATCAAATCAAATCCATAGGAAAGGAGATTATCCGCTTTGGACTCACCGATGACAAGGACCGGATCTTATCCTCACGTATTAACCTCTGGGCAGAGCCACCCGGGAATACCCAAACCAAACAGAGATATACAAAGCCAAAGACAGAGCATAGATTAAGTCAAAGCATAGCATAGATCAGAGCATAGTGTAGATCGAAGAATAAACAGTCATACAGGACGAAAGCAAAATGACTGCGGAATGCATAAACATAGATTAACAGAACAGAGGGCAAAACCATAAACAATATGCAATGCATCTCAGATTAATACGGAATCAAGGTTCATTACAAGCCAACCCTAATCTAATTGTTCACTGTCACTAACCGTGCATGTTGATGTAGTTTTAAGTTATTCGATGCACCGTTGCCATCCTAGTGTTGCAATGAAATCTACATGTGCACCGAAGTCCCTTAAACCAACACCCATGGGGAGGTGCTTAACAGTAAATCAACACTCACATGAATAAGTCACAGCCTAACAGACTATTCATGCGCTCCAAAGAATCCATTGGGCCGGTTTACATGGATGGTTAACCTGTATTTGCGCCCTACAAGTCTCACCCTTATCCTAAGTTATATTTCAGAATTGCCATGCCTAACAGTTTAGCCATGAGGGCCCTATGGTTGAGCCGGAGACATTTTACGCGCTCGACGTATTATGCACTACAGCTTAACCATGGTTCCATTCAAAACACAGCTAAACTGGTCATCTTCCACCTCTGATCTAATGCCTTCTTCGGCTGAGCTACAGTCAGTATACGGCTTAGCCGTAGACCAATCCACGGCTTAGCCGTAGCAATTCACGGCTTAGCCGTATCCACACCGTAGGAGTACTGATATCAGAAAAGTTTCGACTGATCAGAGATTTAATTCACGGCTGGGATACGGTTGGGTCACGGCTAGCTTACGGCTCAGCCGTAGAACAAATTACGGCTTAGCCGTAGCCTAGCCGTAGAACAAACTCGAAATTTCAGGTCTCTGGATAGTGAGCCGTAGAAACTTACGGCTTAGCCGTACAATACAGAACACGAATTCGGGATAGTTACAGAAAATGAAATTTGGTACAGAAACATCTCCAAACAAGCTACAGAGGTTCCAAATTCACAAAATGTGGCTGTAAAACCTTTATATACAGAGAACAAGAGTGAATCAAAGCAATCAAAGAAACAACCCATATGTGTTATCAAAGCCTGTACTTATACTTGCCTCAAACTCTGAAAATCCACTGAAGCAAGCTCCAAATCCACTAAAATCAAGACAAATCAAAGAGATACACCATGCATGAGATGAAGACTTAGCAATCAGAGAATGAGAGATCCAAATTGGAGAAGAAGCACAAGAACCCACTTACCTCAAACAATAGACAGAGATGAGAGAGAGAAGAGGAAACCCAAATCAAAAACGAGTGCAAACTCCCAACATTAATCAAGGCCGGAGAAGAGAATGGAGAGAAGAGAGGAACGAATGTGGCTCTCTCCTTGCATGCAATCGATCGAGACAAATGGGCAAGGAGAAAGACACCTGTGAGCTGACTTATATTTATAGATTTTGTAGTTTTAAAACAAGGTCCAATGGGTTTAAGCAATTTACAGATTAAGTCACACGAAGGTCCAACTTCTCCAATTGACTCCAAACGGTTCTGACATAGTTACAGCACTTGACGAGCTCAATAAAATACACGTGCTGACACCAAGATGATGCAAAGATGATATGAGCAAAACAAAAGCAAAATTACGAAAAAGGGCTTAGAACTAACTATCTCAGGTCAAAGGTCACTCAACTACCTATCCAAGGCCCAAAACCAAGTCCAAAAGAATAAAACAAAACAAAACACACTAATGAGCCACTAATCCGGCTCAAAGGGGATCGGAGTGTTACAGGAATTATATAATGATGCTGATTGCATGTTATCCTCTGGCTTTGAAGGTTTACAAACCAAAATTGAAAAAAATATAAAATTCCATAACTCCAAATTAGTATTCTTATTACAAATGGATAGATCTGTGCATCAGACCAAATACATTATAGATGTTATGTTTGACCCCAGAACAGAAACCAACGCCAATCCCCCCTACTCCCACCCGCTTTACACCTAAATAACTAAAGTTTCTCAGACTACATAGATATCTGCATTAGAACCAAATATAAATATGTATTATGACATTAAAAAATCATAGAATTCGTCTAAGAACGCAAATAGGCATTTGAAGGAAAAAAGAAAAAGATCAAGAATATGCCCCTAAAATATGAAAGAGATTGCTCCATATGCATAGATTATGCATAATACATTGAAGACAAGCTTTCAATAAGAAAACAAGCTTTTTATGAAAAAACACAAAAAAGAAAAAAAAATGACCATTAAAAAAAAGGGTAATGATTCAGAAACAAAAGAATAATAGACCTATATAATTCGCCAAATTATGCAGAACCATGTTAATCATGATAGAATTTTGAATGATTTGAGATTTAGGTTCTTTTCAGTCAAACGAAACTAATCCAACCCCATCCCCAAGTACCAAGACAAAAAATGGGCGAACTAGTTCTCTCAATTTACAATGATTAATCATTTGTGGAGCGCCAATATTCAACCATCACGACCAATAATTTGAATCATGGACTTGACAGTAATTTTCCTACTTTTGGGTCTATGGCCACATAATTCCTCTATAGTGTAAAAGAAGGTGCAAGTTTGATCCTTTAATTTATAATCAGATGCCCAGTTGCCCAAAAATTGATTTACTGTGGGAAGTTTAGTCTTTAGATGAAATGTTTTGCTTGAAATGCAGGCCTTGCTGAATTGGAGGCAGGACCACCTTTGGAATTCACTCTCAGCAACATCCTGTCACATGCTATTGATGGAGCAGTATTTGTATCTGAAAATCTTTTTATCTTTATATTTGCTGCTATCAGTCTAGATTACTGCTTTAAGATGAGGCTGCTAAGCCCTTTTCCCATTAAAAAATTGGGTTCATAGTCTAATTTGATGTGAGGAATAATTTTATCTAGAGATCATTCATGCCTTTGAAAGGTGGGTATTATAAGTGTAAAATCCCTGTTTCAGATCGCCTTTTGTGAATATATGAGCAACAGATGTTTTGGGAAAATGATTAAAGCAACCTTGAACTTTTTGGAACTATAGTCAAGGACTCCCCAAATGTATTTTAAGGTGCAAAAGATTAATTTTATGCATTTTTACACTGCTATGTATGAATAAAAATAAAGGAAAAAGGGTGTGATGATGGTTTTCTTACCATGGAATGAAAATATTTCCCCCTTTTTAAGGTCAAGCATAGCAAAGCTTTTGGTTTATCACCAATGATAATTTTGGGCCAAAGCACTCATTTGCAATGCAGGGTTCTTTCCTTCCTTGAATATTAATAATAAATTACTCTTTAAGAGTTGAATATTTCAATAGTGACATTTAGGCTGACACAAAGGTTGAACCTTGCAATAGTTTTGCTTTTGCATTTTGATTATTACAGGATTCAAATGTCACTTATTAATTATCAGAAAATTTCTTATACTATGGTTTTCTGTCTTTATCCAAATGTTTTTCTTTCTTTAATCAATGTGCATATATAATGTCTCTACAGAACCTTTTTCTTTTTCTTTTTCTTTTTTCTGCTTTCCACAAGAATGATATGATCACGGCATGTTACTGGTAATGTCTCAACAAATGCTTTGATTACATACTATGGTGCCCAAAGGTATTTGCGAATTGAATCAAGCTTGTTAGAGGCGTCAACAAACACGTGAAATGTAACCCATTTGGCATCCATGTCTGCGCCCATTTATTTATGATATTTTCACCATTCTTTCTTGCTGTACAAACCTATAATTCTATAGTGCTGTTTTGACGGCTTTAATGTATTATTGCATTACATGCAACTTAGAATTACCATTGAAAGTTTTGAGAGTTCTCCTAAGTATGTGATTTTTTTATATTGTAAGCAAACACAACATGCAGCAAAAAATAAAAAAAAGCAAACAAGCAACCGCCACAAGAAAATGCGATTTTTACGTGAAAATCCAAATCGGGAAAAAACCACTAATCAAAACCAGACGAACAATCAAGCACTATCAATCTCGTAGTACAAGAAAATGTACTTACAATCCTTATCTAGTTATCACTCAACTCTAAGACTGTGATTTCTCTTGTACATATTCACTTTGTCATAACTTACTGCCGCTTTCTGCAATAGATCCAATCAATTAGACGCTCTCTAGTTGTTATGCTTGACTCTTCAAATGATCTTCCACAAAAAAGTGAAGACTAAAATCTCTACAACAATGTTTCAGCACTTTTCTCCCAATGGATACTCTAGAAAAGAAAGGTTCTCTTAATAAGATTTTCTGTCCTCAGAATAATAATAGAGATCTTTTAGGTTTAAGAGAGGAATCCGTTTTTTATAACCCATAATTTGTGTCTCATAAGTTAACTCCTTATAGAACTCAACTTACTAATCCTTACACAAATAAGAAATAATTTTGAAATAGGAATGTGGGTTTCTACCGTCATTGCACTCGAGCGCAAGTGAGAGATCACTCGAGCGTGGTCTTCCTACATGCTGTTATTTGTTGTTTCGTTAGTCAGGCTTGAGCACCTACATCATGAGCTTGAGCGCGATCACTTCTCTCTAGGCCCGCTCGAGTGCGATTGTCCTAGTTTTTCTGTTTATATCACTTTAGCTCTTCTGGTGACACGAATCACAGTCCATATAAAAGAAATATAAAAAACAATTTAATGGACCTACAATTTTGTTCGACCCATGAATTAGCCAACATACAAAAATCCTTACAATCTCCCACTTTTGCAATTCCTAGACAAAACTTTCTAGATGTACAAATATTCTATCCAAAATAAAATCCAAAATACATTGCCATTTTCAAAATATGTAGAATACTATCAGCATATGTTTGTTCCAATAACCAATTGAATACTATCATCCTCATCTCATTGGTACTTCATATCTCCCCCTGAATACTTTATTCTCCTCTTGCTCATTCTCTTTCTTTTTGTCCATAATTGACAAAGATATAGATAAACATGTAGCATATCTGTCAATAAGGATCCAACAAAACCCCCTTTAATAGTATCTTTGTATCAACATTAAGGGCGGGAGCTTGATCTTCTTAATCAGAGTTGTTTTGCATGTAATCACTCACACTTATGTAATTTTAACTTTTAGCACAATGTGAGCAACTACTTTTGGCAAATTAGACTTTCTAACCTATATTGTTGTAGTCTTGGGTGGAAAAAAATTCTTTCGCTATTGCTTGGCCTTAGGTAAACTCTCAGCTTATTACAATGAAGATGAATGTGTCCTTTGATTCCACAATGATGATAAGTGGATGTACGTGTAGAACATAACATATTCTTTTTCTTTGAAGAACTCTCAACATTATTTTCGCATGCAGTTTGTTGAATAGTATGTGACATATAATTTAAAGCAAAACTTTTAACAAAAGTAGTCTTACATTTAATCTTTGAAGTAGATACACCATCATTATAATCAAGACCGCATATGTCATTAGGCCTTTTCTGATTGCACCGAATAATTTTAAGAATTTTCGAACCAGTATTCATTTTGTTTAGACAAGCCTTTGTAAATTTCAACTTAGATAACACAATCTTCGGTTTGCTATTCAAATATTCTGAATCGGAATCAAAATCACTCTCAATTTTTTTTTCAAATTTCTTCGTCGATTCTTTGAAAGCCTTTAAAGTAATGCCCTTCATCTTAGATATTCCCTTATCTAAATGGTTTGCTTTGAAAGTTTAAAGGTTTCAACCAATTGGTTCACCTAGAGGGTGTCAAGGTCCTTGTTTTCTCAATTGCATCAACCTTTAAATCAAACTATATAGGTAGAGACTTTAGAATCTTGTTAACAATTTTATTTCTGGGATTACCTCATCTAAATTGAAAATAGAATTAACAATAGCATTTAGCTTAGCATAACACTCATTAAAGATCTCATCCTCTTCCATGGTAATGGTTTCAAAGGATTTATTCAATTTCTACAATTTTGCCTACTTCACAATATCAATACCCTCATACACAGTCTGTAAGATATCCTATGTTTCTTTGGCAATTTTATATATGGAAATCCTACGAAACTCTTCGACAGCCACTCCATTATAGATACCATTAATTTTCTTATTATTGCATTTAAAAGCATGCTTTTCTTCCTTAGTCCATTAGGCCCTAGGTTTAAGAATATTTTGCCTATCAACTACTACCTTAGATTTGGTATAGCTTTCTTCAACAATCAGCCAAACTTCATTATCAATAGACTTAAAGAAAATCAATCATTCTCACATCCCAATATGTATAATTTGTACCATCAAGAAAAGGAGGCTTAGTAGTTGATGTACCTTCTTAATTGGGTGTCATCTTAGAAATCGCAAATAAATCTACACAACAACTTTGTGCAACCCTCTCTGATACCAATTGAAAGTTTCGCAGGTGCTCCCAAGCATGTGATTTTCTAGATTGTAAACAAACATATAACATGCAATGGAAAATCAAATAAAGTAAATAAACAACCACCACAAGTAGATATGATTTTCACGTGAAAACCCAAGTAAGGAAAAAACCACAAGTCTAAATTGAACCAACAATCAAGCACTATGAATCTCATAGCATAAGAAAATATACTCACAACCCTTATTTAGTTATCACTAAACATAAAGACTGTGATTTCTCTTGCACAGATTTACTCTGTCACAACCTCTGCAATAGATCCAGTCAACTAGACGTCTTCTAGTTGTTATGCTTGACAACTCATATGATTTTCCATAAAGAGATGTAAAAGACTACAATATCTAGAATAAAGTTTCAACACTTTTATTTCCAATGGCTGTTCTAAAGAAGAAGGATTCTTTCAATAAGATCTTCTGAATTCAGAATAATGAGAGAGATCCTTTAGGGTTGAGAGAGGAACCTTTTTTTATAACTTACAATTTGTACGTCATAATTAAGCATACTCCTTAAAGAACTCAACTTATCAATCTTGACAAAAATAAAAAACAATTCCAAAATAGGAATGTGAGTTTCTGTCGTTAGTGCGCTTGAGCGCAGGTGAGTGCCTGTTCGAGTGCGGTCTTCGCTCATACTATTATTTGCTAGTTCATCAATTAGGGTTGAGAGCATATATCAAGGGCTTGAGCACTGTCACTTTTGTTTAGCTGCTTGCTCAAGCACATGAGCCTGCTCGCTCGAGTGCAATTGCCCTGTTTTTTCTGTTTATATCACTTCAACTCTTGTCGTGACGTGAACTACGGTCTATTTAAAAAATAAATAAAATACAACTTAATAGATATAGAGTTTTGTCTGATCCATAAATTAGTCAACATACAAAAATCCTTACATCAATACATTTAAGGGTCTTAGATAAAAAAATCCTCCACCTTTAAATTTTTTTGTAATATACACCCCATGTTTAGCAAAGTAAACCATAAAATATGTATAAATATATATAAATATATATATGCGAATTGTAAAGGAACCTGTGAGTTTTCAAGTTATTCTGAAAAAGACATCTGCACTATTTTTCTGTTAACCAATGTGACAGAAATTAGTAGTGGCTCCATTAGTGAGGAAAATATAAAGAATAGCCATTTACCCCCAGTTTCTCTTCCCATGTTTGAGTTATCACCATTCTCCATGTGGTTTCGCTTTTCTCTTCCCCATGTTTGAGTTACCACCATTCTCCATGTGGTTTCTTTTTTTCTTCTAATACATGCATCACCCCATGCGCAACAAACCCGCTTTCTGAAATGCGTATACCACACATTTCCATAGAAACAACATCCAAGGCTTTAGAGGGACTTGGCAACGGTGTGGATAGGTTTGTGTGTGAGTACTTCAAAAAAAATCTTTTTTAAAAAATATGGCAATCCGAAAAAGTGTAAAGTGTTATAAGATGTATTATCATATGTGGATGCCCACATTGGGACCCACATGAGATAAAGGAATTACTAAGGGTTAGGGTTTTTCCCTATTGGGTTGCTTGAGGAGGAAGGAATCTTATTCTATAAATAAGATCCTCCTCCCCCCATTATGTACACAGATCTCATTAATAATAACCTCTCTCCCTCCTCTCTATTCTTCTTTATCTCTTGATCTCCTTTAGATTTGTAACACGTTATCAGCACGAAATGCTCTATTGTTTTGTGCTTTGAATTTTACTGAAGAGGGAAGCCTGGCCGAAATCTCAGAAGGAGAGATTTGCATAGATCTTTCGGTTTTTTTTTTAAGATCAAGCAAAGAAAGATCAGACATATCTGATCACGCTCGGCCATGGATCTCTGCAGATTAGTGCAGAGAAAAGGGAGATTGGAAATCGACTCTGACCTCTGTCTGGGCCATACAATCGGAGAAGTGGGTTCTCGGATTGTCGTCAGTATTCCTTTTTCCAATCGGAGAAGAATAAGGAAGCAAAGTTCGGTCTGGTGCTGTTTGATTCTTCGTTACAGAGAGCACAGGTTCTGTGCTTGTTGAGGAAGCAGCGAGCGACATGGCCTTGCTATTATGAGATCTCAGATTCCCGTTACAGAGCTCGATGCGCGGGCCTAAAGCGCGGATGTGTGGTCTCGGGAGCCTGCGATCGAACCAGTTGCAGAGATTTGGCAGAAAGGCCATGTCGCCGCCGCCGCCGCCTTCGCCCTCGCCCTCGCCCCGCCCGTCAACACCACCAACCTCCTCCGCAGCCCGTCCCGATGCCGGTCCGATTTGTCGGGTCTGACACGACCAGATCCGAGGCCGCTACGAAGATCCAGAAGCTCTTCCGAGGCTTTACGGTGCGGAAGAACGTGAAGAAAATTGCGGCGATCAGAACCCAAGTCGAAGAGATCCACCATCAGATCTCGCACAGGTTCGATCTGATATCGCGAGATGCGAAGGAGCGGCTTAGGTTGGGCGAGACGCTGATGTCTCTTCTCTTTCAGTTGGATTCGGTGAGCGGAGTCGATCTTGTCGTGAGAGACTGCAGAAAGGGCATGATCTGCAGGGCATGATTTCAAGGTCGCAGTTGCCCAGCCATCTCAAGGTTGCAGGGTCTGTCCCAGAACCTAGAATCAAAACGAAGAGGAAGAAGGGTTTTCTCTTGAACCAGGTCAAGTATAGGTCGACCCGACCCGTTTGTAAAGGCATGATTTCCAAAAGCCCAGTGACTGATGTCATCCAGGTGACGTCAGCCTGCTGACGTCAGCGAGTCGTACGGTCAAAGGCAGATTTGACCGGATCGATGGTAGAAACTTGTTTCTGCGATATCTTGATCATCCGGAGTCCGATTTGAGATCCGTTTGAGCCTACGGAAAGCTCGCGAGCAGATCTACACATTGGTACCAAAAGGAGGGCTATTCAAAGGTTAAGTAATTTTTCTTTATTTTATGATATTTTATTAGTTTGATAATCATACACTTGCATTTATTTTTATTCCTTTTAGATCTGCAAGTATATATAATTTTAATTCGAGTGATAAATAATTTATTATTTCTTATCAAAAGGAGATCATGATAAAATTGAAAATCATGGATCATAAATAGAACCAGAAGTTCTATGCAAGTAATTGGAACCCGAAGTTCCATACGATATTTAGAACCAGAAGTTCTATATGGAATCAATAACTCAGACTCGAGATTCCATAAATTATTTTAGCTTATGAACCAGAAGTTCGTTTGAATCCGGACCAGAAGATCCGTTGGTTATTTTACTCTGAAACCAGAAGTTTTCAGATCCATAATATGTACTCGAAGTTTCATCTGATACTTAGAACCAGAAGTTCTAACTCGGACCTGAAGATCCATTAAGTATCCTAATCTAGAACCAGAAGTTCTAACTCGGACCTGAAGATCCATGAATTATCCTAATCTAGAACCAGAAGTTCTAACTTGGACCTGAAGATCCATGAATTATCCTAATCTAGAACCAGAAGTTCTAACTCGGACCTGAAGATCCATGAACTATCCTAATCTAGAACCTGAAGTTCTAACTCGTACTGAAAGATCCATGAACTATTTAGAACCAGAAGTTCTGATTCTTAGGTTGAGAACTCGATGTTAGTTCTGATTCTTAGGTTGAGAACTCGATGTTCTAAACCCTCAATTATTCATCACATTTATGTTTATTATTTTCTTTGATTGGATGTTAAGAACCTGAAGTTCTACCTTTTATTTCTGTTTCTCACACACATTTATTTATATATATTTTATAACATTATACTGCATGCTTGATATAATTACTTCGGTATAATTATCATTAATGATTATCTGAAAGTTTAGTTTTGTTGAATTTATTATTGCCAGAAGTAGTAGTTCCAAATAATAGAACCTGAAGTTCTATATCCAATGAATAATCTGGACCTGAAGATCCATACATTATCTGGAACCAGAAGTTCTAAGATTTAGAATATGAACCTGAAGATTCATATTCATCATCAAACTTGGAGCTTTGATTTCTAAAGATTCAAAGTAGTGTAGATCGATACAACGGCCATGAAATCAAACCTGAAGTTTTGATAGAACCAGAAGTTGTGATTCAAACCTGAAGCTTTGATAGAACCAGTAGTTCTAAGAACCTGAAGTTCTATCACTAGCCTGAAGTATTGACAGAACTAGAAGTTCTGATTCATCAGTTGAGAACCCGAAGTTCTAACTTTCTGATTGGCCAATTCTTCATTATATTTTGTCATCGAATATTGAGAACCCGAAGTTCTATTTTTGTTTGATTGTTATTAGTAAATCGATCTTAACACACTCTAAAAGGCTTGGTGATACTATCAAAGTCGGAAATAAAATATCCCTGAAGGATATGGTATACGCTCTTATTTTTCGCGCCATTATATCCCCATTAGACAGGGATGATCACCAGCAGATGGTCATACACCCAATGCTTGAAATAAATGCCAGATTAGTCAATTAAAATCCCTCCAGAAGAGGTAGATATAATATGTTCTCCAGTAGAGATGCAAACATCCACCCCAGGAGAGGTGCTTGACAAGGCATTTTGTTTGGAAATTGGGCAAATCACCAAGCATGGTCTAGAAGACCTACAACTACTTTTATGAGTTTAACTTTGAGTTCAATTTTCAATATTTTGTTTGATGTTAACTTATTCTTTTATCCCCCGCCTTTTGTGTTTACCTACCATATTTGCCTTGAATGGTAAAATGTTTCGTTGTTCTCATGTTTTACTTTTATGATGCGATTAACTAATTATGTGAGTTTAATTACTACTTGCTATATGGATCATGGAAAGCATGAAATTGAGGATAATATATGTCCGGTAGACAGTGCAACAAAACACACTACATTGAAAAAACCAGAAGTTTTTCTCTGAATTAGTGTTTCATTCGTGCACGGCATCGATCATAGCTGTATCCGTACAAATATTTAAATGCTCCTGAAGAGTCTACCTAATGGTATTTGCACATCATTACTAGTATTGACAGCCAGAAGCTGATACTAGAAAAGCTAAGTGCATTCTCCTTATATTTCAAGGCTATATTACAAGACAATCTTTAAAAATCGAATCATATTCGATTATGAGCAAAACGACGAAGTTAAGCCAGAAGCTTGTTATTCTAGGGGTCGTATGCTCTGGTAAATTATTGATACTTCTGTTACGTACTACTTAGAGTACCATCTATTGACCATCCTTTTCGAAAAGGGCATAGTGTGACATTAGTGAACTTATCAAATCATGCCTATTAGCACAAATTATTACACTTAGGGTACACTTCCTTGGGCATATTTTTTTTTTATATATTTTTATAAGACTTGATAGCGTAGGTTTGTGACCTACATGAACTCAGAACGTAGACTCTATGTTGGTTATACTTCACCCTAATTAATGGATATCTAGACCCAATGACAGGAGATATATTCATTGTTCGTTTTTGCTGATTGTCATCTTGATGAGCCAGTCTTCTCGCCGTTAGGGGGAGATAAGAGAGTTCCTGAAGAACACCTTGTTCCTGAAGAACAATCCGTTCCTGAAGAACGGCGAGAATTAATGTGGAATACTTCCACTCAATCTCATCTAGATTTATGTACTTCACAATGTGAGAATGAAGTACGGAGAATTGTGCACTTAATTACAAATGAATTCCCTGATGCTTTTAATGATGCAGCAAAAGTGACTAGGTCACATGTATCGGCTATGAATACACAAGCACGAATTAATGTCCCTGTAGGACAAGTACGAATTAATGTTCCTGAAGAACAAAGTCCAAATATGGCAGCAAATGAATCTACACATGCCAGAAGCATGGTAGACTTATAGGTTTCAAGGACTCAGCTCCCCAGAAGAGGAGAAATGAGCAATCATATCCCAATCATACTCCAGAAGAGGTATACTCCCGAAGAGTTTATGATAAAATCCACTCTCTCCAAATTTCCTGAAGAAATTAATGTCCCGGAAGAGACATGAGTCCCAAAAAAGACTCTGAAAGCCCCTGAAGAGGCAATGGATACCCAATAAATAAAGAGATCTCTATACTTTATAATTATTCAAGAGAGAGATGGGATAGAAATGAAATTATCATCGATGACGCATTTGTATATGCGGTAGCTACTCAAATATCAATGGAAATTAAGAATGTTGTTTGGGATATAAAACCACGTTCTATAAATGAATGTCGACAAAGAATATATTGGCCAAAATAGAGAGATGCCATTGAGGAATTGCAGTCTCTCAATAGAAGTGGTATATATGAACCTATAGTACAAACCCCAAACGGTGTTAACCCTGTAGGTTACAAATGGGTGTTTGTAAGGCAAATGAACGAAAGGCAAAATTGTGATATAAGGTTTCCTATAGAAACTTGGGATTGAATACATACACAGTTATATATATGAAAATCCCAGAAGGATTTGCTTTGCCTGAAGCAAAGTAAGAGAGTACGTACTCAATATAAGTAAGACGTTCATTGTACAGCCTGAAGCATTCCAGAAGAATATGGTACAATCGTCTTAGTGAATGTTTATATAAGGAAGAGTATGAAAACAATCCCATTAATAGTAGAAGTTTATAAATCTAATCGAGACTCCAGAAGAGCTCGAGAAAACTATTGACTATTTTATCTCGACCCGCAGATCGAGAGAAGTTCTAATGAGATTTTTATTCTTTATAAATATGCTTCCCATATATAGTTTTGTACCAAGGCTTTGGATTGGTATTAAACAAATGCTATGATATCTATGTCTATTTTATGGTCGAAACCAAATTTTGTAGGATATACAGATTCAGGATATATCCCTGATCCTCATAAGGATCGATCATAGACATGTTATATGTTTCTTCATGTCAATATCATTATTTTTGATATTCTACTAAATTGACTATTGATAGCTACTTACTCTAACCATGCTGAGATTTTTAAGCCAGTGGGGAATGCGTATGGCAAAAATATTTAACTCAGCATAGATGTAGTTCTTGTCAATTACCTCTTAGTACAGGTACTCCGAGCATTATTTGCAAAGACAATGGGGCATGTATTTCAACAGATTCAAGAATGACACATTAAAGATGACAAGACGAAACACATTATGCCAAAGTTCTTCTTCACTCATGAGCTTCAAAAGAATAACAAGATTGAAGTCAAGCAAGTTCGTTCAAGCAACAACCTGGCTGATCAGTTTACGAAGTTTTGCCAAACCTTAGTATTTTAGAAATTGTATACGAGATTGACATGCTGAATTATGTACAAAGATGTTATCATCAGGGGGAGTAGTCAATCAGGGGGAGGCATCCTGAAGTATGCTACCCAGGACATATGTGCACTGTACTCTTTTTCCTTCTCTAGGTTTTGTCCCACTGGGTTTTCCTAGTTAAGGTTTTAACGAGGCAGCATTATGCACGTCCAACACCAAGTCAATGATCATGTAGAACGTTGTACTCTTTTTCCTTCGCTTTGGTTTTTATCCCACTGGGTTTTTCCTTTGCAAGGTTTTAATGAGGCAACTGTCATTGAACGGTGGTCATCCAAGGGGGAGTGTTATAAGATGTATTATCATATGTGGATGCCCACATTGGGACCCACATGAGATAAAGGAATTACTAAGGGTTAGGGTTTTTCCCTATTGGGTTGCTTGAGGAGGAAGGAATCTTATTCTATAAATAAGATCCTCCTCCCTCCATTATGTACACAGATCTCATTAATAATAACCTCTCTCCCTCCTCTCTATTCTTCTTTATCTCTTGATCTCCTTTAGATTTGTAACATAAAGCTATTAAAACATTATAAGCCTTTTAAAACCTGCCAATCAGAAACCATAGATAGGACTCTAATAGTTGGATTCTGCTAAAAGGTGGGCCATGCATGTTGCCCATTTCTTTCAGAAAATATATGGAAACAATGATGTTTGGTTTGTTGGGCTTGACTGCTTGGTGTGCTGGTCAGATGTTGTGTAACCAATTTTTTTTTTTTTTTTTCCGGATCCTCCGTGCCACGGTCTGCTTGAGGGATTTTCTCATACAATCCCGGTAGCCGTGTTGCCATTGATGCAGTTCATAAAAATAGAAAGGGAATAGTATCTGCAGTTGATGTTAATGTTAGAGATATTAGAGAGCTGACTACTCTTTCTTAGTCTTTAAATACACGGAAAGCCAGAGATGCGAAAGAACAGAATAGAATAACTTGTCTTTAGATTCACAGAAAAGCAAGCGATGTGGAAAAATTGAATATGATAAATGTGAGAAATTCAATTTGATCATGGTGAGAAATTCAATCCAACAATTTCCTTTACACATGTTATAGACAATTTCCTTGCGTGACTTAAAAATCCTTAACTATGTAAATTCTATTGAGAACTATCTTATCCGAGGGGCAGTGAGGAATCTTAAAATCTATGTGGGACTTAAAAGAAACGTGATTTAAGAATGGAAATAGATATCCGATTCTCCAGCTATTTAAAGGTTTTGATCGATTAAAAAACCAGGTTTGAAACCTATTTTATTTTGTGATTCATAAACAGGTCCAAGGTGTTTGGAAATCATATATTTTTAAAGATATTATTCTTTTTTCTCCTAGTTTATAATATAATCTACACACATAAAAATTAAGTGTATGGATAGCCTAGAAGGTAACCTATAATATCTCATTCTTATAAAAACATTTATATTGAAATATTCAAACATATGTTGTACAAAACAAGCTTTTGTTAAGAAAAGCATCCAAAATAAGGGTCATTTTGCAAATACAAATAGAAGTTCATGAGCAACTACTACCATGGTGGCCCACTACATTTTTTTAACATTTGATGGTTTCCCTAATATTTTTAACACTGATGGTTTTTGTAGGAGTCCTGATATAACTCTCAATATTGGATGAGCCCTTTAGTGTTTATAAATTTTATGTGGGTCCAATAGCCATGTCATAATTACATAGTTCCTTTGTTGATTACTAATAATTTTGTGTCCTACATAGTTCCTTTGTTGATTACTAATAATTGTGTGTCCTACAAATGTCACATTTGATAACTTCTATCATGATTACCAATATTAAGTGGGCCCTACAATATATATTAGGTAGGTCTTATTCTAATTACTAATATTGGATTGTGTGACTAATTATTAGTTTGCCGTCATTAAATGAGTTACATTGTTAAATGCCCCCTAATGATTACTATAATTAGCTTGGTTAATATCACAATTAACATCAAATGTGTCCCATATTGATTTTTCATAAATGGATTCCTCAATGATTAAACAACAAATGGATTCATCAAATGGATATACTTGATAGGACCCTCTGTTATAATCACCATTGGATTATTACACTGTAGTCACCAATATTTGGTGGACCTATATTGATTAAACAACACTACCCGTGGATTTTAACATTTAGTCCAATGATTTTCTATTAAGATGGGCCCTACCATAGTTACCAATATTAAATCACTCTAATATGACTACTGGTTAGTGGGTTCCCATGGGATCAATCATCCCTGTTTCTCTCTTCAATTTTTTTTTTTAATGTTTCGGTGCGTCATCTAGTAAAAATTTTATAAGTTGTTAAATACTATATTGAGAATTGTAGAAATTGTCAAACACATTAAGTGACACAACATTACGATATGGCACTCTTTTTTTTTTTTCTTTGATAATGAAATCTGACAGTATTCAAATTTCATGATATTATGTTATACCTTTATCCAAACGCCCTAAATGTGTCTAAGTATAGAACCGTATAGGTTCCCACCCATGGATCCAGGACCCAACCTGTAGATGTGCATTTGTAAGGTGTAGTTATTTAATGTGTTACGACTAATATCAAAACCTCATGTAACAACCTATATATAATTGCTTCTAAAACTGTTAAGATATATCAGTTGTGGAGGGTTGACTTGATGCATTATTACAAGGTTGAATGATATCCTTCCTTTGATTTTTGAGTTGGATGATATCCCGTATTTTAAGCCTTCTTTTGATTTTTGGGTTTCATGATATTCCTATTTTAAGCACAAAATAAAATAAGAAATAAAAAAAGAGAAGTTGGAATTGGTTGTAGTCCTGGATCCAGTCCTTTTATTGGAATCAGGTTTGGAAAAATGTAAACAGGGTTCAAGTCAAAGCTATAACTGCCTTTACAAAATGGTTCTAGTTACGAATCTAGTATAGTTCTGTACCTCATGTAAGAAGCTATATATTAGCTCTAAAAGATGTTTGCATCCCTAGTGTGGATTTGCTTTCCACGGGAAAAAGCCCACAAAAGCATAAGTTGAATATAACTTTTATACAAGCAGGACATATGATATGGTATTTGCTATAAAAGCAACACTATTTACCAGCCAACTTTTTAATTGGTTGTTCGCTAAAATTCAGGTCTAATGGATGTTGATAATCACCAGACACCAATGATCATCCACTTCAATTCTATGAAATGGTCAATTACATGTAGAAACTTTGCCCTTTGTCGATCATCCCCTTCTTCTTTACATCAAATCAACCTATTTTTTATAGCTTGGACCGCTCAAAATGATTGTCAAAGTGACATAAACTCAATTTTACTTTAATAAGAGTTGAACTCACCTGCACAATTGACAATGTGATCAATGCATATAATTATTACATTAATATATAAGATTAAGCTAATCACATTATTATTTATGTGCTCAATCGTACAGTGAAGTCAACTCCTATCTTGTCTTGAAGTAAAATTAAGAAAATGTCAAGACACTGGTTGAAATCATTTTGAATGGTTGAGCTTAGTCATAGGCAGTACATATGGTGTAGTTCTACACATTTTACTCACACAAAGCATGTGAGAGACATGCACACTTCTTATTAGGGGAAATAGTGAAACCTACAGTAGGACCCATCTAATAAAAATTTAGCCACTCAAAATGAACTCCTTGCCCAATCATGTGATGTACTCAAATCTTATTTCAAAATAAGTTGACCCCACTATAAGATTGGATATATCATTGATAACATGGTTAACAAATATGATTAATGATATGCTTGATCATCGGATGTGATCAACCCATATATATATATATATCTTCTAGTAGAATTAGAGGACGTACATTCCATGAATCGGGGCGGTTTCGATTTCTTCCATTCACGGAAGAGTTTGCCCGATCGCCCAGGGGATTCGGACTCGGCTAGATCCTGATCTTCTCTTTCTCTATTCAGGAAAGTGACAGATCAGAATTGTATCTATACATCGAACAAATACCTATCTCAGTTAATCAACACATGCATGCATTGACCTTATCTTATCATTAAAGAATGTTTCCCCATTACCAAAGCAGTTCCAAAGGACGTCGGATTAATCTCATTAAGTTGGTGGTGTAGTGATCATTGAATCTTGTAGTCATATGCAAGGACAACAATTATATTGGAGATTCATGCCCATCCTTCATTTTATGACATTAGATTTTAAATATATATATATATATATATATGCACCTCCTTGTTATCATGCTTTAGTTAAAAGAGAAGCGAATTAGGAAGCTAATCCATCCATCACCAAAAGATGAGAATGAATCAAAAAAAGATTTATACATGTCCTAAAAATTTATCATGTTTCTGCCTATAAATTTTCTTGATGAAGAAAGCGAGTCAAGAGGAGAGAAGCAATCCACCCATCACTCAAAATCTCTTGTAGAAGATGGCGGCCGTCCTTCCAATGGGTTTTGACGCTTCTATTCTCCACAATGTACCGGCCCAGTTCATTTGTACAGAAGTAGACAAGCCCTGTGTGGATGCAGAAGAGCTCTACATTCCCACCATTGATCTGCATGGCTTCTTCTCGGGGGACCCAAACGAGACATTTGCGACGGCGAGGCTCGTTGCAGAGGCATGCGAGAAGTATGGTTTTTTCCAAGTCGTCAACCATGGCGTCGACGCTAAGATCCTGGAGCACGCTCACCTTTGCTTGGATCGCTACTTCCGGATGCCTTTGAATGATAAGCAGAAGGCAAGAAGGAAGGCGGGCGAGAGCTTTGGATATGCTAGTAGCTTTGTAGGAAGGTTTGCCTGCAACCTTCCATGGAAGGAGACGCTCTCTATTCGTTGCGTCTCTTCTCCAACTTCTTCGACTGGTCGGGTTGAGGACTATTTTCACATTATGGAAGAAGATTGCCAGCACTTCGGGTAAGAAACAAGGGAAGCCCTGCGTACTCTTATTCTCACCATTCATGTTTATGGTTGAAAATTGGAAGGATGTTTCTCACTAGTGGGACTTTTCCGAATTTTGTTTCAATTGGACTTATTTCTACCGTAACATTAAGCATATGAATAATTATATTATTAATCTTACTATGTGACCAAATCCTTTTTTGAATAAATAATAACAAAACCAAACTTTTAACAAAAAAGAAAAAAACCCAACTGAAAAAGAGGATGTTCATTTTAATTGGTTGACATTTTCAATAGATGTGGATTTCCACCCACTTAGCTCACGAGTGAGTGAGACACTCAGAAGCTTAGGGTTCTAAGTCACATTTGGTAGAGGTGAGAAATTGGTAGGTTTGAGAATTTTGTTTTCACCTTCTTTTGAGGTGAGGATTTTTACGGGATTTGACGTGAAGATTATAAAAAATGAATTCATATCTTCTATCACATTTGTTGTATGGTGATCATGAGTGGACCAATCTCAATGGTAAGAACCAAATTAGAAACTGATTTTTTCAAAAATCTTGCTACTAAGGATAGTTTTGGTTGCAAAGGGTTGTATGGCCCTGTGGCCTACCTAATCATAGATCGAGACCCCACATTTTGAAAGGGACTGATGGACGACCCTAGTGGTGGGAGCTCTTGTAGTTCCAACTATTGGAGCCCAATATCTGAAAGCCCCAAGTTGGCCAAGTAAGTGAAGGTTCCTGACGAGATGCGGCAGACCACAATTAATCCACTCATGATCACCGTGCAACAAATGCAATAGGAGATCTGTACTCTTGAAATATAGGATCTCACATGGTGCAAATTGATCTAGAATTTCCCAACATGGACTTTTCACAATTTTGTTGAAAATTAAATTCTTTTCCCTTTATGAATTTGATGATTGCCAAAGGTGACCTCAATATCTAGGTCGCGAAATCAAAGCTCACTTGTGAAAGCTAGCACTTTTCCCTAGCGTTACAGCAAAGAATCATGATGCTCGGTCGTTTTGTTCCTCCTGCAGGTTGGTTTTCAACGAATACATAAAGGCGATGTGTGATTTCTCCCTCTCTATCATGGAGATATTGGGCTTGGGCCTTGGACTTGAACGATGGGTTTTGAGACAGTTCTTTGAGACGAACGACTCGATATTGAGACTCAATTACTATCCTCAATGCCCCCAGCCGGATCTGACCTTGGGGACTGGAGCCCATTGTGATCCGACTGCGTTGACCGTTCTACACCAAGATGAGATCAGCGGCTTGCAGGTCTTTGTAGACAATAAGTGGCGTTCAGTTCGCCCCAACCCAAATGCATTAGTCATAAACGTCGGAGATACACTCATGGTATATACCTTCTTCCTCTATGGCATCTCCCTCTTTCAGTTCTTCGAATTTTAGTGATTCTTTAGAGGATATGTAATATTATTATCCAATCGTTTCAAGTATGATGTGAAATGGACCTCCTTTTTATGTTTACCCTGCCTTTTGTACCCAAACAATCTGAAAAGATCAGCTGTGAGATTAGGGTTGTTTTGGCAATCAGACCTACATTTGGAATTGTGTAGCATGTCACTGTTGTAAAAAGTCATGCTATTATTTTCAATTTTCAAAAAAATGAAAACTTTCATTTTTTTCTTTTTTTCCTGTTCCCATTAAGACGTTGGGTTCCTAAGATACTTGCACATGCAATCTAATAAGAAATTGCAAATATAATTAGAATAAATGGCTAACACATGTGAGATAATAGGAACTCACGCATACAAAAAAGACTAACTTACATATGCAAAGAAGGGGGTGGCCACGTTCGAAACCTAATCACCCTTGCGAAAACTACCATATCTTAAAGTAGGCTGAGACACCTTTCCCAAAAATGAAAATATCATTAGGTTTGGAATTATATATCTTTATATTGATTTCAATAAAAGAATCATGTTTTTGTATTGGTTAGCTAAAATCTTTATCTATGTGCTTGGATAGTCCTTTTTTTCAAGAGCAGTAAGACCACTGGCATGCATGCCACCTATGCACATCAAAATTCTAAGGTTGGTTCGACCGGACAGCTTTGACTATCCGCTGGATTTTGATTTTTTTTTTTTTAATGTTTGTAGATTGCTAAATTTGAAAAAAATAAAGTCCACGACGCCCGCAGTCTTTGTCGCATGTCCTGTTTGTAAAGCAACAAGGGGATACTAAAACCATGGTCCATGGTCACCTTAGCATCTAGGGGACTGGGTATCCTGTGGAGCTGCTGTTACATATCTAGGTTCTTATCGTAGGAGCAGATGTTCCCACCCCTTACCCTGGGAGTGGATATTGTCTTTCCAGAGATGGTGTCTCTGGGCTCAAATAGGTCCCAGCCCACTTGGCTGAGTTATTAAAACAATAAAAAAGAAGAAGAAGAAGAAGAAGAAGAAGAAACCCATAATAGATACAAATCAATAAAGGGAAGGCAGTCCTATAACAGATCATGGGTTTGCATTCTTGAAAAGAGGACCGATCAGATGTATTCAGAAACAGCTGAAAGGACGGATGGTGTATCTTATTGAGGTGGGATGTGGGGCCTCTTGTATCTAAACCATTGGATCGTCATCAACTTCTTCCTCCACGAGCTAGAGCAGGCTGGAATATCACCATATTTCAAGTCATAGTAACCGTCTAATGAAACAGTGGAGATGGTTTGATTAACTAAGATATCTTATCATTATCATCTACACGTTGATTTCAACGTAAATATATCTTTTATCAAGGACATAAATACATGGCTTCTTTTTGTTAAGCCAATTCACCTGTGCAGTTATGAATCTGCTTTCCTTTTCTTCTTTCTTAATGTTGGATGCAGGCCTTATGCAATGGAAGGTTGAAGAGCTGCCTGCATAGAGCAGTGGTGAATAATGAGAGGGCCAGGAAATCCATAGCCTTCTTCCTTTGTCCGGAGATGGATAAGATGGTGATTCCACCAAGAGGGCTGGTGGACGAGGATCATCCCAGGAAATATCCAGACTTCACATGGGCCATGCTGCTGGAGTTCACGCAGAAGTATTACCGGTCCGACGCTATGACACTCGTTGAGTTCTCTGCATCGCTCTCCAAAACTGACGACAACTGTAACTGCACATGAAAGCCCCAAGTCAAAAGAATGATTGAATCAACAGCTGAGATCAAACAATCTAGCCTTGTTGTGATAGTCAAATTAAATCAAGTGTTGGTCAGATAAATAAATTATTAAAGTTCAGTTGCAACAGAGTCTAAGTAGGATAACTATGCAATATCACTGGTTTGGTTGGCCGGAGAAATATGAATGCTGAAGTTATGACAAATGTAATCAATCAACATAAATTTGTTGTGAAAGTTTGTGATTTAAAAATTTTAAAATATTACTTGAATGTGTCAGAATGCATAGAGTTCATGCAGCCGACCCAATAGAGTTGAGATAAGAATTTAATGATGATAATGATATAACTTGAATGTATGTGCCATAAAATAATATAAAATGAAAATTTTCAAATTAAATTGTAGGAACTGCAAGATTGGGAATCATAATAAAGAAATCATATGATAAAAAAAATTATCCTTGATCTTCATCACCATTTATTGACTTCAAGTGACGAACAAGGAAGCGAATAATTCAAACCTTTACAAATTACATCTTGCAGAAAAATACAATCTAAAAGTTTTCACATTCAGAATAGTAACATGACAAATCACATATTATAAAGAATAAGATGGAATAGTACTCATACAAAAGTGAGTTGTTGCATGAAAAGATAAGAAGTGAGTGGAAGTGAAATTAGAACCGAGGAGTTAGGGAGTGGGAGAGAGTTTGAAAGTTTTGAAGTAAATTAGTGTAATTTGTGGTCAACATTATAACGGTGTGACGGTTAGCATTAAAGCAAAAACCTTTTAATTAATATGTTATTGTAACGGGATGCCCTGTAGGTGCATGAATGCACAGGTTCTATGATATTCCACAAAAGATGACAAATTCTTGCATAAAATTCGGGGAGTGGTTTTTGGGGGTTGTACTTGGAGATTATATTTGCTCTAAAATGTTTAAAAGATAGAGAGGATTGTAACTTTCCATCTACTCATACCCAAGTAAGGGCGGAAAATTTTCAATACTCTAGGAGTATCTACTCCTACCTTTCTCCGCCAATCATAATGAAGAATGAGGTAAGTGGACTCCCAAAAGGTTGGACCCCACCGACGTCACTCTCCATCGTGATTGGTAGAGAAGGGGAAGGAGTAAGTACTCCTGCAGCAGTGAATAATTACTCAGTAATAGCTGACAACTAACTTTGCTATAGCCTACAAATGTCTTGTATATGATATTTAGTAATAAGCATCTGAACTAATGATTCATGCGGCATTGCTAAAAGCACTTGTAAAAAATCCTTCACTATAAGTGAGTTATTTTTTTTAATAACTAAATGAGAATTACAAGAAAGTATATAGATCCACATAATCCGAATGATACATACATAAAGACCTTGTGAACTTGATTAGAGTCTAGGTATTATGTTTGACATGCAGTAATCCTAAGAGCTTATATATGGAGGCTGAGTTTGTAAGCCAACCTTGTTTCATGTAGCTAAGTGATGCGGCAACCAAGAGAATCGGCTATAAAGATGAGGAGGGTCTATACATCATAGGGATGTGAAAGTTTTGGGGGTGCTTCTAAGTATGTGATTTTCTATATTGCAAACAAATACACAATACGCAGAGATAAACAAAACAAATTAAACAAGCAATCACCAAAAGAAGAAATGGTTTTTACGTAGAAACCTAAACTGGAAAAAAACCATGAATCCAAACTGAACCAAGAATCAAACACTATATATTTCGTAGTACAAGAACGTATACTCATAACCTTTATTCAGTTCTAATGCAACTTAAAGACTGTGATTTTTCTTACACATATATGCATTATCACAGCTGATTGTTGATCTCTACAAATAAATCCAACCCTTTTTTGACTTCTCAAACAATTTTCCACAAAAGATATAGAAGATTAGAATATCTATAACTCATAGTAGTACTTTTCTCTCCAATAGATGCTCTAGAGAATAAAGGGCCTCTCAATAAAATCTTCTGGACTCAGAAAAATGAGAGAGCTATCTTATAGTTGAGAGAGAAACCATTTTTTTATAACCCACAGTTTGTGCCTCATAATAATAATAGTCTTTTTAGAACACAACTAACCAATCTTGACACAAATATAAAAAAAATCCATGCAAGTCAGTGGGTTTTTTTTCATCAGGCGCTCGAGCAGGCAAAGATTCTGCCTATAGAAATTCATCAGTTCCGCTCTAGCGGGGAGGATTTCTGTCCCGGCTTCAATTTCCTTATGAGTTTTTTCACATCAGCTCTTATGGCGACACGAACCATGGTCCATCTAAAGAAAATAACAAATACAATACAATGGACCCAGATCTTTGTCCAACTCAAGATTTAGCCACATACAAAATTCTAACAATCTCCCCATTTGGTATTTCATTGACAAAACTCCCTAAAACATACAAACATTCTACCCAAAATTACATTTAATTTTCTTTCAATTTCTGTAGCATAAAAACAAGCTTTATGTACCAATTATCAATAAAATACATATATCTTCAGTTCTTTGAAACTTCATATCTCCTTCTGAATACCTTATTCTCCCTCTGCTCATTTTCTCCTATTTTGTTTATAATTGATAAAGATATTGATAAACATGCAGCATATATGTTAACTAGGATCCAGTTAAACTTCCCTTTAATTGTGACTCCCCCTTAATTGTATCTTTCATAGTAGCACTGGGAGAGAGAACTTGATCACCTTGATTAGGATTGTTTTGTATGTAACTACCAATACTTATGTAATTTGAGCTTTTAGCATAATGTGAACAACTTCTTTTGGTAATCAGACTTTCTGACCCATATTGTTGGAGTCTTGGGAGGTAAAAAAATTCTTTCGCTATTGCATTGTCTTTGGTAGACTTCACAGCTTATTGTAATGGGAACAAATGTGTCCTTTAATTCCACAATAATGACAAGTGGATGTGAGTACAAAACATAACATATTTTTATTTTTTAAACTATTCCCAACATTATTTGTGCATGAAGTATATGAAGTAGTTGGTGCCATAAAATCTAAAGCAAAACTTTAAAAAAAAAAATAGTTTTACCATTAATCTTCGAAGTAGATGCACCATGAGTATAACAAAGACAGTGTGTGTCATTAGTTCTTCTCTGATTGCATTGGATGTCTTTAAAAATTTTTGAGCCAATATACGTCTTGTTCAGACAAGCCTTTGTGAAATCCAACTTAGACATCCCAATCTTTAGTTTGCTATTCAAGTAATCTTTTTCAGCTTGGCAATTTTTCAACTCTGTCTTCAAGTTTGCAATTTACTATTGATAATTTTGACTCTCAGTAGTCAACTTATCAGTAATAGTTTCGTTTTGGCACTCCAAGAGATTGACCCTGGTAAAGATTTCTGCTAATACTTTTTTAAAAGAGGAATTCTCTTCTTACAGATTTTCACTTGAGAGCATCTTTCTTATACATTCTATATACCTTCAAAGATTTTTTCAATAGAAGTTTGTATTCTACTTTTCAATCATTATCATCATTTGACACTTTTTCAATATCCTCATCAACATCACTTTCAAATAAAATCTGTAAAGATCTAACCATAAAATTTTTATTCACAATGTCAAATTTCTTAATCACGGCTTTTCTTCTTCTTTTTTTTCTTTATCATAAGAAACATCTTCCCAAGTAGTATTAAGAGCCTTTTTCTTGTGATTCCTTGTCCTGTTCACACATTCATTAGCACAGTGACCATAGCTTTGACATTCATAACACTTAATTGCCTTAGAAAATACTCTCCTTTTAGATTTTGAGTTCTTCCACTTAGCTTTCTTATTCTTTATGAATGTCTTGAATTGCTTCATAAACTAAACAATTTTCAGTATCCTCAGAATTAGAATCACTTTCAACTTTCTTTACTGATTCTTTGAAAACTTTCAAAGCAAGGCCTTTAGACTTCGTTCTTCCCTTAGTTATATGGTCTACCTTGAATGTTTGAAGATTTTCAACCAACTGATATACCTTGAGAGTATTAAGATTCTTATTTTCTTTAATAACATTAACCTTTGAATCAAATCTTTTATGTACAGACCTCATAATCTTCTTGATAAATTTATTTTCATCGATTAGCTCACTAAAATTGAAAATAGAATTGACAAATAACATTCAACTTAGTATAAATCTCATTAACGATCTCACCATCTTCCATTTTTAGGGTTTCAAAGGCAACAGCCAATTTTTGTAGTTTTGATTGCTTCACCATATTAGTACCATCATATACAATTTGTAAACTATCTCATGCTTATTTTGCAATTTTGCATATAGAAGTCCTACGAAGCTTTTCAGCAAACACACCATTATAGAAACTAGTCATCGCCTTATTATTGCAATTGGATGCATACTTCTCATCATTAGTTCATTAGGCTTTTGATTTAAGAATAGTTTGTCCACTAGCCACAATCGTAGGTTTGGTATAATCATCCTCAACAATATCTCATCCAGCATCATCGTTGGACTTAAGAAAGCTAATTATCCTTACTTTCTAATAGACATAATTAGTGTCATTAAGTAAATGTAGCTTAGTAGTCGATGTGCTTTCTTGTTTGAGTGTCATTCTAAAAGTGACAAATAGATCTATACAGTAACTTTATGCAACTCATTTTGATACCCATTGAAAGTTTTGAGGGTGCTCCCAAGTATATAATTTTTTAGATTTCAAATAAACACATATTATGTAGCAAAAAATAAATTAATCAAATAAGGAACCACCACAAGAAGACACGATTTTAATGTGAGAACTAAGACTAGGAAAAAACTACGAGTCCAAGCTAGACCAACATTCAAGCATAATGAACATCTTGCAATACAAGAACATATACTCACAACCCTTATTCGATTCTCTCACAGCCTAAAGACTATAATTCTTCTTACATAGATAAACACTGTCATAGCCGCCTACCGATCTCCACAAACAAATTCAAACCTTGCTTGATTCCTTAAACAATCTTCCATAAGAGGTATAAAAGATTAGAATCTCTAGAACTCACAGTGGCAATTTTCTATCTAATAAATGCTCTAGAGAAGAAAGGTTCTCTTAATAAAATCTTCTAAATTCAGAATAATGAGAGAGGTACCTTAAGGTTAAGAGAGAAACTCTTTTTATAACACATAATTCGTGCCTCATAATAATAGTCCTTGTAGAACACAACTTACCAATCCTAGCACAAATAGGAAATAAATACACACAGATCGGTGGATTTTTGTTTGTTATACGCTTGAGAAGTCAAAGCCTCTGCCTAACAAAATTCATCAGTTTTGATCAAGCATGTGATCTTTTGCTCGGGCAAGTAGAGCTTTTGTCCCAGCTATAATTTGCTTGTGAATTTTCCTCACTTTAGTTCTTTTTGCAATATGAACCATAATTTATTCAAAAGAAATTAGAAATACAATACAATGGATACAGAGTTTTGTCCAACCTATAACTTAAGCAACATACAAAATTATAAGAGGATGCAAATGATATCTGACTTTCTAATTAACTGGAGAGTTCGACCCGTAAAAAAATCAAGTTTAGCACCTCTTTTAGATTTTGATTCATAAAGAGGTCCACATCACTATCATTGTCGTCAAAGTTTTATCCCAGTTGCTGTTGGAAGTAGGTGGGTCTCGTGAATAGATTTTCAAAACTTTTGACCCACTTGACACAGGGATCAACTATCCATAAGACCAAAACCCAATCCAGGATGCGTTACCCTCAATCTCGTGACCATGTACAGTAAAATTATACCAGCACTAAACATCCAAAATAACCTACGACATGCAAGAAGTAGATCATACCTTTGGAGACCCGCAGTGCTCTAATGGACTTCTTCAAGACCTCTTAGCCTTCCACGCTATGACCCCCGAATTGGATTTCTTTTCTCAAAAAGAACGGTGGAATCTTCAGGAGAAAATCCCAACTCGAGACTCCAAGGAACTAGAAGAAAGGAGAGGAGAGTAACTCGCGCAACTCTTGCACGAAAGGGTTTTGGGCGTGAGGGGAACTCTTTTGGACGTCCAAGGATATTTTATAGACTTCCAAATCTCCCTTGTCTAATTGAAATAGAAGTCTTACTTCCAAAGCAATTAGCAACTTTCTCCTTTCCAAACTCTTATTTCTAGAGTCCAAGTCGGATTAGTGTTTTCCAATATCTTGGGCTAGCGTGGGGACCACTAGGGATTCCTTAGAAAGCTGGCTCCAACTGGAACACCGCGACCCCACATCTCATGTGCAATCCGGGCCCACAGTTAATTGCAAATAACACCACTATATAAATGCAATTGCACTCCAGTCTTAGGAATAAATTACAATGAAGACCCTAAACTTCCCAATTACCACAAGTAGGCCCCTCTATCAATATCCGTGGATCAATTGGAATAAATCCGTCTCTTCCAATCTAAGTTCCACATCTTATTATCCTTGAGCCCCAATTAATCACAGTAATCATCAGTACCATCCAATTAACTCTTAATTGAGATGGGTGCGCACTTACTAATGACAAATCCATTAATTGGCACAAGGGGATAATAGAGATAGATTCCATCTTGATCATTCAACGTTCCCACAGTTCTACTACCATATACCCAAGACACCGAGGTGTTAACCTATAGTCGGCCTCACTCATTGGTGACTCAAAGCAAATGAATAGATAGAAACTTGAGTTCGTCAATGTCTCAGGATTGAGGGCCTATTGCTAGGGAATTATGAAAGCATACCTTATTATTAAGACGGAATACCATAAGGTGCATCTCATGGTCCTTCAATACATCCAATGTACCGGCACTATTGATCTAGAATCTTACATTCTGATGATCGAGACAAATCACACTATCTCATAGTGATCAAAGTGCTGCAACCTTATCAAATGAGATGCCCAGTCTCATTACTGGTTGTGAAGCTATTTAAGTATAAGATTTGTGACATATATCTCCCGCGTGTGGATCTCATCCATGCACATATATCACATCTAATATACTAATGGGACCCGGTTCAACTCATGAACCATTATGTCATACGTATTGGTCATGTGCATAAAGTAGTAAAATAACATTCATCTCATGAAAGTAAAGCATGATTTTATTGATAAATAAAGAAATTAATCAATTTATTACATCAACTGATGGATTGAGTCCACAAAAACTAACAATCTCCCACTTGGGCTCAATGCCAGTCAGGGTTGCATCTCATGCCCATCCCTTCTACGTGTTGCTCAAAGACTTTGGTAGTCAAAGGCTTAGTAAAGGGATCTGCCAAATTGTCTGCAGAGGCTATCTTGGTAATAGCAATATCACCTCTCTGCACAATCTCTCTAACTAAGTGATACTTCCTCTGTACATGCTTTTGGCTTTTATGGCTTCTGGGTTCCTTTGACTGAGCGACTGCCCCGCTGCTGTCACAGTAAACTGTGAGTGGCTGTCGTGCCAAAGGTACCACCCCAAGTTCCAAAAGGAATCTTTTAAGCCATACTGCTTCCTTAGCTGCTTCACACGCTGCTACATATTCAGCTTCCGAGGTTGAATCAGCGGTACATTCTTGTTTTATACTCCTCCAGCTGATAGCTCCGCCTCCAAGCATAAATACATAACCAGAGGTGGATTTCCTAGAATCCTTATCTGACATAAAGTCAGAATCTGTGTATCCGACTGGAATCAACTCATCACTGCTATAAATCAACATGTAATCTCTAGTCCTTCTCAAGTATTTGAGAATACATTTTACAGCAGTCCAATGTTCAGGTCCTGGATTAGATTGATATCTGCTGACTAGGCCCACTACATAACAGATATCTGGTCTAGTACATAACATAGCATACATGAGGCTACCAACAGCCGAAGCGTATGGTATCGACCTCATTTGCTCCTTTTCCTCGGGTGTCTTAGGACACTGATCCTTGGAAAGGTGCACTCCATGCCTGAAAGGTGTGATACCCTTCTTGGAGTCTTGCATTGCAAATCGTACTAGCACCTTATCTATGTATGCAGCTTGGGATAAGCCAATCATCCTATTTTTCCGGTCTCGATAGAGTTTGATCCCTAGGATGTAACTAGCTGCTCCCAAGTCCTTCATATCAAAAGTCTTGGCTAACCAAACTTTTACCGTTGACAACATTCCTATGTCTTTCCCCAGGAGAAGGATGTCATCGACATATAAAACCAGAAAAACTACCCTGTCACCTTCACTTTTCATGTACACACATGACTCATCCGGATTTTGACAAAACCAAATGACTTGATTGCCTGGTCAAAACGGATATTCCAGCTTCGGGATGCCTGCTTCAGTCCATAAATAGACTTCTGCAGTTTGCAAACTTTTTGCTCCTGGTTTTTAGCTACAAAACCGTCTGGCTGCACCATATAGATGTCTTCCTCAAGATGGCCGTTGAGAAAAGCCGTCTTGACATCCATTTGCCAAATCTCGTAATCGAGATGAGCCGCAATGGATAAGAGTATCCGGATGGATTTGAGCATGGCTACTGGCGAGAAGGTTTCCTCATAATCGATCCCCTCTTTCTGAGTATATCCTTTCGCAACAAGCCTAGCCTTATAGGTCTCCACTCTTCCATCTGGTCCTCTTTTTCTCTTGTAGACCCACTTGCACCCAATAGGTTTAATATTGGCAGGCAAGTCCACAAGTGTCCAGACCTGATTTGAGTACATAGACTCCATCTCAGCTTTCATAGCATCTTGCCAGCGTCCCGAGTCTAAGTCATTTATTGCTTCATCATAGTTAGAGGGATCTTGTTCTGGCTCTTCTGGGATTGCTTCATAAGACTCTCCCAAGAATGAGAACCTATCAGGGGGTCTGACAATCCTCCCACTACGACGAGGTACTGGTGTAACTACTAGGTCTGGTAAGGGCGGTTCTTCCTCAAGTCCGGTCATACTTGGATTTGGAATTGATTGCTCTTGAATCTCTTCCAAGATCACCTTTTCTAAAAATTTCTGGTCCATCATATAATCTTCCTCCAGAAAAACCGCATTGGTGCTGACCAGCACTTTCTGCTCTCTGGGATTATAGAATAACCAACCTTTAGTTCCTTTAGGATATCCTACAAATGTGCATACTTCCGACTTCGCTTCCAACTTATCCGTCTTAACCTTGAGCACGTGTGCTGGACAACCCCAAATGTGTAAATGTTGTAGACTAGGCTTTCGCCCAGACCACAATTCTCGGGGAGTTTTGGGTATAGACTTAGATGGTACGAGGTTTAGTATGTACATTGCAGTATCCAAAGCATATCCCCAAAAGGATATAGGTAATCTTGAGAAACTCAGCATAGACCTAATCATATCTAAAAGAGTCCGGTTCCTTCTTTCTGCTAGTCCATTCTGTTGAGGCATACCAGGAGCAGACAACTGGGATAGAATCCCATTTTCTGATAAGTAACCCATAAAATCAGCAGAGAGATATTCCCCTCCTCGATCTGATCGAAGAGTCTTGATACTCTTACCTAATTGCTTTTCCGCTTCCGCTCGAAATTCTTTGAACTTTTCAAAAGCTTCGGACTTGCGGTGCATAAGGTATATGTAACCATATCTTGAGTAATCATCTGTGAAAGTGACGAAGTACTCATATCCTCCTCTGGCCCTGACATTAATGGGTCCGCAGACATCAGTATGCACTAATTCCAATAAATCTTTGGCCCTATTACCCTTAGCTGAAAAGGGTCTTTTAGTCATTTTACCTTCCAAACAGGACTCACAGATAGGCATTGGTTCTACCACCAATGAAGGTAAGATACCATCTTTCACTAGCCTCTCAATCCTGTTAAGGTTTATATGACCTAGCCTCAGGTGCCAAAGTTTTGTTGGATTAGATGAAGGTGACTTTCTCTTTAATGATGATCTACTAATTGTTTCAGTATCATGTATCTCATACATCGTGGGAGTTAACAAATAAAGTCCATTGGTTACCTTGCCAGAACATATGAAAGTACCATTCCTCTTTATAACAACTTCAGTACCAAAAGTAATAGAATAACCTTTATTCACCAAACTAGAGACTGAAATTAAATTCCGCCTTAAAGACGGTACATATAATGTTTCTGACAAAACCAATTTCTTATTTGAAAAACATAAAGTAATGACTCCTACTGAAACAGCCTCCGCCTTAGCGTCAGATCCTAGGTTGACAATGATTTCTCCATCACTTAGCCTCCTGGTTTCCCTGAACCCCTGCAACGTATTACATATGTGATTAGTTGCCCCGGAATCCACACACCAGGATTCTGAAGTACCAGTTGCAAAACTAACTTCAGATATAAGTGACTCAATCATACCTGGGGTCTTTTTCTTAGACAGATATTCTGGACAATTCCTCTTCCAATGTCCTGTCTTACCACAATGGAAACACTTTCCTTTTGTCCCTGAACCCTTAGCTTTAGCCACGCCACCAGTTGGACCATTCTCCACCTTAGGACCCTTTGGAACTGATTTCTTTTTGCCTTTCTGCCCTTTGCCTTTCGGCTTGGACTTGGCATCTGACTTTTCTGTCATTAAGGCAGTTGGTTTCTTCTTCATAATCCCTTCAGTTGCTACCAGCTGACTAGATAGCTCAGCTAGAGTCAGATTCATTTTATTCATATTATAATTGACTTTGAAATTGTTGAATGACTCTGGTAGTGACTCAAGGATTATGTCAATCTGCGATTCTGCATCAATCGCAGCTCCCAGTACATCTAACTCATTTAATGAGTCCATCATTTTCAACATGTGTTCCTGTACTGATGTACCTTCAGCCATCTTGGTGCTAATGAGCACCCTCATGGCTGCCTGCCTAGCAGGTCTGCCTTGTTCTGCAAACATCTCCTTTAAGTTCGATATCATATCATATGCAGTCTTATAAGATTGATGTTGATGTTGCAGCACACTAGACATGGATGCCAGAATGTAACATCGGGCCATCTCATCGTCTTTGGCCCATTTGGTGTAAAGGTCCTTTTCTGCTTCTGATGCATCTGGGCCAGGCTCTTCAAGGGGGTTTTTGGTAAGGACATATTTATATCCTGAAGCTGTCAGGACAATATCCAGATTCCGTTTCCAGTCTACATAGTTGGATCCCACCAACTTATTCTGGTTGAGGATGGTCGCAAGTGGATTGAAAGTATTCGAATTCATGCTTGTAATACTGTAGCACATAACCATACATTCAATTAATGAATTTAAATGACATTAGGGTTTAGTATTCTACCAAATTTATGTGGGAATCCTCATAACCACAAAATTCAGAATACATCGGAATCCCATTTCTGCGGGGTATGCCTCCTTGGGGAGTGCATATACCTCCTAGACTGGTGCGGATCAAAGTTGGTCAAAATTTGGATTAAGACTAACTATCTATGATCCCCTTCATTCATTACAATCTAGGTATCTCATACCAAATAATGTATGACTCCCGATTAGCTTTAGTTTCTAAAATACATGAGGCAAATCCTTAGGGATACTACATCATTATTTTAGTTAAGTGTGACCCACCAACTAGCATTGCATGACAACCGTTGTGGGTAGCTCCTCCTTGGGGAGTGGGTGTCACGACCCGAGCCCAGAATTCGGGGGTTAGCAAAAAGCTAAACCGGTGACACACGTACTCCCGTGCACGTGCACCCAAACCCAGTCCAGATGCACGCCCACAAGGGATCTAACACGTGCGAACTAAGTGTACGCGGAAGCTGTACATATCATAGCAAGCAACAAAGGAAAATAAATAGCGGAAGCTAAAACAAATGCGGAACGGATAAGACAAAGACAAATACACTGATATAAAACCGAATACACACCAAAATCAATATATACAAAATATACAGAATACAAGTCCAAAGTCCAAATACAAATCCCCTGAAACCAAAACTCGAAATCCCAAAACAAAAAGCCACTGGAAGTATGCATGAACGCACTCGGCAGAGATGATCAGGCCCACTCTGCCAAACCGGAGGGTGCCTCTACACTCGCCCCTGCAGCCTCCTCGACCGCCGGGGAGCTGGGCAAGGTATCTGTGCCTGCAACACCACAGACAACACAAATGAATACAACGATCCAGCAAATATAAGTAACAGGGGTGTAACACTCATAGTATCAAAGTGAATATAATAAGGACAGAAGATGAAATACAGAGTTCCATGTTAGGAAACTAAGCCAATCGTGCATAGAAGTAAAACATGATCTGTGAATCAAACGTAGAAATACTGACTAAGTGGCTACTACGTTAACCATGTTCTCTCCAATAGAGAGCAGAGCAAAGCAGAGCAGAGGAGAACACCACTGACCGGGCCAGGGTACAAGTGGGTCTCAGGTTCCTGGGTTCCGGGGTCCCAAGACAAAGCGACACTGCAGTGAATACAGAGATACAGAGATCTAAGCCAGAGGTAACCCCGTCGGGCATCCTAGGGCTGAGGCTGAGTAGAGCCAGACTAATACCAATCAAATCAAATCCATAGAAAGGGAGATTATCCGCTTTGGACTCACCGATGACAAAGACCGGATCTTATCCTCACGTATTAACCTCTGGGCAGAGCCACCCGGGAATACCCAAACTCAGAGATAAACAAAGCCAGCAGAGCATAGATATAAATCCAAAGCACAGCATAGATCAAAGCATAGTGCAGAACGAAGCATAGAACAGAGATACAGGACGAAAACAAAAATGACTACGGAATGCATAAACTTAGATTAACAGAACAGAGGGCAAAACTATAAACAATATGCAATGCATCTCAGATTAATACGGAGTCAAGGTTCATTACAAGCCAGTCCTAAGCTAGTTGTTCACTGTCACTAACCGTGCATGTTGATGTAGTTTTAAGTTAGTCAATACACCGTTGCCATCAAAGTGTTGCGAAAACTTTGCGTGCACCGACGTCCCTTAAACCAACACCCATGGGGAGGTGCTTAACAGTAAAACAACACTCACATGAATAAGTCACAGCCTAACAGACTATTCATGCGTTCCAAGAATCCATTTGGGCCGGTTTACATGAGTGGTCAACCCGTGTTTGAGCCCTACAAGTCTCACCATTATCCTAAGTTATGTTTCAGAATTGCCATGCCTAACGGTTTAGCCATGAGGGACCTATGGTTAAGCCGAAGACATCTTACACGCTCGTCGTAATATGCACTACGGCTTCACCTTGGTTCCATTCAAAACACAGCTAAACGGATCATCTTTCACTTCTGATCTGATGCCTTTTTCGGCTGAGCTACAGTCAGTATACGGCTTAGCCGGAGACCAATCCACGGCTTAGCCGTAGCATTCCACGGCTTAGCCGTAGCCTCACCGTAGGAGTACTGATATCAGAAAAGTTTCGACTGATCAGAGATTTAATTCACGGCTGGGGTACGGTTGGGTCACGGCTAGCTTACGGCTCAGCCGTAGGACAAATTACGGCTTAGCCGTAGCCTAGCCGTAGAACAAAACTCAAATTTCGAGTCTCTGGAAATCAAGCCGTAGAAGTTCACGGCTTAGCCGTACAATACAGAGATGGATTCGGGCTGAGTACAGAAACTGAAATTTAACACAGAAACATCCCCAAACAAGCTACAGAGGTTCCAAATTCACAAGCATTGGCTGTAAACATCAAATACACTAAAGAAGATGGAAATCAAAGCATTCAAATAGAGCACCCATGTGTGTTATAAAAGTCTGTACTTATACTTGCCTCAAATCTCTACCAAATCCACTGACTCAAGCTCCCAAAGCAACTAAAATCAAAGCAAATCAAAGAGATACACCATGCATGAGATGAAGACAAAGCAATCATAGAATGGGAGGTGCAATTGGAGAAGAAGAGAGAAGAGTTGGGAAAGAACCCACTTACCTCAAGCAATACACAAAGATGAGAGAATGGAGAAGAACCCAATCCACTAAGAGTAGCAAAACCCCAATCGAAAGAGAGAGAGAGAGAGAGAGAGAGAAGAAACCGAAGTGAAGAGGGAGAGAGAACGTGGCTCTCCTGAAATTCTCCTTGCATGCAACGTTGAAGAAGGAAATGAGCTAGGGAGAGACATCTGTAAGATGACTCACTAATATAGGTTTTGAAGTTTAAAACAAGGTCCATGGAGTTTAAGCTATTTACAGTTCAAGTCACACGAAGGTCCAACTTCTCCAATTGACTCCAAACGGATCTGACACAGTTACGGAAATTGTCGAGCTCAACGAAATACGCGTGCCGACACCAAGATGATGCAAAGATGATATGAGCAAAACAAAAGCAAAATTACGAAAAAGGGCTTAGAACTACCTATTCCAGGTCAAAGGTCACTCAACTACCTATCCAAGGCCCAAAACCAAGTCCAAAAGAATAAACAAAACAAAACACACACTAATGAGCCACTAATCCGGCTCAAAGGGGATCGGAGTGTTACATCCTCCCCCACTAGGAATCATTCCGTCCTCGGAATGACTACCTACCTGCGCAAAGAGCTGGGGGTACTGGCGCGCTAGCTGCTCCTCGAGCTCCCAAGTAGCCTCATCTGGACCGTGATGCTCCCACAATACTTTAACCCATCTGATAGTCCTGGAACGGAGAATCTGCTCTCGTGTGCCAACGATGCGAAGCGGACGCTCAACGTAAGTTGCATTAGGCTGAATCTGAATGTCATCGTAGCGAATCACATGGCTCGGATCTGGCACATACTTACGGAGCATCGACACATGGAATACATCGTCCACACCGGAGAACTCAACTGGAAGCGTCAACCGATAAGCTAAATCTCCAACTCGGCTCTTGACTTCGAACGGTCCTACATATCTCGGAGCTAACTTACCCTTCTGACCAAATCGAACTGTGCCCTTCATCGGAGAAACTTTAAGGAACACCCAATCTCCGATTTGGAATGCCAAAGGTCTCCTCCGAGTATCAGCATAGCTCTTCTGCCTGGACCGAGCAATCTTCAAATTCTCTATCACTTTCTGCACTTTCTCCGTCGTCTCAGCTATGATCGTCGGACCATGGAAACTCCTTGTTCCTACTTCTTCCCAGCACACAGGGGTCCTACACTTGCGTTCGTATAGTGCCTCATATGGTGCCATACCAATGCTCTCATGGAAGCTGTTGTTGTAAGCAAACTCACACAATGCCAGATGCATATCCCATTCCTTCTCAAAGTTCAGCACACTAGCTCTGAGCATATCCTCCAACGTCTGAATGGTACGCTCCGACTGTCCATCAGTCTGGGGGTGGTATGCCGTACTAAAACTCAACTTCGTGCCCATAGCTTCTTGAAATGCTCTCCAGAATGAAGATACAAAACGACTGTCTCGATCCGACACAATCGATACCGGGGTGCCATGCAATCTGACTACCTCGTCAACAAACTTCCTAGCCATCTCCGTGAATGTCATCCCTTTCTTGAACGGAAGGAAATGTGCTGCCTTGGTCAATCTGTCCACTATTACCCAGATCGCATTATTCTTTCTACTGGTCGGCGGAAAACCGGAGACGAAATCCATCGTAATGTGCTCCCACTTCCACTGCGGAGTGTGCAATGGATGCAATGATCCTGGAGGTCGCTGATGGTCAGCTTTTACCCTCTGACAGGTCAAACATCGAGCTACGAACCCTGCGATCTCCCGCTTCATATTATTCCACCAAAATCTATCTTTCAAGTTCCGGTACATCTTCGTACTCCCTGGGTGCATCGCATATCGGGCATCGTGCGCCTCTGTCATCAACTTATCTCGCAGCTCATCCACAACGGGGACACATAATCTATTCCGGAAGTACAAAACTCCATCTACCAGGCTGAAATCCGGTCGATCTGCAATCCGATCCCTGAACTTCACCAGGAGGGGGTCCTCAAACTGGCGATCCTTAATCTGCTGAATCACCTCAGGCTGAAATACGACGGTAGTAGCTAATGTCACCAATTCACCTACCATCCGAACCTTTACAGGCTGATCATGCACAAGCATATAAAATCCTGCCAACACCTGAAGGCTGTTTGTCCTCCTGCTAAGTGCATCTGCAACTACATTTCCTTTGCCTGGGTGGTACTTGATCGGAAAGTCATAGTCTTTGATAAACTCCAACCATCTACGCTGCCTCATATTCAAGTCATGCTGATCAAACAAGTACTGCAGACTGTGATGATCGGAATGGACCTCGAACTTCACACCGTACAAGTAATGTCGCCACAACTTCAATGCAAATACAATGGCTGCTAGCTCCAAGTCATGTGTGGCATAGTTCTTCTCATGTTCTTTCAGCTGTCTGGATCCATAGGCAATCACCTTCTGATTCTGCATCAGTACACAGCCTAATCCAACTCGAGAAGCATCGGAATAAATCACGAATCCTTCACTACCATCCGGGAGAGTCAACACTGGCGCCGTAGTGAGCTTTTCTTTCAACATCTGGAAACTATGCTCACGCTTCTCTGTCCACTCATACGGGACCTTCTTCCGAGTCAACTGAGTCAGTGGGGCTGAGATCTTCGAGAAGTCCTGCACAAACCTGCGGTAATATCCCGCAAAACCCAGAAAACTCCGAATCTCTGTCACTGATCTAGGACGGGGCCAATGGACTACTGCCTCAATCTTAGCCGGATCCACCATCAATCCGTCTCTAGAAATCTTATGACCCAGAAATGTAACTTGCTCGAGCCAAAATTCACACTTGGACAACTTTGCATACAACTTGTGATCCTTAAGCAGCTGCAATGCTTTCCTCAAATGGTCTGCATGTTCTTCAGCAGTCTTCGAATAGACCAATATGTCATCTATGAAAACCACAACAAACTGGTCCAAGAAGGAAGTAAACACCCTATTCATCAACGCCATGAAAGCTGCGGGTGCGTTCGTCAAACCAAATGGCATGACAAGGAACTCGTAGTGTCCATACCGAGTCCTGAAAGCTGTCTTAGGAACATCCTCATCCTTCACCCTGAGCTGGTGATATCCTGACCTCAAGTCAATCTTAGAGAAGTAAGCTGCACCCTGAAGTTGATCGAACAACTCGTCAATCCTAGGCAATGGATATTTGTTCTTGATAGTCACTTTATTCAACTGCCTGTAGTCAATGCACATCCGGAAACTGCCATCCTTCTTCTTAACAAACAATACAGGAGCTCCCCAAGGTGAAACACTTGGGCGTATGAACCCTTTATCCAACAGATCCTGCAACTGTTTCTTCAATTCCAACAACTCTGCAGGTGCCATACGATATGGAGCTCTACTGATAGGTGCTGTACCTGGTACCACGTCAATAGCAAATTCTACCTCCCGAACTGGTGGCAACTCTGGCACATCCTCCGGAAAGACATCCGGAAACTCGCTGACTACTGGGATCTCACTGAGCTGTCGCTGATCTTTCTTCTCTGAAATGAATGCAAGAAATCCCTCACATCCCCTACGAAGCATCCTGTCTGCCTTACAAGCAGAGATCACACGTCTTGGGCACTTCATCTGGCTGCCCTCAAATCGGAATCCGCTGCCCAAATCAAAGTAGATAGCCTTGCTGTAGCAATTGATACACGCATGATATCTCGCAAGCCAGTCCATACCAAGGATCACATCAAAATCCAGTGTCGTGAGCAACACGAGGTCTACTGGGAGCTGATGACCAGCTATCCGCACATCACACTGAGGGTAGAAGACACTGCACTCCACCCGTTTACCAACCGGAGTGGATACTAACAACAAATATGGAAGTGGTGTGGGTCGCTGTCGAAGCTGCACAGCAAAATGGGGTGCTACGTACGAACGCGTAGACCCTGAGTCAAATAAGGCTAAAGCTTCAGCATCAGAAATTAAAATTTTACCTTCCACTACCGTGGCCTCCTCCGCGCCCTCATGCGTAGCAGCATATGCTCGGGCTGTCTGGCGGTTCGGCTTCTGGGCTGGGCGAGCTGGCTGAGATCTGCCCTGAGCTGTAGATCCTGCATGTCTCGTCTGTGGCGAGGACTGAAACTTCGGGCATTGGGCCCGCCTGTGATCCGTAGAGCCACAACCGAAACAAGCCCCAATCTTCCTCCAACATCTGTCTGTGGGGTGATCCTTCCCACAGTGACCGCAAATCACCTGAGCACTGCTCGGACTGCCCTGCTTACCCTTGAACTTCTTCTGGAACTGACTTCTGCCACTGAAACCTGCTGCCCTCTTAGCCTCTGTTCGCTCCTCCTCAAAGATGGCCTCTGCATCATAGGCCCTGTCAATAGCGTCGTCCAATGTAGCCGGCCACATACAAGCAACCACGTGGCGTTTGTGTCTCGGATTCAGACCGTTGACGAAGCGAGTCACCTTCTTCTGCTCCGTGTTCACCATATCCTCTGCGAAGTGAGACAACTCTGTGAACCTGTGTACATAATCTGCGACTGACAGCTGTCTCTGCTGAAGGTTGAAGAATTCCACTTCCTTGGCTCGCTGAATGTGGAGAGGTATGAACTTACGACGGAATTGCTGCTTGAAGGTCTCCCAAACTGTGGCACTGGGCATAGTCTGAAATGAAGTCTTAACACTCCTCCACCATGTCTTAGCTACACTCCGAAGCATAGAGGCTGTGAGAACTACCTTCTGCTTGTTACTGCACACAATCGTATCAAAAAGCTCTTCAGTCTGCTCCAACCATTGCTCAGCCTGCAATGCGTCCTCTATCCCATGGAACTCAGTCGCCCCTCGCTTACGGAACTTGTCGAAAAGAGCATTTGGATCTGATTCCTTAGGCTGGAAAATCACCTGCTGATCTATACGAGGTGATGCTACTGCGGCAGCCTGACTCTGTCTATCTACCATGGATGCCATCTGTGCCTGTAATGACTGCATAGACTGCATCATCATCATCATCCGCTCCTCACTACTGATGTGTGGGGGTACCGATCCACTATCACCATTGTGGCCCTGTTGATTCTCATCTCGAGATCCTGATCCTGATGCCATCCTGAAAAAGAAAAAAGAAACACAACACGCAAATATAAAAGGCCCTGAGTTAGTCAAACCCCAAATCAACATATGAGACCTCGAGTCAAATAGTTGATAGCGTTATCTCACCACGATCTTAGATGCCTACATGCTTATAACTAGCATGCTCTGATACCATACAATACGTATGTCACGACACGAGCCCAGAATTCGGGGGTTAGCAAAAAGCTAAACCGGTGACACACGTACTCCCGTGCACGTGCACCCAAACCCAGTCCAGATGCACGCCCACAAGGGATCTAACACGTGCGAACTAAGTGTACGCGGAAGCTGTACATATCATAGCAAGCAACAAAGGAAAATAAATAGCGGAAGCTAAAACAAATGCGGAACGGATAAGACAAAGACAAATACACTGATATAAAACCGAATACACACCAAAATCAATATATACAAAATATACAGAATACAAGTCCAAAGTCCAAATACAAATCCCCTGAAACCAAAACTCGAAATCCCAAAACAAAAAGCCACTGGAAGTATGCATGAACGCACTCGGCAGAGATGATCAGGCCCACTCTGCCAAACCGGAGGGTGCCTCTACACTCGCCCCTGCAGCCTCCTCGACCGCCGGGGAGCTGGGCAAGGTATCTGTGCCTGCAACACCACAGACAACACAAATGAATACAACGATCCAGCAAATATAAGTAACAGGGGTGTAACACTCATAGTATCAAAGTGAATATAATAAGGACAGAAGATGAAATACAGAGTTCCATGTTAGGAAACTAAGCCAATCGTGCATAGAAGTAAAACATGATCTGTGAATCAAACGTAGAAATACTGACTAAGTGGCTACTACGTTAACCATGTTCTCTCCAATAGAGAGCAGAGCAAAGCAGAGCAGAGGAGAACACCACTGACCGGGCCAGGGTACAAGTGGGTCTCAGGTTCCTGGGTTCCGGGGTCCCAAGACAAAGCGACACTGCAGTGAATACAGAGATACAGAGATCTAAGCCAGAGGTAACCCCGTCGGGCATCCTAGGGCTGAGGCTGAGTAGAGCCAGACTAATACCAATCAAATCAAATCCATAGAAAGGGAGATTATCCGCTTTGGACTCACCGATGACAAAGACCGGATCTTATCCTCACGTATTAACCTCTGGGCAGAGCCACCCGGGAATACCCAAACTCAGAGATAAACAAAGCCAGCAGAGCATAGATATAAATCCAAAGCACAGCATAGATCAAAGCATAGTGCAGAACGAAGCATAGAACAGAGATACAGGACGAAAACAAAAATGACTACGGAATGCATAAACTTAGATTAACAGAACAGAGGGCAAAACTATAAACAATATGCAATGCATCTCAGATTAATACGGAGTCAAGGTTCATTACAAGCCAGTCCTAAGCTAGTTGTTCACTGTCACTAACCGTGCATGTTGATGTAGTTTTAAGTTAGTCAATACACCGTTGCCATCAAAGTGTTGCGAAAACTTTGCGTGCACCGACGTCCCTTAAACCAACACCCATGGGGAGGTGCTTAACAGTAAAACAACACTCACATGAATAAGTCACAGCCTAACAGACTATTCATGCGTTCCAAGAATCCATTTGGGCCGGTTTACATGAGTGGTCAACCCGTGTTTGAGCCCTACAAGTCTCACCATTATCCTAAGTTATGTTTCAGAATTGCCATGCCTAACGGTTTAGCCATGAGGGACCTATGGTTAAGCCGAAGACATCTTACACGCTCGTCGTAATATGCACTACGGCTTCACCTTGATTCCATTCAAAACACAGCTAAACGGATCATCTTTCACTTCTGATCTGATGCCTTTTTCGGCTGAGCTACAGTCAGTATACGGCTTAGCCGGAGACCAATCCACGGCTTAGCCGTAGCATTCCACGGCTTAGCCGTAGCCTCACCGTAGGAGTACTGATATCAGAAAAGTTTCGACTGATCAGAGATTTAATTCACGGCTGGGGTACGGTTGGGTCACGGCTAGCTTACGGCTCAGCCGTAGGACAAATTACGGCTTAGCCGTAGCCTAGCCGTAGAACAAAACTCAAATTTCGAGTCTCTGGAAATCAAGCCGTAGAAGTTCACGGCTTAGCCGTACAATACAGAGATGGATTCGGGCTGAGTACAGAAACTGAAATTTGACACAAAAACATCCCCAAACAAGCTACAGAGGTTCCAAATTCACAAGCATTGGCTGTAAACATCAAATACACTAAAGAAAATGGAAATCAAAGCATTCAAATAGAGCACCCATGTGTGTTATAAAAGTCTGTACTTATACTTGCCTCAAATCTCTACCAAATCCACTGACTCAAGCTCCCAAAGCAACTAAAATCAAAGCAAATCAAAGAGATACACCATGCATGAGATGAAGACAAAGCAATCATAGAATGGGAGGTGCAATTGGAGAAGAAGAGAGAAGAGTTGGGAAAGAACCCACTTACCTCAAGCAATACACAAAGATGAGAGAATGGAGAAGAACCCAATCCACTAAGAGTAGCAAAACCCCAATCGAAAGAGAGAGAGAGAGAGAGAGAGAGAAGAAACTGAAGTGAAGAGGGAGAGAGAACGTGGCTCTCCTGAAATTCTCCTTGCATGCAACGTTGAAGAAGGAAATGAGCTAGGGAGAGACATCTGTAAGATGACTCACTAATATAGGTTTTGAAGTTTAAAACAAGGTCCATGGAGTTTAAGCTATTTACAGTTCAAGTCACACGAAGGTCCAACTTCTCCAATTGACTCCAAACGGATCTGACACAGTTACGGAAATTGTCGAGCTCAACGAAATACGCGTGCTGACACCAAGATGATGCAAAGATGATATGAGCAAAACAAAAGCAAAATTACGAAAAAGGGCTTAGAACTACCTATTCCAGGTCAAAGGTCACTCAACTACCTATCCAAGGCCCAAAACCAAGTCCAAAAGAATAAACAAAACAAAACACACACTAATGAGCCACTAATCCGGCTCAAAGGGGATCGGAGTGTTACAGTGGGCTCCCACCCCGTCTCATCAACACTATCCATAGGAGATCCATATCCAGTATCCAGATAAATACAAGCCCTCCGTGGGGAATGGCCATTCTCAAAATAGCGCAAGGCTAATACTTTCCTTACAATGGACCTATGGTGGAAAACCATGGGGATTTTTATATATATAGAAATGCCCCGCTCCCACTTAATATTTTAGAGTTGAGGATTTCCTTATAGGTGTATGGGTCCATCAAATATAGGTATATATTCATCTCATGATAAGACCAATGATTGGTTCCAAGTCAAGTTATTTTAAGGAAAGTTCAGTTTCTATAATTAGTGTTACCAATAGATCCATCTCATGGCCCCACCAACTCTAATTAGAATTCTTTCCAAAAATTAATTTGATTTGACCAATTTTGGAATTTGCTATGTTTGGATCAGATATGGAAATACTCTAAAATAAGCATTCATCCATAAATAGAAAGTGCTATAACAATAAGACTAGTCCTCTCCTCCACATGACCCAGGCGGAAAAGACTTCTTGGACTTCTAGACTTTCCAAAACTTTGGGATTCCTCAAACTCTTTGGGCATCTCCAAAACACCTTTTGGTAATCTTCAAACTCTTTGATTAGGAGTCCAACTTCTCTTTCCTTCTTTGTTTCGAACATCTCCAGAATTTACAAATTTTAAAAATACATAAATTCCTATGTCTCTATAATGAGACTTACATGGTAGTCTAAACATGGAAATAAAAGGGCTATAGGGAAATTCACCATGCCTTGCCCTTTCACGGGAAACCAAGGAGACCATGATGCCCTTTACACTTAGCCACGAATAAACCAATAATTAAAAGAAAAGAAAAACATGTGGGTCATATGGAGAGGACATTATCACCTGCAAGTTAGTATCTCATACAACAAAGCATCTCACAAAACCAGGTTGCCAAACCACAATAGAAAAACAAGATGCCAAATATTTTGCCACCACGATACAAGACCCCCTACGCAACGGGGGTCCGGGGGCAGCGCCCCCGGTGGGGGTCGAGCTGCCCGGTCAGCTCGCGGGGTTCCAAGGGGCAGCGCCCCCGAAAAAAAAAAAAAAAACAACAACAACTCAGACCAAGAACAAGATGATTCTGCCTAGGTTCGGCTAGCCGATCTGGTCCCTACAGTTAGCCAACAGACCTCTATAGCCATAGTGGTCACTTTCACTAACCGACTTGACGAACCCAGAAATTTGGGTTCTTTTCTGATTCGGCTCCTGCTGTACCCAATCACCCCTAATGATCTCAGTATGTTTTAATGGCATCTTATCATCCTCCTATTATGGTTAAAACCTTTTGTGACTTTCCAAACATGTATCTACTACGAGAGCAAGCAAACCCAATAAACACTGATCCTATCATAGCCCTTGCTCTATCCTCTTCGCATCTCATGCGAAGATTAGAACAAGATTACTGATCTAACATGATTAGAGATGAGGTATGGCTCTGATACCAATTGTTGGAAGTAGGTGGGTCTCGTGAATAGATTTTCAAAACTTTTGACCCACTTGACACAGGGATCAACTATCCATAAGACCAAAACCCAATCCAGGATGCGTTACCCTCAATCTCGTGACCATGTACAGTAAAATTATACCAGCACTAAACATCCAAAATAACCTACGACATGCAAGAAGTAGATCATACCTTTGGAGACCCGCAGTGCTCTAATGGACTTCTTCAAGACCTCTTAGCCTTCCACGCTATGACCCCCGAATTGGATTTCTTTTCTCAAGAAGAACGGTGGAATCTTCAGGAGAAAATCCCAACTCGAGACTCCAAGGAACTAGAAGAAAGGAGAGGAGAGTAACTCGCGCAACTCTTGCACGAAAGGGTTTTGGGCGTGAGGGGAACTCTTTTGGACGTCCAAGGATATTTTATAGACTTCCAAATCTCCCTTGTCTAATTGAAATAGAAGTCTTACTTCCAAAGCAATTAGCAACTTTCTCCTTTCCAAACTCTTATTTCTAGAGTCCAAGTCGGATTAGTGTTTTCCAATATCTTGGGCTAGTGTGGGGACCACTAGGGATTCCTTAGAAAGCTGGCTCCAACTGGAACACCGCGACCCCACATCTCATGTGCAATCCGGGCCCACAGTTAATTGCAAATAACACCACTATATAAATGCAATTGCACTCCAGTCTTAGGAATAAATTACAATGAAGACCCTAAACTTCCCAATTACCACAAGTAGGCCCCTCTATCAATATCCGTGGATCAATTGGAATAAATCCGTCTCTTCCAATCTAAGTTCCACATCTTATTATCCTTGAGCCCCAATTAATCACAGTAATCATCAGTACCATCCAATTAACTCTTAATTGAGATGGGTGCGCACTTACTAATGACAAATCCATTAATTGGCACAAGGGGATAATAGAGATAGATTCCATCTTGATCATTCAACGTTCCCACAGTTCTACTACCATATACCCAAGACACCGAGGTGTTAACCTATAGTCGGCCTCACTCATTGGTGACTCAAAGCAAATGAATAGATAGAAACTTGAGTTCGTCAATGTCTCAGGATTGAGGGCCTATTGCTAGGGAATTATGAAAGCATACCTTATTATTAAGACGGAATACCATAAGGTGCATCTCATGGTCCTTCAATACATCCAATGTACCGGCACTATTGATCTAGAATCTTACATTCTGATGATCGAGACAAATCACACTATCTCATAGTGATCAAAGTGCTGCAACCTTATCAAATGAGATGCCCAGTCTCATTACTGGTTGTGAAGCTATTTAAGTATAAGATTTGTGACATATATCTCCCGCGTGTGGATCTCATCCATGCACATATATCACATCTAATATACTAATGGGACCCGGTTCAACTCATGAACCATTATGTCATACGTATTGGTCATGTGCATAAAGTAGTAAAATAACATTCATCTCATGAAAGTAAAGCATGATTTTATTGATAAATAAAGAAATTAATCAATTTATTACATCAACTGATGGATTGAGTCCACAAAAACTAACAGTTGTGTTGGGGTTAGTTATGTACATGAATTTTGTTTCTATATTATGATATTGCACAAAATCTTTAGATAAATTGCCTTCCTTCATATCTATTTTTCCTTTCTTCATTCATGTCCTCGTCGGCTACACTTTCCCCTTTATAGGCTATCAACCTACTAAGCTAAATTCTTCCTTACTAGCATTGTTATTAGCTTGCGTTAAACATGTCCAAACAATTTTCTCTAAGTTTACACCTATTGATGCAACTCCTAAATACTCTTGAAAGTACTTATTTTTAATTTTATCATTTCTAGTTTTACCTCATATCTACCATAACATTATCATGTTTTTTTTTTTTGATATATATCTATATATATTGCTTACGTTGGTTCTTCATTGGCTATTATTTTACTCTATAGGTCAATATTAGCCTAATTGATGTTCAGTTAAATATTCTTTCCTTTAATCTCATTGGTATGTGTCAATTACAAAGCACTCTACTAGTAAGTTTCCACTTCAATTATCCTTCTTTTATCGTATATTCGACATGTTTATTAACATCTCCATCATTACTAATTATTGAACAATTGTAGCAAAATGAATATTAGTTTTAGTATCTCTTGGGCTTCAACTCGTATAATAGTTTGAACTCTTTGTGCATGCATGATAAAATTACATTTTATCTTTATATAACTTACATTAAAACTTTTAAATTCTAAAACCTCACAACATCACTTAAATATTCTGTTCACGCTCTCGAACACCAACGCTGGCTTGGGAGCGACTTACTCGGAAGGGGAAAGATGTTCGTTTTTTTCGTCAAGCGAAACCCATCCACACCAAGATTCGAGATTTGAGGTATGAGATTTGAGAAACAGCAGCGCCATGGAAGAGGAAGACGAGCGTCAGCAAAACAACCACCAGCAGCAGCAGCAGCAGCAGCAGAAGCAGCAGAAGCCAAAGGGTTTGATAAAGATCCCATCATACCAAGAGGTCTTCCAGAACTCCCAACCAAACCCTCCTCCTTCTCTCTTCCACCCTTCTTCTTCCTTCTCCCAAGCTTTCTCCTTCCTCAAATCCTCCGAATTCTACTCTCCTCCTCCTCCTTCCGACAGCGCTTCCAGGTCAGTCATTCGCTTTCCCCTCCATTCCTTCTTAACCCTAGATCTCATACCAAACTGAAAGCCATCGATCCTTGTGTCCTTTCTCAAGCCAAGCTGCTCAATCATCCGCCTCCGCGACTTCATCTTCCCCACATCCTCGCGCGCAGAATCGCAATGCGATCCTTGTCAGCCATCGACAGGTGATCTCGCGTTTTCTGATCCATCTTCTCTTTACATTCTCATCTTCGATCTTTGAAAAGGGCATCATCTGTAGACATTTTGAATGATCAATCAGCGAGTTTCAGTCTGTTGCCATTGGACTTGTTCTCTCTCTCTCTCTCTCTCTCTCTCTCTCTCTCTCTCTCTCTCTCTCTCTCTGTGTCTGTGTGCAATTTCAGATTTTTCTTCATCTTTACCATGTTGCTTGAGAATCTCTCTCTCTCTCTCTGTCTGTTTGCAGAAAGGGAATCCGTTGCTGAAACATATTCGGAATGTGCGGTGGATGTTTGCGGATGTTGTCTGTGACTACTTGCTAGGGCAAAGCTCCTGTGCTCTGTATTTAAGGTCTGAATTCAAAACCAGCTCACTCCATTTCAATTACATGTCTTCAACTCTCTAACATAGCAACTCAATTTCAATCTGCTGGCATTGCCTGTAAACTCATCGTCTTATGCAGCCTTCGGTATCACCTACTTCATCCAGACTACTTATACTTCCGAATTAGGGAATTGCAGAAGAACTTTAAGCTCCGTGTCGTTCTCTGTCATGTCGACGTGGTAAGTAAGTTCTGTAAATGAATTCAACATCATGTATCCGTCCACACGTTTCTAGTTGAGGCCGTTATTGAAGCCTTACCACATCCATCTAGGGTTTTCTTTTAGTTGAATGATTAAATAGAATGAAATGTATTTGAGTTTGATGCATCTCTTGTTGTCCTCTTTTAGGAATTGTATGCTTCAGTAATTGTTTGTGATTTGTCCTTGATTCAGGAAGATGTAGTTAAGCCTTTACTTGAAGTTACAAGGACGGCACTACTTCACGACTGCACCCTTCTCTGTGGCTGGAGGTATCTCTCAATTTTCTAAATAATTCCTTTCAATGTTTCAGTTTTTTCCCCTTGGAATTAATATCCCTGTATGGTTCCATGACTCATTCTGTTGGAAAATAGGATACTTTGCTGTAAATTTTAGAATAACATGAGTTAACTCTGCAGAAGAAAAATGAACAAGTTGTAGTGGAACTCTGTAAATTATCTGTTTGATCTGATTTCGACCAATCTGAGTCAGACTAATTGTATGAGATAGTCGTTGAGTCTTTCCTTTCCTTTCCTTTCCTTTTTGTTCTTTTTTGGGCTTCTTTCTAGATATAAAAAAACAAAAAGGATGCTTGCTGTGCACGGGTGTTATTTTAGGAATCTGAGGAATCGGTCAGTTGCATGCATGATATCCTTTTAACTACATGCTCTCTTGTTTTGGGTCCTAGAAAACACAAACTCAGGACCTGAGGTTGATAATTCAATTTTTCCCCCTAACTGATAGTTTGTAATTCTTATAACTTATGTACAGAAGATTGTTTAGTAGAAATTCATAAAAGAACAAGAGTATCATTTGAACTAGGAGTAGTATTATGTGGACTTGGTCCCACATAGGTACAATTGTAGGCGGTGGATCATGTTTTAGTTAAACATTTGTTTGATGGTGATAGCTTTTCTAGAATAGGCATCATTATTTTCATTCCGAAACATGTCTTGGCAAAGCATAGGAGGTTTTTAATCTTATGTTTGTTGATGATGGACTAACAATACTCCTCTTAGTTTGAAGAGGAATACGCGAGACATCTGACATGCCCGCCTCCATGAGTAATATTTTATGAAAATGCTAGTTGTGATTTGTTGCAATAATAGAAAATAAATGTCCATATTGACAAATTGAAACTATGGTTTTCCTCCATTTCCCGATGAGGATGATTCTATCAGGGAAACTGCAGATACTAGGCAGAGCAACTCTCATCTTCAATGGGACTACAGACTACTCACTGGTCACAAAGACAACAGTCAAGTAATAAGTCATGCTACAGGAGTTTCTAACCTGTTTTTGGTAAAGGAGGTTAACCAAGTCTGTCTTGAGTTTGCCTTCAGAGAAAACTAGGTCTTAAGACTAGTTCTCTCATCTTCACAGAATGCTCCACACTTAGAGATAATTGAGAATCTGCATAACAGGGAGGAGCATATTGTGTCTCCTATAGTATATATACAGTTATATTTTATTGGCTATTTACTGCCTTCTTTTCTTCTAGATTGTTGAAGTAATAAGGCTGTGTCTGTTTTCATTATGATTCCTTGGATCTCTTATGAGCACCTATAAGGAAATTAATTTTGGTCTCTGCCATGTGGACTATTCTTGTCTTCATTCTCTAGCTGGCAAGATTCAACTTACTGTGGATGCAACCTTTTGATCCCCTGTGAAAAATACCTTTGCTTGCTTTTCTTAACAATCTTTTTGGTCTTCTCCAGCTTGGAGGAATGCGGGAGGTACTTGGAGACAATAAAGGTTTATGAGAATAAACCTGCAGATAGTATTCAGGAGCGAATGGATAATGATTATTTATCCCGGGTACTTCTACATGGGCCATTCTCATTGTAGTTTGTCATCCTTTAACCATAATCTTCATTCTTGGTTCTAGGAACTTAGAAATTCAGAATGCTTGCTTGCTTGAGCTGAAACTACACTTCCTTTGTAGCTTGCTCATGCACTTACAGCTGTCCGACACGTTAACAAGACCGATGTGGTCACTCTTGGTTCTACATTTGGGGTAAGGTTAAGTCTCTTTCTCTCTAGTTCTACATTTGGGGTAAGGTTAAGTCTCTCTCTCTCTCTCTCTCTCTCTCTCTCATTTAACTTATATTCCTTGTTACTTGAACTGACTGCTTTGCATCTGTTGCAGGTAGATACTTTGTTAAAATCCTAGGATTCCTATTCCAAATCCTAAGGAAAAAGATTTATATGTATACCACAAATTCTGTTTATAGGTGAATCTTTGGATTCAGGGTTGAATCGTATAATTCAATATATGCTTTATCGAATCTTACGATTCAAGCAATTCATCCCACAGCCACGATCAAATGGCTAATATTAGTAATTCTTTACCCTTTCTGTAGTGTTTCTATGTTCAAGAAATTATCTAGTGACTAACCCTTTTTTTAGTGTTTCTTTGTTCAAGAAATTATCTAGTGATTAACAAAACTTCTCAAAATTTTGTGGGGTTTTAGGGTGGTTTTAAAGGTAAATATGAATCCTGCGTGATGGAGACGGTTGACTGCATGTGTGGATTTCATCCAACATTCTTTGACCTCATGAGGCACTTTGTTGCCATGTAATTGATTATTTGGGTAGTTTTATTTTCATTTAAAGAAAATTGACAAAAGAATGCTACTCTTTTATTTATTTATTTTTCAGTGAGGTTGATATCTCAAACGATATATATGTATTCATGCATATTTCTTTTATAATATTTCATAAGTCAATGATACTTTTCATATGAGTGTGTCATAGTCTTAGTTGTCACTGTATTGATGCTGCTTAGATGAAAATGAATGGATTATGAATAACTAATTTTTTATTTTTAGAAATTGTTTTATTATTTTTTTAAATTAAAAAATCCTATAATTTCCAGTACGATTCGCAAATTCAACCCCTTGAACGCTTTGTACTAGATTTCAATTTCTAGAACAATAGTTAGATCTATGGAATTGTCTTTCTACAATCTGCTTACTAAGAAGTGAATCTAAAATGTTTGCTAATGAAGCAGATGAGAAAAAAATTAAGTTCTTTAGCGTATGTATATTGTCGTTGGCATTTTATAAAGGTCCACTTTATTTAGATGGGCGTTTGAATGACCTTTATGACAATGCAGTCGCTTTCTCATATCATGGATGCTTCTATGGAAGACTTAGCTCGATGTCCTGGCATAGGGGAGCGGAAGGTATTCTCTATTATTTCTTTCCTCACATTTTAACAGTTCAGCATGTACCCATGTTTTTTCTATATGGCTTTGTTTAAGTTTATGCACATGTTCAATAATTTTTTTAAAAAATTTCATTTTGATCAAGTGAAAGTATATAAAATAAATAAATAAACAAAATTAAAAAAAAAGTCAACGTACATGAAAAAATGGGGGTCCTCATGGCTGATGCCAGCCTTTTGGGTTTAGATTTACTTCCTTTGAGATGGAAGGGACAACAACCAAAAGAAGCCTTAAATTTTTGGAAAGACACAAAAGAGTCATCTAAACCATGAAACCCCCAAAAAGTCCTAAGTCCTAGAACAATGTCTGCACAACTTTTTATACAATTTTTTGTCTGTGACAACTTTTTGTACAACTTTTTGTTAGCACACTACTTTTCCAACTTTTTTTTTCTAGAAGTCACACGAATGCATGTATCTTGTATACATACAAGTTGCGTATGCACTCGTATGCGTGTATGATGATCACCATTTACAAGCTGCACATGCACATGTACATGAGATACATGTGTGTGAGTGAGGACGGGAAAAAAGTTGTACAAAAAAGCAATGTACCGACAAAAAAGTTTACGAAAAGCAGTCGCGTACAAAATGAAGTCGTGCGAAAAGCAGTCGCGTATAAAAAAAGTTGTATGAAAAGCTGTGTGAGCACTGTTCTAAGACTTTTATAGGGGTTTTATTATTTGGATGACTTATTTGGTCTTTCCAAATATTTGTAGCCTCTTTGGTAATCGTCCCGAGATGGAATTGGATATATTGGGCAGATCATGTAACATAGGAATGATCATGGTTCAATAGCGGTTGCATTATCAGCCATAGTGGTTGAGGCTGTTACGCTATTTTGAAAATAGCAGTGCTATAGTCTAAGAACTAGTGAAACTAAGTAATTTTAATTTATAACACTATTTTTCCTATTTCTTTTCCTTAATAACTTTTCCTATAGTTGTCTCTACACTTATATGGTTCCAAATCACTAAAAAAAAAAAAAAATACAAGCTTAGCTGCCACACAATATTGAAAATTTTTTAACACTTAAAAAATTCACACCACTATGCCACATCATATTGCCCGCTTCATAACATTTTGGCCACTAGTTGCTGCACCGCCGTAACTGCTATTTTTATCTTTGGGAATGATGATGATGGCTAGGACAAGGCTTTGATGATGATAACCTAATATGGGAATAACAAATACTTTTTCTTCTTTGTTTGGTGGATCATTTGTTTATTAAATTATGGTAGCTCACTAAGCTAAGTAACATATTTCTTGACCTTTCTGTAAGAATTACAGTGTATAGGCCCTCATTGTCGTGTGAGGAGAGTAATATGTTGCTGCCAGGAGGCAAAGGAATCATACAGTTCTTGGGTTCCTTTTTGTCACTACTGATTGAGGTTATTGGATTCTTATGCCAGGAAGGGATTTTAGTCACATTTTTTTTAATGCAAGAGACCCTGGAAAGGAAAAAAATACATAAAAGCAGGAGAAAATAAGAGACCTTTTTTAGCAAGAAATAGAAAATACTCATTTCACGTCAGTATTGGGGGGTGCTATAACGAGATTCTGCATCAGTAATTTGCATGTATGTTTTAGAAACTAGTGATTAAGACGCACTGAAATTCTTTTGCATTCTATTTTATATAGGGGAAATTTTTTTTGAAGCTGATCTCCAATATATTTCAGGTGAAACGCTTATATGATACATTTCATGAACCATTCAGGCGTATTGTTCCAAAACCCACCATTGTTCAAGATGCCTCTATCCAGGAGAAGGCTGAACCTTCATCTGTGGGTGATAATGGTGGCATGGAAACTGCAGAAAAGGAGGCAGCTGAATCTAAACATGGAAAAGAACCTGTCACTACAGTTAAATCAGCCCTGGCTGCAGCCTTTTCCAAGTATTCAGAAAAAGTAGGCAAACAGGATGCTAGGAACTCTTCGGTGGAGAAAGGTGGCAAAACTAGCAGTGAAGCCTTGCCAGAAACAGAAACTGATAAAAGGAGTTCAGGTGAAAAAGATTCCAAACGGACATAATACAGCAATGAAAGGCGGCTAGCTGTGTAATCTGGGCATTTCATTAAATTCATACATGTTGTCTCTCCATAGTTACTATGGAGCTGAAATGCTATTTCAGAACTTTATGTCTGGGAATGATTGATTGTGGGATTTAGCAGCGACATTGAAGTAGTCAGAAAATTTGCTGTGGATAGTTGGATATTGTTTCAGATTCCTATCTGCATTTCCCTGTTTGAGTTGGAAAGGGTCACCTGCAAGGTAAGCTTATTTACCATATCCAATTCAACTTGTCAAAGAAAGCTTACATTTCACAAATAAGCTGATAGTAGTGTTGGTGTGTTTTGTGTGGGGGGGGGGGGGGGGGGGGGGGGGGGGGGGGGGGGGGGGCGCGGAAATGGTCGGGGTCCTGTATGAAGAGTACAAACTGGAGACTCTGGTGCGAATGTTGTAAACAGGCAATATTTCAGACAGTAATGAGGAGATTTTGTAAGTGTCTTTCTTGCTGTTTAATGTTTGTACCGTCGTTCCAATATGGGTATCAGAACCCATGAGGCTGGGTGGAAACCCAATGCATATTGCCAACACTTGATTTACTTCAACAAGTAGTGTTATGCTTGACCTATTATCGGGCCACATTATCATATTGTATCGGTATGTTGGTGATAACAACTGTGAATTGAAGTTGTGTATTGTGCAGGTATTCTTAATTCCGTTCTTGAAGATCTGATGGATTTCACCATCTTGAAAACAGTACTGCCCTGCTTATTGGCATTCGCCAGGGTAAAGCCTGCACTAGGCGGTATGCGCATTTGAAAGTTTTGAGTTTATGCCCAAAGATTCCCCACCGACACCCGAACACTTCCGGGGTTCACAAATCTTTGGTGAATCTGAAGTAATAATATATTGCAGTATTCTCATTTCTGACAAGTTTTTTCATATAGAATTTGTCTCGATTTTCTCATTTATTTTCATTTTAGGATATTTATAGATATAAATTCTAGATTTCCAAGTATAGGTGAACGGGTTCTGCTGATGGATCTAGCTCTGTGAGGGCATGTTTGTCTTGTTTCTACTAATTCATAGGGTGAATTTCTCAAATACAGCATAATATTATCAACTTTAAAAATTAATTTATCGAGGCAAATGCTATTATTTTAATATTTTAAAACATTAACTTCCTTAAGGTATACTACGTTACTACTATAATATTCAAAATACAATTAAACAAAACAAAATTTTATTTACAACTTTTGGAAAAGCAACTCAAAGCTTGCCAAGTTGGGTTTTTTTATTTTTATTTTTTTAATAATTTGGTACTATGCATAATTGAGCATGGTTTCTAGTAAAATGCCTTGAACTTGAGCTTGTTTTAGTACCATCAAAGCCTAGCTAGACTGGTCTGTTTAGAACCCAATGGTATGGTTTTTGTGTGTCTCGACCCTTAAAAAAGAAGAGGAGAAAAGGCTTACTTGAACTCGCCATGGCATTCCATCCCCAACGCCCGATTCATTCATTTCAAGGTTCGAAGATAATCTTACATATGCACTCCATGTACTGGCATTACTGGCCCATGTCAGGCTGGGGTGCTGGGCTGAGGCATATCCAGGGCCTATCAATATTTTGAAACATGGGCCTATCAAGCCTTACAAGCACTGTAAGTAGCTGGCCCAAGCATACAGCAAACAGCAGGCCAGCCCCGGCCATCGCTCAAGTTGGGCCGAGCCAGGGCTTCACTGAGGTACCAGAGCTAAATGCTCGAGATGGGGCCCCTGCTGTCAGCACCCAGAGCGCCATGGAACTGTAGTGATTCTGGGGAACCTCCTTACATGATGGACCCATGGACATCATGGATTTAGCATACCTTGCTTCTAGCACAGAATCGACTGCCATAGTTACAGCATTCCAACTTCCAAAACTGATTTAAGATGCAACATTTCCTTCATTCAGTTTCTCAAACTGGCTCTTACTTCTTCAAGGAAAATTTATTAATATTTGAAACTATAGTCTATAGATACACATGCAACAAATGCGAGCAAGGGAAGACAAATGCTAAGAGAAAGGGAAACGGTTTTTGTTGTTTGGTGGGGGGGGGGGGGCATATCTAGTTGTTTTGGAGTCAAATGAAATGTGGCCAATAAATGAAATTCTGACTAGGTCAATATGGAACAGGGAGAACTCAAAATGGGCATGTGCTTTTTATAGGTTTCCTTAGAGCAGCCATATCCTATCCCACCTTTCAACATGAGATTTTTTTTTTATATGACCTAGGATATTCCTTGTTAGCCCAACCTTAAGACCTTTGACATCCAGCCCGAGAGTTATCCGATTCTGACGAGCAAGGACTATTTTCTATAAAGTACATATATGGCCGCACACGTAGTATCTTAATAACACAAGGACGGGAGTTGAACTTTAGACCGTAGAGAACAAACCCAAAGCTCAAATCAATTGAACCAGCGCCCAGATGACCAACATGTCAATAGAGTACACGAACTGATTGCATGGAGCCAGAAAGCTCAACTGGATCAATTTATTCTTCAAATCCAAAAGAGTGGAAGCCAAAAATAATTGCAGTAATGTCTGAAATAAGCTTGTCTTCACAGAATGTGAAATTTAAAATCAGGGTAAGGATGTCCAAGTGCCTGCATGGGGGCCTCGGTGTAAGCACTGAGCATTCAGCTGCTTCAAAACCGACCATAAGTCCTGAGAGTACAAAGTTCACGTCTTATGTTCTCTAAAAGATCCAAGAATCACATTATACATGATACCTTCTTGAAAAACCAAAAAAAAGAAGGGAAAAAAAATTTTAATGGCCTTGGTCTTCTGATTGAATGTTGGCAACACGGGACAAAATCTTAGAGAGCTCCGAGATAGCCATCTGAACCTGGTAATCATCTTGGTCTCGATCCCTTGACCATGCAGCCGAGTGTTGACCAAATCTATATTCACTTGTTGCAGCCTTCGCCTTTCGAGAAGTTGATATAGCAATCTCTAGGTCCGACTGTCTCAGTGCCCTTGGTCCCTGAAGAAAAGCAAGGAAAATTTTTAGTCACTACATGGTTAAAGAAACAAGCCCATAATTGTCACTGAGATGCTAATCATTAATTGATATCCAGTCCAGAGTACTCAAGAGAAATTATATCTAGCGAAACAAATAAAGGCAAATTGACAATATAAAAGTATGAGCTAAGCTGCATACTAACATGCAGTGGTGCTCCACCATTCTTTTCCTCATGTAGTAGGTCCCTAACAGGGAAGTAGGCTGCTTGCTTGCAGAGTTCCAGCAGATCTGAACCAGTGTAGTCCTCACATAGGCTGGCTATATAATCATAGTCAATGTTGTCTTCCACTCTTTCACCCTTTAGTATCACCTTCAGGATTTTGGCTCTCTCATTGCGGTCGGGTATGCCAATTTCAAAAGTCTGGGGAAGACGCCGAAGTATAGCTTCATCTAGTTCTTGTGGACGATTGGTGGCAGCCAGAACCATCACCCGTGCATTTTCTATATTAATGTGAGGAAAAGTTAGTCCCATTGTCTGGAACTGGCATGCACTCTCAAGCCAGGAAACCCTTTTATTTGAGAGAGAGAGAGAGAGAGAGAGAGAGAGAGAGAGAGAGTGTGTGTGTGTGTGTGTCTGATAATTTTAAATATAAGGAATGAATGCTGTAAATGGATATTCTAAATAGCCTTTCAGTATCCTGTTAGTTTTAATTTACTGAAAGCAGCAGCCAGCAAAGAAATTTTTGCAAGAAATGTTCTGAATTGTCTACTCCTTACCTTGATAAAACTCTTTGAAAACTTTGAAGACTTATGATGGGACCTTGTTTTATCAATCTCGTGTTAGGATTAATGAGAATAAGGGTCAGATTCTGTTTGGAAAGTCTACTTTTTTGTGCCTATTCGACTTAAAAATTGGTTTAAATACATGTTTGAGTCCTTTACACTTTTTGGTAAAGTTTTTGTGAATGTCTTATTCAATCAGCTATAAGACCCTTTTTTTTGTTTAGACACTTTTTTCTTTTTTTTTTTTTATAAAAAAACCCTTTAGACACTTCTTAAAAAATGTAACAAAAATGTAACTTTTTAAAAATATATATGAATGTCAAAAGCAATTTAAAAAGTTTTTTTCTTTTATTTTATTATTATTATTATTTTTGACAAGTTTGCTCTTCTAACTTCTACAATATGGTTAAGTTTGTCTGAATTACTTTATGACAAATTTATCTGCACTGCTTTTACAATCTGACAATTTTGCCCATATGACTATTACGAAATGACAACTTTGCCTTTTCTAACTGAACCTTACATACTAAACAATATATTTGTAAAAGGTTGAAACAACTCTATTTCAAAGAGATCCATTTGAAGCAGCTCTATTTCCAAAAGATTAAGACTTGCCAAACATGCCCAAAATAAATTTGCCAAAATGACAGTACCAGAAGAACTACCCAAATGTATATGTGCATGACTTCCACAAATAGTATGTACACTATAAGTTATTAAATTAAAAAGGAAACCACAATGGATTTATGTTGTCAACAACATTTTTATAGTAATGAAGTAACATATCCTCACTTCTTCTTTTTATACTAATCGAGAGATATGGACAGCGAATGTCTAGTGACTAGGCTTTCAGAACTTGGTTGCAGTGCTACAATCAGGAAACTATTTTTTTGTTTTTTCTTTTTTGGAACAGTAAAATTTTATATTTTCTTACAGTATGAAGTTCCTGCCCAAAGGTACTGATGTCTAGAGCAACCTCAATAGCATAGATTAAAGTCCAATATAAATAAGACCCTCCTGGAAAGAGTTCAGAATGGTAGCAGCTATGAAATTAAAAGCATCCAAATTAAATAAATTGTTTCAGGAGTTCAAATACTTACGGTCAGTGGTAAAACCATCCCATAATGCCATGAACTCGGTTTTCATGTTGGTCATAGCTTCATGGTCTGTAGTACGGCGCTGTCCCAAGAAGCTATCGACTTCATCAATAAATATAATAGAAGGCTGAAGTTTATATGCCAGACTGAATACAGCAGCCACTGCAAGATTCAGTACTAGATTAACAATCTAATAAAGATTACTACCTGAGATGAGCTCAGGCTGCCAAAAAATAAATAATAAAAAAAAAAAAAGTAAGAGCCCCAATAATTGCATTGATTTGAGAAAATGATTATTACACTATGGAATTTCGAGGCTGTCAAAATGGCTCTGCTAGACCCAGATTCTAAACAACTCAAACCATGCTGTTGTTTTTTCCCATGTTCAAGGCTGGCCTGTTGAGAGCCCCATTTTCTTTCCTTCTTTACCCCAGAAATGCACATTGTTTTTCAGTTCGGATATTGGAATATTGCAAAAAGTGTATCGCTATAAAAACCCACTACCAGAACTAAAATGTAATGATGTTTCCAAACCATCCCATAATGACATGAACTTGGTTTTCATGTTAGTCATGGCTTCATGGTCTGTAGTACGGTGCTACTGCTGTCCCAAAAAGCTATTGACTCCATCAATAAATATAATATTAGGCTCGAGTTTATATGCCAAACTGAATACAGCAGCCACTGCAAAACTCAGTACTAGATTAACAATCTAATAAAGATAAATTCCTACCTGAGCTGAGGTCAGGCAACCAAAAAATAAAACTAAATAAAAAAGGAAAGAGCATCAATAATGACATCAATTTGAGAAAAGGATTATTACACTACGGAATTTTGAGGCTGTCAAAATGGATCCACTGGGCCCAGATTTTAAACAAATCAAACCACGCTTTCATTTTTCGCATGTTCAAGCCTGGCCCATTGACAGCCCCATTTTCTTTACTCTTTTTTTCCAGAAATGCCCATTCTTTTTCAGTTCAGAAATTGGAATATTGCAAAAAGTGTATCACTCTATACAAATCCACTACCAGAACTAAAATGGAAGGGTGTTTCTAGCAAACACCATGAGTTTATATCAGCCCCCCATATTTGTTTGTATAAAAATCAAACCAGAGTATCATTCAAAAGAATAATTAATTAATTAATTAATTAAGAGAAAAAAAAACAGAAGGTAAATTTATCAGATTACAAAATTCATCTGAAAAGTAACAAAGAACTTGAAAAAAACACTTGTAACAAAGAACTTGAAAACAAAACTATCTTACCAAACAAATTCACATGCTAAAAAAGGGGGAAAAAGAACTAAGTGCAGCAACACAAAGAGTATGATCTGATGGATGGCGTGAGTCACTGATTTAGGTATATGGGACTAGCTGCATCACATGAAATGCAACATTTCTTTATTATAGATGCAAAACAAAATATTGAAAGGAGCAAAAGGTTCATATGGACAGGCAACAAAGGCACCAGCAAAGTCTTGGAATATCAGCTTGTATTGGCTCCAGGAATGGGATAATGAAAACCACTAAAATCCACTAACCATATGCATGTTAATTTCTCGCTATTGTGCCAATAAGCGCTCTGTTTGCTGGCCCCAGAAGAAAAAGAATAAGCAGGCCAGCTAGTTAATAAAAATGAAAAGAAACCCAGTAAGGAATGAAGTATAGTTACCAAGTTTCTGTGCGTCACCAAACCATTTGCTCATGAGATTAGAGATCCTGACATTTATAAAGATAGCTCCAGACTCCTTTGCAATGGCCTTGGCAAGCATGGTCTTCCCAGTTCCCGGTGGCCCATACAACAAGACTCCTTTCTGAGGACTAAGAAGCTTCCCACTGGCAAACAATTCAGGTCTCCGTAATGGAAGGATCACTAGTTCAAACAATGCTTGTTTAACATTTTCCAAACCACCAATGGACTCAAATTCGACGTCGATATGGTCAGGGTTTATAACATCACAAGCTATCACATCCTTAAATATATCATTCAAAGGGAAAAGCAAATGTTAGAATTTAATAAGCAAAGAGAGAGAGAGAGAGAGAGAGAGAGAGAGAGAGAGAGAGAGAGAGAGAGACTGAAACCCCTAAAATGCATTAACAAGACCTTCTAGAAGTAGAAAATACTAACCCAAAACAGTAGTTTTGATATCAAGAGAATTAACATAAAGAATTGGCAAGCACAATCAAGAGAGAGAGAGAGAGAGAGAGAGAGAGAGAGAAAGATTGATTAGTATGTAAAAAAGTGAGTACCTCGTAGGGGTTGGTATCGATTAAAGGGCGACCCAAACGCTTGGAGATCTCCTTCTTGTGCTCAAGAGCTTTCTTGGTGGCGGCACGGTTTGGATCAAGATGACGGAGCCCCGCAAACAGAACGAGACAGCTCAAGGCAGCGCTTGCTGCATACAATACCAAGTCCTGTAAGAACCGAGTCTCAGGCCTTCCCATGCCTCCTCCTCCTCCTCCTCCTTCTCCTTTTCCTTTCTTCCACTCTTCTCCTTCAATTCAGAGATAAACCCCTAATCTAATAAACAACAACAACAACAACACTTTCGCCTATTTCTTTTCGTTGCGTTTCTACTTTTCGATTCTCAGCAGCTACCCAAGCAAGCGACCGAAACCACCCACCTTTCCTCCTCTGCACGTTTTGTAAAAGACGCATGTATTCTTTTGGAAATCATTCATCCCTCGCCGTAAGCTTAATTAATTCCAAGGTGTCATTATGTGTGGTAATTTTATTTTTTTTACATATTATTACTTTTTAAAAATAAAAGTGCCCACATTTATCCTTTAGTTTTTTCCGTATTTATTTATTTGTCTCTCCCGAGTCCTAATCAAACTACTAATACCATTCTATATTTATTCATATAGAATGGAGGACAGATTATGTTTATCTCTCTTCCTGCCAATGATAGTGGGTCACATAAAGCTGAGGTTCATTTATTCTGAATGCTAACTACACTTACCATCTCACAATAGTTTTATGTGGCATTTTTCCTCTCCTTCATCTCTAAAATGTTAAAATCAAAACAAATGAATTAAAACTACCACATTGTGATATAGAGAGTGTGACTAAGCTTTATTCTTAAACAAATAGTCGCTAAACCCACCCATTGGATTTGGTCTACAGATTAGAGAAGAATTGAATTAACCTAGCCTAATAAGATCTGTTGAGTGTAAACCCAATTGCTAAATTATTTGGTCCAACTCAGGTCTAGTCCGTATCTTGATAATGATAATAATAATAAAGGCATTTTTTTAAAACCTTTTTGCTTTATATATAAAAACCATTTTCGTGGAAAACAGTCCGAACATGCACCATGTTATCCTCTTAAAAGATGAATGTTAGGGAGAAGAATTTTTATTATTATTATTTTAAGCAACACAAACATGTAAACAATATCCAGTATAAGATCAATGTGTGGTTACCGGTCGGCCCCTTTGCCTTGTTTGTTAGGATGGGCTATAATTATTGAAGGAATGTATTATTTAGCCAATTGTTATTACTACTATTATAATAACTGAATGCCCCTATTGTCTCCAAGTGGCCTGACCACGGTGGGATACGGAAATGGAAGACACCAACCACATCCGGCACTAACCAGAGATGACTGGCACCGGAGACTTCCAATCAGCCCATTCTGGATAGCTCCCACAGGATGAATGGTCAAGATCATCACCCTTTTCATCTTTTTTGCTCAAGCAAGAAAAAAGATTGAATTGAACGAGAGGCAGATCATGTCTTTAATACTTTGATGACAATTCCCGTTTTGAAACTTGCAGATGGAAATGACACTTCTCAAGCTTAATATCAACATTTAACCCCCAAAAATAAACAAGTTCTTGCTCTCCTGGAAAATGGTCAATCCCCAATCTCATCTTTTCTCTCATTCTCCTGATCATCAGTCAGGCGTTGGGCATCATCTACTGGCTTCCTCGGGACTCCCAATCCTCGGATCTTGTTTTGGGATTCTTCTTGAGAAGAATGCAGCTTCATCCTTTCTTTCTCCTCCTCCTAATCATCAAGTATTCAAGAACCGCCAGTTAACACCATATAACATTAAAAGTTAGTATTAACACTGAACAAGTTTGTTGCTATATAAGAAACTACCTCCTCAAATCCCTGATGATGTGCATCCTTCTCTCCTTTAACTGGAGAAAGAAACTTCAGTGCATTCCCAAAGAGTTCGCTTGTCTTAATATCTCCACTCCTTATGCTTGCTTCCAGCTGCAAATGGATGGGCATGGGACTCAAGTTATGTTGACCGAAAAGAAGGGTGACTAAACATTTATGATCCCCACAGGTGCCAAATGGATACAGCACAGAAATGGGGGCAGATATATGATACATTATCCAAAATCAAGGATACAACCATCCTATCCATGGAAACTGTTATCTGTACTCCTTCAAGCAGTCTGCATATTGTTGAAATGAAGTTCACTCATGGGGCCCACTTACAACCATCCCTATCCATGGGATGAAGGCAGATGGGAAGGTCTCCTTATCTAAAACATCCGCCCCAGTAGATTACGTAGCCCTTGAGCCTTAAAATTCAAAGCACTTTTTACTATTTTTTTCAAATTCAATACAACAGTGAGTGACGGTTCAATGAGTATAAAATTGAGAATTGTGCCCAATCATAGGATGAAAAGAGAATAAGAAGGGCTGGACTGATCAAATGTGGGCCCCAGTGGGCCCCATAGAGCTGGTCTGCACATGTAGTCTGCTCACAGGAGGAGAACACCTGCCTCCTATACACTATATGAAATTTTGTATTTCCTATTAAAAGTTCTATAGATACTCTTACTTTTCACCTAAGTACATTTCAAAATTAAATGAAATTATCACTACTTGCAGTTTCCTCCTCACATTTTTTCATTATTTTGAGAAGAAAAAGAAAACACACGAAGCAATGGAATTAAGCAGGCCACAGAAAAATTGCAAGTATCACTGCAGTACAAGTACAGTACCAGTGTTGTATCCTTTAGATACGAGTACTCTAGCCATATACATAGTATGGGTATGGATGATGCAAATTTGTACCTGGATGTGAGCAATGCAAAAGATAATGCTAGAAAGTGGCAGCCAACTCTCATCAGGTGACAATGATAAATTTGTCCTGCAAAATGGCAATGGAATGAACAAAACCAAATCATTGAACATCATGACAATACATAAGAACAGCTGTGACGATATATTCAATATAATGTTACAAAAGCTTACCAAAGAATTGAAAACATATGATTCCAATGTTCGAAACCATGGTTTGCCTGATGAGCTGACAGCTCAAAAGGTAACCAAATCAAGAAAGTTAAAAGTGAATCTGACCAGAAAAATCAGTCAATCACCTGAATTACTCAACTCAGTGAACAAGGTCACACAAGAGAGTTAAAATTTTGAACACTGGATGAATCCAAATCCCCAAAGGGTTAGAGGCAGCCCAAACATTTCAAAGATGAGCATGAAAATACCAACTACCTTGCAGAACACATCCCTATGTTAGAAGTTAATACAATTTGAGATTGAACAGAAACTAAGTAGAAGAAAATGCCACAAAGAGATAGGAAATAAGACGCCTGTGTTTCCATTTCTTCTACACAGGCAACAGAGGAAATGGTAACATGAGCATCGGTGGGAACACAAACTACATAGGAGATGATGCCATGAAAAGATACATGAAATAATGGCACGTCAGGGTCCACAATGTTAGAAAAAGCTTGGCAGTGTGATACACTGGCAAGTGGCATGCAAAGCTAACCTTCAGCCACTTCATCAACAAATCTTCAAGAAAATTCAACTGAATCAACTTCAATCTAATTTAATATAGCTTAGGATCCAAAACAGTCCAAACAGACTATGTTTAACTTTCTAAACTACAAAATTGGTATATCTAATTAACAGTATCTGGATGGAAGATCAACCTTCTTAAATTATCTAACAGATAGTTGACCAACAACTTGGGCTGTATATTGTTGGAGACTATGAGACCCCGATATGACTACAGATACAGACATGGATACAGGAATTGGGGATACAACTCTACACTTTTGGAAATCTAGGACATGGATATGGATACGGGATATGGATACGGATATCCTAATTTTAAATTTAGATCACATTTGAATTACTTAAATTATCATTGCTTATGTTCCATTTAAATAATTTCTATGTTGAGAAGGAAGAAAATTTAAAGAACTAAATGAAATAATGGACTTGTTAAGTAAGATATGCTAAACTTATACTGTAAAAGCATCAGTGTAGTATTGGATAGCAATACAAGTATCGTATTGGTCAGATACGGATACATTGGGCTTGTACAAATATCCGAGTATCATAGGTTGCAGAGGTAAACATCAGAAAATGTGCATTTGGCTCTTCTAGTTGTAATCAGTCCCAAAACAGAATTCAGTACTGTAAAGGCAGTGAGGAGGTACATAACATAGAAATTAATCCAAAAATGACAATAACAATATTACGGAAAGTACATACAAAAAGTTCTTTAATCTATATGACCCAGGAAAACGATTGAAATTTACATTTTCAATCACAATATGAATAAAAAATAAGGAATTCTATATAAATGTAGTTGAGATGAGAATTTTGGGATGGATATGTGGTAAAACTAAGAAAGATAAAATCAGAAATGAACATTTTTTGGAACATTTATTAATAGCATCAATAGGTGATAAGATAAAAGAAACTCATTTGAGATGGTTTATATGTTCAAGGCAAGCTAGTAGCAGTGTTGATAAGGGAAGTTTTTTTATACAAGTTGATGGTCCACCGAGAGTTGTGGCACCCAAGATTTTCATTTGAGGTGGGCAGATGATGGCCATAATATTATTTTCTTCATGACTTCGTTGTATGAAGGGGGCATGATGCAACACCGGTAAGGGAAGATTAAGCAAAGGCTAATCCTCAAGCCTAAGCTTAAGGGATAGATTAAAGGATCCAAGTCTAGGCCTCTCACCTTAGACAATTGAGAGAAATCTCAAGAAAATTCTTATTGATGAAGTACTTCAAATGAGAGGATTACAACCCATCATATAGAATAGGGCCCTAATCAACTCAGGAAAAACAATAGAGACAAGTTAAAACAAATTAAAGACAATCGTAATCACAGTGGTTATAATAAATCCTCCTAAATTAGAAAGTTTGAAAATGTGTAATTACTGGATCTTTTAGAATGTGGGCCTATTGGGCTTCTTGGCTTTGGACTTGGACTTTTTAGGCCCATGGCCTGCATTAGCTCTCCTCGGCTTTGCGAGACTTGACTACAGCGAGTTAATGACTTGGTAGGTTTCATACAAGTCCGAATTAAGCTTCTGAAAATCAAGGGCAGTAATCCATATTGCATTAGAGAGAGGACGTCCCTTCCACTTTACTAGGAACCTGTGAAATCCACTGGATCTTGTAGAGACAAGCCGATCATCAAGGACATCTTCAATTTCTTCACAATGTGGTGGAACCACAGGTAACTTAAGCGCATGTTCTTCTGAATCCCCATCTTCATAATGACCATGATAGACAGTGAGGTCCTCAACATTGAAGGTGGAACTAATGTTCATCCCTTAAGGAAGGTCGAGAACATATGCATTGAAGCATATCTTCTTCATAATTTTAAATGGGCCAACATTGCGAGGATGTAGCTTTTTATAAGTTCCTGCTGGGAAGCATTCTCGTTTCAACCATATAGAACCAATTCACCTTCTTTGAAGCCAACAAACCTTCTTCAGACGTCGGCCAACAAACCTTCTTCAGACGTCGGCCCGTTGTTTATAGGAATCATGAACAGCCATAATGTGATTAGCAAAATCTTCCGCTTCATAACTTGGCCTTGCTTCAACAGGAAGAGAAATGAGGTTAGCTGGTAGGCGCGGTTTGACACCGGTGATAATCTCAAATGGAGATCTCCCTACCGTCCAATTGACAGAGTTATTGTAAGCAAACTCTGCCAAAGGTACAATGAGATCCCAATTGCCAATGTGCTCACCAATGAGACAACGAAGCAAATTTCCTTGTGGTCTGTCCGTCCATTTGCGGATGATAAGCACTGGGGAACTGTAACTTTGTTCGCATAATTTTCCACAATGTTCTCCAAAAGAAGCCCATAAACTTCGTATCTCTATCAGACACAATAGTTCAGGAAGTCCATGCAATCGAACAACTTCCTTGAAGAAGAGTTTGGCCATTTTCAATGCATTAGCAGTGGTGGAACATGGGATAAAGTAGGCCATCTTGAAAAATCTGTCAACAACTACAAAGATGGAGTCCACTTCCCCAGCTATTTTGAGCAAGCAAAGGACAAAATCCATGCTCAAATCTTGCCAAGGCTCATGTGTCACAAGTAAGGGCTGGTATGACCCTAAGTTCTTCCTCTGCCCCTTAGCAAGTTGACACAATCTGCACAATTCACAAATTCAAGCAACATCGGTCTTCAATTGGGGCCAAAAGAAGCGGTCCTCAACAATAACTAAAGTCTAATCTCTTCATAAATGACCATTGCATCCTCCCCCAGGGAGTTCTCGTAAGACATGCTCTTTGATAGAAATAGCCGAAAGGCATAGTTGATTTCCTCAAAAGGGATAGCCTTCATGAATGCTCGACTTAGATGTTTAGAAGTCTCACCATTGAGAATGTCTCCGTAGATAAGTCCAAAGTTTGAGTCATCTGGATACTCCTTTCGAATTGCTTCAAAGCCTAGGACAGTAACTAATATGGTCACCAGAAGATGAGATCGGCAACTCAAAGCATCAATAACTTAGTTTTCTATTCCCATTTTATGATGGAGCACAAATGTGAATTCTTGCAAATAAGCACTCCATTTGATATGGTTGGCACCCATTTTCTTCTAAGAATTGATGTGTTTCAGAGCTTCATGATCGGAATAAAGGATGAATTCTTTCCCGATCAAATAATGTTACCAATGATGAATTGCTTGGACCACAGCATAGAATTCCAATTCATATGGTTAATAGAGCTTCCTTGATTCATTCAACTTCTCCTTGAAAAAGGCAATGGGATGACCGTCTTAGCTTAAAACACCTCCAATTCCACTTTGAGATGCATCACAGCTAATTTCAAAGACTTCATCAAAGTCAGGGAGGCATAAGATAGGTGTTTTTGTCATCCTTTCCTTTATTTCATCAAAAGCCTTTGTGGAAGATGGTATCCATCTAAACTCTCCTTTCTTCATATAGTTAGTTATCGGGGCCATAATTGCGCTGAAGTTATGAATAAACCTCTATTAAAATGTAGCCAAGCCATGAAAACTGCGTACCTCAGGGAGAGCTTTTGGAAGTGGCCAATCAACAATAGCTTTGACCTTTTCCGGGTCGGCTTCAACTCCTTAGGCTAAAACAACAAATCCTAAGAAAACAACTTGGGAACTAAAGAACGTGCACTTTTTCAAATTGATATAAAATTTCTCCTAACAAAGAGTGCGCATGACAGCTCACAAGTGTTCTATATGATCATCCTGGCATCTGCTAAATCAAAATGTCATCAAAGTAAACAACAACAAACTTGCCGATGAATGGGCACAATAACTGTGTCATAACTCACATGAAGGTGTTGGGGGTGTTGGAGAGCCCAAATGGCAAGCATTCATACAAGTGATCCTTTGTCTTGAATCCCATCTTCCACTCATCTCCAGGACGAATACGAATCTTGTGATATCCACCCCGAAGATCAATTTTAGAGAAGATAGAAGATCTAGACATCATATCTAGCATGTCATCAAGCCGAGGTATCAGAAATCGATACTTTACAGTAATCTTGTTGATGGCCCAACTATTGATACACATATGCCAAGAACCATCCTTTGGTGCCAGAAGGGCTGAAACAGCGCAAGGACACAAGCTCTCGTGAATAGATTCTTTCTGAAGGAGATCATCAACTTTCCTCTTCAATTCGGCATGCTCTATGGGACTCATGCAATAAACTGGTAGATTTGGAAAACAAGAACAGGGAACCAAGTCAATTGCATGTTGAATATTCCTCATTGGTGGTAATTCATTTGGAAGCTCTACAGGAATGAGAACTCTAAAATCTGCAAGGACTGCAGGTAAGGGAATGGGTGTCTCAGATTATGGTATTGTATTCCCTTTTACCACTAGAGCATACATAATTCCCTGATCCTTGCTTCCTTCAAATTTCACATGGAAAGGATTCGGGAATCTGATTCCTGTTTTTGTGCTGTAGGTGAGGTGTCTTGCGGAGGAAGAGGAACGAGGTTGATTTTGCCATCCTTATGCTTGAATATATAAGTGTTGGCTTCTCCATCACTTTACACTTTGTGATCATAGAACCAAGGTCTTCCAAACACGATGTGGGTGACATTCAAGGGGATAACGTCACACCAAAGAGTATCTTCATATCAGCCCATCTTGAACGAAATCAGACACCTCTTGTTAACAACAATTGCAGTGTCATTAATCCATCCGACCTTGTATGGCTTTGGCTGTTTTTCTGTTGGCAACTTGAGTTTGTCAATTACCTCATGGGAGACTACATTCATGGCACTTCCCCCATCAATGATCAGGTTGCACAACCTATCACAACACCTCACTCTTGATCTGAAGCTTGTGGAGGATCTCCAATCTTCTGCTTGCTCTTTTGTTGTGGTGTACAACGGACGCAAGAGCAACACAGTGCTGCCATTTTCTGCTTGTTGGAAGTGGAACTGTTTTTCTTGTGCGGCGACGTTGTAACCATACGGGCCTTCAACTATAATTTCTTCATCATAGTTCTCATTGTCAGAAGTGTCATCTTCTTGCCTGGCAACTAGGGCTGTCAAAGGGCCGGGCCCGGGCCGGGCTTAGGTAAGCCCTTATCCTACCCTCACATGTGCGGGCCGGGCCTAACTGAGCAAAAGCCCTCAACTTTTACAGCGGGCCTATAATTTTTAGGCCCTTACCCAACCCTCAAGGGCTAGGGCCGGGCCAGGGCCGAGCCAGGGCCAAAAGAAAGGGAAATTCTTTTTCTTTAATGGAAATAAATCTTTTATATGCAACAACCTATGCCACCATCACTAACCAACTTTATACAAACCCTCCTCCTTTGCCCGAGCTAGGGATCGGGAATGTAATGCAAAAGGCAGTATGGCGGAGTTAAAAACTTTTTTTTTAAGGCATTGGTGGTGGGATAAAATCATTTTTACAATATAAAACATAAGGTGGATAATAATAATTCTATAAATGATAATAAATATATAACAAATAACAATAATTCTTTATTTAATTATTTAATCTACTTTTAGAATATCTAAAAGACCATCGAATGTATTACATCATTGTGTTGCTGCGTACGTATCCAATCTTATGTGCAAATTAAGACTTTTACAGTGTCAGATTTTAAACAACTCCTATATTGATCAAATACTCTTCCTCCCGTACTAAATGTTGATTCAGAAGCAACTGTAGAAATAGGAATTGCGAAAATGTCACAAGCTATTCTAGAGATAACTGGATATTTTGTTGAATTAACTTTCCACCAATCCAATATATTGAAAATTTCAAATTTATCCCTTGGCTCCTCCAAATAACAATCTAATTTCGATTTTTCCTCTACAACTATCTGAGTCATTTGTTCCTTAAAAGCTAAAAAATCATCTTCAAACTCATTAGATTTCTTTACCAAATCAACTTTATCCATATTTGACAATGTTTTAGTAGGTGCATCATAAACCAAATCATCTTCAAAGTCATTGTGGATATTATATATTTTATATTAAAATTTAATAAACAACGGGCCGGGCCGGGCCCCCTCGGGCCTAATTAGTCAAGCCTAAGCTCAGCCCTCTAGATGCGGGCTTTTAAAAATAAAGCCCTACCCTACCCTCGGGCTTTAAATGAAAAAAATAAGCCCTCGTTTTGAGGGCTTTTGCGGGCCGGGCCGGGCCGGGCCCCCTCTTTAAAGGGCCGGATTGACAGCCCTACTGGCAACATAAAGGTTCCTTGCATTTGGACATTCAGAGACATAATGTCCTTTGCCTTTGCAACGGAAACAGTCAATGTCTTTCTGGTTTGGGCGTATGTTGCCAGTCATAACAGTCTTCCCTTTAGGATCAACCCTCTGTGGAGGCCTTTGAGGTGGTGAGGCTTGCCATCGGGAAAATGAAAGGGCCTGCTGTTGGTAATGATCGCCGGGTAGTCATTTGGGTTCACCAAATCGCCTGGGATTTGGTTGCTACAAATGGTCTTCAACATGCAATGCCATGCGAAATATCTCTTCAATGGATTGAAAGTGTTGGGTAGTGAGTTTTCCAGCAATCTCTACCCGAAGGCCAGCTTTGTACCTCGAGACGGCTTGTCAATCAGTCTCCGTCACCTTACATCGGACCATAAGATCATGAAATCTCTCTGTGAAGGCCTCGACCGAAAAGCTACCTAGTTTGTAATCTACCAGCTCAAAAAGATCGTCAATATAATCTCTTGGCAGATACTTATCTTCCAATTTCTCTTCAATAGCATCCCATATGGTTACGGGTGGCCACCCCCTATTTGCATTTGCATCCTCTACAGTGCGCCACCATACACGTGCTACCCCTTTCATCTTCATTTTGACGAATGAAGCTTGCTTATCCTCATCCATCTAGTACCACTCAAAGTAATCTTCGATGGCCGTGATCCAATCAGTAAAGACTTTAACATCCAAGCGGCAAAAGAAATCAGGTACATCTACATGGACCTTCTTGGTGATGTCATCTTTCCGATCATGATGGTGATCATCACAGTCAGTCTCTTCGAGCAGCGTTGCATGAATTCGCAACATGATTCTCTTTCACCTTGATCACCATAACCAATTGAGTGATCTACATTGGTCTCAAGGATCCCATGGTGATCATTGTTGGAGTGGCTTGGACCCTCTTTGTTACCTCCATTATTGTTAGAGGTAGTTGGGTTTTCATTATTGGGCCTGATACTGGTCTAGGTGCGCTCCAACGTAAAGACACTACCTTTGAGGTGGTCCACTCAATCCAATAACTCTGCTAGCCAAGTATCGTGTTGCTTGTCGCCAAGCTTGCCATGGAAAATTTTGCCTGAGCAAGTCTGTGCCATTGCTTGTAGAACTCTCTCTCTCTCTCTCTCTCTCTCTCTCTCTCTCTCTCTCTCTCGTGCTTTTTTTTTTGGCACTGAAAGTCAGAGGGGGAATAACCCAGGCACTTTACAGGTTGACCCAACCGAAGTAATGTAGGGTCTCTCCGTTTTGGGTTTTAGGCTAACCTGCAATGAAGCCCAAAAGATGGGCTTGTCTTCTGTTTGTGAAGTGAGACAAGTGTGTTCACTGCCACCTCACTTTACTTGCTATATATAAAGGCAATGAAACGGCTGTTTCTTTGCCCCTATTGAACTTCAACTTTGAAGAGGGTAGCAGGGAGGAGTGCTAATGGTCGTTGCTGGTGGTCCACGGAGATGCCGGCGGGGGTTGACAATGCTGTTGGCTGGTTGACAGTGAGGTAGCCACCAGCCGACGATGAGGAGGATGCCGATAGCAAAGATGCTCAACGACCGGCAAGGGTATGTATATATATATTATTCTGTCAATCTCCTTTACTCTTGTTTTTTTTTATTTTTTTTCTGAGTTTTTGGTTTCTGGTGGCAGCGGTATTGATGGGTTTGGGGTTCTGTTGACGGGCTTTGGATGAAAATGGTGCTATGGTGGGAAGGGGATGGGTAGGGGTGGTGGTGTTAGGTTTTTAGGAATATGACCTTGAGTTTTGGCCGATATGGGGTACTAATCTATGGCTGGTTGGAGTTGGGCCGTGGGATTTTGGTGATGGCTAGCTTGTCGTCATTCTGTGATGGGCGAATGGAATGGCACAGATGTGAGGATGATGATGACAGTGATGATGGATGCTAGGGATGATCGTGATGATGGATGATCACAGATTAAGGTGATAATGGATTGCAAGAAAATTAGATAGAGAAATGGGATACTGGGGTACCTCACAATTGGTGATCTGATCAGTGACCCAAGAATGGATCTTTCATCTCTGATACCAATTTGATGCAACACCGGTAAGGGAAGATTAGCCAAAGGCTAATCCTCAAGTCTAAGCTTACGGGATGGATGGAAGGATCCAAGTCTAGGCTTGTCACCTTAGACAATTGAGAGAAATCTCAAGAAAATTCTTATTGATGAACTACTTCAAATGAGAGGATTACAATTATATAGAATAAGGCCCTAATCAACAAAGGAAAAACAACAAAGGCAAACTAAAAAAATTAAAGACACCATTGCATGACTTGTTTGACTTATTTGATTGCCCAAAGGCAAAGGTAAACAAATAAAGTCAAGTCAGTCCCAGTCGACCAAGGTTACAGCTGAATCCAACACTGACTTGCTGGACTTACGAATTATTGACTGCTATAACTGTCATCTTCTCTCTCCTCACAAATGCATTTAAGTCTTTTCAAATGGTGAAGTTTTTTTTTTTAATTAAGCACCAAACTTTCTTTCTAAAGAAAGGTGCTCATTGTTGCAACCACAATGTCTGTGAGTTCAACTCATATTAGCCACCCAAAAGCAGAAGAAAAATCTCTCAATCCTTCAGAAGCAAATAGGCACATATACCATTACCTATTTCTGTAACTAACACAATCTTAACCATTACAACCCTATCATTATGCCTCTTTAACATCTGTAATCTTCCCTTCAAATTCTTAATCAAACTGCCCCAGCTACTCCAATTCCATAATTATTCTTTCTCAAAGAGAAAAACTTAAACCCATACAAGCATTCACTCTACGAAACAAGTTAATGCTCATTCTCCTCCTCAAAGCGCTCTCTCAGTCAAAATCTCCCTCTTATTACTAAATCCAACACCTATCTTCCACAACCCTAAACCCTAACAATCCATTACAATTCCTACCGTGTGACCCAAAATCTCGATCGAGCTAGATAGCATTTACAATTCACGCCATAAAAGAATGAATTGAAACCCTTTCTGCATTACGAACCTGAAATAAGGAGCCAAGTACACAATCGAGTAAACCAGATAGCGTTGTCTCCCCGTATCGAGCCATGCAAAAATCCAACTCTGCCAAAATTGAGCAAAACCAACTTCAATTAACAAAAGCAGCATTAGAAGAAGAAGGCGAAGCGTAAGAAGATAGGGTAAAAAAAAAAAAAGCACAATCACCAGCCAGTTGAAGTAAGGGATGAAGCTGATGATTCCCATGACTGCAAACCTCGTATCGGTCGAATTGATACCAGACCCACCATCGGCATCGGCATCGGCATCATCTGCATCGCTGGTGACAGGGAAGACCAGGGAATTGAGGACGCAAGAGCCGATCGCGAGAGCGAAAGGCGCGTCCTGAGAGAGATCAGCTCTGCATTTGAAGCTTCTTTTCTTCCTCTGCAGTAAGAAAAAAAAAAAGAGAACTAGGGTTTAGGGTTTTGAAACTAGAAAAGGAAAGGAAGAGAGAGAAGAGAAGGTTGTTTTGGGGTTACCAGGTTCTTGTTATTGCTAGGATTAGGATGGAGAGATCTAAGACGAGAGAATCGAGAACGAAGAGGGGGTCGAATGAGGAGAGTGATGGATAAGAGAGATGCAGATGAAGAAGAAGAAGAGAGAGAGATCATGTTACACAAACAAGGAGGAAGAGGAGGAGGAGCAGCAGCAGCAGCAGTCCGAGGCTGGCATGGTATTCTTGCCACCTTTTGGTGGAGTGCTGTCTGGACTAGAGTCTGGGACAATGGCAATAAGACATGGTCCATGATAAAAATCACAGACTTAACATTGTAGGCATGTGGCGGATTTGGTGGGACCAGTAGCTAGTGTGGACATTTGCACTTTCTTTTGCCTTGGCGTGAGCTATTGGGCTAACGATTTAAGAACAGGTTTGGTTTAAAGTAGTCAAAGTGATGACGCCCCGTTTAAGAAAAATTTTTAACTGCTTAACAGAAATATATTTATTTATTACTTCAATACACGGTTAGGGGCCTATGGATCTTCGTTTTGATGTGCAATGGATCTGAGCTTAGATTTTCCTAAACTGGGACACCTGCATCATCAAATTTGACATCGCCCCTTACTGGAAATGTTCTTGTAATACTTATCTTCGAGCCCCACTCTCATGGTTGGGTGATGAGGGACGCCGTAGTGTAACATGTGCAAGCCCCCTCTTAACCTTCGAGATTGTCCTCAATCTTTTTTATCCTCATTGATTATTGAGCTAAGATATCAGAATAAATATCTTTTTTTTTTGTTAGTTTAAAGTTCAATTCTTATGAAAGTTTTGGATCTTTACATGTCCATACAATAGTTTCGTTTCACATACTATTCGCATATGCAACTCTTACATTTTAAAGTATTCCGCCAACTCATATCACTTCTCAATTCATTCGCTAAGACTATAATTCATAAAAAGACATATACCATGAGATCTACTTTTAAATATAAGGAGTGAGCACATCTATTATAGCCGGTGCAAATAAATAAGGGCTTAAAATTAACCCCTTCATCCAAAATATGGTAATCCACCAAATCAGATATCAAGTATCTTATCGTAGACTTTTTCTATATCAATGAAGACCTCATGCAGGCATTTTCTTTCCATAAGTTGTTTTAAGTGAGAAGATAACTTCCTTAGTTCATTTTCCTACTGTAAAACCAAATAGATTTTTAGTTATCTTGATCTCTTGTTTAAGTCTTTTCTAGATTGCTCTACCCCATAATTTCATAATGTGACTTATAAATTCCTTTTCTCAGTAATTTCTAATCCTTCTTATATTTCCTTTGTTCTACCCCATAATTTCATAGTGTGACTTATAAATTCCTTTTCTTGGTAATTTCTGTGACTCATATTTCATTTGCTCATATACATAAGTACTACAAGATTTTCTTATATATTTATCTCATATTTTCTTAAGGACTTCCTGAGCAGCCTTCACTTAAAGTCCATGTGGGATCCAAAGCAACACAACTTTAAATAAAGCTCATCAAATTAAGTTAATATGGAATTTAAATATTAAACCCCAAGATCAGAACTTTGATATTTTTGACGTGGGACTTAGAACAAAGTCTCAAAATGCTAACCAAAGCACTCCATTCTTATCCTTGTAGATTCTCTTTTCTTGACTCACGGTTAACACTTAACCTGCTCGTCTCAAAGGATGAACCCGTCAGATTTGGAGTCTCATAGTATCCACCATAAATCCAAACCACTCATGATACCACTAATCTTAAATATTACTAGAATTAGGCAAAACTTCCTTTAATTGTACAGCACCCACCGTCCATATTCTTGCCACACGTAGAACTTGAACTCACACATCACTGTGTCCGTAAATAACAGAAGAAAGATCCATCGCTAGGTTGATCTCGTTTATTTATTTATTTATTTATTTATTTTCACACAATTCATTTCCATTATCTTTCTAATTTGTAAATTCAATTTGAAAATGGAGACACCCATTGAAATAATAGATATTGAAGAGTAGGATAAGATGTGGGACGTATGGCCATTTGTTTTTAATCCATCATACAGGCTTCATTTGGAACCATGCTATCAAACTGGCTCGATTTCCTCATATAGACGTGGAAACGCTGCTCAGTCAAGTAAATATGTATGATCATCAAAATTCTCATTCACCAGCTTCTCCGATTTCAGACTCATAACGTCTAACTGGACTTCATTGGTTCATTAATGTCACAAACGGGCAAAATGGCCAAACCTTGGATTTGAATAACTTGATTATGAGGTTCTGATGGCCTTAACACTAGGCCTAAAGCACAGATAACAGAAACATCTATTGCCCACAACCCAATGTCATATAAACAGTAGTATACAGCAAGACCACCATCCCCAAAACGATGCCGACATATAAGGGGACAACTGTTCCAAAAAAGCGGAAAAAGAATCGCCAATTTGGCCTCCCATGACATACATACAGCAGAGGGATGGGTTGGTTGATGCTCACCTTTTGAATGAATGCACAGTGACGGCTAGCCTTGGACAGAAATATATACCTTGGAGGGCTTATCTCTTTTTATTTTTTGTCTGCGAAGGATGTGATCTCTCACAGGAATTCCTTCAATAAATAGTTGAAAAGCATAGACGGAGGAATTGAGATACCTCTACTTCTTCATTCTACAGGCTCTGATTGAGAATAAATGGCAACCAGTTAGCCAAAAGAAGATGGGGGGAAAAAAAGAAAGGAAAAAAATAACCGCTATTACAGGTTACCAGAATTTACACAGGCTCTTTTCTACAATTCATGATTTTCATCCTTTTTTCATGAATCCTTTTCTCCTCTTCTGCTACCATCTTCTTCTACTCGACCATACGCAGCACATAACTGTTGTTGTAGCTGAAATTGAAAGAAAACCAATCCAGGAAGGATTTGATAAATCAAACCTAAAGTTTCTGTCACCACTTCATTAAAGAGGATTACGCTTCAATATGATATGCAAACACATAAGCCTTTGATTCTGCTTTCAGTATTTGAAAATTTAGAATAATATTATATGCTATAAAAAAAGGTAGACAAGGGTGTATGAATATAAACAAATAAAAAAGAAAATTGCTGGATAAACAGCAATTTAATCTCTTTACACACAGGAGAAAAAATTTAAAAAAATAAAATAAAATCCCCAAAAAACCTCACACACATCTCTCTCCCTCCCTCCTCTCTCCTCCCCTTTCCCTCTTGCTGGCGACGAGCTCCGGCCAGCAAGAGGGGTCTCTCCCTCCCTCTTCCTCACCCTCCTATTCCTCTTCCTCTCCTCTCCTCTCCATCCCTCTTCCTCTCCTCTCCTCCCTCTTCCTCTCCCATTTTCCTCTCCTCTCCTCTCTACCACGTTCGGCCCTACGAGGCCGAACATCAGTGTGATGTTTGGCATCATAGGGCCAAACAAGGCAGAGAGGAGATGAGAGGAGGAGAGGAAAAGGGAGATAAAAATAGAGGATGAGGAGAGGAAGAGGAATAGGAATAGGAAGAGGGAGAGAGAGAGGAAAAGGAAGAGGAAGGAGCTCGGTGAGGAAGAGGGAGAGGAGAGAGAGAGAGAGCCCCCCTCCCGCCGGCCGGAGCTCATTGCCGGCCAAAGGGAAAGGGGGAGGAGAGGGATGTGTGTGGGGGAGAAAAGGGTATTTTGGGGATTTAAGAAAAAAAATTTTCTCATGTGTGATGAGAGAAAAAATTTGTGTTCAAATAGTAGCACTCACTAAAAAAAACAAAAAAGAAACTTCAAACTTAGAAAAAAGAAATTGGAAGAACAAAAACACTAGAAAATAAACAAATTAACTTCAGGGCGAAGCAGGCTTATGATGAAACTCAACCTAAACTGACACTCAACCAGCTCTGTTAATGACAGATTCAAGAATCCCCTTTATTTTTTTCATACATTCTCACCATTGATTTTTGACAAGTTAAAATCTCCTATTGAGATCCTATTATGCTGATTTTGATGAATTTTTTTATCCATGCATAGATCATCACTTGATTAATAGTCAAATGGGTCCCACAAAGTGTCCAAATAGCTATATGGGGGCTATCCCTTAAAGCGGAAAATCCCTAAACTCTGTTGTGTGTGTGTAGAGAGAGAGAGAGAGAGAGAGAGAGAGAGAGAGAGAGATGATCTCAACTTTGAACTAGAAACTCATGAAGTGATAGAAAAGGATCAAACAAATACTAACACTCATGGATAAGGTTAAAACTGAAAAGAGAACAAAGAGAAAAAGAAATAAACCTAAACCTAAAGCTCTAATACCAAGTTGAAATTTAGGGCTACATCTTGACAGGATAATTTGAACAAAATTCTCTTAGGTCATTTTATTAAGAACAGCCAGTGGCTATTTATAAGAGTACATCCAAAGATATCTACTCATGCTAGGAAACTTAATCATCAAACCTAATCCTTATCCAATCACAACTCTATCCTAAAGTAACTCCCAAAAATTACAAATAAACCCAATGAACTAAATTATAAATAAACCCACATATTTCTCAATATTCTGAACAGTTAGGACACATGCACGCACCGCACACATGGATGGCCATACACACATGCACTGAGAAGGCACACACATACACATAGCTTTAAAGTCAGTCAAATGACCAGGCATACTTAACACATTAGAAGCTATCTTTTTTAATTAAAACCAACATACATCAATGCATTTTGTTATTGATATTCTACTAATGAAAAAGTTTCACAGGATCTTCTCTCATTCAGGAATAACTAAAAAGATTTGTCATTCTAAGACCATATATATATTGCTTTTTTTTAAAAAAATCAAAAATAAACTTCACCTGTTTGTGTTTCAGCTTTGCTGCCGTCAGTTCATCAGTAAGGTTAATCATCCTGCAAGGTGAAGGAATTATAATGACAACGCATTTATCATCAGAAATTCATGATTCTATTCTCCTTTAGCCTGAAAAAACTGCTATGGAAATGAAATACCATAAGAATAAAAAAAATTCCTGAACAGCCAAACAATCAGTCACATCCAATTACAGTATTCGTGTAATTGTAACTACCTGGCTTGAAGCTCTGTAATCTTGGTAAGTAAAAGCCACTCCCTTTCAGATGCAGCTGCTTCAATCTGTAAAAATTAAGAGTTTTCCACTGGAATTGGAATCATCTTCCCATGGTAGACTGGAATATGTGACTGCCTTAAAGAATACATGATTAATGCTAAACAGCTAGTTTGAAAATTAACTTGTACACGGCACTTACACAAATGCTGGTGGATTAGATCCATCAACCAGGTATGCACTAATAGCATATCAAGGTTAAGTCCATTTCTGAAAGAAATTCTTTTTAGATTTTTTTTTCTTCTCTGATTAATACACTAATTAAATGGATCAGAAAGATATAAAGCTGCATCTGTTTCTCATAAATGTTCAAGACAGTATATAAATACAACAAAACAGAAGATGAGGTGAGGATGTACATACAGAAAAACAAGGTTGGTTTAGTACCATGCACAACAATGTTATGTCAAGATACATTCACAAAAATAGCTTAGCATCTATGAAAGCTTTAGCCATAGGCTGTGGAAACCAAGAGTATAAGGCAATCGGTGAGGCTAGTCTTGTCAACAGAAGAAAGTTGAATCCAACTAATTTTTATAGGAGAATTATGGTTCTGACTACTTAGGTTCTCTATCTTTGAGCAGAATTCAACAGTTAAACATATCGATCTGGCACACTAGAAAGGAGAATTAGGCAGATTAGTTTTGGAAGAATTAATGCTATTACTTGTTTAGAAAAAAATTAGTAGATATATCTTTGAGCATTTCTAGTTTGTTTAGAATAGTATGGTTTTTTCATTAATATTTTCAGGGATTCTTGTGGTGGTTATGAATAAGTTGACTTGGAATTGAGGAATCACGTGTGTCATTGTGATACAAGCAGCCTGAATTTAAAACATTGGAAATGGTAGAAAGCAGAATGCACGTGCTTGTGGAAAGACTACCTAAAGGATTATGATCCTATTTACAGGATTACTACTATGAGGTTACAGATTAACAGTTGTAGCCACCAAACCAGAAGGATGATGGGACGAACTAACCAGGTCAGTTTGGGAATTATGGTCTTCTTTATATGCAAAGATTTTTCTTTTCATTCTTCTGCTAGGACTTTTGAGAGCAGCATCAACAGTGGGAAGAGGGAACAATGAAGAAGTATCCCACAAATATGCTCAAAATCAGAGCAAAGAGCCATAAGAAATTGTACTAGTATAGTTTCCTCTCTATATGAGTGATAAGTGGTTGAATCAGCAGCAGAAACAAACATAGCTCTATTAGTCCTAATTGGTTCCACCAACCCAATTATCCTAACAAAGAAGTCATGTATGGTGTCGATGCCCAATTCATCATTACCTCCTAATGGAGTAAGTTTGGGTGTACAAACCTAGAAAACACACCAACCATCCTTAGTTTAAATTTTGCCAGTTGATTCCCAAAGGTAGCATCTGTAGTACTGGCAATCCAGAGTTGATTTTTCCAATACCAGCCTCATATTGCTCATACTTTGGAAATGTTTCATTGGGTGCCCCCATCTTCCCTGTGATATGCTTCCACAATTTGAGTCCTTTCAAGTATCTCTGAATGAGATAGGATAACAAGAATAATCACTCCATCCAATTTCACGATGAAACTAAACCATATTTGGAAAACAAGTGGTCTGTGAATGGAATGGGCTGTGCAACCCCTCCTTAGCTAGAGCTCAAAATCACAAATCTAGAGAATGGCTTTATTTAAACTTGGATCAGATCCAAGAAGTAACAATTATTCAAGGACACGCCACAGGGAAAAGCATCAGCACAAAATCCAACATATCCAATAAAAAAAAATGGAGTAGATGAAAACTGTTACTGAAAGTTGACTTAATCATAGATGGTCTGTACAAAAAAAATGCAGGATAGATGGTCTACTTACAGACACATCATTTTCTGAATTGCGAGCTTGCAGAGTCCCAGTTTGAAAAGCTGAAACATAATTTATACACTTGAGTAAGAATTTCTATAAGAACTTTATAGGTCAAATGAACTGATCATCCACTCACCATCAACTGCCTCAGCCTGTTGCAAGCTACTCAATAATGACAATATGAGTTCCTGTATGTTAAACAAAAAATTAGTACAATCTGTTGCAAGCTATTCAGAAATGTCATGAGATCCTGTATGCTAACAAATGAATGAGTATGAAAGAGTTTCAGAAGTATTGTTCTTTAAGAAAGGTTGGATGTTCTTCTAGTGTAAAACAAATATGGAATTTACAAAGAGAAATAAAAATAGTTCTACTTGTTGTAATGCAGTCTGCTGGAAGAGATTCTGAAGATGAGGCATGAGAACTGATGCAGGAATTGTACTGTTGCTGACTTCCTTAGGTGGCTTGCTGTTGGGCTGAGCAACAGCAAAGCAATGCAAAGTCAATTAGATTAGTTACTTAAGAAAGGTTCTAGAGTGCATCCACTGCTAAAATTAACAAAAACTTGCAAAAATTTAATCTCTGAAATTCAGTACACGACTCAAATGAACAATATCGGTCAACCAGATATCCATGAATTCAGTTGTTATTTATGACAAAAGTTTCTATGATACACTAATACTACAAAGTGCAAAATCTTCCACATGTCCACTGATATCATCTCAGTTCTCCCCAAAGGACCTCTTAATCTGGGGCAATTAGATGGCTTTTAATGCTACAATTTTGGTATTAAATTTAGAGAAGTTAATCAAGCCAGGGTAATAAAATGCACAATATCAACTTTTTGATCTTGGATTTCACAGCAGCAAGTTCAGACTGCTCTTGCCATATTCCAATGCAGCCACAATACATGGGTTCCTCTTGTTGAGCAAGTTAAGAGCATTCATGATGTACAGACACAACAAGAAACCATACCCCAATTAAATATCAGGGTTTCCCTGATAATTGCAAGGTTTGTGACTTTAATAAGGCTCAAAGTTGTGAAGTATGCAGGCAAAAAAAAACATAGAACATGTGATTTCTAGCTTCATGAATGCAAGCTCTTTAAGTGTATTTAGGATTTTGCAATCTGTATTGTCTATGTACAAAAAAGACAATGTTTTGTATACCTGCAGGCTGTCAGACTGTATAGTTCATAACTGTACTAGTAACTGTACATCTACCAACATGCTCTCTTTTTTTTATCATGTAATAAGTGCTTAAAGGAGATGATGAAGATGTTGAGCATAGGATAAAAGCTGGATGGTTGAAGTGGAAACTAGCTTCTGGAGTGCTTTGTAACAGACGAATGCCAATGAAATTGAAGGGCAAATTTACAGGACAATAGTTAGACCAGCTATGACCTATGGAGCAGAATGTTGGCCAATTAAGAAAACGCATATACCTAAGATAGATGTGGTGGAGATGAGAATGCTTAGGTGGATGTGTAGTAAAACTAGGAAAGATAAAATTAGAAATAAGCGCTTTCAAGAGCATTTAGAGGTAACACCAATAGGTAACACCAATAAAGGATAAGATTAGATAAATCCATTTAAAACGGTTTGGGCATGTTGAGCGTAGGCCGATTATGGCACCGGTAAGAAAAAGTTTGGCTATCCAAATAGATGGCCCATCAAGAGGTAGAGGTAGGCCGAAGAAAGCGTTGATGGAGGTAATCAAAATCAAATACATATTTGAAAAAGTTTAACTTATCTAAGGATTTGGGTCAAAATAAAATGGAATGGAGAAACAATATTTATGTAGCCAAATCCAACATAGTTGAAATAAAGCTTTGATGATAATGATAATGATGAAGTGCTTAAGTAGCATTATTGCATTTTCACACTGAATTGAGAATCTATTCAAGGTCATTTGTTCTATCATAGAAAACCCGAATGATTCCACCAAATTCTTGATATTAACCTTTAAACCTTTTTTTTCCAATTACACTACAAATTTAAGGTCTTGCCCAAATCTAATACAATACCAGAGTCTAGTTGCGAAACTTAAGTGGACAAACTAATTCATATGTTTTCAAGGCACTCAATATCTCATGTAGAAGATACTAAAAAAATAATAAAACTAATGAGGTGAATCCACATACCAATTGTAGAGAATCAGGTTGCCAATCGCCAACACTGGCAGATTTTCTTAATGGAGAAACCTGAAAATCATACTAGTAAAATGAGAAAAATAGAACTGGACATGTGCACTAAAAATATCTTTGGAGTGTCTAGATGTCATATGCATCATTGGCTTCTGACCTGAGAAGATCTTCTTGAAACTGAGGATAATGGAATATCCTACAAATCATATTTTCGTTTAGTAAATATAAAAAACCTCAGCACAAACATATTGATTATTAGACATCTACCTTTACAAGGTCAACATTTTCTGATGTTACTGAAAAGCGTCCTTTTATTTGTACCACATTAGCCTTTGACTTATCCTCCAACGAATCTCGATATCCTGTGGAAGAGAAAACATAAAAAATACAAAGTTTCTTTAGCACTTCAACTTGTACTTACTGTCAGACCAGATATTGTATTCCGACACATTCATGTCATGGTTGGTAAACTTTTAACAGCACTAAAGTGAAATTAATATTTACTTCACATAAAAATCAATATGTCACCTCCTGAAGATCTTATTGGAGCTGATAAACTGTTTAAAGAAGCTCGGTTTGAAAGCATCAGTGGACCACTAAAGCTTGGTGCTTTTCGTACATCACGCTTAAATTTCTCAGCAGATGGTTGACTGTCTCCCTCCCTCCTAATAACAATATCAAGCCCCACAAATGTGATGCATCTCAGTTTTAGTTCATATGAAAGTGCATTAGCTCCAAAAAGTTAACAGCTATGAAGTCGTCCAGTTCAATTTAAGCAAAGTCAAAACAGCTAAGCAGATAGCATGATTTATCTACACATTTGACTGGAACATCAAAAAGATTTTTTTTTTTTTTTTTTTTTTTTGAGGCACATGGTGTCCAAGAATAGATGATAAACTGGAAGGTGATTCCATCTAATAAGGAGAGGAATCACCTATGTTTGCATTTGGTGTACCCCCAAGACTATAGTTTTCGTTTTCTCTGTTTTTTTCTGATCAGCAGGTGTCAGGTCGAGGTGAGTTGAGGTTGAGTCACCCTCTCTCATGCAAAGTTAAAGCACTTGTTCAGGCAATACTTCTTGCTAAGACTCTCCACCATATTCTTCTTTCCAACTCACCTCTTCCTCTCCCCACTCCACCATCTCATCAACAAGGGTTAATAATATTAACCCTAATAGCTCTAAGATTCCTTCCTCTCCCACGAATCTCTAGATGCGTAGGGTTTTTGCCTTTTTGGAACAGAGATTAGGGTCTGGACTCAAGCTTCGGAGAAGGTTTTGCTTGGAAGAGGGGTTTTCAAGATTCAGAAGAGGAATGATGTAACACCTCATCCCATATCACTTATGAATAAAATATGAGTCTGGTATATAATGAACTATGTAAGTTACTACTAGTAACTTGGACTTAAGCATTTTGGGCCATGTGAAAGGCTCACCAAGTTATTGGGCCAGTGGGCTACTTGGGTCGTTACAAATGGTATTGAGCCATTTCACCAGCCAAAAATGTGGGACCCCCAATCTCGTGGGGAAAGCACTTAAGGCAAGATCAGGACAAAGCCAAGGTGCGCGAGCATGTGAGTCAAGCTAGGAAAATCCGCAAGGGACACGGGTGTGGAATGCCTCGGTCGCACATCGCCTGGTGAAGTTAGATGGATCCACAGGGATGTGTGGCCTTAAAGGGGGTAGATTGTAACACCCCATCCCATATCGCTTATAAATAAAATATGAGTCTGGTATATAATGAACTATGTAGGTTACTACTAGCAACTTGGGCTTAAACATTTTGGACCACATGAAAGGCTCGCCAAGTTATTGGGCCAGTGAGCCACTTAGGTCATTACAAATGATCAAATGGGAAATCGGTAGAAATGGGAGGTCGGGAGAGTTTTCAAGTGACTAATCTCATAAAATGGAAAAGAAGGTCTGGGGGAAGTATCCTGGGCTTAAAATGGAAGAAAATCAAGAAACTAGGGGTTGAAAGAGGTAAAAAGAGACTTTCTTCTCCTTGAATCTCCCCAAGAACAAGTTCTTAATCCAAAAGAAAAAAAAAATTGGAAATGGAGGGCTGTGGGGAGGATTCTCAAGCAAGAACAGGGGGAAACAGGTGAGTCCCATATGAACCAGCAGAGTCAGACAAGACCTGACTAGTTCAGACCTGAGTCCAAGTCCAGCTGAGTCAAATCGTACTCGGGCATGGTTTAGAACACTGATGTTCACTGTTCATTAGGAGGGTTTTTCGTAATGGGCGCATATATTTTACTAAAGGTTTGACCAGTTTCTCATGCTCCAGATTTTCCTTGTTAAAACCACCCACTAGCACTAAATTAGATCAAACAAGGCATCGAAGAACCTCCTTAATTGCAAGAATATTGTTTTTTTACTTCCTCTACACGGGGGACAGATTATAATAAAATTGCACCTTGTTTTGCAAGGAAATCTACCTCTACATTATCCCTCAATAAGAAGGAAAAAAGGAAAATATATACAAGCGGTATACATTAACTCACATCCCTTAATTGCTCTAATCCATCATGCTAATCTCTAAGGACACCTTGGTCGTGGTCAATGATGTAGGATGCAGAGGATGTTCCTCACTTGCTCATAGATTATCCATTGCAATTAGAATCAGGATAATTCTCTTTGTGCAGCCCTTAAATCAATCAGCACGGCCCACCCATAAACCCAAAGCACTCCACGCATAACACTTCCCTGGTCCATGACTGAGCCAAATTTCATGCCAATAGGAAAATATCTACAATCAGATTGATGTAATGAGAAACAAATGGTTAAAAAAAAATGCCAACACACTCATGGTTGAGTGGTGTTGAAGCGTGAGTTTTACAAACATGTGCAGGGATCGAACCTAGGGTCTTCAAGTTGAAAGTATCACTCTCACCAGCAGCCCAATGTAGCAATGAAAACAAAAACAGAAAAAAAAATAATAAAAATAAAAGAGAGTAAATCACTCATTTCATGCATGATTAATCTACTGGTGAGCCCTACACCAGATTGAAATTTGGCCCAATGATGGAACAGGAGCGGTTCTTTACTTTGAACAATTTGGAACTAAAATGCAGGCCCAACAAATTGTTTTATAGGGTTGCAAATGGAGAATTCTTTGAGTACTGCAATCTGAGAATCTAGATTCCATTCAAATAAGTTAATGATTAAAAAAAAAAGCACTTGAAGAAAAATCTCTAAGTGTATAAGAACTAATGGAAGGTAAACAACATAAGAAGTGCACCAATTGAAACACTTCCAAATATGCTGGTGAAAGCCTTTCCAGTATCAGACTTTGCTTTGCTTTTATTCTTTTACCACTATGATATGATTTCAGTAAATCCATCCACATAGGATTAAAAAATAATAATAAAATAAAACAAATAAAAACTGACAAGATGCACCTTTCAGCATTACGCTCCCTTTCTGATGAGTGATTAAGCACATTAGCAGGCACAAGAGGTCCACTCTGAGTTTGGCGAGCTTTTCCTACTTGCTTGATACAGCAGTTGTGGCCCATGTTGTTTTCTGATGATGAAGGTGTTGGATCATTGACTGATCCATCTTTCTCATGTTCATTAGAATTTTCCCGCTTACCGGAATTAAGCAAATCGGTTTCCAAAACTCCCCCTTCTGTAATCTTGTATCTTTCATCAGACCATTCAGAACAATTCCTATTTCCCCTGCAAGAGAAGTATGTGGGATAGGGGAAAAGACTCATCAACAAGACAACAACATATGCAAGATGTCCATGATCAGGCAAATGAAGTTGAATCTATATAACATGATTACGCAACATAATTTTGTAATGAACTCCTAGAGTCCTAGTTATATCAGAATTAAAATAATGCGACAATGGAAGTCAGGCTAATTCAGGAAATACCAAACATGATTAACTTTACATCCCACATATTCTATTCTTTCTTTCTTTTTTGATCTTCCTTTTCTGAAAAGTAATGTCCCGCTTCCATGAGTTACTTATTCAAGTCGGAACATGTAAATCACATCGACATCACTACTTAGCATATATCACACCTTCCTTCCAATTCATAACGATATTCAACTTGTAGAATGGAAAACATATGTGCAGTGAATGAAACACAGTACTTATTTGAATACACACACACAGGGAGGGAGAGAGAGGGAGAGAGATTTCTTGTTTCTCATTGAACATTTGAAACTTTTCCACTTAATGCATGAAACTATGATCCTTCTTATTTCTCATTGAACATTTGAAACTTTTCCACATAATGCATGAAACTATGATCCTTCTTGTTTCTCATTGAACAATTGAAACTTTTCCACATAATGCATGAAACTATGATTGCCAGTAAACTTGTGGACTGGCCAAATCAAGCAGAAAATTAGGTGTGATTATCTCTACCTTCTCAGTTACATGGTATTTTTAACTCAGTCAAGTAGAATTTTAAATTTTATTTAAAAAAAAGAAGGGCAACTTATGATTCAAAAATATCTTAAAAGGCCAAAAAATGAAAAAAAAATTCCTCTATTAATTATAATGGTAAGAGATACTCAAGTTCTCAAAAATATCCTGCCTGCAACTGAGTTTTGTCAAGTAAAAAATCAAGACTTGGTGAGAATAAAATTATAATATATTTATGAAGAAAAAGGGAAATAAGTGAAACACATACTAAAAATAAAATATATTAAAAGATACATGAGGAGAAACAGTGGCAGTCAAATAAACTAAACTAACTTATAAAAGTGTACATCCTTGGGGTGCATTACCTGAAGCTAACATCATCAGTAGACATGGATTTCCCAAAATTAGACGTTGAGTCAAATGGATCCTGACAATGATGATCAAACTTTCAATCCATCTGCCACAACTAAAATAAGTCGAAAAAAAAGAGGTCCTTCGTTTGAGAAATGATAAGATCCATAAACCTCTAGACCAGGTGTAGGGCCCACCTTCAGTTGATCCAACAATTCACATCACTTTGCATAGTTGGTGGAGTAAAATCCACTCCAATGAGATCAATTTGCAGTTTCACACCATTAAATTGATCACATTTTAAGTATATTGCTATCTTTAACACATGATTAAAACAACAATGTAAATCACTGCGGTTAGAGCGGAATTTGAGCTAGAGTCAATAAAGGGTGGCACATGTGACATGAATTGATTGGATTAAAAAAAATGCAAGCCTTGACCCTACTCACAGTCAACACCTGTCAAACCAGAGATGAGGAATGGTCAGGATGATATAACCATCAGGACCTAATCATTTCTCCTTTCAGTTAGCAGAATGCAAACTCGGCAGCATGAATAAATTAAAATAAGTGCACAAATTAATTTGGAGATGCTAGCCAACCTTATCACCAACTAATAACCTCAAGTTTTCATCATCATCCTTCAATTCAATCATATCATCACCATCTTGAACCTAGCCATGCATTATTACAATCAGTTAAGAAAAAACAAAGTGTATTTGAAAAGTAAATCATTTAAAATGGAGATTACCCAATGCAAGGATGTTAATGTGCATCCAATCATCTGACTATCTGAAGTATCCAATCCCAAAAAAAGCAGGAATGGAACTTGTTTTTGTATCCGAGAGAAATTCAGATCCAGATCCACATCGATGCAGATTGGATCCTTAACTTTCTGATCCTATCCCATCCTTGTATGATCCAACTGAAGGATCCAGAACCAGGTCGAATATTGTTATTGCAATTTTAAGGGCCCCACCACATATACAATTAAAAGCACTAGTTTGAGGCCCTTTCATCCAAGTATACAGATAAGCTCCACATCTTGTTTTGGATCCAGGTCCAAACCTGAACTGGAATCTTTATTCTATCAGATGATGCCAAATCCGGATCCAACACATAGGATCCATGTAAATCCAGCTACAGATCCTAACGATAGAAAACAAATCCTGATCCGGATGCACCATGTTTTTCCCCAGACCCAACCCATTTATTTCCTTTCCTTACCTCAATGAGATAAGCTTCCTAAACATGAAATTGTTTGACATAAAGAGCAATAAAGCATACCAGTGAGGCTTGCGCTTTCAAATCTTCAACATCAAAGTTCCACGCACTAACACCTCGCTTATATTCACTCTAGTAGAGGTAGCATAAGAAACAGCACAAAAACACATAGTGAGACCAAGGATTTCCAAAAAAGAAAAATAATAATAATAATAAAACAGATCCCACTTCGGTGTCTTCAAGATTTAGAGAAACACGACCTGACAAGAAACATGTAACAATTATAAGGATCTAATTTGATAAATTTTTGATGTAGGACAGTCCCCCATGGGTCGACCCGCCTTTGGGCCCAGCCCACCTATCTTAGTCTATTTAGAATTTTATTTGCTTATTTATCTTTAAAGTTATGTTTAAGTGGATATTTAAGTCTTGGCTGTCAATGTGTTTGGATGGTCCAGATTAGTCTTAGGTTTATTTATTTTCCTATATAATGATGTAATGCCCTATGCCTCTTTGGCTAGGAGCTAGAATTATTGATGATTAATCAAATCTGAGTCTTTTGGGATCTTCCCCAAGTGTTTTTTGGAGTTGTCCTCCAAATCTCTAACGCCTCCGAATCGGAGTTTGATGAGAGCCAAATTTCTCTAATGCCTCCAAACAGGAGTTTGGTGCGAGCCCAATTTTTCCCACTATCTTCATCTTCTACATTGCCCACCCCACGTCTCCCATTCCATTCCACATTAATTTCATACAGAAATTCAACAAGTAGAGACCTAGAATATTTTTTATACAAGAAAAACTTGAATGAAATCTCTCAATGTAAATCATTAAGAAAAGTTTCTCTACATAGTAGGTTGCAATACACATCACCGACAAAGTATGTATACTGCATGTACATAACTGAAAGCTTCTTCAAACAAATACTCTGTTGACCATAAATCAGTGTAGTTCAGGGATTTACAATAGATAATATCAGCTATTCAAGCTACTTGATTCAACAGGGGCTTTGGATTTTTTTTTTTTTTAATCTTCCTTGAAATTAAGAATGTCAGATCAATCAGCTGTGTTGAGTGCCCACTAAGTCACACCAATAGATAGACAATGTCTTCCTTTCATAAATGATGTTCGATCTCAGGGGAGTCCACATTTTCCTAGTCTCAGAATGGGTTTGATTTCCAATGATTTTCAGGCCTTGTCTCCATTTTACAAGGGGCTTATCCCAAAAACTTTAAATGGCCTTTTATGCAGCAGCCCTTGCATAAAAAAAAGTTGAAACATCTAAAATCCCATTTCAGCATCTTCAGAAATGGTAGGACATGCTTGAATAGAAATAAAGAACTCAATAATCCTTGTCGAGATACAAAAGCACTAACAAGATTTAGGCTTTATGTTCATCTAGTACAATCTTTCTCTTTTCTACTCCCTTTTTTTAAGAAAGTTCATTTAAGTACAATCTAGTAAAATCTGGAGTTCTATGGCTGACAATTGCCAACAAGATTGAAGGAAAAATTGTACGGAACAGCAATTAGACTAGCTATGACCTAAGGAGCAAAATGTTAGGCAATCAAAAAGTAACATATGCACAAAATGAATGTAGCATAGATGAGAATGTTGAGGTAAATGCGTGGTAAAACTAAGATAAAATTAAAAATGAGTACCTTTAAGAGCATTTAGGGGCAGCATCGATAGGAGATAAAATTAGAAAACCCCATTTGAGATGGTCTGGGCAAGTCCAACGCAAGCAGGCAACGGTGCCAGAAAGGAAAAGTTTTGCCATGCAAATTGACCGCCCACCAAGGGCAAGGGGTAGACCAAAGAAGACGTGGGTGTAGGTAGCAAAAATAGATATAAAGCAATGCAATTTCACTATGATTTTGGCTCAGGATAGATCAAAATGGAGAAACAAAATTCATATAGCCAACCCCAACATACTTGGAACAGGGCTTTGATAATGAAGAATCTAGTATAAACTTGACCACTAAAACCTTATCATTCTTTTTGTTAACCTCTACAAACTTCACCTTTATATGTCCATCAACTGCAACACCCACTCTACTTTTCATTATTATTTTCCTATATCACATTTTTTCTGAGTAAAAAATCTCAAACCATTTCTCGAGGTTTATACATACATGCATGCATACACACATACATAGATATACCTATAACAGAATTGTTCTCCATGATTGGACAACAACCTTTGGGCCCCACTCAGGTGGTCTGTGAGAGGGGGAGGGCTGCTCAATGAATATAGGGTGGCCTGACAAATCAGCATACTAAGAGAACATTTTATATAGTTTTTGAGGCCCCAAAACTATTAGTGGTTTGTCATCCTCCTCTATAGCTCTTCTCGCATTTCACTCATCTACTTCTCACTCAACACATTACACCCTCCACATGGTTTCTAGACTATGGTGCATCCAACCAAATGACCTCTGTAGCACAAAATTTAAACCACACTAAACCATATACGAGCCATGATTCAATCACCACGGCCAATGGTCACCAATTGCCAATTTTTGGTATGGGAACCCTTACATTATCTAATGTTTATTTGCTCCAAATTTAGCAGCTGATCTAATTTCCATTGGTCAACTTGTTGATTGTGGTTACCTTGATCATTCCACCCCCACCCCCCCACCCCCACCCCCACAACAACCTTCCCTCTATTTGTGGCATACAAGAACGACTAATTGGGAAAGTGATTGGGAAAGGGAGTAAGCATGGCATGCTCTTTCTGGACATGGGACAACATTCACTATTTGCTTCTTCTATGAGTGTTCTGAATAAATTGTGGACCATTTGGCATAAACACCTTGGTCATTTGGATAATGCAAATTTACTTTCATTGTTTAAAATTGGTAGTTTGGACAAATCTGTTACTGGGACTATGCTCTCTTCCTTTTCACAATCAAAATGTGAGGCTTGTTGTTTGAGTAAAAGTCATGTCTTGCCTTTTCCTATTCATCATTTATGTGCAACTGCTCCATTTGCTATTACTCACACAAATGTTTGGAGCATTGCTTCTCAATAGAGTAGACTTGGATGTAAGTATTATATTACATTCATAAATGATCATTGTAGCTAGACATGGATATACTTTTTAAAATCAAAATATGAAGTTTATTCCATGTTTTGCAAATTCTACAATATGGTGAGTACTCAATTTGAAAAAACCATTAAGATCCTACATTCAGATTCTAGGGAAGAATACACATTAAATGAATTCACCTCCTTTTTATCTGATAAAGGGAACCTTCACTAAAAACCTTGGCCTCACACACCACAACAGAATGGGATTCCGGAAAGGAAAAATCGTCACCTTTTGGAAATTGTCAAGACCCTTCTCGTTGAATCCCTAGTTCCACCTAAATTTTGGTGTGAAGAAGCACATATGGCTATCCATATCAAAAAAAGACTTCCTAGCTCTGTCCTCCGGAAAGTCGCTTGTTTTGAGTGCTTATTTGGACACCTACCCTCCTACTCACACATGAGGGTATTTGGCAAAAAAGACTTCCTAGCTCGGTCCTCCAGAAAGTCTCTCCTTTCGAGTGCTTATATGGACACTTGCCCTACTACTCACATATGAAGGTATTTGGCTGTCTATGTTTTGCTCATCTCCCATCCCTTGAGCAAAACAAATTATCCCCACAAGCCGTTCGCTACATGTTTCTTAGATATAGTAATGAGCACAAAGGCTTCCTTTGTTATGATCACAAGGAATGCCGATTACGTATCTCCCCGAATGTTGTTTTCTTGGAACATCTCACATTCTATTCCTCTTCTCCTCATACCAATATCCAAGTTTCTTACCTTCCTCAATTGACAACACCTGACTCTTCTGCATTGATTACTCAAGTTTATAAGTGGCGCACCAAACAACTGCCTCCAACTACTCTCACTACCAATCCACCACCGTGCCGGCTCCTTAAGCAAATGAAACTCATAGTGAAGGTAACCTTACTTTGCGACGCTCTAGTCGTGCCTCAGTTCCCTCAAATCGGTGTGGTTTTTTTAGTGTTGTTTACTTCTTCAGATCCCATTCCTATTTCAAATTCTTATTCTCATGTTGCTAATATCCCATGTTGGCAAGATACTATGACAGATGAATTATTAGCTCTTGAAATGAACAACAATTGGGATGCGGTGCTTCTTCAATGAAAAACATTCATTATCGGAAGCAAGTGGGTCTATTCACTAAAGTTTAGGTCTGATAGGAGTACTGATCGCTACAAAGCACGACTGTTGTCCAAGGCTATAAACAAGAATATGGAATTGACTATGAAGAAATATTTGCCTCCGTTACTAAAATGACTACAGTACGCTGTCTACTAGCCATTGCGACGGCTCATAACTGGCCTCTGTAGCAAATGGATGTCAAGAATGCCTTCTTACATGGCGATTTAAAGGAAATTGTGTATTTGTGTCCTCCATCGGGATATACATGTCTACCACAATATGTTTGCAAATTGAAAAAGTCTGCATACAGGCTTCACGCGCATGGTTTGATAAATTCCGCTCTACTATCCTTACAACCTACTTTCATCAAAGCCCAAATGACAATTCTCTTTTCATTTGAAGAACTTCGTGCGGCTATACCATTCTATTGATTTATGTTGATGATAAGGTCATCAGTAGCAACGATGAGACAGCCATTTCCAACCTGAAAACTTACCTCATGAATTCCTTCAAAATAACAGATTTGGGTCCCCTCACTTATTTTTTAGGGACTTTTAAGTCTAAAAGAACAAAGATGGTATTCGGGTGGTACAAACCAAATATGCTGATGATTTACTCAAAACGGCAAGACTTGATGATGCCAAGACATTTGCCACACCCATTGAATTCAATATTAAATTTAGCAAAGACAATGGGCCACCTCTTAAACACCCAACCTTGTTTCAATGGTTGGTTGGGAGCTTACTGCATCTGACTATGACAAAGCCAGATATCTCTCATGCCTTTCAGACTCTCAATCGGTTCATTAGCGATCCTTGTAAGTCGCATCTTCCAGTTGATTTTAGGATTCTTCGATATGTAAAGGGCACCCATGATCAAGGACTATTTTATCCGACCACTTCTTCACTACAACTACAAGCCTATGCTAATGCAAATTGGGCTGGGTGCCCTAATACTCGTAGATCCACAACCGGCTAGTGCATGTTCTTAAGAACATCACTCATCTCATATAAGAGTAAAAAACATCAGTCATCCCTTCCAAATCAACCACTGAAGCTGAATATCGGTCTATGTCCTCTGCTAGTGGCAAGATTGTCTAGCTTCATCAACTCCTTCGTGAGTTTGGCGTTTTTCTCAAAGACCCTACTCCGCTTTATGCAGATAACACTAGTGCCATTCGTATTGCAAAGAATGCTGTCTTCCATGAGTGAACTAAGCACATAGAGATTGATTGCCACTTCATTCGTCAACATTATATCTCTGGCAAACTCTGTTTGCCCAATGTTTCTTCACATGATCAACTAGCCAATGTGTTTACAAAAGGGCTACCCCGGGATCGACATGACTATCTTCTCTCCAAAGTGATGCATTATTCCACCCCGCCTCAATTTTAGGGTGAGTGTAAAGATAGGTCACCTGACCCACCTTGACAAGCCCAATACCAAAGCCCACACTTCATATCCACACGTGGGATCTTTGTGGGATTTGGTCAAACGTCATCTTATGGCATACTTAGCTTGTGTAATTGTAATCTTCCTAAAGTTCCCCTGTTAGCTTGTAATCAAAGATATTTAGACTATAATCATTGTAATCATAGGCCATGATCTCTCTCTCTCTCTCTCTCTCTCTCTCTCTCATGTTCTTCTTCTTCCCTCACATAAGGATTCACAAATCCTTACAATAAGTGCAACCCAAAAACTTAAGTAACATTTATTTTAAAGGCCATTAATAAAGAGCCATCATATGGACCTCTTCGCATACACAAAAATAGAAGCAGGTTATTAACACCACCTAGTCATTAGCTTAAAAGAAATGTAAGGCCATGAAGCTACTTCGTTAAAATTAATATTTATACTCCTCCACAGACTAATGCCAAACATTCACAATCTACCAGTGTGAGTTTCATTATATAGAAAAACAGATTAACGATAAAGAAGGATGCAGTTCAATTAAAAAATCAGTTAAAGAGGAATGCAAACAACCACAAATGCAAACATTACACACTATATGGTTTGATCACAGAGAACTGTCACTATTTAACACCTGGAAGAAAAAAAGAATCAACTCGAAAGGAAACTTCCACTAGAACCAAGTAAACATTATTGCAGACTGAGCATGTTCACAGATATGAAAAATAGTTTTACCTGTGACAATGCTTCTTGTTCTGCTGCTGATGGCATTTTCTTTAGAGCTAATTGTGCAGCATCCTTAAGCTGTGTGAAGGTGACGAGTTCAATAAATACTAGCAAAATAACCGGAGGTAGCAAGAACCATATCTCAGGTTGATATTCAGGTAGCTAACCTGGAGAGCTTTTACACGGTCCCAAAGTGGTGGCAAGTCAGTCAAAAGACTTTTCACAGAAAGCTCTGGAGGCTTTGCATTTCTGAAAAAGGAGTGTTTCAATAACTTTTCTGCTGTTGGCCTCTTTGTTTGATCTTTCACCAAGCACATGGCAACCATTTCTTTAAAGGACTGGTCACAACTGAAAATCTTTTATGAGAACATGATTCATAATCATTCCATATAGCAAAGCAATGTCTATTCACAATCTCACAACTCACACCTCCTTATAGAAAAGACAAGGGTATTATTTATCTAGTTATCTATCTATCTAATAAGATTCTCCACTAATGCATACAAAAGAGGTGGAGATATTGATAAAACTGTTCAGGACTGTTTGCATGCATGGAATTGAATACAAAGGAATTCATGGTCAAATGGGCTCCAACTAATAATTATTAAAGAAGTGAGGGGTGAAGGAAATAAGGTGATGCAGATGAGCCCTTGCCTTTCCAAGGATCTGAATTTCTAGGGTGACGGCCGGGTATTTATTTCCCATCTCTCCTTGATTCACTTTCCATTGAAGGAGAGATTATTTTATGGTCATTTTTTAGACATTCAGCTTTGTTCCTTCAACTTTAACCACTTTTAGAAATACAAGTCTTAGAATGCCTAGGAATTCAATTCCACGAAACAAATGGGCCCTTATTCTCTGATATGATTAATGATCCCAATCATTCATTTGTAAAATAATATATTTATATATAAAAACTTATACCTTGGAGAACTTTTTATCTCGGTCATAATCGAGTCCAGGTGGAGCATTTTGAATTGTCATCAAAAGAACCTAGAGGCAGGAAAACAGCCCACAAGTCAGAACATCTAATATAGTGGCCAATCAAATACAGTACATTATAGATGCTGTAGCATCAAGGTTTTAATCACTCAAATTTGACAATTAGGTTCTCAAAGCTCATCATTAATTATGACCAAGTTGGGCAAAAATAAGAGGAAATGTTGATTTTATTATATATCTCCTCAAGGTCTCATACTCAGCACCACATTTCAGTAGTCCGAACCAAATATATATTGCACAGTTTTTTTAAAATAGAAAGGTTGCAATTACATCATCAGATGATGATCAAAAGACTGATAATGTGTTAGGATTGGATGAATGAGTAGATCACCTGGACCAGACCAAGAAAGCAAAGGCCAGATCAAGGTGACCACAACTTGATTGTGCCAAAGGTCTCCATGAGACAACTATCATTCTTTGGACATATTAGCATGTGGTTGTCTATTGATTTGTTTTTATTTACTTAAGTTGTAAAGATACATTTTTCATTGAGTAAAACTCATCTTCAAACTGACCTCAACTCTTACGAGTTGTGAACCTTGGATGTTAGCCCACCTGAATAATGCAAATCATTGGGTTACTGGCAGATTGGAAGGTCTAGTCACAGATTATGTCCATAGGCCCCATATTGGAACAATTTGATGATGAAAACCATCTGATTCAGACCATCAATGCTTAGCAGCTATAAACAAACTCAGACCACTGAACTTTCTGGCCCCTGATCAGATGGTTGAAATCATTAGACTGTGCCATGAGGGGGCCATATCTAATACATGACAGGACCTACTGATCCCGCCACCAAGGAGTCACAAAACCCAACACAGCCCATGAACCCGGCCCACTGCCTATATTGGCCAAATGCAGGTTAGGCAATCTTGCCCACACTAAAGCAGGTCAACTAAGGTTTGAGCAGTGTTATAAACATGTAGTGTCTCAAGCCTGCAAAACCCCCTTCTCAACATGGCCCGTCTGCTACTAAATGTGGTTAAACCTTAGTTGATCAATAAGGACCAGCATACCCCAATTCCTGACCTGCAGCCTATATGGATCAGATGCTGACCTTCACATTGTAAGGCAGGGTCAGGTTTGACATGTCTGATAAATGGGTCGGGTAAAGGTCTCAGCTCGAAGACCCTACCTTTCAACCCAACCCGTTTGCCAACCGACCCCCAACCCAGTAATTTGTATGCATCCATGTGGGCCTAACATGCAAGCTCTCTAACCCAGAGTAGTGAGTGGTTCACAGTCGAACATTACTCATTTGTCACTTTGTTGTTATTTAAGTTATAAAGGACAGGATTTAAACATCGCATGTCTAATCCTATGGCCAACTCCGCCAGTTTTGCTGCCGGTCCCAAGCCCGAGTAAAGGAGGAGGATTGCGTTAGGTAAGTGACAGCCAACGTAAAACTTTGTCAAAACCCAAACATGAATTCTGAACAAATGATATTTCACGATAAGGGTAGGGCGTTCCCCGCTTTAAGCGACGCATTGCAGCATCGCCCGGCTGCAGTGAAAAGTGTACAAGGGCTACCACATGACTTTGGGCTAATGCGGTTAAAGAAGTTAGTCCATGAGAAGAAGAGGAGGAATAGGAAAATTAGACTTGCTACTTGGAATATAGGAACCTTGACAGGCAAGAGCATAGAGTTGGTAGAGGTAATAAAAAGAAGAAGAATTAGTGTGGCTTGTATACTGGAGACAAGGTGCAAAGGGAATAAAGCTAAGGAGCTCATGGATGGGTATCAGCTTTTCTATACAGGAAAGAGTAATACAAGAAATGGAGTGGGTATAATTATAGATAAGGATTTAAAAGAGAAAATTGTGGGGGTAAAGAGGTTTGGTGATAAAATTATAGCAATTAAACTAGTACTAGAGGAAGACATAATTCATATCATTAGTGCATATGCTCCCCAAGTAAGACTAGAAGAAAGTGTGAAAAAACAATTTTGAGAGGAGATGGATGATTTAATGCGAGAAATCCCAAATAGTGATAAAATTTTCCTTGGAGGGGATTTAAACGGGCATATAGGAAGAGATAATAGAGGATATGAGAGAGTGCATGGAGGGCATGGATTTGGAGAAAAGAATTCGGAAACACTATATTGGACTTTGCAGTGGCATTTGATCTTATAGTAGCAAATACTTACTTTAAAAAGAGAGCTGAGCATTTAATTACATATAAAAGTGGGAGTAATAGGAGTCAGATAGACTTTTTTCTAGTTAGAAAACAGGACCGATTGGCTTGTAAAGATTATAAGATTATCCCAGGAGAGAGTTTGACTACGCAACATAGGCTTAGAGTTTTAGATATTTGCATTAGAAGTAAAAAGAGAGCAGTAGTAAACAAAATGGACCATAAAACAAGGTGGAGAGATTTGAAGGGGGAAAGAGCAAATATATTTAAGGACAAAATGATTGAGAAAGGAGAATGGAATATTGAAGGAGAAATTACAGTAATGTGGAATCAAATGGCTAATTGCATTAGGAATATTGCAAAGGAGGTACTTGGAGAATCAAAAGGGAAGAGACATATTAATAAAGAAACATGGTGGTGGAGTATGGAGGTTCAGGAAGTTATTCGACAAAAAAAAACATTGCTACAAAGTTTGGCAGGGGACTAAGAGTATAGAAAATTTTGAGTTGTATAAGAAGGCAAAGAAAGAAGCTAAGAAAGTAGTAAGTAGTGCAAAGTTCAAAACATACGATGACTTCTATAATAGGTTGGGAACAAGAGAAGGAGAAAAGGATATGTTTAAGCTTGCAAAAATAAGAGAAAAGAAAAGTAGGGACTTAGATCATGTCAAATGTATCAAGGACAATGAGGAAAATATTTTGGTGAAGGACAACGATATTATAGAAAGGTGGAAAGAATATTTTAGTAAACTTTTAAATGAAGAATATTTGGGCGATACAAGAGTGGAGGAGGATACTTCATTACAAGAGTATACTTTTTTCCATAGAATTAGAGGGGTGGAAGTGAAGGAAGCATTGAAGCGAATGAAGACAGGAAAGGCAACAGGCCCAGATGGTATTCCGCTAAAGGTATGGAAATGCTTAGGAGAGGTTGGAATAAGTTGGTTATGTAGACTATTCAATAGGATACTTATGACAAAGAAAATGCCGGATGAATGGAGAAGAAGCATTGTAGTACCTATATATAAGAATAAAGGAGATATACAAAATTGTACCAACTATCGAAGGATTAAACTTATGAGTCACACTATGAAGTTATGGGAGAGAATAATAGAGCAAAGACTGAGAAAAAAGACTAAGATTTCAGAAAATCAATTTGGTTTTATGCCAGGGAGATCAACTATGGAAGCTATCTTTTCACTTAGGCAATTAATGGAAAAATACCGAGCAAAGAGGAAAAATCTACATATGGTCTTTATCGATTTGGAAAAAGCCTATGATAGAGTACCAAGGAATTTAATTTGATAGGTCTTAAAGAAAAGGAACGTCCCAAGAGGTTACATTGAACTTTTAAAGGATATGTACGAAGGTGCAATAACAAATGTGAAAACCACATGTGGAGAAACGAGCGGATTTCCCGTGACTATAGGCTTACATCAGGGATCATCCTTAAGCCCTTATCGCTTTGCATTAATTATGGATGAGTTAACTGTGCATATTCAAGAAGAAGTACCATGGTGTATGTTGTTCGCAGATGATATAGTATTGGTGGATGAATCAAGAGATAGTGTAAATGCGAAACTTGAGAGATGGCGGAGGGCATTAGAATCTAAAGGCTTTAAAATAAGTCGTACAAAGGCAGTATATACGGATTGCAATTTCAGTGGACATATATAAAGTGTTGAAACCACTGTCAAAATTGAAACCCATGAGATACCACGTAAAGATTCTTTTCGGTACCTAGGCTCAATGATTAGTAAGGATGGGGAGATTGACGAAGATGTGGAGTATAGGATAAGAGCCGGATGGCTGAAGTGGAGACTAAGAAGATGTGGAGTATAGGATAAGAGCTGGATGGCTGAAGTGGAGACTAACTTCGGGAGTACTTTGTAATAGACAAATGCCAACAAAATTAAAGGAAAAATTTTACAGGACAGTGGTTAGACCAGCTATGACATATGGAGCAGAATGTTGGCCAATTAAGAAGACACATATTCATAAGATGGATGTAGCGAAAATGAGAATGCTTAGGTGGATGTGTGGTAAAACTAGGAAAGATAAAATTAGAAATGAGCGCTTTCGAGAACATTTAGGGGTAGCACCAATAGGAGATAAGATTAGAGAAACTCGTTTAAGATGGTTTGGGCATGTTGAGCGTAGGCCAGTAATGGCACCGGTGAGAAGAAGTTTGAATATACAGGTGGAGGGTCCATCAAGAGGTAGGGCTAGGCCGAAGAAAACATGGATGGAAGTCATTAATTCAGATTTGAAGAAGTTGCACTTATCGAAAGATTTAGCTCAAAATAAAACGGAATGGAGAAATAGAATTCATGTAGCCGACCCCAATATGATTGGGATAAGGCTTTGATGATGATGATGATAATGATGATGATGATGTCTAATCCTATGGCCAAGGTTGACTTGAGGCATCATTACATTAAAGACTCCACAAACACTCATAATAAGTGCTGGTCGATTATTCCATTCTCAGACATTTCTGTTATATAGGGTTTGACATGTTCCCTATGGGATATGACAGTGGGATTCTGAATCGTGAATCAACACTATCAGCTGCTATTTGCATGTATCTCTTTTCTTTCCTCCTTTTCATTTTAACTTTTCTTTATCAGTAATGAGTATCTATTGACTTTACTTCCAATTCATTGTTATTGGTATCCTCAGGATTTGCACACCCAGACAAGTCAACTCTGACAGTCTTGAATTGCATTATTTTAGGAAAACAACATAAACTTTAAAATACATAACAGGATAAAATAACCAAAACACAAAGTCCATCCACCAGGAAACAAAAAAGGAGGAATTTGAATGAAACGAACAATGTCCTGATTAGGAGATTCCAAATGACACATGTACAAAGAAAGCAAAATGGATATTATTCACACCAGCAGCTTCAAACAAGGTTCTAAAAATTCAAGCACTATATCGTTAAAAGAAATAAAAAGGAAAAATTTTACAAAATGCCCCTTCCAAATAAAAGTGTTTTTCCCCTACACAAACATCCAATAAAAAAGCAGCAGTATTTATTGTTACTTCTTGAGATGGGCGTATCAATACTCAATCATTTGAGATGGTCTACATTTACGGAGACAATCACAAAGACCAAAGAAGAAATTGGTAGTATTTACTGTTATTTGAATACATTAAATCCAGTCATAACTACAACTTAAAAGTTGTTGAAATAGGGATAGTTAAAGCTTATGGGAACCCATTTCATGATAACTAAGAAAACCCATGTACATAGATGGGAGTTTTTGAAGTTTGGGCCGATTTATGAGAAATACATTATTATTATAAAAAAAACTTTAATGAGGCCTCCATGGATTGTTATGAAAAATTCACAACTGATCAAATTTAAGGGATATGTATTTTAAGGTATTGGTCCTCACCAAATTTAAATACAGTAAGTGGTGGTCCCACCATAAGATTATGCATTGGAACCATCAAATCAACTGTTATGCTCATGGACTGTTAAACTCCAAATCTCATTGCAATCAGCCATTGAATTCTTCATTCATAAATGTACATGATGAATCCATAGGAAACAGCAACTCTGACAAAAGTGAGATTTGAGAGCCTAATGCCCATGTACAAGGAACTGATTTGATGTTTTGGATTCAAGAAATCTGGGATCCACATATTCTAGTGAAAGGGCGGCCTACCCATAAAAGCTAGTCAAGGGCAACTAGCAGATCTGGACTCTCCCTACCCATATAAAACACGTGATTTTACAAGCATGAAAATAACAGAGACAGATAAATAAATCACATGTAGGTCTTGCATTTTGCATTTTGTGGAACCCACACTGAAAATTAGTCCAATGCGACACAAGGTAGATAGTTTATTAAGCAATTTTAATGAAGGAGTGAGCCACACCAGTAGAGTTTTGGTGTCAAATGGAAAGCTTTCCTTTAAAGAGCAGAAATAGAAAAGATGACTAATCATTCATTAGTTTAAAGAAGGAAAATATAGGAAGTTGTGAAGTCATTAAAAGGAGGAGACAAAATAGAAAACAACTCCTCTCTTCTCTTACTCGTTCAACTAAAAAGGCATTCTCTCCCCAAAACACCTGGACATTTTCGAGCGCTCCTCCCAAACACATGGACATTCTCTCCCCAATACAACTGACATGTTCAAGATAAAGTTGGCACATATACACTTCTTTATTAACAAAAGAATTGTTCATTGGAACACTCTTTCACACTAGGCCACATAAGATAGTGTCAAAAGATATTTCAACAACCATAAAGCATTTAGAATAACATTAATACAGATGCCAACTACACAAAAAAATAGGATGGTCAGTATACGGTGAATAAGGGAGCTCGTTGGTTATGGGTTCAAGAGTAGGTGTTGAAAATCGTGTTAAATAGAAAAAATGAAATGCAGTCCCAATCTACAAATCAGACTGTCGTACAATGCCCAGAAATAAGGAGGACCTTACTGAAATTAATCATTACTAACCTAGATTGCAGGACTAATCACCGAAAGTTCTCAATCATGGAGTATATACCTCAATCCATTGGAGAGAAATAGGAAAATATGAATTTTATTCAATTCTAAAATTTCTGTAAAAAGAAATATATGAACACATTACTGATATGCTTATATGGAAGTGCTTTTAAAACCCTAAAATCTGAATTTGGATCTCATCCATGCATCTAACCTTTTAGTCAACTAGACTGCTAACAGCAGGAGTCCTAACTAGACTAAAACAGAAATCAATCAAAAGAGAAGGAAATACAGGATATGGATACCACGCCTGCTGCAGTAACAGAGACACATATCTTAAACCAAACCATTCATTAAACCCTAAAAATCAAAGAACCAAACCTCACCGCTCATCTAATCCCTAAGATAACTTAATGTCCTAATTTTGAGAAGTCCTATTTATATCAAAACTACTAAATATAACTCTAGTAAGACCACAACTCTGAAGATCAGGCCTGCTGTATCATCAAAACCTTCCCTCACATTTCTGCATGTGGGTCCTAGGTGGCCCACCATTTGGGAAAGTGGACCCCACCATGTTGAAGAAATCTCAGAGACAACTAACTTGGTGTAAGGTTTCCTTTGGGTTTGGGCCCATATTGAACCATTTGAGTGAGGCCCAAAAAACATCCACTTGTTTGGTTACAGGATTTTTCTGTGTTTGCATAAAAGCCCCTGCTGTCTTTCAATATCTAACAACAGCCCATGGCAGTAAATTTTTGTCACTAATTCTAGACTATTTGGGGCCCATTTGATCATAAGTCCTCTTACAAAGGTGCCCAGGTCCCAAAGGCCCAATCACGAGTGTATAGAAATTTGAATGTTATTCAATTTTTTCTATCATAATCAATGGATGCAGGCTGGTCTGCATCAAAATGGAAAATTAATACTATTGCTGAAACTGTACTTACACCTAGACAATGGTAATGCCTAGAAATGCCTGACAACCACTTTGAGACAGTCCTTTGTTACACATTGCCAATTAATTACAAGAAATGGAAGTATGAGGTGTAAAATACACACATTTTGATGGAAGTCAACACCAGCATCCGATGTTGCTGACTATTAATCTGCAATAGTGAAGTCAAATTCACAATGGGCCTGTGGGAAATGTCACATCACACAAAGCAAAAGTTATGAGTTTGCTTTTTTTTCCCTCCTTATTGGTGCCTTTGCTTTTTCCCTATTGGTGCTTTGATGTTTGTGCGGTAGGGAGTGGCTTTAGTTTTTACCTGTGGTGAATGATGGATCATTGTTAAGGAAATTTAATCTAAAACGATGGATGGAAATTTCCATTTTTCCCATATTGTGCCAAGGATGGGGAGGGGCTCATTAGTTAGCCAAGGGCGGGGCAGGCCCGTTGATTAGCCACAGGTGCAGCTAATTGAGATGGTTTGCTTGTCTTGTTTCTCTTTTAATTACTAAAGTAATTGTTTATCTTTCAAAACTCACACAAAAAATGTCGATGAACCAAAATGAAAGATAATCAATAAAGGGAAGAAATTGCAATTACATTTTTTTTTTTTTTTACTTCAAGCATCCCATAAGTACAATTTATAGGAAATCCAGCTAACAGAAGTGACTTTGATTCAAATCATATCACCTTAAAAAAACATGAATAAAACAAAAATGACCACCCAAAAGAGTCCATAAATCATACTATTGCAGAAAATTGACATCTCCAGAAATTATCCAAACAATCTTCCAATCTTCAAGTAACCAGAGTCAAAAGTTAGTTAAGGCCAGGATGTCAAAAAAAATTCCATTTTCAGACTACAATGAAAAGTTTAGGAAAAATTTCTGCTCATAAAATCATTTTTTTTTAAGTTTACTTTTAGAAAAGCAAAATTGATCGATAGTCTGGTTAAAGATTGTATCTAGACCAGATCTTTTGTATGGAGTTTGGTCTTTCTCTTGTATTTGTTGTCGGTGTTGGTCAATAGAGTTATGTTCATGACCAGTTGGCCTTTGATGATTTGAAGGTCGCCGTGGCGAGTAACCCTGTGCTGCAGCTTCTGACCCATTCGATGCATTTCTAAGTGCACACCAATGCGTCTGACTACACCATTGGTGGGGTGTTCGTCTAGGAGGGACACTGGTTTCCATTGAAAGGCAGAAGCTAAATGATGTGGAGCAGTGTCATACGGTGCAGGAGAAGGAAATGACTGCTGTGGTCCATTGCCTTAGAACTTGGAGACATTACTTGTAGGGGTCCAAGTTCACCGAGCAGACAGATAACGTGGTGTCCAGCTACTCCTCTCTCAAAAGAAGCTATCGCCAAAGCAAGCTCATTGGCAAGATTTTTTGGCAGAGTTCGATACGGTGTTGGAGTACAATTCAGGTCGAACTAATCAAGTGGCCAACGCACTATCTGAAATGAATTGTCCTGGCGTTTGGCATCTCCAGTTTTTACCTCTATTTCTCTTAAAATGGATTCAAAATGGATTTAGAGCGTTTGGCAACCATCTTGTCCACCTCTATTTCAAATCCCATAAAAAGGCAGCATGTCTATTGGCCCAGCCTGGAAATCATTGAGAATTGAAACAGACCCATCATCTGAAGCGGAAAGACACAAGCTACTACGGAACTTGAGGTGGTGATTTTAGAATCAATGATTTTTCATTTCTTTTTAATTGTAGGTCCCTAAATGGTAATCCAGACTGTTGAAAGTATTTCTAAGCCCAAGTACAGCTATGGGCCCAAATTTGAGCCATTGAGCTGTCCGTGCAAAATATATCAGAACCATTGATCCTTTTTTTCTGGAGTTCTATGGGGGCCCAACAGCCCAATCCGAATCATCAATCTTCTTTGGAAGACTGAAAACGGCTGTGTGTACAAATCTCAGCTCCTGACTCACTGCAGATCTCAAGAAAAATGATGAAAACCGACTACCATTGGATACCCTCAGGTCAAATGCAGCAGTTTACACAGGATTTTCTACTAGTCTGTATGTTCCCTTTTTTCTAAAATGCGGTGCCAGTAAATTATGATCGAAACTACTGAAAATACTTCTGCCATACGGTTGGATATCCTCAGGTCAAATGCAGCAGTTTACATGGGATTTTTTGCTGGTCTGTTTTTCCCTTTGTTCTGAATTGTGGGGCCACTAATTTGATCCAGACTGTTGAAAATATTTCTGAGCCCAAACAGAGCTATTGGATAAAATTTAAGTCTTTGATCTAATTTTAAATCTCTAGATATATGCAAAATAGCCAGAACCATAAATCTCCATTTCTGGATTTCTTTGGGCCCCAAAAGCACGATCTGAACTGTTGATCCTCTTCGGAAGACTGAAAATGACTGTCGGTTTAAATGTCTCCCTGATTAGCAGCAAATCTCCAGAAAATGATGAAAAACCTAGAACAGTCGAATTCCTGAGACATCTCTTTCAACCACAATTTTTTCATCTTACCAAACGCTCTATTTAAAAAACATCTATTTCACACCTCTACTTTTGAAACAGGCCTATATCATATAGATCTAATTTATGCAGATATGACTTGTCAAACATCTTTAGAAGCAAAGGTACATACCTTCATTGGAGGGTACTTTGAAAAAGGTGCATGGCCATGTGCCAGCTCTAGGGCAGTAATTCCAAATGACCAGATGTCAGCCCTGTAAAACAGTAATGCAATAGTTAGGAAGGTCATAAGCAATATAAAAATTTCTCAATAAATGTCAGCTACTTGTGATATGAAAAACAGATACAGAAACAAGTAGACACAAAAAGGAAAAGAAGGATACTTCTCTCCATTTCACAAAATCCAGGAAGCAAAAACGGATATGGTATCCCACTTATTATATACCGCATAGATTTAGTCCAGTGTCTTCTACTTGAAATGTTTTACCTAAGCTAATAGATTTCTAATTTATTAAATGTAGTAGTCTTCTTTCTCCAAATATTAAGTGAAACGGTATTCAAGAACTTTAAATGTGATATGACTAAAAAATTTATAAAGCCACAAAGGCGCCATACATCTACTGACATCTCTTTCTCTCTCTCCATGACATCACAACCACCGTTTGACCATACTATGGTCAAAACCTTTTTTTTTCCCTTCTCTTGAAAGGTAATGAGCTTAAACTGTCTACACACTTCCAGACCAGAGAAGCACCAGATGATCCGACTTGAGTTGTCGAACCAAATGCAAGACTTTGCTAAAGCACATTCTACAAGTACCCTGGTGTGAACAAATGGCATGAGGACTGTGGACTGTGGAGAGCGAAATTGAGTACAAAATCTTGTTACTCCTACGATGGTTATTGTTCTTTTATATGTATAAAGGAACCTTATTTTACATTGCCCCATGAAACTTTATTTTGGTAATATGACTCAAACCCACAACCTCATGGTTGTGACGATGATCTCCTTTCAACTGTGCCATTGGCTCCTGCCATTTGTAATTTTCCATTATAATCTTAGCTTAATATTTTCCCTCAAGTAAGGGATTTGATTAAGATACTTGTAAGATTTCTTTGCATTGTCGAACTAATTTCTACCTATTGGTGTATCACAATGAGGATAAATGAGTACATTTCACACTCTTCGTTTGGTATAGCAGGTGATTGTGCATAGTATGTCATGGTATCAGATCATGGTCTTTGACACAGTGGAGTGACCTTTTACATCAGATTAGATGGAGCTTGTGTTGTGAATATCTTCTCCATCAAACAGCACTGTGAATGTAAATGCATATTAGAGGTGAGACCCATCTAGGCCTAGCAATCATTTTTGGACTTTGGAGGAGATCTCTCAAGACCTATCGTGCCTACTTAAGAGAAGATTTTAAAAGAATCTTTTAACATTTTCACATCAAAGGTCAGACACTAGATCTAATTTTTTGTCAGCCTCTCACAGAGTTTTGTGAACACCTTGGATTCATTGGATTATGGTGATTTTGGTTTGCAACCATATACACACGGAGAGGATATATATAACTACAAAAATTTTCAGGTGAGCTCGTGTGCAAATAGCTTAGATGCACACTACCCTTGAAACCTGACCTCCAACAATCAATCTGAATGAGACACATAACCACCCCCAAATGTCACTAATCCCATGCTTTTTTACACTAATCCAAATGGGATTAACCATTGGATTGAAAATAAAATAAAGATAAAAAAATCTTAAAATGTTAACTTGAGAGCCACAAATAAAGGAGTTACGATGATCTGAAGAACTTGTAATTTTGCAACAGGTGGGTCATATTCATATCCTTCTTACCCCACCTTCCCAATAAGTGATGTAGACCTAGGTGGGCCCCACAAGGGTGTGCAGAAATGGCATTGATGAGCATATGCCAACCTAAAAGGCCCTATATATATAGATAACAACATTCCTATGCATCCACATCTAATGGGCCCACTTTATCACCAATCCGAATGGATCACACACATAGACCCCCCAAAACCCAAATAGTCACCAGATCCCATGGGTTTGAACTGATCCAAATAGATTGAATTGCTAGACGGAGGGTCATTTTTTACTTTTTTAATATAAAGGCATTAAAATTGTGAGTCAGAAAAATGGGATTGACCTGAAACTTCACATTTGGGTTGGTTTAACATAGATCTTTCCATTCCCTTCCCCCCTTTGCTTTTTTCTTTTTCTTACCATGATCAGTGGGGCCTAGCAGACAATGTGGAAGGTACACAAAAATATTAACCATATACATAGGCAGAGCTAGAGGTAGCTCAGTGCATCCAATTGACCCCATTGAATTTTGTAAAAAAATGTATACCTATGTAGTAATATGAAAAAATTTGGAGGGCTTTACATAAATTGACCCCACTGGAATTGTTAAACAAAAAACATGGTAAGGGTCAATTTTGAAGAAACAGAATTTAGTTTAGGGTCACTCTTGACTCCAACTAAAAATCACACTCTCTTTTTTACTTCTTCCTAAGGAGTTCATATATGGTATTAAACTTTTGTTAAAAAAAATTATTAATTTAAGCAATAATATCAATGTCCCCGAGATTTCTTTTTCTTACTTGTCATTTAATAAGTTTGAATTAATTTTCTCGATGTTATTGAAAATATATGATACAACAAGGTATCATGTGAAAGTTGATTCTAATAAAATATTTAGAATTGATAGTAATTTGTTGAATGACCACTGACCAAAATTCCGGGCTACGCCACGGACCATATATATCTATTTTTTTTTAATTAGTGATTGTATTGAATGCTAAAAAAACTTTACAGTATAAGAAGACTATACCGAAACAAAAGGCCCCACCAAGAGAAGCGGAGAGCAAACAAGCTAAAAAGGAAGGGGACAACAGCCCCTAAAAGATGAGCAGCAACCCCAACAGAGGCAAAAAAAGACTAAGATACAAGGATAGAGGGCTTAGAGATTCCCTCTTTCGCAAGGCTGTAAGCATCGGAGTTTGTTGAACATCTAATATCGGCGTAGGATATGTTCAACTTCGTTGAGAGATGATGTGTCTCTTCAATCAAGTCAGCGAGATACCAAGGAGCAGTCGAGGGGTTATAAGCCCACCAAAAGATGCCAAGGAGTCACCTTTGACCAGTAAGCAAGTGGGGTTTAGCCGGACAGCTTCACGCAGCCCAACATTCAAGGCCAAAAGCTCGGCATTGTTGACAATACAGAAGCCCGCTAGGCCTCAGTGTGTGTGTGTGTATGTGCATCTATATATCATCAAAGCCTTGTCCCAACTATATTAGAGTTTGCTACATGAATTTTGTTTCAACAGTCCAGTTTATTATGAGTCAAATCCTCGGAAAGGCTACACTTCTTCAAATCTAGATGTCCTCTTTAGCCTATCCCCTTTCCTTGAGGCGCCATCCACTTGTATCAAGAAACTTCTCTGTAGCATCATTGTTGATCTATGTGGGACATGTCCAAATCATCTCAAACAAGTTTCCCATAATTTATCATCCATTGACGCTACCCCTAAATGCTCCCAAATGTGCTCATTTTTAATTCAGTGTTTTTACTATCACCACAGATCCATCTCAACATTCTCATCTATGCTACACTTTCTTTAGATAGTAACAATAATTTTTTTATAAAAAGAAAGAAAGTACATCAAAAGGCAACCAAAAGACTCTCGTTTACTAGTATAAGAGATGTATACCAAACACCGACCAGACAAAAAGGAGTACACAAGTGACATGATAAAAGCACTAAAATTACAAGAGCGATCGACCCCTTGCTTAGCTAAAGCATCCGCCAAACCTTTGGCAAACCTACGAATAAGCTGAAAAAACTCTCGAAGAGAGGTCATTATATTATGATTCTCATTAAAATAGAATTTCACCTTCCATATAGTCCATGTGTTGCTTCTTAATTGGCTAATAGTTTGCTACACATGTCATATCTCGTCTAAACACTGTCTAGTAAAATTTTTCCTTTACTTGTTTGTATGCATTAATCACAAAACACTCCAAAAGTAAATCTCTACTTCAACCATCGATCCCTTCTCCTATGTTGGACATCCTCCTCAATATCTCAATCCTTACTAATTATAAAAGACAAGCTATTGGAAAGAATCACTTTATGATATCTCTTTGATGTAGAACGGGCCCACAAGTGGTCCCTTCAAGATATATTAGGAATATTTTATTTTTATTAATAGATTTATCAATGAATTATAATTAGGATAGTTTCCATTATTAGATTAGGTTTTCTTAGGCCCTACGTTTGCTTCTCTTATTTATATTTCATTGTAGTAGGTTATTTTTGGAGACTTGATAATTTAATTGATTTGTGGGTTTATCCCTAGAGAGGTGTGTCCTTGTGTGTTGAAGTTTTGCTTGAAGACAATTCAACTTGTCCCCGGACACACGCTTCGGCACATCCCACAAGCCCTAACCCTAGAGCCTACAACAATTAATATCATAGCATAGATCCACATCGCTCTGATTGATCTCTAATCACCAATCAGAGCCTATCCACTATCACCACCCTCCCCATCACCACCATCCCCACAGCCAAACACCCTCCCATCTTCACCTCATCCCCACTGCCAAAAAAAAAAAAACTTTCCCAAAACCGAGCTACCTTCATCACTAGTCCATAAATCAAATTAGCGGCTGCTATGCTAAATTGAATTTAGTGCCGCTATTTCTGCCATGGCCGCTAGGAGGCCGCTACAAACCTCTACAGAGTGTGATTGATAGCTATATTCCGAAAAATTTTAAAATGCATAGTAAGGCATAATTCTTTACTTCTTTTACATAGTATCACTTATTTCTTTACTTCTTCTCTCTAAACACATTTTGATGACATTTCTTCACAACATTTTTTTTTAGCCTTTCATTTGTTTCTAAGCAATATGAATACATGTGAGAAAATAATATATATATATATCATTACTAAATTTTTTATTAATACAATAATACAAGACCTTATGCAATGAGGGGCAGCTATGGCCCCTTATCTTAGTTACTTTTGTAATAAAAAAATACATATTCTATCATTTTCCAATAATCTAGATTTTTTTGCCATTTTACAGACTTTTTTATGATTTTTTCAAATTGTACTGCTATGCAGCATTCCGATGGCAAACCACTATGACCACTGCTACTGCCATTTTCATCATTGATCCCTACCTCATTCTTGTCCCAAAACTAGTAACCCAATTCCACCGAACCCACCCCTCATGCAACTTGTCGAAGCAAGTGAGTTTTCTCTCTCTGTGATGTTCATCGTGAGTTTTATTGTGCCTTAGAGCTTAAATCCATATATTTGGATTCGAACAATCATCCAAAAGATTGTTCTACACCTAATCGGAGATCCGTGGCTGTGCCAATTTGATATCAAAGCCCAGATCCGATTGCCAGGGAAGCGTTGTCTATCCCGGAATTCACGTCTCCACCCACTATTCACCATTCACCCTTTACCACCCTACTAAAGACCCTAGTAGCCTCAAACCCATATCCGTCACCCATCTCAGCCACAGAGAACCCCACAACCCAACATCATTGAAGCCCCTCACACTAGAACCCAAACACCTCTCTCCCGAAGCCCACATCCATAAAAAAATAATAATAATAATAAAACATCCGAAACCCGAAACCCACACAAAACCCTTAATCCCGAAACCAATTCCCTTACCGAGACCCATTCCAGTTGAAACCCTAACCCTTTCCCCAACCATCTCGCCACCACCTTCATCTCAGATGAACGACACCCACATTCCGACTCCACCACTGTCCCAACCACACCCTCACCTACGAATCCAACCCCACCCATTTTCCCTTTGGCCATTGTCGCAGAGCACTAACACCATCGAAGAGAGACAGAGAGAGAGAAAAGAAAGGAGAGAGGAGAAGAAGTACCTGGCACCGTCGGCATTTGTCATCGTCGGCCTCCAGCTTCAGCACCATCGGCGGCAACGGCCACTGCAGCACAGCACCACCATCACCCCCTTCTATAGTCACTAGCACCACGGCCTGCTCCTCCCTCATTGATAGCATCTCCTCCCAACAGCTGAGCCTACCCTCTTTTAACAAAGTCGAATAGCAGGTAAAAGCCAAGACCATCCCTTCTCATTATTTTCCTTCCAACACAACACCCGAGACAGAAAGAAATAAAAAAGAGGATAGGCCTCTCCTTGATCCCACATACAATGCCCACTGATTTGCACTTGGGCCTAGGTTGGTCAGACTCAACACAAAGTCCAGCCAACACACCATTTCTTTCTCAAAAAATAAAAAATAAAAAATAAAAAAGCCACCATGCCTAGAAAGGGTGACGATCTCCAACATTGGATGACAGACAGACAAAAAGATGAAACCATACTTAAAGTAAGTCAAGAATTGGAGGATGTCACGGGACGTCTAAAACTTGCAGAAACTGCCATTACGGAGCTACAAAATAAGCAGTTTGTCATTCAAGAAGGATCATCTAATGTATCTCTTGTATATACACCCATTCGACCAGAAAAACCTAAGAATCAAGAATCCATTCGTGAATTTATGCAGCACCTTCTTGCTGAACGAGAACCCCAAGGTCCCCCAGCTGCTCCCCCACCTGATGACATCACAAGGAAAGTCAAAATTGATATTGCTAACTTTAGTGGTGATGCGAGTCCGAAAATTTTTGTTGATTGGCTTAATTCTCTAGAAGATTATTTTGCTTGGTATAGTATGAATGATGCACAGCGGATAGCCCTTACCAAGGTTAAACTCAAGGGTCTTACTCAAATTTGATGGTATTGCATTGAAAATAGTGAACTTGCAGTAGGCCAACCTATTATTCGGTGGAATAACATGAAAGATAGGCTCAAAGGCAATTTTCTACCTTCTGATTATATGGATACACTCCACTAAGAGTATCTAAGTCTCCAGCAAGTCACCTTAACATTAACAATGGAAGAATACACCAACAGCTCTCGCGAATACATTGTTCGCTGTAACTTGAAGACAGATGATCGTCTGACTATCACCAGATACATAGACATCTTGCATGCCAATATCAGACAAGAGGTAGTAATGTTTGACTATACCACAATTGATGAAATCTTCAATAAAGCCCGAAAAGCACAACATGAAATTCAGTCACTGAACGTAATGCTTTTCAAGCCAGGGAGTCTTCCACAAGGCAAGGTCCTGAACTTACCTATAATCGCAATCAAATGCAAGGTTATAGACCTCCTCCTCAGCGACCAACCCAACAAGCAACTCAGAATCCTCCACCAGGTATACAACAAAGGCAGGTTATCCCATAACAAAATTAGCAGTTTCCACATAATCAAAATGATAATCGTGCTCATGGCAGAATCAATAAGAGGGATATTGTTTGTCATGCTTGCAAACAACGAGGACACTACGCAAGTGAGTGCCCACATAGAAATTTATACACCTCCAATGAACCTGATAGTAATGAACAATATTATGAGTACGTCAAAATAGCGAAAGTTGATACAGATCCTGCTGATGAGAATTTTGAAGGGTGGATAAACGATACCGATCCTGATACTAATGGTACTCCACTGCTTTTTCTTGAGCATCGATTGTTAATGGCTAATGCAAAAGAGGAAAAGGAAAACTGGAATTATGCTTCAATTTTTTGGTGCAAAGTTAATTGCAAGGACAAATCATGCAACATGATTATTGATGGTGGCAATACAATGAACGTCATCTCCCAAGAAGCAGTTAAGAAGCTCAAGTTACCCACAGAAAAGCATCCACGACCTTATAAAGTTACATGGGTTGATAATTCTTCTATTCTTGCTCGTCAACAATGCATAGTTCCTATCAGAATTGGCACATATGAGGATACTATTTGATGTGACGTCATTCCAATGAACATTTTACATATTCTGTTCCCACAGCCTAGGCCACAAAAACTTAAGGTTATCATAGATCATGAGCACAACACTTACACTTTCAAGTGGAAAGGTGAGAAAATCAAGCTACCTCCTTTACCAACCCCACCCTCTTCACCTAAATCTAATGTTTCTACTTCTACATCTCCTCTTTTAACCATGTGAAGATTTGACGAAGAAAGCAAAGAGCAAGGTGTTATGTATGCCCTAGTTACCAAGCAAGTTGCAGATGACTCTCCAGCCACATCCATTCCACAAGAAGCGCAGCCACTATTGAAGAAGTTTGCTGATTTAGCTCCTGATAAATTGCCAAAGGAACTACCCCCATTAAGAGACATTCAACATACCATTGATCTTGTTCTAGGAGCTTCGTTACCAAACTTACCTGCATATCGGATGAGTCCAATGGAGCATGTTGAGTTAAAACGGCGAGTTAATGATCTGCTTATGAAAGATTATATTAGGAAAAATCTCAGACCGTGTGGCATTCCGGCACTTCTTACTCTAAAGAAAGATGGAAGCTGGCGAATGTGTGTAGATAATTGTGCAATCAAAAAAATCACAATAAAATATCGTTTCCGATCGCTCGGTTGAATGATATGTTAGATATGATGACTGGTATATGCATTTTTTCAAAAATTGGATCTACGAAGCAGTTATCATTAAATCCGCCTAGGAACAGATGATAGAACGAAAAATTGCATTTAAAAGCAAGGATGGTCTTTATGAATGGATGGTTACGCCATTCGGCTTAACCACTGCTCCTAGTACTGTTATACGGGTTATGATGCAATTGTTGTAGCCTTATATTGGGAAATTCGTCGTCGTTTACTTCGATGATATCCTAATTTACAGCAAAATAAAAGAAGATCACCTTCAGCATTTGGATAAAGTCTGTCACCTTCTTTGTCGGAAGTGTTTCTATATTAATCTCAAGAAATATACCTTCATAAGTGATTCTATTGTTTTCTTGGGATATATTGTGTCTGCATAAGGTATTAAAATGGATACTGAAAAGGTAAGAGAAATTCTCAATTGGCCTATTCCTACTACCCTTACTGAAGTTTGCAGTTTTCATGGTCTTACCAATTTTTACAAAAGGTTTATCTAAAACTTTAGTACTATTATGACTCCAGTTACTGACTGTATATAGAAAGGTGAATTCAAATGGACCAGCACAGCCATCAGGGTTTTCGAAAAGATCAAGCAAAAAATTACTACGGTGCCAGTCCTACAAGTTCCTAATTTTAACAAGCTCTTTGAAATTGCTTATGATGCCTCAAATGTAAGCATTGGCGGTGTTCTTAGCCAGGAAGGACATCCAATTGCTTTTTTCAGTAAGAAACTTTCTGATGCAAAACGAAAGTATTCTGCCCATGATTTGGAATTCTATGCTCCTGTCCAAACACTTCGTCACTGGAGGCATTATTTGATTGTTGATGAATTTGTGCTTTATTCTGACAATGATGCTTTGCAGCATCTACACTCCTAACAAAAGATCGGTACTAACCGTGCTAAGTGGAGTGCATATATACGATAGTTCAAATTCAATATTCGACATAAAGTAAGAAAGGATAACATGATTGCAGATGCATCAAGCTGGCAGAAGTATCTTTTGACCGCCATGTCTGTTAACGTGCCAAGTTTTGAGCAAATTAAACAGGATTATGCCATTGACAAAGACTTTGGTTTTAGTTATGCAGACCTTCTCAATGGTGATTATATTCAACATCCTCATTATCGTCTTCTTCATGACGGTTTCTTATTCAAAGGTATGCAACTCTTTCTTCCAGCTACTTCTATTCATAATATGTGGTGCAAGAGTTGCATGCAAGAGGATGTAGCGGACATTTGAGTCACGACAAAACGCTTGCTCTTGTCAACGACAGATATTATTGGCCTCGCATAAAAACCAATGTGATTTATATTTGTGAAAGATGTAGAACATGTCAGCTCGCTAAAGGAAACAAGAAGAACACTGGATTATATCAGCCTTTGCCTGTTCCCCACACTCCTTGGGGAAGACATTAGTATAGACTTTGTGCTAGGTTTACCCACGATTGCCAGAAAGGTGGATTATATCTTCGTCGTTGTTGACCGTTTTTCAAAAATGGCACAGTTTATTCCTCGCACTGCAACTACCGATGCTTACAAGGTGGCCAAATTATTCTTTAAAGAGGTTGTTTGCCTACATAGTCTTCCAAAGACTATTATTTCTGATCGAGATATGAAGTTTATGAGCTATTTTTGTAAGACCTTGTAGATGCCACCCAATACCAAGCTTAACTTTTCCACTGCTTATCATCCTCAATCTGATAGACAAACAGAAATGGTAAACAGAAGTCTTGGACAGTTGTTATGTTGTCTTGTGCGTGACCGTGTTTTAAACTGGGATTAAGTGCTACCTATGGCAGAATTTGCATACAGTAACTCAATCAATCAGTCCACGGGCACTTCACAATATGAAGCTATTACAAGAGTTTGTCCACGACTCCCTGTTGATCTCGTGCCTCTACCAATCGATGCAAGAGTTAGTGCTAATGCTGAACATTTCCTCCAACGCATGCAACAAGTGCATAATAAAGTATGCCGCTATATATTTACCAGCAATGATGTTTATAAAAAGAAAGCTAACAAATATCGTCGATTTGTTAAATTTAATGAAGGAAATATGATTATGATCCGTATTTGACCTAAAAGGCTGCTTCCTAAAGCTAATAAGAAGTTATACCCTCATAACTCCGGTCCATTCAAGATTCTACAAAAGATTAGCCCCAACACCTATGTTCTTGACCTTCTTCCTGATTTAGACGCCAGTGCTTAGTTCAATGTAGAGGATCTTACTCTCAACCGTGGTCATGATAATGAAGGAGATAACAACGATCAACTTATTTCCCTACCAGTTAATCTCCCACCTACTGATGAAATTGTTGATATCCTTGATAATTAAATTGTCTCCACATGTTAAGGAGGTTACCAGAAGTTTTATATTCGCTAGCGGAATCGTGCTCTCTCTGACGCTACATGGATTACAGCTACAGACTTCCAACGCATCAATCTTATCTTTATGAGAAATATGAAGCACTCAAGTCGCTAAAATCGAGTTTTTCCAAGCCGGAGAGAGCTGATGCAGGCCGTTCACAAATCCGGCCTAAATCGCAGGCCCACAGACAATGATGAGCCTACTTGATCCTTGATCTCTTCAAGGATCCCTAGCCTTAGTTAATTAGTAATTAGTTATTTATTTTTATTTTTATATTTAGTTAAGAATAAGACTTGCTTAACCTAAATTAATGAGTCATTATTATTTAGGATAGGCATTTCCTAGTTTAGAATTAGCCCCTCCTATATAAGAAGGAGCCTCCCATTGTAAAAGACATGCTTATTCAATCATATTGCAGCTTTCAAGTGAGTTTTCACTCTCTAGTGTAAATGCAAAGCTTGAGAGATAGCAGGGGACATTAGAATCTAAAGGCTTTAAAATAAGTCGTACAAAGACAGAATATATGAATTATAACTTCAGTGGACATATACAAAGTGTTGAAACCACTGTCAAAATTGAAACACATGAAATACCACGTAGATATTCTTTTTGGTACATAGGCTCAATAATTAGTAAGGATTGGGAGATTGACGAAGATGTAGAGCATATGATAAAAGCTGGAAGGCTGAAATGGAGACTAGCTTTTGAAGTGCTTTGTGACAGACGAATGCCAACGAAATTGAAAAGCAAATTTTACAGGACAGTAATTAAACCAGCTATGACATATGGAGCAGAATGTTGGCCAATTAAGAAGACGCATATTCATAAGATGGATGTAACGGAAATGAGAATGCTTAGATGGATGTGTGGTAAAACTAGGAAAGATAAAATTAGAAATAAGCGCTTTCGAGCGCAGCTAGGGGTAGTACCAATAGGGGATAAGATTAGAAAAACTCGTTTGAGATGGTTTGGGCATGTTGAGCGTAGGCCAGTAATGGCATCGGTGAAAAGAAGTTTGGCTATACAGGTGGATGGCCCATTAAGAAGTAGAGGTAGGCCGAAGAAAACATTGATGGTAGCCATAAACTCAAATTTGAAGAAGTTTAACTTATCGAAGAATTTGGCTCAAAATAAAACAGAATGGAGAAACAGAATTCATATAGTCGAACCCAACATGGTTGGGATAAGGCTTTGATGATGATGATGATAATGATAAAGTGAGTTTTCTCTCTCTGTGATGTTCATCGTGAGTCTTATTGTGCCTTAGGGCTTGAATCCATCTTTGGATTCAAACAATCATATGGGAAATTATTCTACACTCAATCGAAGATCCAGGGCTGCACCAGTATCAGAAAGCAACGAGAGGAGAGACCCCGACAAAAATGGATTCTACTCCCCTTTTCTCTTCTCTTCTTTTCCATCAAAGAAAAAGGAGCACAAGAGGCCCCACACGTGCCATTTGTGACACGTGCCAAGGTAGCATCCTCCCTTTAGTTATTAGGCAAGGACTTCTAGGTTTTTGACCCATTTGCAAAAAAAAGCCCATCCAGTTGAATTGCTGACATCATCACTATATCAGCAAAAGCAGTCCACACTGAGATCAAGGGCCAAAAGTTTTTTTTATGATTTCGGAACCATCTGACGTCAGATTTCAAATCCTTTTTCGCTAGTATATTCGTGGAAAGCATATCTATCAAGTTAGATTTTTAATTTGCATTAGGAAAAAGAATGCCTCCTAAGAAGCAAGTAGAGGTTGAATCTTCCTCTTCTGCTATGGAAGAATTGCACGGCACTCTTACAACATTATCTACAACAATTGCCCAAATGCAAACCACTCTAGAAAGAATGAAAACCAAATTGACAAATTTAGAAAATAATCAGCGTGCAGATAATCAGAGAGCTAATGGAGAAACTATTCGGAATCAACAGGATCCCTTAGTCAATAATGTTGATTGAAATTTAGGAATTAAACTCGCAATTCCTACATATGTTGGCAAATTAAAGCCCACTGAATTTATAAATTCATTAGTGTGTGTGGAAAGTATTTTGCACACAAACTAATGACTGAGTACAATAAAGTTACATTGGTTGCCACTTGATTATGTTGTAATATGGTAGGCTGAATTATAAAGAAAAAGGAGAAATCAAAATATAGACCCAGTTGAGACATGGATTGAGATGAAAAATATCTTGAAACAAAAATTCATCCATGTCAATTACTCAATAGATCTGCGTTCAAGCTTTCAAGACTTGAAGTAAGGATCCAAGACAGGTGTTGAATACTCTGAAGAATTCATGACAATGTACACTCGTTGTGGTTTGAATGAAAATGATGATATATTGGTTGAAAAATATTTTACTAGGTTGAGAATATACATTCAGCACATCCTTGCATTCCAAAATTTTGTAAAGTAGATGAAATTATCCAACATGCCATCAAACCCAAAGGTATTGCAAATTATCAGGCTCAAAAATTTAGTGCATCTAAATAGGCTCCGCAAAAGAATTCATATCTATAAGATGCTAAACCAAGTGGTTCTTCGGGAAAGAATGTTGCCACAACATAAGGTCAAAATAGGATCATTTGCTTTCATTGTAAACAACGCTTAATGGAATGTCCAAAACACATACGCCTCATTGAGAATGAAGGTCATGTGAAAGATACCTCAGATGATTCTCAAGACAAAGAAGTAGAGCAAGTGGAGGACATAAAAGTAGACAACGAAGGTGAAACCCTCATGGTTATTGAAGGGGCTCCACAAACCGTTGAGAAGAAATGGTTGCGTAAAAATATTTTCCGTTCTATGGGCACAATACATAGGCAAACTTGCACCGTTGTAGTTAATGGCAGACATCGTGAAAATATCATCTCTCAAGCTCTTGTTAATTACCTTAAGTTGAAGGTTTACAAGCACAATCACCCCTACTTTGTCAAATAGCTAATGACAAGTAATGAAGCATACGTACGCCACACATGCAAGGTTACTTTTGCCATTAGTGAGGATTACAAAGATACAATTTGGTAAGATATGCTACCTATAGATAGTGGTGATATCTTGTTGGGAAGCCCATGGATGTATGACAAACATGAAACTTATGGTATGCACAACATGTACACATTCATGCACAGTGAAAAGCAAGTCACACTTCATCCAAAAAAACCAGAACTGCTAAAGAAGAATTCAAGGGCAACTGCTATTAAGGAAGTGCTTCACGTCTATGATTCCCAGATACGGACACGGGTATAGATACGGACATGGGGAACGAGGGTTCGATACGCCAATTTGAAAATTTTAGGATACGGATACGGGTACGGCATTCCAAAAAATATATACATATAAATACTTATTATAGTACACAAATATTAAGAGGCCCACTGTGTGGATCAAATTTTCAATGAGGTGCGCCTGACAGTATCTTAACATAGAAGAAAATAAAAGAAAAAAAAAAAAAAAAGTGGGCCAAATGTCTTGGTTGGCCTAATAGCTCAATATTATAATAGAAAGAAATAATAAAAAACCCAACGGGCCCATTCTCATTAATAAAATGTGAAGGGTTCTTTTGCCCCTTTTGCATCTCTAGGGCATTCTCGAACAAAAAAGAAGAAGATGAATGAATAAGAAAAAGAGGAGGTCTACATGGCACCTAAAGCTAGAAGCTCGAAGTAGCAACAGTAGCAGAAAACAGCACAGTGATCTACTACCTAGTTAAAGAAGCAACCCATCAAAACAAAAGCAATAGCCCCTGTCAGTTTAGTTATCTTCTTCTTCGTTGCCACTTTCTCCTCCTCCTCTTCTCCTTTTTTGCTTTCCTTTTGATCAAACTAAGAAAAGGCTCATTTAGGAGTAAATTGGTTAAAATGGACAAAATCTGTTGTAATTTTTGGTAAAAAATATTGCATAGCCGTATCCTAAAATTGGGGGCCATATCCGAGCCGTATCTTGCCATATCCCGTACCCGTATCCGTATCGTATCGGTACGGATACCACAAGGCATTTGGAGTATCCGGGTATCATAGCTTCGCGTACATCATGTCTACAAAGGCAACTTCAAGAAGACACAAATGGACAACAAACTCTTCTTTCAACCTAGAGGGAAATGATGTAGAATGGGCCCACCAGTGGTCCCCCTTTAAGATAGATTAGGAATATTTTATTTTTATTAATAGATTTCTAATTGAATTATAATTGGGGTAGTTTCCATTATTAGATTAGGATTTTTTAGGCCCTAAGTTTGCTTCTCTTATTTATATTGCATTGTAGTAGGTCATTTTTTGAGACTTGCTAATTGAATAGAATTGTGGGTTTATCCCCAGAGAAGTGTGTCCTCGTGTATTAAAGTCTTCTTAAAAACAATTCTACGTGTCCTTGAACAAGTATTTCGGTACTTACCGCAAGTCCTAACTTCAGGGCTTGCATAACTCTTAAGCTTCAATCCTCCCAGGAGTTGCATTTCTCTGTACATCCCTATTTTTTGAAATGGTTGTATGCTTGTACATCGCAATTGAAGTTGCAATTCACATATTTGACTTATTTTAAAGCCATCGGATTGTAAAGCCTCCCACCATCTCTCAAGTTTAGCATCCATGCCATCTCATGATTTTTCCACCGACATTATATCATCTCCAAATAGCATACACCAAAGTACCCCTCTTAAATATGGGCAGTTGACTTGTCCATCCTCGGTGAAAAAAGATAACAGCCTAAAGCAAACCCTTGATGCAAACCTGTTTTCACTAGAAACGAACATATCTCTACATGCGTAGTTCTCACACCATTTACTGCACCCTCATACATGCCCTTAATGATGTCCATATAACCTTTTGACACTCTCATTTTATCTAAGTCCCACCCAATCAAATCTCCATATACCATGTTGTAGGCTTTCTCTGAATTGATGAAGACCATATGAAGATTTAACAATTTATTATGTGGTATTGTAAACCTAAATATATTGGATTTGTCCAATTGATGCTTTTCTTGGGCTGTTTTGTGAAATGTTTGAATTGAAAACTGAAAGGTTTTTTTTTTTAATAAATTCTGATACTGGTTTTGGTGTTGCTTACCTAGTTGAGTGTCCATAGCCTCCTGGAAGGCTATCTTCGATAAAAGTGAAGTTGTACATATCCACTGTGTGGGGCTAAGAAGCACGGACACTTCTAAGAAAGTGACGTGTCCGTGTCGGACACGTGTCGAACACCGACACTCCTCGGACACTCTCGGACACGTGTCCGATACTATTTAGCCGTGTCCATAATTAAAAACTAAAAATCTTAATTTCGGACACTTATTTAACCCTCTTTTTGCAATGTGTCCCACAATTCTTAGCCCGTGTCTATGACTAAAAAATAAACATGTGACTAATATCTCTTGGACACTTTGTTAACATGTGGTTATTAAAACTTGTAGACTTAATATATGACAATTTTATAACATGGAAAAATATATGATTGTAAATATCAATCATATCACAAGCAAAAGACAAATAAATATTTCACTAAATACTAGGCCTCAAGATTAGCTTTTTTTTTGCTTTTTGTTTTGTTTTGTTTTTTTATTTTTTTTAAAGGAGAGGAAAGAGATGATTCGCCCCTTTTCTTTATATGAATTTTATGGAACTATGGATATTTCATGTTTACTGATTATGAATTATGTTTTAGTGTTGTATTGATATTTGATAATTTGATATGTTTGTTAGTTGGTACTTGAATTTTTATTTTCTGATTGCTAAATTGATTTAAAAAGTTAAAATGATATTATTTTTTTAGTAAATGATTATATATGTAAATATATATATTATTAACGTGTCCCCGACGTGTCCGTGTCCTACTTTTTTGAAAAATGCCGTGTCGGCGTGTCCGTCTCGTATCGTATCTGTGTCTCGTGTCTGTGTCCATACTTCTTAGGTGTGGGGGAAAAAAACTATTTTCTTTGGGCATTTCATACATGGCTGTTCATATAAAGAATAATATACACTATGGTACGTCATAGAGACAAGATTCTACGCTCCTTAGTCAACATGACATAGTCAGGTGGAGCACCAATTAATTAAAGGTGATTTGCATTACCACAAAACTTCCCAAATGCAAATTCATTTCTACAGGATCAACAGGATATACTACAAACATATCAAGGTTTGCATTTCAAGCATATAGGATTTTCATAGCATGGAGACACTTTCTGAACATGTAGAAGACCTCAAGAGTCACTAGAGGTTCACCAGCACACTCACTTGAAATCATAACCGCTTCCGGGTTGCAACACCTCTGGAGCCATCCTACACAAGGCAGTTGAGATTCCAGGGTATGTAAAACATTTAAGAGAACACTAAAAATATTATATGACAAGCATTGATTATAAAGAAAAATATCGAAAGTTATTAAGAAAAAAATTGCATCTCACCAGCATGGAGTTCCTACAAAAGTAGTTCTAGAACGCTGCCTATCACCTTTGTCAAACATACAAGCCGAAACGCCAAAGTCACCAAGCTTCACCACCCCACTACTATCAAGCAGGATATTTCCAGCCTGCAAGCACAAGTACCATTACATCATCCAGTTTTGCGATCTAACTAAATTAATCTCCCAAGTCTTAAGGGGGGCAACAGCTATAAGAAAAGCATCAGTTACTTCGAACCTAAAGTTACCTTGACATCACGGTGGATATGCCCATGTCGATGGAGGTACTCCAGGGCTTTAAGAGTTTCTTTAAGAATAGAACCAATTACAGACTCTTCAAATCCATCTGGATAAGCTATCTTCATAAGGTGCAAACAAGAACCCTCGGCCATGAATGGCATCACCACCCAAAGGCACCTTTCAACAACAAATGAGCAATATGCTCTGATTACATTCTGATGATCTATTAAGCTCATTGTCTGAGCCTCCCTTTGTATGTCATCCTACAAAATAGATACCCATTGAAGAGCTCACATTATCATCCAAGCCTTGTCCTAACTATGTTGGGGTCTACATGACTTGTGTTTCGCCATTCCGGTCATCAAAGGGCTTGCGTGAGAATAATCACAATCATAATAACAATAATAAAATTGACTATTAAATGATTAAAACATGTATTGACTACATGAACTTTATAAGGAATCAACATGAGATCTTATGAGCACACAAGAATTCAAGAGCATTAGATGATTGAAAATTCTCCAATACATGCCAGATTACAGGACAATTTCTCTGCCCGAACAAGTATATCTTGATTATGACTCAAAACAGCAGAAAGCAAACGCAAGGTGATGCAAGGAGCTAAATTTAAGCGCAGACATAAGATATGTGTGTGTTTATAAACTGAAGTTGTATGCATTTTGGTTGTTTTCTAGTTGCCTTGGCATTGAATATTATGGCTGAAATTAAAATGGTATGCTGCCTTGGAAAGCAAAAGATGAAATCATGAAAAGAAGGCAAGTACAGTGACTAGTTCTGCAAAGAGTGACTCACAAAACATGCCATCTTGAGCAAGTGAATCACATTCAAAGTTCATCTCCCTAGCTCATATACAAGCATACGTCCAAATGCTGGTTAAACTAACTAATTTCACTAAACCTGAAAAATAAAATCCAGGGCTTGCTTCTCTCTCCTTGTAACAAAAATCACCCATTAGGCTTCTCTAAAGGTTCTTGCCTCTGCTTCAATTGCCCATAAATTTCATTTCAGCCTAGGAACTCTATGTTCGAGCCACGAAAATAAAATCAGAACACCATCTATTTGAGTATTTCATCTGGAATGAAGTTTCATGTTTTTAAGCCAATTATTCTCAATCCTTCCTGGCTAGCCCAAAAAAAAAAAAAAAAATACAACACTGTAAAATGTATGAAATGGAAACCTTTGTTTGGTAAGAGGAATGGCACCCATTTGTTAATTGGGAAATTTTATCTTGTCTCTGGTCTGAATCAAAATGCTGAAATGGATGAAATCCAAAAAGTCCCATTCCAACAGGGAAAAGAAAAACAGTGGCAATACAAATAATCGCCCTAAAATGTGAAATTCATGGGACATTAAAATGCACAATCTCAAGACAATGAAAAAGACTCCTCCTAGGAGGAGCAAACTGCATTTGGACAGAGAATCACACAATAAGTTTGGATCTCAATCTTCTCAAGCCCTAGAACCAACTATGAACAGCTAATCAGCGACTACTCTGGAATCATATCTTTGCACTTCCCCCTGGCAGTGACTCCAATCCAACCCCAACAACACATCTTTCTATGTCACCGGCTGCTTCTCACTGACATTCTCAAATTCCTCCAATCCATTTCAAGTCCAACCATCTCCAACAGAAAGACCTAAAATCAATTCATCCGCAAACCCCCCAACCTAACCAAAAAGCAGTTTGAATCGAATCGAATCGAATCGAATCTCGGCTCCAGCAACCTAGAAATCAAGCAACAGAAAGACTAGGGAAACAAATCTGAAAACAAGATTAAGCTGTGAGATTGAAAGAGAGAGAGGGAAGACGAACGAGATTGCTGTTGCAGCGATCGAGATCCAGGCATTTGACGGCCACGATTTCGTTCGAAGGGAGATAGATCGCGCGATAAACGGTGGCGCTGGCTCCATATCCGACTTCTTCTAGAAGCTTGTAGTCTGCGGCTGAAGCGGAGTAGCTCCTGCGGACGCTTCCCATAGACGACGAGAAGAAGAACAAGGAGAAGAGAAGCGAGACGAAACGAAACGAAACGAAACTAATAGTCCGCTTTTTTCACCTTTGTAACTCTCTCTCTCTCTCTCTCTCTCTCTCTCTCTCTTTCTGTTTTTCTCTCTTCCTAGTGCGCCCGTTGACTCACCTTACCTTTGGCAGGGGAACGGGGAGGGGGTCCCATGCGGAGCTGGAAATGCTTGGTTGCTGACGTGGAGAAATGGAGAGTGGGGGTTGGTGGATGGCACGTGTGGGACGAGTGGAGATACGGCGATTAGTTGAATTTCTCGGGGACGTGGGGGACGAGTGATGGGATTGGGATTTGGGAGGTCTGTGTCCGTCCCAAGCAGCTGAATCGGGGAAGATGAGTACGGATCCGTCAAGCTCGCGTCCGGATCCGCCGAGTGTGTCTGTCTCACCCTCCCGTGAATGGAGGTGTCCTTGTGTGGGACTGCAGAGTACTTGGTCAGGTCCACTCGTTTGCTGTCGGGATTACTCAAAATTTTTATTTTTTTAACGTTGTTCAATTTTGGATATATTATCTCAAAAATGGATAAAATTATTATGCATTTGACCCTTGTAACATGGAAAGGGATACATCCTTTCTAAAAAAAAGTATTAATATGCAAAAGATAAACTCAACAATCTTTTTTGACCTTAATAAGTCAAAAAAAGAAAATGTCCCTTACCATAATGTAAAAAATATATGCACATGAAAATTCCCTCAGTGTATGGTGAGGAACAATTGTATACTTAGAAAGAATCATTTACAAAAGTGGAAAAATCATTTATAGTATTATGAAAAAATAATCTTTATACATAAAGAGGAAAAGCCCCGTCATTTATAAGGGAATGATGCATAATAATATTTTCGCTCTCTCTATATATATAAAAGAATTCTCGAAAACTCTTCATTAAAGAAGGGGTCTTTATGTTTTTTTCAACATATCCAATAAAAATCTACTACCTCACAAGTGCAAAACAAAACAATAAGGGATAGCCAATTTTAATGAGATATTAATAACACGTGTTAAAATCTCATAGGTTAAAAAATGAGCATTATTTTATGAAAAATGCCCAGAGAGTTTTATAGCATAACCTATATAGATATATATGTAAAAATGTCTCTAATCAAAGTGCTCATCAAGGAAAATGATTTTTTGTAACTTGTTTAGACGAGCTCCATTAAAATTTTCTAGCATATCCCGAGTCAAGACCTATTGTTTACTGACTTACATTTCCCATTAATGGAGGAAATCCATAGTGAAAACCCTAAATGCAAATTCAAATTGATCGATAAGAATTTTCTCTCCTTGCATCAAATGTTCCAAGCTTAACTCCAATAAGAAGTAAGTCACCTAACAAATTTCATTGCTAATAAGAAAAATATAATAAGATTAATCATATGATTAATAATAATAAAATCAAACCATTACAGTAGGCTCAACTCAAATTCTATTGGACTAAACTTTTTAGGAGAAGGACTACTATACATTTGTCACTCACACTATAGTGAGGGGCATTTTCTTTTTTGGACTCATCAAGGAAAAAAAGTGCATTGAGTTTGTCTTTTGCACCTTAATACTTTTCAATAAAGAAAGTGTCCTCACTATAGTGTAAGGGTCAGATGCAAAGTAGTTTTGTTCATATATATATATATATATATGAAGAATGTCATATAGTGAGGGATGCTTATATGGCTTTCGCTATTTATATTAAGCATTTCTCTTTTTCATAAAGTATTTTGTCTTTTGCACGTTAATATATCAAAATATAAAAGTGTTCATCAACCTATGGTGAGGGATGGATCATACTAATATTCTCATATATAGCTTTGATCGTGTGAGAATTGTTCTCACGCACTACCATGAGTACTTTTTATGAAGCCCATTTGTATGTCTCATTTGGGGATGGGACTAAAGGGGATAGAAAGATTTATGTGGGATCACCCTATATATCAAGCTTGGCCCCAATTACATGTCTTTAATTCCTTCATCCGTAGCCCATAAATTTAATCCATTCGGATTAGTGCATAATTGATCCAACGATCTAATAAATTCGAATCTAACCGAAACTTGGGGCAAGTGACTATCAAAGAGGTCCCTGTGTATTGCAAGCTTTGGATTAGATGATATATTGGTCTCACCTAAAGTTCTCACAAAAAAAAAAAAAAAATAGTGAGCACTAATTTTCATTGGATTATTTCCCATATATATGTACATATGTATACATATATGTTTTGCATACATGTTGTTAAGTAATCTCTAACATTTTTATTTCCTCTTTATTTTTTACCATAACAATGTTTGTCTGGCTAAAAAAGTAAAAAAATAGTAAGCCCCATTTGGCATCTTGCCAATGGACGTTCCCATGTTCGCAAGAGATAGGATCAACGAAAATATGTTTGGTCGGTGTAGTTGTTGTTTCAAACCCTGATTTCGTTGAATGATACCTCAAAACACATATTAAGGGACCAAGATATTCAAAAATGACCAATTTTTCTTTTTTATTTAAAACATCTTGTTGGAACCAAACTCTTTCAAGTATTCAACCCTGCAAAAACTCTTTCATACGTCACCTATAAAAACTCCCATTAGGGTACTCACCCCCTTTCTTTCTAACCCAGCACGAACTCCATCAAAGCGTAACCAAACCCTTTTATCTCCCTTTCCCGCAAAGCGCCGCTCTCTCAAATAATTGTCCATTGACCTTCTTGGATGAATTAATAGTACCATCTTCTTCTCTATCTCTCTATTAAATAATCACCAATCAATATATTGGAGTCATCTCTTGCTTCTCATGCAAAAGTTAAATACTTTAATCGGGCTATAATCCATGTGTGATTTTGGTTAGATGGACTTGCCCCTGTACCCCCTAATGCTTTTTTTTCTTGAAGAATATTTGTTGGTATTAGACCTGTTAATGTTAATATATGAAGCCATATTTGCAAAAAATAAAAAATAAAAAAAAATTCTTAGTTGTGAACCGTTGTAAAACAAATTCCACTTAATTTTTATGATAATTAAATTCCTAAAAGGAGAATTTTTATAATTATCCCTAATGAGTTCCATCTAGCATCTTTTTAATGGAATAATTTTATTAAATAATGTTGTCAAATAAGTTCTCCACAACACACTGGTAAGTCCTTAAAATGCATATTTTCTAAATATTTTGAGGGATTCTAAGGACTTAACCATTCAAATGAGCCTCATATAATTAAAAATCATGCTTTTTTTACTTTTGAACTTCTTTGTAGTGTTTTCATGCATAATTCTTTCAAAAATCACAATTCTGCATTAAATCATGAAACTTTTTATTTTGGGGGATTTCTATTTTTAGAAAGTTTTTCAAAATCTTGTTTTCACATAAAATGACAGTATTTTTTTTATCATTATTAGTAAATTCAAGTTAAAACATGAACAATGATATGATTTTATGCTATAAACTATGTAAGACACACATTCATGCATTTGTGACTTGAAGGATAAAATTGTCATTTCACATAAAATACCACATTTTATTGTAAGAAATTCAAGGATGGGTCTCAAGATCAAGATTTGAAGCCAAGTAGTGAAGTGATGAAGAAATCCAAGAAAGAAAAGAAAAGGAGAAAAAAAAAGAAGGAGATGAACTCCAAGGGACCCACATACACATACACATGGGAAAACATCCCACAGGATATCCAAGGGGTCCACACTCCTTCCAAAGCAAAAAATTCAATTATCTTTTTATATGATGGTAGGAAAGTGCAAGGAAAATTCCAAGAAGGTGCTTTGATGAAAAGAAAAGGAAAAGTCAAGTTCGCAAGGAAGCAACAAAAAGTTTCTTGCACAAGAATAGAAAGTGAATCTCGTTTTTCTCAATATAGTATGAATTAAAATGGTTATAACTTTGAAATTGAGTGAATATACCCATAATTGGAAAGTTCTTTTCAAGTAAATATCCTTGAAGCCCAAGATTGTGCCAATTGGAACTGAATTGAAAAAATTATAGCCTCAGAAATTTAGTAGTAAATATCTAGGCAGAATTGCAAAAAAGATTGAAAGTCTCATCCATGTTGCACACCTAAGGTGGGGCCCAATTAATTCATGCATTCTCCATTGAAGATCATGAAGAATTCAAACATGGAAGATCAAGTGTCAATCAAAAGTGGGGCCATCCATGGAGATTTGCTGGAGTTTCAAAATTAGAAAGTTTGTGTTAGGATTCTTTTTTAGCAAGAACAGCAAAAATATCTTACGACTTCCTAATTCTTTGTAAATTTGAAAATAAAGTTGGAGAAAGATGATTTGGCAAGGATTTTGGACCCGACTTACCTCATAAGTGTTAAGAGTTTTACACTTGGACCTAACTCCGTCTAAATATTAGTACCTTTTTGTGTGTCTTTTAGCCCAAAATAGGGTTGCTTGTTGTTACCTGTTTGTTGGAATTATTAATTTTAATATTTTGATATGAAAATCAAGAAAATCTCCCGGGAAATTCAATAGGCATATGGGGATTTTAAAAGTTCTTTAGAAATGTTAAAGGTCATTATGGGACTTTATTGTTGTCTTAGAATATGTAAAATCATATCTTTTAAAAGTGTCATTAGGCCAGCTATAAAAGATTGTGTTGTCATTGGCTTGTAGTGTGAGAACATAACACGTGTCTTGAAGATGTTCAAGTGTTTGGTGTAGTTTCTTGTTATCATGAGGTATATGATAATATATTTTGTCAACTGTTGTGGTAATTTGATTTATAGTAGGGGTTCTGTATGGCCCCACACAGGCATGCGCACACTGCACACCTTCTATTTACAGTTTGGCATCAAAGCATCCTTTAAAAGTGGGATAAGAGCATGTTTTCTACACTGTTATCATGTTTTTTGAAGCTAGATCTGTTTGGCCGGAGTTGGCCCCTTTGTATTAGGTTGGTATCTATTCAATTATGTTAAACTCACCCAGAAGAAGGACACTCTTTATGTTTCTGAACTCGGAATAGTAAAAGTCTCGGAAAAAGTTCAGAATTGGAATTTTGACCTAGCCTACTAAAATAAGTCTTCTAGACAAGTTTTTAAAACGAGAAAAAAAAATTAAATAGTTTATTGTTTACAGGCCCATAACTCAATGACCTAGATTGTTCATCTTGCATATAAATCACAAAGGATCCACTGTCATGTTGGTGAACTCTGAGTTGTCGTTAGTGTCATCCTGGCCCAATTTTACTATTGAGCCCATAGTTCTTAAAATAGCGCACAGGCCACAAAGAGCCTAAATCTGGCAAAAAAAAAGTTTGGTTGATCAAGCTTACTAAAGCCTAGTCATGCTTTTAAGCAACTTCCTCTCAAAATTAAAATAAAAAAGTTTGCCGTCAAAATTCATATCTTGTCAACTTTTAACCTGAACTTGACTCGGCAAGCTAGCTAGGAGTAGGGGTAGAGCCAACTGAGGACCTGAGAATTAACTCTGACAGTTTCATTAGTTTTTGTTTATGTTTAAAACTTTAAAAATAATAACTTAAAAAATTAAAATGAAGAAAAACAGAAAAATTAGAAAAATATCAAACATCATTATTCGGCATTTGAAAAATTGAAATTAAATGGGAAATAATAAAAAGTAGAAATGCAAAAATCAAAGATGAAAACTTTTTAAATCACTAAAAATACGCCAAAAGCTAATTATATGCACTTTAACTTCATTAATAATTAAGAAAAAACCTCGGCCGAGCATTGGTGCTCACAATAACGAGAGCACCGCATGCCAAAACACCTAATAGGGCAAAACTTATTAGCCATCTAGGTCGACCAAAAAGCAAAGACCCCCGTGATGATCAATAATCCCAAGTTTGGCATCTACCCAATTGGATCGGACCGTTTGATTAACTTACACTCATTTTAGGTAGTGAAAATTTATTGGCCATTGATTGAATTGTTAGGATGATGATTTGAGTTTTTGCTCACATTACATGGGTAAGGTGGGGGCGAGGGGGAGATCTTTCATTGGCCCCACTAGAAAGTGGTGCTCGGCAAAGGGGCTCCCAATAATTAAGATCAACTATAGTTAGTGGATTAATTGAAATCAACTAATAACTTAACTATATGCAGTGATGGATTATTTAGTGAAACAAGGGGTCGATAAGATGGTTCACTTGATCACCTATAATATGTAATAGTGTGCTTTTTGTTAAAGGGTATGCGGCTCTTATACCTGGTTTTCTTTCGCCTTTCATGTTTTTGTATTTTTCCTAACTTTATATTTCAACTAATAATTTGTCTATATGCAATGGAAAATTATTTATCATTATTTATCAAAATAAGGGGTTAATAGGTTTGTTCCCTTGATTGCCTATACTATGTAATAGTCACACGGTTTTTTTTAGGGTATATGGCTCTTATACTTGATTTTCTTTCTCCTTTAATGTTTTTGTACTTGTTCTTATCCTTAATATAAAGTTCTGTTACAGATAACAAATTAATAAAATAAACATGTTATAATGCTAAGTTGAAGACCCTCCACTATATTGCTAGCTAGGTTTTAACAAGTCATAAATATCTTCGAATCTAATTATCAAGAAGAAAATGAACGCACACTGTAAAAAATAATACAACAATATCAGAATGAATGAAAAATTATAAAAATATAAGGGGGTGCATTTGTTCTTTTGAAAATAGTTTTTTGTGTATACTTTTTAAGGTTTTTAAAATCTATAAATAGGCATTGTGGTTTCAATATTTGTAAATAGGCTCTTTTCTTTTTATTTTAACACCTGCCATGTCCCCAAAATTAGTATTCATAATTGGAATGAGTAATTATGTCTTGAACTTTTATAAAAATGGTAACTTCACCCTTATATCAATTAAACAAAAATGAATACATTATTGGCCATGAAAATACCATTATTTAATCATAAGTCCCAATGGCCTCTATTTCAATAGCTGTCTCATGAAAATGAAGTCTAATAATGTATTTTAAAACTTTCATCAATTCAACCATTGATCTTGCATGGATTGGATCATTCTATTTGGATTTAATGAAATAAGCCATACATTGAAAAAAATGGATTTATGCAAAACCATACACTACCACTAAATTTAATTGTGAATGCTACTAGCTTTCGAGGAAAATAGTCTAAAGTTTTGAAATTATGCAAATAAATGGGCAAAAGTCTCATCTCACTTTAAAACATCATCGTTGTTTGAAAGGCTAGGAACATGGAAGGCATTAAAATGATAAAGTAGGGCCTTGTTTACAAAGAATAAAACCATAAGAGCTCATTTGTAAATCCTAAAAACTTTTTTTTGTGGTGGGGGGGGGGGGGGGGTGTCTACAAAAAGCTCTTTTGGAAAAGTCTGATGGGTTTTGTAAATTTCCCTTTTCCAAATGAGTTAATTATGGGGATTTGGTAAGGTTAAGCCTAGGATTTAGTTGGGGGGGGGGGGGGGGGGGGGGGTGCGCGTCTACAAAAAGCTCTTTTGGAAAAGTCTGATGGGTTTTGTAAATTTCCCTTTTCCAAATGAGTTAATTATGGGGATTTGGTAAGGTTAAGCCTAGGATTTAGTGAGGTAAAAGAAATAAGTAGAAAGGGTTAAAAGTTATGATTGCCTCGGAGTTAGTGAGGTAGAAGAAGTAAGTAAAAACAGTTAAATGTTAGAATTTTACATCTGTTATATTTTTGTGCACTTGGTTAGCACTTTAGTTGAAGGAACTTTAAAATTCGGTTAGTGAAGTTAATTCCATAGGAAGTATGGATAAACACAAACAATTCATTATCCAAAAGTCAGACGTATGCAACAGTAAGAGGTGTTGTTAATGTTGTTTTAAAATAAAGCAGCCTTTAAGTTTTCTGTTAGTGTGGTAATTTGTGAAGGAAAATATTCATGCCATCTATCCTCTCCGTATTATAGTGAGGCTGACTTTTAATCAATCCAAACCATCCATACCTAACCATATTATAGTGAGGCTGACTTTTAATCCATCCAAACCATCCATACCTCACTATATTATAGTGGGTTGACTTTATAATCCATCCAAACCATCCATACATATGGAACTCTCTAAATTACAATAGATCCATTGGGTTTTCACTAATTGGATTGGATTTAACCATTGAATTGAGAGTCAAAACTTTTAGTTTAACATAAAGTGGTTAATTTTTGGGCCACAGATGAGGAGATAAAAATTGGGATTGACCCCAAACTTAATCTATGGATTGATCCGATGTGTCTCTTTCCATCCCCCAAGTCCTATCAAGAGTGGGGATCTAGGTGGGCCATATTGCTTTCTTTCACATTATATGGTGAAGGATGAATGCAAGTAAATATCCTCACTTGAGAACGCATTAGTTTTAGTGTTCAATCATTTGGATTCTGCAATGATCTTCTTTGAGAACTTTTGATACAGTGACATGGAAAAAGTTGGATCTCTTTTACATTCCGTCACCTCGAATAAAAAAGAGTATTGCAGAAGTGAGGTAGCTCCTACGAATTAATAGACAAATCGAAATGATTCGAATTGATTAAATACGCACTTGGTGTGCTTTACCACTGTGCATTATTACTTGACCGTTGATGAGTGATGACTGTCAACAGGTGCTTTCTCCCATCAACTCTAGGCTTTAACTGAAGTTGTGCTCCTTTCTTTCTAAATGAGGGTGCTGCCCTGCTTCTTGTTTCAACTGTCCCATTAAAATTTAAGTCCACTGATTAAGCTGATGGAGTCACTATTGCAAGTGATTTTCAGGCGTCACTTAAACACAATGAAGTGGGCAAGAAAAGTTTCAAGCTTACACATCATTCATTCAAGAAATGATATTACTGTGTCACATTATTTATGTTATATGCCAATCCAACTGCCAGTGTTCTATCATGTCTAGGGCTTAGCAGCATAATTCTTCAATTGTGATATGGGGTTGCTCAATTGATTGGTAAACCTTGGATATCACCTGGCTAGTTAGGGATTAATCCATAGGTGGTCAACCCAAGCAGAGGGGTGGCTGCAAGTGCAAGTTGGCTGATCCCTACGGAAGACATCTGTGGGATCCACACTAATCCATTGACGGAAACTTTCTGCCTATGCTTAGAAGCCTCCTACATCAGAAGTGAAGAACCTACTATATGATATTAATTAGATAATCCAACCTGCGTCAACAACTGAACCTTGCTCATCCTACATGTATGGTGAGGTCCACCACATCAATGGTTTCAATTCAATGAAAGGATCATGCCCCAGGTAACTTTATTCATCATTTTAAATAAATGGTTGGCCCATTTATTAAGGGAAGGGTGGGGAATTTAGGTTGAGGGAATTGAAAAGATAGTTTTCCAATTATTCAAACGTTTTCCAGATGGAAATCTGTGTCTCAGATTTTCTGAAAAAAGAAGACTCCATGGCATTTATTTATTCTTTTGATAGTTAATTTGATTGGACTCCAGTTATTTATTCTTCTGTTATTTGATGTAAACCTTGTTTTGAATCGTTTGTGCAAAAATTGGTACTATGGACAACCTTTTCTGCACTCGGTGGAAAACGCATTTTATCCCTCTCATTCGAAATACTTTTCCTTACAATGGCGAAAATTTTAGTAAATCTTACTGCTTTTCCATGAGGAAAAATCAGCTAAGAACTTTTTTTTGCTACAGAAAAGCATTTTCACATTTCACACTTTTTTCGCAAAAAGTAGTTGCATAGACATGCCTTTAGGGTTTGTTTGTTTTATATGACTGAATTCTTAAGATTTTGTTTTTCTATAATTTTAAGGGTTTTGTATTTTCATAAGTGGTTAAAAATAAACAAAATAAGGTGAATATTCAGAAATAACGATCATCTCCTTTAATAGTCCTCAGATGGAGCTCATTTAACAATGAATTCCCATTTATTCAGTTCCTATGCAATCTAAGCAATTTAATTAGCACTTGGAGGAAGAATACTACATGACTAATGACTTCTCATTTAAGGGAGGCACTCACATGAGAACAAGGAGTTGTTCAGTTCACAATTGCCAAGTGTTTGATCCCTATTTTCATGTTCTGATGGGAGTAAATTTCTTTCCCCATTCACTGGTTCGAGCACCCTTGGCTGGGTACCAAAAAAGTATAATATGTGTTATGGTTTTTTGATAAACGTTTATTTTAGAAATTATTTTCAATTCTATCAAGTTCTCTTATTTTTATTTATTTATTATTAAAAGAGGATGTCCTGGCCCTTTAGACTAGATTAATCCCTTTAGGCCTAAGAAGAGCTAAGTAAATCCCTTGTAGCCCCAATGTAGAAGTGTGACTCAAATTTACAACCTCCAGGAGCAAACCGTTGTCCTAGGTTAACTGAGCTATGCCTTGAAATTTATGAGGTTCTCTTATATGTTTGTATTCTTTTGTTTCATTTGTTGTATGGTATTTTTTGTCTTGGTAGATTTGCTTAACAAATCTTACGTAGTTATGGACTTCTTCACATCACATTAAACTCAGGATTTATGAAATTTGAAAGGTTAAATTATTTCAAGCTATGCATGCATTCATTTAGACAACAGTGAATATATTAACATGCTATCAAGAATTTTCTAATAGCAAAAGTTCCTTATCCTCAATAATCAATGCCAAATAGACCTCAAGAGCATATATAGATAGTTAGGTCCTTATAAGAAAAATGTAAAAACAAAAAACAAAAGTCATGCTGGTGACTTGCAGATGTTTTAGCATTGGGAATTTAACTCTGTTTGAGGGCGTGACATTGAGGATAGTATGAAGCTATCTCTGCAGATCCATTTAAAGTTCAAACAGCTCAAAATAACAATTCTTTCTTGTATTTCACTTGAATTAAAGTTTAAGGCATGTTTGTTTCATATAACTGATTCCTAAATATTCTAAAACTTTTCATAAAAAAAAATCTAAAACTTTGTTTTTCTATAAGTGGGTTCAACTTAAAGGATGGAAAGTGGATTTTTTTTTCTTGCTACTTGGCTTGGCATTGGAAGGAAAGGGCGCAAACCAAGAATCTTAGTTAACGCTACGAGAGTAGTTGCTTCATCCATAAGGACAATCCAGTATTCTTATAGAAGGTGAATATTTAAAAAGGAACATCAAATAGCTTTCCCTTTAATCTAAATTTATTGGACTTAAGATCCAAATCATCCGTGGAACTTAGGTCCAGCACCTGTATCATTAAAGCATGACAAGTGCTCTGCACTTCCCTTGAATCCCTGTCTACATTCTACACACTTCACCCTTCTTCCAGTCCTAGGCTCCCATCAAGACCATGTGGCCTTGTCCCACACGGCATGCCCCTTTTTATTTCTTTGTAATAAGATATAAATTGGTGTTTTATGTGGTGGTGAGCACGGGTGCCCAGCAGAGGGACTCCCACCCATATATATGTATTTGTATATATATATATGTACATATACATATATAAATACATATGCATATATATATATATATGGAGAATATGTATTTATATACACTTAGCAAGAGAGTTCTTAAGAAATAATGATCCAACCTTCTTCATCTCAGGGCCCATTTGGAATACATAGTTACATCTGTGGATCAAGTTCTTCTACATTAACTTCATCTATTGGGGTCTATTGGAATCATCTTTGCGTTATTGTATAATCAAGATTCTACACATCTTAAATATTGCATGATCTTAGCCAATTTTTATTGGTTAATCTTTCTATTATGGTGATCGTCCAGTTCGCTAATTGCGTAAGGTATGATCTTGTGTGATCTATCCCTTCTATGATTGTATCTTTGAATCATTTGGACCACTTGTACAGTTCTCAAGCAGTCCATTTGATTATGCGTGGCCCACTAATTTTATAAAGTCAACAAGATCCTAGTGAAACTCAATAGATCCAGTCCATTAGACAACAGCTACATTCTAATATCTTAACAGAAATGAATACCAAGTTATAACCTTTGAAATTCAAATCCTAAGAGACTCAAGGTATTATCTACATTGGTAGCTTCTATCTTTCCCCCTTAAAACCTCTTTCCTTCACCCACAACTGCTTTAATAAAATGCTATTTATTGCATTCTAAATAAAATCATTACATTCACTAATATAAATAGAAAAATCCTAAATAATCCTGTTAAGTGAAGTTCTATCTAAAATAGAAATCACAATCATCAAAAGAAAATACTAAATCAAATATGAAAACCTAAAGTTACCCTACATAGTGCCCCCGGCCCAACCTCTACGGTGCATGCACTGAGTTAGCAATGACTTCAACGCTATGCAAACAAGTTATATCATGATGGGTGCAACTCAATTAAACTAAAACTAACAATGAAGGAGAATTGTGATTTTGAGCGATTTGAAATTTTTATACACAAGCCTAACTAGTAATTTATAATGATATATGCACCCTGAGCAGATTCTAAGCTCTTCTTCCTTGAAATTTTGATTCTAAAGGCTGAGTGCACTTGTGCAGTCCAACACCATGTAGTCCACTTCCACCAAACTTTTGTCAGTGTACTTTCCTCCACACTAACTACCCACTTCATGATCCAGCATCTAAGTCTAACTTTTAATGTCTTAACAGTGGTCTGACTTTCATTAATCATTGAATTAAAGTTAAAAAACATTATGGTTAAAAATTCATAAAAATTTAAGATTTTCAAATCAAAAGTTAAAATAATCAGATGGAAAGCGATTTTTCGCTTCATGTCTATTCACCATGGTTGGAATGCATGTGGGTGAGCCCTAAGCTAAAAATGACAGAATAGACATGAAAGTTTCCTACCGACTACGCCCCCTCCCCCTCCCCACACCTCATCTAATATTCCAAATTACTACAAGCATCCAAAGAAATGGTGAGCCACCCTCAGCCATTGACAGTGGAACTCTCTGATGAGCCAGAAAAGAGTGGAAAAGTAAACGCCACGAACTTGATAGAAATGGTGAGCCGCCCTCAGCCATTGACAGTGGAACTCTCTGATGAGCCAGAAAAGAGTGGAAAAGTAAACGCCACGAACTTGATGGAAAGCGCACAAGAATCTGCCAGAAAGAAAAAATTAGTATTACATATCAATCTGTTATTTTTGATATCCACTAGATATATGAGTAGTGTCTGATAGCAAGGCACAACGATCAAGACCAAGGCTTGCTCCATTGCTTGCCAGGGGACCCGATATTTGTTGATCCAAACGGCTAACAAATGGACCTCCTTCATGGATGTAATTTGTGCTTAAAATTTTGGAAAATTTTCAAATAAGGTCCTAAGATTTTGCCTTATTTTAAAAAAAATGATATATATTTCAAAAAATTTCAAATTAGTCCTTAACTTTTTTAAAAAGTTTTCAATTAAGAACATCTTTTCATTTAAATATACTTCCAGCAATCCTTTTTTTTTCTTAATTTTCTTAAAATACCAAATTACCAATCATTTAAAGCCATGATAAGGTTACAGCAGCTACTACATGCAGCCATTATTGATCATTATAAGATTGCCATTATTGTTTTTTGTCATTATTGATCATTATAAGATTGCCAGAACAGGGATGGAGGAGAAAATAAAGTAACTAAATGAGGCATTTATTTCAATAAAAGGTAATCTGGTTATTTTAAAAAAAATATAAGGAAAAAATTACAGAAAAATAGCTCTAAATGAATGGATGTTTTTAATTAAAGACTTCTAGTTTTGAAATTTGTGTCTTTTTTTAAAATAAGGTAAAATCTTAGGGCCTTATTTGAAAATTTTTTTAAAAATTTTGGAGCCTATCTACATGTGGAGAAAACATGGAGAGCAATTTGTGCTTAAAATTTTTAGGGCCTATCTGCATGTGGAGAAAGCATGGAGAGCAAGCAAGTACAGAAAATTATCTAAATTATCAAATCAAACTGTAGCCACTTATTTCTCTCCATCAAAATTTCAAATTATAGATGTTGGAGCCCATTGGATCTAAGAGAAAAATAGTAAAGGGGGTTTTTTCTCTAGTAAAATACATCTTTCCTCGTATGATCTAGAAAACTTGCTCTCTTCTTTACTAATTTTTGCCTGGCAAAATGTTCCTCGCGAAACTTGTTGAGTGTGTGTTATGTATATATATATATATATATATATTCATAAATACAATTTAAAAGATTAGCATATTTAATAAATTTTTAAACGTGAAGGTGTTCCGTCTTGAAATTTATTTCCTGTAAATCACTTAATATGTGAACAAACAGTTTTTATCTTTCTTTTTTTTCCCAAAAGGTCGAGAAGAGTGATAGTGATAATTAGTCTGGCTATCAATGAAGAAAGAGATTGGTTCAGTTATCCACCGATCTTCACTATAGTTTTTAACATTTTAACATATGCATGTTGAGTACAATTTATAATCATATCTATATGTGTATAATATAATTTTTGAATGTTCAATGATATCCTTGAAAAGACATAAGTAGTATTCATGAATGATTCTTACGTGCGTCTATATGACACAACACACCACAAACTCACCGCGAAAGCTAAGGTTCATACCTTGAGCATGGTGTACACCTGTCCACCATGGTCCACTGTTGGTCCATCTGAATGGACCACAAGTACAGAACCCCTAAATTATTCCGGAATCATGAGGTTTAGGCCCACGAGAAGCCGTTGGACATCCATCCTAACGAACTGTGAAACCGTTGAAAATTTTGAAGTGGGATGAAGATGACAGGATGATCAAATGGGTCCCAAACTTCGTAGGTTGATCGAGCCCATCCAGCTCTTTAAATCACCCTCAATCCTATTCCCAGGTGGGCCACATATGGACCCCACTGCAAGGCACACATTGATACGGTGCACACCTCTCTCACGTGATCCTTCAGCTACAAACTGAATACTTTGGGACAGCAGAAGATAAGGTGAAAGAAGAGGAGGAGATCAAATCGACAAAGATTGCACTTTCACTCAAACACATCACTGATAAAGGAGAAGGATTTCTTAAGGTATGTTTCCACCACCCACCACCACTTTAGAAAGAAAGTAGCTACACAACCTATTCTAATGTAATCTTAAAGTATAAAGAAAGAAAAGGAGGGACGGACAGATATGTACCGGTTTACCAGCCATTGAAGGTTGGCACGGGAGAGGAGATGAGTGTTTGTACCACACGTGGATGGAGAGAAGAAGTTCAATTACCTACCCACTATGGAATGTCTGTACTGCAAACGAGTGTTTGTACTGTCAGTAGTACGCAGGGAGAGTTCAAATCCAAAGAACACATAATAGTGCTGAAGAAGATACTTGATGCGTCAGAGCATTAATTTGTAGGTCGTCTCAAAGTCGAACTATATACCTGCAACCCCATCCCTTTACTAATCCATCTCAACCACCCCAGACTCAGGTTCTGAAATCTGACCACCTCCTCTCAACTATTGATTCTTCTCTACTGTGTCTCTATCCATTTCAGTGATTTTTCAGCAATCTTTTCCCACTTGGTCACTGTCTCCAATTTAGTCCATGTTCATCTTCCCCATGCAAACTGAGAAGTTCAGTGGCTGCTTTGATTGAATCAGGAGAAAAGAAGAATACCCAGGTGAGATTTTTCAGATTCGTTCGGGTTCTTTCAGGAGAAACCAAGTATGCTATTTGATATAAGCAGTTTCGTGGTGGTAAATGGTTATTCCTGTTCGGCAGTTCGTAGTCCAGTTTTTATGGTTGGTTTTTATGCTGCTTTTTGCTCTTCTTCTTGTTGAATTAGAAGGAGAAAGGATAACTTGTGCATTCCCAGGTAAGAACTTGTTCTTCTTGTTTCTAATACACTTCTTCTATTCAGAAAATGGCATCTCCAATGAAAGATGAGGAGAATAAGCAACAGCAGAGGACCCAAGACCAAGCCATTGAACTTGGAGTCATGAACATAAAAGAAGAAAAAGAGAACAAGGAAATCGCAAAAGTCGAATTGGAAGATCAACAGCCACTTCAAGATGCCTGTAATATAATTCCCCCATGGAGAAAGCAGATCACGGTGCGAGGGGTATTTGCGAGCTTTGTGATTGGAGTCATTTACAGTGTAATTGCAATGAAGCTTAATCTCACAACTGGACTCGTCCCTAATCTTAACGTCTCTGCTGCTCTTATGGCGTTTGTCTTGATCAAGTCATGGACAAAAATACTTCAAAAGGCTGGAATGCTGACGACCCCTTTCACTAGACAGGAAAACACAGTCATCCAGACCTGTGCAGTTGCCTGTTATAGCCTTGCACTTGGAGGTATATATGAGTCCTCTTATCCTGAATTCGGATTAAAAGATTATCTTTCTTATGATTTTTCTTTTAAATTTTGCTTGGATTGCAGGTGGGTTTGGTTCTTATCTTCTGGGTCTGAACGAAAGGACGTATGAACAGGCAGGGGTTCACACAGAAGGGAACGCACCAGGGAGCTACAAAGAACCAGGGATTGGTTGGATGAGTGGCTACCTCTTTGTTGTTAGTTTTGTTGGGCTCTTGGCTTTGGTTCCTTTGAGAAAGGTAATTTCTTTTATTCGGTTTTTTGTTTTATTATTATTATTATTTATTTTTGAAGTGATGTAAGTTGTTATTTGTCTCTTTCTTAATGGATTGAATTTTTTTTATCAGTGGAGAACATATAATACAAAGAGAGAAAAACTAAAACACAATGAGGTACAGGAGCATTGTACTCCAGAGACACAACAGTTACATTATAAAAGCCTCCCAAGGCAAGAGCTTCTCAATTCCTTGTTTGGCCAAAGCATCAGCCATATAGTTCGCCGAATAGAGTTTATGATGAAAGAGGATAAGACCTGTATTTCATTAAAGAGGGACTGAAATTTCCAAGGATTTGCCTTCCACTTAGACACCCAAGTAACTGCATTAGAAGAATCATTCTCTACAATAAGATTACTGAATAAATATCTTGAAAAGCATCGTAGGGCTTCCAGAATAACTAGAACTTCCACTTCATTAGAGTCACAAACACCAATGTACTTGGAAAACATAAATAAGACATCGCCCTTACTATTCTGAAGCACACCTCCAATTCCTGCCTTCCTTGGCTTTCTTTTAGCAGCTCTATCAACGTTAAGCTTTAACACACCACAAGGGAGATGAGACTAAAAAGTAGTTTTTCTTACCTTAATTGGGCCGTACTCTATACAAGATTCTCAATTAATAAGAATATCATTAAGGCAAAAATTAGAGAATTCTTTTCTAACCATCACCCATTTCATGACTCTTAAGGTAATCGTATCAATCATCTCCGCAGAAGAAGAAAATGCACCCCTAAAAATTCCGTCGTTCCTTTCCCTCAAAATGGACCACGGTATATCAAAGGGAACCATCCTCTAAAGAGTACGACCATATCCAACAGAAGAAGCACCTAACAAAGACTTTGCTACATTCGCAATTTTCTTTAGACAGCACTAAACCACGCCACACCTACCAATAAAGTGACTCCAATACCAAAAGTAGTGTCACAGTGAAGAAAAAGGTGATAAACTGATTCCTCCTCCTTTTGGCACATCACAAAAGTGTCTGCAATGTTGGGTGATGTTAATCCTTTTATTCTCAAATTGTCCGTCATAGAGATCTTTCCTGCCAAAGCTAACCAACAGAAAACTTCCACCCAAGGAAGAGCCAACCCTAATAAAAAAAAGGGAAGAAGAAGCTCTATAGAGTTGAGTCCCCTCCAAAGCTAAGTAAAAGGCTTTCATTGAGAATTCCCTAGAAATAGATTGTTTCCAGATCCAAAAATCCTTAAAGTCCTTGCACAGAAAAGTGATAGAAAGAAAACTCAATAACTCCCCATATTAAACCTCCTTTGAAGGACGAAGACACTTCCGAAAGGAGACACCCCACAAAGTATAATCCACTTTCACCTCATAACAGTCAAAGACAGTAGACTCCTTATTGGACACCACTCTAAAGACCCTAGGAAATAACTCGCACAAACACCCCGTTCTCACCCAATCATCCAACCAAAACCTCACATCTCTACCATCTCCTATTACGAAGCCCACCCATTTTGACAACACTTCCCCACTCATAGAAGACATATCCCTAACTGAAGCAATAGCGCCCCACAAATCCGACCTACAATACTTAGATCTAGGACTAGGCCACCACCCCCATTTGTCCTCACCATACTTGATAGTAATATCTTTCCTCTAAAGAGCCTCCCTCTCCTCACCAAACCTCCACTGCCACTTCACCAATAAAGCCTTATTTTCATTCTCTAGACTACCAAGACCCAAGCCCCCACTCCATTTTGGTTTTATCACCTCACTCCACTTTATTAAGTGTAACCTTTTCTTGCACTCTGACCATCCCATAAAAAGTTCCCTCGAATACGATCCACCTTCTCCCCCATGGTCTTTGACATCTTGAAAAGTGATATATAGTAAACTGGTAAATTAGACAAATGTGTTTTTATTAGTGTAATCCTGCCACCTAAGGATAAGTATTGTTTTTACCATGAGGATAACTTTTTCTCTAATTTTCAATGACTGGGTCCCACAATGACTTGGATCACGGTTTCGCCCCAATTGGGAGACCAAGATACGTAATGGAAAGCCTCCCTGACTTGCACCATATCATAGTAGCCAAAGATTAATGTGGGATGGAATTTGTGGAAATAGTCTGTTGATGGTAATAATATTCAGTAGTAGAAAAAGTGTAGCTAGAAGGAACTAAGAAAATTTCTTTCTTGTTTTGTCTTGAGTTTGTCAGTGTTGTGATCATCATAAATGATTGAAGCCTTATCACATTTGTCTTGGGATGGCAATGTTTCTCATAAATATGGGTTTGGAATAGTATGACTGAAAATTTCAGCCAACTATTGGTACAATAGATTTTTCATCGCATGGGGAGTTTTTGATAGAATTAGTTACCTCTGTTAGTCCAATGCCAATGGATCTGACTGAAGTTTCTGAGACTTAGATTCGTTTAGGCATGGACAGTAGTATCAGTTTGCATGCCACTAGTCACTTTTCGATACTCTGTCTGAACTTTGAATTGGTGATTATGATACTACACTTTAATTTTGACTATGGATTTCTAGAGCAGGTGCGTATTTGTGAATTATGCTATATTGATTTGCTTATCTGCTGCATATTTAATTTGTTCAGAATGCAATTTGCACTGCTTTGATGATCATGATAATGTGGTCCAAGTTGTCTGAAAACCAAGCAAATCCTAACTAAAGAGGAAAAGATAGTTCCTTTCTATCCCAAGTGAGGATTATTTATGGTGTGTTCATCACTCTGCAGATCATGATAATCGACTACAAATTGACTTATCCCAGTGGCACTGCCACAGCTGTTCTCATCAATGGCTTCCATTCTCCTCAGGGAGTCAAAATGGCCAAGTAGTAATCTGATTCCTCAGTTTTATTTTCCCCGAAAAATATCCCTCAAATATAGATTTTCTAAGAAGTCCTATTCTTCTGCAGGAAGCAGGTCCGTGGTTTTGCAAAGTTCTTGACGTTCAGTTTCCTCTGGGGCTTCTTCCAATGGTTTTTTTCTGGAGGAGAGACATGCGGTTTCTCACAGTTCCCTACTTTTGGTTTGCAAGCTTGGAAGCAGACGTATATCTCAGCACCTCTATTCAGCTGAAACCATCCTTTAATGTTTCATTTTCTTATGTGATTTGCTGACAAGCGTCTTCAATTTTCAGCTTCTACTTTAATTTCAGCTTGATGTACGTTGGGGCAGGGATGATATGTTCTCATCTGGTTAATCTCTCCCTACTTCTTGGAGCAGTGATTTCATGGGGGGTAATGTGGCCTCTGATAAGAGGTTTAAAAGGAGATTGGTACCCCGCGAATTTACGAGAAAGCGATATGAGAAGTCTCCAAGGCTACAAGGTCTGTGTAAATCGGGCTTTTCTTTTGCAAGTTCCAGATATTTTATATAATCAGGGTATCATTAGAAGGAAAATATGATCCCAACTGATGTAATTTTTTAAGTTTTAGCTTTTTACACATTTTGGAATTGTTTGAACATGTTTTTCCAGGTCTTTATCGCTATTTCTCTCATCCTAGGAGATGGTCTATACAATTTTCTTAAAATACTGATTGTCACCATCAGAAGCATGCATGCTACCATGAAAAACAGAGGCAACACAAATGGTAAAAGGGAATCAAACTTTCACTCCAAAAAACCTCCACCACTGGAAATTTTCTATTAACACATCTCTTACAGTTGCAGATCCACAGAGCCATTCCATTGACCATCTTTGCCAAAATGAAGTGTTCATGAAAGACAATATTCCACTGTGGATTGCATGTGTGGGATATTCTTTTTTTGCGATCATCTCCATAATTGTCATCCCCCGCATGTTTCCTGAGATGAGATGGTATTATATTGTCATAGCCTATATCTTTGCTCCAGCTCTTGGCTTTTGCAATGCTTATGGTGCTGGTTTGACAGACATGAACATGGCCTATAACTATGGGAAAGTGGCACTCTTCGTGCTTGCTGCTTGGGCTGGGAAAGATTCAGGAGTGGTTGCTGGGCTAGTTGGCTGTGGCGTGATAAAATCTATTGTTTCCATATGCAATGATCTTATGCAAGATCTCAAGGGCGCCTATCTCACTCTTACATCTCCTCGCTCGATGCTCCTTAGCCAGGCCATTGGGACCGCCATGGGCTGTGTGGTAGCCCCTCTTACCTTCTTTCTTTTCTACAAGGCCTTTGATGTAGGCAATCCAGATGGTGAATTCAAAGCACCTTATGCTCTCATCTATCGCAACATGGCCATTTTGGGCGTTGAGGGATTCTCTGCATTGCCCCGCCATTGCTTGCAGCTATGTTATGCCGCCTTCATCTTTGCAGTAGGGGTGAATTTGGTGAGAGACCTCTCCCCACCCAAGTTTGGAAGGTGCATGCCACTCCCCATGGCCATGGCAGTGCCCTTTCTAGTCGGTGCCTACTTTGCTATTGATATGTGTGTAGGCAACTTTATAGTGTTTGCCTGGAACAAGATCAACAAAAAGAAGGCTAGTCTAATGGTTCCTGCAGTGGCTTCTGGTCTGATCTGTGGTGATGGAATTTGGATCCTCCCTTCATCTATTCTTGCTCTTGCAAAGGTGAAACCTCCAATATGCATGAAATTCTCATCAGCTTAGCATCAGACTAACAACAAAAAACCAGTAGCCTCAGCACTCCTTAGATTCCAAACGTATGAAAGTTCCCTCACTCAAAAGGTTAGTGTGAAACCAATGTATTATTTATGGGTGGGATTACAAATAATTAAGATTATTCCTAAAGGAGTTTCCACAGCAGCATAAGGTTGTAAAAAGGTGTTCCCAAGAGTGAGTGGAACATCACTTCTATAGAATGAGCTTTAGTTTGGGTACAAAGTTGTTCATGAAATTGCAACATTTAATGCTTAATTTCGTAGTTTAGACAACATACCAATATTCAATATAGAATTTACAGAGGACTGAATGGAAGTTTATATATCAAGTCTCTACTATCATCGATGGGTGTTAAGTATACTCAGTGCAGGGCTTAGCACCACTACTCTTGGTTGGCCATTGAGGCATAATATGATTAGTGAATCATGGGTTCACGACAATCATTGGAATCACAGAATGGAGTGATCTGCGATGTACACTGTCTTATTGAATTTTTCATGGTCTCATATCTTGGTCAGAACATCATTCAAGCAATGATACATATCCTTCTGATCTGATCCTTTTTTTAAGTTGGTCCAGGCATGAATGGGCCATAGGCTAACTAACATATACAAATCGGACAAACATGTTGGGCTCATGCCGGATCCGATTAAGCATCAGAGACATTCACCCAACTCAACTATATATAATTACACAAATAAGAATAAATAAAAAAATACTACGCACAGGTATGACATATGAACTCGCTCAAATAGAGGCTCTTAGCCATATTTTCCTTGTTGGGTCCCTCAAATGATTAGGTAAGCTAGGTTCCTAAAAGTAGGGCAAACTGGGTTTCCTAGTATCCTTAGTAGGGCTGTAAACAAGCGGAGGCAGCTGAATTGGGGTGAAGAGCTCAGTTGACCCTAGGTTGAAACTAAGGTCTCACAAGCAAGGCGGATGAGTGAGACAAAGAGGAACTCCATAATGGTGTCCACCTATTTAAAACTTGAATCACATGGAATGAACGCTTTCCTCTCTAATGGGACGTGGTCACAAATTAAAGTAAAATTTGTCTATGTTTCGTAAAGCAAAAGGGTGTAATTAATTTTGAATAGTTTAGATTCTTAATAGGTAAGCTCCACTGTGAATTTCACTTGACACTGCATGAGTGAGAGTCCTAAATTAATCTAGTCTTCCACAGTCAGATGGTTAGGGCGCAATGGATGAAGAGAGAAGTAAAGAGGAGATCGTTTTCCCAAATGAAGCACATCTTCCTTTGCTTGGATATAAGAAAGTATCTGTATTTAAACTAGTCTTTGCATAAGAGCAGACGAAAGGATGATCATCTCGCCCTGATTTTTTATCAGAAAAACTGAAATGTTCATCCCCATGTATATGTCTATTCTTATATAGGGCTGTGCTCACATGCAAACGTTTTGTGCGGACTCCCCTGCGTGGGGCAGTACACTAAACCAGGCTAATTCGGGTGGTTGGAGGATTGAAAGATTTGCATGTGTGTAGAATTTCTAACTTCTTTGATAATCCCAAACCCTTTATTCATGGTCTTCGCCTCATGATCTTCAAAGTTGAATGGTTTTGGTAGCCACCATTGTTTTTTAGAGTTTCATTCCGGGAGTAACGGTTGGATGATGTTTGTGCTTGTCCGATTCATGTAAAGAGGTTTGACTGATCATTGGGTTCCGCTTGCTGAAAGAGGGTGCCCATACAATGTCTCTCGTGATAGATATCCTTGAGTAAGCCTTGCCCATTTTTGTAAGTGTTATTTGTGTGTAAGTATGTTATATAAGCATGAATTTGTGCCAATTTTTGGGGCCTAAAGCGAAGTTCAGTGATAGAGCCCCTATATATATATATATATTTATATAAAATTATAGGTGTCACGGTGAGTACTCAAAATATTACATAATTTGTTATTATCGGCACAAAATTTGAACACACACATTCATATACATAATTATTAAAACTGTATATTAAAATTTGCTTATATAAAATGAAGGAAAACCATTATACATAATTCAAAGCTACAATACCAAAAAATTGAACCAGTTACAAAAAGTATCACTTTAATGTTACTCTTCTTGCATTTTTAAAAGCAAAATTACTAATTAAGCTTTGTATAATTTTGGGCCATTTGTTAGCTCCATTTAAATTTAGAATTAGTCAATTTTATTTTTGGACTCAGGCCACCAGGCCTTTTGTTAGAACTTGGGTTTTTAATCCTTGCACATAGTATAAAGAGTTAGCTAACTATGGAGCTTATTTTATTATTATTATTATTATTTGTTAAATTAGAGGTCCCAAAGTTATTGCTTTGTCACACTTTACTTAAGGTTGACTCTGAATTTGTATGTGTATATCTGTCTTTAGTGAATGATATGTTATATCTTTCTCAACTTATTTTCAAATGAATAGATTCAATATGATTTTATATGTGAACATGTTTGTGTCTAAAATTTATATTGTGATAACAATAAATTATTACTCTTTAATATATTTCTTACCATACACATAAAAGATACAATTCTAGGAACCTAGGGTTGTCTTGGTGGTATAGGCACCCCTCCCATAGCTCCCGGTCCTTGTGGGAGCCTTTCCTTCCTCCTTCCCTGACCACTCTCCTTCCTCCGCCACTGAGCCATTGAGAATATATATCTATGCAGCTTTTTCATATGCATAAGTCCCTGATGGACTTTTTGTGCACACTACTTAGTGTGGCATACTATGGACCCCACATAGGATGAGACTAAGGGGATGAAAAGATCCATGCAAGAGCAGCCCACATATTAAGTTTGGCTCCAACACATGTCTTTAATCCCTTCATCCATGGCTCACAATTTCATTCCATTCAGATTGGTGTACAGTCGATCCAACGGTCCAATATATTTAGATTTAATTGAAACTTGGGGTGTGTGCTTATTAAGGGGTCTCATGTGTGTTGCAGGGTTTGAATTGGGTGATAGATAGGCCTCACCTAGAGTTTTCAAGAAAAAAATAGTGAGGGACTGATGTATATGAAGATTCTCCTATATGGAGAAGATTCTCCTATATATATGTCATCTATCACCCAATCCAAATCTTGCAACATATAGAGGACCCCTTGATAGGTAGACGCCCCAAGTTTTGGTCAGATCCGAATTTACTGGACCGTTAGATTGACTATATACTGATCTGAATAGAATAGATAAACGGGCCATGGATGAAAGGGTTAGGAACATGTGATTGAGACCAAACTTGATATGTAGTGTGGTCTCGCATGGATCAATCCATCCCCCCAGGTCTCATCCCTTGGTGGGGTCCACAGTAGGCCCCATGGAGTGTGCAAGAAAAGTCCGTAAGGGGTGGATGCACAGGAAAAGACTACACTTTTGTGTGCGTGTGTATGTGTGGAATACTAAAGAGCACCTCACTTAAACAATACCCATTTTTCCACCTTTCTTTTTTGTCACGGGGCCCATATTGATTCAATTTAGTTTTTTCATGCTGAGCACCTCCCTATAATGAATGGTCAAAAGTTCATGTTTTACACTCACCTAAATTTTTTTACATTTGAATTGAAATCATGATAAAATGATGCTTCTAACTATTAAATTTTAGAGTTATAAATTAAAATGTTAGGATTATCTTATGGACTCAAGATTTTACCTATAGGTAGGCCTCATATAAATCTTCATATCCAATGGACTTTTATGATCATCATCTAACTCAATGTGCCCTAGTCATGAGGGGCTTTTTTAAAAAAAAAAAATGCTTGGGCACTTTGTAATGCATATATATAATTCCATTTGAAAACTTTTCTTAAACTACTTAAATTATATTAAAAATACTTCACAAAATGCTCATATATTATGAATTTTATTTATATAATATTTAAAATATAGATATTAGAATCCATCAATTATACCTCGGATAGAAGAATGGGTATTACATAAAAGGTAAGTTGACAATAAGCTTATAACTTTTGTCACAACTATTATATAAAATATAAATTAAATGTAGCCTGCCAACTTAGTTATTTTTGGCAGTGGTGTGAAAAGAAGACGAACGACGGAGGAAAGCAAATCCAAAGAGGTTGTGCCTTTTCATTAATCAAATCATCATTTAAAAGCACTGAAAATGGTCATTGACTTGTCGAGGCCTGTTCACATTAGAAAGAGAGTAAACAACAAGAAGGGAAGAATAGATGCCAGTTCACCTACCCAGTAATGCATCTTGTTGGTAAAGGAGAGGAAAAGAGTGTTCATACTCCACATGGAGGGAGAGGAGAAGACCCCACGAGGAATGGAACTCCAAGGGGGCTTCACGGCCCCCACCTGTTGAGAATCCATGCAACTTAAAGTTAATCCGTGCACACCATCTAATGTCTAAAAATCTTCTCCGGAGATTTTGGGATGGGAGTAATAATAAAATTTATCTAGCATATAACTAATAAAATGTAATTAATAAATATACTTAATAAGGATAAGATTTACTTTAGTTTATTATTAATCATTTTATCAATCTTACAGTGAGACCACTCCTATTTGTGGACTTTAATAGGGCATCTATCGGAGCAGTTAGATTTTCGGCCCACTGGAGTTCCACTCACTCCAAAGTGGACAATAGCAAAACCATGAGTTTCTTGCAAGGGACATGGATGATCGGCAAATAAGATTAGCGTATATTTTTATGAAAAGCCTAAAAAATTCAAAATATGGCTCATTTCCTCAGTCTTCATATACTGTTAGTAATACTTATATAAATATGAAAAAATATAAATGTTTTATAAAGATTGATCTAACAGCAGGCCTGCATTTTTATTTGAGTGAAATATCTTATAGCAAAGAGGGCACCTGTATTTTGACCCACTAACTATTTCAAAGGTCCAATGTTATTTACATGGTAGGCATAAGAAAAAATGAAAGAATAATGAATTATAAAGAGTTCCACGAGGAAGTCAACCTACAAAAATTTAAACCATGTGAGCAAGGGCAGACCTCAGTAGAGGAAAGTGGCTCTAGCCGTACATGTCATACCACTATGCGCTTTCAAAATTTATAAAAATTCTTAATTTACCATAAAAAAATTCAATCGAAATTATGGGCCTACCCTTAAAATTCACATAAATTTAAAAATTTTAATTTGCGACAAAACTAAACTATCTATTAGTATCAGCACCGTTCAAATAAAACTTCGGGTCCACCACTGCTTACAAGTAGAAGACGCTCAGAGGATCCTGACGTGGAAGAGAAGCCGGGAAAATACCTACCAACCAACCATTGAATATTTTGCTCTTCCATTGCAGACAAAATTCAAAGACTGGTACTACCGTTGAAAGATCTATCAGTCGATCATATTCTTAACAATAATATGCTCAGTGTGATGTCACCTAAACACGGGAAGATCCATCATTTTGATTAGCTCAGATTTTCAATGGCTAGCCAAGGGTTCCATTCCTGGATTCCATATCCATGTCACTCACCCACCCAAAATCCAGATTTTGAAAGCTATGGGTACTTCCACCCATCAGCCATAACTCCCCCACTTTTGTGCACGATCATGTATGCATCTGAGAATAGTCTTTCCCCTGGGAATTAGATAACTTTTGAGTATGAAGTCAGATCTGAAAGCTGGACCGACGATGAATACTTGATATAGGGATAAAATAAAAATTAAAATTAAAAAAATAACTCCACGCTCTCCTGCCATTGACATCACACGTACTACCCCCTGCAATATTGCAACCCAGCTTATACATAGATTTTCCTCTTCATGCATCTCTACCAATTTAAGCAATGTTTCAGTCAACTTTCTACTTTGGGTTAGCGTTCCCAACCAAGTTAAATCTTTTTTTTTCTTTCTTTTTTTTTTTTTTTGTTTTTGAGGATTTGCCTTCATTGAATACTCTCATTTTTTGCACGGAAGAATCATATTAAGTCAAAGACCAAACAAGCTAACAAAAAATTACCAAAGATAGTAGGAAAAAAAAGACAGATAAGTACCGTCGAAAACTAGGCAACCCTGAGCGGAGGAGAAAGCAACATTAATAGCAGCAGCATTAAGTCCATCTTCCGCATGCAATCTAAGCACTGTCGTGGTTGTTTTGATTGAATCAGTAGGAAATAAGAAATGCCAGATTTTTTAAAAACTCAAATAAGATATCTGATTCGTTTTGAGTTCTTCCAGAAGAAAAGAAGATCAATCTTCAAAGCAGCTTCGTGGTTGTAATAGTTGGAAAAAATGATGCAATGAAAATATCCGCGATCAACGGATTAATCATGATAAATATAAACAATGACACCATCAACCAATCATACATAGAAACACTATAATTTTATATGGTTCGATAACTTTGCCTCAACGTCCATGGAAGAAAAAATTTATTTATCATGATCCAATCTCAATCTACTTAGGATTTAGGATTATAGTCCATCAATATATATAGTTTATATTTTTTTAACTAACATTAAAGTTCATATTTAATGACTAAAATACTATTAATCTTAAACCTTGAGTCTGCCTAAACTGCTAGATGACGAATCCCACTAAATCGGAAAACAAGACAAACTCAACAGTCATCACTGTTTGGCAGCCCCTAGGTTTTCTTGTCAACGTTGGATCTTCGTGCCCTCTTACCCACTCCCTCTCACTGAAGGAAAATATAGAAATGATAAACTAAGAACACCCAGGTAAGAGAACAAGAAGCCCACACATCCTTTTTCTTGTAACTCTTTCCAACGCACATCTTCTTGCAGATGGAGATGGATTTTCAAATGAATGGAGACCGACAGAAGCAAAACCAGAGGACCCAACTTAGTGAAATCGGAGTCCTGAACATAGAACAAGCGACAGAGGATGGGGAAATCCAGAAAGTTGATTTGGAAGATGAACAGGTGCTCCAAGGGGTCTGTAAGAGAATTCCTACATGGACAGAGCAGATTACAGTGCGAGGGCTCTTCGCCAGCTTTGCAATTGGAGTCGTTTACACTGTTATTGTAATGAAGCTTAAACTCACAACTGGGCTCATTCCTAATCTCAACGTCTCTGCTGCTCTTATGGCGTTTGTCTTCATCAAATCATGGACAAAAATACTACACAAGTCAGGAATACTCACCAACCCTTTCAGCAGACAGGAAAGCACAGTCATTCAGACCTGCGCTGTTGCGTGTTATGGCATTGCAAATGGTGGTATGACTATGAGTCCTCTTGTTATGAATTTGGATTGGAAACTTATCTCTTTTTGCCAAGTCTCTTCTTTAAAACCTTTGCTTGGATTACAGGTGGATTTGGGTCTTATCTTCTGGGTTTGAATAAGAAAACGTATGAACAAGCAGGGGTTCACACAGAAGGGAACACACCACGGAGCTACAAAGAGCCTCGGATTGGTTGGATGATTAGCTTCGTCCTTGTTGCTAGTTTTGTTGGGCTTTTCGCTTTGGTTCCCTTGAGAAAGGTATTTCTTCTAGTTTCCTCTTTTAAGCTGTCTTGGTCTTTTGCTTGAACATGGAGTTGTCATTAGTCCTTTTTTATTTACTTACTTTAAATTTGTTTATTAAAGTGTCTAAAACGTGAAGGAATGAAGGAGAAGATCCACAAATGGCCTTCAAATGATCTCCTGTTTCATAAAAATGAATTAAAGGGGAAATGAATACCACGCCATCATCTTGGTAAATCAAATCCTAGGAATGTCAGGGTCACATAAACATCTCCATCTTATTTCCTTCACCCATCTCTTTAATAGTCCTTTGTTTCATCTCATTTTACTATGAATTACTAGAATTAGGTTCCATGCAATTATGCAAATGAACACTGATGGACTGGAGATGGTTGCGTTTTTGGAAATGAAGTTTGATCAGCTGATGGTGATATTCAGTTGTAGATTAAAATGTAGCTAAGAGATTCCATGAATTTTCTTTCTGGGCTTTTCTTGAGTTTACTTGGTTAGTGTTGCCATCATCATAAATTGAAGCCTTATCCCCTTTTTCTTGGGTTGGCAATGTTTCTTGTATATATGGGTTTGCATATTCTGACTGAAATTTAACCCGGTATTTGTATATTAGAATTTTCATTTCATGGGGAGTTTTTTGGATTTAATTTGTTAATTGTGTTAATTCAAAGCACCTGATTGAAGTTTATGAGACTAAATTTGTTTCTGCATGGAGAGTAGTATCGGTTCACATTGGCAGTGATTACTTCTTTCTTGTGTTTGATCTTGATTTGTGATGATACTACTACCCCGTCAATGACTTCAGATTTCTAGAACCGATGTGTGTTTTGTGGAATGTGTCATATTGATTTGGTTACCTCCTGCAAATCAACTGAGTTCTGAAGGCATTTCATTCTGCTTTGCTGATCATGGATATGCTAGTTAGAATCTGTCTGAAAACCATGCAAATTTCTCTTTGTTGGGGGAAGCTAGTTCTTTTTGTCCCACTAGGAGCCTTTTATGGAGTGCTAATTAATTCTGCAGATCATGATAATTGATTACAAATTGACTTATCCCAGCGGAACTGCTACAGCTGTTCTCATCAATGGCTTCCATACCCCTCAGGGAGACAAAGTAGCCAAGTAATCATCTAAATTTCCTCACTTTTCTTTTCCCTGAAAAACTTAACTCAAAATACAAATTCTCTTAGAATTCCTATCCCTTTGCAGGAAGCAGGTTCATGGTTTTGCAAAGTTCTTCACATTCAGTTTCTTGTGGGGATTCTTCCAATGGTTTTACTCTGGAGGAGATGTCTGTGGTTTCAAACAGTTCCCTACTTTTGGGTTGCAAGCTTGGAGACAGACGTATATCTCGGCACCTCTTTTCAGCTAAAACTATCCTTAATGTTTGTTTTTTCTGTGATTTTCTGACTAGCACCTTCATTCCTCAGCTTCTACTTTAATTTCAGCATGATGTACATTGGGGCAGGAATGATCTGTTCTCATCTGGTTAACCTCTCTCTACTTCTGGGAGCAGTGATTTCATGGGGACTAATGTGGCCTCTGTTAAGAAGTTTAAAAGGAGATTGGTACTCCGCAAGTTTACCAGAAAGCAGCATGAGGAGTCTTGAAGGTTACAAGGTATGTGTAAATCATACTCGTCTTCTGCAAGTTGGAGAAATTTTATTTAATCAGGGTATGATTGGAAGCAGAATATGAACCCAACTGTGATAGTTTTTATTTATTTTTTTATATACATATGTTAGCATTGTTTTACACATGTTTTTTCAGGTATTCATCTCTATTTCTCTCATCTTAGGAGATGGTATATACAATTTTCTCAAAATTCTGATTTTCATCATCAGAAGCATGCATGCTAGAAAGAAAAACAGAAGCATTGCAAATGGTAAAAGAGAAACAACCTAGGAATCCACGAAAACTTCTTCCACTTGAGATTTTCTACTAATACGTCTCTTACAGTTGCAGATCCTCAGAACCAGCCCTTCGATCATCTCCACCAGAATGAGATGTTCATGAAAGAGAATATTCCAGTGTGGATAGCATGTTTGGGATATTCTCTGTTTGGAATCATCTCCATAATTGCCATCCCCCATATGTTTCCTGAGATGAGATGGTATTATGTTGTCATAGCCTACATCTTTGCTCCAGCTCTTGGCTTTTGTAATGCTTATGGTGCTGGTTTGACAGACATGAACTTGGCCCATAACTACGGGAAAGTGGCACTCTTCGTGCTTGCTGCTTGGGCAGGTAAAGATTCAGGGGTGGTTGCTGGGCTAGTTGGCTGTGGCCTGATCAAATCAATTGTTTCCATGTGCAATGATCTAATGCAAGATCTCAAGGCTGCTCATCTCACTCTTACATCTCCTCGCTCGATGCTTCTTAGCCAGGCCATTGGGACCACCATGGGCTGTGTGGTAGCCCCTCTTACCTTCTTTCTTTTCTACAAGGCCTTTGATGTAGGCAATCCAGATGGTGAATTCAAAGCACCTTATGCTCTCATCTATCGCAACATGGCCATTTTGGGCGTTGAGGGATTCTCTGCATTGCCCCGCCATTGCTTGCAGCTATGTTATGCCGCCTTCATCTTTGCAGTAGGGGTGAATTTGGTGAGAGACCTCTCCCCACCCAAGTTTGGAAGGTGCATGCCACTCCCCATGGCCATGGCAGTGCCCTTTCTAGTTGGTGCCTACTTTGCTATTGATATGTGCGTGGGCAACTTGATAGTGTTTGCCTGGCACAAAATCAACAAAAAGAAGGCTAGTCTAATGGTTCCTGCAGTTGCTTCTGGTTTGATCTGTGGTGACGGTCTATGGATCCTCCCTTCTTCCATCCTTGCTCTCACAAAGGTGAGACCTCCCATATGCATGAAATTCTTGTCCTCTTAGTATCAGACCAAGCACAAAGAACACCATGAAAAGAATGGCTGAAGATGTTTATGCTATACATTAGGGGAAGGAACAATGGAATAGCTGCAAGAACTGCTTATGAACATGTTTCATATGAGCCTAGGTTAGGCATATACTAGTAGTTTGATCTTTTCTGCAATTCAGCAGCATTAGGTCGGAGAAAGAAGTTTTCGAAATTTTGCATACATAAATAATTCGACATTGCAGTCGTGATTCAACAGAAGCAATGCGTTAAAGAAGCATTTTCAAGAGTATATGAAATTTCACTTCTACAGAATGGGCTCAAGTCTGGATGTAAGTTTCGTAATGGCCATGCTTTTTTTTGTAGTTCAGACAAAACAGAGCTATATTCATAATATAATTTAAAGATAACCGAATGTGAGTTTTGTATCTGAAATCTCTACTGCAAACAATGGTGATCTTTTAAGACACTGCAATGTAAAATTTGCATGTTTCTAGCATTTTGGATTATAGTACTAATCTTAGTAAGTCTTTAACATAATATTTGCCTTGCACTACATGTGAAAAAGGTATATGCTCTGCAGGGCTTAGTGGACTATTGGATCTCAATTGGACTAGTGAATCATGACTGCCCCTAGAGTCCCAGATTGGAGTGATATTCACCATTGTATTGAATTGAATTATTGAAGTCATCTTACATGACGTGGCAATCTGCTATCTTATCTTGGTGAGAACATTTTAATTTAGCCCTGGCAAAAATGAGGCAGAGGCCAACAAATATAGATCAGACGGTCCCTTTTTCTGGTTAGGGTGGGCTATATGCTTTGGGCCATTACATTTGGTTCATTGTTGATCTCAATTGGAGCAATCTACCTTCGAATGAAACACCGAAACTTCTACTATAGTTCATATTTCAGCCAGTTAATCAATGGCTATCGTCGGTCTAGGCGGTCCAAAACTCCAATTTACATTGCCTACCTCACTGGGAGTTTCATTTTATCATTCATTCCCTTCATCTGAATCACCACCAATAGTAGGGTGACTATTAACATCAAAATTTTACCAAGTTTTACTTCATTTGTCAAGGGTCGAGTTTGCAGCTGTGTGTGATGCAACCCTCCACAAAGATCCTCGATACTGATCCTCATTTTTCTTGACCTGTGGGGCTTTTATTCCCCTACAAGCTACTGCTTATGCCGTTCAGCTCTGTAGGGCCCACCTTTTATAAGGGCACGCCCCTTCACACACTCATCCACCCATCAGCTTGTACGAAACTCCAATTTTACTGTCATAAAACCTTTATCCTCTGTTGGATTGAATTACAGAGAAATTTATGGTTAAAAGACCGCTGATCGTTAAGGCTATTAAAAAGTGTTAGAAATATCTTACTCGGCCCTTTTTTTTTTCTATGGCCTTCTATAAGGAGACCTTTTCATGACTCCACCCCACTAATATGGGCCCTATTGAGGAAAGGGCCCCACCTTATGGGGAATATTGAAAAAAATTTCCACCACCGCTGCTAACACCTTAAGGTTTTGGTAGCAATGGTTGGTTGAAGAATTTAATATGATATCAGAACCAAGCGGTCGTGAGTTCAAATCACAAGGAGGAATGACTTGACGCAAAAAAAAAAAAAAAGAAGCGTGTCGCCAAAAGTGTGCCGACCGGAAGTTAATCTAATCACAAGGTACCTCAGAAGTAAGAACACTCTAGTTCAGATTTTCTCCCATTGAAAAAAAAAGTGCGTTTTGAGATACTGCCTTAATCTAAAATTTACTAAATTAATTTTTTAGTTATCCCATCTAAGTCTTTTTCTACGTCAAATAAGATTATACAAAGGCTATCATCTCTTTTTACAATATTTTATTTATTATACGTATAAGTGAAAAAATAACTTCTATAGTCGATCTCTCTAATATGAAACCAAATTACTTTTCTTATATTTTGGTATTTTATTTAAGCTTTTACACCACCTAGTATGACTTACAAATTTAATCTCATAATAATTTGTGCAATTTTAAATATCTCATTTCATCTTATATATAGATACAACACTTTCCATTCATTTGACATTATCCTTATTTCTTATGTCTTATTATTTCGTAATGTCTCATTACTCTAGTTAACCAAATCTATCCAATATCTCATAAACGTTTTCAAGCCACTACCAATATACCATTTGAACCCTTAGCTTTTATTGTCTTTGTTCTTACACGGGCCTATTGGATTTCTACTATTAAAATTCTACAGTAGAAGTTATGTACTACTACCAATGAAGTTCCTCTTTCGTTAGAAAGCCCTCTCACCGAATCTTTATTTCAAAATCTATTAAAAATATTCTCTCCACCTCTCTATAGTTGCATTATCTTTCTCTAAGACCAAAAAATTTCAACGATCAGCCTTTTTGTATACATCTGAATGGTCTAAGTTTCTATTTGTTTTCCTCATTCCTGCAAGCTTGAAAATATTATATCCTTCGTTTGTTTTTAACTTATCATGTAAGTTACCAATATGTATTTTGAACTTGACATCACTTACTGTTAATCTTTAGCTTAATCAACATGCACTTACTAATCTTTAGCTTAATCAACATGTGTGGCCTACCAGATGAACGGTTTCCATCGCTCATCAACTGCAGTGGAAATCAAGGTTGGTCACAGTTTTGAGCGGTCAAGGAGGGCCTATTTTCCTTGCGTTCATCTGGATTCCTCCTCATGTTAGTCATGTTCGATATTCCCGTGGTGAGTGCTTAGGTTCTTTCTGACAGAAAGTAGTTGTGGGCCCACGCAATCGCTTCGAAGTCACTGGTTCCCTTATCTTTTCCTGTCATCTCTCTCTCTCTCTCTCTCTCTCTCTCTCTTCTCCTCTGTCATCTGTCCTAGGATTTGGGAAGGCAAACATGGTTTCCACACTTCCCCTTCTCAACCCTTCGCTACGACTGAAACCCCTCCAAAATGGCCTCCAATTACCTTCCTACACCTCTAAACAAGTCAATCTACCAAAACCAACCCTCCCCAGTAAAGCCCATTTCGCCAAGCCCACCCAATATCTTCTCCAACACCTCCAAAACACCAGCCGGCAGCTCAACTTCTCTCCTCTCCCTGCAGCAGCACTTGCACTACCTTTCTTTCTTGGCCCAAAGGTACTCAATTCACTTAAAAAAAAAATCCAATCTCTTCCTAGTACAATCAATTAGCAATGATTATATCTGATTCACTTGTGTATGCTTGCTTGCTTTTGTGTTTGTGTGTGTGTGTAACAGGATGCTCTTGCTGTTGGGGGAGAATTCGGGCTGTTGGAGGGTCGGACCTTGGCACTCATTCATCCGGTGGTGATGGCGGGTCTCTTCTTCTACACACTGTGGGCTGGTTTTCTTGGTTGGCAGTGGCGGCGCATTCGCACCATCCAGGAAGAGATCAATGAGCTTAAGAAGCAGGTGAAGCCTGTGGCAGCAGCCGTCACTGCTGGTGGAGAACCGGCACCGGAAGCGCCGCCATCGATTTCTCCCATCGAAGCCAAAATTCAGCAATTGACTGAGGTGCACAAACCTACACCACCAACCCACCCACCCACTATTGATTTGCTTTATGATTTGTTCTCCATTTAAATAATAATAATAATAATAATAATAATTTTGTTCTTCTCCTTTGAGATTTGAGTGATTTTAGCTGGAGATGACCCAAAGTCTTCTTTTATGATCAGGAGCCCTTCTAGGAATTTTGGAGGGGATTATTATCTAACCAAATGCTCTTGCTTGATTGATTAGGCCCCGACATAGGCAGTGGGCCGGATTTTGATGTGGCCCAATAAACTGGCCCAGTCATCAGGTGGGCCACACAGATGTTGAATAGGAACAGTTGGTGAGATCTTATACAAAAGCGGCCCCCGGACCCACCTGAAATTTGGTCAGGTCATTGAGACTGACGTGATGTGGTGGCACATTTGGGCTCGTGCTCATACAATGTCCATGTGCCCATTTGGTCATTGGAAGACCGAAACATGTATTCAGATAAATAACTTTTCTTGAACTGTTTCAGTTCTCCATGCCAACCCCCTGAAAATGTTCTTCCAGGATGGGAGATTCAAACATTTCAGGTAAATCTATGCAACCAGACAAAACTATATGCATTTTCTCTCAACATGTTTTCATAGAATTTCAACTGAACGAAGCTTAACCAACTGTTCCTACATTAATGTAAACAAAAATTAGTGTTTGAAATGAGATTGATTTGATAAGGGTTTGTATGGATGCCCGTCCAATAGCCGGCAAGTGAACAGATGCTTTTCTTCCTAACTAGGGTCAGAATGTATTTTGCCTAATATGCAGTGGCCACCTTTTCTTCACCACCTCGTTACGATTGATCAAGATCCATTCAAATACAAACAAGGAAGAGAAAAATGTTCCACTCCATAGGGAGTGAAATGGACAATTCATCCATATCATCAGCAGCAACCCCACGGTCTGCTGCTGCCAGATGATCCGTAATCGTTTCAGAAAGCAGCAGCTGCTGCTTATAGGATTTGTAATTTGATGAATTTGCAGGAAAGGAAGGAATTGCTAAAAGGGTCATACAGGGACCGGCACTATAATGCAGGGTCGATATTGTTGAGCTTTGGTGTGTTCGAAGCTGTTGGTGGGGGAGTCAATACATGGTTTCGAACTGGAAAGCTTTTTCCAGGACCTCATTTATTTGCTGGAGCAGGTAATCTTTTCTAACAAATTGTACAACCAAATGCAGAAGCTTCCTATTTTAGTATTATCACATGCCTCACACCTCAGTAATTCACACACGCAAGATCCATGATTATGCGTAGTTGGGCATCAACAATTTGCACAGAGGATGGCATTCCAAAATCTTTCAGATCGAAGTCCTCAATGCTCAAATCAATGGCTTGCGAAACAGTAGTTACAGAAGAATTCACTGCTGCATTGAAACAACGGGAATGAATGGCAAGAATCTGTAATCTGAGAAACTTCTGGATTGCAACGTTCTTAGTCAATTGGAATAGGAATGCTTACATCTCTTGTTGTTCCGGACCTTGTGATCCCTAGCCTGGTTTTTCTCTTGCTTTTCATTCTGAACCCAGACACCTTTTAGTGAGTAATAGATGTCTTTTGTGATGCAGCTATCACTGTGTTATGGGCAGCAGCAGCAGCTCTTGTTCCTGCAATGCAGAAAGGAAATGACACGGCCAGGAGTCTGCACATTGCCTTGAACACATTGAATGTTCTTCTGTTCATATGGCAAATACCCACTGGCATTGACATAGTCTTCAAAGTGTTTGAATTCACAACATGGCCTTGAATGGCAATATGGCTCTTTTATCTGTTCTTTTTGCTCTTGCTTTGTTTGCATTGTCTGCGGACTTCTCAAACATTACTTCATTTTTTCCCCAGTTTATGTAATCTGATATTTATAAACATCTTGATCTTTTGATCAAGTGAAAGTGTGAAACCCAATTAAAGAAACTACAAAATTAGGGCAGACTTCTTGAACAGTACTTCATTTTTTTCCCCAGTTTATGTAATCTGGTATTTGTAAACACCTTGCTCTTTTGATCAAGTGGAAGTGTTTTAACCAATTAAAGAAACTACAAAAATAGGGGCAGGAATGAATCACATGAGCAGTGTTGGAAAAAAGGCAAAAGGTCATTCACATCCAAGATGATGCATTAATACGGGGTGGGAGGCCACCAGGAGATGGGAGATGATGCTCGACTGTTCCACACAATTAACCATAGCTTCAGCAACCCCATTTGAAGATGACAACCTATGAACCATGGATACATAGAATAGACAACATATCATGTTGTATCAATTCTGATGCTTCACTTTTGTATAGAATCAATGTCCCTTACATATCAATGGTGTGTGTCCTCGCTGCATCCATGCCAAATCTGTTCGTTGCAACTCACAACTTCAGCAGCATGCATGTGCTTATATAAAAATATCACACTTTCCGCTGGATTTTAAAGCTCCTGTGACTAGAAAAGACTAGGAAAAAGGGCCCTGGCGGAGCAATAAAGTGGAGAGGGTGATACAGAAATTGTATCAATGTTTTACTAAATCACCCCCGAGCCATGATTGGCTTTCAACATTATTAAGCCCTTGTTCATCAAGCTGTATCTGTAAGTATGCCTCGTTAAAATGTTTAGCACAGTTGCATGATGAGTGCTGATCTCATGTGCTTCTCTACCTGCTTTGCTTGTTTAATAATGATACAACTACAAAGGTTGCTGTGGCTTGTCCCTGCATCAGATTATTTTCTCGGCTTGCAATACTTGAATTTTCCGTTTCTTCCCATCATGGAACCCTCTTCCTCGGTTAATGCGCTTGAGAACTTTTCTGGAAGAAACTTTTCTTTTACATTGATAATTGAAAGACGTAATGTTAAACGTGCAGTCATACATGGCTGAAACAAAATGGTTACTTTTCGGTCTGAGGATGCCCCCATTCCCCAGGTAAGTCTTCCTCCACCAGCGATTTCGGCCAGCTTCTGGTGGCATTCTTTCCAGATACAGAGTTAGTGATGTGAATAGTGGCTTTTTTTTTTTCCTCTCTCTCTCTCTTTTTCTGCTCGCTTGGAACAATACTGTTCGTGATTTCATTGAGGCTTGTGAGAGCACTAAATCTGGGAAGGGCACCTTCACCATTACATAAAAAGGAGGTTGAAGGTGTTGCTGTCCCCTCTACCATCCTGTAGGATTGTGCCAGGAAGGGCTTGTCCTCTTCATTGATGTAACGATGCAGAAACTAGCAACTTGTTGTTTCTCATAGACATGGATTTCAAAAGACAGACAAATCCAACAATAAGAAAGATATTTTCATGCACAACATTATTTGTTAGTAGTATTCCACGGAGAGATACAGGGAGGCCGCTGGAAGTTAACTTTGGAAGCTTGTGCAGAGTGCCTTCATTTTGGTGCATAGAAAAAACAAGAAAGAAAAACAATCAATAGTTCTGTGTTCACACCAGCGTTTATTAACCAAATTTGAACTGTGTCAGGATGGTGTGCTACCAAGTCTCCATCAATGCGCCCTTCCAACCATTTCCCTGCGGAGAGCAAGCTCAGGCAGGGCGGCCCACTCTCTCCTACATTCTAGACTTCACTCTTCTAGTGTCCCTCAAAGTCACACTTCGCTCTTTCCTAAAAGTCGCGCCCACCCCCCCACCCAAAAAAAACACACACTTCCTTTTTCTACTCCAGCAGTTCATGGACTTTAGCATCCCTAAACTGCCTGCTTCAATATTTCCAACATCCAGTTGGCCAAACAATCAATAAAAGAAAGATCCAGCTCCTCTTCTCAGTTTTGCCACTCTGAAACTCATCAGGGACTCAGCGAACTCTCCCCCCACATCTCTCCCGCCGCTCCCCCAAGGTATCTCTTTTGATTTAGTTTTCCGATATTGTTTGAGTCTAGATTAATAAATGTTTTATTCTAAGGGAAGGAAATTTAAGTGTAGAAAAGAAATTTATTTATTTGGATGTTCATGAGTCCTATTTAAGGACCTCACATGCATTCTAAAAACAACTCCACCATTGCCTTGTCCCAACTATATATTTTGAAAGTAACTCTTCAATAATATTCATAATTCTTCTTCTCTTTTGGGTAGAACCTTGAGTAATTGTGTAACTTGAGGTGCCTACGTTTGGGCAGATCCTTCCACCAATCAGGTTGTGGACTTCTCAAATTCTTTCTCATGGTTCTGACAAGGGTGAGGAAACTTTTGAGTTTTGATCCAAAAATGGTGCAATCCATAAAGGCGGACTTTGATAACTAGAGCCAACAAGTTAGTTGGGTCTGTGAATTGCAAAGACCGAAAAGAAGCATAATAGAGGAAAGCTTCAAAGCTGAACTGAGGGTAATGGAAGTTGTTTTTGTTAGACAAAACCTTGCGTTAAGCTTCAATGGAGATAAAAGTCCCTACTTGAAGACCTCGAGAAAAGAGTCCCAGATAGACACAAAGCAGCAAAGGATTCAGCTGCCAGAGGAACTTTAGAATTAAGATGTCTCTGATTGTCACACAAGGTGGATAAAGGGAAAGGGAAGGCTTTTAAGGGTAGCAGAATTGGTCAAAGGGGAAATAGTTACAAATGCAAATTCTCTCATGGATGCAGGGGGTTGAGGAACTTTGGAATCAAGATGTCTCCGATCCTCACACAAGGTGGATAAAGGAAAATGGAAGGCGAAAGGCTTTTTTAAGGTTAGCAGAATCAGTCAAAGGGGAAATAGTTACAAATGCAGATTCTCTCATGGATGCAAGGGGTTAAGGAGATCATAAAAGGGATACATGGTTCAAAGTTTATTTAACTTTAGATGTGGTTGAAGATCTTGGAAATTTGTTTTCAAAGCATCTATTTTGGTAAAGCGAGAGGGATTATTATATTGTGGAACTAAGGTGGTAAACTTTGGAGGATCACTGAATTGGGGAATTCTCAATTTTATGTGTGTTCGAGGAAGTAAAAAAAATAGAAAAGAATGGGCCTCTCTCAAGCATATTTTGCCCAGCAGATTATAGAAGAGGAGAAGCTTTGTGGAAGGAAATTATAGTACTCAGACAGAGATAGGGGGAGCTTTGAGTGCTTGGAGTCGCTTTTTATATGATTAGATTGGCTTAATAGAAGTTCAATGAAGGCAAGATCAAAATGAATATGTGAAAGTTCAATAGACTGATTAATAGATTAAACCGAGTTGACCCACCTTCCAATGGATGCATGTTTACATGGTCAAATAAGCATCAGGTAAGCATTACATGCAAACTTGATCTTTTTCTTTATTTTTTATTTCTGTCAGATGCTTATGATGTTTCTTTCCATCGTGCCCTAGTGATCATAATCCTGCAGTAGTTATGTCAGACCATAATCAAATTGAGTCAGATAATACATTAATTACATGTGACCTTTCATGTGGTTTGAGTATTAGTCCCCTTTACCAGATACTACCGAATGATGGAAAGAATGCCATGTTGATGGATGGGCGAAATGCGAAGTCCACATTTTAAAGCAAGTTGATTATGTATAAACTGTGATAAGTGAACAAAACAAAAGTTATATTTCCAGAGAAGATTGCGTATTAAACAGTATGATGGAAGTGGGGTTAGAAGAGATAACTTTGTATAAGACAATGATCAAGAGTCCTAGTCAAGGTGCATGAAAGTCCCATACACATGGCAATATATGATGCCGGTTCCCCATTATTCCAATTCTGTAAATAGAACATGAGATTAACTTAGAAACCATGGCAAATTAATATTAATTTCTTCCTCTACCGTTCATGAGTTGAGAGATCAATTTGACAAAGCAATGAGAGGATAAATGTAACGATAACTTCTAAAAATCCTAAGAAGTTACAGCTGCAAGCTAAACAATGCATGCCAATAGAAGAAATTCTAGAGAGAGAGTACTACTCTAAGAAACCTGTCTGCTGCAAAATCGCATCCCGCACGCGTCTCATATCCCTACCTTTGAGTGTTCTTCCCACCCCTTCAAACACCGAAAACGACGTGGTGTTGCTCTGCGATCTCGCCACGATCTCGTGCGGCGGAAGCATCTCCTCCCCCTCCGCTCTCTCTCCGTCACCACCGTCTACTTTCTCAAAAACCTCCATCTTCGACAACCTGTGCCGCGAACTCCCACCCTTGGGCCACGCCGGCACATCCACCGGCGCCGACCGGGAGAAGTCGTCGGAGCTAGACCCCGACCGCGGGAAGGGGACCGGAGGGATGGCCCGAGCAGCGGTGGCGGCGGACAAGGAGGGGTTCAGAGCGGGCTTGCGGTGGAGGAGGGAGGCGCGGTCGTCGGAGAAGGCGGCGGAGAGGCCGAAGCTGACTTGGCGGAGGCGGTGGCGGCGGGGGAGATTGGAGGGGGAGTTGGCGGCGCGGGAGATTTCGGTGGTTGGTGTGTCGGAGAGATCTGAAGCGGTGTTGGACCAGACGACATCGACCTCGTCGAACTCTAATTCTGATTCTAATTCGGAAAACGAAACGAAGGGTTGATCCACGATGCCGAGGAATCGGGTTGCAGAGGATGGCCGGCTCTTGTGCCGTGGATCTTCCATGGATGAACGGCTGCGATGAGATCCTCTTCCAGACTCCAGTGATGATTTTTGTGGTTCGGTGGCTATCAGGCTTGGAGTTTTAAGAGAGAGACAAAGAGAGAGAGACAAAGAGAGAGAGCGCGCAATAATGTAGCCACAGCTAGAGCCACGTCATGGAATCCGTTCGTTTTCCGAGGTTCCCCAGGCTGTTAAAGAGTGTGGCGAGTCCGCGTGTCCTACCATCGGAACAAAATGGAACACGTGCCCTAATAGATTTACGTGAATCCTGACCATCTCTATCTATGGAGGGCTCCCCCAGTCTATAATCAATGCATATTTCTCCATACATCGGTGATGTTAGGCTGATCTGCTGAGGATTTCTCGCCACTGAAATCATCATGACGTGTATATTGTAGGCCCCAACTGTTAAGGTCCATTCGGATAGAGTCCGGCCCCTCGCAGGTTTTCCCCGGCCAAGCTAGAGTAAAATATAATATTTAAAATTACAAAACTTCTCCCTTTTTTTTTTCTTAAAAATTCAAAAATTTCTCCTTTTTTCTAAAAAACTCAAAAGGCCATTACAAAAGACTCTTTAATTTTCATACAAAAAATCAAAAAATTTTCATATCAAGCAACTAAAAATAAATTCTATTTTATTTTTCTCTACCTCACGAACAAGCAAGCCCTAAGTAGACCAATTAAGAACCACCATATCACTGGAAAAACCTACCATTCCAATGGGAATTGAGATTTTATGGGGATTTGCCCCACAGTGATGAGTGGACTTGTCGAATCGTGATAGGTCCCACCATGATCATTATGGGATAAAATATTGCAGGATCCGAACTTTTCCAATAGGTCTTCTCCATCTAAGATATGGTGATGTGGTGAACCATGATTAATCTATTCATGATCACCGTAAATAGATGTAGAATTGAAATGAAAGACGAGAAAGATTGGAAGTGGATAGAAGCCTCAAATCGCTAGCAATGAGATTGTGAATTTTGAAGAACAAAGATCCCAAAGGTTTATTTTTCCTTTTTTCTTTCTTTTTTGAAAAATCTACAAATGGTTTTTATCGATTTAGAAAAAGCCTATGATAGGGTACCGAGGAATTTAATTTGATGGATTTTGACAAAAAGGAATGTCTCCAGATGTTACATTGAAAATTTTAAGGATATGTATGAAGAGTAGTAACAAATGTGATAACCACATGTGGAGAAACATGTGAATTTCCCATGACTATATGTTTACATTAGGGATCAACCTTAAACTCTTATCTCTTTGTATTAATTATGGATAAATTAACTGTGCATATTCAAGAAGAAGTACTATGTTATATATTGTTTGTATATGATATAGTATTGGTTGATGAATCAAGAGATGATGTAAATACAAATCTTGAGAGATGGCTGGGGGCATTAGAATCTAGAGGCTTTAAAATAAGTTGTAGAAAGACAGAATATATGAATTGCAAGTTTAGTGGACATATACAAAGTATTAAAACCACTATCTAAATTGAAACCCATAAGATACCAAGTAGAGATTCTTTTCGATACATAAGCTCGATGATTAGTAAGGATGGGGAAATTGTCGAAGATGTGGAGCATAGGATAAAAGCTAGATGGCTAAAGTGGAGATTAGTGTTTAGAGTGTTTTGTGACAGACGAATGCCAATGAAATTGAATGACAAATTTTATAGGACATTGGTTAGATTAGCTATGACATATGGAACAGAATGTTAGCCAATTAAAAAGATACATATTTATAAGATGGATGTAGCGAAAATGAGAATGCTTAAGTAGATTTGTGATAAAACTAGAAAGATAAAATTAAAAATGAATGCTTTCAAGCGCATTTAGGAGTGGTACTAATTGGGGATAAAATTAGATAAACTCATTTAAGATGGTTTAAATATATTAAGCGTAGGCCGATAATGGCACCAGTGAGAAAAAATTTAGCTATACAGGTGGATAGTCCATCAAAAGGTAAAGGCAAGCTGAAGAAAACATTAATGGAGGTCATTAAATCAGATTTGAAAAAATTTAACTTATTAAAGGATTTGCCTCAAAATAAAATGAAATGGAGAAACAGAATTCATGTAGTCGACCACAACATAGTTGGAATAAGGCTTTAATGATGAATCAAGAGGTAAAACGTAAGTTGAAGAAAATATTAATGGAGGTCATTGAATCAGATTTAAAAAAGTTTAACTTATTAAAGGATTTGGCTCAAATAAAATGAAATAGAGAAATAGAATTCATATAGCCGACCACAACATGGTTGGAATAAAGCTTTAATGATGATGGTGATGATGATGATGGGTACAGACATCTGAAAGGCAGATACATGTATTTACTAGTGAAACAACATACTTCCATATCTCTTTTAATTAGCTGAGAAAAAATGGAAGGAAAATAAAATATATTAAGTGTTAGATGATGAGAATTACTTTGACGCCATAAACTCTGCAATGATGCTGAGCATAGAATATAGATAATCCAAAACATTCAAATGAGTTGACAAATATTGTCGATGCGAAATGTCCACATACGTGGATTTTAGATACAGTTGATCAAGTCAGTTGATGCACGACCGTGCTGGCTGTCATTGTCCATTTCAAGAGCCGCCAGTGGCATAAATAGGTTCATGAACCTCATGGATGTTGGGCCCCACTATCGGAAGGAAATAAACTACAAGGCGGCTATAGCGTGTTCAGAGCAACAAACCAACCAACCTAGTAAAATGTTGGGCAGAGGGAGAACATCATCAGACAAAGAAGGGTGAAGGGCCCATATCTTAGATCGCAAGGTGAAACTCGAACAGTTTTATTTTTCTGGGGAGACACTCTGATTGAGAGCAAGATTAGGAAAATTGTATAAAATAATATACAAGTGTTTATTTGAGCAAACAAATATGAAACTAGACCTAGTATTATCTCCTTCATTTGTTAAAAAGATTAAAAAAAAAACAAAAAAACAAAAAATCAGCCAGTGATAACACCTGCAAGAACATCACTCTTTCCACGAGCAAAAATGGTGTAAACAAGGCGAATAGCATCTAGCCAGCCCTCAAGGGACTCCCACGTATCAGCAACCTGAAATCACAGATTCAAAACTCTGGATAAAAGCAATGTTCTTGTTAAAAAAAATGGAAAAAAAAGCAGCAAAATGAAAATTTAGTGGATCAAATCAGGGGCAGGCATAGGAATTGGGGGCATATGTAAAAACCGCATATATATATATATATATTTTGTGTGTGTGCGTGTGTGTGTGTGTGGGTGGCTATGAAGCACAGGTACTTCTAAAATGTACACGTACCCGTATCGGGTATTTATCCGTACACGTACCGAGTATGGGTACGGCAAAAAATATATTGGATATGGTCAAACGTACTCAGTATGTTGTGATTTTGTGGGTACAGGATGGGTATGTTCTTGGTATTTTTATAAAAGTTTTTTTTTTTGGTAAAAACTTTTGTAAGAGTTTGAAAAGGCTAAAAATATAATTTTTAACTTTAGCCCTAACCCTTTTCGATAAACTTAAAAGGAAAAAAGCTTTAACCCTAACTCATTTCCAATCCCCTTGTCTCCAATGAAAAAAAATAAAATAAAATGAAAAAGAGGAAGAAGAAGAAGAAAAAAAGAATGCTAGATTATGAAATATAAAAAATAATATTACTGTTGCTCTTTTTTTTTCATTAGGTTGAATTTATAATCGTATTAAGTAATTGTTGGCTTGTTGCATCTAAGAATTCTAATATATTTTAATTATTAGCATATTGCATTATTAAAATTTTAAAAAAATATAATTCTTTAATGGATGTACCCCAGTCGTACCCGTATCCTTTTTTTAAAGGATTTTACCATATTGGCGTACCCGTACCGTACCCATACCGATACCCGTGCTTCATAGGTGGGTGGGTGCTATACAATAAAATAGAGAATTTGAGCTTAATATGCAAGCAAGATTAGCACTTGCTTTGTTGAAATATAGGTGAATTTCGTCATCAGAGAACAAGAGGCCAAAGCACATGTTGCCCATATAAGTATATTCTCAAACCAAAGTGTGGATTTACAGAGAGGAAAAAAAAAAACAAAACTAGGAACAAGTACATAAGAGGAAGTAAAAAAAGTCATTTGAGAGATTCAGCCACATAATCAACAGATCAATATCAATTCGACCACATATAGCGTCAAGTTGCAGGAACTAGAGGAAGTGGAGACCAAAATGAGGAAGTGTAGCCCAAAATGACGCAAGATTGTGGGACTAAGAGAATAAGACTTTAAATGGCATGGTGGAATAACAATACTCACAAAGCAAATCCTGTAGCTGAGATAAGGTTTCAGCAATGATGTGTACATGGAAATCACTGGAAAAATGCAGTATAGGAACTGATATATTATGATACAAATACGTTCAGTAGCATAAATGGAACATCAAAATGGCGATAGACATGATAAATATAAGCGAGAGACTATACTACTAGAGAAGTTTCTACAATGACTTAAGGTTAAGAAATACACCAATATCTAATTTATAACCCTCACTTATAGTTCACTATGAGAATGATGACTTGGCCCAACGGTAAAGGTTTACTGGTAGCATCCTGGAGGACGCGGGTTCAAGTCACGGAAACAGCCTCTTCAAAATGAAGGTAAAGCTGCGTATATTTTGCCCTTCCTAGACCCCGCTATGCAGGAGCCTCATGCACTGGGCCGTTCTTTTTTATTTATTTATTTATAGTTCACTATGATGACGCTGAAGATTAGGGTGGGTCACAAGTGTAGTGGAACATGACTGATGTATCAGATATAGCGCAACTTTGGCAAAAAAAGGGATCACCCTGAGAGAGAGTTAAATGCAATAAACACCACAGGCAGTGGGAATATGATGTTTACCAAGAAGACTGGCCCATGAATTGTATCAACACAGAGGCCTGCTCCTGGTGGCAGAGTAAGATCAGCACATGATGATACAGATACTATATCTGGAATATTGACTTTGAAAACTGATCTATTGATGCCCGCTGCACCATGTGTCATGCCAGAAGAGCTTTCAAATAATTGCTTTTGGTCACCATTATTAACCTGCAGAAAACATCAACGGTGATCAGCACCAGATGCCTTTGTTTCATAATTCTTTGATGTGATTATAAACACATTAAAAATTCATTTAAATGTATGATAAGAAAAATAAATCCATTAAGAGAGAATATACAGTGCCTAATACCAATATTTTGTAACATAAAAGAAAAAAACACCATTATTTTGTTGTCAAGGAAGAACTTAAACAGCCATCTGTGGGATGAATATAAAGAATGTCCCTTCAGTTAATCAAAAGGCATAATTAGCTTTTAACTGGTTAGATCATTTTTTTGCTACAGGATAAATAGATAGGCCAAATTGTAGATGCACTCCTAACCTTCTCGATATAACTAAATACCCCCTTACTGATTAGGAATTAGTAGATTGCCCTTAAACTCTTTCAAAACATCATAGACATGACCATGTTCCATCATCAATTGCTAGAAAAAAGTAACTATCACATGTTGAATGACAAAAATGTACCATAAGTATTTGATTCTTGCATTCTTTTTCATAACACAACCCTCTTAAGAACAATCATATGGACAAGGCAAATGATCTGCTGGATAACAATCTGAATTATCTTAAAATTAAGCCTAACTTTGGGTGGGACATGGCTGGAAAATTCTACTGTGGATCTTTAATTATATAACACTGTGGATGTGTTGCTACAAAAAAATTCTAGAAAATGCACTACACAGTCAATCTCTAAAAGGAGTCGCAAACATGAGACACAGATAGTAAAACTCGGTTACGAACTTACTGGTGAGTAGGGCCGTCCATTTGGACAATGACAAGATGGCCCAATTGCTGGAACTTGGGAGAAGATGAAATTGAGTAAATATGCCTCATTACCAGTGTTAAAAGTAAAACCCGATAGGGCAAACAAGTTATGGATTTGTAATGCAACAGTACCCCACAGTTGTCCACTTGATCTCGGACTAAAGTACCTTCACAGTGGAGCCCACATCATGATTAGTCAGAAGGTAGTAGGGCCCTTGGGAGTTTTCTTCTCTAGATAGGTCAACTCATACTGAAATGTCAAAACCTATCTCTTGGCTAATTTGAATCATACATAATGGTACATTGTAATGGGTTGCTCAGAACAGCTAATACTTGAGTATCTTACAAGTAAAAATAGCTGTATATTCAACCAATTTAATAGTGGAACATGTATCATTACATAAATCGTTCTGGTGCTGCAAATCAATTACATACTATTTGTTCTAGCTTTTATACCTAAATAAATGAATACCAGCCCCCAAACAATAAAATTGCAAGTGCCACTGATGTATCCTCTCAGTGATTTGTAACCAAGACAGACAGCATTAGCATATTCCATCTGCCATATGCTTATAAACCACTGTATGAAGCATGAACCAAATAGTGATCCCGTCACCTGTCTTACAGAGTTCATGAAAATAAATAGTTTAATATTCATCTGTGAACTCCATGTGCATTGTTGCAAGTACCAGAAAAAAGAATATAATATTGGGAGATAGCCATGACATGTTTGAAGAGCAATGCATCATACTCATCTACCGACCATACTTGCGACAAGATAACCAAGGGCCCATTTTGCTATTTGGAAACAAATGAAAATGCATGAAAACCTGATGTAGGTTTTGATGGGTGTTCGCAAATGAACGGAAATGAGTGGAAACAATTTCTCAGGCTTGTTTGGCTATTTTTAAATGAAAGGAGGTCGATATATGTCTGAGTTATAAAGTATTAGATTACATTTGATTTGAGCCAGATCAGTTGTACTAACTACAATGTTCAGAGGCATTTTTTTTTAACAATGATCAGAGGCAATTTCATCATAACAATAATGGTCAAAGGGTACTCATTTATCACAACAGAGAAGAAATACAATACAAAATGTACAATTTAGAGACAATGGAAAGCAAAATCCAATGAGAAAATGATGACAGCCAATGCCCTCTGCTTCATATTTAGTGCCTCACATAGAAACTAAAAGATCAAATCCATATAAAGATTAATCGAGAATTGCAAATAGAACTATGGTAATCTTACCTGCCTAAGTCCTTCATGATTCAAAACAAATTCAGCACGTCTCCAATCGCTATGAGGTGCAACTGGATTCCCAGCGGGTGGCGCAGTCAAATATCCCACCTTTAGATAGGGCAAAGGTAGCTGCCAAGAAATAGCTTCTCTCATCAATTAGCCATAACAACAACGTCAACCTGGGAAGACTTGAATTAAGAAATTGAGAATGCAGAAGACAATGACCTCTCAGCTGATAGCTAAACACTATTTTTTTTAAAAAAAATTAAGAAGTTAATAGCTGACCTAGGAGCGATTATATAAGGTTGACCACATTGTGTAATTGATTAAGGTTGACTTAGATGCATGCGTGGATTTCACCATCCAGAGATCTGTACCATTCAAATTGTGGCCCCACCCTGTTAACCTATAGCAGGCATCAGTATGGTATGTAGCAGGGACCACATATTTTCTGTTACTTATGTTCTACTTTCTGCTATTGATGCGGCTATAACTGATGCACCCATCCACTTTCTTACAAATCAGAAATATACATACAATATATGGGTGTGCATGACTTACTACATGGTACATTAAGTGGGTGAAAAGAAAGTCCATCTGTGAATCAAATCATCACCCTTTTATACTAACATAGCTCTAACTAGCAGTAGTAGCACGCAAGATCCTGTTCTTTCGAAATATTTCAATTTTCGTCTGCCATGAACTCTGCTAGTCTCAAGCCCGGATAAAAGAAGGGTTAATCGACAGTCAGGCTATAGAACTTGCAAAACTAAATCTCGACAACTGCTGTGAGAAATGTAGCACTCAGCCAAACCCAGTTAGGTGGAATATGGTTTATGAGTTGATGATTACATGATTCAAAAATGGGATGCCAATATAGTTATTATACTAAAATACATGCATGAGCTTATCAAAGGCAGACACTTTCATGCACACTCAAAAGACAATACAGAGTTTGCTATCATTTATCAGTTAATAGGCTGATAAAATAAATGCTATGTTCATTTCTCAAAATAAATATAAAAGAACACCACCGACAGAAATCAAATTCATCTCAGAGGATTTTTAATTTTCATTTAATTGACTCCAAAAGATATTTTACAAAAATGGTCTATACCTGCCTCTTTTTAAGGTTGCATCCTTATTTTCAGTGAAGTAACATTATCTGCAAATTATATTTTGGGTGCAGATGTGCTCTCACTTCTCTATTTTAGTATTTATATTGAAGAATTTTAATTTAATATTGAATCCCTGTGGCCAATGAGAGCCTTCAAAATTTAGAATACAGCCCATCAAAAAAAATGCAAGCCTTGGAATGGAGCAACATGGGACAAAATGGAGGACACCATACCGACATCATCAGGATGACAGGTGGGTGACCAGGCATCCAAGAAAATCTTCTGGTTCCTTCACCTTGCTCTGAGCTATGACTATGAGTAGAAAGGATTGCAGAAGGATGCTTCAGCACCATTCCTCTACTTTCCATCTTCCTCAAGCTCTCTTGCTTGCTTTCACTCTCCATGATACCTAAATCAAAATGTCCCTTCGCTGTTGTAGCAACATAAGCACGAGTGTGATGTAGTCTAGGCCCCACAAGTGGACCCATTCGAATCTAATTAGATTAGGACTATGTTATTTTATTAGTAACTTTTTAATTACATTATTAGGGAAGTTTCTATTAGAGTTTTTGGGCCTTAAGTTTGCTTTTCTTATTGGCACAACCCCGGATCGTGGGTCGGGGGAAGAACAATATCCCGAGGGATTGTTCGAATCCGAAGATTCAATGACAGTGACGATCAAAACCTAGAACGAGAAACTCTAGAAAACTGAATTTTTATTGATAAAAGCATACCTTTACAATGAAGAACTCCTCCTTATATAGGAGAGATTAATTCTAAAATAGAAGGCCTAATTGTACACAGACATAACCTAATAAAAATAGGAAGTAAATAAAGATAAATAAGGATAGGGATTCTTGAGGAGGCTAAGGATCAATTGAATGTCTTGCGGGCCTGTGATTTGGGCCGGACTTGGATTCGGCCTGCATCAGCTCTCCCCGGCTTGGAAAAACTCGACTCCGGCGAGTTGAGCGATTGATATTTCTCGTAAAAATCAGGATTGATGCGTTGGAAGTCAGTAGTTGTAATCCATGTAGCATCGGAGAGAGGACGATTCCGCCAACGTACATAAAACTTCTGGTAACCTCCTTGATGTGTAGAAACAATTTGATCATCAAGGACATCAACAATTTCATTAATATGTGGAGAATTAACTGGTAAAGATATAAGTTGCTCTTCATTATCTCCTTCATTATCATGGCCACGATAGAGAGTAAGATCCTCGACATTGAATAAAGAACTGACGCCTAAATCAGTAGAAATATCAAGAATATAGGCGTTGGGATTAATCTTCTGGAGAACCTTGAAAGGGCCTGAATTACGAGTGTATAACTTCTTATTAGCTCCAAGTGGCAACCTCTCAGGTCGAATATGCACCATAACCATATCGCCTTCCTTAAATTCAACAAAGCGGCGATGCTTGTCAACTTGCTGCTTATAAACATCATTGCTGGCAGATATATGGCGACGTACTTCATTGTGAACTTGCTGCATATGTTGAAAGAAATGCTCAGCATCTGCACTGACTATGGCATCAACTGGTAACAGGACAAGATCAACAGGGAGTCGTGGACGAACTCCTGTCACAGCTTCAAATGGTGAAATTCCAGTTGATCGATTGACAGAATTATTATAAGCAAATTCTGCCATAGATAACACTTGATCCCAATTTGTGATACGGTCACGTACAAAGCAACGTAACAGTTGTCCAAGACTTTTGTTGACCACTTCTGTTTGTCCATCAGATTGAGGATGATGAGCAGTGGAGAAATTAAGCTTGGTGTTAGACAACATCCATAAGGTCTTCCAGAAATAACTCATAAACTTTGTATCTCGGTCAGAAACAATAGTCTTTGGAAGTTCATGTAGCCGAACAACTTCTTTGAAGAATAATTTAGCCACTTTGTAAGCATCAGCAGTTGCAGTGCAAGGAATAAAGTGTGCCATCTTTGAAAAGCGGTCAACAACAACGAAGATAGAATCAACCTTTCTAGCAGTCGTGGGTAAACCGAGCACAAAATCCATGCTAATGTCTTCCCAAGGAGTATGTGGAACAGGCAAAGACTGATATAATCCAGTGTTCTTCTTGTTTCCTTTTGCAATCTGGCATGTTCGGCATCTCTCACAAATATGAATCACATTGGTTTTCATGCGAGGCCAATAATATCTGTCACTGACAAGAGCAAGTGTTTTGTCGCGACCCAAATGTCTGCTACATCCTCCTGCATGCAACTCTCGAACAACATATTCACGAATAGAAGTGGCTGGAAGACAAAGTTACGTACCTTTGAATAAGAAACCATCATGAAGACTATAATGAGGATGTTGAATTTGAGCACCATTAAGAAGCTCCGCATAAATAGAACCAAAATCTTTATCGGCTGTATAATCCTGTTTGATTTGCTCAAAACCAGGCACGTTAATAGACATGGCAGTCAAAAGATGTCTCCTCCTACTTAATGCATCTGCAATCAAGTTATCCTTTCCAGCTTTATGACGAATGCTAAATTTGAATTCTTGTATATATGCACTCCATTTAGCTTGGTTAGCGCTGATCTTCTGCTGAGAGTGTAGATGTTGCAGAGCATCATTATTAGAGTAAAGCATAAACTCATTAGCAATCAAATAATGTCTCCAATGACAAAGTGTTTGGACAAGTACATAGAATTCCAAATCATATGCAGTATACTTCCGCTTGGCATCAAAAAGTTTCTCACTGAAGAATACAATAGGATGTCCTTCCTGGCTAAGGACACCACCAATGCCAACATTTGAGGCATCGCAAGCAATTTCAAATAGCTTGCTAAAATCAGGAACTTGTAGAACAAGCGCTTCAGTAATCTTTTGTTTGATCTTCTCAAAAGCCGTGGTGGCTGCATTGGCCCCCTTGAAGTCACCTGTCCTCATGCAATCAGTAATAGGAGCCATAATAGTACTGAAGTTTCTGATAAACCTTTTGTAAAAATTTGCAAGACCATGAAAACTGCGAACTTCAGTAAGGGTAGTAGGAATTGGCCAATCAAGAATAGCGCTTACTTTTGCAGGATCCATCTTAATTCCTTACGCAAATACTACATATCCCAAGAAAACAACAGAATCACTCATGAAAGTGCATTTCTTGAGATTGATATAGAATCGCTCCCGGCGGAGAAGTTGGCAGACTTTTTCTAAATGCTGAAGATGATCTTCTTTTAACTTGCTGTAAATAAGAATATCGTCAAAGTAGACAACAACAAATTTTCCAATATAAGGCTGCAATAATTGTGTCATAACCCGCATAAAAGTACTAGGAGCATTAGTTAAACCAAAAGGCATAACCATCCATTCAAAAAGACCATCCTTTGTTTTAAAGGCAGTTTTCCATTCATCTCCTGGTCTTATGCGAATTTGATGATATCCGCTCCGCAGGTCAATTTTGAAAAATAGACATGCACCAGTCATCATATCTATCATATCATCCAAACGAGCGATAGGAAAGCGATATTTTACCGTGATTTTGTTGATTGCACGGCTATCTACACACATTCGCCAGCTTCCGTCTTTTTTTGGAGTGAGAAGTGCTGGAACACTACAAGGACTGAGACTTTCCTTGATATAGCCTTTCTGAAGCAAATCATCAACTTGCCTTTTTAACTCTACATGTTCTGCTGGACTCAACCAGTAAGCAGGTAAGTTAGGCAAAGAAGCTCCTGGAACAAGATCAATAGCATGCTGAATGTTCCTTAGTGGGGTTAGTTCCTTGGGTAACTCATCAGGAACTAAGTCAGCAAATTTGTCCAATAATGGCTTCACTTCCTGAGGAACGGCATGAGAATCATCAGCAACTTGCTTAGTAACTAAGGCATACATGACACCTTGCTCTTTGCTTTCAACTTCAAATTTCCGCATGATTAAAATATGCGATGTAGGAGAAGATTCGGCGGCGGCGGAAGAAGAGGTAGGAGAGGATGGCGGAGTCTACAATAGACGCAACACGATCTGTCTACCTTCCCAATTGAAAGCATAGGTATTGTGTTCATGATCTGTGATCACTTTAAGCTTCTGTAACCATGGCCGCCCAAAAAGAATATGTGTAACATTCGTTGGGATGACGTCACAGAGAAGAGTATCCTCATAATTGCCAATCTTAAAAGGCACACAGTATTGCTGACGAACATGAATGGAATAATTATCAACCCATGCAACTTTATATGGCCTTGGATGCTTTACCGTGGAAAGTTTAAGCTTATTAACTGCTTTTTGAGAAATAACATTCATAGCACTTCCACCATCAATAATCATATTACATGATCTGCCCATACATCTGACACAAGATCGAAAAATAGAAGCATGATTCCAATCTTCTTCCTCTTTAGCATCTGCTACTAGCAAACGATGATCTAGAAAAAGAAGTGGAATGCCATCATCAGCGTCTACATAATCTATCTGATCTGCTTGATCTTCATAAGGAGGATCTGTGTCAGCTTGCCCTGATTCGACATGCTCATCATGCTGAGTATCAGTATCAGGCTCATTAGAAGTGTATAAATTGCGATGAGGGCATTCATTGGCATAATGTCCTCGTTGCTTACAGGCATGACAAACAATATCCCTTCTGTTTGTTCTTCCATAAGCACGATTATCAGGCTGGTTCTGTGGAAACCTCTGATTCTGTTGGGGGTTCATCTGCCTTTGTTGCATCCCTGGCCGAGGATTCTGAGGAGTCTGCTGAACTTGACGTTGAGGAGGAGGCCTATAAACTGGTGCTTGAGTACGATTATAAGTAGAGTCAGGACCTCTTTTGTGGAAGGCTCCCCGACTTGAAAAATATTGCGCTTCCGCAACTGAAGTTCATGTTGGGCTTTGCAGGCTTTATTGAATATTTCATCCACTGTGGCATAGTCAAACATTGCCACCTCTCGTCTGATATCGGCACGCAGATTATCTATGTATCTGGTGATAGTCAGACGATCATCGGTCCTCAAGTTACAGTGAACAACGTATTCGCGAAACTTGTTGGTATATTCTTCCACAGTCAGAGGGCTTTGTTGGAGACTCAAATATTCTTGGTGAAGTATATCCATATAATCAGAAGGAAGAAAATTGCCTTTGAGCTTTTCTTTCATAACATTCCACCGGAGAATTGGCTGGCCCACTACAAGCTTATTGTTTTCAACATCATACCACCAAATATGAGCAGAACCCTTTAGTTTAACCTTGGTAAAGGCTATCATCTGTGCATCATTCATACCATACCAAGCAAAATAATCCTCCAAAGAATTAAGCCAATCAACAAAAACTTTTGGGCTCGCATCACCACTAAAGTCAGCAATTTCAATTTTGACTTTCCTAGTGATGTCATCTGGTGGGGTGCAACATGGTGAGCTTGATGATCTCGTTCAGCCAGAAGGCGCTGCATAAATTCACGAATGGATTTATGATTTTCAGGTCTTTCTGGTTGGACGGGCGTGTAAACCATAAATGCATTAGAGGATCCTCCTTGACTAACAAATTGCTTTGTTTGTAGCTCAGCAATGGCAGTTTCTGTAATTTTGAGACGTCCCGTGACGTCTTCTAATTCTTGACTTAATTTAAGAATGGTTTCATCCCTCTGCCGGTCGGTCATCCAATGCTGAAGATCATCACCTCTTCTAGGCATGATTGCTGGTTTTTTTTTTTTTTTTAACAAAAAGGTGGGTCGGACGGGCAGGATTTGTGATGGGTCGGACCACTTAGGTTCGTTTACAAAGCAATAGACACAACTCGAGTTGGGACACGTGCTCGGTCCTCCCTCTTTGTTTTCGGTGCGCATGCAGAGAACGACATAAAGAGAGAGGATGAAGAGGACTTATCTGATGACTGCAGGAAGGGTAAGGTATGGGGAGATTGGCGATGGAGGCCGAAGTGATCGTCGAAGGACTGGCTGCTGTTGAGGCCGACGACAACGAAATGGATGGAGGCCGCGTCTGATGGGGCTAGGTATGTTGTCGCTCATCTTTCTTCTCTGCTTTCTGCTCTCTCTCGCTCCGGCTGCTCGTTTTTGTTCTCTTTTTTTTTTTTCACTCTGGTTTGGGGAAGGTTTGGCCGAAAAGTGGGTTTAAGGGGATTTTCGGTGGTGGATCTGGGTAGACAAGGTGTCGGTGCAGGGTGAGGGTGGGTTCCGATCGGGTGGTTGGGTGTCACAGAGGTTGGGATTTTTTGTTTTCGGCTTTGATGGTCGAACAGTAACGGCGTTCTACTGTCGAAAAGGGGGTTTCGTCTAGGCTGACATCAGAGGGTTGGGTTTTGAAGATAGTGGTTAGGGATGTACAATGAACAGTGGAGAAAGTTGATGAAGATGGGGTGACGGGTTTAGGGTTATGAAGGGGATTAGGTGAGTAAAGGGGTGTCGACAGTGGGTGTTGGAACTGCTAGGGTTCTTCGATAAAGGTGGTGGAGATGATTGCCGGTGGACAGTGGATGTAAGGATGAATTCCGGGAACAACGATGGTTACCGGCGACCGAATCTGGGCTTTGATACCAATCTGGCGCAGCTCCGGATCGTAGGTCGGGTGAAAAACAATCTCCCGAGGGATTATTTGAATCCGAAGATTCAATGAAAGTGACGATCAAAACCTAGAACGAGAAACTCTGGAAAACTGAATTTTTATTGATAAAAGCATACCTTTACAATGAAAAACTCCTCCTTATATAGGAGAGATTAATTCTAAAATAGAAGACCTAATTGTACACAGACATGACCTACTAAAAATAAAAATAGGAAGTAAATAAAGATAAACAAGGATAGGGATCCTTGAGGAGGCTAAGGATCAATTGAACATCTTGCGGGCCTGTGATTTGGGCCGGACTTGGGTTCGGCCTACATCACTTATATATATGGCATTATAGATAAGAAAGTCTCAGACTTGAATAGATTAATAAAATTGGGTTTTATCCCTGAGAGGTCGTCCATGTGTGTGAAGTCTTCTCGACGATTCAAAGTGTCCTCGGATACGTGCTTCGGCACCCTTACGCAAGCCCTAATCCTAGGGCCTGCATCAGTTTGGTATCAGAGCCGAATGGTCCGTTGATCGTCGGCGTGATTACCCCTATCCATCCAGTCCATCTCCTGAAACCAACATCAACATCCCAATTGTCATAGCCTTCCACATTCTTCCACCGAACTAGAAACTCCTGCACCAAAACTCCACTCCACAGTACCCAAAACCCATCAGCCTCTACCCTCCTGCAAAAAATTCATCTGACCAAAACCCCCTCTACCCACCTTTGTCAAATCCAGAAAACCCTTTCTCTTAGAACCCTCAGCTCTATCGAGACCCAGACCACCCTTCCTTTTATCTAGACCGAAACCCTACCCTACCAAAAAAAAAAAAAAATCAAATCCCCAAATCCCTCTTCCCAGATCCCAACCACCCATTGCCCAACTCCCATTTCCATTGCACCCCAAACTATCTAAAAAAGAAAGAAGAAGAATGAGGAAGCAGGCAAGGTGCAATAGAGGAAGAGAATACATATCTACTTTTCGCCGAACACACAATCGCCGACAAATAGCATCTTCACCAAGCTCAATGTCACTAAACGCCAAGAGAGGAAGTTTCCACTCCATCACCATTCGTCCATCGCCATCCATCTAAGTCCCACAGCTGCATACCACTTGCCGTAAGCTCCATTATGGTTGTCCCGCAGCTGCATGCCGCCTACCGTAAGCTCCATTATCGTTGTCTCTTCCGGCTTTCTCCATTTGAAGAAGAAGAAAGAAAGAGGAAAAGGGTTTGAACCCTGTTTCCAGCAAGTAGTGACATGTGTATTCACCTTTTGTTATTGGGCCTGAACTCAATTTAGGTTGTAGTTGGATTAAGTCAGTACAATTTCGACCCACTTGCAGATAAAGCCCATTCCGTTGTATTGCCCACGTCACCATTGCATCAACAGTTGAGCAGTCCCAATGCTTGATCAATTCCGACGGCTATAAATTATATGCGTGATTTCGGAACCATCTAAAACTCAATTTCAGATCCGTCTTTGCCTGTGTTCTCGTGGAATGTAGATTTTCCATTGGTGCGAATTACAAAGATCCAATTTGGTGTGATGTGCTACATGTGGGTAGTAGGGATATCTTATTGGGCCATCCATGGATGTATGACAAAAATAGAACTCATAGTATGCGTGACAACACATATACATTCATGCATGGTGGAAAGCAAGTTACTCTTCATCTCGAGAAACCAGAATTGCCGAAAAAGAATTCCTAGAAAGTTGCAACAAAGGAAGACCTTCATGTTCACCACATTTACAGAGGCAATTCGTGTTAGTTTTTGTGGACTCAATCCATCTGTTGATGTAATAAATTGATTAATTTCTTTATTTATCAATAAAATCATGCTTTACTTTCATGAGATGAATGTTATTTTACTACTTCATGCACATGACCAATACGTATGACATAATGGTTCATGAGTTGAACCGGATCCCATTAATATATTAGATGTGATATATGTGCATGGATGAGATGCACACGCGGGAGATATATGTCACAAATCTTATACTTAAAATAGCTTCACAACCAATAATGAGATTGGGCATCTCATTTGATAAGGTTGCAGCACTTTGATCACTATGAGATAGTGTGATTTGTCTCGATCATCAGAATGTAAGATTCTGGATCACGGTGCTGGTACATTGGATGTATTGAAGGACCATGAGATGCACCTTATGGAATTCCGTCTCAATAATAAGGTATGCTCTCATAATTCCCTAGTAATAGGCTCTCAATCCTGAGACATTGACGAACTCAAGTTTCTATCTATTCATTTGCTTTGAGTCACCAATGAGTGAGGCCGACTATAGGTTAATACCTCGGTATCTTGGGTATGTGGTAGTAGAACTGTGGGAACGTTGAATGATCAAGATGGAATCTATCTCTATTATCCCCTTGTGCCAATTAATGGATTTGTCATTAGTAAGTGCGCACCCATCTCAATTAAGAGTTAATTGGATGGTACTGATGAGTACTGTAATTAATTGGGGCTCAAGGATAATAAAATGTGGAACTTAGATTGGAAGAGACGGATTTATTCCAATTGATCCACGGATATTGATAGAGGGGCCTACTTGTGGTAATTGGGAAGTTTAGGGTCTTCATTGTAATTTATTCCTAAGACTGGAGTGCAATTGCATTTATATAGTGGTGTTATTTGCAATTAACTGTGGGCCCGGATTGCACATGAGATGTGGGGTCGCGGTGTTCCAGTTGGAGCCAGCTTTCTAAGGAATCCCTAGTGGTCCCCACGCTAGCCCAAGATATTGGAAAACACTAATCCGACTTGAACTCTAGAAATAAGAGTTTGGAAAGGAGAAAGCTACTAATTGCTTTACAAGTAAGATTTCTATTTCAATTAGACAAGGGAGAGATTTGAAAGTCCATAAAATCCCTTGGACGTCCAATAAGACTCCCCCTCACGCCCAAAACCCTTTCGTGCAAGAGTTGCACGAGTTTCTCTCTCCTTCTCTCTTCTAGTTCCTTGGAGTTTCGAGTTGGGATTTCTCCTGAAGATTCCACCACTCTTCTTGAGAAAAGAAATCCAATTCGGGTCATAGCGTGGAAGGCTAAGAGGTGTTGAAGAAATCCATTAGAGCACTGCGGATCTCCAAAGGTATGATCTACTTCTTACATGTCGTAGATTATCATGGATGTTTAGTGCTGGTAGAATATTTACTGTACATGGTCACGAGATTGAGGGTAACGCATCCTGGATTGGGTTTTGGTCTTATGGATAGTTGATCCCTGTGTCAAGTGGGTCAAAAGTTTTGAAAATCTATCCACGAGACCCACCTACTTCCAACAATTCGAATAATACTCGAGTTCGAGAACGAACTTTTCTTTCAACCCGAGGAGGATGATACAGTCTCGGCCCTACAAGTGGACCCATTCAAATCTAATTCGATTAGGACTATGTTATTTTATTAGTAACTTTCTAATTACATTATTAAAGAAGTTTCTATTAATAGATTAGGGTTTTCTTATATATATGGCATTGTAGAGAAGAAATTCACAGACTTGGATTGATTAATAGAATTGGGTTTTATCTCTGAGAGGTGTGTCCTCATGTGTGAAGTCTTCTCAACGATTCGAAGTGTCCTCGGACACGTGCTTGGCACCTCTATACAAGCCCTAATCCTAGGGCCTGCATTAGGGTACCACTACAGTGATGGTCTTTGCCATTGCTCTACCTCAGTTTTAAGGGATCACCGACAATCTATTCAATTGACGGCCAATTAGGGCTTTGTGCCGACGTTATTTTGATAGAAGAGATCCCTTCCTCCGCTTCTCTCTCTCTTTAGCTTGTTTATAATTTCTTATTCTCCTTTGTGTGTGTGTGTAGTTGTGTGTGGATCAAGGAATAAAATAGCGGCCGCTATATCGGCCGTAGCGGCCCTACCCGCTAAGCTATTTGGGTGTTAGCTGCGCTAACACCCGTAGCGGCCGCTACGTAGCGGCCGCATCATGTCTGGGCTATTTAAAGCCCAGACGAACTTCTTTCCCCATTTTTCACCTGTTGCACTGCTGTCTCCATCTCTCATTTTCGTTTTCCACTGTATTTTGGTCCTACCACCCTCTTTCTTCAAATCAAAAGCAACAAGAGTCCAAAAACACATCAAGATTTACAAATCTAGAGCATTCATCTTCTTTGGAGCCAAAAAGCTTTTTTCAAAAGGTATTTTCTATGTGATTTTTTTAGATCTATGGCTCTATTCTTCTTTTCTCCTTCATGAATCTCTTGGGAATGGCTTGTAAGTGATAGATCTATGTTTCCCATAGATCAAATCCCCAATTTCTATAGTTTATTTATTTATTATTTATTTTTTATTCTCGGATTTTTTTTATTTTTTGAAAAAAAAAATTTTTTTCTTGAAGAAACACCAACCAAATCACTTGAAAATTATTCTCAAGTGTTAGATCTATGAATCCCATGAATGAATCACACTTTTTTTCTTGTTTATTTGAATTTATTTAATTTTTTATGTTCATTTTAATAGGACTTTTTGAAAAAAATAAATTTTATTTAAATTTGGCCAACTAAATTGCTTAAAATCACTCCCAAGTAGCCTAGATCTATCATTCTCATAGATCAAACCCCCATTTTTTGGGGTTTTATAATTTATTTTTTATTTATTATTCTCGGATTTTATTTATTTATTTATTTTAAAAAAAATTTCTTTAAGAAACACCAACAAAATTGCTTGAAAATCACTCCCAAGTGTTAAATCTATGAATCCCAAGATTGAATCACACTTTCTTTCTTATTATTTTAATTTATTTAATTTTTTATGATCATATTAATAGGATTTTTTGAAAAAAGATAATTTTTATTCAAATGTGGTCAATCAAATCACTTAAAATCACTCCCAAGTAGCTAGATCTATAATTCTCATAGATCAAACCCCCATTTTTATGTGTTATTTATTCTTTTTTTATTTTTTATTTTCGGATTTTTTAATTTTTTTTAAAAAAAAATTTTTTTCTTGAAGAAACACTAACCAAATTGCTTGAAAATCACTCCCAAGTGTTAGATCAATGAATCCCATGGATGAATCACACATTCACACATTCTTTTTTTCTTTTTTTTGAATTTATTTAATTTTTCATGTTCATAGTTCATACTTCATACGCCATATTAATGGGATTTTTTGAAAAAAAAATATTTAAATGTGGTCAACTAAGTCATATATGCATTATGCAGGTATTTATTGTGTGCCTCAAAGTTCAACTTCTCTCATCATTTCCATTTGTGATTTGCTAAGAATTAAGATGGTGCGCGATGTAGATCCTGCATGAGCACACGGTGAAGCAGTTAATGGAAATAGGTCAAAAATAAAATGTAATTTGTGTGGTAAAATCACTAATGGGGGTATTACAAGATTCAAGCAGCACTTGGCTCATGTTTTAGGCAATGTTGCGGGATGTATAGTTGCACCAAAAGGGCTTAGAGAAAAGATGAAAAAGCTTCTAAATAAAGGAAAAGAAAGAAAAGTAGAGATCAAAGAAAAAAGAAGCCAAGAAGTTGATGATGCCCGCTATGAGGTGTTTGGAGAGCAAATTCCTTCTGATTTTGATGATGAAGGTGATGACCCAGAAATGGAAGCTGCAAGAAGAGAGTCACTTATGACGGCACAAATGGATGAAATGCGAAGAAGTACTGGTAGACAGTTTGAATCTGGGGGCTCATCTAGGGGAGGGGGGCCAGGGGACTCATCTAGGGGCAAAGGTATAGCTAGAACAATGCGTCGAGCATTCAGCACTCGACAACAGGAGGATGATATTGAGATTATTTCTTCTCGTAAAGCATTACGGACTCCTAGTAGTGCTATACCCGGTCCAATTGATCCTCTAGCACATAGAAATGAGTCAGCTAAACAGCCTAAAATCTCAAAATTGTTTAAGGGGGCCTTGAAAAGTGCAAGAGACAGATTAGCATCAGCTACAGCAAAGTGGTTAATTCACAAGAACATACCCCCTCAAGCTGTGGATTCTCCTTACTTCCAAACTATACTAGATGTTGCAGCTACCGCTGGTCCTGGTATAACAGCACCTTCTGTCTATGATGTGGGGACCAAGTATTTAGAAATTGAGTATGAAGATATAAAGAGTTTGGTAGCTACTTTTAAAGGTATATGGGAGGAAAGGGGAGTCACAATTATGTGTGACGGATGGACGAGCAGCACACAAACACAGTTAATAAATTTTTTAGTGTACTCTGCTGCTGGGACCGTCTTTGTTAAGTCCGTTGATGCATTTGAACATATACGGACTGCAAAAATATATTTTCCGCCTTATGGATAAAGTTGTTGAAAGTGTTGGTGAGGAAAATGTTGTGCAAATTGTTACAGATAATGGTGCCAATTTCAAGAAAGCCGGGCAGTTGTTAATGGAAAAGAGAAATAAGTTGTTTTGGACCCCATGTGCGGCACATTGTATAGATTTAATGTTGGAGGACATTGGAAAGAGGAAAAATGTAAAAACTGTCATCATGTCTTGTAGAAGCATCACAAGATTTATCTATGATCACTCGTGGTTGTTGGCATTAATGAAGACATTCACAAATGGAAGAGCCTTGGTGCGTCCAGCTGCAACAAGGTTTGCCACCCACTTCATTGCCATGGATAGCCTTGTGCAACATAGAAATGAGTTGATTCAGATGTTTGCATCAGAACAATGGCTTAATTCAAAATGGGGAGCAGCAACGAGTGGTCCTGGCTTTGATGTCCCCAATCTTGTTAGAGATAATAAATTTTGGTCCAAAGTTAGAAATATTTTGAAGGTCTTTGAACCCTTAGTGAAAGTGTTGCGGCTTGTAGATAATGATGATAAGCCGACAATGGGCTATATTTATGAGGCAATGGATCGAGCAAAACTAGCAATACAAGAAAATTACAGGCATTATCAAGAATTCTTGCAAATAATTGATGCTCGATGGAATGATCAATTGCACCATCCATTGCATGCTACAGGTGAAATAAACTTTTACACTATTGGCCTATGATTTTACAAGAGTTTTACTTTTATTTTGTATTGTATAGAGATGTACTTATGCAAATTTGACATTTGAATCGTAGGATATTTTTTAAACCCTCAATTCTACTATTCGAACGAGAAACAACATACAAAAACAATTGATACCGAGTTGCGAATAGGATTGAAGGAGGTGTTGAAGAAAGTAATTCTTAATCACAATGACCAGGTTTTAGCCTTAAAAGAAGTAAGTGACATGTCATATATGATATAACGTTTATTATAGTTTAAATGTATTGTGATTTTTACCTAAGTTTTGAGTTGTGACAAATTTAAAATGATTTGTACTTTGTATATGGTAGATTTCTATATACACAATGAGACAAGGGAGTTTTGCAGACCCGTTGGCAATTAGATCAATAACCAGCTTATATCCTGGTACAAATAGTTTTAACCTAGTCACGTACTAGTTTTAAGTTTATATATATTATTTGCCGTGGAATGGGGATTGTGGATGACTAATTTTTTATGTTCATTTTTTTTTTCCAATTTCAGCCGAGTGGTGGATCAATTTTGGAGAAAGTGCTCCACACTTGAGAATTGCTGCCATTCGGGTCCTTAGCCAAACAACGCCTTCATCGAATTGTGAAAGAAACTGGAGTACTTTCTCATTAATTCACACAAAATTGAGAAATCGGATAGCAATGCAGAAGCTGAACAAGCTAGTATATTGTCACTACAATTTGAAGCTAAGAGTCAGAAATAGACAACGGAAGCAAAGGGATGATCCGAATTATTGCCCTATAAATTTGGATAATATCTTTCAGGAAGATGATCCCTTACTTCCATGGTTAGTTGATGTAGAAGATCCATTGTTAGCTGGAGATGAGAATTTACACCAGGATATACGAGGAATAATGGACGAAGACGAAAGAGAAGGGGAAAGTGAGCCTCAGCCACCTACAGAAACTAGAACATCAAGGGGCATTGAACCTGAGCCCTCTCATGTAGTATCTACAGTGAGCTCTGATAGTTCGAGTTCAAGCATTGCTCCAAGTAGTGACTCTCCGTCTGGAGGAGGTAACGGGGCCGAGCCAAGTGATTCTTACCATGAAGACGAATTAAATGCTCCTGCTCAGACTGTGGATGAATTTCCAAATCCATCTCGTATGAGGTCAGGTCATGTTTATGTATGCCAAAGACCCCGTGATGGACAAGGAAATGATGGTACGAGTGCAAATGTTGGAAGGCAACAAACAGCAAAGTGGTACCCTATTTTCCATGACCCATATTCTGGGTACCAACCGTATGTCCCACCAGACTACGCACATGGTCAAGCGGAATCATCCTCACAACAATATTCAGAATCAGGGTCATTTGATCAATATCCTCATCCAAATCCAAGTCCATCCCATTTCTTTATGTTTGAGGATCCTAATGCCTACCAATATGGAGGGGAGTTGCACTATGTTGGTACAAGTGGGAGTAGTGCCAATGATAACAACTATGGGGATGAAGACAGTGATGCCAGTGTCATATATCCTACTAGACATTCATTTTGGTGGTAGAGGTATTCCTCTAATCATTTCTTAAATCTCAACTTTATATTAACTCTCAGAGTCTAATGTCTCAACTCTTTAAATACAATGTTATTTATGAAGTTATTATTTATTATGTCATTTATTGTGTTGAATGTTGATTGTTAAGTCACTGACTCTAGTGACTAATCTCTCTAAGTCTTAAATTCTTGACTCTTGAGTCTTGACTTTCAGTGTTAAATATTGATTCTTGATACCATGTGAAAAATCGGATTGATACTATTATTTTTTAATTATACAGCGATATAGGACATTATGCATTTAGGGGACCGCTACACCCCTTATTTTAGGCTTTTTTGCAAAACAAACACATATTCTGGTTATTTACAATTTTCTGGATTTTTTAGAATTTTTTCAAAATTTTTTGATAATTTTTTTGAATCACACCGCGAACCGCTACGTAGCCCCGCTACCGCTACGTAGCGCCCGCTACGTAGCGTTTTGGCGACCGGCCACGACGCTATCCGCTACCGCTATTTTGATCCTTGGTGTGGATCTTCACCCTTTCCATGCCTTCCCCAAACTGCCACCCCATGTTTTTCTTTCTTCTACACAAGATAACTGCATCTCTTTATACAAGTCAAAATGCACGCTTTCACATTTTGAAGACATGTTAGACAAAGCATAAGCTAGATGTTATGCTTCAAAATGCACACCATACCCAATGCCCAACACTTCAACTTAGGGGGTAACTGTGTATTCAACACATACCCAATGCTGGGGTTTTGGTCTCCTATAGGATTTTTGGTCCCATCTTTTTTATTTGGGGGTAGGGGGTTCTTGCTTGGTGGATGGCGAGGACTGAAAATCCTGCACTGCTCTTGTGCAGGGGTCCCATTGGTTAAAATTCCACCCGATCGTGCACCCAAGTAAAATAAATTTGATGATATGTTGAATGCTGTAAAAAAGTTAGGCACAATATAAAAGCACTAAATCTTTTCAGCAATCAGTACTGACCATTGAACGGACCAGCCTCAATGCACTGCGATAAACCTGTGTGTGAGAGAAAATATAACATTAGTTTATTTCAGCAAAATAAATCAGATGTTGATGTGACATTTATAAGTTTTGACCAAAACAAATCCTTCAGATCTTTTTAAACTCATTTTTGCTACAAGAATAAGCATGGTTGCTAGAGGAAAAAATAAAACTTTACAACCATCTAGTATGCCAGTGGAGAGACTAACATAGCAATCAATATATAGAGACTATAGTCGTGTATTGACTTTGAAGTAAATGCCTGGAGCAACCACATCTTCAGCATATGGACTGAATAGCGCACATCAAACTAAAGAGGAAGATCCAATGTACAGAAGACAAGAAGTTAAGTTATGAATAGTTACTTATTTTTATTTTTTTGAAAACCGTAAAATTTATGAAATAGAGGAACGAACCCAAAAAAGAACAATACAGAAGAAACCTCAAAACAAAATATATATCAAAAGATAAAGAAGAACGAAGCACCCCTTCCTAAGTGAGCTTATCTGCCAAAATAAGTTGAGTTATGAATAGTTGATGAACCATGGACAATGGTGATTAATCCAACATTCATCTTCTGTTCTGTGCTTTACATTGTTTGTGAATTGTTGTAACTAACACAACACATCTAACTAATCTAATCAAAGGCCTGAGAATTCTCAGTCACATGATTGTGAGGCTGCATTTTGTGGCTGATGAAGGCATAGTTTACAAATGAGTGGCTCGGGCTCAACTCAGCAAGCCGAGGAGTGGAGTCAATTTGGAAATTCGGAGAGTTAACTAGAGGAGTCTTCTCAATTTTTAGTTAAATGCAGAAATTTAAAAAAAAGTCTAAAGATATTGGTAAAAAACAGTACAATAGTTTTGAATGAACTTCATTAATTAATATATATAATAGATTTTAATACCTCAGGGATGATGATCATCTTCCACTTAAGGGAACTTATGTTATTGCTGTGATTCTTAATACATATATTGTTTTAAGAAAGTCAAATGCATGCACGGCATTGTAGAAGAGTAGTATGGGCTGCAGGGACATGTTCTAGGCGTCTTCTTTTAGACTCCTGCTAAGTCATCTGTATTTTTGTTCTGGTCTACATAATCTAGAAAAAAATATTAGCTCAACATGTCACTTGGCTGAGTTGACCAATATGTTTGACTGGTTAACATGACTCAGGTACAACCCTGTATATGGGAAATCATCCAAGCAACACAACTCCCAACCCAAACCAACGCAGCTGAGTCACCAAGTGTCTTGGGGAATGGGGAATCAGCTAGCTATGGGTGAATGTATCTAATTAATCACACAACTACAACAAGTTTTCCTATAATTTTTTGATATAGTTTCTATATCTTTTTTTTTTTTTCAGAACCACCTATGATGTGATTGATAAGTTCCTTGTTTCCATTCAATGCAAGTACCACAGGCAGTAGATATGCAACATGAGATTCAGCTTTAACCAGAATATGAAAAACATGAGGGATGACCGGATGAATAATGCTTTACCGAGTAATTTGGTTTCAAAGCATGAGCAGCTGCAATATAAATAGCTGACAGACTGTAAAGTTCATTAGGGGAGACTTCTTTAGTGTTAACTGTTCTCCCAATTCTTAAGGTGTCCTCTGCTAACCCATACTGCAAAGAGTTATATTAAAATCAGATAAGCTCAAGTCAAATGTAAGTCATGATGCAACTTGAATGGAACAATAAGTTAAGAAAAGCATATTATTAAAGTCTAAAAAAAATGTTAAGAGAAACATGGGGTGATACCTTTCCATCACATTAGAAGCATGGAGTGATACCATTCCATCACATTATCCTTCCATGATTAGAATGCATCCAAGTGAGTGACACATGGGGCCTAGATGTTTAACCTCTCATGTAATTCGTGAGAGATTCCTCTCAGCAGAACGCAACCCATATATGGTACTTCTCATGGATTGTGTGAGAAGTACCCTTTTCACTACCACATGTGATACCCCATGATAAATCCAACTGCATCACACTCACTAACCTCCCATGAATAGGCATTTACCATAATTTGGCACTAATCTAATACTCACCAACGGATCAAATTTCATGAAAAGTGTAACTGAAGAAACCGTCAAGCTTTAAGGCCTCCAAATCAAAGGTTGTGATTTGCATCCAACCGAATGACACAAAGGGCTTAGATTTTTACCTCAAATGCAATTCGTGAGAGGTGCCTCTTAGCAAAACACACATACATATGGATTTCCTCTAGTAAGCACCCCTATGAGCAAGGACCCTTTTTTGCTAGGTGGGACCTACTATGATCAATCTAGTCAACAATGGCACAGGCCCACTACAATTAGTCCATAATCATGTCGTCAAATCCACATTAGTGTACATTAATTGCACATTTATGGACAAACTAGAAAGGATTTTTCAGATCCTTTAGGATAGCATCAATTAATCCCTTTGCCGAGATTGATGAGACTAGGATCTTTGGAAACCAAAGCTTCGAAAGATGAGAAAACTTTTGCGAACTAAAAAAATTACTGTAGCTTTGATACCATAACAAGGCTCGAAGAATAACAAGGATTGTTGGACTGAATTGTTTGATCCTTGAGATCAACTTGGCATTCTTTATATAGAGACTAAAAGTCCAATCAAGATACAAATCAAATCCTTAATTTGATATAATCTCAAGCCCTTAATTTGGGAAAAAGAATAAAATCAGATCTAAATCCTAGTCAGCTTCCTGAACAGAAAACAGAAATTAATGTGCAGTTAATGTACACTGAAGTGGATTTGACCACGTGATTATGGACTAATTGCACTAGACCTATGCCATTGTTGACAGATCTCCCCACACCCACCCCCCCCCCCCCCCCCCCCCCACAACCACCCCACCCAAAAAAAAAAAAAAAAACAAAAAACAAATCCCTCCTTCTTTTGAATGTCACCACTCCCATGTATTTTACATTGATTCAGATAAAATTGACCATTAGATTAAATTCATAAAAAAGTGCCTTTTAAAGCATTAAAATTAAGGAACAAGGGATTAGGGTGATCTAATGGACTTGAAATTTGACACACAGCTTTGGCTAATCGAGAACTTTCGATCCCACACCTTCCTCTTGATTAATGGGGCCCACCTCGTGGTGCTCATATAGTGCTCAAGATAAGGGTACAGATGGATCAAAATGGGGGCCGCTGCATAGCATAGCGTCCGCTATCCTTGCCGCTACACTAAAATGATTTTAGCGCCACTATCTTCTGTAGTGGCCACTACAAGCCCGCTACAGAGTGTGATTGATAGTTATTTTTCAAAAGTTTTTAAAATACATAGTAAGACTTATTTCTTTACTTCTTCTCTCCAAACTACATTTTTATGCAACTCCTCTACTCTTCAATGCTTAAAAGAATACTAAAACACATAGGATCTCGCTAAATTGAAGATGATGTGGAAAGTTCCTCTCAAGGGCTCTTTTCTAGGTAATGTTCTGGCAGACATCCCAAAATAGAACCTCTATCAAGGTCCTACTCATACGGTGACCATGGTTAAACTCAAAATAGATATCCACATCCTCCAAGTTCCTATAATGCCTTCTTTGTATTCCAGGATCTCTATGCCCACCAACATCAAATTCAATATGGTGGGCATAAGCAATATGGTAGTGGCACTAAAAATAATAACAACAATGGGTATGAGGACATCAACGTCATATATCTTAGTCGACATTCCCTTTGGTATTAGAGCCAACCAGCCAACTCTATACTCTTTAAGTGGATTGTGTTTTTTTTATTTTTATTTTTTTATGAAGTTATTAATTATTATGTCATTTCACATTTGTTGTATTGACTGTTGAGTATTGAATATTGATTGTTCATTGTTTAGTGATTACTATTGCGCTCCTAAGTTTCAACTCTAGTCTTGAATCTTGACTTCGAGTTCAATATATTGTTCATTTTGATAATATTTCTAAATGACATAGGGTTTTTTTTTAAATCAGCATTTCATTAGTTTTTAAGTTAACATAACTAAGCAACATGAAAACATGTGAAAAAAATGATCATTACTATTATTTTCTATTAATATAGCGATACAGGACTTCGTACAATGAGGGAATTGCTAGGCCCCCTTAATTACTTTTGCAATAAAAACAAAGTCTATTGATTTTCAATATTCTGAATTTTCTGAAATTTTCTCTGATTTTTTCAAATCGCACCACTACACTGCTACATAGCATTTTGGTGGCTACACCTACTATTTTCATCATTGAGGGTGCTTACCTAAGGATATGCATAAGATCACTTTGTGAGAGAATTTCTGGGGCCCACCACTCATGGGGGAGGCTCGGATCGAAAGATTTAGGTGGGATCACCCCATGAATAAACTTTCAAGTCAATCCAATGAACCCAACCTCTTGATCTGTGGCCCACAAGTTTAATGGTTTTAAATTAAAAAAATTCACATTCCATCTAGTTCTCCAATCTATTCAGATTGGTATAAATCCCATGGGATCCATGGCATATTGGAGGAGGAAAAAGGCCTTTCTTTAGGAAGAGGAAAGGCGGTTTGCAGTGGTTGGGTGCATGGATATAAATATCAGCCGATACGTAGCGTATCGGCCGATAAATCGGGCGTAGCGCCAATGGGCGCTACGCTTTTTTAAAAAAATCGCCGTTCACATGTGTATCGGCCCGTATCGGCCGATACAAAGTGCGTATCGGCCGATACGAGCCGATACAAAGTGTATCGGCCGATACGTATCGGCTGGGGGTTTAAAACCCCCCAGCCAATTTTTCTACCCACCTTTTCCTTTCAACATTTATCTTCTCCCCTCTTTTCCCCCCTCTTCACAGCTCCAAGCCCCTTTCCTTGCCTCCATTTTTCAAATCATCTCAAAAAAACATCAAAATCATCAATAAAAACATCAAAAACATCTAAAGATTAAGGTGGCATTTAGGATTCAAGCATCAAGCTCAAAAAAGGTGAGTTTTGAAGCTTTTTTTTTCTACTTTGTGCTCTTTAAGTAGATTAGTATATTGTTTTTTTATAAAGTTTGAACATAGTTTATTTTTCATTCTTGAATGAATCTTGATGAAATTTGTTTATAACATTTTTTTTATAAGTCTTAAATTACTATTTAAGTTGACATAACTAAACAACATGAATTCATATGAAAAACATTTATTATTCATATTCTTTTCTATTGATACAGCGATACAAGATCTAATGCAATGAGGGGACCGCTACATACTCATATACTAGTTGCTTTTGCAAAACAAACACATATTCCATCATTTTCCAATATTCTGGATTTTCTGGAATTTTTTCGGATTTTTTTGAAGACTTTTTTAAATCACACCGTTACGCCGCTACGTATCGCCGCTACCGCTACGCATCGCCCGCTATGTATCGTTTTGGCGACGGGCCGCTATGCCCACCGCAACCGCTATTTGCATCCTTGGTTGGGTGGTCCATTTGGATTGATCATATGGTGGGCCCCACTAAATGTCTCACACAGAAAAACATGAGATATGCACACTTACGAATGATCCACAAAATGATTTGAATTCAAAAAGGGTTTGAGATTTTGAATCATGAATTGGATGGAAGAGTATGAGTAAACCAACCAGAACTGTGCCAAGGTTGTAAATTGCTCGATGAAAATCAAACTGCAATTGTATTGCTACACGGAACTGCCAAAAATACGCCAAATGATTGCATCAATGATCAAATAGATACTAGCTGATGCTTACTCCTACACCTGCATCCTGCTAATAATCCCATATCTTCAAATAGAATATGTACCTTACTTATAGCAGTTCTTATAATAGTCTGCTTTTCCCGGGCAGGAACAATTGCACTGAGTTCCTAAGTTGCACATCCAGAAATAAAAAAGTTAAATCAGCATGACCACCATGCACACATCATTGAAAAGATCTCTCACACGCCTACATCATAAAATCTAGACACATAGGAATACTTTTGTTTTAAGTTATGATTAATAGAAATACTAACTCAGTTTTAGACAGAGTAAAGTTAAATAGAAGATACCTGCAGAGCGAGGCCCCAATTGTTCAATGCCTGTGATCAGGAACAACAAAGCCGTAAGGAAAGAATTTAATTGTAAGTCTGTAACAGCATACATAATATGCTCTAGAAATTAGAATGCAAATGGCATCCAAAAACTATTAGCACCTGAATGAAAACCACCAGAAGAATAAGATTTATTAAGATGTACCTGAGGACTGTTCCAATTTAGTTGAACAGCTTTCTCATAATTTTTTGTTGCCTAAAAAACAAAAGAGAAATAGTTGACAGTTGTGCATTTCCCTTTACTTCAACATGATAAAAGAACACACCTGGTTCCTAGTGCATACTTTATATTAACTTTTTTTAATGGTAACAATTTGAGTAAAGAAAAAAAATGGAGTACAGCTCCAGGTCCTATCCTCTGGCCCACTTCCAGAAGTGCTGGGAATTAATTGAAAAGAAATTGATGAAGTGTGTGCATGACTTTCTAGAAGAGAGAATTTGTTGAATAATACTGATTCGCCATTCATGGCATTGATTCCATACTTTTAGCAGTCTGTAACTATAAATTCAAGTGGATGATGATCAGCAATGCATAATAAAGGTATCAGATACCCATCCTATATGTAAACAACACAAATGTTTGTTCCAAAGAATGAAAGAGTTTGATTCGCTTTAGATGTTTCACAATATAGGAACTCAAGTAGTGTAGGCCATCTCCAGTAGGAGCAAACAGCTGTTTTTTCATGTGAACTTGAAGAGTTTCAGGTTTGCAAGGCCAAGAAAGAAATTTGGTATGCAAGGCCGAGAAAGAAATTCGAGCTGAGTAGTCCTTTTGCTTTAATACAGAAAACAGAAAAGCTGGAAAAAGACGAGAAAGCTAACTGCCTTGCCATTGCCTCATCACTCATCACACACGCCAAACAAGTGAGCCAATACTAAAGCTGAATGACTCTTACCACACCACATATCCAACACCAAATATGCCCTCAATGTTGATTGACGGGTGAAATCAGAGGAGTGTTTACTGGATATGGATACCTATGATTAAGATGAACAAACGAATCCAGCCATTGGACACACTGGAAATACCATAGCCTTTGGGAAAATAGGTAATACCATACTCATTTGTGCAACTGGGAAAAACAAACTTAGTTGCACAAACAATAGGTACAGTTGCCCCCTCCCAACACTTTCTATATCCCCTTTAAGGCCCTGAGAGAGGACCATAATGGGCCTTTGACCAACCATTGTGTGATTATTTCATTTTTTTTTTTTTTAAGTTCTGTGGCTCGCAGAGCATTTCTCTTCACAAGAAACAGGTCGTTTGAGATCAGACCTGCCTAGACAGGGTCAACATCAACAAAGAACTGATGAGGGCACAAAAAAGACTCTCAGTAATTAAAAATAATAGAACAGTATTTTGAGTGATGGAAAAGAACTCTGCAGGAGTTCTACATTCACTGCAATTCTAACAAAAGAGGAATAAGTTTGCAAATGGTTCACTGTTTAAGAAATAGTTTTAAGTGAACATAGGAGGTGGTCGATGCAGAAACCCAGAAATCTGCAAATCCTGAAAACAGATGTCATAAACATTTAAATGGATGTTGTTGCCATGTTTCATGGAAATCTAGATCCGCGCTCTGTCAGCCAGTAAAAGCAGCATTAATGGATCTCTCACTCTGACAATTTTCAAGTCCCGAGAGCCACAAACTTTCCTGGTAAAAATGACTTAATTACTCTCAAAGCCAGAGTAACAACCAATTGCAAAAAGTATTAGAAACCATAAAAAGCTATAACATATAATATCTCATAAAAAAAAAGAAAAAAAAGAAGTAGCACTATCCAAGAAGAAGACATTACATTCCTAAAAAAAGTAGCAGCAGGAGAAAAAAAAATTCTAAGAAGTCCCAGCAGAAATAAAAACATAAGCCCATACAGATCTACAATGAGCATTTGGTAGCAATATCAGACCTGGTAGTTAAAAAAAAGTACATTCCAATATTCAGATATGAAACTGTTTTAACATGACAACATAACAATATTGTACAAATGTGGCATACAAGAAGAAGTCCATCTCAGGAGTTATAAAGAATCCGATATTATAAAAGATACAGCTAATGCCAAGGCCAAACCTGTTTCCATAATTCTTCTGCCTCTTTAGTACGGCCACGCAGTTTAGCCCGATCAGAAATAGCGATAGCCCAGTTGTAAAATGCCTAGCCAATAGTAATTACTGTTAGGGTATATAATAATGACAGAATGTATGCAATAATTACCAAATAGGAGTACAAGAACATCAATATAAAAAATATATATTGCTATCTTTTAAGCACACAAGATTTTGTAGTGATCAAAATTACAAAATCAGTTGGAATAAACACTTTTTCAACTTCTTATAAATATATTAAAAAAATGATTATTTTCTTTCCAAAACTTTGATGCTGGAAATCTGAAACCCTCCAGTGCAAAGACTGTCAAGGGACAGGAGTTCACTAGAAAAGTCTATGCCCCTTGTTGCAAAGAAAGCATGCTGATGTAATCCATCGAGTGTGAATATGAAATCATACATCATGAAGAGTAGGGCAAAGTTGGGTAGCCTCGTCATATTTTTTACAAGCCTCCTCAAGCAAAGCATCTTTTGATGGTGAACTCGATTCTGGACCAACATTATCTGCACTTTCCTGCATAAAGAATTAATATCAGATAGGAAGACTATCTGCATCTTAAACGTCATTTAATTGCTCTCTCTCTCTCTCTCTCTCTCTCTCTCTCTCTCTCTCTCTCTCTCTCTCTCTCTCTCTCTCTCTCTCTCTCTCTCTCTCAGACACACTATCAAGCACCCACACGCACTACCAAAGTCCCTCACCAACACCCTAGTTTTTTTCCCCTTGTTCTTTATGTGGAGAAGGAGATGCCTATATCTGTATATGAGCAAAAGTATACATATAACAGAAACATGTCATGATACATGATGGATGTGTCAAATTGTCCTTCAAATTTATAGAGTCAATGATGTAGGCCAGACTAATGGACCCAATCTTAAGTTTTATACCAGAAGGTCCAAGCCCAATAGGGCCCAATAAAGAGTTAAGTCCACTTTTCCAGCTTTCCTTTCAAACTTTGCAGGCTAAAAGAAGAAGAAAATCTGCACCGTCCTATGCTTCCTATGCTATATGAAGTGTATTTTCTTAGATTTTCCTGAATTTCTGGGATGCGTTATCAGGCTAAATAGTAGCTGAGTAGTCTATATAAGGAGATATAATCTTCTCCAATGGAGCATTTAAGTAAAAATGAATTAAGTTTTTCTCTGAGATGTGTGGTGTGAGACCAAGACATATTGATCCCTGTGGATCCCTATCCCTAAGCCTTTTGGCTGGGAGAGTAGCCTGCTGGCTGCTCTTCCTCACCCCCTGAGTTGCGCCAATTGGTATTTGAGTATTAAAAATAAATAAATAAATGAAGTCATCCAAATTAGATAGGAGAATCCTATATCATGTCAAAAACCATGCATATAAGAGTTAGGAACATATTCATGTGCAAAGTAGTTCAATATCATGCAGTGACAGGCAAGGATAAAAATAGCGGTTGCAACAGACATAGCGGCCAGCCGCCAAAACACTACGTAGTGGTAACAGCATAGCGGTGAGATTTGAAAAAGTTTACAAAAAAATCCCAAAAAATTCCAAAAAATCTAGAATATTGGAAAATAATGAAATATATGTTTGTTTTTCAAAAATAACTAGTATATGAGTATGTAGTGGTCCCCTCATTTTATGAAGTCCTATATCGCTGTATTAATAGAAAAGAATGGGAATGATCAATGTTTTTTATACGGATTCATGTTGTTTACTTATGCCAACCTAGATACTAACTTAAGGCTTATTAAAAAAATGTCATAAACAAATTTCACCAAGATTTATTCAAGAATGAAAGATAAACCATGTTCAAACTTCATAGAAAAAGAATCTACTTAAAAAGCAAAGATTTTGTAATGGGATTGATCTATGTTTCCCATAGATGTAACATTTAGGGACTATTCTCAACCCATTTAATTGGGTTTTCTTTTGTAAAAAATGTTAGTTTTTTCAAAAAAGACAAAAATCAGAAAATAAAAAACAAAAAAATAAAAAAGAAGAAAAACACAATAATATGTGGGATTGATCTATGGGAAACATAGATCTAACATTTAGGAACCATTTTCAACTCATTTGATTGGTTGTCCATGAATAAAATAGATTTTTTTTCCAAATAAAAAAAAATCCAAAAATAAAATTCAAAAAATAAAATTAAGAAAGTGAAAGAAAAGAGGGGCTTGATCAAAAGGGAACATAGATCTAACAATAACAACTCATTTTCAAGTGATTCATGGAAGAAAAGAGAGAAATAAACTCAAAAGTCGAAAAAAAAAGCCCAAAAACCTCACCTTGAGTTGATGTTTTTGAGTTGGATGCTTGAATCTTGAATACCACTTGAATGATGTGTTTATAAGTTGTATTTGATGTTTTTGTTTATGATTGTAGTGTTCTTTTGAGATGACTTGAAAAATGGAGGCAAGAAAATTAGTTTGGAGCAGTGACAAGAGGAGAAGATAAAGTTACAACCACATTATGGTCGAAAAAGTTGAGTGAGTGGGGTTTTTAGCAGCCGCTATAGGCACTACACTTGTGAGCGGTGCTTTTTCCAAAAAGCGTAGCGGCCATGGGCGCTACAGCCGATGTAGCGTAGCACCCGCTATTTACATCCATGGTGATAGGTTGATTGATAAGATAAAGCAAATATGCATCATCATTGTTTTCATCATCAACAGGATTTCACACCAAATATCCAAATAAAAAAAACCTAGACATCATAAATGTGTATATTGTTAAGCCGTAAGATGAGAAGAAGATGTATAAATATCCCAACCCTTAAAAAATATTAAAAAAATAAATTAAAATTGAAAGCAGACCCCTAAAAAAGGATGAAAAAATGGTTGTGGAGGTTGGCTATCCCCCAAAACAACACATATCAAGTGACACGTATGGTTACAGAAATACAAATCCGGTATTGGAATAAATATTATTCAAGGGAAAAGTTTTGAAAAATATCCAAAAAATCTAGAATATTAAAAAAATGTCGTGTCTTAGGTTCTTCCAATTAAGTATTGAGAAACTAGTGAGTAATTTTTCTAGCTAGATAAACTTTTCTTTTCTTTTCTTTTCCTTTTTTTTTTCCTCAGTTTGGGGGGTGAGGTGCATATTTTAAGTACTTTAAAATACATTCAAAAGTTTATTAGATTAGAAGTTTGAGTTAAAGTGGAAGACAAGAACTTTCGAATTATCCACCAGTCATACTTTCTCCTCTTCTAAATACCATTTTGAATATGTTTGTCACTTTTCAAATAACAAAGTAACGTAACTATTCCCATTATCCTACATTGGAACATGAAATTTTTATTAAGTGGCAAATAAATTATAAATAGCAAGCACAAATAAACACACATAGAAGAACCAACAAGTTACATGGAAGAATAATTAAAGTTTCGAGTAATTCAAAAACAAACCTGGAGAACCAATGCCCAATTGTAAAGTGCATCATGGTCTTCAGGATTTCTCTCTATTGCACTAGCATACCTATGGATGAACAAAATAAGGATAACGTGGATAGAAATCAAGTTGAATTGCCAACAATGAACATAACTTTATACTAAAGTTCGTTATAAATTAATAGACTTTGAAGGGCTAAAAGGGTGGAATAGTGAAACTAAAGTAGGCATCAAGCAGGTAAAAGATTTATTATGGGAGAGCTGTTGCCTTCGCAGAGATCATGAACTAATGGCAATGCCAACAGGCATTAGACAGGTGAAGGATTGAGCCATCCATGTTCTTCAGGTGGAAGGTGGCTCCACATACGCAATTAGCAGTCTCTTGGGGTAAGGAAATGTCTTTGGCTCCATGGACCAGCAGATGTGGTGGAAGAAATAGAAGATTTAAAAGAGATTGAGGTCATCATCTTTCCACCATGTCCATCAAGAAGCTTTAGGTAGATGTGGTAGTGACAGTTTTCTCTTTGGTTGCTATCCAGGATTGGGTCGGCCTATCGTTTCATCCCACACAACCATTATTTGCTTCTTGGATAAAGTGCCTGTTGGTATGGTCTCAAGGAAGGGATCTTGAGGATGTCTCCCTCTCTGAGTTTTGAGGCCTCCTTTGCAGCTGCTTTTTCTTTTGCTTGTTGGCTTTTTGTGTGCTTGGAGACAGTCTTCTGTAGACTCCTCTACCCTCTGTAATTTGTATACCTTTCGCATAACTAGATAAATTTTACCATTCGAAAAAAAAAAAGAAAAGAAAAGAGCTATAGCTTTTTAAAGCCAAGTAAAGGAAAAAACCAGTTCCAAATATAACAGTTACTGCCATCGATGTAGAAAGTGGGAACAATGCAATATAGAATACTAGTGACTTTATGACCCATAGGTTTACTATGACACCAAAAGGCAAACTATTGAATAAATAACAGATAAGGAAAGAGGACAATTAGGAATGATGACAAGATACAAGAGGATTAATGAATGCAACCAATAAAACTGACATGGAGAGAGGATCCACACAAAAGAAAAAAAAGAAGGGGGAACTAAGTTCAACTATAATTTCTTTACTTTTCTTTTTAATGGTGACTTAACGTCTTAACCCACAACCTTGTAGTCAGAACTATGAACACCTTCCAACTATGCTACAGGCTTGTGTAAGTTACAACTATTATTTGTGATAAAAATATTGCAGACACAACAAATTGGATGACAAATTTTCATACCATGTAAAGCACATGCATATTTGTAATGCAAAACAATAACTAAGAGATTCACCCCTAGGCATGAAATTGTCTTCAGCCCGTTCGATTTGTTTTACTTCACCATGTTTAGATGAAAAAAGCGGAGTAAGAACTAAGCTTACGATATGACACCACTAACCTTTTACTCCTCCACATGCCTCTTTTGTTTTTTTTTTTTTTACCACAATATAATACTTTGTTCTGAATAAGGAGAAAATAAGCAATTTGAGCCCTACTCGAAAATGAAAGGGCTACAAATTCATTAGTTACAGTGAAATTCTAATTGTGGGAATGCCACTTAGTTGCCTCAAGTGGTAAATATACGGTTGTTCTTCTCTTAACAAATCTATTTTATAAATGAAAGTATATACAAACTGAGAAAATGGAGTAAATGTCATTTTATAAATGAAGCTTTACATCATCTGATAAAATGAGGTAAATGAGTTTATAGGCAATCTATGATGGAGTCCCTGAACCTCAACAAAGAATGGACATGGGACACCCAACACTGAATGCAAGTGCCTATTCTCAGTACTTAACAATGGTTGCCTCCACTAGGCCTGCCATGCCCTATACACCCAAATTTCCATCAACCAAAATCAAAGTCAGCTTTCTGAAGCCACTGAGAGGCCCCAAGTCAACATTAAAATGGCTCCACTGCCCTTGGGTTCAATGTCAGCTAGAGTTGCCTATGTTGTCTCGGAGGAGTTTTTCAGCACTTATAGCAATTCTGCAATAAGTGCAAAGTCCTGTTCTTCACAATCTCTCTTTCCTTTTTCAGCTCAAGGTTTTTGGAGCTTGAACCCTGTCTCACAGCCTCTGTAGGGGTTTGTCAGAAATTCTCAATCTCCTGTTTATGCCCTACCTCGCTCCCTCCCAAGAAAACGAGCAGCTACATCATCTAGCAGACAAACACAGGTAGTACACAGATCAGCGATAAATATCTTAGTTATATCATCCAACAGCATACGTGATACAAAGATACCCTTCCTCGAAGCTCCTGTTTGCAGTAGCTGATTATCATATCAGCCTCTTCTGGAGTGCAAGCTAAAGATGCCTCTATACAATTAGTCAATGCTTCTTCGGTACTAATTGTACTTTCCAGTTGGAGTTATTTTCGATTACTTATACTGGGAGGATTGCCACAACACTAAGGTTTTATTTGAGAACTTGTTCTGATATTTCTCTTCATAAATACAGGGTTATGTCGCTGTTTAAGAGCGTAAAATTTGCAAGAGGAAGTAATTCAAACTCCTAACCCATCTGCAGTTGGCTGCATGAAAGTAATTTCAAATGCATAACATGCAAAAGGCACTGCTACTACAAATCACATGCAAATGTGATAGATAAGTAATTTGTATAGATAACAGAGACTCCTATGGCAACATATAGAAGAACATCTGAACCTTCAAATGGTAGAAATCCAAGAAATATGTGAATACCTTTTAGCAGCAAAAGTGAGAATGCGTTGGCGAGAGCGACCTTCTTCATCCGCACCAGTTACACTACTAATCAAGTCCATTGCAGCATTCCTTTGGCCCATATTTTGTTGCGGTATGCTTTCTTGACTGAAAAGAACAATTGAAGAGGAACCAAAGATTAGCGCTAACACGCATTCCTTTAACATATCGCTCTACAGATCTAGTCATTCTAAACAAATGCAATCACTGATGTTTCAAGAACAAGAAGAAGGAAACAGGTGTTGTCATCCATTTTCAGCAAGAACCTAACCCTAATCGAACAGATCTAGAAGACGGACCTGTGAAATGAGCTCGTATTTCGTCTGTCGCCGTTCGAGGCGGGAGTTCCATCTGGTTCGGGAGTTCCATTGCCATCCATGGAATTTTCTCCTCTCAATTCGTTCAGCAGCTCCCGCATGGTAAAAGACGGGCCTCCCTCACCATTTTGGAGCTCGGATCGGTTGATTTCGTCTGCTGATGCAGCCTCGTCGTTGGATCTGGCGTCTTGATCTTGATCTTGAGCTTGATCTTCTTTCTTAGTCGGTTCTGATCCGGATCCGTTCGCCAGTTCCCTTTTCTCATCTGTTTGTGGCTGCTGCGATTCGTCGCTGTTCGTCGACATTATCTTGAGATCTTGAGGGACTGAGAATGGAGAAACGATTGCAGAGAGGAACTCAGTCGTTAAAAAAGAATGAAAAGCTTCGATGGCATGGAAAACGGCAAAATGTAGAGCGCGAGTAGGGATCTGCTGGCTTCTTGCCGTGGGCCACCCGGCACTTTGTGATGGACTGGCCCACCTTTAAAAAACCAATCCAAACCGTCAAATGCATCGATATACCTGATGAAATGGAATGGATTCTCCAACCGGTATTGAATAGATAGGAATTCGAGGTGGTTAATACTGAAGGTCCAAGGTGACCCAAACGTGAATGTGTGATTGATCTGAGGTGTGAGTTGGAGGGATTATAGCAATGTTGGTTGGATGTTGACTTTTATATGATTTGAATTTTTAGGGAGATGGTAGGTATTTATTTTTCATTTTTTATTTTTTCATTGAAGTACATGTTATGTGATAGGGTTTTTTATTTTTTATACTCATCTTTAATCTTCATTTTAAACAAATTTACAATATAAATATATATATATATGCATTCAATCCTCTTTATTCTATGCAAATGAATAGACCCTTTAATGCTAGCACCCTGGTGTTATTCATAGGATTTTTAATTCCATTGTATTACTCCTGGCTAGTAGGCTAGCTTCACAAAAAAGAAAAAGTAAAAACCTATAATAATCATCGAGTAGAAATCATTTGATCCTGAATTCTTATTTAATTAATTCCTATGAATTCAATTGCAAAAAAAAAAAATAGACCTTTACAATTGATTTCTATTTTTATAGCTTATATAAGGTTATGTGAGGCTTCACACTGAAGCTTATTTAATGAAAAATATAAATTGCTATAAATAAACGACCCTCTCTTCAATAGAGTTTGACCCACCATGAAGTTGATCATATCAAGAAACTTGAACAAAATATTCCAAAAGATTTATTCATGTGCAGTAGTCTAACAGTAGGCCTATCTTCCATTGAATTTATACATGGCCCAATTGCCCCAAGCCCTTACAAAAGATGGAAAAAAGTGCAATTTAGAGTTTTAATAAGTGGGTCCAACTGTAAAGCGCCATCATCTGGTGAGCCCGATTCCACAGCTCTGCCATTCGTTTATATATATTACTGGTGAGACATCCGCATGTCTTACTGGTGGGACATCTGAAGATGATTTCAATTTGGCAAAGTGGATGCCTGAAATCTTTGGATGATAAAGGAATTCTACCGTCATTATGAAATATAGAGGCCCAACCGATAGTGCTCTTTTTATTCAGCTATATAGGGGTTTGGGAACCCACCCTCGGTGAGGATAGTAAACCTCATGTTAGGTGATGGAGACTTCTAAGTGAGAAAAATAAATCTCGGGTGAAGCAAAAAAACCATTAGGTAATGGAAGGTGGCATGCCCAAAGATTATAAATTTTTAGCAGCCAAATGAGAATTGATTCCTCTTACTATTTAGGTAAGAGGCCTTTCTTCAACCATTAGTGTTGGGAGAATGCGTGCTCGAATCCTCAATCCTCAATGTATAAAATAAATTAGAAAGAAAGGCCCAACCATTGATAGACTAATCATGTACTTCAAGATTTGGTTTTAAAGGAAAATGAAGATTTCTAAGGGTTTAAATCATTCCTTTTAGATGTGCTGATCAATTGGCATGGGAGTTCTCGCGGTGATAGTTCATCCAAAGCTCATGTGTGCCCAACCTGTCATGCCCCCAAAATCGGGCCGGATCCAAGCCCAATCCTAAGGGTATGAAAATCATGGCCAATTAAAAAAAAATTTTAGAAAAGGTGTCACGGGCCCCAATTTCAGGTAGATCGAAGTCCTACGTGAAGTTATGTATGTTGATCAAACAATATAATCACACGTGGAAGCAAATGATACCTGACACTATGCAGCTGGTCAATTCACAATCAACAACTTGATGACAATAGAATATATTATTGGTTAAGTAACTGAAGCGTAAGGTTTAATATTCAAATTTCACAAGAAGAAAGAATTCAAATCTTATAACTAATGGCCACAACATTGATCTTAGTTAATCAACTACTAAATGCACTAAAGTGTCCAATCTGATCAATTAATCAAGATATCTCAGATAATGTCTTCAGCACTCCGCTTAACAAGTTCGCCATCTGGCGGAATCTCTTGCATTTCTTAACCCTCCTGTTCAGCTGAGACATTGGTGTTAGATGTGAGTAGTCCTCATAACCACATGTCCAACATTGTTTGAGCCATACACGTTGAGTCCACTAATTTATTCTGCTTTTCCTTTCAGTTTTGATTTTAACATATCTTGGATTCAATTTAGGAAGCCCAATCTATAAGGATTCTTGTTTAGTTAATCTTTGAGGGAATTCAGGAAACTTATATCAAATAGATTTCTTTGATGGAAATAAATCTCTATAGGCTTATCAATAAAGGTAGTTTTTTCGGTCTTTTCTCTTAACTTATGAGATCTACAAAGTACTAATAAACTGTCACGCATATTGGAGTGGATGATAAGGGAGATAAGAGAAAATCTTATTTGAGAAAGGAGATCTACTCATCATCAACAACATGGCGCAAGGTACACTTTTAGTATTTCAAGTTATCTATTGTTTAATGCATAACTCAGGATCCTTAGGTTTGATGCTTTGCTACAAATCATATTAGATCTTTCAATGTTAAGGCATATCTCTAGTTAGTGGAACAATAAGTCGGAAAGAAAGATAAGACACCCATTTCGGATGATCAAATCAAAATGAAAGGTAATGTATGCAGGTGCTTCTTCTATTAAAAAATGGGATATCTCAAGAAAAACTGCTTGAAGAGATAAAAATGATTTAAATCTGGAGGTATAAATAATTATTTTGTTCGTTATGAAATAAATATTTTAGATATTCCTTCAAATACTTGGTGGATTGATTCTATTGCCACTGTTCATGTGGTAAAAATTCCATGTAAGGCTTTCACTTAAGCCAGAGTCCAAGTAATGAATAAAGAAGCATTTTAATAGGGAATCGGCTGGAGATTAAGGTAAATGCAGTGGGACTTACAAATTGATTCTTGAACCTAAATTTCAATTAGACCTTAATACCACCTTTTCTATGTCTAGACTTGATTTAGAAGGGTATACCTTCTTTTTTGGACAAAGTACTTCAAGTGTTTATAAGAATCAAGTTTTTATTAGTGATGGTCTATATAAATTGAATCTAGATATATATTTTGCTAGTTTCTTACTTACCATGCATGATAATACTATTAAGACCATTGGTGTTAAGAGAGATATTTTTTTTCCTTAGTTTTGTGGCATAAAAGACTTAGACACATCTTTCAAAAGAGATTAAAGAAATTAGTAAATGACTGCATATTGAGAATGCTAGATCTTACTAATTTTGGTGTTTATATAGACTACATAAAAGGCAAGCATACAAGATACATCAATAAAATAAAGCCGCAAGACGTTACAACCGCTTGAATTAATCCCACACAAATATTTGTGGTTTTCCACACCATGTTATAGTGAACATAAATACTTTCACCTTTAGTGACAATTTCACTAGATATGGCTATGTGTATCTGTTATATGAGAAATTCGAATTTTTGAAAACTTTGAAAATTATAAGGCTGAAGTGGAGAATCAGTTAGACAAAAAAAATAAAGATTGTGAGATCTTAGAAAAAAAAAATAAAGATTGTGAGATCTAATAGTAGTGGATAGTATTACAGGCACTATGATGAAACGAGGCAAAGTCCTGGCCCATTTGTTAAATTCCTAGAAAGTCATGCTATTCGTGTTAAATATATATATCCTGGCTCTTTATATCAGAATAGTTTGGCTAAAAGACGTAATAGAACGCTTATGAAAATAGTATAAAGTATGTTAAGTAATTTACTTTACCTAGCCCTATGTGAGGAGAAGCCCTAAAAATAACTGCATACATCTTAAACCATGTACCCACTAAAGTTATTCATAAATCTCCTTATGAGTTATAGACAGGTAAGAAGCCAAATTTAGAACATTTGCATGTTTGAGGTTGTCTAGCAGAAACTAGAATTTGTTACTCAGAAGAGAAGAAACTAGACTCTAAGACTATCACTGAGTATTTTATTGGATATCTTGAAAGGTCTAAACGTTTTAAATTTTACTGTCTTAATCAAACCAACAAAATTGGTTGAAATTGGAATGCCAAGTTCATAGAAAGTGATGATATTAGAGGGAGCAATGCACCACGAAACGTAGTATTTGAAGAGCATCAGGTACCTGTTCAGGTATCGATTGAAACAGTTAGAGTTGGTATTTCAAATGACTTCATTTAGAACCATGCAATGAAAATACAACCTACCGTATTAGATGCACCACTAGATGAGAATGTTAATCATAATGATGTAATTGAAGATATTACTCATTCAAATTAAAATTTGGTAGAACCAGAAGCTTTGAGAAGATCTCAAAGATCTAGGAAGTCTGCTATATCGGATGATTCTATTGTTTATTTTCAAGAATTTGATTTTGATATAGGTGTTAAAGTTGATCCAGTAACATGTTAACAAGCCATTTAAAGTGATGATTCGAATAAATAGATTTATACTATGCGAGAAGAGTTAAAATCAATGTCTGTAAATAAAGTCTGGGATCTCGTCAAATTGCTTCAAAGGTCTACTGCTGTAAAATGTAAATGTATTTTTAAGATCAAACGAGACTCAAAGGGCAAAATAGAACAATTTAAGGCCAAACTTGTAGTTAAGAAATTTACTCAAAAAGAAAATATTGATTATAAAGAGACATTTTCGCTAATTTCTTCAAATAACTCTTATCGAATCATAATGGCATTAGTAGCTTATTTTAATCTAGAGTTACATCAAATTGATGTGAAAACAATGTTCTTAAATGGGAATTTAGCTGAAGAGGTATATACAAAACAACAAAAAAGATTTGAGGAAAAAGGCAAAGAGAATCTAGCTTATAGATTAAAGAAATTTATATATGGGCTTAAACAAACTTTAAAGCAATGGTATATTATGCTTATTAATATCATTGCTTTCTTCAGGTCTAAGGAAATTATTGTTAATCAATGTATATAACTAAAAATCAATGGAAATAAGTTTATTATTTTAGTCTTATATGTAGATGACATTCTACTTGTTAGTAATTATCTAGGCCTATTACGTGAAATAAAAGATACCTCACAAAGAACTTTGAAATGAAAGATATGGGCGAAACATCCTTTGTACTTGAAATCGAGATTTTTAGGGACAGGTCTCAAGATTATTAGAACTATCACAGAAAACATATATTGATATGGTTCTTAAAAGATTCAATATGCAAAATTATTCTAGAGGAAAAACACCTATATCAAGAGATGATCAATTCTTTAAATATCAGTATCCCATGAATGACATTGAGCAAAAACAAATACAGGATATTCCATATGCTTTTATTGTAGGAAATCTTTTTGTATCCTCAGACTTGTACCTGTCTAGACATTAGTTTTGTAGTTAGTATACTAGAAAGGCATAAGTCTAACCCGGGCATGGCACATTGGAAGGTAGCAAAAAAGGTCATGCGATATTTACAAGGGACTAAAGAACATATGCTCACTTACAGAAGATCTGATCACTTGGAAGTAATTGGATATTCAGACTCAGATTTTACTGGATGCCTCAACACAAGGATATCTATATCATGATACATTTTTTCATTGTTGGTGGCTTTATTTTGTGGAAAAACATTAAACATGCTACAACTACTTCTTCCATATTTCAAGCTAACTTTTTGGCATGTTTTGAGGCCACTAACCAAGGTTTATGGCTGTAAAATTTTATTTTAGAGCTTCAAATCATGGACTGCATTTCTAAGCCACAGAAAATTTAGTGTGATAACACCTCAGTTGTTCCCTTCTCTAACAACAACAAAAGTTCCAGTTCAATAAGACATCTTTAGATAAACTATACTCCCGTTAAAGAGAAGGTTCGGGTTGATTTAATGTCTATAGAGCCAATAAGTACAAGGCTCAGAATTGCGGATCCTACAACCAAAACATTACTAGTAGAGGCTTATAATAATCATGCAAGATATATGGGGGGCTCATTGTGGTACCATAATATATGTGGTTGAAATGATTTATGCTAATTTATTAGACATTTTTAGTTGTTCAGTTTTCATAATGATGATTCTGTTCCCTTTCTTATTTTTATGTGCACAATTAATGAAATATTAAAAAGTAAGATAAAGTTATTTTAGACCAATAAATAGGAACTTTTTTGTCCTCTCCTATTATTTTTTCTCGCTTTATGACTTGATTAAATAGAATTACTAATGTTGTGGTAAATGGAAGGAATTATGCCATATAATTGATGTTTGACTGCCATGATCTACATTAATAATTTCACATAATTACAGTATATAAGAATTAATATAAACAAGATTGATTGGGTTGTTTTCAAATGAGTGGCCACTTATCGGGATTTTTAAATTTAGTTGAATTCAAGTTGAGTCATTTTTTTACAAAAACTAGTTTTCAAAGTTATATATTATAATAAAAGGTGAATTGCATTATGTGGTCATCATGACCAAGTGAGAGATTACATGTGTTTGGTCATTCAGATCAAGTGGGAGATTGTTAGATATAAGTGGTCATCATGACCAAATGTCTAACATTATTTGGACCCTATGTATTGAGTCCATTAATTTAATCTGCTTTCCCTTTCAGTTTTGATTTTAATATATTTTGGATTCAATTTAGGAAGCCCAATCTATTAGGACTCTTATTTGAATAATCTTTAAGGGAATTAAGGAAATTAGCTTTAAGAAATTTCTTTGATGGGAAGAAATCTCTGTAGACTTATCTATAAAAGTGGTTTTTTTGTCATCTCTCTTAACTTACAAAATTTGCAAAGTATCCATCAACTCTCACGCATACTGGAGTGGGTGATAAAGGAGATAGGAGAAAACCCTATTTGATAAAAGAGATATGCTCGTCATCAACACCATGGCACAAGATATAATTTTAGTATTTCAAATTATCTATTATTTAATGCATAAGTCAATACCCTAAGGTTTGATGTTTTGTTGCAAATTATATTAGAATTTTCAATTGGTACCAAGATACCAAATATAGTGGAGTTAGATTGACATAATCTGGTAGATGGGTAAGCTACAAGTAATGAATATAAATACCTTAAGTTGGATTAAAACCATACTTATAGGAATAATTGAGTTAGTGAAATCAATATGATAAGTATGAATGTACAAACATTGGTAGCCCGCCATACATGAAGCATAGTTATGGGTAGCCCCGTCAGATATGATGTATATCTCTGTTGTATATTGTATTATGTAATACACGCTAACTCGATAGCGTACATCCACCTCGAATTGCAGTCTGTATATATATATATATATTGGTTATGCTACAGAACTCCTTGGGCGTTTTTCATTAAAAAAAACTCCTTTTTTTGCCTATGAAATTTTAACACGTGTCATGAATATTTCCTTAAAAATTAGCTATCCCTTATTTTTTGCCTTGCACTTGTGAGGTAGCAGATTTGTATTAGGCATGTCGAAAGGGGCATAAACTCCTATTTTTCAAATGGGGAGTTTTTGAGAATTCCTCTCTCTATAAATATATATATATATGAAACCTCCTCTGAGCATTGGTGCCCACGATAAGATGGGCACCGTTTTTGAAAACACCTAGTGTAGCCTAACTTATGATCCATCTAAGTGGACGATAAAACAATTGTCCCCCGTGGTAGTCATTGTCGGATGTGAATTTTGATCCCCCTGAGGGAGATCACCATTCATCTATATATGATATTTAATATTTGTACATCAAAATTGAGGATTCCGACTACCCTCAAAATCAACGGATCACGATCGCCAGTCATGGTAATGGTCATGACTTCATTCTTCGACTAGTGTTAAAGAAATAATGGGAGAAAATAAGGTGGGTTCTGTAACACTCCGATCCCACTTAACCCCGTTTAGCAACTAATTAATGATGCATTTGCTGTTAATTGTGTTTTGCTTTTATTTTGGTTTTATTGTGGGTCATGAATAGGTAGTTAGGTTAAGTTTAACCTGGTTTAAGTAGACTAAGCCCTTTTTCATAATTTTAGATTTTATAAGACATCGTCATTCACGCATCATCTTAGCGTCAACACATGTATTTTGTTGAGTTCGTTAACTTCTGTAACTGCTCGTTTGCAAAAGATGTCATTTGTTTTAGTTGGACCCTCATTTGACTCGAATTGTCAATAGCCTTAACTCTTGGACTTTCTTGCAAATTGGGTTTATCCTTATCTTATCTTATCGATATAAGCCTCCATCGACTCTTCTCTCTCACTCTCTTCTCTTTTTTCACGTTGAAGTCTTTGTCCCTCTCTCTCTCTCGATTTTCCTCTTTCTCTTCTCCTTGATTAAGCCAAGCAAAAAGGGGAACTGAGATCATCTTGTCTTCTATTCTTCCTCGTGTGACTTAAGGTATGTTTGGGGTGTTGGTTTTTTCTTTCCTTTCTTCTTCTCGTTCTCCATGGTTATGTTCACGAGTTCTGTCTCTTTTTCATGCATGATAGCTTTGGATCGTGTTTGGATGTGAATTGAGCCCAAAGATAACAGTTTGTGTGTTAACACTTAATTGAGGCAAGTATAAGCATGATTTGTATGAACCCATGTTGATATAAGTTTGATTGTGAATAAATTTGGTACTCTTGCATGGGAAATATGTTTATAGCCCAACTTGTGTCAGTTCCCTTCTATTTGATGTAGCTTTGTTCCATTTGTATACGTTCAACTGATTCTGTAACAGGTTTAAGAACTCGACCCAGCGCAGTCACGGCTAAGCCGTAAACTGTACTATGGCTGAGCCGTAAAGTGTACTACAGTTAAGCCATAAACCCAGTCGTAGATCAATACATGGTGTATTTCAAAATAATTGAGAGTTAGCAAATTTTAGAGCTTCTACGGCCCAGCCACGGCTAAGCCCTGAAGTCTTTTACAGCTAAGCCGTAAGGTCACCCACGGCTGAGCTGTAAGACCTGTAACGAGTAAGAAAGCTAAGGATGAATGAGACCTTGTAAGACCTTTGCATTAGAATATAAGCATCCTTGACTTGCCCAATGGATTTTGATCAAACAGCGTGAATGATCTCGAGGGCTGCGAATCATTCATGTTTGTTATCCAGATGTTTAGTACCTTCCCATGGGTGTTAGTTTAAGGGACTTCGGTGTACCCCATAATGCAATGCAACACTAGACAACGGTGCATCGAATAACTTAAAACTACATCATCATGCACGGTTAGAAACACTGGATAACTAGATTAGGGTTGGATAGTAAATGATCTTGACTCAATCATGATTGACTTGCATGGCATCTCGCATGACTATCATTGATCTCTACTCTTCAGCATGATTGATTCATTTTGTTTGAACATTGAATTGTTGGCTTCTTCACTATGTTTCCAGAACCTTGAGCATGCAAGTATGTTCTTGATTATGCACGTTTGTTCTTGAGTATGCACGTATGATACATGTTATATAGTATACACGTATGATTTGCTTTTCACGATATGTACGATCTACTCAAGGTTTAGGACATGATTGACTCTGTATGGTCAGGCACTACTCAGCCTCAGCCTTAGGATCCCGACGGGGTGAATTTGGTGTAGTTTATATGGCCTTACTGCAGTGAGGACACGTTTTGGGGAATCCGGACTGCAGGAACCCGAGACTCATTCGTACCCTAGCCCAGTCGATGGTGTTCTCAACACGGATATAAGATCCCTATTTTGGGAGCATATGGCAAATATAATAGCCAACTAGTTATGTACACAACTCGTATATCTTAATTCTAATGGCATGCTTTATTTAATGCACAACTACCTAGTATACTAACTTGACATACTATGATTTACATCATGTTATTTCTTCTATTAGATACAACATGTATTAACTGATTATTGCTTATACTTAACTGAATCGTTGTATTCACGAGTTGTCCTTAGTGTTGCAAGCTCAGATACCGATACCGAACCCTCGTCGGTCGACCAGACTCCAAGGGAGGCCCCCGATGTCCCATCCAGACTAGAGGAGTGGATGTAGTTACTCCATCGGAGAGCGACATTGACACATTGCATATAGGTCTTCCTTCTTTTGAGATTTGACACGTTGGATCCAGTCATGATTTTGTACATTATATTTTGATTCATTTTGTATAACTCAAACTTTTATCTAGTCTTTTGTCATGTATATTTATTGTAGTTAGTATTTATTATGTTTTGATACCGACAGCTTCCGCGTACATGTTTGGCTCGTGTGAACCTTCCTTTATGCGTGTGCATTTAGACCAGGTCTAAGTATGTAGGCACGGGAGTACGTTTGTCATTTGTTAGGCTTTTACTATCCCCCGATCTCCTGAGCTTGGGTTGTGGCAGGTTCCCTCTCATGTAATGTACTGCCGGCAACACACGACTGTTGTCTTTTCACTTAATTTGGGTATTGTCAAAGTATGGATCACAGTATGTGTCATATTATGGCTTTCAGATAGGAGACAATCCGTGTTTATAATATATGATCAATTAAAATTAGATCTAAGTAGAATAAAATAAATGAAAATAAAATAAAAAGGGGGAAGGTGCCAAATATTTTAGAAGAGAATCAATCCCATTCTTGGGTACCCCCTTCAAATCCCTTGGCAGAAAAAAGGTTTAAAGGTTAATTTTAAAATAAAAGTAATAATGCAAATAAGGTAACATGTGTAATTTCAATTTAAAAAAGAAAGAAAGAAAAAAAGAAATTGTGGCCAATGGGCTGATTGGATTGAAAGTGACCACATTAGGGTCAATTAAGGGGTGACCGCATTCGGATTAATTATTTGATTAATTGAAAAGGGAATTGGGATCACACATCTAGTCTTATCATTATCATTAAATTAGTTTTTTAATCGACTTTTATTTCCTTTTAATCATTTTAGCACATTAAAATATTTGGCACGAGAGGTGGAAGGAAAGTGAGGAAAATATTTTTGCGGTGATTTTATGTGTTTTATAGTTTTTTTTTTGGTATTTTTGATAATTGTAGCTAGAAGGGCCTAATTAGGGGATTTCTACTTGAATATAATCTAATTAAATCATGCTTTATTAACCATTGAATTCCTACCCTTTTCTAAGGTCCTAATCTGCTCACATCTACTCTCCCGGTTCCCTAACGGAATAGAGGAGAGGTGGTGGGGCCTAACCTACTATCCTAAATTGATGATCTACTTAGATTAATTGGATTTATAATTTTTAAATTGATTTTGAGAGCTGATGGTGGAGACTTGAGTAAGCGTTAACCGTGGGTTGGGGTTGTGAGTAATGTATCAACTTTCGAAAAAAAAATGTCATGGAGAGACTCTCACTTGCAAATCAATTTCCCCCATCTTAGGCAGTTGTGATAACTAATCTAGATTTTAGAACCAGTCAGTCCACTACCAATTTTACCAAAGAGGTTAGCGCCCAATTTTTGGTCCCAGGACAAAAAGAGTAAAGATTGTGCCAGCTAGATTGATAGCCGGAGGACAACTTTTGTACCAAACCCAACAGTTTAAGCACCAATTTCGTCAACCAGTTTTGCAAGCAGCCTAGTCATTGGTGTGATTGGGGTTGCAACTACTGAACCATTTTGGCTGGCCCTAGGCTAGTTTTGGACTGGGCCTTGCATTGGTGGGGAACCTATTCAAACATCTAAAAGCTTCGGCCTAATGGTCCAGAAATTGGCTAGCTATACCTTATATTCTGGCACAATTAGCTTCTTTATAGCTCAAGGTTTTGCTACTTTTTGGGTCAATGGTCCAAAGAGCTTTAATAACTTTGGCTTTGATATAACCGTAAAGCTCCATTTTGGGCCTTAGCTTAGTGGATCTTGGACTTTAGGCTTGGTTTAGTGGGTTTTTGAAAACATGTTGTAGCTCTAATGGATGATTTTTTTTTTTCGTTTTTTGGGTATCCTAGCTTAGGGGGGCTGGGACCCTAACCCTCTGGTGAGGGAGCCCTTGGGTGAGGGAAGACACTTGGCAAAGGCTAGAGAGCCCTCTGGTGAGGGAAGAGAACCTCGGTGAGGTAACAAATCCTCGAATGAGAAATGGTTATTAGCAATGTTTGAACCCTTGTCAGACTAGTAAAAACCAAACCTCTTACCACTAGGGTAAGAGGCAACTCTTGCTCTAATGGATGGTTGATGCTGTTATTTTGACGCTTGTCCTTTCCAATTAATATCATCAGATATATTTTTCTCTTTTCTGTTAGTGAAATGCAGTGGCGGACTTAGGATTTTTATTTAAAGGGTGCGGACCCTAATAGACAGTTTGGTTTTGTAGCCAAACCGATAAATTTTTTGTGGATTTTGAATGTGGACGAAAGATTTTTATTGGATTTTGGAAAGTGGATCCAGAGTTTTTATATAGAATTTGAAAATGCACCCTGCTTTGACGGGTGTGACCGCACCCATAGACCTCTACTTGGGTCCACCCCTGGTGAAATGATCTAAACTATCTATCTAGAGTGAGTCTTTATCAGCATAGACAATGAAACGTCAGGATTGCATAAACAATAGTTGGACCTTCTCTGCAAAAAATTATCTTGGCCATATTTTATGCAATCCATGAATGGACACGATTCTTATCATGAATTTTCCTAAGAACATAAATAGTGGGAATATTACTCAAAAAAGTCTTACTTGATGATTAGAATATAAATTATAACAGGGATGTTATTTTGAACATGCCATAGATTTTCACTTCAAATTAGAGCTCTGATAACAGCTCTTCTCATTAATGTTTTAGATGTTAGATTGAAATGGGCGGCACTACAATGATTAAACCTGGAATGCTATATGCTTTAGTTTGATTCAATTAAAATCATTTACTCTTAATTGAACCGCATAACTATGCAGTTCAATTGACAAATCATTCAAGCATCCAAAGTCCACACCATTTTTTTTTAACAAATTGGCCAACGAGTAAATTTGAAAACTGTTCGTTTAACTAAAATCTTCAATTCTAAATGATCATCAGCTTCATTTTTTAAAACATAAAAAATGTAGTTTAAAATTGAAAGTTTTCACACTTCTTCCGTACCCTTTCTTTCATCATCATAAAAGTCTTATCCCAGTTATGTTGGAGGCGACCACATGAATTCAATTTTTACATTCCGATATACTATGAGTCAAATCCTTAGATGTATTGCACTTCTTCATTTTAATACAATTAGAATTTTAAATTCTTCAATATATTTTTTTTATGATTTTTATAAATTTGCTCTTGTAAGTATTTTTGGGTTGGCAAACTCATGGGTTGGACAAAACTTGAGTCCATTGGTGTTGTATTTTTTGTGTTTTTTAGTATGGACAATGGGTTGAGTCACCGGATGCACTGAAGTGAAGAAATAGAAGAAAAAGCGACAAATTGCAGAGGTTTTCTATGGATAACATAGATTTAAAAGGTCATATCTCACAAACCAGCCATTGAAAATGGGCATGCGACCTATCATTGGAAAGCTCTTTTCGAGAGGATTCCATAGAGCCTAAGATCGCCTCAATCGGAGTTGAAACGAGAAAGTTATGGCCTCCGGAAGGTTGCAGGAAAATGCTGAAATTTCCAACCGGGCAGAACCTTAATCCGACTGGTCGGGCCTTTATCCGACCGGTCGGGCAACTTACAGAAAGTGCACCGACTTGCGATTTTTCATTCTGACTTGAAGGGAAACTTGCCTCTTTCATACTATACTTATGAGGCACGAAATTAAAGATATAAAAAAGGGTTTTCTCTCAACCTTAAGACATCCATCTCCCTATTCTAAATTGCGGATACACATTGGAGGTTCTTTTCTTCTCTAGAGCCTTCATTGAAGATTGTGCTGAAGATTTGTATTAGAGAATATTGCTTCTACTATCTTGTAGAAGATTATCTTCTTTCTTGTAGAAGGTTGTTCGTCTTGAGTGGCTTCAAGGCGTGTTGGATCAAGTCTGAAGAATGTGAACGGCGTGTGCATCAACAAGAAGAACTTCAATCCCTTAAGTTGTGGTCAACTGAGAAAAGGGTAGTAAGTAAATCTTGTAACCTCTCTTGCATAGTGCTTGATCTGAGTTTGGGCCGGTGTTAAGTCCCGTGGTTTTTCCCGTTTGGGTTTTCCACGTAAAAATCTTGTGTCTTTCTCTTGTGGTGATTGCTTTTTAACTTAGATTAATTAGTTGTGCATCTACATACTAGAAATCTGTTGGGATCTTAACCTGTGTCAAAGTTTAAAGTTCTCTCAAGTGGTATCAGAGCAGGTCACATTAATCTATTGTGTGAATCGATCAAAAGATTTCTAGAATGGAATTCAACAGCAAAGACACATCTAGCATCAAACCATCAATTTTGAAAGATGAAAATGTTAGTGTCATTGTAAGAGTGTGTTGTCAATTACGTGACCAAAGTATAGTTCGATTCAAGAATGATGTAGTTCACCTCGGAAGTTCATTGAAGATCAAGTCAAGTTCAAAGAAGTTCAAGCTAGTTCAAGACCATTCAAGGAAAACCTATCAATGAAGACTAAGCAAAGAAGTTCAACATCAAAGAATATCATCTGTGAGTGCCAAGGGATAAGGTATCTGTGATCCCTAAGTGTCCTTGAAAACAAACTAGAAAATTAGGTTTTTCAAAAACCCTGTTTTGTTCTACGGCTTGGACCACGGCTAAGCCGTAGACCCTACGGCTCACTTTCCAGAGAGTGTATTTTGAAGCCTTTTTGTTCTACGGCTGACCCTACGGCTACACCGAAAAATGTTACGGCTAAGCCGTAGTGTGTTTCACGGCTAAGCCGTAAAATCTACTGGTCACAATCCAGAGAGTGTACTTGGCCATATTATGCTTACGGTTGACCTTACGGCCAAGCCGAAAGGCCTTCACGGCTAAGCCATAAGGTTATTCACGGCTAAGCCGTAAAGATTACGGGCCACTCTCCAGAGAGCTGTTTCTGGGAAATTTGAGCTTACGGCTGACCCACGGCTAGGCCGAAAGGTACTCACGGCTAAGCCGTATAAGAATTTACGGCTAAGCCGTAGGCCTAACCGTAAGAAAGAATTTGTGCTGAATCTGGTCAAACTAGCCGTTGGATGCTGTCAGAACTTACGGCTAAGCCGCAGACCATTCTGTTCTAAGCCGTAGAACTGTCCGTTGGAGCTCATCTGTATTTAAAGAGGACCCCTCCCTTGCTCCAACTACTGAATTAATTGCTGAGAAAATCACTAGTATAGCTGAGCCTTTGCACCTCCATTAAAATCATCTTCAAAGCTCCCACAACCACCTACTCTCCAACATCAAAGAGTGCCATTATTGTTACAAGTAGAGTAGTTGGTGACTTAGGAAAGGCTTCTTTAAATTTGAGAGAATACCTTAGCCTTCCAAACCCTCTTGGAACCTCTTCCCTTGGTTGAGCTCATATCTGAAGATCTTCATCACCAAGGAGCAAGAACAAGAGGCCAAAGCTTGGAGGTAGTCTTCAAGCATCAAGAGCACCACTCAAAACCAAGGTACTCAATTCCTTGTTTAGGTGTTCTTTAATATTTCAATTCATATTGCTGTATTTGGTGGAAGACAAACCACCGCATCAAAAATTGTTGTAATTGGTGGACTAGATCAAGGATCAACCACCTGATAAAAAAAAACTCTGATTGGTGGAAGACAAACCACCGCATCAAAAATTGTTGCAAGAGGTGTATGTTATGTGAGTACCTCTCATTTAGTGGAACCAAGAGGGATTGCTCTTGAGAGTGGATGTAGGTCTAGGACCGAACCACTATAAATCATTGTGTTTATTGTTTGTTGTGTGTGGATGTTGCCTTGCTTTCTTGTCACTTGAGTTGATGATCTTTTATATGCTACATCTCTATTGCTCTAGTTACATTTCTAGACACTCACAACTCTGATTATCTCTCTCAATTTTAATAATCTTTCAGATTGTTCTTTAATAACATCTAAGTTTTGAAAAGAAATTTTTAATAGTCCTATTCACCCTCCCTCTAGGACTTGGTGAGATCTAGTTATTGCACTTTCAGAAAAATCTGTCATGATTATGCACAAATCTGATGAAAACTCTATGAAGAAAAACTATAGATTTGTTCAATATTTTGAATGCCAAGGATATGGTCATATTGCTTCTCAATGTGTAAAAAGAAAATTGAAGAAAAAGGGTAATGTTATTACAACAATATGTGATAATACTTCTGAAGATATAGAAAATCCACTTCTTGACATTGCTAGTACCAAGTATGTTGCGTTTATGGCTAAATCTTCACAGATCACATATGACAACAGTTCTAGTTCTGATAATGAAAGTGATTCTTCCATGGATGACATGCCCCGGTCTGAAAAAGAATTGTTAAATGCATATGATAAGTTGTTGAAAGATTCAAGAAGAGTTGCATTAATCAATGATACACTTGAGCTGAAATTGGAGTTTGCTGCAACAAAGATCACTTCTCTCAAAAAAGAATTGAAAGAAGCACTTGCTAAGGTCCGTCTCTTGGAAAATCAGAAAGATACTATGGCTGATAAATTTCGGAATTAATGCATGATGGTTTTGAATAGTTACAACAAGAGATTAAGTCCTTGAAAGATGAGTTGAATATTTGTAAAAAGGAGAAAGACGATTTGATAAAAACTTTGAATACAGAGTTGCAGACATGGCAGTTTGAAAAATCTGATTTGATTGGTAAGAACAAGATGATCATGTTAGAGCTAAGTGCTACAAAGGCATCATTAGACCAGAATGTGGCCCCTGATAATCTTGGTCTTGGTTGTATTAATGGTGCATATACCTCAAACATCAAAGGTAAATCTATTTTTGTCAAAACTTCTACTTTGATTTCTAAGGCACCCACTGCTCCACATGCTGCACGAGTAAATTATGTTGGTAATACTTCCAAGAAGAATGCATCAGGGCATACATCTACACCCACCTGTCATTATTGTGGAATCAAAGGACACATTCGTCCCCATTGCAACAAGCTGAGATGTTTACCAAACGACAAGCAATGACCGAAGCAATTTTCACCACCCGAGATCAAAACAAGAGCTATTTGGTTCAGAAAGTCTGATTTGCCTACTGAATTAGTACACACTGTGCTGAAAGTTTCAAATTTACAAGTGTGGATACCAAAATTTATTAAACTTTGATCAAGATGACCAAGCTCCCACCCCCAGTGCTGCTACGAAGATACAATTAAAGGGGAGTTGTACTTGAGGGGGGGCTACTGTTGGATCCACGTTGACATCTTTGCTGCATGATGCTCATTAACTTTGTCAATTATGGACAAAAAGGGGGAGATACTGCATTCACGGGGAGAATAGAGAATACAGATGAAGTTGAAGATAACTTCTTTTATACCTGATGAAGAGCTGATGGTAAGATTTTCTTTGTTATTTCAATTTACTTAATGTTCAATGTATTTTTTTGTTTTATTTTTGGGTAGATTGAATGTATAGGAAGTTTTGTCCATGAATTGCCAAAGGGAGAGATTGTAAGTATTTTTGGGTTGGCAAATTCATGGGTTGGACAAAACTTGAGTCCATTGGTGTTGTATTTTTCATGTTTTTTTGGTATGGACAATGGGTTGAGTCGCCGGATGCACTGAAGTGAAGAAATAGAAGAAAAAGCGACAAATTGCAGAGGTTTTCTATGGACAACATAGATTAAAAAGGTTATATCTCACAAACCAACTGTTGAAAATAGGCATCCGACCTATCATTGGAAAGCTCTTTTCGAGAGGATTCCGTAGAGTCTACGATCGCCTCAATCGGAGTTGAAACGAGAAAGTTATGGCCTCCGGAAGGTTGCAGGAAAATGCTGAAATTTCCAACCGGGCAGAACCTTAATCCGACTGGTCGGGCATTTATCCGACCGGTTGGGCAACTTACAGAAAGTGCACCGACTTGCAATTTTTCAGTCCAACTTGAAGGGAAACTTGCCTCTTTCATACCATACTTATGAGGCACGAAATTAAAGATATAAAAAAGGGTTTTCTCTTAACCCTAAGACATCCATCTCCCTATTCTAAATTGCGGATACACATTGGAGATTCTTTTCTTCTCTAGAGCCTTCATTGAAGATTTTGCTGAAGATTTGTGCTAGAAAATATTGCTTCTACTATCTTGTAGAAGATTATCTTCTTTTTTGTAGAAGGTTGTTCATCTTGAGTGGCTTCAAGGCGTGTTGGATTAAGTCTGAAGAATGTGAACGGCGTGTGCATCGACAAGAAGAACTTCAGTCCCTTAAGTTGTGGTCAACTGGGAAAAGGGTAGTAAGTAAATCTTTCAACCTCTCTTGCATAGTGCTTGATCTGAGTTTGGGCCGGTGTTAGGTCCCGTGGTTTTTCCCGTTTGGGTTTTCCACGTAAAAATCTTGTGTCTTTCTCTTGTGGTGATTGTTTTTTAACTTAGATTAATTAGTTGTGCGTCTACATACTAGAAATCTGTTGGGACCTTAACTTGTGTCAAGGTTTAAAGTTCTCTCAACTCTACTTTTATATAATTATCATGCAATGCTAATGTTACAGTTTAATTGGAATGAACTACCAATTAGCTTAGGTTTGTTTGAGCTCTCGGTCTCTATTTTCAAAAGATTGGTTGTCTTTCTTATAAGTAAAATTATCTTTTGATTTAGGGGCTAATTTACATATTGAATGTTTTGCAAACATTGGCATGCATATTAATCTCAAGGAAAATTTTCAAACAAGGCCTTAAGTTTTTGTCTTATTTCAAAAAAGGACACAAGTTTCAAAACTTTTCAAATTAATCTAAGTTCTTCAAAAAATTTTCAATTAAAGACATCCATCAATTTAAAACTATTTTTCGGCGACTTTTTTCCTCAATTTTTTAAAAGTACCCGAATTACCTTTATTGAAATAAGTTCCTCATTCAGTTTTTCTATATTCTCCTCATTTTCTTCTTCGGCATCCTTTCAATGATTAGTTGCATGCAGTGACTGCTAGAACCATGTCATGGCTTTAAATCATCCGTAATTTTGATATTTTAAGAAAATTGACAAAAAAAGTAGTGAGGAAGTACATTTAAATGGACAGATGTCCTTAATTGAAATTTTTTTGAAAAACCTAGGGATTAATTTAAAAAGTTTTGAAACTTGTGTCCTTTATTGAAATAAGGCAAAAACCTAATTCCTTATATGAAAATTTCCCTAATCAAATGAAAAGACACTTAGGGCCTTTTTGTTTGCATTAAAATACATAGAAATTAAACACATAAAATTCATATCATTACTAATTAGAAATGAATATCAAAGTTAGATGTTTAAAATTAATGAGCATCAAATAACCTTATCTTTTAGGGCACATTGGGCAAACATCTATGCTATGAAGGAGAATCCTCTTTTTAGATAATTCCTTTGTTTTAGTGGAATCAAGTCATCCTTTATCTAGAGAATTCTAAGTTTGGCAAAAGAAAAGAATCCCACAATATATGCTTTGTGTGATCCAACGAATTTAGAGATTTTAAAAGTTTCTCATAATCCATGAAATATCAAGGGTTGAGCTTTCAACAAATCGTTGGTCTTAGCTTTTCAGAGGATTTGAAAGGTTTGGATTATGCAAAGGGGCCCCATAGAGTTAAAAGAATAAAATTTTAGAACATGGACTTGTTGCAAATATCTCAAAAATATAGTAAGGATCAACGGTTAAAATTTGATCAATCAAATGTGTTTTGACATTCTGAAAATATTCCATGGTACTGATCATGATTTTTGGGTCCCACAAGAACCAAAAAAATTGGAGAACAACTTACCATTTTCTATCCCATTTTGTGTATATTGTGACATGAACGGTCAAGAATGTCTCTCCAATATCTCATGATATATGACAAATTAGGTGGCAAAACTTGGACTCATAGCCGGTCTAGGCCTTTTGAAGAGTTTGGATGGTTTGGATTTTGAAAATGGAGCCACCGAATTGTAAAAATCACATCCAACAATCTGGAATTTTTTGCAAAAATCTCAAAATATGTGAAAAATTAACGGTTGACATTTGACCTCCTAGCTATTTTGGCCTTTTAAACAAGTTATATAGTTTGGATCTTATTTGTGGATCCCTTAAAAAAAAATCTATAAGAATAGTGACACCTAGACTACCATAATATTATTGTAGCTCCCCATTTCTCCTTTTCTGTTGGTTCTTAGAATTAGATGGGGGAGGGTTGGATGAACTGAATAATAAAAAAAATGGATTATGTGATTCTTTGATGCAATTTCCATTTTGTTACAAAACGTAAATTTTCTATGGAAGCACAGAAGTCATGAGGAATCCTCCTTGAGGATAGTTACCAAATGTGTCCTTAGGGAAAAAGAATTAAAAGAAGATGGGAAATGAACTACTTGCCATCACTCTAGTAGTTAGTCTCTCATCTTCTTTTACTTCTATTTCTCAAAAAGAGAAAAAAAGATTGCTTGACGCTTGTTTAAAATTCTCATTTGATCTTTGTTTTCAAGTAGTTATGGTACAAATGAATTATATATATTCAATCATATATATTATAATGCAAACAAACAAGCCCTACAGATATTAAAAAAGATGGTGTTTAGTCCTTACCTATAATGACATATATGTCTTGTGACATAGAGGTAATATGGACTAATTCCAACATATAAAAGAGAATTTGAGAAATTATTTAAAGTATAATAATCAATCTCATTGAACATAGCGGTCATAAACCAAAACAATAGAAGTGAGCTCTAAACCTAAAAACGGGGAACCATTCTCAATCAGTTTATTTAATCAAACAGCTAGTAATGTCTCATGTGATGGATTTTTTTCCAACTAATTTGAAGCCTTTTTGTGCCCTTTCGGAGGAATTTGTTGCCGTAGATCTTTTGTTTTTCATCATTATTATTATTAGATAATGATCTAAATCACATGATGAAGAAACTAGATACTATAAAAGTTGTGTATGTGAATCTAAATCATCTGATTATGAGAGGGACCACTTTTTTTTTTTTTTTGATAACAAAGGTTGGACTAATGCTTAAGGGGAGTCGCGTAAATCTCCTGTGATCCTAATGTGGTAGCACAGTTTGAATCCATAGCATCTAAAAGCAAATCGTGATTATAGACAAGCTAAACTACCCCTTGGGTTATGAGAGGTATACTTTGAGTTCTCTAGGTTGGCCAAATTCGACTCTTTCTCGTGATTATCACAGAGCTCACAAGTTTGTATGAGTTTTAATTTTCAGTTGGTTGCAATTTGTCCATGTGCGAAGGGTTTAGGTTGATCGCAGAGGAAGGTGGGCCCTGCCCATTATGTCATCCCTTGATTGGGTGTTGGCCCTTTAATATCTCCGGGGAACATGTCACTTCCAAAAGAAGAAAATCCCTTCTGTGGCCAATAATTGAATGCAAAGTCACACAGTAACGGGCTGCTGGAAGAGAGAGAGAGAGAGAGAGAGAGAGAGGAAAAGAATTTAGGAAAAAGCAAATGCGCCAACGCAAACATTTCTATATCTAACACTATCATATCTATATATCCTTCCAGCTCATGCACAAGGAGGAATCCAAAGAGATTTGTGGCCGAGAGGACGACAAGATATGTTTGTTCGCTTTAGACCAGCAGGAAGACAAGACGACCAGCATTGCATGCTCCAACTTTCTTGAGTTTCGTTGAGCTTCCAAGCAGACGAGATGCAAACAGTCCAATTCATGACAAAAGCACCTAGTAGGTGCCCCTTTACATACGTCTCTTGCGTCCTTCCGTTCCATCTCTATCTCCATCCCCATTTCCATCTCCATCTACTTCTATCCCCCTGTCCTCATGCGACCTCTCTATTGCTTGAAGAACAAATGTCCAAGATTCTCAAAAACATGGCCCCATACGCTTTGGTAATGGGAAGAACCATAATCTTTGTAACAAATGTAGTGGCAGGCAGGGGATTATATTGTCCACAATATTTTCGAATTTAGGATTTTTTTTGGAAAAATATTATAGATGTTGGGTTTATGTTTTCTACTCCATTTTAATTGGGCTGGTTTATTAGGTTGGCCAATGACCAAATTCAGAATCATGGGTATTTTAGTAATTGTACTAGAATTTTTTTATTTACTAAGAAAGAGATTTTTAGGGGCCAAGAAAAAGTAAATTATATATTAATGTAATTTGTCACCTTTAACTCTATGTGACAGAGGTAAGAGCTCTTTTTTCTTTTTTTGTGTAGTGCTTTGACCCACGGTGTTAGGCTTAATAGAGAAAGTATTATTTTTTGTGGACGTAGGCGAGTTTGCCAAACCACAGAAATCTTTGTTTGATTTTCTCTTTTTGTGTAACTTGATCGATTTCGATCGTGGTTCTCATGCTTCCACACAAGTGCACAACAATTGGTATTAGAATAGTAAAAACGTAAGTTAAATTTTAAATATAAAATATAGTTAAAATTTTCTCTTATAGATTAACCAATTGTTCTCCCATCTTTTTATTCCGATCGATCTTAATGCAATTCTTGTGATGTTCATATCTAGAAAATATTGTTGTATTTTTTAGAAGAATAGTTTTATATTTACGTCGTGATATTTTTAAAACTCATTTTCGACTTGCCAGCTGTTTTATTGACTCAATTGGCGTTGAGTTGGCTAGTGAGTTGGACAAGTCAACTCGCCCGAGTCAGTGACTAGTCATAATTAGGGTTTGCCAAGATATTTGTTTCACAGAAAAGAGGAATCTTCAATTTCCCATTCATTTCACACTTCTACATGTGTGAAACACATGGATTTGTTTCAATGCATATCCATTTCGTAGTAGAGGTGTTCAAGGATCAGGACAAAAGGTTGACCAAGCTAGATCCCTTTGCCTATCAGCATAGCGTTTAAACTTGGATCCAACCCATGAGCCAAAAGTCAGGCCCATGTTCAGCCCATTTGTACAAAATATATAGGGCCTGTTTATTTGCAATGGAATGCATTGAAAACTCATAGCCAAATTAGCTCTATCAAGAATTATTAAAGAGGCAAAGTGTAAATGATATGAGATGAGTGAGATTTTGGCTTTCCTACAATTTGAATTACTCGAGAGTTGAGTACCATCTTGCCTTGAATCACTTTTCATTGAAAGGACGGTTATTTGATGGCCATTTTTGTATATTCACATTGGATAATTTATTTTTTAACGAATTATGGCATGAATTCCTATATATTTTATGCAAACAAACAAGTTGTGTTAAATGTGTATGGCTGGGCTAGGACTCTAGGCATAGGTCTACACTTGAACGAATTAATATCTATCGGGCTAAAGGCTCATGTCCACCCAAGGGCCTAGAATTATACCCTAAATTCTTCCCAAAGTTGGTCCAAATTGGTTTAGGCTTGGGGTTGCTTTGCTCATGAGATTCCACACATTCACATAGGTCTCCCATCATTAGCACTACAGTTAGGGATTAATCCCTCGTTGTATCTGTAGAAGACAAATGCCTCGCCAACTAAGCTATCAATGGATTAGTTAACACTCAAGACCTTTAAAGCCTATTTCTTTAGTAGAATTTTTTTACTTGGCATTTGTGATGCTGGGAATTCAAAGAAGGTGACCATCTGGTTATTCCCTAAAATATCTAAACGCTGTATTCTTTCCCAAGCATTCTAAATTTTGGCCACCTGAAAAGTCAAAGGTGACCTTTGAAGTTCTCATAATTCCAATCCCCTTCACATATTTAGATGTTGCAATGGAAAAGAGGATTAAGGAATTCTAGATAGGGGACAACTTTTGAAGAATCTAAAATTATCTCCAAAATTGAATTCTTTGAACTTTACTAAAGAAACAAGCCCCTAGCATTTTTAACAAGAATCACCAGACAATTTGTACCCCTTAGTATTTCAAAATCACTTATTTTATTACAAGTTCTCATAATTACAACACACCTAAAAAGTCACAAAAGGCATTTGGAATTCTCAAGATTCCAACTCTTTTAGTATTTTAAAATGCCGGTAAGTCTATGAGGATTTTGAAATTCCAATGGGGGACAACATTAAGACAATTCTAAAATTCTACAAACAAATATAATTCCCAAAAATAAATAGGAATTCATGTCTAGAGAACTTGTAATTCTCTAAAAGTTAGCCCCTTCAATGGAATACCTGAATCCTCCTCTTGACTGGAAAACCACAGCCTAATTTAGCTTAATGTGGGCCAAGCACAAGCCACTACAGTCCACAGCAAACAGACCAACATTTGGACACGTGAAGCTTTTAGCCTATATATATGTGAGCCATGGTCCAACTCATATATTCTGGTTTGGACTCAGACCATTTTTTTTGTTAGAATTTTTTTATTGAAATTTAATATGTTGGGAGTTCATAAATATAATATCAGCTTGTCCCCTTATCATGCAAATGATATGATGCTTTGATAAAAGTTCAAATTCAAACCACTTAGAAAGTATCAAATGATTTTCGAAATGCTAATAATTTTAATCTTCTTGACATTTGTAAATCCTCTGCCCACATAACAACTTTGATGAATTCACAAATTTCTTGTGCATCAATCATGAAATCTTTGAATTCTTAAATAGAATTAATATGCACTTGTGGAATTATTGAACTGAGCCCTAATCATCAAGAAAAATTCTTAAAAATATTCCATTTGAAAAGGAGCATTTCTCTCTCTTTTTATCCTCCAATAAGGAATAAGTAATATAGAGACTTTTTTTTTTAAAAAAATAAAATTAATTGATTTTTTATATTTCTAATTTTTTATTGCAAAATGGAGTATTTTCACTTTTAAAAACGTTCGGGTTTATCTAACGCTCCTCAATCGTCAAAGCTTAAGTTTATCTTTTTCTTTTCTTCCATTATTTCTTATTTTATTTAATTCTTATTTATCATGATTTGATTGAAGTGATATTCGGTGATCCCCTAATCTGCATCGTAAGCACTGAATCATCGCAGCAGTTAACACTAACACATTTGGTCATCCGAATTCCCAACCCCGCATGCTACGGCGCGAGACCACGAGAAAAAGTCATACACAGATAAGTGAATGGCAGCTCCTTAAACCCCAGTCCTTGGTGGGTCCCGTCTCTTCTATGCCAGGTGTCACAACGCAAAGCTACTTGGAAAGCGACCATGGTTGATATTATCATTGCATTGCATTCCACTCCCTCCTTCACTCTTCACTCTTCACTCTTTCCATTCCTTCTCCAAACACACGCCAAACCAAAATGAAGGTAAGATTGATCAAAGGTGAAAACAAGCTTCTTTTCCACTCACATTTCATTTCATTTCATTCATTCGTTTTTTAACAGGTCTTTGCATGGATCCATCGTAAACTGCATGCCAACGTTGATTACTCCATGATTTCTCCTGAAAATGGTACAGTACAATTCTCACTCTTTAATCTTTGCATAGAAAAGTTTAAGAAAACTAGTAATTGAATTCCTATGTATGTATTTCACAGACTCCTTCTCTGTGAAGAAGTCGCTGCCTGCTGCCCTCACGTGCGACCACGATGGAGATCACGTGCCCCTGGTTGACGTGCTGGGCAACGGCATTCTCTCCATTGGCACGTTCGGCATCGAATTAAAGTCGTTCGAATTCCAAGATGAGGAAGAATATGGTGCACCCGAGGAGCAGCAAGAGCTGAATCCGTTGGCCGTTACAGCGTTCGAGCAGGAGAATGTGGTGGAAATGGAATCTCAGCCGTTGCTGGGTGTGGGATCCGAGAATCCCGTCCTTCCGTTTGTGGGGGTTACGGAGTTCGGGGGAGATGATGGGGAGAAGAGAAGGAAGGAGAGAACGACGCTGGCGGATCTGTTCAAAGCGGATGCTGAGTTTGTAGCGGCCGAAAAGGCGGCTGCTACGGAGGGAGTTTCGGGTGGTAACGGGGAAAAGAAGGTGCGGGCAACAAAGCACGTGCTTGCGTTGGCTAAGAAGGTGTTGAATGGGAAGAAGGAAAAGGGCGAGGATTCTCGTCCAACCACAAAACTACACAGCGTAAGATCTCTTTCAGTAGTGCACTCGATCACATGAAATTATGGCCACCATCCCTTGTGGGGCCGACTTGCCATGGTTGAAACCAACCCATAATAAAATTAATAGGAGAAAAGTCTAATTAATGGGAGTGTGATTGTTGAATTTCTGGAAATTAAGCCAAAAAATTATTATAGATATATATAATTTGTGATAATTAGTGTGCACTGACCGAGTGAGAATTAAAAATATAGGAATTTGTAGGAAATTAAATTTTTATTTAGAATTATTAAAAAGATGAGCGGTGAATGAGATATTACAATAGAGAGCTAGACAATTTTATGAGATTTAATTTTTTGGCTGACATCTTTTTTAGTTGCCCTCAATTCATTTTCATTGAAGGGAAAATATTATTTTATAAAATACTTTTCAACAGGACGTTTGCATCATGGTTAAAAATCGCGGTATTAGTCATGGTATCGGTCGACTCAAAAAACCAATACGGTATATGTATCGGTCGCAATTTATAGTCCATCGCTGTTATTGCAGTGTAAAAATTTTTTTCCCTTAAAAAAATTTGAAAAATATTTTAAAAAATCTAAAATATTGTAAAAATGCTGGAAAACAATAATTTTCTCCATTAGTAACACCTACAAATCAAAATATTGGTCTCATAAGTTATAACACCTGGTATCGCTGTTTTACTTGAAATTATATAAATTTATTTATAATTAAATATATGTACATGTTTCTACTAAAATAAATTGAAATCTCACAAGTTTTATGACATGCAATCATAATTTTGACTTATGAGCTATCTATTAATGTCAAATTTAAGAAATTGAAGTTTTAACTCATTACTTAATAAATATATGCCAAACTAAAAAGCCACAAGCATTTTAAACATACTCTAAACAAATTTCAGTAACTATTTTGTAAATATTTATAAAATTTCATCAAAAATCTTAATTCGTGAAATCCCAATTATAGATCTATCCTCAATACGTGTAAATAAAAGAGAATGATATGTGTTGATAACGAAAATAGCATGCAATCCTTATTTCTAAGGTATTTCTAAATAGACATTTAGAAAAGTTACAAAATAAAAAAATTATAATATTGACATTGGTAGAGTTATATATAATTTTTCTAAATGCAATCCATAAAAAATAAAACGTTTTGATTGCTTAAAAGTGAAATAGTTGTTGAAAAAGAAGAGTGGCATCTAATATATTTGGAAGGAGAAGAAAATTAGTACAAAAGAGAAAATGAAAAAAATTTAAATATTGTCGGCCAATATTTTAAAAACTTCAGCCGATATATCGGTAAAGATCGACATTTTGAAATATCGGCCACTAAATCCCAATAATATAGAAATTTTTTGAGGATATAAAACCGCAACCGATACACAGGCTGATATTAGACTGGTATGGGCCGATACCAGTAAGTATCGACCGATACAAACCGGTATCAATTGATATTTTAAACTATGGTTTGCATGCAAACATTTTGATTTGAATTTTCTAGATCTGAATAGAGATAGGTTCCAATCCAAAAGCCAAGACCTTCTATTTTAATAAAAACCCATCATAATTGGAATGAACGTCTCCATTATTTCTACCAATTTATGGTAAATTTTAGCTAAGGATATATTTTTAAAACAATTAAAAATTGAGATCCATGCAACTAAACGAGATCGAGAATGTTAGGTGAGAAGTTATGGTCATAAGCTATACACTCATAAAGCCACCTTTTTTCATAGCTAATAATCTGATTTAAATAAGCAGCTTATTTAAAGCTAATTTTAGAAAATCGCTTTTGACTTCTATTTTGTCCAAAAAGAAAAACCCCTTAGTCGTGTAGTGTTTTGTTATTTTTTTTATTTTTTACTTAGAATGGGCTTTCTTTACCCATTTTTTGTTTTTTCTCTTTTTCTTTTTTCCATTATAACGATCTCTTGATTTGGTCATATAAATGTATTTTTTACCTTAAAATGATCGTTGGATTTGGTCACAGCCATGAATTTATTGGGATATTATATACTAATATCATCTTGTGTGGTGTGTAAAGACCCATTTATGTCATTAGTGGACCATTGGAGACATCTACTTGGATCAAAGAAATAAACGGACCCACTTCCCTTAACCCCATGTAGGGAACTCTTGTTTATGCCTCCTTGTCTGGTTCCTTGAATGCTAGGGTCACTCTACTCTCCTTGGACATAGATGGAGGTTTTTTGCTTTATGATGCCATTGTGCCCATAATCATGGGATGGGATCCAATGGAAGTAATCTACTTAACTATGTTTTCTAATGGGCAGTTGATAAAGAGGATGGTGAAAAGAAAGATCCATCCACATCTTGAAGGCAAGATCAGCGAAGGGATCGGCTACAACACCCCATCGAAGATTGGGGCCACACATGGTGGCCCAGGTTTGGATCACAATTTAACCACTGAAACTGCTGGAAATGAATCAAGGTCTTTGCTTAAGGGTATGAAGTCTCATTTCTCTTATTTTCTATTGTTATTACCTCTCTCTTTAAGAGATTTAGAAGTAAGAATTCTTTTATGGAGAACCACTGCAATTCTCCCAAGTTTTTATATTTGAATGGAAATAGGAAGAAAATCATATAGTAGCTCTTTTTAATTTAAAACATGGGAAATATTCAAGTGAAAACTAGCTTTTACTATTCTTTCATTAGAACTATTTGTGGGGCCTAACTAGTAATCCCTCCAAACCATAACACAAACAAAGACCCCCTGGTAGTTTTTAATATCAAGATTTGACACCCATCTGAATGAACTTAATAGCTGGCCAGATGGAAGATTGAAATTTTTTTTTAATATGAATTTATTAAACTTGTTGGTTACAAATGAAGGGATTAGAGGCATAAAATTAAGGTTAAACTTGATATTTGTAGTGATCCCATATATGTTTTTACATCCTTTTTAGTTTCATTTGGAGATGAGACCTACAAGCAGGTCTGTGAAAAAAAAAATAGTTTTAGTAGAGAGTTTTTCTCTACAAAGTTAATGGCAAAACCTTCATGACAAAACCTTTTATCCTACATTTTGCAAAAAATAGTTAACAAGTACTGGTAGAACTGCTTTTCTTCTAAGATATGCATTCTCCTAATCCAAATGAACCCTAAAACTACTGCTAAGATTATTATCTTCCTTTTCTTCTCTATCATTCTACTCCATTTCACCGTTCAAAAAAAAAATTTTTTTTTTCTTTTCTACTCCATTTTGCAGGTGCCGTGTCGAGTTGCGCTTGAATTCCATGGGTGGGGTTATGGTGCAGCTGCTTTCCTGGGCTATCTATGTTTCAATCATGTGAACTCTGTGTGTGCTGTTTTTAGTCAGTTTACTGGTTTGATGATGGCTGGGACATTTGATTTGCAACAGACCATGATTATAAATGTTTTGGTATGTTTATTTTGGCTCTTAGCAGCTAGTTGTGGAACAATAGCCATTTGCACATCTAGGCATCCAATCTCTTCATGACACGTCGATATGAAATGTCACTCGTTATCTTGTCACACAAACGCCCTAAATCCATGGATTCTGTCTTTCTTTATCACTTTAAACTCACCTAAACCCATTATAATCCTACAAGGGAACATGAAAGTGCTCTTGTAATCTTGGACTGTAGAAATAATTAAAACTTAAAAGAAAAGGTACGGTTGTCCTTATTTTCGTACAAAAGTTTAAAGGAATAAGTAGGATTAAGAATAAACAAGAGGACTGTGACATTAGGTCATGATTGTCGTCTAGACGTTGTTTTTTATTTTTTATTTACCAAACAAGGTGGCTAGACCATTGATAGCCACGTTCTTAAGACCACAGTACAAGCAGGGAAGGACTGTTTCCACACTAAAGTGAGAAGACCAAAGGTCACCCAACCACCGGGCCATCTCCGGGGGACGGATCCTGGTACATGGGTCGGGGCTTGAAGCGACCCACTATCTAAAAGTTGTTAAAAGCCTTTCATAAATTCTAAAAATTAATATAATGTTTTTAACATTTGCCTGCTATGCGGGATCTTCGCTGTCCTTTTTTTTTATTTACCCCTTCCCCTGATATTTCTTTTACATAAAGCAACTCAAGTTGAATTGCATGTGTTCGCCCTAGCTTTCTCTTTGTTCTTTAGCTATTGTTGTTAGTGGTGAAAATGGAAGAACTTAAATCATTTAAACCATTGCCACTGTAGACCGACATAGACTTTCTGGGACAAAACATAAACTAATGGCTGTAAAAATGCCATTTTTAGTTAGAAAGCAACAGTCTACAAACAAAAATGACAGAAGGAAAGTGCCATGAAGATATGCTGGGGTGCTCACCTATATGTTTCACAACAGTTGGGCTTCTAGACAGTGAGGACTGTAGGATTAGTTGGGGCAAAGTGGTTGTGGGAAGGCCCATTAATAGTCAGATTACGCGGTTGATTTCCAAAAGCCTTCTTTGGGGTGGGGCCTACATGCCACATCGCCCTTCGGTTAGTAATTCAAAAATTCCTAGGTGCACGCTATAGGGCATCTGAATTTTGTAATGGCAGGCACTTTACCTCCAGTGAAAATGTGAAACGACCAGATATCGGCCAAGACCTGTTGATTAGACTGATGTTAATCATAGCATTGAATCAGTGATGTATCTGAATTCTGATTAGCTCCTTAACATGGAAGCCTACCATATAGTCTATCAGGAGAGAAATGACAGTCTTCCTTGTGCTTGGCTAGTCTCGCTCGTAGCATTGTAAAAAAGTGAAGTGAGAAGCTCTTAACACAGGATCATTCGAGTCAGGTTTCTTCGTTATTGAGATAGGTGAATTCTCTAGCATTGCTGTTTACATGTGACGTTTTCTTTTCTTTTCTTTTCTTTTTTTTTTTTTACTTCGTTAAAGTTTTTTTGCAATGGTTTTTTTAAAAAAATAAGAACTGTAAAATTAAAGCCTTCACTTTCTTTGTTGCCAATTCTGATTCTTCTTTGTGATGAGAAGCATTTCTAGCATCGTAGAATCCACTTCTCAGGCTTCTCTAGCACCTTCACAAAAGTTCTCTCTCTCTCTCTCTCTCTCTCTCTCTCTCTCTCTCTCTCTCTCTCTCTCTCTCTCTCTCTCTCTCTCTCTCTCTCTCTCACACACACACACACACACAGAGACAAGAATAGTGAAAACATCCAATGAATGAAACATGGATATGCTAACTACTAAGAAACTATTTCGTTTTTTTTTATGCGAAAAATATGCCACGCATGCCCTTGGCGCCTGCATGGATGATGGATGTAAGAAATGAGCAAGGAGAAAAGCAATTGGCGCTGACATTTCTCTTCACCTCTGGCTGGTTGTGTTTTCCATGGGAAAAATTGGAAGACCAAGTTTGTGGGGCTTCTTCCGTTGATGCCGCTACGAGTAAACACCATACAAGAGTAACGAGAAAGAAGGGGTTTCTCAGAGACTCTATGCCTTCTCTTTTCCAGCATCCAAATGCCTACCGAGTTGAATTATATAATACCGAAGCAGCCTTGCCTGTCAATAAAATCAATATCAGTGGGCAATCCATCTAACCCAGAAATGACATGGGTGGCTCTCTCTTTAGCTTTATTTATGTTCCAGTAATGTCTATCTCAATTTGTGTTCTTCTTCTTTAGACTGATTAAACCTTAGTGAAAACTAATAGCTCCCCTGTATTTAAATGGGCAGCCGAAAAGGAATATTGGAAGTCTTCCAGGGGACGCAGGGTAGCCTGGTTCGTCCTATGGTTGCAAAGGAGACAGATCAGACACGAATGCTAAACAGTAGGACGGACATATGAGGGTAACAGTAAAGATAACTGTCTTTAAAGATAATTGCCTCTAGAACATTACTAGCAATCACGCTTGTACTAAGCCCAAGCTCAAAAGCAAAAAGATATTGAAATTTTTATAAATATTATTAGAAATAAAATAAATTTAAAAAATCACTACAAAAATCTATACATTTGAAAATAAAATTGCCTTTAGTTGTAAGGTATTGATTGGAAGAAGTGATACCTTTTTTGAATAGTTGCACTTTCATGCCTAACTTTTTTTTATATAAGCCTTTTCATTTGGTTCATGATTTATGTGGATAATCATAACTCAATTTGCTTCTTAAAAATATATTCACAATATAAGAGATTGATGAAGATCTAAACTTAATTAGAAAACTAATAGAGAATTGCACAAAAATTCAGATTGTATAAAGAAAAAAAATAATTTGATGTCAAATATAGAAGCATCATCATCTATCGATGGCCCACATATTGGTAGCCTATGTGTTTGAGAAGTTGCATTATTAATAAAAGGGTAAATATGAACGTGCGCAACACATGGCCAAACAAAAAAAGAAGAAGAAGGAAAAAATAAAAAGCAACCAAAGAAACAAATTAAATGATGCCAATTTTCAAGAGAAAATGAAGGAAAATGGTCCTTTTCCAATGGTCATCAAGTTTCTATAACTACACCTTTTGCAGTGACCTAAAGCTCTTAAAAAAAATATAAAAAAAAGAAGGATATCTTCTAGGCTAGGCTGGGCAATATATTGGCGACTAACTTATTAGAGTGTCAATATCTCATATTCTCTTATCTTATAAGTCATGTTACCATTTTAAAATGGAACTAAATTTATTGCAATTAAAATTGTAGTTCACCATGAGTTAATCTAATGATTTATGATTTATGGAGATAATTTTTTAAAGACACTCAATAGGTTCTTCGGCATGAATACATTAGAAGTTATATAGATAGCAATTATGGTTATTAGGGGAGAGATTTTAGGAAGAAATTATAATTATTAAAGAGAGACTTTAGGAGGAAGATATTTTAGGAAGAGATAATGGAAAGATATTAAGTGATTGATGGGAGAGATTTAAGCGGAGGATGACGATATAGGAAATGTGACAAAGTAATAGACATTATGGATAGATGTTGAATTACCACATTAACTGCTAGAGAGAGCCACCATGACTTAACATGATGAGGACAAAGTTTGATGTTAATGTAGCACGATGAGGCCCAGGTTAATAAGAGAAAAAGAATTAAAATAAAATGAAAAAATAACAAAATAATATATGAGATTTAGAAAGTAATATAATTAAAAGAATGCCACAAGATTTAATAATAGAAATTGCAGGAAAAAATAAAATGAAAGAGATCCATGAATCATCTAAAAAGACCAAAGGAAAAATAAATTTTCATGTGTAAACATGTACTACAATAAAAATAACAAAATAAAATAGAAAAAACTATAATAAAAAATATCTATAACAAAATACAATAGAAACTAAAATCATACTTCTACTACATCCCACTTGGGTCTACAACAAATGATGCACTAACTACAAAAAATAAAAAAATAACAACATAGTACAAAGAAAAAAGTAAAAGAAAAAAGAAAAAAAAATCTATGACAAAGTGCAAAATAAAATAAAAGTATACCTCTTCTTGAATAAAATCTCTGACTTCTGCATCTCTGTCTCATTGCCGCTTTTCAAGAATAAAAGAGAACTTAATCTCTTGTAGCTCAAGATCAAGAGAGCTAACTCTTAGATCTATGAAAGTTAATTAAAAAATGACTTTAATTCAAACTACACAAAAGACTTTTAAGAAAACAAATCACAAATATTATACAGATTACTAATTTTTTTAATAATAGAAATTAAATTCATATCCTAAAGTAAGAAAACATCAATAAAACCATAGTGAACTTGCATTTTATTTTATGTGGTAGATGGCAAATATAGCACTATATTGCAATCCAAGATGCACAATTTGGAATCAAAACTAACTTTATGATCAAAAGAATCAACAGCGAATTCATAAACCTATTCCCAAATCTGATTGGAATCCGTAGTAGGGTGATCAACCACTTAATGATGATGGAAAGAGAGGGAGATACACAAACCTGTTGTCAATTAACTCAATAGTGTTTACTAAAAAAGATCAACTTTGCTACTTTTACAAAAAAAAAAAAAAAAAAAGCCTCTGTTATGATGTTAGGGCCATCAGAAACCGAGACTCATGATTGAGCACAAGATGCAAGTTGCACCATACCATCTCCACCCTCAACATGGTTTCTTCTCCCCTCTCCCTTCTTTACTTCTGTGTGAAAATTAAACCTTAGCACGTCAGTCTTAAGAGGATATAGAAGGTAAGAGTTTTAATTTGAAATAGCTGTTTATTGAGATAACAATGTATATTATTAGTAAGGAATTTAAAGACAAAGAATTTAAGGATATTCAATTGTAAATTTTAATAAGATGTTATGAAGATTTGGAGAGGACAATTTAAATAGAAAAATTTACGGAAGAGATTTGAAGAGGTATAGTGTGGCCCACAGTCAAAACCAAACTCCATATGATTTTTTAAAGCATTTTCTTGGAATGAGAATAAATGGATGCGGACGTGGCACCCTCCACAGCCCAACCCTATGTTTTTTTTAATATATATAATGTGTTACATAATTTGAGTACTTATTACATACCTCAGTTTATAAGCCGCAGCAAATTCATAGAGTCCAGGATCAACAGCAATCAATCAATTAGACAACCGCTATAGAAGAGTGTTGCAACCTAAAAACATGCTTGTGATGTTTGTGGTTGTTGTGCGTGTTGATTGCTTTGACTAGGAATATCAACCCATGGGTGAATGCTGCAGCCACATCTGAATTGGCATTTGGATACTTACCTGCCGTTTGGATGGATATTGGGGCATTGGGTTATTCTGAACGACAGAGTCGCGTACAGATTACTGGGCTTACACTAGCAGTGAAGAAATCTCTCTCAATGAAGAAAACCACACAAATTATAAAGGTAGCTGGTATAGAGTTTCAACTAGTAGACCCTGCCATACCACAGAAGTCACGCCAGCTGTGGTCATAATGTTCCCGATTCAATTACTGTTAATAATTTTTCCTTCCTATACATCCATTTGATGGCCTGTAATCAGATGGTGGATATAGGACAGTGTCATTTCCATCTTTTTACCTATCAACAGTGCAGCCCATGATGGGCACAACATGATGCACCAAATTGTTCAAAAATGTTAACGTAAATGAACTTGTTGTAATTGGGTATGCATTCAATGTTGAATATAACAGTCATCAACTACAGAGGATCTTCTTTCTAGAATGCATGTTGGAAGCAGTAAGCACTTCTCGAACCTGAAAAAATAATGATGAAAAATAAAGGGGGCAAAAACCTACATGGATGTGCCTCACATATAATACTCAAGCCAAAATAAATGGGCATTTTTCAATAAGACCAAGCATTATGTAGGGCCCATCATTCACTTATCAAGATGATTCATCTGCTGCTGGAAACCAAAGTGGATATGCAGTTGAAAAGAGATACTCCACAGAACAGTCGAGTAAGCTGATAGTGGACATCAAGAAGTTGAATATGGATGGTTGGCCATATTTTCCAACCATCCACTGCGACCCAAATATCATGCACGGCTACATTTACATTTTGGAGAGTTCTTTTGCAACATCACCACCCGAGTTCGACCGGATGAACAGCCTACATAAGATGAAAAAAGGGCCCCCACTTATGAGTGCTTGGGTGCATGAACTGCTCATTATATGGGCCAATCATCACATTATACCTTGGTGAGCATAGACACCCAAAATTTAGATTTTGTCATGAAAGGTCGCCACAAGGTCGTGAGCATCATCCAAAAGCTTCCATACATCCAGCTGGCCAGCCATGCTATTGCATTCTCTTATGATCTCATCCATAGTGCTGTACTTTTCAATAATTAGCTTCCTCTTCTGAAGCACAGAAGCTGCAATTGCATACAGAAGAAGGTCCTCTGTTGGTGGGGCCCACAATCTTATCCGACCCCAAGCTGAGTTTGAGATCCCTGCTCTGATTGCTGCCTGGTCAGCCCACATCACCTCCCACAGGCAGAGGGTCTGCACGAAACTCAGCTCCCTCCTGAACATAACAACCACCATCCTATAAACAAAGAAGCAGTCATCTGCTTGAAGCATCTCCAAGTGCCTGAAGAGTTGTGAGTCCTTTGATTTTATGATCTTTGATACTGTGTTTAGCTGTCGCCTGATACCCACTTCATCAAGCCGGAAGTTGTGACGAGCTTTCCTCATGAAACCAACAAAGCACCAGAAGGCTTCATAGTCCTCCTCCATCACAGTGATTATGGGAGCAAGCAAATCACTCATCCCCTGACAGTAACCAATTTCTGGGTCATACAGTGCATATGCTTCAAGGATAGCCACCAGGCGAGCTGAGTGGAAAATCCTGTATGGCTCCAAGTGGTCATAGTCTTCCAATCCAACATCATTAGCCAACCTCCTTGCCTGTTCCTCTGACACTATTGCCTGGGTTGGTGAGTAGACAATCCATTCAGCATTGGCTCTTAAGGCGTCAAGGCGTATAATTCTCTGCCATGTAGTGAAATCCTCACCCTCATGAGCTTTGGAGCTGTTAACCTTGACTGAGTTGCTCTTGGTATTACTGGGATTGCTTTCTTCTTTTTCTTCAGCATAGTGGGGCATTTGAGGGTTTTTACATTCCTCAACTGAGGAGTCCGTGTCCGATGATACAGTGTACACTGCAGAAGTGTCAGCCTGGGTTATTATGCTTGTCTCTTCTTCTTCCTCCATTACTGTCTTAGAAGCTTCTTCATGCAGCAGATGATCTTCTTCATCATGATCTGGGATTGCTTCATTAATGGCAAGTGGTTCTTTTGTGCTAGCCACACCTTCAGGAGAATCTGGGTTCTTATCAATGCTACAGCCTTCCCCGCTGCCGCTGCCATCAACTTTGATTGACTTCTTAGAAGCCTTGCCATGTTGTCTTGAGACTCGACGTGTTTGTTTTCTCAGGCACTCATACTCTTTTCTGCATTGAAGAGACACATATAACCCATAACCAATATAAAGCCATAGCTTCTTTGGATAAAAACTAATGAGTTTCACTAATATTTATAGTTACTAACATCACAAGAAAAATTGTAATGACCCATCAATCAGACGAATTCTTAGTCCTGCATTATATGTCCCAATAAAACTACGATAACAAGGACCCTTTGCATGTAGTTGTGTACCTTTTCTGTGTCTGGATAGCATTTCTTTCTGCCTCTGAACTGTTAAAATCATAGCTGCACAGCAAAAGAGACAAAAGAAACAAATATAAACATTTTGCATGAATGAACAGCAATCAGTATGGTACAGCGAGGTAAAAACAGAGAAAGTGCTGTAATACAAGACAAAGGCTGAATAAAAAAAGCAGGCAATCCTCTAGAAATAATTAAGGTACTGAATGAAGGAGCCCGTGGTGCACTTGGAAGGTGCTCTTTATCACAACCATGGGGTTGTGCTCAAGTCATGTTCCCATTAAAAGAAAGAAGAAAAAAATTGAATTAAATGATTTCTCCCCAAGAAAAATGTGATGAAAATGAAGAAAGGAAAACGCGTGCAATACCAACCATCATCACAACTAAATCTTCAAACAGAACAATGCACAGAAAATAAAACAAAAGCACGCAGTCCAACTTTTAGTTCACATTCAAAGTTGATCTGTGCACTGAATTATTGATTTATTTCATAAAAACTTGGTCAAACAATAACAAGCAGAAAACTAATCCACTGACAAACTACTAACATGTGAACCAGTTCATCATTACACAGATAAAATGGTTGCAAACAGAGAACTTAGAGCTGCTAGCAGAACTGGAAGGATGAAGAAGAGGGGAAAGGGAGGGTAAAATGTCACTAAAGCATAAGCTGCACATAAAAACATGAAAAAAATAAACTAAATGGTATGCAGAATATCCTGTATGCACAGAATGAGAACCTGAAACCACATATTAGCAAACCAACATCCAAGGCCCTATTTTGAAATTCGGAGTCGTATGGCAAATCGTTCAAACCTATGAATCGAATCGAATTGAGTCGTAAATCATATCACAAATCGTAACATTCTTTCATTTTTCTAATAAAAATGAAATATAATTAAAAAGTAGCTACTCATAATCCATCCATATTCTCATTCATAGCATGATAATACAATGACAAATAAATTTATCGTGTAATCAATACAAGAACATCAAGCATATATTAGTATACAATAAGTGATATGTGTAAATAGTTAAAATAAGTTTAAGGTATCACTAGATACTTATTTTTTGTTATCGTTAAATCAAAATATAAAGGTAAAAATAAAATCCAAACCATCAATATTACATAGTAGGATGAAGCTAAGAAAGTGTTCATGAAGAAAAAAACCCAAAAAAAGAATTAAGAAAGAAAAAGAAGAAGATATAGGTAAGCCACATGCGTACAGTTCAATGCTTTAATCATATGCATGTTCTTTATTCATCTCTAAAACCTCCCCAAAGCTGCAAACCAAACCTGCAAAAATTCTTAAAATGTTTCTTTAACTACTAAATAACCTTCTAAAAGTAAAAGCACTAAAAGAGAGGGGAAAAAAAAAAGGAAAGAAAGAAAAAAGGTAAAAGATTATCAATATTAACTAATTGGTTGTAGCTATTCTTTCTCACCTGAGTCACTTAAATCGTAAGATTCGAAGAAATGAGTATCGAATTGTAATATTCACACTTGAATCCTAAGATTTATTTGCAAATGAGATTCATTAACTAGATACGAATCAGTATTCGGGATACAAATCATGAGATTTTGATAACTATAAGTGAATGGACTTGAATAATATCATGACAACTCTATCAATACCCAGTTTCTCTAAAGCATCTGCCACCTCATTTACGATCCTATAAGCGATAAACATGGTCAAAGGAACATGATATAACATCACTTAACTCCAACATCCATCTCAAAATGAATTCTAACTGCCGTGGTACTCTAGCCTCTTTCATGAACCAATTAATCACTTCAGCAACCAACATCCCTGAAAATCTTTCGTTGAATGTCCAACACTTGCCTCACCATCAGAATTTCTGCCTCATTAGATTGTTTAAAGTACATTGAACGTGAAAAAGAATATACTACTTTATCATTCATTCCTTGAAATTCTTAATGCCTGCAAGACTCACTTGCCTCTTGTGGGACAGTTAGCATTGGATTCAAACTGGGACTGTTGGCATTGAATTCAAACTGCCATGATTATGAGTGAGGACCCAGATCAATTCAAACTACCAGCTTGAAGCAGGAAAGGCTGAGTCTGATGCAGAAAATTCCTTTAAATAACTAGTGGAATAGTTATCGTCTACCCTGTGGCTGTCAGAGTATCTGTTCCAATGTTCCATCAAGACTTCAAGGACACCTAAATGCATGTTAATAATGTTAAGAGGTACATCATGTCATAAAAATGGCTCCACCAAGGTTTTCCCTTCGAACCTAACAACGTTTTGCCAATCTATCATCTGACAGTTAACAGACTTCATTTGAAAAGACAAAAAGGAATAAGAAAAGAAACATGAGAATCTGGTTGTGAAGGGGCAAGAAGAAATACTCAATATGTGGAAATTGGAACACGAGAAACAAAATATTTGATTGGAGAACCACCTAAAACATAGAAGTTAAAACTAATGAGAAGAGATGCGTTGTAACAAAATGACATATCTATCTGTAAAAATTTTGCAACATTTCAATTCAAGAAGCTCCTCATAAATGTTCACACAGAAGGAATTATCTTGCAGTAGCTTTACTTAACATCTTAATATCTCTATTTCAGCCTTCTAGATCACAAATTTTGAGGAATGACTGGCTGTTGCTAAGCTTACACCATGTGACCCACGTGAACCCCAAATCATCAATCCAAACACCTCAACCACCCCTGGACCCACCAGCCTACCAGTGTGAATTAGCACTCAGCCAAACTTGATAACCATTTGACTTTTGTGGACCCTTGGACCCATCATGCAAATTTGGCACTCATCCAACTTCATCTAATAGCTACAATTTTGACAACCTTGAGGCCCTCAAAACAATACCTTCCATGTTCAAATGGTTTCCGAATATGGAAAAAGACGTCCAAGAGAAAAGGCACTGCTACAAAGTTGATGCAGTGCAAGTAGGGGAAGAGTAGCCAAAGATTACTCTCCAAGCTGAAGCTTAGGGATATGGATCCAAATATTCTTGGTCTCACACCAAATACACATAACCAAGAGAAAAAAAAAAGTCAAGGGAGAAATTTTATTATCAATGAACTTATCCCTAAGGAGGGATTAGAATCCTTTATCAATGAACTTATCCTTAATGAAGGATTACAATCAGTTATATAGACTAGAGATCCAATCCTACTTTGGAAAAAAATCTAATTAAGATAAAAATGTGAACTAAAGAAGACAACACTTTCCAGTGAAATCAAATATCCATCCCTATATCTTAGCTACTCATCATCTAAAAGGAAACAATTATAGACTAGATGATCTAAAGATTCTCTTTTTGGTCTTTCGTGGCTTGGGCCCATCGGGCTTGGTCAACCCATGCATCATGGGTCTGACCTACATCATATTCACACATATAGAATAACCTCATAGTATCATTACTAAACATCTTATTCTTTCCATCCATGATCCAAGCTCTTCTAGACACTAAAAAATGAGCACATGTTTAAAAAATGCTCACCTCAGGGGTACATTTACTAGTTTTATCAGTGAAAATATTAGGAATCAGCATAAAAAAGAAAGCCAAAACAGCCAGCACAAACTAGAATTACAAGTGAAGTGAAAAAATCATTTTAAACACAACTGATGTAAAGTAAGCATTTTGCCTAACACCACAAAATTGAACTTGCTCGTCCATCTCTTCTCATGAAAATAATTCATAGATGTTGAAGAAGTCTTACACTCCAAGGAGAAAAGGCCACACCTCAGCCCTTATGCTAGGCTCAACACCCTGCATCATAAATAGATGGATGAGAACAAAATTCCAAGAAGACTAGAATGATAACACTTACCTGCAGGGAACAGGAGCAATGCTAACAACCAAAACACACACAAACAAATCTGAGAAGCATAATACAGACAGACTTACGCCGCTGCGAACTATTTTCAGGAATTTCACTCCACCATCTTGGAATTTTCCGTCTGGTGTGAACATGCTCCTCCATTGTTTAAGGGAAAGCGCACATTTTCTTCTCCGACGCGACCACGGAGACCTGAGACGTCCCCTGAAAGTTATGAGATCGAATTCTCATAGACCCAATGATATGCTTTAAATGCAAAATTCGACTAATTCCAACTCAACAACAACATCCAGAACCGAATCCACAACAGAAACCAAACATTAAATGAAACTGGGATAGAAAGAGAAAAACCCAAAACCCCCATTACAAGAAATTGGCCAAAGCCAAAGCTAAAGACGCGAATGAGGGGCAAAATCAAACACCCCACAGCAGAAGATCAAAAGCCCACAAGCTCAAATCATCCTCAAACGCTATTAATTGAACCCACTGTACCTTACGCCTTCCTAGCAACAAAAACGACATCACCCAATTCATAACAACAGGGAAAAAGGAAACCAAGGAAATCATGGGTAGTTCTTGGGGGAAGTTACCTGCGGGAGTAGACGAGAGTGGCAGCCAGGGCGATTCCAGCCATGGCAGTGACGACGATGGCAATCTTGCGGGCATTATCAGCAGAGCCCCAGAATCCGACGGCGGTGATGATGCCTTTGCCACCATTGTTTGCAGAGTTGGAGAAAATCATGGATTGAAGGTACCTGCCAAATTCCAGCACGCGCAATCGCACTTCCCACATCACAACAAACACCAATATTTGCTCTCTCTCTCTCTCTCTCTCTCTCTCTCTCTACCCCTTCTATTTCATTTCCCCTGCTGTTCTCCCTCTCTTTCCATCTATGTCACTATTTCTGCTGCAGAACTGTTCTTTTCGTAATCATCCAGATAATGGGCCCATATTTACGTTGCATCTGGACCGTGTGATCAGTTTTGTTGAATCATTGGCATCTTGACGGTTGATATCGAACCCATAGGACAAAAAAGGTTACAATGCTTTTTCAAAGGAAAATATTAAAAAAAAAAAAGGGCAAATGCTTTGGCCCCCTCCCCTCCTAGGTCCCATGTGAGGTATTGGTCCTCAAGCAACATGTACTTCAAGCTGATTTCTCTTTTTAGCCACAGTAGGGGATTCAAATTTCAAACTCATGCACCTTGGCTCACACACCATGTCCCTAGCCACAGGGGCAGACCCAAGAAATTTTTCTTGGAGGAAGGGGGCAAAAAATATTAAAAAAACCATTAAAATTTCAAATTTATAGAGATTTTGTTAAAAAAAAAATTTTAGGTGTAAGTGGAGACTTCACTCAACTCTACTTGGGTCAGCCCCTCCCTAGCCAGCTGATGTACAGCCGCGGAATACTCAGCATATTTGCTTTAGTGCTAATTTAGTTGCACGCATTTTGGGATATTATGAATTAGCATTTGAGAATTTTGAATGTTACCGACCAAGTGGAATTCTAAAACAATGGCAATGCAGCATTTCAGAAAGTGGTTTAAATCTATGTGCTGAGATTTTCTGGACTTTTTTCACTAATCAATTATAAACTATGAATATTTAATATAGTAAACTTAAAGTTTTGGGGTTTACTGGCTCAATAAATAAACTGAACGGTTTAGGGCTTGTTGGGCATCAGTTTTGGAATGTTTCATTTTGAGTATAAACAAATAAAATCTTGTTTGGCAAACATTTTCTCTTCCTTTCTCATGTCCTCCTTAGGAAGTAGTATGAGCAGCAACGTGAACGAATGGAACCAGCTTCACAGTTTTTCGCCTAGTTCGGTAACAACGTCCATAGGCGACAATGGCACTGTGGAAAAGATGGAGTCAGTTTGAGAAGAAGCCCAAAAAGGGTGGCCCTAGAAAATTTTCCTTTGAGAGGCCACTTTCGAAAAGTATTTTTTTTTAAAAGGCCACATATAAAAGATGAATATAGTTTTCAAAATATAGAGGCTTTCCTACAAAATTTGGAGGGCAATATATAAAAATTATGAAAATATATAAACAGTTAAGTGGGTTTTTGAAATTTGGGAGGGAAGGGGGTTGGCATTGAAAGTGCAATAACTAGAACTCACCAAGTCCTAGAGGGGGGTGAATAGGACTAATTAAAAACTCTTTTTCCAATTATGAGATTAATTTTGAATATAGGCCTCATTGTCAAATAATACTAGATTGAATATAAAGCTTATCTTATAAGCACAAATTTAATCCAGTGAAATACTCAAGCACTCAAATTTGAGCTGATTGAATTGAATCAACTTGGTTTTAGCACAAGAGAAACAAGCAACACATAAGGATATGATTTATCAATCAGTAAAGCATCCACCACAAAATAAGCAATCAAGACAGAGAATTTATAGTGGTTCGATTTTAGACCTACGTCCACTCTCAAGAGCAAACACTCATGGTTCCACTCATAATGAGGTAATTACACAAGTACACCTCCTGCAACAGTTTTTAATTTGGTGGTTTGTCTTCCGCCAATAGAATTTTTTGATTCGGTCGTTTGATCCAAGATCTACTCCGCCAAGCACAACTATTCTCAATAAGGTGGTTTGTGTTCCACCAAATACAATAGATAAAAAAATATGAAAAAAACACCCAACCACAAAATAAGTTACCTTGGTCTTAGTTGGTGCTCTTGATGCTTGAATGAAGACCTTGAAGCTTTAACCTTTTGAAATTTCTCCTTGGTGATATTGATCTTCCAGTAAGTGCATAACCAAGGGAAGAGGTTTTGGGATCTAGGAAGTTAGGGTTGTTCTGGATTGAGTTTTGCGATTTCCTAGATGGGTATCTCCTCTGCTCTCAGAAATAATGCTTTTGAATGCTCTTAGATTGAGGAGGAGATGGTGGTTGGAGCTTTTTACAGATGTTTACTGAAGGCTTAGTAGCTCTAGAGATTTTCCAAAGAGTGCAATTGTGTCCGAAGAAGAAAAGTAGTTCTCTTAAATAGACATATGCTCCAACGGACAGATCTACAGCTAGGCTACAATTGCTCTACAACTTAGCCATATATACAACGGACAGTTTGACTAGACTCGAATTTTTTGTACAGTCCTACGGCTTAAATGTAATTTCTTTTATGACTTAGCTGTAAGGAGCTTACAGCTTAACCATAAGTCAGTCGTAAGTAAATTAACCCAAAAAATCCTTCTTTAGATTGTGAGCAGTGGGTTTTTACGGCTTAACCATGAGGACCTCACGGCTTAGATGTAACTTAATCGAAAGCCAAAAACCCCAAAAATTATTCTCTGGATTCTGAGCCTTGGGTTTTCTGGCTCAGCTAAGATCCAAGGCATAGATAACAATAAAAATATATTTTAAGGAAGAGTATTTTCCAAAACAAGCTATGCTTTTGTAGGGTTTTTCTTATTAGGTTTGAGGGGTCAAAATTACCTTGGCACTCATAAAAGTCTTCCATTTAAAGAGCTTGAATAAACTTGATCTTCCTTGATAGAACTTGATGGCTAGTCTTGATTCATATTTGACTTAGACTATGAATTTAGTCACGGAATTGACAACAGAAATTAGTGCTAATCTTACTATGGCACTAACAAGCATGACCCTCCTCTGGTTCCGCCAATGTCTATCAATGAGATGCAATTGTCTTTGCCAAGGCTTGAGCTCCACTCCTTATGATGAAAACTTTAAGGATGTGTTTGGAAGCAGGATAAATTTTTTGCAGGATTGGATAGCTAATACCATCTAAAGTCATTCAATGGTATTATTGCATAAGATGGGATTCCATTTATTCCAAAGATGAATCCAATCCAATGTTTGGTTGTGCCCAAATAAATAGGGGACAAGGGATAAAAATACCTAAAAAAAATATAATCTCCCCTTCCCCCATAAAAAAAAAACCATCTTAAGTTATCCCACCTCCCAGTGGGATAATCTGCACCCCTATACTAGGTATTAATTCACTGTAACGTTAGGACCAGAATAATATAATCCCAGCACTAGAAATGCAAACACACAAAATATAAGTGAGATATAATATAAAAAGTTGCTTATCCCCTCCTTATCTTGCTTCCAAATACATCCTAAATATTTATAGATTGCGACTATTGCCCACTTAGCAAGCCCTAAATTTGGGTGGGCCGCCTAGACGGCATGGCCCAACCTGCAAAAGCATGGACTGTGGTGCCATGGCCCAGCACGACATTTATATTTAAAATTTTTTTATTTTTTATAAATAAAATAAAAAATTTAAATCATTAAAGTTTCACTATTTATTTGTAAATTAGCATTCATATTTGTACATTTATGATATTAGTTTCAACTTTATTTCAAGTTGAAAATACTAAAAGTTTATGAGATCTCCTTCAATTTATATAATTTTTTTAAATTGAAAAAAAAATTAGAGGGGGCATGTGGGCCGGCTTGTAGGTGGCATGGCCCAGCTTGTCTCGGGAACGGCCTAGCCGTGGCATCGCACACCCAGTCTGGGGAACAGCCCAGCCGAGCCAGCACATGGCCCGTTTACACCCCTTACTAAAAATAATGACAAATAATTATCATAGTAGTAATAATAATGTGGGAATTAGTGGTATGATTGAACTATGATTATCAATGGAATCAACCTTTAAACTGTTTATCCTTAGAGGAAGTCTGAAAAGTGCTGTTCTGATGTGAATTATCAATTTCTCTGCCTAGGCTTCAACTAGATGGGTCTAGGTGTTGGCAATTGAAGCGATGTCCATCTGTCTTGGCATTTGATTGGGCCTTGGTCAGACGAAGTGGGACACCCCACGCTTATCTTCAAAATTTCCTCATTTTTTTTTCAAAGAAAGTTAAAAAAATAACAACTAAATTACAAAAAACCATCTACTTTTTATACAAAAAGTCAAAAAGATTACTTATAAAAAAACAAAAAACAAAAAGTCATCATAATCGCATCATATATTATTCTTTCTTTATTTGAAATTTACTCTACTCTACTTTACTCCGCAAAGAAATAGGCCCTAATAGAACCAAAATCTCATGCAATATTTATTGGGAAGACAAATGCAATCCAATGAGTTGCACACCCGCTCTTGCTTTTTTCATTTTACATGTCAAAGGTTAAAGAGAGAGGAAAAATAACTCACCCACTTTAGCCTACTTTTATTATTATTATTTTTTATGACATAAGGTATCCCATGCTAATCTAGCCCAAAGACCTTTGGCCTCCAACCCAAGGTTGCTGTATTCCAACAAGCAAGAACTATCCTCTAAGAGGTATATATATGGCTGGATAGATAGCATATGGATAAACATGCCTGGCCAAATACGGCACTTGAATAATTCAAGGGGTGAGACCTTGGGGAGTAAACCTAAGGCTCAAACCAAGTCACCACCTTGATAGCTTTTTAGTCTACTTATATGAGGCATCCATCTAGCATTCAGACCATGTTTTTGGTAGAAGCATTCAAACTGCTGATCTTTCGTAGGCATTCTTAGATCTCTAAAAAGGCAGTGCAAGTGTGCAACTGATCCAAAGTATAGACTTGTTTTAATCAGACAATCTATTTATTGGACCTTGTTCGGGCCTGCTTTGATCGAATGTGCATGAAAGTTCAGCCCTGGCACTGCCCATAAGAAAATTTTATGCTACTTGTGATTAGCCATCAATTCAGAGAAAAGGCTGGCTGTCCAGAGTCCACCTCAACAAATAATTAGCTTGGCAATACAAATGCTTTTCAGCCGTATCATCACTTTACCGCTTTCATAAGCTCCAAGAGAAGTTATGTTTGTTACACCTTAAAAAGGAGAGGTTCTTAGGTCTCCAGTCTCTCAAGCTAATGTGTGCCAGAAAATAAACACAGTCCGCATTCCCGCCCCAGAAAGAAAAGCCCAAATCCATCCAATAGGGGCTATGGTGCCTGTAAAAGAAAATAAGCTATTAAGTGCCTGTCCCCGGTTGTTGCTGCTCATTTGGTCTGGTTAAGGTTGTTGCTCATCTGATTAAGAACACGGGTAGTGTGTGGATTGCATTGAGTTTAAATCCTTGCAAAGCACAAAAAGAATGTTTTTTTTTGTAAATACCCCCCTAAGGTTTATAGGATTTATAAATATGCCCCTGTTATTTTAATATTTGTAAATAGGCCCTGCCTTTCCATCTTAATATCTTTCAAGCCCCTATAATAAATAGTCATAATAAAAATGGGCAACCATCATGAGGCTTGTATTTAATTTTTACAAAAATGACAACTTTACCCTTTAACTAGTAAACAAAAAATGAGTATATTATTGTTTGTAAAAATATTATTATTTTATCCTAAGTCCCAATATCCTCTCTCTCAATAACTCTCTCATACATATAAAGTCAAATCATGTATTTTAAAACTTTCATCAATCAAATGGTAGGCCATATATGATTGGAATAAATTAGAATTCATTATAAGTAAATGTGTAGATTGTCATCACAATGGATTTAGACTTAATGAAATGAATAATATATTGAGAGGATTGAATTTATGTAGGATATGCTCTCCCACTAAATGTAACTCTTAATTTCACTGGAGAAAAAAAAGTACTATGCTTTTAAAATTATGCATATTATTTATATATATATATATTAAAGCTACAAGAATGAAAGCAGGGTGCCACATCAGTACCTCTTATTTTTTTTTTTTCTAGAACACCAGTCAGCATCCTCGAAAACTACATGTGGCACCAAGAAATCACTAATTCCCCTAAAATCTCTCCATTTACTACTATCACTAAAATCTCTCACTCATCTACCTTTTTTGCCCCCTTTTTTTGTTGCCTAATTCTATTTGTTGCTTGAATGATAGAATAATATTTTTTCTTGTGGAGCCTCTTTATAAAAATTTGACACCAATCAAAATAGATGGCTCCATTTCTTATAAGAGTTAGGTTCATAATCAAATTATAATGCTATTTTTTCTTGTAGAGCCTATTTATAAAGATTTGAAACTAATCAAAATATATGGCACCATTTCTTACAGGACTATCAAATTATAAAAACTTTATAATACTTTCAAAATATATAAGTAGGTCTCACCAAAATCATTTCCAGAAGATATGTCTTTGGGCCACCATTAAATTACGAAAATGTCAAATTTTTTTATAGTTACAATTAGCACAACTTATGCTCATTTGAAATTTGGTTTGGATAAATCCAAACCCGTAACACTTACTTCTCTAATTTAATATGAAATGTTGTTCTATCTTTTTTTTTTTTGTTTTGGATAGTTTCCAAGTGAAATCAACTTTATTCAAGCAGCTTCAAGGAAGAAGGTTGATGTTATATTTTTTCAAATTATAAAAACAAAGCTTCTCAAGTAATTTTAATATTCTGTTACTTGCTTCTTTCTAATTGATTCTAGATATAAAGATTTTTTTTATTTTTTTCCTCGGACATTTAACTTGGTGGAATAATGTTTATATAATATCCTTTATTTTTCCTCATTTTTTTTCCAAGTAGGAAGTGAGCTTTTTTAATAAAAATTTTTGATATTTAAGTAGACTCAAACTACAAGAATTTTTTGCTTTGAGGATTTATTTTTTAATTTTATTGAAATAAATTCTTAATCATCATCATCATCATTTCCATTTTTGTAATTCTTTTTTTTAATCAATTTTAAAGCAAGTAACATTAGTATTTCAATTTAATTCTAATAAATAAATTAGCTTGATAGAAAATATATTTATCTATTATTTTTTTATTTTTATAAATAATATTTTTAATAATATAATAATATTTGATGTATTATTTTTATGCAGCAAAAACCTTTAAAACATATATCATAAGTAAGGACTAGCAATGCAGGCTCGTACTTAGCCTAGACCTATATAAAAAATTTAAATAGTTTATTGCAAAGTTTATAAAAATAATAAAAGTTCAGATGTTTATAAAATTTAATAACTTTTGAATTTTTTTTCTTTTATTTAAACCATGAGAATCATTCAGTGGGCTATTTACATTTTTAAATATTTTCTAAATTTTATTTTATTCATTTAGTAGATGGACTTCTATAAATATTTGAAATTTTGTATTTTTATAAATTTTTTAATAAACTATTTAATTTTTTATGGAGGCCAGGGCTAAGCACGGGCCTGTGTTGCTTGTATAGATAAAAAAAGATAAGTAAAAGTGTCATTTCACTATAAAAAATTATGATGTTTGAAAATCTACTAATTTTAGAAACAAAAAAGATATTAAAATAAAAAGACAGAGGCTTATTTACAAATATTAGAATCACAGGAGTTCATTTACAAATCCTATAAACCATACGAGGGTATTTACAAAAAACTCAAAGAAATATCCACCGGCCATTATGTTCTGTTCTTGGTTATTTTTGAGGCATCAACACTAAAATAAATATAAACTTTCACTAGCCAATACACTCATGGGGGAGCGGTGTTGGCTTTGCAGTTTCAGACAGATGCTTGGGATCGATCAGTAGGTCCGCAAGTTGAAGTATCACAAGTGAATCACTATTCCAACACCCACACACACACACACATGTAGTAAAAAAATTTGACCCTCGGTCCGACTGTCCAATCCATTCAGATCAAGGAAAACTAGATGGATCCAGTGTAATTCAAGGAGTTCCATGTGTATCTAATAGTTTGGATGGATCATAAAATTGGCCCCACTATATTATCCTTATCATAATATGGTGAGGTGAATATTTTCTTATATATATTATAGAAATCCTGAAAAAGTAACAAAAATATATAATACATCACCAAGTAAAGAAAGGAGAAACCAAGACATGCGTACAAGAGTCTCATGGCCAACACCTAAAATAAAAACAAATAATCAAAGCACACAAAGCATATACTCTGGAAATTCCTTAGCTAGAGCATTTGCAAAGCTATTAGCCAAACAACCCACATGCCGGAAGACCACATGGAGCGAAGACACCAAAGGCTTAATCTCATTTAAGTAAAAATGAAATCTTCAAGGGCCCTTGATCCATTAAGGAAATCCACGATATAGCATTGAAAAAATTACTATCCACCAAAAAATACCTAGAAAAGAACGAGACAAAATCTGAAAAGCTTCAAGAATAGCCATAACCTTTGCCTCATTACAGTACTTGAGACCCACATATTTAGAACATACAGTGAATCTCCCCTCTAGAATTACTTAGATCACCACCAATGCCTGCGAGCCCGGATTTGCCCCTAGGCACCCTTTACATGGTTCACCTTTGATGAGAAGTGACGTTTATATATATGTTAAAAATTGATGAAAAATTACATATTGTTGCAATTGTAGATCAGTCAGCAGGGGAAGAATGCAATGGCTTCTGTTATTTAGGGCCTGTTCTTTTGTATAGAATACATTGGACTTCATGGTCAAATTATCTCCACAGAAGGATAAGTAAAGAGGAATGGGTGAAAGGACATAAGACAGTGATGTCAATGAGACCTTTGAATTTTATAGAATTTGAATTAGTGATGGCTGTATATTCATTTCTCAAGTTTCTTTGATTCAATCTCCATTGAGGACAAGATTACTTAATGTTAAATTTTGGACATTCACCTGTATTCTTCATATTAAACACTTAGAGAAATACAATTACAGAGAAGTGTGAGATGCCCTTCCCACACAGTGCCAGGGATCAACCCTGCACTGACCGAGCATGGATGGGGAGGCTCCTTGGGAGGAGCACGGTTGATGGCATACTTGGGTAAAGTGCGCATACAGTGGATTCTATGTTAAGAGTACGCATGGAGCAATGAATTCACATGATTTAATATTCTCTCTCACGTAATAGCCGGAAAAAAAAAAAACAAAACAGAGAGAAATACAATTATAGGATTTCAATTATACAAAACAAATCCGCCCTTCGTGAGCATAAATACGGCAAGCTCTCAATGAGATGCACTCTCTGTGCACTAAGTAATCTGTAAGATACAGATAATGTCATAGGCTAATAGCATCTAATAGATAAATGTCAAAAGATAAACTGCACTGACAAAAATGATTGATCTGAATTAGAATAAAATGTGAAAAAAATAAAGTTAACCCAAGTTAACAGCACCCCCAAATGCAAGATAGATGGGTCACCATTGCCATAATCATTATAAGATTTATAAATCTTAATTTATTATTTCATAAAGTTTACTTGTAATTAATAATTATTCTGATGTATGATATAATCAAGTTAACTTTTTTCATAAATTTTAATATTTTATTATGTGCATACAAATTGACTGGACTCTCCCAGTGGACTTCACTTGTTGGCTTGAGGAATCACTAGTGGACAAGCTAGGGGGAAAAACCCCTACTCTCTACTATCTACATCTCTACAAGTATTAGCTTTTTTTTTTCCCCCCAAGTCTCCAAATCATTTACACAAGTAATAAAACAATGAAAATAATGCAATAGCTATAAAACATTTGGAAGAAGTACTTACAGGCTCAACAAGACTTGGTACTTTTAGCAGTGCGATGCCAAGAGGACGGCGAAGGTTGAGGTACAGATCCATTGAAAAACAAAAATCACTCATTTGCCCTTTGATTCGATGTGGGTCCAAGTGATCACCACATGTGCATGTATTAAGATAAGAGAAAAATTGCTGTATTAGTTGTGGTGTTGGAAGAGAGAACAATATGCCTTTAGTTTTATTCTAATGACCTTTTTAACCTTCTTCTGAAGAAGCAACTTCAAAGGAGATTGCCAGAGTTTCCTACAAGTGAGGAGACAGAATCAGCAATAGGCCCTGCTGAGCTTTCTTGAATCCCAAACAAGAAAAGCATAACACCTCTTGCCAAGCCTAGCGGAAATGAGATAAAGCATCCAATAGAGTTCTCAGTATCACATGGTGCTGACACCCACATAAATATTTTCTCTGCCAGGAAACCATTACTTAAATTATTCCATAACCATGTATGCAAGCATCAGCCACAGACCTAGTCCCTCTGACCAGTGGCTTTACCCAAGAAGCTTCCCCTCATAAATACCTATAGTACCGCATATAACAATTCTCATATGCTTCTTGCATCCCATACTCAGCCAGTATGGAACCTGTTAATGATCATTTTACACAAAAATCCATGGTTTCAGAAATATATATCAGCGAACTATTCTCAACAATATCCTTCAGACACTCCAAACAATTGTGGTGATGATGCTTCTGAAGGGACATTAAGCACAAGGTTCACGGACCAAATTAGAGAAAACCCGAGAGAGATCCATCAAATTGCAAATGCCTCAAATTATCTCGTTCACTGATGGGAAGATCAACCACCATGTTCATTTGTTCAATCACTCCGAAGTCTAATCCACTCCCAAATCAGCTTTGAAATCATCACCATTCATTAATTCACAATCAGTCTCCTTCAAAACCTTCAAACCCATACCCAAGTCTGGATTAGAATCATCCTCTCCATCACAGCCCAATCCATTACTGTCCATGAAATCACCACAGCCTTCCTCAATGAAATCTTTTCGAATACGCTTTGACGCATCATCATCACCATCATCTCTCCTCCGAAAATGAACCAACTCCCTATCCATGTTCACCTTCCTTGGACTCATCAAGAGAAGCTCAGCAAGCTTCCTCCGCGCTAGATACAGCTCATTTGGCTCTAACAATTCCCCCTTCCTATATGCCTCTCGTAGAAAAATGGTGTGAAGCTTCCCATGGTTACCCCTCGTTGATATGTAAAAAATTCCCTGATGCTGCAGTAAGAACTCCTTCAATTTCGTTGGTAAGTCCATTGCCAATCTAAAATGTGCAATCCTCTCAAGAGTAATCTTCTTCTCCACTGTCAGTGACAGTAACTCATGGATCATTGCAACAGCCCGCTTTTCCATCCGCTTCTTTGCCTCAAGCGACCTTAGATCATATCCAGAAACATCCTCATACGGAGACCAGTATGGCAGTCGCTGCCATTTCCACACAGCGATCTTATAGTACTTGCCGATCTTGAATCCTGGAGGGAAGTTGATTATGAAGGAAAATCGGATGTTCTCAGCATCAACACCTCTCTCTCTGTATTCTTGTTCTCTCAGTCTCTCAATTGAACATATGGTCAGGCTTGGGTCACGCTCCACAATCTCAACATATTTAGTGCCAGGGTCCGCTGGGTTGGAATCAAAGAGGCGAAAATAGTTTGGATGAGCAAGGACAATGGAAAATTCAAAGTCCTCAGGGAGGCCGAAATCCTTACGGGCAATACGAATATGATCAAGGCGGAGACGACCAGTGTTGGAGAGCATAAGGAGCTTACGGAGGCGGGTGGTAGCATCGGGAAGCTGGGAGATGAGGGCACGATGCTCAGCTTCTATTTGGAGAAGAGCATGGCGGGTTAGGCGGCACCAAAGTATGCGTTGTACAGGGTGCTCATAGATTTCAAAAACATGGGGGAACTTGAGGATGAAGGAACCGGCTTCATACTGTTTGACGCCAAGGCGACGGGCCAGCGAGTCAAGGCGGGCCACACAAAGGGTCTGGTTAGGCTGGGAGAGGATAAGTTCTTGGAATTTTAGGGTCTTGATGATCTTCTTATGGATTTCCATGTAGTTGTCAAAGCCATGGTCACGAACACGCTGTTGCTTCTTGGGGATGGAGGTTGATTGCGACATAGTACGTTTGAAGACAAATAAAGTGGATGAAAGGTTGCTTTTGTTAAAGTGGGAAAGAAGCAAGTGCATTTTCATTTTATTATTTCTTCTCCTTGTAAATTCCCTTCTGCTAGGCCTTTCGTCAAAGGGAGCCGGAAAAAAAAAAAAGAGTTGCTAACGAAATCTCCTCTGGTGTTTGGCTTGCTCATATACTCCAACAATCTGTTACAGATCAAAAAGAAAATATACCAATTTCAAGTTAAAAAGTAAGAAAGGAAAACCTTTTCTGTTGTTTGGTTTTGATGCTAACCATATATGAAAAGAAGATTCTATTCTGGTAGTGTTTTTAACCCTTTTTTATTGGTAACATGACTGGAAGCCAAAACCTCAAGGTTGCAACAGTGAGAAACTCCCACTGTGCCACAGGCTCTTGTAAGATATAAAATGCAGTTAATTAAAGAGCATCACAAAAATACAAAATTAGAATGCAAAAAAGGCTAAAATTAAATAATAGGAAAAAACAAGTGGAAAAAAGTCAGACTAATTTGACTGATAGAAAATGATTTACATAAGTACATTGTTAAGGAATATAACATAAAAAAGAGATGAAAGGTAACATAATCAAAGGAAACATCAAAATTGATGACATGAAGAGACATGTTATATATGAAAGGCAGACCAGTGCACAAGACTTCCACCGCCACGGGGTTTGAGGAGGGTCACATGTACGCAGCCTTACCCTCTCAAGCATAATATCATATATTTGAAAAAAATACATATCCAAGAAAATATCTGGGAAAAAAAAAACCTTGCAAGGAGGAAAAATGCATAGTTTTATTGATTGATCAAAAGATATAAAATAGAAATGTTTGAACTTCAGTTCAAATAAACAAAGAAGACAACAAAACCCTAACACAGATGATTTACTATATCAATGGATGGCATTCAATATTACATCTCTAAGAGCTAAATGCACAGTTACATGTATCCAATGAGTTGCATTTAATTAGCAATAATCCGCAAGAGAAAAAAAAATCAAAACATACTAAGAAATCAAAACATCAGAAATGGAGAGTGAGAATTCGCCTTTAAATTCATCTCCCTCCCTGGATCAAGGATTATCCTAAGATGCATTGATACAAATCTAGATAAGAAGATTGGTCGTGTAATCCTGATTTTCATGCATTATACTTGTCAATGTCCTTGATTATACCCATTCGCACTATGAAATATTTAGTAAGACCCAACTCCAAATTAATATAATAATTAAAAAGAAACACTTAACCTACAAAAAGATGGGGCTGGAACTTGTGGCAAGAGTTAAATGTATTAACCTACAAAAAGATGGGGTTGGAACTTGTGGCAGGAGTTAAATGTATGTGGAACTTAGAATTTGTGTGTGACTACTACTTTCATGGAAGGCTCCTCCGTCCTCACATAGATTTGAATTTTCAAAAAAGAAAATATATTTATACAATTATCCATATAAGTACAATGAATGAAATTTGCTTGAAGGAATGGTCAGTTCTAAAGTTGTCTCCATGAGAAAATTTGTAATAAATAAAAGGTAAAAAAGGCAGAGCCAACCTTATAGACATTCCCACCATCCCTCACACTAAAAACTCCTCTCTCCAGCCTTTCACGTCATATAGAAACAACTTGACTGTTATCTATTGCTCTAAACTCCCTCTAGCATTCTCTCCATATAAAAACAACCCAAGTCCGGAACCTCAGATTAGTTGGAGACGTGAACCAAAAACATATCTTCTATGAGGCCAATTACTAAAATTGGGTTTAACTACAATAGGAGTTGGGTTCATAGTTACTTAATTCGTTACTTTACATGTCAAACTCCGAATTGGTTCGATGGAATAATTCAAAGTTCAATTCGCTAAAATTTGAAAGCATAGAAATCAACACTTCGCAAGTAAACATATGCATTTTCAAATGTACGATTAGATGGGCTTCTCGTTTAGCCATTTCTCCTTAGTGTATGGCAGATATTTGCGAATAAGTTCTCAAGTTGGCTTCAAAGCTTAATGTAAACTTTTCTCTCGTAAAGCGACTAGCTAATGGGGTGGCGTATGAGTTGGTTAAAAAGGGGGTTGGGAGAGATAATCTTTCAGCAGAGCATTGTTAGTGTGGTGTTCTCTTTTTGGTTGTTTAGTTTTTTCCCTTCTTTTGTTTGGCTTCCTTTTTTCTTTTTAGTATGTCTCTTATGTGAAGCAGCGCAGGGAAGAAGATTAGCCAACGGGCTAATCTCCAAGCCAAAAGGCTTAGGGATAGGTTGTCTAGGTGCCTCACTAAAAGACAAACAAACTCTCTCAACTTAGAACCAATTCCAAAGCTTTATTCAATATGAAAGCCTATCTCTCTTGAAGAGATTACATCCTTATTTATAACTAAAACATCATCTAAGAAAGGAAATAACTAATTCTAAACAAATAAGAAGTCCTAAATCAAATACAACTGGACTTGCCAAATATCAATAAAACAACTAAAGCAACTACTATTAATATAGTCTACTCCAAGTCTACTGTGCTTTAGGTCTGCGGGTATAGACTTTCAAACGAGGCCCATTATTATGACCTGCATCAGCTCTCCCCGGCTTGGAAAAACTCAGACTCCGGTGAGTTGCTAGCTTGGTACCGCTCATATAAATCTGGATTGATCTTTTGAAAATCTGTAGCCGTAATCTAGGTAGCTTCAGAAAATGATTTGCCTTTCCACTAAACAAGAAACTTGTGAAATCCTCCATTCTTAGTTGAAATGATCTGATCATCAAAAACATCTTCAATTTCGTCTGGAGGGAATTGATGAAGAGGAATGAGAAGAGCTTGTTCTTCAAAGGATTCATCATTGTGATGCCCATGATATAATGTCAAATCTTCAACATTAAACGTGGAGCTGATATTCATGTCTGCAGGAAGGTCGAGAACATATGCATTGGAACTGATTTTCTTTAGAATCTGGAAAGGACCTGCACTTCGTGGATGTAGCTTCTTGTATTTACCTGCAGGAAATCATTCGAGCTTCAAACAAACCATTACCATATCACCTTCGGTAAACTCAACATGGCGTTTGTGAGAATCCGCGTGCCTTTTATATACTTCATTACTTGTAGCGATTTGCCGGCGAACTTCATCATGAACATCTTTCGTATGTTGGGCAAACTGTTCAGCATCCGGACTAGATCGAGAGTCAACTGGTAATGGACTTAAATCAATAGGAAGACGTGGCTTGACACCAGTGACAACTTCAAATGGTGATCTCCCTGTTGTTCTGTTGACAGAATTATTATAGGCAAACTCAGCCATAGGTAAAATAAGATCCCATGAAGCAACATGTTCTCCAATAAGGCATCGAAGAAGATTTCCCAAACTATGATTGACAACTTCTGTTTGGTCATCAGTTTGTGGATGATAGGCACTTGAGTATTGGAGCTTAGTGCGCATCATGTGCCATAAAGTCTTCCAGAAGAAACTCATGAACTTTGTATCTCTGTCAGATACTATAGTCTTGGGAAGGCCATGCAGACGAACAACTTCTTTAAAGAAAAGAATCTTCTTGGCATCTGCAGTGTGAGAACAAGGAATAACATGTGCCATTTTTGAGAAACGATCAACAACAACAAAGACAGAATCTACCTTTCTTATTGTTTTTGGTAAACCCAAGACAAAGTCCATGCTCAAATCTTGCCAAGGTGCATGTGGAATAGGAAGGGGCTGATACAAACCTGTATTCTTCTTTTGACCTTTTACAAGTTGGCATACTCTGCATAATTCACAAATTCGGGCAACATCTGTTTTAAGCGTAGCCAAAAGAAACGATCTTCCACAAGGGCCAATGTTTTATCACGCCCAAAATGTCCACTACATCCGCCACCATGCAACTCACGTATCATAAATTCACGGATAGATGTAGCAGGAAGACATAATTGATTTCCACGAAAGAGATATCCATCATGAAGTGAAAACTTTGGATGTTCTAAACCTTCACCATTTAAAAGGGCTGTATAAATGCGACCAAAGTCATTATTAGCTGCATATTCTCTGCGTATTTCTTCAAAGCCAGGAACATTGACGGAAATTGTCGTAAGAATGTGAGTTCGACGACTTCTGCATCTGCGACTTTATTTTCAGTGCCAGATTTATGACGCAGAACAAAAGAAAACTCCTGTAGGTATGCACTCCATTTAACACGATTGGCGCTCATCTTCTTTTGAGAATTCAGGTGTTGCAAGGCTTCATGGTCAGAGTATAAGACAAATTCTTTTCCAATGATATAATGACGCCAATAACGAAGAGCTTGAACTACTGCATAATATTCCAGATCATAAACAGTGTACTTCTTACGGGAGTCATTTAATTTCTCACTGAAATAAGCAACTGGATGACCGTCTTAACTTAAGACTCCGCCAACACCGACATGGGAAGCATCATAACTAACTTTGAAGGAAGTTTTAGAACTGGTGCCTTAGTCATTTTTCTCTTAATTTGCTCAAATGCTCGAGAGGCGGCATTGGTCCAAGTGAACTCTCCTTTTTTCATACAGTCAGTTATAGGAGCCATGATTGTACTGAAATTACAAATGAACCTCCTATAAAAGATAGCCAAACCATGAAAGCTGCGTACCTCATGTATAGAAGTGAAAATAGGCCAGTCAAGGATTGCTTTGATTTTAGCTGGATCAAGTTCAACTCCTCGGGCCGAGACAACAAAGCCCAAAAATACAACTTTGGAATTCAAAAATGTACACTTCTTCAAATTAATGTAAAACTTTTCTTTTCGAAGTGCACGCATGACATACCGCAGATGATCGAGATTAGCTTCTTTTGATTTGCCGAATATTCTGAATATTAAAATATCATCAAAATATACCACAACAAATTTACCAAGAAAAGGGCGTAGAAGCTAAGTCATCACTCTCATAAAAGTGCTGGGAGCATTTATTAGACCGAACGGCATGACCAACCATTCGTATAGTCCATCTTTGGTTTTGAATGCTGTTTTCCATTCATCTCCGGGCCGAATACGAAGTTGGTGATATCCGCTCGTGAGATCAATCTTGGAAAAGACAGAAGATCCAGACATCATATCAAGCATGTCGTCCACTCGGGGAATCGGAAACTGATATTTGATGGTAATTTTGTTAATCGCTCGGCTATCAACACACATTCGCCAAGAACCATCTTTCTTCGGTATTAAGAAGGCTGGAACTGCACAAGGACTCATGCTTTCTCGGATATAACACTTCTTGAGTAAATCCTCAACCTGTCTTCGCAATTCAGCATGTTCGGCGGGACTCATGCGATAAGCAGGTAAGCTAGGAAGGATAGATCCAGGGACTAAATCAATAGCATGCTGGATGTCCCGCATAGGAGGTAGCTCATTAGGAAACTCTGCGGGAATCAAATCTTGAAAATCATAAAGCAATGACTTGATTTCTGCTGGCGTAGAATCCTGTTGTATATTATTAGCTTCTTGGGTTTCTTTAGGCACAAGAGCATAAGCAACTCATTGGTCTTTGCTTTCCATTTCAAACTTCCTCATAGAGAGAACATGAGGGTTTGATGAGATGGTAGAAACAGTCAGAGAAGATGTTAATGGCGGTAATGGAAGAAGATCCACCACTTGTCCCTTCCATTTAAAAGAATGAATGTGCCTTTTCTGATCAGTATGTACCTCTCGATCATATAACCAAGGTCGGCCAAGTAAAATGTGAGCAATAAGTGGAAAGGAATGCGATCAGGATGATGGGATGCGATGGTGAAGAGGGACAATGGATTATGACGGACGGATGGATGAAGTGACGGAGATGGGTTGCGCGGTTACCTCGGACCGGCGATTGGAATGGCGGCGATCCGAGAGTGGATCTTCGCTCTGATACCAATTGAAGCAGCGCAGGGAAGAAGATTAGCCAACGGGCTAATCTCCAAGCCAAAAGGTTTACGGATAGGTTGTCTAAATGCCTCACCAAAAGACAAACAAGCTCTCTCAACTTAGAACCAATTCCAAAGCTTTATTCAATATGAAAGTCTATCTCTCTTGAAGAGATTACATCCTTATTTATAACTAAAACATCATCTAAGAAAGGAAATAACTAATTCTAAACAAATAAGAAGTCCTAAATCAAATACAACTGGACTTGCCAAATATCGATAAAACAACTAAAGCAACTACTATTAATATAGTCTACTACAAGTCTACTGTGATTTGGGCCTGCGGGTATAGACTTTCAAACGGGACCCATTATTATGGCCTGCATCATTATGCTAGTTGGCTTTTAATAAATTGCGTCACCATTCAAAAAAAAACCATCTTTATATATATATGGAAAAGACTACTATACATATATCCCTCGCACTATGGTGAGGGACAATTCCTTTTTTAAACTTAACAAGGTCAAAAAGGTGTCATAAGGTGTGATAGTTTTGTCTTCTTGCACATTAATACTTTCCAAAAAAGAAAGTATCCCTCACCATAGTGAGAGGGACATATGCATGGTAGTTTTATCCTATATATATCTTCTCAAAGAAAAATAAAAATAAAAAGGAACAATGATCTTTCCCTTTAAGAATCAGAACAAAAACTAGTTCTTCGGGGAAGCTTCAATGTACTCTCTATTTCTAGACTTTACTGGCAGTTTAGCAACAATGTACTCTCTCTCTCTCTCTCTCTCTCTCTCTCTCTCTCACGATGTTCACTTGCGAACTGGAGACTCCTATGCCTCCAAATTTAGGTGAATCAAACTGCAAATTACTCAATCAAACCAATTCACGGTTTGAGACATATCGCAATGAATTAGGTAACTATGACATCAAATGCTTTTTCCATAAATCATATGGGCCTGATCCTCCACGTGGGACACACTACCAATAATGAAAATGGTGCATACATTTGATGCTAAATGATCACAAAATAAATTGATGCGCAATCCAGCTGATAGATGGAGTGATAGTCATAGATTATCTGTTGAATGAGTTAGGCAGACCATATAAATTTTCATGGCTCCATAGTAATAGTCCTTGCACGGCACATTCAATTAAAGCTACTATAATTCAATAGGTACGTAAGCAATATCATCATCATCATCATCATCAAAGCCTTATCCCAACCATGTTGGGGTCGGCTACATGAATTCTATTTTTCCATTCCGTTCTATTTTGAGCTAAATCTTTCGATAAGTGCAACTTCTTCAAATCTGAATTAATGACTTCCATCCATGTTTTCTTCGACCTACCCCTATCTCTTGATGGACCCTCCACCTGTATATCCAAACTTTTTCTCACCGGTGCCATTACTGGCCTACGCTTAACATGCCCAAACCATCTTAAACGAGTTTTTCTAATCTTATCTCCTATTGGTGCTACCCCTAAATGTTCTCGAAAGCGCTCATTTCTAATTTTATCTTTCCTAATTTTACCACACATCCACCTAAGCATTCTCATTTCCGCTACATCCATCTTATGAATATGTGTCTTCTTAATTGGCCAACATTCTGCTCCATATGTCATAGCTGGTCTAACCACTGTCCTGTAAAATTTTTCCTTCAATTTTGTTGGCATTTGTCTATCACAAAGTACTCCCGAAGCTAGTCTCCACTTCAGCCATCCAGCTCTTATCTTATGCTCCACATCTTCGTCAATCTCCTCATCCTTACTAATCATCGAGCCTAGGTACCGAAAAGAATCTTTACGTGGTATCTCATGGGTTTCAATTTTGACAGTGGTTTTAACACTTTGTATATGTCCACTGAAATTGCAATCCATATATTCTGTCTTTGTACGACTTATTTTAAAGCCTCTAGATTCTAATGCCCTCCGCCATCTCTCAAGCTTTGCATTTACACCCTCTCTTGATTCATCTACTAATACTATATCATCTGCGAACAACATACACTATGGTACTTCTTCTTGAATATGCACAGTTAACTCATCCATAATTAATGCAAAGAGATAAGGGCTTAAGGATGATCCCTGATGTAAGCCTATAGTCACAGAAAATCCGCACGTTTCTCCACATGTGGTTTTCGCATTTGTTATTGCACCTTCGTACATATCCTTTAAAATTTCAATGTAACCTCTTGGGACATTTCTTTTTTTTAAGACCCACCAAATTAAATTCCTCAGTACCCTATCATAAGCTTTTTCTAAATCGATAAAGACCATATGTAGATTTTTCCTCTTTGCTCGGTATTTTTCCATTAATTGCCTAAGTGAAAAGATAGCTTCCATAGTTGATCTCCCTGGCATAAAAATAAATTGATTTTCCAAAATCTTAGTCTTTTTTCTCAGTCTTTGCTCTATTATTCTCTCCCATAACTTCATAGTGTGACTCATAAGTTTAATCCCTCGATAGTTAGTACAATTTTGTATATCTCTTTTATTCTTATATATAGGTGCTACAATGCTTCTTCTCAATTCATCCGGCATTTTCTTTGTCACAAGTATCTTATTGAATAGTCTACATAACCAACGTACTCCAACCTCTCCTAAGCATTTCCATACCTCTATCGGAATACCATCTGGGCCTTTTACCTTTCCTATCTTCATTCGCTTCAATGCTTCCTTCACTTCTACCCCTCTAATTCTACAGAGAAAAGTATACTCTTGTAATAAAGTATCCTCCTCCACTCTTGTATCGCCCAAATATTCTTCATTTAAAAGTTTACTAAAATATTCTTTCCACCTTTCTATAATATCGTTGTCCTTCACCAAAATATTTTCCTTATTGTCCTTGATACATTTGACATGATCTAAGTCCCTACTTTTCTTTTCTCTTATTTTTGCAAGCTTAAAAATATCATTTTCTCCTTTTCTTGTTTCCAACCTATTATAGAGGTCATCGTATGCTTTGAACTTTGTACTACTTACTACTTTCTTAGCTTTTTTCTTTGCCTTCTTATACAACTCATACAACTTCAATAATAAGGAATGATTTTTAAAAAATGTTTTCTATCCATAAAGATAATAATTATTATTATTTATATATTGAGTTTTTTTTTAAATAAATCACACGAATCGAAAAGCAAATGAAATGAAACTACCCCCCTCAAGTTATCACATTGAGGAAAGTATGAAATTGCATCTGCAAACTGAATTGAAAATTAGTCAAACAGCAAACAAGGTGACTATGGTCGGGTCCTCTGTCAAATTAATCAAGCGAGACACACGGCCTTGCACCATTTGATTAATGAGATCCCTCAAAGGATAAGAAAAATTTTGTAAAATGAGGAGAATAAGGTTTATGAAACATAGCGGCAAGAAAGACCCACTAAGCAACATCGTAGAGGCTCCAACAATATCAATAAAAAGGTCACCTTTCACGCTGGTTGGCCCTGATGGATGATGGATTCTCGCGTTGTTCCCCATCAAGGCACACCATAACTATGCAGGTTCCACTGTGTCTTTCCACTCACAAGTGAGCCCCACTGTGTAGGGCTGCAATTCGGGTTGGGTTGGTTTGAGTTGGGCACAACCAAGCCTGACCAACAAATCCATACCGTCGACCCAATCTAGTGATGCAGTCTAGGGCCCAGCCGCCTCTCAGCCCCTCTTTCAATTAGATTAGGATTATTATTATTATTATTAGGAAAGTTTCTATTTTTAGCCTAAGGTTTTCTTGCTTATTAAGTTTGTTTTACTATATATATGGCTTTGTAGAGAAGAACTTCTCAGATTTGATTGATTAATAGATTTGGGTTTTTTCCCGAGGTGTTCCTCGTGTGTATTGAAGTCCTTTGTGACCATTCGAAGTGTCATTGGACACGTGCTCAGGCACCTCCACGCAGCCCTAGCCCTTGGGCTGCATCAGATTGGTATCAGAGCCTGATCTCCACCGTCACCGTCACAGTCACCGAATCCCACCAGCACAGCCAACCACCACGCCATCCCGTCCACAAACCCTAATCGTCCCAATCCCCTTGCTACAGTCCCCAATCCCTACTCGCCTCACCATCTTCGCCACAGAAGACCACCAACCACTGTCGAAAAACCCCTGTCCACACGCCTCTGTCCACACCCATTCGCCGGATCCCAAATCGAACCCCTGTCCACACGCCTCTGTCTACCCAGACCCACCACCGAAACCCCGATCCCACACAGTCCAGAGTCCCCAAAACCTTGCCCGAATCCAAACCCCACCCCCATCTTCGTCCAGCGCCAGCAATCGTCCACGACCGAGTCCAACCCTAATCCTCAGCACCAGATCCCATCTCCCTGCCATGATTCAGAAACATCCCAACACAGTCCCCCACCCCAGATCTACACATCGACCCCTCTCAGTCAATCCCGCACCAAACCCTCTTCCCCCCCTCCTCGCCACCCTCAAGCCCCCCACTGGAGTGAAAAAAAAAAAAAGAAAGCAAAACGGAGCAACAGCAGCGCCGCGAGAGAGAGAGAGACAGAGAGAGAGCAGTGTACCTGGATCTTACTGTGCAATCACCATCCGCTGCCGTTTGCCCTCTGTGGAAGTCATTGCCGCCTTCGCAACTCCATCGTCACCGCCCTCGGCTCGTCGCTGCAGTCTCGCCTCCTCCGCAGACGTCGCCAACGATCGCCCTGTCGCCAGCCTCTGCCGTTCGCTGTTCTCCGCTCGCTGTTATCGTCGCCAACGCAGTCGTCGCCATCTCCAGCCCTTCTTCTCGTCAGCAGGTAGCAGATCAGGAGCAAGCGTCTCTCTGGGTTTTAACGAAAGCGTCACACGTGACTGTGACACGTGCGTGACGAGCCTTTTGGGCTGATATTCCATTCAGGTCGTTATTGGGTCCAGACAGCTCCATTCGACTCAAGTGCTGCAACTTATTTGCAATATTCAGTCACTTGATATCGGAAATATTCTATTGCAGCCATCTGACATCAGAAAGTACCGTGTTCCTGGAGAATCGATCTACACATCAGGTCAGTCAGATTCAATTTTGCATTTAATAAAAAAAAATGCCTCCAAAGAAGCAAGTGGATGCTGAATCTTCATCTTCTTCACTTGAAGATTTGGCGACTGCCATTAGAGAATTATCTGCAAAAGTTGATGGCATGCACACCACCCTGCACCAATTGGATATTCGAGTGACAAATTTGGAAAATCATCAACGTGTACATCCCCACCGTGAAGATGGTGCACATATTCGGAATCCACGGGATCCACCAGTCAATAATCCTGATCGAGAATTCGGGATAAAAATTGTGATTCCTGAATATGATGGAAAATTATAGCCCGCTGAATTTATGGATTGGTTAGTGTGCGTGGAAAATATTTTCGCACATAAGCCAATGACTGAGCACAATAAAGTCACACTAATTGCCACTAGATTTCGTAATTATGCTGCAACTTGGTGGGCTGAATTGCAAAGAAAACGGAAGAATCAGAACATGGACCCTGTTGATACATGGACAGAGATGAAAAATATTTTGAAACAAAAATTCCTCCCTGTCAACTATGCAAGAGATCTCCGTTCCAATTTTCAAAACTTGAAACAACGGTCCAAGACAGTTGTTGAGTATTCTGAGGATTTTTTGACTCTACAAGCTCGTTGTGGCTTGAATGAAGATGATGATGTAGTAGTTGATAGATTTTTCAATGGATTGAGACTAGACATTCAGCATATCCTTGCCTTTCAACATTTTGATAATGTCGATGAACTCATCCAACATGCTATTAAGGCTAAGGGAATTGCAAATCATCAAGTACAAAAAGCCAAATGGGCTCAGCCAAAGAATTCCCCTCTACAAGAAGCTAAATCCAATGGACAGATTTTTGCTAGGACTGAAGGTCAAAATAAGATGGTTTGTTTTCATTGTCACCAGCACGGGTATCGCGCCGCAGATTGTCCAAAGCGAATACATCTAATTGAGATTGAAGGTGCTGATAACAATATCCGAGATGATATTGACACTGATCCTAAGGATATTGACAATTCCAAGGATATTGACACTGCGGACATTGACTTCACTGATGCAGAGCCCCCAGATGATGCTCTTATTGTCCTCAAGGATGCTTCACCAACTGTTGAGCATAAGTGGTTGCGCAAAAATATTTTCCGTTCCACAGGAATGATTCAGGGACAAAACTGCACGCAAAAATATTTTCCGTTCCACAGGAATGATTCAGGGACAAAACTGCACAGTTGTTATTGACAGTGGAAGTTGTGAAAATCTCATCTCCCAGGCTCTTGTTGATCGCCTTCAATTGAAAGTTTATAAGCATAACCGTCCTTATTTTGTCAAATGGCTAATGAATGGTGATCGAGCGCATATTCAACATACTTGCAAAGTTACTTTTGCCATTGGTGAGACTTACAAGGATACAGTCTGGTGTGATGTGCTACCTATGGATAGTGGTGATATCTTATTGGGCCGTCCTTGGATGTATGACAAGAATGGAACTCATGGTATGCGCGACAACACCTATACATTCATGCATGGTGGACAGCAAGTTACGCTTCATCCTAAGAAACCACAACCGCCAAAGAAGAATTCCTGGAAAGCTGCCACAAAGGATGTCCTTCATGTTCAACACATTTACACTGGCAATCCGAAGCAGCATCGAGTTCGAGGACGAACTCTTCTTTCAACCCGGAGAGGATGATGCAGTCTAGGGCCCAGCCGCCTCTCAGCCCCTCTTTCAATTAGATTAGGATTATTATTATTATTATTAGGAAAGTTTCCTAGGGTTTTCTTGCTTATTAAGTTTGTTTTACTATATATATGGCTTTGTAGAGAAGAACTTCTCAGATTTGATTGATTAATAGATTTGGGTTTTTTCCCGAGGTGTTCCTCGTGTGTGTTGAAGTCCTTTGTGACCGTTCGAAGTGTCATTGAACACGTGCTCAGGCACCTCCATGCAGCCCTAGCCCTTGGGCTGCATCATCTAGGCAGTAACCGAACTTCTAATACTACTCTTAAACCCAAACCCGATCAAACATTGTACCTTGTAACCCTAAATGAACCAACCCCATCGACTCAATTAGGATAAATTTGGCCCCAATAACACTAGAAAGAAAATCTGAATCCCATATCCTGAAAAACCAAAACCCCAATCTGGAATCTGCAAAAAAAAAAAAAAAAAAAAAAAAATACGGTATCTTAACTCACATAACCTTAAACCCTAAACCCTTAAAATTTCCCAAATGGCATAACCTCAAAACAATAACAATAATCATCATCATCATCATCATCTAGGCCTAAAACCCCGAAATCCCATATCCATAGATCCCCTTAGAGAAAAGAGACGTCGTTAAAGAGCATAGAGAAAGGTACCAGATGTGGAGAAAAAGCTACCAGTGTGGCCTGGTTCGGCATCTTTCAATTTGGAGAGATGGAGGTGGTGGGCCAATCATTGTCTTCATCTAAGACGAAGAGAAGAGAAGAGGAGAGCAGAGGATAGCAGAGCCGACTCTCACTCTTGGTGTCTGTGAGAGAGATGGAGTTGTTTTGAGATGTGTTAATCCTCTCCGCTATGATTGCCATCGTCTCAGTATGTAGGGGCGTTGCGTGTGTCCACCTGGCCCCACTAATCATGAATAAAGTGGGGATGGAACGATGGAAAATGGAATCAGATCAACCCGTATTTAAATTTTTAAGTACAAAATCAATTAATGTAATCCGTCGTCTATAGCCCCCAAGTTTAAGTGCTTATCATGAGTCACTGTTTGTTTCGGTCCCAAATGATATAAGACTTGATTTGATGTATTTCACTAATCTTATGGCCTTTGATGTATTCATTAGGTCCATAACGGTAAGGCCTTCTTTATTTAAATTCTATGGGGGATTAGTGTAAACCAAAATGGGTTTAAGCAATTTTCTATTTTTATTCATTTAGAAATCGTAGAATTGGAACAAGTTGAGATTTTGCAATATGTTTCAAATCTCATTGGATATTATCACAACATGTTGGCTGACAGCTTTTTGTAAGGCATGGAAACCAGCAAGGCAGAATCATAAATTTTTTTTACCCACAAAATAAGAACTCATATTAGACGAGGAATTTGTAAATTTGAGATTTCTTCATTAACCCTGGAATAAGGATTCGTTGAAAGGTTTTGTACAGCAAAGGATTTCACATTTAGGTGCATACATACGAAAAAAGTTGGGTTCAACATTATATTAGTAAAAAAGCCATGCACACGAAACCCATGTTAAAACTTCTAAGTGTCTAACCCAGTATTAGTGGATTTGCTCTCTTTTAATACTAAAAGTTCTAATGGTTTATATATATATATTTATTTTAAATGTTAAAAAAATAGTTATGTTTTTTTCCATTAATTATTTAATTTCTCTTTTCTCTTTATATCTCTCAAGGCCAGGATCATTACATTTTTTATAGGCATCAATTTTAATATACTAATACATATTAACTAAGTGTGTCTTTCATATTAGAATGTCTATGGTAATGCAAATGGTATTTTGTGCTTAGTGTAGGACTAATACAACTTTTTTCTACTGATGTAAAGATTGAAAGTATATTCCATATTTTAATGTCCACCACTCAATTGGAGATCATCTTAGGTTTTGTTACATTTAGTTGAAATTTTTCTTCCTATTTTTATTTATTTTTCTTTCTTTGAATTATGCGCAAATGAACAAGTGAGAAGCCTAAATTTTGTGATAATTTTGATTACCAGATTCTTTTCACTTCACCTAATTCAAAATTTTCATATATCGTAATAGGATTGGTTGAACTGATAATTCTTTGTATAGTGGAGTATTCCATCTAATTTATATTACCATATAATATATTTTTTCTCTTGACTTGATTTTATAGATTAAAGGAAAAATTATTTTTTATTAATATTCTAATGAAATTCCACAAGTACATTATTTTCATTTTTATTTAGTTTTACTAATATAATATTTTCTTTTTTAAGAGTGCACTAAAATATTTAAGATTATGATTGTAAAATGAATTTAATGTTAATATTAAATTAAAAATCATTTAAATATTTATAAATATTCTTACTTACAAATAAAAAAAAGGGCGGTCCAGTGCACGAGGCTCCCGCATAGCGGGGTCTAGAGAGAATAAGATGTACGCGACCTTACCTTTATTTTGAAGAGGTTGTTTCCATAACTTGAACCCATTTCCTCCAAGACGCTACTAGTAAATCTTTACCGTTGAGCCTTATTTACAAATAATATAATATTTAATAAGGCCTACGTTGAGTGTGGGCCTTGAAGCACTTCAGGGCCCGCACCCAACGCCGGCCATGAAAAAATAATAATTAAGCCTTATTAATAATTATTAATAATTTAAATAAAATATTAATTAATATTATGACATAAATCATAGTGAAAACATAGTTAAAATATTGAATCTTTATTTTTTTTGAAAGGAAAAAATATTTTCTTTGATTCATAGATTTATAAAAGTTGAGAGTGAAAAAAAAAACTGTCGATATTAAATCATCCTTGAATGATTATATGAATTAATACATAAAGGTGATTACTCATGGGAAAAAAGATTAAAAAAAACAAAAGATATAAAAAACTTGGAGATATGAATGAATAGAAGAAAAAACTTTAAAAAACTTGTGACCTAATGAAAGATAAAATTGACGAATGAAATAAAAAAACATATCAAGACCAATACATGGACCCATGCATTAAGAAATTTAATTCATATGGGGCTCTCATATTTTATGAATCTCACCGACTTATATTACATTTTTTTTCAATGAGTATGGATTTATCTTGTCAGGCCCAACTCAACTCAAATCCACTGATATTGGGTTAGAAATTTGGAGGTTCTAACATGGGTTTCGTATGCATGGCTTTTTTGCTCCCTATATCGATATCAAATTGGTAATCTACACCGACATTGATTATAAATGTAAACAAAGATCTTAAACAATACTATATTAGTTTTATTTAAAATCTATACCAAAGAATAAGCAAAGAATTAAAAATCTCAAATGAAAATTGAAGATCCCTTTAAACCTTAGAATGAGAGAAACGAAGATTTATAATGCATTTAGAAATTACCAACTTGGATCCCCATTTTGAAAATAAATTTTATGGGTTTAGATGTAGGTAAAGAAAGAAAAGAGTTTAATTTGGGTTTGTCTCGTATTATTTCAGATGTTGAGAGAGGTTTTAGGAAAATTGAGAGATTTTAGAGAGGTAGTATAGATAGAGTCTAGCTAATATGGATAGAATCTTTAGATTGTGCCACGTGTCACTTATCACAAAGAAGGCTGCACCACGTGTCGCTCTCAATAATACAAAAATAATAACACAAAGGATTTAGGACCCATATCTTGAATCAAATTCTCCTCAAGATAATAATAATACTAATAAAAGATTGGGATCATTCTACTGTATACCTGCCTGCTTACATCTCAAATTTTAAACACCTGATTGGCAGCATAACTTGGATACTTGCAATTGATTAGATTAGAAAAGAAATAAAGAAGGGTTCTCAAGCATCTATTTTCAAGAAAAACCTTTGCAAGAATGTTTAGGGTAATATAATGTGATTTTAGAGTTGGACGTTACTTACAGATTTATAAAACTCTGCATTCTTCATTGTATGGTGTGGCTCTTATATATGCCAAGTAGGATTATTACAATTTGTCATGGGTTTCACATGTTTTTATAGTCCAACTAATCTACACTATTCATCTGATGTGCTTACCAATGTAGGCAATCAACAGCATAAGACTATCTAATTGCAAAGTAAAAGAAAATAAAGCATAATAAACAAATCAAGAGCAAAAGATAAAGATCAACAAACAATTTTCTCAACTTACTCCAAAGATTTTTGCAATAAAAAACTTATTTCAAAAATTTCTTTAATGGTAAATAGTTTAAATACTACTGTCCAGTTCCATTCTTTTCACCTGTACCCATTATGGTTCTTCTTCATGTGGACATTGTAAAAGCATCCGCTGACCTGAAGCATTTAAATAATCTATATCCTAAAAAAACTACATCATGGTTATTATTTACCCACATTCAAAATAATTCTATATCCTAAATTCTATATTTAAATAATAAAGTTCTTATATTTAAATATATTCTAATTTTTTGGGCTTGGGTATAGCATGGGCCTTTGTAAAAAGCTGTAGATTCAATTATATGCAGACCTGTGGCTTTAGATCTAAATATTAAATATATACATTATGCCTAGCTTAATTGTGATTCAAATAAATGTGAAGGTGTGGTCCACATCATTAGGCCATAGTTTATCCGACCTATGATTCAATCTGTATCTTTCCATTCATTATGACCACCTATCTACATTTTCTTTCACCAACTCATATCTTGTTCAAAACTCAAATATTTGACTTACATACATCATGTATTTACATATGAACCTGATATACATTTGAAAAACTCAATTTTATGTTGGTAGGCCATAGGGTAGTGGCTTTATCGTAGCACAGATAATAATAATTTTTGCTTAATTAGTTGAAGAAAAGAAGAATATTTTTTTTAAAAATAAGATTAATAAGAAACTAAAGAAAACTTTGATCATATGGGATCCTTTTGATTTTTGTCTGGGTACACAGAAGATCCAGAACCAGAATCATGAAAAAGAAACCAATCTAAATAGCTTTTTTCATTTAACAAGACTAAAAAGGTGGTAACATGGTGCTCCAAAAAAGGCTGAAAGAAAAATATCTCAATATATATAGCATAGAATGTAGGGATAGAGCTAACAAACCCAATCAACATAAATAAAAAATAAGAACCAAGAGCATAACTACATAATATATATATACCTGGTGATCTAATCTTGTCTCTCTATCTCTCTCAAATATCCTTTTAGAACACAGGAGAATAGAAAAAAGATTTGAATATTTCATATATGCTTGTGAGTAAATAAGAGAATGATGGGTCTATAGTTGCTTAAGAAAAAGCAGAATGAGATTTACCGGAACTCTTTTTCATTAGAAAGTCTCATAAAAATGAAGTCTCGTCAGAACTAAGAGTCTAATTAAAGAGTTATATATAAACCAAGAGTCTAGTTAAGAGTCCAGGCATAGCCAATAGTCATTTATGTGATTTATCTGAACTATGGGCCCGTGTTTAATAATTACATTATTTGTAAATATAAATATTTATAAATATTTAAATGAATTTTAAATAAATATTAACATAAAATTCATTACACAATCCTAAATTTTAATATTTGCAATATTTATGGTACGTATAATTAAAAAAAGAGAAAGAAAAAGAAGGGACTTAGTTGATATATGCAAAAAGAAATTAAAAAATTCATAACATGGCACAAGTCTGCACCTATACCCACATAAGTGGGTCCACCAAGGGTAAGGACTCACAACCATTTCAATTTTGATGATGCTGTGGGCCCACTTTCATTCCATAGTACCGTAAAAAAACAAACAAAATAAAAAGGAGAATATAGGCATCTCAAACTTTGCCTATTTAATAATCAGGTCTGAGAATAAAGTTCAAATGTAGCCTGTGATCTCAAAAACATAGCCCAAACCAACACAGTGAGGGCATTGATACTGGGCTCAGAATAAGCCGAATTATGAGCATTCATAAAATACCAAATCAATCTTTAGGTTCAATTTTTCAAAATGGAAAAATCTTATGAAATGTCTAATAATGATTTTTGTTACAAATGTTAAAACTAAATTACATATTATTTAAGAAATAATTTCACTTTTGACAAAAGTGTTCCTGAGGAGTTTGATGTTTTAAGAAGTCCCCCAAATAGCTTGATCACATCCAACTTAGTCCTGCCTAACCTAACCTATCTACTCTATTCATGCCAACCTCAAGTCCAAATCACTTCATCATACTCAATATTGATGCCAACCTATAGCCCAATTCAACCCATCCTACTCGCGATGCTAGCCGAATTAAATTGCACAAAGATGACCAACTCATTGCATGTGGATATTGGCACACAAACGGAAAGATATCCTCTTTTATCTCTTCACATGTGGGTAAAATATATTCAGCATAACTATGAGGGGCCAACCCAATCCCCAAATCTAATTACACTGGATTCAAAAGCGTCTTATAGGCCCAAATGTAAAAGATGGAACTAAATGAAAGGATCAGAAACATTTGATCAGGAGCCTAACTTAACCACTATCGGACATGGGTCTTTATTTGGCTTTGGTCTTTTGTTCTCACCAAGTTTCTATAACTGATATTGGGTGAATTAAGGCCTAAATTCATTAATACGTCCACTGGGGCCCATGTGAGTCCACCCCAACTATGGATTACCGAACGCTGAAAGCCATATCAATGGCCGTTTCCGCATTTTCATTTCCTATTTTCTCCAAAGGTGGATAAGTACATATAAAAGGGGGGTAAAATGATAGAAGAAATATCAATAGGTATAAATTCATTAATAGGTCTAGCCAAATATGGATCACTAACTGGTGAATGCTGAAAGCCATGGGCGAGGAAATTTAATTGCCCATGAACTCCTGCCCTTTAAAAAAAAATGGCTATCGCATAAATATAGAGAGATTTTAACCTTACTAATAGGAGGATCGCATCCCTTTTTGTAAAGTTTACCAGAAGTGTAAGTCTAGTTGGCCAATAAAGGTTCAAGTCCTATAACTGCTTGTCTTAGAAAGGCCTTAGTCTAATAAGGGTACACCTAGAATTTGATCCTGCCCCTTTACGTATTTTGGGCCCTAAACTTCAGCTGGAGCTACAAACTATAAGCTTGACCCAGGTTGTTTTTTAGTATAGAAATAAGAGTTTGGTACTTGCAAAGTTGAATGTAGTCGGGATATTTCCACCTGGGCCCAATATGAACATTAATTAGGCCTGCTGTTAAGGACCAACAAATTCTGAGGGCCTAGCTTATCCCTTATGGGCATCTTAGTCTCATAGTTATCAGAATGGAACATAGAATCGGTGATCAAAGAAAAACAAACTTCAGAAGAGTTTCGATATATATACTAACACCTATGCTTTAACTTTAATTGGATCAGATCCTCAAAATGATTGTGTAATCTTCTAGCCACCTCCCCCCTTTATAACAAAGATGATGACTTCCACTTTGCTGCGTTGAGAGGGCTAAAAGGGACCAATTTATCATATTTATAATAATCCCTATATGATCAAATGGGGATAGTATGTGGTCCGCATGAGACCACCGAAAATAGACATACAACTTACATTCTCCCGGGTGGACCCAATGGCCACAGTTGTAAATTTTTATTTTGGAAAAATGTTTTTTACTCTCTCTCTCTCTCTCTCTCTCTCTCTCTTTCTCTCTCTTTATAAACACAAGATGATTCCAATGTCTCTCTTCATCTAAATAAAAGATGATTCCAATATTATACTTTCTTAGAAGAAATGTCATTATAACGTGTTTCAAACCATCTACACTTTTGCTGTCATGATAGAAGAAAATTGCAAGTCTTAAATCAAAATTCTCGATCAGTTACTTGATAGCATGCCGGTTTTTTCCACAATCGAAAAACCTGGCAGTAACTGTAGAGCATACTACAGTTTAATAACACTGGCCTTGCCGCTTCCAGAGGGTCCTAACATGGCCAACATCTCTCCTGGAAGCACTGCACCCGTCAAACTTTTCAAGATCACTTTCTCCTCCTTGGTGCTTCTTGACTTATCGAGACTGCACCATCTCGTCTTTGGAATGTTAATCTTATAGAGCACATCTTCAAACTAAAAGAAAAAAAAACATCCAAATGAAATTGATAATAAATTTTTATTTATTTATTGATGCAAATACTAAGAAGAGAGAGAAGTAGAGAGATAGATAGATAAAACAATATGTGAGTTATGAATAGAGATTTAAGGAGAAAGGATAGATATCGAGCAATGAGATTTTATAGAAAATCAAGGAGAGATTTTAGGAAAATTGTGAGTTTTGGTACGGATAGAGTTTAGCCAATATGGATGGAATCCTCATATTATGCCACATGTCGCTCTCTCGCGAAAAGGCTGTGCCACGTGTCGCCTCCCTGGAAAAGGGGTATTCTTATAATATATATAATTAAAGCTACAGGAATGGAGACCTCTGAAGGGTGCCACATCAACACTCATTATTTTTCTTTTTTTTTTAGAGCGCCATGTCAACATCCTTAAAAATTACATGTGGCCCCAAGAAATCACTAATTCCCCTAAAATCTCTTCATCTACGACTATCACTAAAATCTCTTACTCATTTTCCTTTTTTGCACCTTTTTTTTGTTGCCTAATTCTATTTGTTGCTTAAATGATAGCATGATAATTTTTCTTGTGGGGCCTCCTTATAAAGATTTTGCACCAGTCAAAATAGATGACTCTATTTCTTATAGGAATCAGGCTCATGATCAAATTATAATGCTAATTTTTCTTATAGGGCCTATTTATAAATATTTGACACCAATTAAAATAGTTTGCTCCATTTCTTACAGTACCATCAAATTATAAAAACTTTGTAATACTTTCAAAATATGGAAGTAGGCCTCACCAAAATCATTTTCAAAGGATATATCTCTGGGCCACCACTAAATTATGAAAATGTTAAGTTTTTCAGAGAATACGTCTCTGGGTCACCATTAAATTATGAAAATGTCAAGTTTTTTATAGTTATAATGGGCTCAACTAATGCTCATTTGAAATTTGGTTTGGATCCAAGCCCATAACACTTACTTCTCCAATTTGATATGAAATGTTGTTTTATCTAATTTTTTTCTGAATGGTTTCCAAGTTAATTCAACTTTATTGAAGCAACTCCAAGGAAAAAGGTTGATGTTGCATTTTTTTCAGATTATGAAAATGAAGCTTCTCAAGTAATTTTGATATTTTGTTACTTGCTCATTTGTAATTGATTCTACAGATGAGGATTTTGTGATTTTTTCCTTGGACATTTAACTTGGTGGAATAATGTTTATATAATATCATTTATTTTTCCTCCTTTTTTTTCTAAGTAAAATTAAGAAAGAAAATTTTAATTTAAAAGGAGAAAAAAGTGATGAAAAGTACTGTAAATATAAAAATAAAGAATTAAGAAGTTTTATAGTAAAAAAAACCTCAATTAAAAAGTGTGCTTGCATATTATAAAGTGTGCTTGTATTTCAGATTTTCTCAATTATCTTCTCCAAAATTATGTTTATATTATTCAATTATCTCCATCGATTTAGCAAATGCACTAAATTAATTTATAAATTATTTATTTTACATTAGTATAATATTCAATTTACATTAATATAATATTCAATTATCTCCACCAATTTAGCAAACGCACTAAATTAATATATAAATTATTTTTTGTTACATTAATATAATATAATATTTAAGTGCAAATAATACAACAAGTTTTGAAATGTAACTCTTTTATTATAGGGCCCGGGCTAAACACGAGCCTTTATTGCTAGCATAAATCTATAACAAGTGAGGATCTCCAAACTAATGGGGGTGATCAGATTTGAAAAGCCTAAAAATTGAGAATTTTCATTGGTCAAAATCATCTTGTTTATAATTGCCAAATATGGATCTTCCATAATTTTGTAGAACTCGAAACCATTTTTTTTCCAAGAATATAGTTGTCAAACATAACCTAAATAAACATATATATATGGAAAATAAACCTATGAAAACTAGTTTTCACATTTTTATTGGTAAGAATCATAGGTAAGGCCGATCTATTACCCAATTCAAACCTTGCAACAGATATAGACCCCGATAATAATTACACATTTCAAGTTTTAGTTAAATCCAAATTTAATAAATCGTTGGATCAATTGTGCATCAATCCAAATAGACTGAATTTATTAATCACGAAAGAAAGGGTTACGAACATGTGATTGGGGCCAAACTTAATATTTAAAGTTATTTCACGTAAATCTTTCCATCCTTCCCTAATTCCATCCCCAAATGAGACCCACAAGTGGATCTTATAAAAAATTTAGGTGCATGAGAATACTTCTCGTAAAATTAAAGTCTAATATTAGGGGCTTGCATCCCTCCTCAGGTGGCAAATGGCCAGGGACAGTGACATCAGCAAGAGCTCTTTAAAAAAGACCACGTTAAAATTTCAAAATGTCCGCCGAGAAGAGAAATCAAATGAGATCCAATCCAACGAAAAGTAAAAGGGTCACCGAGTGCTTGTTCTCTTTGGACTGGGTGTTCCTCTTGTCTTTCTCATCTCTGTGCCGAAATGCCTAGTATCTGGATTACAAATATCACAATTCTCTCTCTCTCTTTCTAACTGTTTCTGCTCTGTCTTTGTTGAATTTCTGCAGTTTTTTTAGTTAAATTTTAGGTTCTATTTTTTGTTTTCTGGATTACAAATACCACCATTCTCTCTGTGTGTGTGTCTGTTTATGCTGCCATTGCTGGATTTCTGCTCTCTCTCTCTCTCTCTCTCTCTTTTGGCTGTTTTTTAAAATAAATATTTCTGTTTGCATATCAAGGATTTGAACTTTGCTACCCTTTATTTATTTATTTATTTTTTTTATAATTTAGGGATTTGGAAATCATTGTAGTGTTAAACTGAAAAGTTGGTCGTTTCAAGTCTAACCTTCATATGGGTTTAGATTTGATCTAACATGATTTTGATGTTTTCTACCAAGTCTCTTATTTACTAAACTCCTTCAGCTCTCTTGAATGAGAATTTTTTTTATGTGTGGGTGGTTGATTTCTATAATTAGGGTTGGCAATTATATTAACATCGAATGAATTGGGAATTTAAAACTTATGGCTTGATCAAACGGGTGAAAAAGATTGAAGGAACTAAAGGAAGTGGTCTGTTTTTAATGAAAGTGTTTGAAAAAATGCACTTGTGGTTGGCAGTGTGGGAATGGTGACATAAAATTGATTACCTCTCATACAACATCCAATCCAAATAAAAAATTTTTTTTTTGGGGATTCCCAAAATGTACTGTAAGTGTGCTAATTTGAGTTTGTTTCTAGTAATAAACTATATTAATGATTCCAAGTAATAAACTATATTAATGATTCCAAGTCTAATTTCAAATAATATTTTTTAATTTGCAGGAAATAAATGGTTGTGGCACATTTATATGGAAAGATATAGCTTTGAGAAAACAAGTATTTGAATCAAATGCAATGTCATGTGAAAGACGTAATGCAAAATGCAAAAAACGATTTGTAGAATCTGGCCACGTTGATCAAAGACCTGAAGAAAACAATAGAGCTACAATAAGGGTTTGCAGAATCTGGCATGCAGCAATGGAAGAAGAAAGGGAGAAGATGAAATTGGCCAATTTATATTTGTATTTGCATAAATTTATTGTCATATTAATAATGCCACGCATTGTATGTTTAGGATTAGCTTATTTTCATATTGAATCAATAGTAAAATGTCATGTTCTAATATATATCTATAGATAAATGAACAACTATGTTGAAGTGTTAGTGTTATGGAAATGAAATCAGGGAATTTAGAATTGAATGGTTTGGAAATAACATGGTAATGCAATGTTTTTATTTTGAATGGAGTGGTATGAATTTTAGGGTTCACAATCAGTATAATGAGACCCATTAATGTGCATCTGATTATTACAGGCCCACCTTGAAGCTCCCTTTCAAGTAGTTTCTGAATGTCCCTTGGTTTGTCTTTTGTTTTGTTTTTTTTTTTTAAGTTGTCCTGTTCAGCAATTTCTCAGCTAGTTTTAATGACTGAGAACAAGACTTGGGCCACAAAAGTTATTATTGGTTTTCATTCTCAGATCTGTTCCATTATTAATTTAGTACCAAAAGCATTCTAGCACCAATAGAATTAACTCATTCAAGGATTTCTGAATTTGCAATGAACGCTGACATCTTCCAAACAGTGACATCTCTTGCAAGATCAACGTTGGCATTGGGGTCATGGATCAGTACTCCAGTTGTGAGCGACTAGTAGATCCGCACAGTTCATAGTACTATAATCCACATCAACAATAATAACCCTTTCAATCTTTTTTGTTATTTTTCCCGAATACGATAGCATCTTCTTTTCACAATATAGATTGACTCAATATGATGTATGTATGACGTATAGGATCCTTAAATACGTTTAAGCACTCACAAGTTCATAGAATAGACTAGGAATGCAGACTTATTGTTTCATATTAATATGTTCATTAGAAAAAACAATAACATCATTCAAGCGAAAAAATTTGAGGGTTTTGCAAGCAATTGTAGGACGTGTCTCCTGCGTTCCAACATGGTACAGAAATCTCCCTAGTCATCTTCGAGTCTCCTAAGTAGGGCTATTTCATACAAATATATAGATCAAAATAACATGGAACACATTGAAGTATTCATTTGAAAATTTCATTCAACATATGAAAAATCAAGAGAATAAGGGGACTTCAAAAGGAGCTTGAACAACGAACTCATTGGAGGCTTATAGTTGCTTTGCATGAATGGTCAAAAGAAGCGACACCAATTGAGGCATCAACAAAAACAAAATGAGTGGACTTCATTACTTTGGACAAATCATCCAGCATCCCACTTCAAGTAAATTAGAATTTCCATTGAACTTATGACTGACCAATAGAAAACATTGATGAACCAATATAAATGTATACCATCACACCACGGATCAACATTCCATTGAATATTAAAATCAGAATTAGAGTTGGGTAGTTTTTTGTTCACCAAATTGCATGATTCCACTAGGATGATGAGATATGCAACTTTATTTTGACAAAGGAATCCAGTGCTAATCGTCCTGTTGCATTTGGCCTAGAGGATATCCTTGAAACTTTTTTTTTTAATGGTGTTTTTGTTAATGAGACTAAGAATATAGTGATCCTTCTCTTATTAAGTCAAAAAAATATAGAGAAACAAAAGGAAAAGTGAATCCAAAATTAAAAAGAGAGAGAGAGAGAGAGAGAGAGAGAGAGAGAAATCCGGGTCTGCCTTCCCGTCCTCGGCATTTGGCACCAAAGCCCATGGCTTCCATGCCCTTCCACAACTTTATCATCTCCATTCCCACAAGGGGAATGTTCTTGTGTCACACTGTACTTCCACTTATTTGTAAAATCACGGCTGGCATCGAAACTGTCTCCTTGAATCTCTCTCTTGCAGATCTAGAATCGTTTTGTAGGTTTCATTCCCTGGAAGACGGTCCAGAACAGGTGAGACTAAACGCGATTACCAAGTCTAGATCACTTGAGGCTTGTCTCACGAAAAGGTGACGAGGCTTCTCAACAAGCCCACTTATTAAAAACTTAAATTGATCCAGACAAAATTTTGCCACTTGCATGGATCCTTATATAATTGCACTCTAATAGAAATTGAGTCTACCAGCACATTGGTCAAATTATTAACTTGATATGCTAACTCGATCCAAACACAAACCAAATTTAACCAATACAATTATGGATCAACAATATAAATGGTCAATCACAGGTCAGAAAAAGCCTAAACTATACTTAACTGGGTTCGGATAGTGTTAGCCCACTCAAGCCACATAACCAACCCAAACAATTTTAACGGGTTCAATTATGGTCGACCAATATATCCAAACCCATTTAAATAAATTCTAGTTGTTAAATAGTTTGGTACTTAGAATAGTCCATTTCATATGTAATGAGCCAGGCTTATGTTGGGCTCTTTTGGCCTACAATTATAATATTTGAATTTGGACAATTTGATTTATTTGGAAATTAAAGTTTAATTTGGCAATTGATTGCTCAGTTGAACTCCCAATTCTGGCTCTATATTAACTTATGTTCTTAAATAAGTAAAGTGCTACACGATATGAGTGTCCTGCATGATCTGGCTTCTTAATCGTTATTTGACAAGAAACCATTTATACTTTAATTTAAGTTCCCAATCCTCCTTCTTGTTTTAGTTTTCTTTCAAAATTTTCTTCGTTATTCATTATTTTAAAGATTTTTATTTCATCCCTTTATAAAATCAAAATTATAAAATTGCTACATACTAAATTGGAAATAAAAAATAAAAAGAATTATGTTAGATTAAATTAGAATGTAATTTCTAAATCAAAAAATTTATCACATACCTTTTCACTATGCCACCCATTTCCTAAAAAGATATTATGACAGCAATTGAGAAAAATAAATTCATAAGTAAGTTTATAATTCATTTTAAAAATGAACTCATTGCAGTTTTTTAGAGCTAAAAATAACATCAGTGTAAACAAAAAAGAAAACTAAACATAAAAATAAACATATTCCATCAATCAGCCAAACTAACGCCATATTTGTGTTCTTATTCATCTTTTAATTTACTTATTTTGGAAATGGAGAGGCCTAAGTCCCTCTTGTAAAATTAACACACTTTGACTTACATCTAAATTATGAGACTACCTAAATTGATTAAAATATTTAGAAAAATCATAAAAATCTATATATATTACATATGTATTAGATTATATGCTTATTTTTAGTATATGTACATAATTTAACACATACATAAAAACTATATGTAAAAGTAAAGCCCTTGAGATGAAAATCTTCATAATTTTCGTAGGTTATTACATGAACTTACATAACACTATCATCAGTCGGCTCAATTTTTTGTGGCAATATAACAGTAGCAACTTTCCAAGAAAATGAAAAAAAAAAAATGCAAATGAGGGTGGGAGATCATTACTTAAAAAATGAATGAGAGTTTTGGATTGAAATGGAAGAACATCCTCATTTATATGCTAAAAAAGTCTTAGATGATTAACAAATATCGTCCATCTAATTATACAAAAAGAATGACAACAAGTGTCATCACTGTACATGGCAGTTGAAAGACAGAAAGTCATAAATGATTGGCAAATGTCACTCATCTAAACTCTCACTCCAAAAGGAGGATAACAAAGTTTTAGTCAAACAATAAGGTATGTTAATTTCGGTTGGAAGATCAATATCAGGTATTGATTTAACTCCAACCCAATTGATTAATTAATTAGGTAGAAGATGTTGACTCAAATATAGAAGAAAACATGACAAATACAAGGGGTGTTTGGAAGCAAGATATTTCAAGAGACTTAATGATATTTTCTATCGTTTAGAATATAATCTGTGCACCTAAAAAGGTGGCATTTTGCTAACTTAGAAAATATTTTACAATTTCTCACTTTCTTACAAAATCCTTCGTATTAGATTATTTAAGGATATTTTGTACATAATAATCTTCTGTTAAAAAAGTAAAAACCATGTAAGAGTTCAGTAATTGTAGAGGATTTTATGGAAAAAATTACCTTAAGTGACCACTTTATCAAAAAAAAAAAAAAAAGATATTAAATGTACACATACCACTGAACCACTTTCGTATTTTTTTAATGTATTTGAAACCAAGATTGAATTCGAGACTTATTGGTAGAGGTCTACCTCGAATTCCACCCTAATTTGTTTCTATATATGCAATCGGATGAAACCCTTTTTTTCCTCAGCTTTTCCCTCCTTCAAGCTGCGAAATCATGTCCTCTTCTTCCTTAAGCAGCCGATCTTCCTCCATTTATATTTCCTTGGTTATTACAAGCATCATCAACTTGTTTAATTGATTAACTTGTGAAGATAAATGGTTTTCCCCCTTTTTTCGAGTTTTTCTTTTGTGATTTTTTCATTGTTTTTTGCATGGTTTTCTTCTTCCTTGAAGTAGAATCGTTGTGCAGTTATGTACTTATGAGTTGAATAAGATTAATATATTGGGTCCAATATCAGTTTTTCTCTTCAAAATGCTAGAGGAATCCTCAAGTTTAATGTGTTTTGACACGTTGAAATGAAATTCCTGCCATCCTTGATTTAGGTAGGCTTCGGGTGAACATATAACTAAGCAAGAAATGGAAAATGGATGTTACTCTTTGTTCTTATATTTTCTAGTTTTTTTTAAGTATTAGTATAATATGCTCCCTATAAAAATTTGTCTTTGACTAGAGAAAGATGAAGACAAAGAAGACAAAAGTGAACCTCCCAAAAAAGTAAAATGAATGCACCTAGGACTCTTCTATAGTAACATTAGAAACTTCGTTTTTGACTTTGATTGGGGGAAGATGAAGATAAATAAGAAACAAGGGTTTTGTCGGGATATATAGAAACAGACCATGGTCAAATTTGAGGTAAACTTGTATAAATAACTGTTAAATTCGACCCTCATTTCAAATACCTAAAAAACATACCAAAGTGTTTCCGTGAACCCACTTTGGTATGCATACGTTAAATATATTTTTTATGATATAGTAGTCACTGAAGGTAATTTTTTTCATAAAATCATCTTAGTTTTATTGCCTCACTATAAGTTTTAACATCTATGGTTTTTAGAGGAGTGCAACTGTGACTCCCATTATTAGCTTGGCCCCATAATGTCTATAAGTTGAATGTATAGTCCTATAGCCATATCAAGATTACATAGCCCTTGTTAATAATCAATATTATGTAGGTCCTACAAATATCACACTTAGGTGGCTTTCATTGTGATTACCAACATTAGGTGGGTCCTACATTGCCAAAATTAATTGGGTCCCATTTTGATTACCAAGACTAAATTGTAGTATTGCAATTATCAATTTGCCATCATTAAATGGGTCTCACTATTTGATAGCTCCCTTGTTGTTAATATGACTACAAATCAAATGAGTCCCATAGTGATTTCTTATAAATGGATTCATTAAAGTTGTCTGACATTAGGTTAGATAAGGTTTTTCCAAAAAAAAAAAAAAAAGACAATCATTTGTGATAATCAACATTAGTTGTATTAACCTATGTTTATGAACGTTAAGTTGACCCACTTTAATTAAATAGCATTGCTTGGATCTCATGATTTTTAACATTTAATCTATGACTTTTAAAAACAAAAGGGTCCTACCGTGATTATTAACATATGTATTTACTAATTAGTGGATCTTGCATTGGGTTAATTGATTACTTCCTCTCTATTTTTATTACTCAGTATATCTTCTTCTAAGTTTTTTTTTATAAAGTCCAAACACTTTATAAAGGTATATTCAAATTTGTGGAAATTTCCAAACAACGTAAGTGGCACAATATAATAATATGACATTATTTTTTTTTCCATGTTAATGAGATCTTTTAACATTTTAATATATTGACATTATATTCTGCATTTATCCAAACACCACTAAACTCTAACTTTGAATAACTAAATAGAATTCAAGTTAGGTTGTTAGTTGAGTTAAAATTGCTATTGCCATCGATATATTTAAAGACTTTCTCCAATTAAGGGATTGCAATTATTTTATAAATGATATTATGTAAATTTCTTATTAATTATCATAACTTAAGAGTTAGTAAATTCTTCCCACTTTTGTTCATTGGAAGGTGACCTACATCGACCAAACTTGACTGTTGCCATCGACCGAATTACATTATATACTTAAAAGTTTGTAGTGGTCTTGTAATAGTTGTTTACCAGGTCCTACTGAAATCGACTCGGATCCAATCTATTGCAATTGACCCAACTATATTTAAACTTTATTTTTTATTTAATACATTTATTACTACTTGATTGACCACACGTAAATAATATCCTAAATTGCATAATCTTGGCCTTCAAACTAATAAATTTTTTAATGATTTATTTATAAATATAAATGATTTTGATAATTTCTTTCTCAACCAGTACTGTATTATATGCGAAATTCTACATTTAAGTTATTACTCTATATTTTCTGAATTGTCCAGTTCAAATTTAGTCAAAATTTTTTTTATTAAATATGTTTAAGGTATTTGTCTCATTTGTTTTTGAATCCTGTTAATCAAACTAGATCTAGAGAAGAAACTCCACTTTCTTTATAAGAAAAGCTCACGTCTATATCACCCAACAGTTTAACTATATAATTAGTGTACTCTCTATAATTATAGAGCTATATTATTTAGTCAAAATTATCTTGAGAATTATAAACTTTTACATATTTTCTTAAATTTTATTTTTAAATGGGGTCTACTTTTATACTCATACCAAATTAATCTAGTTATATTGTTCCACTTTAAATTAGATCAATCTATAATATCAATTGTTATTTAAATATTTGATATATATTAAAATGAAAACCTACATACTTGACGTGCACGGTGAATAATATTCACTAGGGTATAAAACTTTATTTATTTCTTACTTCTCATAAACATTTATATTTCTAATACTTTTTATTTTCTAATTTATTACTTTTTATTTTCTAATATTTTAGCATTGTTGTTAATAAAATTCCAAGTATAATTAATTCATAGAATTAAGTAATATGTCTAAAATTGACCTTTGATCGAAGCTACTATGAATTTTTTTTACTGCATTTACATGTCCGTACTTTAAGTACAGGTGATCAAGCTGGTTTTGCTAAAATATAGCCTTTAATTTTTGAAATAGATAAGGTTTGGGGCAAGATTTTCTAGGTTGGGCCAGGTTAAACAGTTTGATTTGCATTGATCTGGTTGTGAGGGTCGAGTCAACCCACATTGGATGTGTGGGTTGTTTTATAGTAGGTTGGATACGTATTGGATTTCTACCCATAGAACCGCTTTAGTCCGACTCTCCCCCTATGACCCCTTTACTGTGTAATGGTTTTTATTTCTAGTATTTTGCACAGACACGCATTAATTTGCAAGAAAATTTCAGCTGCAAGTGGATTTGGACCAAGAAATTTGGGCAAAGCCATGTTCACCTTGAATTGAGATTATATGAGTGTTTGCCCCACGGTGACTGTGGGTGGGGCAACCTGCCATGCAATGGGGTAGGCTATCTGACGGTGATGTTGCGGACCTTGAGTGGTCCACTCACTGTTACTGTGGGCCAATCACTCAGAGGATCTAGACTCTATTCACCATACACCCAACTTATAAGTGGACCCCCTAAGTCAAAACATTTCTATTTATTTAGATCCCAAATAAAAAAAAATGTAATAACTTCCTCAACGGCAAGAAGAACCAAAAATGGTGTAGTACTTCCATTAACACTAGATACAATACTTATATCCAAGGATCCCTACAATACTCAACAGGGAATTTGTATATTGCCCAAGATGGAGAATGGATCTATTATCCGAGATTCATATGAGAGCCATACTAAAATTGACCCATAAAAAATTACAAAGTTAGTAGCCAACATTGATGTCTTCTTTATGCATGAGATTAGATCCGCCAACTTCATCGCATATGCGTTAGGCAAGAAAGGGGTTGACAGGCTACTTTCTTGGATTTGAGTGATTATGTAATTAGGCATTTTGTCTTTGAGGTTGGGCATATTGCATTTCTCTTGCACGTTCTCTTTTCCTCCTCATTTATTCTTTCTGTTTTTCCTTTTGGTTCTTTTAATGAAATCTTCTGTAACCCTTTAAAAAGAGAGAGAGGAAAAAAAAGCCAACCCAGTCTACACTTGTTGAGGTCCTCGTCTGGTCAAAGGGCAAGACAAGTTTGATGGGGGCAGGTTCAACCGGGTGTGCGCACTTGTTCACTCAACCGGTGCCAAAACCAACAGTAAATGAAGCATCATATGGTTATGAACTTGACGAGGGGCTAAATACTGATAGATGCATCTAGGCAGTCACCTTTAATCTGGTGAGGGTCCCACCAAGATGGTTTTGATCAGATCCAGAATCATTCTTTAGTTGCAAAAGTGTGAACAAATGCCCCCATAAAAATCTGAAACATTTGAGTGAAAGTTTTCGACATTGCTAAAAGTAATCCTGTCCGAATCTAGCAATATCTTTCCATCGATTGTGTTGGAATGAATTCCAGAGCGACAATATAAAAAAAAGATATGGCAATAGCATGCTTTTCCAAGGTCCAAACACACTCTACCTTGCCACAATTGAAATTCTGATAGGATGTAACCCAAGGGAACCTATTATCCTCCCTGTGACTTAGTGGGACGTTTTGAGATGGATTTGCCATCGGCATCTGCCGGCAGAAGGAATAAGCAATCGAATCAAGGTAAAGTGCAGATAGCAAGCTATAAGGAACAACAAGACCTACGCAATATCGTCTCCTTCAATTATAGGGGTCTGAACTGTCTGTGGGCCTCTTTGTCTACTTCAAATTTACTTCAGAATCCATAGTAACGGGACTAGGTGAAAAGTGCAGAAAGTAGATGTAGATAGGACCACTACACTTTTCGCTAGAATTTAACTTGTTGGGTTGATTGATGAGTGTACAATGTCCCTCGTTCTTCTTTAACTTGGATCTTCCACTTCCATCCCTTTCTAATAAAATGATATTGCTTGTAGATCCTATGACAATAAGATGAATAGAAGTTAAACAACTTGAGTGGGAAAGTGGGGCAAGGAAACATATGAAACACCAATGAACTGCATAACAGGGAATGGAGAAAGAGACAACAGAACCGAAAGTGTTTAACCTTGTTAATAGGACAAACAGTTTTGCATAATTTTATTTCCACACTTGCACTGTTCTACCTAGATACTATATATAACAGACTCTGTAGAAAGAAAATTTTCAAGCATTTTGGTTCACTTCAATTCTGGACTTGTGTATCGCACTTTCGTGCTCATGGGCAAGTAGCTCGAGTTAAATGTGGAACTCATTAACCTGATTTACAAGAGAGCGTACAGTTCCTAGTCAGTACAGACTTCATAAACTTCGCACAAATAACCTGGTCATTCACAATTCGCGATTCATGAATTTGAAGGGGAAGTGAAGAGATTTTGGGCAGACTAAATCAACGAGCCTTCAAGGGTCTTTTGTCGCACCAAGTGTGGTCCACAGGCCCACCTGCCAACATAAGTGATAGTTATTGTTGGGTTTATGTCTTGTATTCCGGTTTAATTGGATAAGTCCACTGGGTTAGCCAGGGACTGGTTTAAGGTTAAGGGTGTTTTGGTAATTATACCAGGGCTTTCTTGGTAGCCAAGAAAGCGGAGATTATATATATATGTATAGTCTGTAACCTTAGACCTTGCTGCGGCAGTTGCCCGTGGTGTTCCCACACCACGTAGGAGAGATGATGTGAGAGTATAGGAATCTCTTGTATGCTTTACTTGTCATAGTGAAGATGTTCGTCCTCCTGTGCCCATGGATGTAGCCCTATTTGGGTGAACCACGTAAATCTCGTGTCTCTTCTTGTGTGTGGCTTGCTTCGTGTTGATCTTGTGATTCATGGATGCGCACAACGAGTGTGTCACGACCCGAGCCCAGAATTCGGGGGTTAGCGAAAAGCTAAACCTGTGACACACGTACTCCTGTACACGTGCACCCAAACCCAGTCCAGATGCACGCACACAAGGGATCTAACACGTGCGAACTAAGCGTACGCGGAAGCTGTACATATCATAGCAAGCAACAAAGAAAATAAATAGCGGAAGCTAAAACAAATGCGGAACAGAAAAGACAAAGATAACACAACTGGAAAACCAATACAAGTCTGAATACACGACAAAACAAAAATGTACAAATATACAGATGATAAAGTCCAAAGTCCAAAGAGTCCCAAAATACAAAGTCCCCTAAAACCAAAACTCAAAACAAAATCCACGGGTATGCATGTACGCTCTCGGCAGAAGTGATCAAGCCCACTCTGCCAGACCGGAAGGTGCCTCTACACTCGGCCCTGCAGCCTCCTCGACCGCCGGGGAGCCGGGCAAGGTATCTGTGCCTGCAACACCACAGACAACACAAATGAATACAACGATCCAGCAAATATAAGTAGCAGAGATGAAACACTCATAGTATCAAAGCTGAATAAATGACAGAATAATGATTTCAGAGTTTCATCTTAGTATGCTAAGCAAATCGTGCGTAGACGTAAAGCATGATATGCGAATCGAAACATAGAAATACTGACTAAGTGGCTACTACGTTAACCATGTTCTCTCCAATAGAGAGCAGAGCAAAGCAGAGCAGAGGAGAACACCACTGACCGGGCCAGGGTACCAGTGGGTCTCAGGTTCCTGGGTTCCGGGGTCCCAAGACAAAGCGACACTGCAGTGAATACAGAGATACAGAGATCTAAGCCAAAGGTAACCCCGTCGGGCATCCTAGGGCTGAGGCTGAGTAGAGCCAGACCAATATCAATCAAATCAAATCCATAGAAAGGGAGATTATCCGCTTTGGACTCACCGATGACAAAGACCGGATCTTATCCTCACGTATTAATCTCTGGGCAGAGCCACCAGGGAATACCCAAACTCAGAGATAAGCAAAGCCAGCAGAGCATAGATATAAATCCAAAGCACAGCATAGATCAAAGCATAGTGCGGAACGAAGCATAGAACAGCTATACAGGACGAAAACAAAAATGACTACGGAATGCATAAACATAGATTAACAGAACAGAGGGCAAAACCATAAACAATATGCACTGCATCTCAGATTCATACGGAGTCAAGGTTCATTACAAGCCAGTCCTAAGCTAGTTGTTCACTGTCACTAACCGTGCATGTTGATGTAGTTTTAAGTTAGTCAATGCACCGTTGCCATCAAAGTGTTGCAATGTAATCTGTGCGTGCACCGACGTCCCTTAAACCAACACCCATGGGGAGGTGCTTAACAGTAAAACAACACTCACATGAATAAGTCACAGCCTAACAGACTATTCATGCGTTCCAAGAATCCATTTGGGCCGGTTTACATGAGTGGTCAACCCGTGTTTGAGCCCTACAAGTCTCACCCTTATCCTAAGTAATGTTTCAGAATTGCCATGCCTAACGGTTTAGCCATGAGGGACCTATGGTTGAGCCGGAGACATCTTACGCGCTCGACGTATTATGCACCACAGCTTAACCCTGGTTCCATTCAAAACACAGCTAAACTGATCATCTTTCACCTCTGATCTGATGCCTTTTTCGGCTGAGCTACAGTCAGTATACGGCTTAGCCGTAGACCAATCCACGGCTTAGCCGTAGCATTCCACGGCTTAGCCGTAGCCTCACCGTAGGAGTACTAATATCAGAAAAGTTTCGACTGATCAGAGATTTAATTCACGGCTGGGGTACGGTTGGGTCACGGCTAGCTTACGGCTCAGCCGTAGGACAAATTACGGCTTAGCCGTAGCCTAGCCGTAGAACAAAACTCAAATTTCGAGTCTCTGGAAATCAAGCCGTAGAAGTTCACGGCTTAGCCGTACAATACAGAGATGAATTCGGGCTGAGTACAGAAACTGAAATTTGACACAGAAACATCTCCAAACAAGCTACAGAGGTTCCAAATTCACAAGCATTGGCTGTAAACATCAGCTACACTAAAGAAGATGGAAAGCAAAGCATTCAAACAGAGTACCCATGTGTGTTATCAAAGTCTGTACTTATACTTGCCTCAAACTCTGAAAAATCCTCTGAAATCAAGCTCCAATCCACTAAGAATCAAAACAAATCAAAGCAATAGCACATGCATGAGATGAGGGAAACACACATAGCTTGGAGAAAGAATCCAATCGAAGATGAAGAATGCAAAACCCACTTACCTAAGCAATTACAGAGAGGGGAGAAGAAAAGAACCCAATCGGTGGGTGCAAGCTCCCAACCCAACTTAGAACGAGAAGAGGATGAAGAGAAGAGAGAGAGAGAGAGAGAGAACGTGAGCTCCTAAATTCTCCTTGCATGCAACGTTGAGGAATGAAATGAGCAGGAGAGAGAGACATCTGGAGCTAACTTACTTATATAGGTTTGGAAGTTTAACACAAGATCCAATGAGTTTAGACTAATTACAGTTCAAGTCACACGGGGGTCCAACTTCTCCAATAGACTCCAAACGGATCTGACACCGTTACGGAAATTGTTGAGCTCAACGAAATACATATGCTGACACCAATATGATGCAAATATGATGCAAGCAACGCAAAAGCAAAATTACGAAAAAGGGCTTAGAACTACCTATCTTAGGTCAAAGGTTGCTCAACTACCTATCCATGACCCAAAACAAGTCCAAAAGAAATAAACAAAACAAAACACACACTAATGAGCCACTAATCCGGCTCAAAGGGAATCGGAGTGTTACAGAGTGATTGTCAGAAAATTACAATAATTGTGTTTTATAAAGAGTATTACCTGCTGTACCTCTCGCAATAATAAGAGACCCTTTAGTGAGCTTCCATCTGTCATTTCCGAAGTAATTCTCATAACCTGCACGGTCCAATGCAGTCATGGAAATCAGATTCAACCGCAGATCAGGAACATGTCTCACATCTATCAGCGTCATTGTGCAACCAATATCGGTTTTAATGCAGACATCACCGATACCAACAATCTCTGAATGACTCGTGTTGCCCATCTTTACAGTACCAAAGTCACCTGCTTTGTATGTCGTGAATATCTCCCTGCAGGGAGTAGCATGGTAGGATGCTGCTGTATCAACAACCCACTCAACCTGACCATCTGCAACACTCAAACACTTATCATCAGCGCCAGCGAGCACCACTACTTCCTGTTCCAAAGTAGCTGTAGTGTTATCACTGTCATTCTTCTTCTCATTATTGGATCCTTTCTGTTCCTTCATGGCAAAACAATTTTTCCTGATGTGGCCCATCTTGCCACAGAAAAAGCATTTCACTGACTTTTTCTTGCTCTGTGATTCACTGCTAGACTTGACTTGTGATTCACCTCTAGATTTGCCATGACCCCCCTTTGGACCTCTACTCTTACTCCTCCCCCTGTTCTCAGTAACAAAGGCCTGTGCATTATTTGTCCCTGCAGATTTCCGTCTAGTTTCTTCATTCTGTAAACTACTGGTAACCTGACTAATGGATAACACACCATCTGGAGTAGAGTTGCTCACGGAAACAACTAATGTCTCCCATGTATCTTGCAAAGAACTCAGAAGCAATAAAGCTTGCATCTCATCATCAAGGATCATCTTCATAGCGGCTAACTGATTTACCACACTTTGGAACTCATTGATGTGAACTTCGATCTGACCACCATCCTTGAATTTCATGTTCACAAGCTTTCTGATTAAGAAGGTTTTGTTCACTGTGGTCTTTTAATCATACATTGCTTCTAGCTTTTTCCAAAGGGTATTCGCATTGGTTTCATTAGACACGTGGTGAAATATACTGTTATCAACCCACTGTCTGATGTGACCAATCGCTTTTCTATGCAATTTGTTCCATTCAGCATCTTGCATATCTTTCGGTCGGGCACTATCCCCCTCAACGGGATCATGGAGGTCTTTACAATAGAGAATATCCTCTATCTTCGATTTCCAGATCAACCAATTGGAATGGTTGAGCTTAACCATGGTAGTGTTGATAGTATTGTTCTTCATCTTAATCAAATTAAGTAACAGGAAGGGTTTGACCAAATTAAAAGCGCAGAAAACTTGTTTCTACAATATCGAAGCCATCCTGAGTCGGATTTTAGATCCATTTCTTTCAGCGTGCTCGTGTTGACGAGATCTACAATTTGATGTAGAAATCTGGAAGAGATTTAAACAGATGTAGATTCAAGCTTGAATCGGGTCTACTCGACCTGGTTGTTGTTGCAAACCCAATAATAGGAGTCGCCGGCCTAGTTGCAAAGGGTTTGTTGATTTAAACGAAATTGTTCATTTGGGGTTCACATGATCTCATGTGATGTTATTCATCTTGCCAGAGCCAAACCGGAAAAGCAGCAAGGAGGAGCTGATGTGTCAGCAGTTGTTAAACATTTGTTTGATTGATCGGAGGCCCGGTCAAATGGAGTTTTTTGAATGCTCGGAGGCAGAGGTTTCTGTAATTGTGAAGTCATCTGGATTTGTATTCCCGATCTGTTTTGCTTGCATGCTTGTGGTGATTGGATCTTTATGGTAATGTTGAAGATGGGGCAAGATGGTGAGTGATTCAGATATCACTCAGATTCGTCAATGGTTTCGAGCTTTTAGTTCGAGGTGGAGTTTGACGAGATGAACTTTGCTCAAAGTTCATGTGCTGGTTCAACATGTCAAAATGTTGAAGAAGACTGTATCGTTGGTGCAGTGACGTACCATTCAGTAAGGTACGTGAAGACATTGCCGGTTTTATCTCCTAGTAGCTCGAGTTGTACGGAATTCAACCAAGGTGGAGAATGTTGGGTTTATGTTTTATATTCCGGTTTAACTGGATGAGTCCACTGGGTTAGCCAGGGACTGGTTTAAGGTCAAGGGTGTTTTGGTAATTGTACCAGGGCTTTCTTGGTGGCCAAGAAAGCGGAGATTATATATATGTATAATCTGTAACCCTAGACCTTACGGCGGCAGTTGCTCGTGGTGTTCCCACACCACGTAGGAGAGATGATGTGAGAGTGTGGGAATCTCTTGTATGCTTTACTTGTCATAGTGAAGATGTTCGTCCTCCTGTGCCCGTGAATATAGCCCTATTTGGGTGAACCACGTAAATCTCGTGTCTCTTCTTGTGTGTGGCTTGCTTCGTGTTGATCTTGTTGATCTTGTGATTCATGGATGCGCACAATGGGTGATTGTCAGAAAATCACAACAGTTATTTCCCTCTTTGCCATAACTGCAATAGTTAAAATGTTACATGCCTTAGAGGAGACATTTGTTGTGATCATGGGAAGTTAGTAGGAATATGGGTGTGAGTGAGTTACTAATGAAGTATGGCACCTGTAGCTAGTTTGTAGGAAATATTGCCTTAGTAAAGAACTCGAAACCTTGACACAGATTAAGGTCCCAGTTGATGTATGCTATGCAGATATAAGCAATGAGAAATCACAAACAATCAAACAATCATCAAGATAGATGGACACAGGATTTTTACGTGGAAAGTCCAACCGGGAAAAAAACCACGGGACCTACCGCCGATACATCAAGAACAATCACCATGAAGAAGAAGTTATAAGACTCCTTACTACCCTTTAACCCAGTTGAACACAACCTAAGGGACTGAAGCTCTTCTTGTCGACGCACACATCGTTCACTTTCTTATGGATTGATCTTCACGCCTTGAAGCCACTTTAAGACGAACACGCACAGTGGAGAAGCAAACTGGAACTCAGAAGGAGACGTTGCAGAACTTGCAAGAGCAGAATACCTTCTGGGAAGATGAAATCTTTCTAAGTGTATTAGGGTTTTGATCTCGTGAGCTATTGATCTTCATGGAGAGATGTTTCTTATATAAGGACGAACCCTAGAGTCCTTTCCATCAATGATTCGCGAAGGATAAGGAAGCACATAAGGCAATCCCAAAAAAATAGAGCTTCTGAATCGCACAACTGCTGACCCAGCCGACCGATCGGTTACCCCAGTTGACCGGTCGGGTATGTGTTCCGAACGGTCGGGTACTCATCCAATCGGTCAGTCTTCAGTTCTGTCTTCACGATGTCAGTATGCAGGAAATTTGACCGGTCTTTTGATCTAGCCGACCTGTCCGAAGATAAAACACTTGGATGCTCATGTCCGTGTAGAAGATCATCATCAGTGGCGACAATAGAGTGTTCAATCCACCTAAAACATAAAATTACAACTCTGAAAACCCAAGTTTTAACCATCCCATGACATTGCCAATATTACATACCTTTCACTTAGGTTGTTGCTTGTTGCTACTATTTTGTAGGAGGAAGTTCTGCATGATCTTTTTTGTTTTTCTTTTTACTTTTGGAGTCTCATAAATGTGAGGGAGTGGATTCACAATGTATCTGGAACATTTTTATCCATCAATTTAATCATTAGAGGTCAGTTTCCCTCGAAAAAAGCCAGCACTATTTCCTTCCTTCTTTAATTAATTTCTAGTACTTCTTTTTCTTCTAGTTTTTTAAGTGACAAAACAGGTCCACGAGGTAGAAAGCGACAAGGCAGAGGACGTGGTATGAATCCACTGCAAGACGACCATATCATTTTGGTATCAGAGACAGACATGGCTGAGCAACGAATTGAGCAACTGGAAATGCATATGAGGACTTTGGTAACTAATCAAAAAGGATGCTCAAGCAAATGCAGGAGATGTTTGCTGCAATGAACACCAGGTTTGATCACTTGTCAGCTAGCCGGACTTGGGAATCATTTAACATGCACAGAAAAGGTGGTGGACGAAACTACAGCCGCTCCGAGGAAGGATTTTCTGGGGTGCATCAACCCAAGCTTGTGAAGCTTAATTTTCCCCGTTTCAATGGAGGGAAAGATCCAACTAGTTGGATTTGCCGCGTGGAGCAATTTTTTTACTTCCATCAAACTCCAGAGGGGAAGCGTGTTTCTTTGGCTTCCTTTCATTTGAAAGCTGATGCCCAACTGTGGTATCAAATCCTAAAAGAGAAGGGACTGCCTATCACTTGGGATGCATGCAGATGCATGTAAGGTTTGGACCCACTAGTTATGAGGACTTCTTTGGAGATCTCACCAAACTCCGGCAACCTGGCACCATTCAAGAATACCAAAGTCAATTTGAGAAACTGCTTGGTCATATAGGAAGGATGCCACAAGCACAGCACATGAGCTGCTTCATCAGTGGGCTCAAGGATAGTATTAAAGCAGACACACAAGCTCTACGCCCTAATACCCTTTCAGCTACAGTTGGATTGGGTCCATCTGTATAAAACCAAGTACTAATCTCAATGCAAAACTACCAACCACAAACAATGAAAGACCCTCTATCTCAGTCACAAATTCTATCATGCTCAAACCCAACCCTCATTAAGAAGCTTTCACCAGCCGAACTCCAAGATCGGCGGAAAAAGGGGCTATGTTTCCACTGCAATGATGAATTTGGGCCTGGCCATAGATGCAAAAATCTTCTCATTGAAGCATGTTGGCCCAATGAAGCAGATGAGGCACCATAGTGGGAAGAAGCACTAACAGTTGAACATGAACTACAACAACCATGAGGACAAGGTTATTGTAAGGGGGAGGGAATGTTACGGGCTTTAGAGGAGGTAGTTGTTTTGATCATGGGAAGTTAGTGGGAATATGGGTGTGAGTTAGTTATTAATGGAAGTGTGGCACCAATAGCTAGCTTTTAAGAAATGATGCCTTAGGTTGTCGCTAATTATTACTACTAATCTGTAGGAGGAAGTTCTGTATGATCTTTTTTGTTTTTCTTTTTACCATTGGAGTCTTATAAATGTGAGGGAGTGTATTCATAATGTATCTAGAGCAGTTTTCTTCATCAATTGATTCATTGGACGTCAGTTTCCCTCGAAGAATACCAGTACTATCTCCTTCCTTCTTTAGTTAATTTCTATTACATCTTTTCTTTTTGTTTTTAAGTGACAAAATAGGCCTGCAAGGTAGAAGCAGACGAGGCTGAGGACATGGAATCAACCCACTGCAAGATGGCCATATCATTCAACTAATTAATTAGGTTTGAAACAGAGCCACTTAGTTTCATGAATCTAAATGGGCTTTTATTCTCAAAGATAGGTCGAGTTCAGGGCAACCCAAGCCTAAAGATTCATTCGGGCTTTGGTAATTGGATTTGCACCCATCACCATAACTGATAACAAAATATGGTTTTCCAAGCCAACAAGTTGTAGCTCGACTTAGCATTTCAAAGGGGTCTTCAAAAACTTTGACCACCCCGACACTAGTCCATCCAACCGTTCAAACTAAGCATGGTATAACCAAATTAGATATTTCAAAATATTTTTACGAAATTTAGCCTCCTTTTGACGTATGGTTGATGTTCCATTTTTCGAAGATAATCCTACTGGCATGCCAAGCTTAAATATACTAGAATGGAAAGAAAAAACACAAAACAACTGGATGCCATTGCACTTCTCAAACAAAATAAACAATACTCTACATGGGCTGCATGCCCTATTACAGCTGCAGACCGCACCCACACTCTCCACAACCCCGTTTTAAAAAGGTCATCGTCATCCACATCTTGTGCTCTTATCATCCAAAGTTCCAAGAAAGCCCCGCACTCCTACAACCCATCCAAAGATAATGACAGAGATACAAGAAAAAACATCAAATGAGCATTCATTTAAGTGACAATCTCCCAGTCAAATCCTGATATCACCATGTGGTCCTCAACCCAAAATAGACATCCTACTATCTTATGCATTGAAGTCCAAAGGAATGGTTGTTAAATTACTTCCCTTCTCTTAATTATTAGCAAGTGGGCACTGTGTATTATATTCAAGGCAAGCAATAGCCCAAATAGAGTTGAGGTGACCACACTTTCATGACAACAAGGACAGGACCACACAACCATCCTACCCAAAAATGAGCGAGGATATTTAGGCCCACTTTTGCTGCTTAACCTAACATAGGGGGGATGAGAAGGTCTTCTGCTGTTTCCTTGTGTTTATACTTCTCTTTCAGTCATGGTCAATGTCTTGGATGCCATAGCCTAAGAGACTCAATTTGCAATCATTTATATGAACTGGTGAGAGGTCTCCATCTATTAGCCAGTACAGATGGTGTGGATTGTTCCTCATATTACTTTCATGGGCAAAGGCCAAATGCATGATTACAGCTAAGAAGCCTACAATGCTTAATGTTGTACTCGTAGTGTTTGATCGTTATAAGGAGTACCGGGGAAGAGACAATTAAGGAAGGTGGAGTCTAGGATCCTATCAGGGCAGGGACGTCTCAGTATCTGGCCACTGCTAGTCGCTCTCATGTCGTCTTTTGCAGGTATAGATTTCCTGCCCACAGAAAAAGGATATCTAAAAGCACAAAAATGATCTTTTGATTGATCCTTAAGATAGTGAAAATATTCCCAATGTTTTTAATCACCTAACAAGTGGGGTCTCTTTGATTGATTGATCATAGAGTTAATAACCGTGGAGACACAATTATCCCTAGTCGATGTCACAAATATTTGCTTTATCTTTACATATCATGATGATATTTTTAAGACGAATATTATAACCAAAATATCTGGGCCTGTCATCTGGTGTGCCTCGACCATTATAATCCACCGTACTAGGATCCATGTTAAGCATTTTCCCTTTCACAGAAAAAGTTGTTCTATTTTTAAGTTAATTTCTATTAAATTTGACAGCAGCCCAGTCAGTGCGCAGCAGTTTCATCAACAAATATGATCACAAAAACATGAAGAAAAAGCAAAACAGTCACAAACAGACGAAGAAAACATATAATTTAGGTAATTTGAAGGTTTTAGGGGAGATCTTTTAAAATAGATTAATGCAATCAATCTTAGCATTATGTGTGCAAACAATCAACTACGCAGCAGAAATAAATCAAACAAAAACACACACCACAAGAAGACATAGATTTTATATGGAAACCTAAACTGAGAAAGAACCAAGGCTAAAAATCAAGCACTATGAATTATACTACAGTTACAAGAGAATGTTCACAACCCTTATCCAGTTATCGCACAACCAAGGACTTTGTGATTCCCTTGCACAGCTGCCTGCTGCAACTACCGCCTGTCATTTTCTATTACAGATCCAAGCACCTAGACACCTTCTATTTGTAGAACTTGACTCCCAATAGCAATTTTCTACACTCAGAGAAGTAGAAGATAAGAATCTCAAGAGTAAAACTTCAGCCCTTCAACTCTCCAATAAAAAAAACTTTAGATGAGATGATCTCCAAAATATATTTTTCACTCTAAACAATGATATATCTATCTTAAGGTTGAGAGATAACCTCTTTATATAGCCCCAATTTCGTCCCTCATAAGTACATTTCAATTATAAAAAGAGTTGGCATGAAATGGGCAAGTTCCTCTTCAAATTGAACTGAAAAATCGCAAGTTGGTAAACTTTCTGCACTTATTCAATCGGTCGAATTAATGGTTCAATCTGTCAGATTAAGTCTTTAGCCGAGTGAAATTTTAGCACATTTTCTACAAACTTTCAGAGGCTCTAACTTTCTTGTTTTAGCTCCAATTAAGGCAATCTTGAGCTTTACAGATATCTACTTGAAACGAGCTTTCCAAAGTAGGTTGCTTGCCCATATCCGATTCTCGGTTTGTGAGATATGACATTTTTAAACCATATTATCCATAGAAAATCTTTAATTTGTCGCTCTTTCTTCAATTTCTTCACATTAGCGCATCCAGCGACTTAAACGATTGTCCATACTCAAAAATATATAAAACACAACACTAATGGACTCAAGTTTTGTCCAACCTATGAATTTGTCAATACAAAAATCCTTACATAATTTACCAAGCTATATTTACCATTGAAGAGAGGTCTTAATCCATTTTTTATTTTTTGGGTAGCCTTTCACTTGATTAACACTTTCAACTTCTGCAAGGACCATTCTTTTTTCCTTTTTCTTTTGGTACACAAACATATAGGCAAGAAAGCTCACATGGATTGAACCTTGGGCAATTAGATGGGCAATTAGATGAGAGATGGAGTTGCTTACCAACATAACAAATCCTGGTTCTCAACAAAGACCACTCATAGTGGCAGCTCGATTGTGATGATTTACAACCCTGAAGAGTTTTTAATCCTGTATTAGTAATGTTCTGACACTATACTTCAATCGCTACGTACTTTGGCCGACATGAGGAAGTTTCCATTTATTGTAATCTCTTGTAACCACATGGGCAAATTGCTCACGTAGTTCCAGTGTTAGCGCACACGAGCGAGCACTTATATATAAATCTTGTTGCAAAGAATCAGTATTACAATAATTATTACTAGGTGTTTAGTTATAAACCGTCATAAGAACAAATCTTATAATAAGCTTTACTCTACATAAAATTGTCTGGCACTGAATCATTTGCATAAACATGTGATCACATAACAGTAAGCATAAATTAGATTAAATAAAATTAAATCGAACTTAGTAGTTAGTACTATCACCAGTCATTACCTCTACACATGATATCATGTGCTTTTAAAACTTCGCTTAAACGAAAAAATGGTGTAGAATGGTGAGTGATATCTTCAGTTAACTATTACTATGGGCTCCAGCCTTCCAGTATTAGCCATTTAGCCTACAGATTGGCAGTTAATTAGAACTGGGGGACTCCAGGCATTTAAATTAAAAAAAAAAAAAAACGCATGTCATCATGTATTTCCCAGGAAAATTTTCTCTTCGCACATGCTCTCATTGACATGGTGTAGCCGTGTGTCCCACAAGCTGCCTTATATTTAGAAAATCAAAAGTGACCTCTGTCAGTAGTGTCCTTTGTCCCATGAATACACTTGTGAGTGTGATATTCAGCTTTGGAATGAAATGGTGCAAATGAGTATCGCATTGCAAAGGTGAATATTACATTATGTGTTTGGAAGCGGAATAAATTTTTTGTAGAATTGAATAGTTAATACCATCCAAGCCTATTCAATATAGTATTATTTCATTGAATGGGATTTCAATTATTCCAGAAATAAATCCAATCCTATATTTGGTTGTATTCAGATAAATGGGGGACAAGAGATAAAAAGACCTAAAAATATAATTCCACCTTTACTTAGAGCCAACCTAAGTTATCACACCTCCTAGGTGGGATTATCTAAGCCCCCATACTAGGTATTAATTCACTGCAGTGTCAAGACTAGGATAATATAATCCTAGGCACTAAAAATACAAACAAACAAGGAATATGTGGGATATAATGCAAGGAGTTGCTTATCCACCTACTTATCTCCCCTTTCCTAGCTTTCTAAACACATCCTATATGCAGATGTTATCCCATGAGTAGACTACATGTGACGGTCTCTATTGGACCCATTTGGGACCAATTTCGATAAGAGTAGCTTGTTTGATAATCTTATCATGCCATGATCTAGCATTAGGTCTAATTTTATGCTCATTGAACTTTTTCTTATCATTGAATTGAATCTTTAAAAAAGAAAAAGCATAAGCTTAAGATGCAATTAAACTATTAGCTTATTAATCGAGGTTAAAACAATTTGGTGGGGTTGATATTTTTTTCCTTCCACTGTCCATAAAGAGGTCTTTTCATCTGCCAGCCTCGCATTGATGGACATACTTTTAAGTATGCCCCAAAAATATTTGACTGCATATAAGCAATATGGTATCAGCTTGTATACGAACGTTCTCCTAATTTTATATTTGATGAAATGATATTTGAAAACATCTACATTCACTTGAAGAATAACTCAATCATAAGTTTGCATGTTCAAGCCATGATATTAATTGAAAAACCCTCATTCAATGATTTCTATTATGCAAAGAGGTCCCCACATGGAAATATCATGAGGATATACCCTGTTCTATGGTGTATCTATATACAGCAAAAATCATTTTTTTAACACTGATGATAAGTTTGTTTTATCGATGATTGCAGCGGGTCCATCATGTGACGATAGGCCATGAGGTAGAGATAATGTAATAGTTTACGGCAGCCAATCAGGTGGATATATAACTAGAATATATATACATATATGTATATATATATATTTTTTGGGTACCTACCTAGTGGTTTGGTCCCAAGAAAGCCCACAAAAATGAAAAGAGGAAGCGACTCACATGGGAAGACTGACGTATCTAATCTATACTTCAGTCCGGTTTGGGTAACTTGGGATTGCCAATCAACTGAGTAACCCCTTGTCCTAAAATAAGTGATATAGTTGAATCCACTTTTATTTGAAACATTGTCATAATATCACTCTTAGGAAAATAAATCTTGAGTAAACATATTGATTTGTTGACTTTTGGGCCCTTATCTATATGTTATTGTTCGAAAAAAAAAAAACCTAAATGTTATTGGGTTTAAATCTTGTATTCCAGGTTAACCGTATTGGTCCACTAAATTAGCTATGGTCCAAGTTTTAAGTTAGGAGTCTTTTGGTTAGTAATGGGACTATCCTGTTGGTCCTTGTTTTATGATCCATTTGGATGCATTATAAGTTGAGCCCCATTAGATGTTTTGGCACATGGTGCTCACCTTATCGTGAGCACCAGTGCTTGGCAGAGGTTTATATATATGTGGACAATATTTATACGCATATATATATATTCCTTACCATTTTAGTGAGAGACACTCCTTTTTTAGAAAGTATTAATGTGTAAAAGGATAAAACCTTACACCTCATCACACCTTTTTTAAAAGAAGTGTCTTTTACCAAAATGGTGAGAGATATATGTACATAAAGACTCATATATATATAATTCTCAGAAATGCCCCATTTAAAAAAGGGCATTTCTACCCACTTTCTATCCTCCAATGAAGGATAAGCCATGTGGTCACTTTTTCTCTTTTTTAAAAGTAACATTAATTGCTTCTCCACATTTTTAATCTCCTATTCGTTGCAAAAGGGGGGTTTTTACTTTTAAAAATGCCCGGGGCGCTATTTGACACTCCTATATATATAAGGGAGTGCTAGGGAATGCCTGTGCATTTTTTAAAAAGAAAATGCCACAACCCGAGCCTAGGAGTTTGGGGGTTAGCAAAAGCCAAGCCCGTTACACACGTACTCCCGTGCCAGTACACGTACACTTGGTCTAAATGCACACGCACAAGGGAAGGTTCACACGTGCCAACATGTACGCGGAAGCTGTAGATATCAAAACATCACACTAAACAATATAGGAACAAAGTATGAAAACAGAACTGACATATTTAGCAACAATGAAACAAAATAAAATGTACAATTCTTGATTGGATGTAATCGGAACAAAGCTCAAAATGAGGAAGACTTAGATGCAATGATGCCCATAGCGCTCTCCGATGGAGGAACTACATCCACTCATCTAGTCCGGAAGGGACCTCTAGAGCCTCGCTAGAAGTCTGGTTAACCGACGAGGGATCGGCCTAGGTATCTGAGCTTGCAACACCAAAGACAACTCATGAATATGACGATTCAGCAAAGTACAAGCAATAACAAATTAACACATGCTGTATCTAATAGAATAAAGGACATGAGGTAAATCATAGTATGTCAAGTCTGTATACTAGGCAGTTATGCAATAATTCAAACATGTCATTTGAATCAAGGAATACATGTCATGTACATAACTAGTTGGCTACTACATTGCCATACTCTCCCAAATTAGGGATCTTATATCCGTGCTGAGAACACCATTGACCGGGCCAGGGTACAAATGGGTCTCGGTTTCCTAGGGTCCGGATTCCCCAAGACGTTTCCTTACTGTAGCAAGGCCATGTAACTACACCAAATTCACCCCGTCGGGATCCTAAGGCTGAGGCTAAGTAGTGCCTGACCATACAGAGTCAATCATGAAAACTCTGAGTAGATCGTGACAAGTATATCAAACATGCATATCCAATAACATATCTTATACGTGCAAGTGTAATCCCATACGTGCATACTCAAGGTATTGGAAACATAGTAAGACAATCAACTATTCGATGTTACATAAGACCATCCATCATGCTAAAGAGTTAAGATCAATGATCGTAATACAACATGTCATGCAAGCGAATATGATCATATCGAATCAAGTTTCTTTACTATCCAACCCTGATCTAATTATCCAGTGTTTCTAACCGTGCATGCTGATGTAGTTTTACGTTCTCGGATGCACCATTGCCTAGTGTTGTATTGCAACATCGGGTGTACCGAATGTAACACTCCGATCCAGCTTGACCTCGTTTAGCGCTTAATTAATCCTGTTTTCGTTGGTAATTGTGTTTTGCTTGTGTTTTGGGTTCGTTGCGAGTCATGGATAGGTAGTTGGGTTGAGTTTGACCTGGATTAGGTAGACCAAGCCCTTTTTCGTAATTTTAGCTTTTCTTAGACATGGTCATCTTTGCATCATCTTGATGTCAACACATGTCTTTCGTTGAGCTCGTTAACTCTCGTAACTACGTCATTTGCAACCGATGTCGTATGATTCCATTGGACTCGGATTTGACTCGAAATGTAATTTGTCTTAACCTTGGGCTTGTATGTAAATTGCATCTTTGTCTTATATATATAAAGAGAGATCCAACCATTCCATCGACTCACGTTCTCTCACTCTTCTCTCACTGTTCACGTGGAATTCTCTCTCTCCCTCCTGACTTCTCTCCTCCATCGATCAAGCTAATTTGAGGGATTTCTGGTTAATTCATTCCCTAGTGTGTTGATTGAGGTGAGCTAAGGCTTCTTCCATTTCCCTCATCTCCTTCTTCTACTTCTTCTCTTTCTTGTTTCCATGAGTGCATGATGTGTCTTGATATTCTTTCTCTTTCTCATGCATGCATGTTGCAGTGAATGGTGTTTGGTTGTGTATGAGCTCAAGGACAGCAAGTTATGTAATTGAACTCCATTAAGGCAAGTATAACCATAATCTGTGAGAACCCATGTTAGTATTCATTTGATTTTGGTTAATTTACATGAATTTGCATGGAAAACGTGTTTACAGCCCAATTGGTTAGTATCCCTTCTTCCTTTGTTGGATATTTGCACTTCTGATGTCATTACAGGTTTTCTGCACTTGATTCAGAATTTGACCCAGTGCATTGTACGGCTAAGTCATATATCGCCTACGGCTTAAAGTCCAGAGAGGGTGAAAACCCAATTTTCTTCTACGGCCAGGACACGGCTAAGCCGTATCTTGCCTTACGGCTAAGCCGTACCTCAGCCGTAACCTAGCCGTAGATCAATATAGGGTCCCTTCTTCTGGATTAACTGAAAGCAAGCAATTGATAGTTTCTCCTACAGCTTAGCCACGGCTAAGCCGTAGAACACACACGGCTAAACCGTAGAATAAAATACGGGTGAACCGTAACTGTGGATGAACAGTAAAGGGAACCGCGGTGGAGCCGCAGTGCATATTACGGGTAAGCCGTAAGATGCCTATGGCTAGGCCGTATGTTCACCTACGGCCAAGCCGTGCCAACCCTGGAAAATGAATAACAAGGATAGGTGTAATGAAAAGACCGCTATGACCTTCATGATAGAATGTAGAGCACCTAGACTTGCCCAATGATATGAATGTATGACATGAATGATCTTGAGGGCTGCGAATACTTCATGCATGTTATCCAGTTGTTAAGCACCTCCCCATGGGTGTTGGTTTACGGAACTTCGGTATACCAGCTAATACAATGCAACACTAGACAACGGTGCATCGAATAACTTAAAACTACATCATCATGCACGGTTAGAAACACTGGATAATTAGATTAGAATTAGCTAGTAAATGAAGGTGATTCTATCTAGTATGATTTGCTTGCATAACATGTTGTATGTTAGTCATTGATCTCCACTCTTTAACAGATCATTGCATATCACGTCAAAAGTCATCCTATCTGTTCACCTTGAGTATATATGTATGTTTGTTATTGGATGTACATGCACGATATGCTTGTCACGATCTACTCAGTGTTTTCATGATCGACTCTGTATGGTCAGGCACTACTTAGCCTCAGCCTTAGGATCCCGACTGGGTGAATTTGGTATAGTTTTCATGGCCTTGCTGCAGTAAGGAAATGTCTTGGGGAACCGGACCTCAGGTACCCCAGACCCATTTGTACCCTGGCCCGGACAATGGTGTTCTTTGCACGATATAAGATCTTTCTTTTGGGAGCATATGGCAATGTAGTCGCTAACTAGTTATGTACACAACATGTATGCATTGATTCGTATTGCATATTCTTTCTTGTATGACAGCTTAGTATACGAATGTGACCTACTTTGATTTACATGACTGTCTTTATTCTATTCTATTAGACACAGCATGTGTTAACTGTTATGGTTCATACTTCGCTGAATCGTTGTATTCACAGTTGTTTTTGGTGTTGCAGGCTCAGATACCCCTGCTGAACCCCCGTCGGTCGGTCAGACTCCAGATGAGACACCCGAGGCCCCATCAGGCCTAGAGGAGTGGATGTGATCACTCCCTCGGAGAGTGTCTTGGACATAAATGACATGGCATAGGAGTCTTCTTTTGAGATCTATCACGCTTGTTACGTCATGCTTTGTATATATCATTTTGTTCATTTTGTAAAGAATATAAGTAATAATCCGTCCTAAACTATCGAGGCACCTTTTGGGGATAAAATCATGAGGACTTCCATAAAAACTGTAAAGTTAAGCGTGCTCGAGTCAGAGCAATTTCAGGATGGGTGACCTCCTAGGAAGTCCAAAGTGGACAATACCTCGATGGTGCGGAGCGGATTGTTACACTGAAGTTCCTTAAACCAACACCCATGGGGAGGTGCTTAATGACTGGATAACGAACATAAATGATTCGCAGCCTTCGAGATCATTTAAGTAGTTTTATCATGATCCATTGGGCAAGTCATGGTTGCCTACATTCTACTTCAAAGGCTCTATAGGTCTCATTTCTTCCCTAAGCTTTCTTATTGTTCATGTCTTCTAGTTCAGCCGTAGGTGACCTTATGGCTTAGCCGAAGGCATCTTACCGCTTAGCCGTAGAAGGCTTCACGGCTTAGCTGTGATTGGGCCGTAAAAGAGTCGCTGATTTGCATACTCTCAGTTATTTTCAGGTACACACTGTATTGATCTACGGCTGGGGTCACGGTGGGGGCTTACGGCTTAACCGTAGTGCGTTCCACGGCTCAGCCGTAGCACATTTCACGGCTTAGCCGTGCATGCGCTGGGTCGAATTCTGAATCGATTGCAGAAAACCTATAACGACAAGGACCAAGCAAAATCACAATAAGGAAAGGGAAAAAGGAGCTCAAATTGGGCTGTAACCATACTGTGCATATAAGATCATGAGAATTATCCTCAATCATGCATATACCAACATGGGTTCATACATGTGATGCTTATACTTGCCTCAATTGAATTCAAACACACCAATCGTTGTCCTTGGGCTCAATTCCAACATCCAAACACAACTCACAACTAGCATGCATGAGAAAAAAATAGAAAATTCATGAGTACAGTCATGGAGAACAAGAAAAGAAAAGATAGAAGGAAACCAACTCTCATGCCTACCGTGCATCACATGAGGAAGGGGAGAAGACAAGGAGATCTCGACATCTTCATTTCGTTTAGCTGAATCAAGAGGAAGAGAAAGAGGGAACTCGAGAGAGAGATAGAGAGAGAGAGAGAGAGAGAGAGAGAGAGTGTGTGTGTGTGTGTGTGTGTGTGTGTCTCTTCAACGTGAGAGAAAAGAGTCGGTGGCAATTATCTTATATAAGATAAGATTAAAGGCGAAAGTGCAAGAAAGTCCAAGACACACAACTATTTACAGTTCAAGTCAAATCCGAGTCCAATAGAACCATAAGACATCTTTGGCAAATGATGTACGTACGGAAGTTAACTAGCTCAACGAAAGACACGTATTGACACCAAGATGATGCGACAATGAAGATATCTTATAAAAGCTAAAATTACGAAAACAGGCTTGGTCTACCTAAACCAAGTCAAACTCAACCCAACCACCTGTCCATGACCCGTAACGAAATCAAAACAAAAGCAAAACACAATTAACAACTAAAGCAACATTAATTAGTCGCTAAACTGGTCAAGCTGGATCGGACTGTTACAGAAAATGTCCCCTTTTTTGGATGAATAAAGAGATTATTGTTCCCTTGCACTCCCCCATATATTATTGCATGAGTTGTCCAAGGGCTATTGAAGATCTTTTAGGTAAGTAAAATCCTGAAATGCCTGTGAAAAAATAAGGTATTTCTAAATACCAAAGGACAAGATATCACATCATGTCTCAAAAACCCCAACAACTGAAATTCTTTGCAGAAATTCTTGTAAAATAAAGGCCCTAAATCAGGGATCCACATGAGTACTCGAGTATCTTTGGTAGTTATTTTCATCCAATCCAATCAATAGAAGTATGGTATATGTACGTCCAAACTCTAGAGAATCTCTCTCTTTGTTTCCTTCAAATTCAAATCTCCTAATTTATACCCTTATTCCCATTTTCTCTCCTACAAACTTCCTTAAAAAGATATGTAAATAAAAGCTTGCGTGCACCGATGCTTACTTTTATTTGATGTAAGAAGGGGTCGAAACATTGTAAGGCTTTTTGTCTGTTGGCTAATTCATGGGTTGAACAAAAGTTTGGATTCATTGAGTTATATTTTATATTTCTTATAGAATGGATTGTGATTCGTGTCACCAGAAGAGCTGAAGTGTTAAAAATAGAAAAACATGGCAACCATGCTCGAGCGGATATGCATACACACTTAAGCAGGCCTAGATAGAAGTGAACTCGATCAAGCCCCCGATGTACGGGCTCAAATCTAATTGACGAAACATCAAATAACTACATGTGAAAAGAACCTACTCAAACGGGCACTCAAGCGCGCTAACAGAAAAATCCACTTTCCTTATGCGGATTTATTTCCAATTTGTTTCAAGATTAGCAAGTTGAGTTCTATAAAGAGTATTTTTTTTTAGGTATGAATTCTAGGTTATTTAAAGGGTTCCTCTCTCAACCCTAAAGTACCTCTCTCATTATTCTGAGTTTAAAAGATTTTATTCAGAGTCTCTATCTTCTGTAGAATTTTCATTGGAGAGTTTGTGCTTAAGTTTTATTCAAGAGATTTTAATATTTTATATCTCTTATGGAAAATTGTCTAAAGAGTCAAGCAAAGTTTGAATCTATTTGCAGAGATCAGCAGGCGGCCATAACAATGCGTATCTATGCAAGGAGAATCACAATCTTTAGGTTGCGCAAGAACTGGATAAGGGTTGTCAATACATATTCTTGTACTGCAAGATTTATAATGCTTGATTGTTGGTCCAGTTTGGACTCATGGTTTTTTTTTCAATTTGGATTTCTACGTAAAAATCATGTTATCTTGTGGTGGTTGGTTGTTTAATTTATTTTATTTTCCACTGCGTATTGTGTGTTTGTTTGCAATCACCCCAAAAACCTTCAAAAACCCCTTTTGTAATGAAGCATACGTTAAAATTTCCCATACATGACGTAATATGAAAAATAAAATAAAATAAAATAAAATAAAACACTATATGGAGATAGGTTGAGATCGGAAGGTTTGTTGCCACCTTCATTGACAGACCCATTATTTTGATTTGCTCAACATTATCATAAAAACAATAGAAGTCAAGATAAAATATCATGAACAATCAAAAAGATATTTTACAATAATATCATAATATTCTCAAGAATATTGCCCCATTAATTTGTGGGATTCATTAGACATAAATGTTAATTTTATTGTTGCCCAATGTGACCATTAAATTTTTAGACAGTGAGCGTCTTCTAAAACCAATAACATGCACGTCTAATGGTTTATCTACTTTCATAATCATGAAATTTACTTATTTACTAAAAAATGACTATGAAATCTACTAACACGTTCATCTGATGAACTTTTTTTGGCTTGAAATCCATTAATCCTATGTTTTTTTTTTTTTTTGCTTGAACATCCTATGAAATTCTATGTATATGTCCTTCACACTATAATAAAGGACAATTCCTTTTTTAGACCTAACAAGGTCAAAAGGGTATTATGAGGTGTGATAGTTTGTCTTCTTACACATTAATGTTTTTCAAAAGAGAAAGTATCCCTCACCATAGTTTGAGGGATATATGCATAGTAGTTTTGTCTTATATATATGTATATATATAATATAGGAATATTCATGTGCATCGATGGTGAGGGACAAATAGGACTTGCGGGGATTGAAAGAGACATTTTTAAATAGACTCATATATCAAGTTTGGAGTCAATTCCAAGCCTCTAATTCGTTTATCTGTAGCCCACAAATTTAACTTTATATTAAAGAAAAATTTTGACCTACAATCCATTCGAATCTGTAAGAACTTAATGGATCCATTGTAATTCAAACGTTCCATGTATGTGGATGGTTCAGATGGATCATAAAGTCAATCCAACCATATTATGCCTCATTCTAATATGATCTAATAAGTTGAGAAATAGATGCGTATAAATATTTTTCTATATACAAGAGAGTTTGAGTCATATAAGCACTTAAATTTATAAAATTCTCTTACATGTCACATCTTTCCCTCTCTGTGGGGCCTTAAGCGGCCGGCTAGAAAAACACATCATCGTAATCTCTGATGATAAATGCGCATGAAAAGAATTTGGGTAATGTTGATGTTCAAGGAAATGATACTCATCATCATATTTAACTTACGAAACTAAAACTATCTCACTTCTCAAAGGGTGTCATTTCGAGCTATCAAAATCTGTTAGGCAAAAAGCATGAAAGAAGGGAGACAAAAGTTACAGAACTCCCACATCAAATAAAGTAGAAAAATGATGAATGAACAGACATCATTTCAAAACCCATGTCAATAAATGAAGACCTGACTTAATTTACATGGCACATGATTGGCAATCGGGGTATCAACTGGACTCGGCCGGCAGGGGTGTATACTAGCCTAGTTGAAATTTTGTCTTAAATTTAGGCATGGCCATCCACTGTGCCTTAAATAAGAAGTGTTAGCAATCCTTTTACAAGGCCATTGACTTTCCTTTTTTTAGCAAATATCATTAGAGGATATTAAGTGCCTATTTATTTATATAAAATAGAGTTTTTTATATATACCCCTCTAAGGTTTTTAATATTTATAAATAGGTTCCTTTGGTTTTAGTATTTATAATTAAGTAACTACTTTGTAATTTTAATACCACTTATATCCACAAGCATGTGGATTTAATGGTAATGAGCAACAACCATGAGAATTTTTCTCAATTTTTATCAAAATGGCACTTTTTCCCTTACAACAATTTTTATATAAACCCCTCCTAAGTTGTTTAATGTTTATTAATAGGCCCTAATGTGAAGATCCGTTAAATTGCCTCAATACTATAAATATGTCACCTGCTCTTCTCCTGTTTTACTCAATTTTTATTGATGACTTTAATCTATTCCCTATTAGCAACACAAGCACAAATCATATTTTCAATTAATTATATTTAGGATCATTTAGAAGAGTAAGTGATTGAGTGATGTTTTATTTAATCTAATAAGTCCACTAAAAATATTCATCTAATTTGATAGCTCAAGAGTAGGGTCCTTAAAACTTCTTTTCTCAAATCAGTCTCCCCTATTTATACAACTTTTTTCCTTTTTTGAAAAAAAAAAACTAATTAAAGCACCTTTTCAAATTTTGAAGTTGGAGATAATCCGTACAAGAATAAACTGTAAAGACATGAATTCACAAGAACCAGTATGCGAACAGATGTCCAATATACATTTCTAAAATCCACAAGGGGCACCTTTCCAACCCTAAGAACTATTATGCATAGAGAGAGAGAGAGAGAGAGTAACATCCAAACTCATTTCTAAATCTCCATTCTCACAAGAATTATTCCACCAAAAAAAAACTGATGCCAAAGAGGCCCTAATATTCCAAAAAAAAAAAAAAACTTAAGAATGTGAAGAAAAAAAAAATAAAAAAATTATGTTAATGTTAAAAGAGAGGATGTCTCTGGCCAACTACTAAGAAGAACTTTGTGGTTTTAGTTTTAAAAAAAAAGTTAAAATGAAAAAGGTAAAAAAAAAATATTATGAAGGAGAAGGGTTTTCTTAGTGATAGATTAAAGATTTTTTTTGTAAATACCTTCCTAAGGGTTATAGGATTTGTAAATATGCCTCTGTAATTTTAGTATTTGTAAATAAGCCCATGCTTTTCTATTTTAATACCTGCGAAGTCTCTAGAATATATATTCCTAATAAAAATGGACAACCATCATGAGGTTTGTGTTTAATTTTAACAAAAATAATAACTTTACCCCTACACCCATTAAACCAAAAATGAGTATATTATTATTTGTAAAAATATGATTATTATCTCTCAAGTCCCAATTCCCTCTCTTATAATAACTCTGTCATCCATATAAAGTCTAATTATGCATTTTAAAACTTTTATCAATCGAATGGTGGGCCATTTATGGATAGGATAAACTAGAAGTGATTATAAGTACATATGATTGTCATCATGATGGATTTATGCTGAATGAAATGCGTCATAGATTGAGAGGATTAGATTTATGTAGGGTATGCTCTCCCAATAAATGTAACTCACAAGAGAAAAATAATAATAAGCCTTTAAAATTATGTATATATGGATAAAAGATATAGGCAGAAGTGTCATTTCCCTCTAAAGAATTATGGTGCATAAAAGTCTACTGATTTTAAAGGCACAAAAGGTATTAAAATAAAAATGCCCCCCTATTTACATATACTAAAACAACAGGAGCTTATTTACAAATCCTATAAACCTAAGGTGCTATTTACAAAAAAACTCTAAATTAAAAGATGGGCACCGTTAAAATCAACAAAACCAAATGACCTTTTTTCTTTATTGTCAAACAAGAAAGGTATAAAAACGCCAAAGCAAAGCTTATTTACAAATGCTGAAACTACAAGAGCCTATTTACAAATATTAAAAACTTTAGGGAGTATATAAAAAAACTCTACAAAATACATATGAATTCAAGGTTAAATGACCTCCATCTAATATTTTTAAAGAGGTGAGAGGTAAAGGATATGAGGTGAGAGATGAAAAATATAAGATAACAATGTAGACAGAACATTGATTTTGCTAGGATTTCAATTACTATGATGATGATTTTTAGATTCACCTTTGATCTTTATTTTCAATCACTTAGAGCATGAATTCCATTTATACCTATGCAAGCATACAGGTGAATGTTCGGTTTAGAACATCGTAAAAAATTTTTTAATGGTAATTTTTTATTAGTAACATAACTTGAACTCATGGTCTCAAAGTTGCAATAATGCACACATTCTACCACGCCATGAGCTCTTGTCCCTTGTATTTAATGTTGAAGGTAATAATCATAAGATACTTATAAAGACTAGCGGCAGTAAAGCATGCGTGATGCACAGAGAAGAACTTCATTCAAATTAAATAAAAATATTAATGCTAATATTAAAGTTAAGTATTATTAACAAAAAATGATTTGATTGAATGATAACCACTTGGGTATAATCAAAAGGTAAATCTATATTATAAAATAATTTCTAAAAATAAACTCATATATAGCACTTAAGTAATGTGTGAGTAAATATCTATAAAGTACTTTGTGATTTATTTATCTATAATTGTTGGTGTCAGTTTGACTTGTATGAGAATATCTTAATTAAATGTTTGAGAAAATGGCTATTATTTTCCAACGTGTCAATTGGCTGAAAATTAATCAAAGCGTCAAGTGGCCCTCCTAAATAACATATTTATGTGGGGTCACATAAATAGTGTATGTAATAATACTAAGCCCTCCTAAATAATAGTTAATGTCAAGGGGTAACTCACGTGCATTGACAATTAAGCCCCTTAATGGGTCCAATTACTCGGACTCGAATTAAGTGAGGGCAGGGTAACCCCAAAAAAAAAAAAAAAAAAACGTTAGCCTTAACAACAGGCCGTTGCAAAATACTATGCCAAATGGGGGAGAGTACGGCCAATGTGGAATAGATGAGCCGATGTGACTTAAGAAAATGAGGGATTTGCAGGCAGCTAACATCCAACTTTAATATATAGAATTAAATAAGAAATTAACATTAATACTAAACTTAAGTATTATTAACAAAAAATGATTTGATTAAATGATAAGGAATTAGGTAATCATCAAAATATAAATCTATATTATAAATAATGTGTAAAAATAAATTCAAATATAGCACAAAAACAATATGTGAGTAAATATCTATAAAGTACGCTGCTATACATATTGTATAAGTTTGACTTGTTTGAGTGTATCTTAATTAAATGTTTGAGAAAATGACTATTGAATTACCAATATGTGTTTCAACTGAAAATTAAAATCAAATCTTCAAGTGGGCATCATAAATAATGTAATTATGTGGGGTCACATAAATAATGTAATAATAGTGAGCTCTCCCAGTTAATGTTGAGGTGAAACTATATAAGATGAAAATTAAGTCCCTTAATAGATTAAATTAGGGCGTGTTTGGCATCAGGTTATTCGAATGTTCCCATATTTCTACGAGATAAAGTTGTAGAAAACATATTAAGTCCCTTAATAGATTGGATTTTGGTCTCGTTAGAAAGAATCTAAAAATCTTAACCCGCTGGCATAAAAAACTAAAAACAAAAAACACTTTATTTTTTTATTGTTTCCTACGTATTTCCGGGCTTATCTCAAGGGAAATGATTCCATTATCTAATTCTTAAAGTGGGTCATATAATAACAATAACAAAAGGTAAGCCATATTAGAATTTCTAATCTCTTATAATGATGTGACCATATTATAAATCATTTGAGTGTAAGCCCAATGTTCTCCCAATGTTCTAACTTATAAATGTAAGTTATATGGTTACAATTACAAAAGGTAGAGTTACATTATAATTCTTATGAATGTAGGCCCACATTGTAAATCCTATAAATGTGGCCTCATACTCTAATATCTAAAGGTGAGTACCATATAATTTTTAAAGTGGATCCGGTGTTCCCAATCAACAAACAAGATGGCCCCACATTATAATCTATTATAATTTCTAAAGGTGGGCACCACATTGTAATTTTTAAATGTGTCTTATGTACAAAATTGCAGAAAATGTAGCTCCACTTTGCAATTTCTAAATGTGGGTCTGGAAGTCACGACCACAAAAGGCGGGCCTACATTATAAATTCTATTAATGTCGGCCAATATTCTAATTTTTAAAAGTGTATACTCTGCTGCAATTTATAGATATGGTTCTCATATTTACATTAAAAAAAAGATGGCCCCACATTATAATTCTTATAGAGGCAAACCCACTTTATAAATCCGATGAAATTGAGTCTCATATTTTAATTTTCGAAGGTGGGTACCACGTTGTAACTTCTACATATGAGTCCTATACACAACAATAATAGAGTGCTACAAATATTAAAAGGTGGATCCAACATTTTAGATCTTATGATTCTCTTCGTTCATTTATTGGAGAAAATTTTTATACTGTTACCAAACAAATTTTATATAGCATATTATCTGTGGATTATTTTAATATAATGTTGCCAAATTAGTTTTACAAAGTATAGTCTCTACACAATCCAATCTTAGCAAAACCTAATTTGAACACAAAATAGGGAACAACATGAGAATAACACCAAACAGGCCCTTACTTTCCTCAATTAGACGAGAATTAAGTGAGTTAAATTACTCTTATCAGGAAGATGAGATTTAAGTGGGCTTTAATGTGTTCACAGTTGGAAAACACTATGCCAAAGGGGAGGAGGGTGGCTGATGTGAAATAGATGAGCTAATGTGACTTTGTTTTTCTACTAATCAGGATATGTATGTGAAAGGGCAGTTTTTGAATTAGAGGTGGGAAGCTAATTTTGGGTTTCCTTTTTGTTTTTGTTGCTCCATCTTTGTTGTTTGCCTCTTTGTGTTGGTTTACTATATGGTGCTGTTTCTACCAAAAAAACACCCGCTTTAATATATAGATAATTATACCATCATTATAAAGAATTGTTTGGTTAATAAAACAGGAAAAGGAATAGGGTCAACTTATTTAATTTTAGAGTCATTATACGATAATCCGTATGACTATATAGTATGTTAAATAGATGTATATAATGTTCTAGTGTATTGTAGGAGATAAGGGGCCCAGGTTGCGATGAACTGACAGGCCTTGACACAAAAGCCCAAGCCTGGACATCATATCTAACGAGAGTTTTAGCTCAATCCGGCCACGAACTTAAGAAGAACTTGTCCAAAATTTACTTTAAATCGTCCGATCATAATGGCTCGATTTACCGGCTCGGATTAATGTCAGCCCAATTGGGGATGTGACCACGTAGGGAACCATGTATGTGTTTAGTTTTGTTATGCATACGGAGAACCATGATGCAGCATGTCCAAATTTATGTTTTGCATTCAGTATTATGATGTCCACATTCGGGTCATGATAATGTGAGACGAAATGATAATACATTTGAGGTTATGGGGCCCACTAGACTCACTATCAGGGTATGGAAATGGTTAGAATGCGGGTGACCACAATTACCAAGGGCAGATGAAGTTTCATCCTATCGAATCATTTTAGGTCACGACAAGGATCATAAATGAAAAATAAAAATAAAAATAAATTAACAATTACATAGGGCAGATGAAGTTTCATCCTATCGAATCATTTTAGGTCATGACATGGATCATAAATGAAAAATAAAAATAAAAATAAATTAATTTTTGGTTTTTTCTCGCCCCTCTAAACTCTTATCTTCCAAAATAGAGTTCGTACGCATGGGTAGAGAGCCCATTTATGTGGGAATGGAGCTCATACACGCAAAAGAGGGATGGAAGCCTGAGACACAGAAATAGAGGTGACATGCCTCGGATTCAAACCTCGGGCTATGAACACAACTCTTACCACTAGGGTAAGAGGTTGTTCTTGTACATGATCCTGTTATCTAATGTAATAGTGACCCATGTGGGATAAATGAGCAATTTTTTACTTAATTATCTATCTTATGGTAGAGAAATGTACTCGAGCGACAACATATATAGTCCAATGCAAGTCCAACTCTGTGGGGGCCACCTTTTTCAATGCAAGCCCTTTCACACTCTCATCGCCCCATGTTTAGCATTAGGTCCAATTTTACACTCATCTAACCTTTATCCATTCATCATCATCATCAAAGCCTTATCCCAACCATGTTGGGGTCAGCTACATGAATTCTATTCCTCCATTCCGTTCTATTTTGAGCTAAATCTTACGATAAGTGCAACTTCTTCAAATCTGAATTAATGACTTCCATCCATATTTTCTTCGGCCTACCCCTACCTCTTGATGGACCCTCCACCTGTATATCCAAACTTTTTTTCACCGGTGCCATTACTGGCCTACGCTCAACATGCCCAAACCATCTTAAACGAGTTTCTCTAATCTTATCTCTTATTGGTGCTACCTCTAAATGTTCTCGAAAGCGCTCATTTCTAATTTTATCTTTCCTAGTTTTACCACACATCCACCTAAGCATTCTCATTTCCGCTACATCCATCTTATGAATATGTGTCTTCTTAATTAGCCAACATTCTGCTCCATATGTCATAGCTGGTCTAACCACTGTCCTGTAAAATTTTCCCTTCAATTTTGTTAGCATTTGTCTATCACAAAGTACTCCCGAAGCTAGTCTCCACTTCAACCATCCAGCTCTTATCCTATGCTCCACATCTTCGTGAATCTCCCCATCCTTACTAATCATCGAGCCTAGGTACCGAAAAGAATCTTTACGTAGTATCTCAGGGGTTTCAATTTTGAGAGTGGTTTCAACACTTTGTATATGTCCACTGAAATTGCAATCCATATATTCTGTCTTTGTACGACTTATTTTAAAGCCCCTAGATTCTAATGCCCTCCGTCATGTCTCAAGCTTTGCATTTACACCCTCTCTTGATTTATCCACCAATACTATATCATCTGCGAACAACATACACCATAGTACTTCTTCTTGAATATGCACAGTTAACTCATCCATAATTAATGCAAAGAGATAAGGGCTTAAGGATGATCCCTGATGTAAGCGTATAGTCACGGAAATCCGTCCGTTTCTCCACATGTGGTTTTCACATTTGTCATTGCACTTTCGTACATATCCTTTAAAATTTCAATGTAACCTCTTGGGACATTCCTTTTCTTTAAGACCTACCAAATTAAATTCCTCAGTACCCTATCATAGGCTTTTTCCAAATCGATAAAGACCATATGTAGATTTTTCCTCTTTGCTCGGTATTTTTCCATTAATTGCCTAAGTGAAAAGATAGCTTCCATAGTTGATCTCCCTGGCATAAAACCAAATTGATTTTTTGAAATCTTAGTCTTTTTTCTTAGTCTTTGCTCTATTATTCTCTACCATAACTTCATAGTATGACTCATAAGTTTAATCCCTCGATAGTTGGTACAATTTTATATATCTCCTTTATTCTTATATATAGGTACTACAATGCTTCTTCTCCATTCATCCAGCATTTTCTTTGTCACAACATGGTTGGATTGAATTTCAAATAAATGTATGGTTAAAAGACTTCTAAACTTTAAGATTGCTAAATCTAGGGTTAGAAAGATTTGTGGAGACAAAATTTTTTTTTTTTTTTATACCTTATCTATAATAAGACCTTTCCATGTGCCCCACCCCACTAATAACCATGTATCTAACTAAGCCCCATGAGCCGGATTGGAAATGACTAGTCTACAGTCTCGTATGAGAACAGCACTCCTCATAAATACTTGTTCTCTCAAACCCTATTTAATTAGTGCATGATCTTGTTATCTCATATATTAGTGTCCCATGCGGGATATTGAGGGATTTTCTACTTAATGATTTATCTTATGGCAGAGAAGCGTTCTCGAGCAACAATATAGCAATCCAACTCTATGGGGCCTGCTAAACTTTAAGATAACTAAATCAAACCTTAGGAAGATCCGGTGGACTACTTTTTCTTTTCTTGGGCCCCATCCATAAGGAAATATTTCCATGTACCCCATCCCACTAATAACCATGCATCTAACTAGGTCCCATGAGTTAGAATGGAAATGACCTGCAGTCTCATACGAGAACAATACTCCTCATGGCAATACATCATTCTGCTATACGATTTTTTCTTTATTCTTTTGCTACAAGATGACTTGAAGTCAAACGAGTCCTAGCCGACTGAGCTACCGACTGAGCTACAATTGGAACTATACAAAGTATTATTAAACGCCTAATGTAAAATGAATTGTTCATGCTACAGTTGATTTTTGGACCCTTGATGCTGCAAATGTTATCCGAATTTTCATTTCCTCTAAATTGACTACTAAAAGGTGTGGGAAAACCCCTAATGTTTAGACAAGTTTTAGTGTATCATAATGTTGGCCCAATGCAAATTCTCTAGTTGGCCTCAGTTTTCATATAGAACTTGAATTTCAGTACATGACACTTCAAATGTTAGGAGATAAATCGTTACATCATATCCAAAAAAAGAAAAAAAACTCCGACACCAAATTATTATTGAAACTTTTAGTAAAGAAATAGGCCCTTGTATACCGACAAATTCATCGGTAATTAACTTTGCATCAGGTGGATAAAAGAAAATTTCGTTCGGGAAAAGTTAAATATCTTACTACGCATTAAATATTTGCTCGTCATGCAGGCAAGAGAACATTGAGGGGAGGGCACTGGATCCCCATATTTTTTATGTGCTCGTTGTTGACCGTGGCCCATTTGGTATTAGCTTCAACCTACACATATCATGAATATTAAACCCGGTTGGTCAAATTTGAACCAATTCTTACTTCATTTGTTCTTTCGATGAATGCCCAAAAGACCTGAACCAATTTATTTGGTGTAAGGACATTTGAGTGTTGTCTATTTCATTGAGAAATGGACAAAACTGGATTTAATTATTAATCATGTATTTTTGTAAAATAGATTGCACGAGTTAACTGCACTAAAATTTTCAATTTAACCCAAACAGTGCTCATGCGCTGTTAACCGCACTCGTGCGCGCTTTCCTAAGACGAATGCACTAAAATTTTTCAGACTGTGCTCGTGCAGGCTTTGGACCTTGCTTGTGCTTGCTTTCCCGAAACGATTGCAAAAGAAGTCCATGGCGTCACACTCGTGCACCGTTGCCTAGATGTCAAATTATACTAGCGCGCTCAAGCGTGTAGCAACGAAATTGTTTCTCAAATCCTCAAACCTTCTTTTTTCGCTTCCCACTTTTTAGGAAAGATGATTTACGTATGTGGGAGACCTAAACTACAAAGCTAAGCCTATATATGAGGTCATTCTCTTCCACCAGAAGCCATCAATCTTCCAGAAGAACAACCTAGCATCCATTGAAAATTGAAGTAGGGTAAATAGCGAGGAGTCGGTTAGATTGTCGTAGTCCTTAGGTAAGGTATAACTGAGGGGATTTGTGTCAATTACATAGTGCATGTTATTCCTGATCAAAGTGATCCGTGGTTTTTCCTGAGTAGAGTTTTTTACGTAAAAAATCGTGGCTCTTGTCTTTTATGTGATTGCTTATTAGTTAGCTTAATTAATCTCAGATTTCTGCAATTACATTAAAATCACATATAGTAGAAACCCTGTATCAATTTAGAGGCAACTTTGTTCATCAATCATTGCATAAATAATATAAGAGACTACTTTAAAATACGACTAGACAATAGAATCCTATCCTGTTATCTTTCTTTTTAAATGGCAATATTCCTCATGTTCCTTGTTCATCAATTATAAATCCCCTCTGTTTGCTTCTATAGTGATAGGTGCAATATAACAGATAAAGGAGTCAACATCACATACAAGCTAGCCACCACCATATCTCATGCAAGATCGGAAGCAGCCCTAAGATTTGCTAATCTTTGAATAGTCAAGCCATGAGTATTGAGTACATACATTCTCCAGTGATAGAATGGATAAAAGACTCAAAAAGGAGTGCAACCTGTTCAACCATCTAGCAAAAATCAAATCCAATAATCATTATAAAAATAGGAGAAAGATAATAAAATGTATGATGGAAAACGCACGGTGACATTTTCGACTTGCGACTTATAGACATCCGTAGGAAACTTTCCACGCGAAAATCAAATCCTCTTGAAAGTGAGTCCCCTTGTTTCATGTTGGATGTTTCTGTGCAGGTTCAAATGTGAAAAACAAAAATATTACACACACACACATATATATATTCATGAAAAAAAAAAAGTTCATTTTCACAGTACATTGCATGTCTCTCATGCAAAAGGCCCATAATTTCATTTCATTAGGCTTTAGTTGGCGGCTGCAAATCCACAAAACCCAAAAAGGAGATAATAATGGGCTTCATGAACAACCTGTCTTAATTAAAAAAAGGTTTAATCTGAATTTGGGACTTAATTAAAAAAGACTTAATCTGAATTTGGCATGCCCAACGAGTAAACAGACTGACCCTGACAAACCATAAAAAGGCTCAGAACAGGACCACTATCTGATGATCTGATCAAATCCAATACTTTTTAAGAGTGGCAACACGATTTTGTACAAGCATTGGTTCAAAACAGGGCCACTATCCGCTAAATCATCAAAAATATGAGTGTGCTCTCCACTAATTTATGTGGGCTGACACTTGCCTACCCGACTCATGTTCATGTTCTTACAAGCATGGATTGATCCTCAACCCTGTAAATCTGTAATGCAGACCAATCAAATCCTCCTCTAGGGGTGCTGAGCCAAATTTCATCCAACTGAAGAGCTGAAGTGGGAATAGCTTGGATTGAAATACCACCCTATCTTATTTATTTATTTATTCGTGGTGAAGACAACACGACTGCATCTGTAATCTGTATTTGCACCAAACCAATTTACAAGTAGTCCAAGAGCCAAAATAGAACAAAAACCCAGAGAGTTAACCACACAAAACAACCAGCAAACTACTACCAAAAGATAGAAAGAAAGAAAAACACACATCAAATTAAAGGCTTAGAACTGTCAGACAAAACGTCGAGGCCTCACTTTTACTGTGAGAGGGAACTGCATCTCACACGATAGCCTCAGAACCTCAGATAGGCTAACCGGGTTAAGCTCAGATGGCAACCAAACAAACTCATGTAAAAGAGATGCCACCCAAAAGCCAACCGTAGCTAGCCCAAGTGCCTTGCCCGGGCAGCTCCTCCGACCCGACCCAAACGGCGCGAGCCTCAGATCCGAGCCATAAACAGAGAACTCCACCTCACCCTCCCTCGCAACAAACCTCTCTGGCAAAAACTCCATCGGCCGAGCCCACACGCTCGGGTCCCTGGTGATGGCCCACATGTTCACCATCGCAGTGGTCCCCGCCGGCACATGTCGCCCATCCACCGTCGTATCGGTAATCGCAAGGCGGGCCCACGAGAGAAGGGGGCCCGGTGGGTGGAGCCTCAGGACTTCCTTTACTACAGCTTGGAGGTAAACCAACTCCGGGAAGTCGGATTCCGTTACGGGCTGAGATTTCCCAACGACACGGTCTAGCTCTTGATGGACCTTGGATTGGACGTCAGGGTGGAGAATCAGCCTCGCTAGAATCCACTCGATCAAAACCGCCACTGTATCCGTCCCTCTAAATACCATTTCCTACAGCCACCAAATGCATAGGTATTACAACACATCAGTGATGGTACTTAGTACTAATAATCAAATTTCAAGACTAATAATCAAATTTCAAGAGCAATTAAGGTAAAATCTTAGATGCTCATAGTTACCCAAAGAACGGCAATAATATCTGGGTCAGATAACTTCTCACTACTTTGTAGCCCCAGCAAAACGTCTACAAAATCAGTGTTGTTGTTGTTGTTGTTGTCGTTGTCCTTCTTCTTCTTCTTCTTCTTCTCTTGGATCTGTGCTCTGTGTTCTTCCACAATCCGATTCACAAACCGGTTCACCTTGGGAACTAGATTGGAGCATCGGAGTCGGATCTTCTGCGGGTCCAAGGCTGACAGGAAAGGGAGATGGTCAGACCAGTTCAACTTCCCAAGCAGCTCGTACCCTTCCTCCACCAAACGGCTCAGTTCGTCTGCTTCTTCTTCTCCTTCCACATTCGATGAAGAAAGCTTGTATTTTTTCCCAAACACAGAGGACATGATGTTGTTCAATGAAGCCCGTTTAAGGATGTTGCGAACCCGCGTATCGTCGCCGCCTCCGTTACGAAGGGCTTCTACCATTTGAGCTGCAATCTCAAGCCGCTGTGATTCGGAGCTGTTGATTTGTTTCGGACAGAAGAGATGCGTGGCTGCGATGCGGCGAAGGGTGCTCCAGTAGACGCCGTAGGGAGCGAAGCCGATGGCACGGCTGAACATCAAGCTGTAGGCGGACTCTTTAATGGGCCGGTCTGCAAAAACAGAGCTGTTGAGGATCTCTTTGGAGACTTCGGGGTTGGAGGTGATGATGACTCGGGTGTCACCGAGGCTGAAGGCCATGAGCCGCTTGGCGTCGTGCCGGTCCGCAGCGGCTGCGAGCTGGCGGTGAGCGAGGCGCGCCATGAGGTGCATGCTCCCAATGAGTGGGTAGCCTCGGGGTCCTGGGATGAGGGGTTGGGGATTTTTGGAAGAGGATGATCTCCACCATTGCTTTCCCCAAGCTGGGCCACCAGGGTGGACCCAGTGGAGGATGGCCATGGCGAGCCATGTAAGAAGGAGAAGCAATGCGAGCCATAAGATGTTTTCAGTGGAAGAAGACGAGTGGCATTTTGTGAAGAGGGCAAGGACCCAGAAGTTGTCTGCTGCTGTTTCCATAGAGTCCGGAAATGGGAAGAGAAGAGGAAGAAGTAAGGAGAAGAGGAGAGTGTTTGTATGTTGGTTGATTGGTTTGTTTGTATGTTTGTATGGAGAGAGAAGTAGGAAGGGGAGTGTGGTTTTATAGGCAATGGAGATACGAACAAGAGAATTTTACTTTTAATTCGCATAACGGAAGAGCTGGTATAACGGAAAAGAGAGAGTGCGAGAACGCCAAGGGCTTACCTCACATATGATTTATACAATCATAAAATAACACTCTCTCCTCATGTGCGTGGGAGGCCATCACACACGTGGGTATGTGAATCATTAGGTCCACAGTCTCTTTTCCGAGATTTCGGATCCAACTTGAACACAGGGAATTTATTCGGGGCCGCACTTTCCTTGCACTCAAAGAAATTAGTCTGGCACAAAGAGTCGAAACACCCTCTAATAAAAAAAGCAAAAAAGACATGTAAAACAAGTAAATTGAGTCATTTCATTTTTAATATAGGAATGAAAATGATACCAAGATCAAAGTGAGATCTATCCGAGAACTAAATCAAAGGTGGCTAATGTATTTAAGCAGTTTGTATTTTAAATGTAGGCCCATTGATCAATTGATCTCCTTGGCCAGGCTTTCGAGTATCCAATCCAGCTTGCCCATGATCGTGGCAGGAGAGTTTGGTATTGTCCACGGACCGAAGCTTTAGTGGCTATTAATGGAGGAAAATGCAGATTTTGGGATGTGACGAGTGGCATGTGTTTGTTCATTTAGACCCAGTGATTGGGTCCACTAATGAATCAATCAATCAAAGTCTATGAAAGACAGTACCACCTCTTCCTGCATGGCTGCTGGGCCAAATTTTAACTCCAAATTAGTCCTACAGTTAGATGATCACTGCACTGCCACATGGATAATAATCCCCTGACTTCAATTGACAAGGAATTTTTGCCCAATTATTATATATTAAGCTAATTGAATCTAATAGCCAACCACCAATTGATTTTGACAACTCAACTTATAATTTCTTAAATTAATTTGAATTGAATTCGGACATTTTATTACCATTTAACTGATTGGACAATTAATACATAGTTTTAAATCTCTATGCATTTAATTATTGTTTAATTAATCGGGTGGTTACAAAATGGCTTTAATCTCTGCATTTTATCTCTACCTCTTCCACTACCCCCCTATCTCTTTCATCTCTCCTATATTATTAAATGGTTAATTGATTAAAAACATTGCAATTCAATTATATCTACCAAGGAATTCCTTCTACAGTTAAACCTACAGCATGCATTCGGATATGCCCTTCGCATATTAAGCTGGTTGAATCCAATTGCTCAAATTACGAAATTGGAATCAATTAATTTTGACTAGCTGGAAGCTTAACTATCATCCCATAACTGTTGAAAACTTATTTCAGCAATTGGAATAAATTGATTTTGACTGGCTGGAAGCTTGATTATCATCCCATAACTGTTGAAAACTTATTAATATCAACCAAATATAAATAATGAACCGTTTCAAATAAAACTTGCCATCATTTTCTACGTTTCATCTTCTCTGTATTTCTTCTTCTCCATGGTCGTTTCATCTCCATCTTTGAATCTTCCAATAAATCACTCATTCACCACATCCCTTGCCAAAGGCTGTTTCATCCCCAATTTTTATTATCGCTACCATTATTGTGTGCAATTCAGAAACAAAAAAAAAAAAATTATGCTTAAAAAAACATACAATGTTGCAGCTCTCTCCTGAAGTCACTCTCTTCATCATAATCTCCAACAACCTCTGCCCTATCATTGCCTCCAAATTCCTTTGCTGTTGAGAAATCACCCCTTCATCAGAATCTCCAAAGGGCTATACTCAACTCCAATTCAAAGCTTCCTGGCAAGAGTTTTGGACACTTCTAAGTCTTCTACCCAGTCCACGAGATATACACTTGAGGTACTACATTCCTTTACATTAATCTTCTTAACTTTTTTTTTTTTTTTGCTGGTTATGCTTTTCTATTTTTTTACAGATTTTATCACTTGTATGTACAAGTGGTTTTTGTCAATTTGCCGCACTGACCAATTCTATTAGATCTCCTTGTGTTTATTTCTGCCGCAGTAAGCAAACTTCATAATGATTTGCAAATATCATCATAGTCCTATTTTTTGGTTGATAGACGAGAATTTCATAAAAATCATTTTAGATCCTAAAATGCCCTGCCTATCATAAAAGAGCAAACTTCAACCTTAATAGAAGTTTATAGCTAATGTTATTCCTAATGACTCTGTAAAGTCTTAGTATTCTTATTGGTAGTTTATAGATAGATTTTGTGAAGTCAGTAAATATTACTGTTAGAGTAAACCTCTTTTAACCGACTCAGATCTAAAGGGATAAAGCTATGTGGAATGATGATGATGATTTCCGACACGCCATTCTAAACGTGGAGATTCATGAGGATTCTATTGTTCAAGTTTATTACATTTCCAAAAAAAAAACTTCTCGGACTATTGTTTTGAAAAGGAAGGGCAACCAATGAACTTGACGGAAAGCATAGGTAATAACCCATCTAGAAGGCATATCTCCAAGGGCATTTAGTTCCCCTGGTGAACATCTAATTTATCAAAGCTGACCTATAGATACAAAGAATGATGCAGGAAATTTTTGAAATCTCAGTTCCAGGAAGAAAAAGAAAATACAACAATGCGGATGTAGAACTTTAATTAAACCATGCATCTTGATGGCGACTAAACTATTGCCCAATAAACATCCCTAAACAGTTTTAAATTGCAGAGTGGAAGAAGGTTTCAGTGCAATAATCTAGGGAGGCAGGGATTGCTAGAGCTTCACACTAAGAACAGAATTTCTGATCCTTACCTATTAGAAATTGTGTTGGTTTTTGTAGTTTACTTTTCAGCCCAAATATAAAGCCTCTGAATTGTGTGTGTGTGTGTGTGTGTGTGTGTGTGTGTAAGAGTTTATTTATTTATTCCTGCTACATAGGGAGCTCTAAAACATGCACTTTCACTTGCGTATCATGTCCCTAACCAATTAAGCTATAGGTAGGGACAAAATCTTTGAATTGTTTGTCACTGCTCAATTGTCCGCATATTTTGTTGGAACTGAAAACAGGATCTCCACAATAGCTACACAAGAGGTTAGTGGTGGAGTTGATCTCCTTATATGTTTGTATCCTATGGCAACGCTCCAAATTTGACTGGATAAGTGCTTGAGTCTCTGAGTCTGTTCAACTAGACTCCAATGAAGAATGTCATAGAACTCTTCATGGGAACAAGAACACAGTACACAGTAAACTATCCACATTAAATTCATGCTTCTAATATATGGCAATTAATTAAGTTGCACAGCATTGCACCATGAAAGTGAAGGAAACTTTGTATTAACTAAAGAGCACTAATCATACTATGGAGACCCTATGATCAAGTCCTATCTACTCACACCTAAATAGAGTAGATCGATGTTTACAGTGTACCCTCATACCCTGCCAAGCCATATGTTCACACCATCTTCTTCGTCTGAAGACTGTTAGTTCTTTGCTCTGTTTTTGGTCCTAGGGTGTATTGCTTTAGGTCATTCCCTTGTGTTGTTTGTTGCTCTTCTCTTTCTTGGTTTCCTTTCTCATGTATGTTTCCTCTTATAACAAAAAGAAAAAAAAACCATGAATTCAGACAAAACCGTGTCCAAAGCCTACAGCCTACACATATACCCCAATTTTTAGCTTTAGGTCACTTGGTATCAGAGCACAACTTCATCCTTAATTTGAGCTCTTTTTGGAGGAAAGAAATCTAATAATATTATCCATATGGGAAGTATTGCCTCTTTAACTTGGTGGTAAGAGGTGCCTGGGCAAGCACTTTTCCGTGTTGGAGGCTGTGCTATCTCATCTAAGATCAACTCCCCTCACCAGAGGGTTACCCTACTTCACCCGAGGTTTACTCCCCTCCACTGAGGGTTTGCTTACAAGCGGCCGGTGCCAGCCCCCCCACTAAGTTGGGATTAAAAAAATTGAAAATAATAATAATAGTCTTCATATGTGGTGATGCAGGAATGAGATGAACATTGGGTTGTTGTCTTCTTTATCCTTGGGTTCACTATTATATGAAGTACAAGGAGGAGGCTGCATTAGGCCATCTTGATGGATTACTGGGATGATCCTGTTGGTATGATAAAGTGGAATATCACAATTACTAGAGAAAAATCTTCCTTTATGATCTCTCATTTCAGTTGTTAATTTTTTTTTATATTTTGACGCTTTTGTTTGGTCATGTCTTGGGCCCACACAACATTAGGTGAACTTAGAGGAACTGTCCAATTCCAAGTAATCACAGAGACCACAAAGTCTAGAAAAAATTCATAGTCCTGTTTTTTGGTTGATAAACAAGAATTTCTTAAAAATCATTTTAGATCCTAAAATGCCCTGCCTATCATAATAGAGCAAACTTCAACCTTAATAGAAGTTTATAGCTGATGTTATTCCTAATGACTCTGTAAAGTCTTAATATTCTTATTGGTGGTTTATAGATAGATTTTGTGAACTCAGTAAATATTAGTATTAGAGTAAACCTCTTTTAACTGACTCAGATCTAAAGGGATAAAGCTATGTGGAATGATGATAATGATTTCTAAGACGCCAATCTAAACTTGGAGATTTATGAGAATTCTATTGTTCAAGTATATTACATTTCCAATTCAAAATACTCTAAGGGCCAGGTTTGTTTCATATCATTGAATATCTAGTATATTTAAGACTTTATATTGCTATAAATAGTTAAAAAAGAGGAAAAAAAATCAAAAGTGAATGTGAAATAACCTCCATATTAATAAAAATTGAATGAATGAAATGTTAGAATTATTGAGCTTAAGCGTGGCCCAATAACTACATGCTCATGTGGGTCCTCCACTTTAGAAGACCACTATCTATTAGGATTCCAATAGTGATAAGCCTCCTTATGGAGATAACTTTTGATGATCCATGCTCATGTGGGTTCCAATCGGTAAATTTGATGGTCCTACTTTTGGGTTGTATTCATCATCCAAACTTCAGAGCGTTAATATTTGTCACCCTTATGGCAATAACTTTGATCATTTGGAAAGGATGACTATCAACCAACTCTCATCCACGATGAAACTTTTCCATCTCACATTTCATCGTGATTAGTTGTTCCAGTTGGAGCTAATAGATGATTGCACCTTATTGTACCTTGGAGTCGTGAATAGGGCCTGATCTTATCTTTCCTTCTTTCATTCTTTGACTTTATTTATTTTACAAATTTACCTGTGAGAGACAAAATATAGAGATGTAGGGACCAAAGATAGGTTGCAATATGTACTGTTCATATCCCATTCTTAATGTCCAAATTCTTTTATAAAATATCATCCATTTTACTTAACAGCAGTCTTTTTTTTTTTTTGGCCTGTGCTAAGAATGGGCATTCCTTCACTTCTTCTGTGACCGAAGACATCTCTTCCTGTGGCCTTTTACCTTGAACAACTCAAGTGTGGTGTGGAGTAGCAACTGCCAAATGATGATGATATATGGTTGGGTAAGTGGGAAAGTGCCCTTGGTTTTAATGGGAACTACTACCTATTTGAATTAGGTAGTAGTGGTTTTAATGGTATTTGACAATAAAATCCTCAGTAGCTATATTTGATGCATGAGAGAACATGGGATCAAACCGTGGTATTTGACAATAAAATCGTCAGTAGCTATATTTGATGCATGAGAGAACCTGGGATCAAGCCATGGTATTAGTTTGGAAGCACCACTCCCTTGCTAGTGGGCCAATAGCAGTACAAAAAGTACACATAGAATGGAGATACAGGAGCTTTTCTAAATGAAAAGTAGAAGTTAAACCTATCTAACAGGCCAAATGTTTTTAATTTTACCTTTATTCAGATCACTTGACATGGCTTAAGTATTTTCCAAGCTAATTGTTAGGGTTAGAAGTAATGGAGAAGTGGAATCATAATATGGTTGTTTTGCTTTAATACCACTAAGATTTATGTATGCCTTTCTTAGCTTTGTCCATGGTGAATAAATGAAAATTAGTGTCTGTTGCAACATGCTTGAGGATTATTATTTTTTTAGTAGAAGTGATTCTTCTATAGTTCTATTCTTTGGTTCAACTCGAAGTTGATTAATTCTCCATTGTTCGGCTCACTTCTTATGAAGGTGTAATATATCATCAAATTGAGTACATCCTCTGGTACTCTTTCTATGATTATATATTTCTTCATTATTTTTTGTTTTCTTATATGGTCACTACAATGGTAAACTCAGTAAGGTGTAGATATTGAATCTTTAGTACAATTGCATATACTATTTTTCAACTATCATATTTGATGGTACACTCTAAGGTATGAATTTAAATTGGTATTCTTTGAATAATACAAACTACTTTTAAACAAATATTATTTAAATGACTACAGTTTTATTTTTATTTCCCCTGTGTTCATTGTTAATTATGTCATTACAATACTCCTACATATAACTTTAGATTACAGTTTTCACTTGATTTTGTTTCCATTCTATATCCAAAGAAGCCACGCACACAAAGTAACCAAGTCAAATATGAGTGAAACAACAAAAGACGGCGGCGATTGCACGACATATTTGATATGCATGAGCAAGAAAGTAAGCTTTTAATAAATGAAAAATAAAAAAAATAAGTAAAAGAATTCATTAACAAAAATTCATTGTATTTAAAAAAATTGACAAAAAATAAAATTGTGCAAATGAATCAACATCCATTGAATTTGCAGTGGGAGCACAATTAAACAATGCGACGAGGGTGCCAAATGTTGGCGATATTGGCTGTAGCGAAACGTTATTGAGCTGCAATTTAATAGATGTGCAAGTTCACAATGCGTTAATTGCAATTAGTAGAATCGGCGCCATGCACCACGTTGGAAATAGTTCAAGTATGTCAACTTACATCTATTAAAAAAAAAGCATCTCACTAGCATAATAATATATAAGACATAAAATAACATTATCATTCTAATGCTTTTGAAAACTTAATAGGTACCAATAACATTGGCACTATTATGCATCAATCAAATTTCTATGATGAATCGTCGCTTTCAAATGATGACATTGCCTTGGACAACAATCTAATAGATGTACAAGTTCACGATGGCATTGTTACAAGCATGGACAACACATCTACTCATCCCATTATGCAAGTGTCAAGTATGCTCCCTTGAAACTTGCATCAAATTTTCTCTATTTAACATTATATTGATTTAAGAGATCAAATAACAAAATGCTTATAATATACTATAATATCAATAGGTACCTCCAGTAGACGACCTGATTTTGGTCATCCTACAAATGAATGTCAAAGATGCGGAGCAATTATGTGGAAAGAAGAAATGTCAAAACATGGAAGAAGAAATAGACATAATGTTTTTTTATCAATGTTGTAGAGATGGGCTTGTAACATTGCCACTATTAATTGATGTGCCACCGTCATTATATCAATTGCTCCGGTGTGATGGAGATAGACACAGTGCCAATTTCAAAAAATCAATAAGGTCCTATAACTCAATGTTATCGTTTGCATTTATGGGCGCAAATGTAGACTATGCACTTTTACGAGAAGGAGGAGGACCTTACACCTTTCGAATTCATAGACAATGCCACCATTTAATTGGATCATTGCTTCTTCAAGACGGGTAGCCGCCTAAATTTTGTCAATTGTATATCTATAACACAGACCATGAGTCCCAGAATAGAATATCCAATATGGATAAACAAAGAAACTATGGAGGTATAGTTAACAACGTACTTACAGAATTACAAGTGATGCTCGATCAAGTTAATCCATACGCTCAAGTGTTTCGAAGAGTACGTGATTTATGTGGTGCTACACCTCCACCAGAGCTGACGATGAGAATTCTAGAAACGTTAGTTTCAAATGGAAGGCAGTATAATCGACTAACTGCAAATGAAATTGCAGCTCTCTTGGTTGGACGAGAAATAGTTCAAGGATCTCATCGTGATATAGTCTTATTTACCACTGGTGAACAATTGCAGAGAATCAAAGAAACACATCCAAACTATATAGCACTACAATATCCACTGTTATTTCCTTATGGAGAAGACGGATGGAGAATAAATATCCCACATAACATAGAAGTCTCAAATGCCAGAGCCAAACAAACATATGTCTCCATTAGAGAATACTATTGCTTCAAACTACAACAAAGAAATTCAGAGTCGAAGACACTGTTACTTGGAGGGAGATTACTACATCAATATATTGTTGATGCGTACGCTTACATTGAATATAATCGCCTCACATGGTTATACTGTAATCAAAGAAAACTATGCTCAGACCTTTACCATGGATTGCAAGATACAATTGCAATAAGTGAAGGCGATAATGATGCATCTTCAGTTGGCCATAGATTCATATTACCATCATCTTATACTAGCGGACCTCGATATATGATCCAACAATATCAGGATACAATGGCCACATGTAGATGGGCTGGCTCTCTAGATTTATTTATTGCTTTTACCTGTAACCCATATTGGAAGGAAATATTGGATATGGTTGCTACCATTCCTGATCAACGAGTCGAAGATCAGCCAGACATTGTATCCAAAGTCTTTAGGCTAAAACTCAGAGAGCTAATTGATGACCTCAGAAAAAAAAATGCACTTTCGTGTAGTCATTACGGGTACCAATAGGTCAAACTATACAAATCTCTTTATAAATAATTACTTACTTACGCATACAGAAAGATAAAATATAAAGATTTATATTTACTCATTGCCTTTGCAGATTTATATACAATTGAATTTCAAAAAAGGGGGTTGCCACATGCGCATATACTTCTTACATTAGATGAGAGAAATAAACCTATAACTCCTGTTGATGTTGACGATATCATATGTGCTGAAATACCAAATCCTAAAACCAAACCAGAAGCATATGATACTGTGAAACGATGTATGGTACATGGCCCATGCGGATATTTAAATCCAAGTTGTGTTTGTATGGTTGATGGTAAGTGCACAAAACGTTACCCAAAACCTTTTACTCTGAGCACAATGATCAATGAAGATGGGTATCCAACTTATAGAAGAACGGATGATGGAAAAACCATTCAAATTGGGAATATGACTATTGATAATCGATGGGTAGTTCCTTATAATCTCTCTCTTCTCAGAAAATTTAATGCACATATCAATGTTGAAATATGCAACCGAATTAGAGTGGTTAAGTATTTGTACAAATATATCCATAAGGGTGAAAACTGGGCAACAATGGTGATCGAGAGCAATTCACAGAGGCCAAATACATCAGGAGGGAGTGAACATCGTGTTGTAGATGAAATCCATCAATATCTAAATTGCAGATACATCTCAACCCCTGAAGCGTGCTGGAGGATATTCGATTTTGGGACACAAGACAGACATCCATCCGTTGAGAGATTGCAATTCCACTTAGAGAATCAACAAACTGTTATCTTTAGAGATGAGAGCAATTTGCCCTCAATAGTCAATAATCCTTTAAATCAAAGAACTATGTTTACAGAATGGTTCGAGGCAAATAAAAGGAATCAAAATGCTAGAAAACTGACATATGTTGATTTTTCAACACAATGGACTCGGGATGAGAGTGTTAAGATGTGGAAAGAACGAAAAAGAGGGAGATCAATAGGGAGGATTTATTACGCACATCCATTATCAGGTGAAAGATACTATTTACGGATGTTATTGCATATCATAAAAGGCCCTACCAGCAATGAAGAATTGAGAACTGTAAATGAAAGAACATATGACACATACAAAGAGGCGTGTGATGCTTTGGGCTTATTGGATAATGATGGTGAATAGGATAGTGCCTTAATGGAAGCTTCAGTTTGGGCATCTGCGAATAAATTACACAACATATTCTGCACGATTTTAATGTTTTATGAGATAAATGATCCGAATGAATTGTGGAAGAAGCATTAGCTGTCACTCTCTGATGATTTACAAAACAGAGCTAGAAGAGAGACAAGTGGTAGTCAGTTACAGCTTTCAGAAAATGAGTTGCAAAGTTTAGCTCTTGCTGAAATTGACTCGATCTTAATAAAAAATGGCCACTCATTGTCGAAGTTTCTCACAATACCATTTCACGCTGATAATATATTGTAACACTCCGATCCCTTTGAGCCGGATTAATGGCTCATTAGCGTGTTTTTCTGTTGTTTTATTCTTTCGGACTTGGTTTTGGGTCTTGGATAGGTAGTTGAGCAACCTTTGACCTGAGATAGGTAGTTCTAAGCCCTTTTTCGTAATTTTGCTTTTGCTTTGCTTACATCATCTTTGCATCATCTTGGGTCAGCATGTGTATCTTGTTGAGCTCGTCAAGTTCCGTAACTGTGTCAAATCTATTCGGAGTACATTGGAGAAGTTGGACCTTCGTGTGACTTAAACTGTAAATAGTTTAAACTCTTCGGACTTTGACTTAAACTCCAAAACCTATATATATATGAGTCATGCTCCAGGTGTCTCTCTCTTGCTCATTCCCTTAGTCGACTGCATGCAACAACACCAGAGGAGTCCACGTTTTCATTTCTTCTCTTCATTCTCTTCTCGTTTTTGGTTGGTGTTGGGAGCTTGCACCCATCTTGATTTGGGTTTTCTTTCTCTTCTTCCTCTCTGTCTGTGGCTTGGTAAGTGGGTTCTTTGCAACTCTTCCTTCTTCTTCTCCAATTTCATCTCTCCTTCTCTGATTTCTGTGTCCTCATCTCATGCATGGGTTGTTTCTTTGATTTGCTTTGATTTTAGTTGATTTGGAGCTTGATTCAGTGGATTGACAGAGTTTGAGGCAAGTATAAGTACAGGATTGATTAACACATATGGGTGTTTTGTTTGATTGCTTTGATTCATTCTTATTCTTTGTATAGAATGTTTTACAGCCAATTTCTAAGGTGATTAGGATTAGATGAGCTTGTTTTGATGACATTCTGTGCAAATTTCCAGTTTCTGTACTCAACCCGAATTCGCTTTTGTATTGTATGGCTAAGCCGTAACTTTGTACGGCTCACAATCCAGAGATTTGAAATTTCACTTTTGTTCTACGGCTAGGCTACGGCTGAGCCGTAATTTGTTCTACGGCTGAGCCGTAAGCTAGCCGTGACCCAGCCGTGAATTAAATCTCTGATCAGTCGAAACTTTCCCGATACAGTACTCCTACGGTGTGGCTACGGCTAAGTCGTGGATTGCTACGGCTAAGCCATGGATTGGTCTACGGCTAAGCCGTATACTGACCGTAGCTCAGCCGAAAAAGGTATCAGATCAGAGGTGGAAGATGACCAGTTTGGCTGTGTTTTCAATGGAACCACGGTTAAGCCGTAGTACATATTACGACGAGCGCGTAAAATGTCATGGCTAAACCGTTAAGCATGGCAAATTCGAAATAAAACTTAGGATAATGGTGTGACCTTGTAGGGCTTATATACAATGAACCACACACGTAAACCGGTCCAATGGATTCTTTGGACCGCATGAATAGTCTGTCAGGCTGTGAATTATTCATGCGAGCGTTGATTCACTGTTAAGCACCTCCCCATGGGTGTTGGTTTAAGGGACTTCGGTGCACTTGAGGATTACATTGCAACACTAGGATGGCAACGGTGCATTGAATAACTTAAAACTACATCAACATGCACGGTTAGTGACAGTGAACAACTAGATTAGAGCTGGCTTGTAATGAACCTTGACTCCGTATTAATCTGAGATGCATTGCATATTGTTTACAGTTTTGCCCTCTGTTCTGCAAATCTATGTCTATGCATTACGAGGTCATTTTGCTTTCGTCCTGTATATCTGTCTTATCCTTCGATCTGCACTATGATTTGATCTATGCTGTGCTTTAACTTAATCTATGCTATGATCTATATTGTGGCTATGCTTTGTATATCTCCGACTTTGTATATCTCTGATTTATTGGGTATTCCCTGGTGGCTCTGCCCAGAGATTAATACATGAGGATAAGATCCGGTCTTTGCCATCGGTGAGTCCAAAGCGGATAATCTCCCTTCTTTTGGGACTTGATTTGATTGGTATTAGTCCGGCTCTACTCAGCCTCAGCCCTAGGATACCCGACGGGGTTACCTCTGGCTTAGATCTCTGTATCTCTGTATTACTGCAGTGTCGCTTTGTCTTGGGACCCCGGAACCCAGGAAACCGAGACCCACTTGTACCCTTGGCCCGGTCAGTGGTGTTCTCATCTGCTTTGCTTTGCTCTCTATTGGAGAGAATATGGTTAGCGTAGTAGCCACTTAGTTCAGTATTTCTATGCTTTGATTCACATATCATGCTTTACTTCTATGCACGATTTGCTTCGCATACTAAGATGAAATTCTGTAACTTCTATTCTATCATTATTCTATTTGATACTATGAGTGTTTCATCCTTGTTACTTGTATTTGCTGGATCATTGTATTCATTTGTGTTGTATGTGGTGTTGCAGGCACAGATCCCTTGCCCAGCTCCCCGGCGGTCGAGGAGGCTGCAGGGCCGAGTTTAGAGGCACCCTCCGGTTTGGCAGAGTGGGCCTGATCTCTCTGCCGAGAGCGTACATGCATATCTTCAGTGGCTTTTGGTTTTGGTTTTTGGGGCTATGTATTTTATACTTTGGACTTTGTACTCTGTATATTTTGTATATCATGATTTTGGGTGTGTATTCGGATTTTATATCAGCGGAATTATCTTTGTCTTTTGCTTTATCTTTTCCGTTCCGCGTTTGTTTTTGGCTTCCGCTATTTCTTTGTTGCTTGCTATGATATCTACAGCTTCCGCGTACGCTTAGTTCGCACGTGTTAGATCCCTTGTGTGTGTGCATCTGGACTGGGTTTGGATGTACGTGCACGGGAGTACGTGTGTCACTGGTTTAGCTTTTCGCTAACCCCCGATTTCTGGGCTCGGGTTGTGACATATATCATCTTCTATTACAAATAGATTGCTTAGAGAAGAATTATCTTATGATATTCAGTCTTTAATGAATGAATTTGATGAAATGCATACCTCTCTAAATGAAGAACAGAAGATTGTATTCGATGAAATTGTTAGAGCATCAATGAATAAAATTGGAGGCTTATATTTTGTAAACGGGAGTGGTGGTTCAACGAAGACATATTTGTGGAAAACGATAATTTGCAAGTTGTGTTGTGAAGGTCGAATTTGTCTGGTGGTTGCATTTTCAGGTATAGCATCACTTCTATTACCAGGTGGACGAACTGCACATTCCAGATTCAAAATACCATTGCAGCCTCATGAGCACTCATGTTGCTTAATTAATAAACGTTCAGATCTAGCAAAATTATTGCAAAACACCGATCTTATCATATGGGATGAGGCACCAATGACACGTAGACATGCATTCGATGCCCTAAACAGAACACTTAAAGATATATTAAGTCCCATTGATGAAAATGCTAAGCATAAATTATTCAGTGGTGTAACTGTAGCATTAGGTGGTGATTTTAGACAGATCTTACCAATAGTGTACAAGGGAAGAAGATAACAAGTTGTTGATGCATCACTGATAAATGCAGAAGTATGACAGCACTGCAAGGTATTTAACTTAACTATCAATATGCGCCTTCGATAATCATCAACTGGTCACACGACAAATGATGATTATGCTGAATTTGTAAATTGGATTTTGGATATTGGTAATGAAAATGCTAATACATATGCATTCTCTAATGATGAGGAACATAGATTGGTAAAGATACTTGAAGATTTGGTTTAAAAAAAAAAGGTGAAAATGAAGATTTGGTGGGTTTGTTACAAAATGTTTATGGGCGTTTTTTCCAGCAAAGAGTTGAATATACTTACCTTCAAGAACGCGTGACTCTCGCCCCAACAAATGGTGATGTTGATTATGGAAATAAAATCATTATGAACAAGCTGGATAAAAAGAAAAAGGTGTACCTAAGTGCTGATACTATCACCAATATCAAAGATGAGGAACAAAGTGCTTTATACACCACTGAATTCCTTAACACATTGAAATTTAGTGGACTTCTAAACCACACCCTCGAGTTAAAAGAATGAGTACCAATAATACTTTTGAGAAATCTCAATCAATCAATTGGTTTATGCAATGGCACGAGATTAATTGTCAGGAAAACTAGGCAAAGAGTTATTGAAGCTGAAATTATAACAGGTAATCGAATAGGTGAAAGAATTTGCATCCCAAGAATTGTAATGTCACCAACAGATACGGGATGACCTTTCACATTTAAAAAGAGAACAATTTCCTGTACGTGTTGCATTTTCATTAACAATCAATAAAAGTCAGGGTCAAACCTTATCAAATGTTGGCTTATATCTTCCAAGGCAAGTCTTCACGCATGGACAGTTATACGTTACAGTTTCAAGAGTTACTTCAAGATCAGGTTTAAAGATTTTATCATTAAACAAAGGGAATGAACCCAATTTATATACGAAAAATGTTGGCTATAAAGAAGTACTTGATAGAGTTCTCACCAATGAACGGTTGTTATCTATAACATTGCAAATTTATTATTAACTTTCATATTTTAATTTCCTGTTCCTCTATATATGGAATGAATAATTAATATACCAAGCACTAATAATAATAATGTTTATTATGCCTTCTGTAAACAGATTAGAGCAAAATGTAACAATCAGAATACCAAACATTTAAGAGGCTAAACCCATTTAGCATTCACTGGAATATTAAGGGTAGAATTTGTCGAATTTGGCAACAATCTGAAGTGCAAAAGTTTTCAAACCAGAAGAAGTTATTGAGGGTGTTACTGATTGACAAAAAGGTAACCTTCTTGATTAAAAAAAATAAATTCTTTTGTAATATATATAGATTAAATAAACCTATTCACTTTGCTAATTTATATGAATCTTACTGCTTTGTAGAGTGATCAAATGCAGTTAATGCTACAAGATAATGAAATCAAATCATTCGATAGTAATTTCAGAGAAGGCATGGCATACTAGATTGATTGAGTGAAAGTGGTTGATGCTTCAAAGACATACAAAGTCGTGCCCAGTGACTACCAATTGTACCTTAGGCATGATTCAAGGGTAAAAGAAATAATTGAAGATTGCAATGACATACCATTAGACAAGTTTTATTCTAAAGGTTTTGATCAATTGCCATAATTACAAAACAATATCGAACATTTGATAGGTAAAATTCAATTCATTACTTACAATCATTACTTCCTCTATAGAGAAAATGTATCCTACATCTATATAATAAAATGTAAATAAATAATAATAAAAATAAAGATCACATCCTATAACTTTATGATTTTCGTATGTTTTTGCAGATGTGATTGACATAGTGAGTAATATCAATGGAGTCTCTGCAATACGGAAAAGGAACAATACTGTGACTCAAAAATTGGATGTCATTATAATCGATTCTAGGTACACATGCACAATATTTCTATGAATTGAATTTTGATTTAAGCCTATAATAATCTTGTTGGGATAAAATTGTGACACTTAATGTTTGGTAAATAAAAAAAAAGAGGGGGAAATGTAGTAATGACGTTATGGGGAGACATCGTAACATTCTATAGAGAACAACTATCAGCCACAACAACTGTGGGAAAAGTCATTATTGCAACCTCAATGTTGGTTTGAGGATTTAATGGTAAGTTCATTGCATTATTTGGGTTTACCGCTGAATTTTAATTCATTACTTATTTCTAACATTTTAATCATAAAAAATAAGAAAATTGTTGCCTATCGTCATCTTATTCAACAAAATTAATATTCGACTCGGACATTGACGAGGCAAAGCAACTTCGCACTTGGTACTTTATCAACTTCTCTTCATTATAATTTTATTTACTTAAACTTGTTCATGTTGTGGATTTTCCTTGATTGTGTTTTAAATGTTTATGTTGAAAGGTATGCTGACAATAGAGTTCTTCAATCCGCATTACCAATAACAAATTCAAATGAAATTAGAGCTACAATTTCAGAGTGGAAAAAATTGATGAATAATTCACAAACATCGGTATGATACATGGGTGTATGTCTTCATTAATATAATTCAATAACATTTATCTATTTTCAAGAGTTTTTATCTTCTGCTGATAGAGTGTCACAGTTGGGATAAAGGCAACCATCTACATATTACAACTCAATCAAAAAATCTGGTACTTAGCATGTATCAAGCATGGAAAGAAGGTACAAAGAAACGAAGACACCAATTTCTGCTTAGGTTGCAACCATTCATCGATTGAAACTTATCCAAGGTAATTGTACAATAGAAATATGAATAACATTTTTTTTAATGAAAGATACAAGAAGCACATGTAACTAAAAATATTGCATATTTGTACGGATACATACTGCGACTTATATTAATTGACCATACGGACAATTTAAATGTTGTCCTATTTGACAATGAAGTCGTGCAACTCTTACAAACAAATAAAGATGAGCTTTTTTTATTTATAGCTGATGTAAGTATATATACAAAGTGAAATAAACTTTAGTTACATTTAAACATTACATAACAGTTTCTACTATTCTTAACCAATACTTTCTATACAGGAAAATGAGCAGGATAAAGTGGCAAAAAAGATCAAAAGTGTTCTCTGGGAGCCTTTCAGTTTCTATTTTAAATTGAATAGAAACAAAAAAATTGACCCGCATCAAGCATGTCCAGTTACAAGGCTGACAAACATAGATTACGCAGCAGAGTCAAAGCATTGGTTATCACTCATATCTCAACATTGAATTAGACTTGATCATTTTGAGTTTTGTAATAAAGTGAAAAAGAGACCTCTACAGATGTCTTTAGTTCTTTAATTTAGTAATTTCTTGGACATACATAAACTCTTTATATATGTCAAGATTATCAAATCAATCTCATTTTATAAATTCATTGAATTCTTGCATATATTTTGGTTTTCCATTTGATGTTTACCACAATTATTTATACTTGAGATTTATAGAACTGTTTCTCCTCCTAAATATCATATCTAATTGATATGATTGAATTCTTACATATATTTTGGTTTTTTATTTGATATTTACCACAATTATTTATATTTGAGATTTATAGAACTGTTTCTCCTTCTAAATATCATATCTAATTGATATTTTATCCGTTGCTAGAGATGAAACCTTTGCTGTCATTGAAAGAAATGCAAGTGGTTGCAAATATTATCAATTTCTTACCCGTGCTTAGCACGGGCACTATTTGCTAGTGGCAAGTGACAAGGAGAATTTGTTTTTTAACTGTTTGAATTGTCCGAGTGGACCCATGACAAGGAGAATTTGTTTTTTAACTGTTTGAATTGTCCGAGTGGACCCATCCTCAATTGATTTAATGATTGAGACTTGAACGGTGTGATAATGATTACGGAACTTGGAGGGTTGAGCACGGCTTTCATGCAGCGCGTTTTGGAAGAGGTGTCGGTGACGGTTCCTGTGAGGCGTTACCAGTTACTACCCAGACTTACGGTTTCGAAAACATAAAGACCGATAGTTAAGCTGCGTTTCAAAATTCGAACTGCCCAAATTACAAAAATTGTACTTGGTGGAGTTACTACATGTTCGCCCTAGAATACAGCCACTGAACAATGAGTCTATCTATGATCTGAGTCTGTTTTGATATTCAGTTATATGAACCAATTGGCATATTTTATTTATTCACTTGGCTAAGAGAGAGTGTCTCAGCTCAGAACTAAAACCTTTACGCCAAGAGAGCCACGTACACTATCCGTGCCCCAGTGAATTAGCCTACTTATCTCAGTGACTCATGCTTGTTTCATTACTTTGCTTATTTTGAAAAAAGGGTGTGTGTGTATATATACACATATATGAGGATGATTTTTTAATTATTAATATCTAAAGATTGATTATTTCGCTAAAGGATTGATTATTTCGCACAAGTTTCTAATAAGTTCATTTATGAGGGTGATTTTGTAATTATTAATATCCCAACATTCAAACTGGCGTTTCCGTTACTCCCTAACCCCAGTAGTTAATTAGTAGCTACACCGGCCGTTGCAAAACAATAATTATTCTTATTGGGCTGTGATTTTTATGAATATACTGTGGGTGGTCTAAAGTAGATACTAGGGCCAAGTAAATGACGATTAGAATTTTAGTTCTTCAAATATAATCTATGTTGGTTCTAAAACTTTTAAAATTAGTAGACTTAAAAGAAGTGGAAATGATTCATACAATACAAACCACTTAGCTTTGTGTTAGATCTAACAAGGTTTGCAATAAAACATCAAACGATCTAGATTTATGTATTAAACAACAGATAAATTCAAAGAAAATAAAAGCATTTCTTGTGCCATGATCTTAATGATGAATAAATCTTGATTCTCAAATTGGGTTTTGTACTATCTCTCTTATCACCCACTCCAAGATGCTTGAGAGTTAATGAATACTTTACAGATCTCGTAGGTTAAGAGAAAGGACCAAAAAACCACTTTTATAGATAAGTCTTAGAGAGATTTCTTCCCATCAAAGAAATCCATTAAAGGTAAGTTTCCTTAATTCCCTAAAAAATTAGTCAAACAAGATTTCTTAATTAATTAGGCTTACTAAAATTGAATTCAAGAGATATTTAGTAAAACCAAAAACCAAAAGAGGAAAGCATCTTAAATTAGTGGACTCAAACTGTGGGTCCCAAAAGTATTAGACATGTGGTCATGAAAACCACTCATGTCCAACACTTTATTGAGTTTGTTTCCTAAAGAAAAGCTACAAAACAAAATCTCTATGGTTTTAAAAAAGATCATGCAATAATAGATCAATAAACAGATGAAATACAAAAAGCAAATGACGAATCATTTTGAAAAGAAATCTAAAGATGGTTCTCATAAGTAAAGCACTGAAGCAGAGAACTACGCAACTTGATTTCAACAAATCAAATGATATTTGTTACTTCTCATCTTTATTTTTTTCAAGAAAATGCTTCAAATCTAAAATAAACACAAAACTAACCAACATCAAACCTTAAATCCCAAATTCAATCCTAACAATCAATGATCAGAATACTAGCATAGTTCCTTGTGTGTGTGTGTGTGTGTGTGTGTGTGTGTGTGTGTGTGTGTTTTTTTTTAATGAAAAAACTAGCGTTAAACTTAGATTAGACAGATTTATTAACAAATGCCTATAAACCTCCAATTGGGGGATTGTACATTTTTTGGTTGGACTAATTTGCCCCCTAATGATATTGTTTCCAGTTTGCCCTGACGATTTCGCTACCCTAACATTAAAACCCCATTTTTTATCAATGTTTTAGTTTTGATTGTGGTTTTAACATTAGCCTAACAGCATTGTTAAAGCGAACTGGTTAAGAGAAAAATTAGTCAAAAAAAATGTACAAGCATCAATTGGAGGTTTTTACGTATTTGTTAATAAATACATCTAATATGTATTTAAGACTTTTTTTTTAAATTTTTTTAACCACAAAAATGGAATGAAAACCCTCCAACCTAAAAAAAGCATCTCAAGTATAATGCTCCAAGATTGTGCTGCACTCTTATGCCAAGGAAGTGATTGAGATTATTAATGGCAAGATGGATTGGACCATCAACTCTATCATTTTGGATGTTTATCGTCACTGTTGTTGTTTTTCCCTTATTGAATTCTCATTTATGCCTAGACCCATGAATTAGGTTGCTCATATTTCAGCCAAGTCTTGCTTCAGGAATGGCAGGAGCTTTTGTTGGGATGGCGTTTTACTAGATTTGGTCAAAAAGAATAACAGGGAAGTTTGACACATACAGATTGAGAGCCTTTTGAAGCAAGAATTTTTTTTTTTTTTTTTTTAAGAAAAGGGAGTAATACCGTTCCTTGAACCCTTGAAATCTTGTATATGCTTCTAGCCATCTAACCATGCTCCTAAATTAGTGAGATTTGTTTGCAATTTTTAGACAAAATAAATTTTTGAGCTCATTATGATGAGAAATGAGAATCAATAAAAAAAAAAATCAAGGCATCTGTTTGTTGAATTTCTAGTCGTCAGATCTAAACCAATCTAAGAACCAATCATAATCAAATTGTAAGGGACTTAACAAGTTTGAAATGTTTGAGATAGATCTTTTTCTGTCAAATCAATTTGAAACATAGTTGTTTCAAATGGGCTCTTTAAAAAATAGACAAATTGGTATGTTTCATTCAATTAAAAAAAATGGCAAACGTATCATACTGAGAGAGTATATGAGGAGACTTGTCATATAGTATAAGTAATGTAAGCAAACGTTTCATGGGGTAAAAGTTAGGTTGGAAGCTAGTAAAAAAAAAGTCAAAAATGTCTAATTCTTTGAACATTCAACCATGTTTGAAAATGTTATATTTTTATTACTTTCTTAAAAAGAGGCAAAAGGTCTGAAAGTTGATTCAATTAGATATTTACATAAATTTTCTCAAGCAATCTAAAGTGCTCAAACCTCTATTTAAATTAATTTTTTATTAAAAAAAATTCAAAAAGCAAACTTGCCAAATGATAGCTAAATCTTTAATATAATCTGAACAATCAATAATGAACATACTAACTACATGGCCCCTTTCTTTTCATGAACCTTGACTATGGACCAAAACCCCTCCAAATCAAAAAAATTAATAGAACATACATATTACCCTTTAAAGGCATCATCTTGGAGTAGAAAAATGAAAACATATAAAAAGGAAAAATGACATGAATAGATAAGAATTACTTTGCAAGTGATATTTCTATAAAAAGCCAATGTTTGAAATCATTAGGCTAGGGGATGAGAAATCAATAAAATCAAGACATCATTATACCTTTATTGGTGAGGCATCTTTATTTCACAGATACAACCAATGATCAATCATTGGCTGTAGCAGTAATGGTAGGGGACTTTAATGAGTGCGAGTGTGAATACTTACCGGCAAAAAAGATAAAGATCATTTTGGTGCAATAGGACTGTATCTGAGACAAGGTGATAGAAGGGGTGAGAGAAAGTGAGAGAGCTTTCCTGCAACTAGTTTTTGATCAAACACTCAAACACCTAGGGTTTATATAATATGAGGAAATGACAAAGTCTATTTTAATGTCCTCATATTGTGACATATTATGTACATCTCGCTAGTAACTACTCAAACATTGCAAATTAAATACCAACACTAACTATAGTTTAGAAGAATGTGTTAGTATGGAGAAATAGAATTCATGTAGCCTACTCCAACATAGTTGGGATGTAGGGACAAGGCTTTGATAATGACAATGACTAACCTTAGTTTAGAAAGGTTCTCTTTTTACCTTACATTCATATCACTAAATATCTAATAAGCGATGAAATAAGGAGGATTATAACATATTTTAATTCATATTCATATGAATTCTAAGATATTATTCCATGATAACCTATTTCTCAATTTAACCCATGATAGAGTGAAAATGGTAAACATGTTTTATGTAACTGACTCAACATAGTTAGAATCGGACTTTGATGATTATGATGATGGTCGTGATGATGATGATGATTTATTAACTACAAAGCAAGTAACTGAATAATGTAGCACACATGCAAATGTGTGAGGGCATAGTTGCTAGAATGAAGCTAGGACACTTTTCTTATACATGCGCCCATAATTTATTGGTAGTTATTAACCGTGGATGGTGAGTATTTCCTTAGGGGGCTACTATATATATTAAAAGTTATGAGAGGGTACCAATTTGTAAAAGGTAATTATGATTATAATTTTGTTTTAAGGGTGGGGGAGGGGCGGTGTTAGGGTGGGGATGGGGTTTTGGGTTAGGATGCCACAACATGTCCCCCTAGTTCTACTCTTGCCTCTTATAGATTATTATCAAAATTCTTGCTCAATAGGAAGAGGTGAGAGTCATTGCACATGAAACAAGTGGGTCTTTTTTAATAAGAACGGAAGGTAAAAAAATCAGCAATCTCCACCTTCACAATAATCATATTTAATCCTCATTGAGATGCCCATCAAATTCTTCTTCAAAAATGATCTTGTGCAAAATTTTACAAACTTCTGCACTCTAAAACTTTTTTTGTTAGAATGATGAGATATATTAAGATTTGCATTCAAGATTTTTATAATAGAGGAATATTCATATGCATCATATTATAAGAAGTGGGTCTAAGATAACACTTTTAGTCAATTGCAGTAACCAATTATGTGAATAAAAATTGAATTGAAATAAATGACTGACTCACAGATCAAGGCTAGTGTTTTACACTATGTCCTTAGAGACAAAATTCGTCCCTCGCAGTGGTGCTAACGAATTCGGACAATTGTCTCCTAGGATATAATGATCTTTCAATGAGCAGCAACAGCACTTCTCAGTTCCAACAAACCAAAGTTTAGCAGTGTTACTCTCAAAATGCAGACAATAAAAAAAGAATAAGATGAGGGAAATTTGATGTGCAAAATTGGATTAGACTGAACTCCTATTTATAGCCAGCAAGGTGACTGTTCCAAATAGTCATGTGACTATTCAAACCAAGCAATGCAACTCTAGATTGAGTTGTGACTTTATGGAAAAGACATGACTGTTCAATTGAAAAGTCATAACTAGTTAAGGCTTTGTGACTTTTGAAGTCTTTATCCTTTTACTATGTCTAGGTTCCTCTTTTTCAGAATGATTCTCTGTCTCATTGCTATTCGCAGTAGTATCATAAGTTCTTTTGTTAGAACTTGTCTCATGCACTATTTTGCATGGAAATATATTCTCAAAGAAAGATGCATTTCTTAATTCAATGATAGTATTTACATGAATATTATTATTCTCATATTTATGAAAAAGAAAGCGATAGGCACTACTACTATTAGCATATCCAATGAAAATACAGTTAATAATTTTAGGTCCTCTCTTCACCCTTTTAGGAATAAGAACTGCCACTTTAATCAGACACCCCCAAACTTTCAAGAATTTATAGGAAGGTACCCATCCTTTCCATAATTCATAGGGTGACTTTCCAGTCTTCTTATGGGATATCTTATTGAGAATGTAATTTGCAAAACGCAATACTTCCCCACACAAGTTCTGTGGTAACCAAGAGCTGAGCAACATATCATTCATCATTTCTTTTAAGGTTCTATTTTTTTCTTCAACAATATCATTTTACTAAGGTGAATAAGGTGTTATAGTTTGATATATTATATCATGTTGTGAACAGAACTCACGAAAGGAGATTCATATTCTCCACCTCTATCACTCCTTAGGCTCTTAATTTTTCTGTAAAGTTACTTCTCAACTTCATTCTTATATTGCATAAATATTTCCAATGCTTCATCCTTACTTCGTAACAAGTATATATAGCAATATCGTGTGCAGTCATCTATAAAAGTGATGAAGTATTTTTTTGCCTCCTCTAATTTGAACAAATTTTAAGTCACATATGTTACTATGAATCAATTCTAGAGATTTGTACTTCTTTCGATGGTTTGAAAAGGTGCCCTAGTTAATTTTGATTTTATACAAGTTTGACATTTATAACTAAAATCAATTTGAAATTTAGGCAAACATTCCATGTTGACTATGTTGACTAATCTATGTAAAGTACCATAATTTACATGCCCTAGCCTACCAAGCCAAATATTAGAGGACTCAACCATTTAAGCAAAGATGAATTCTAATTAATAGAAGATTTCAGTACAATTGTCATTACATTCATCTTAAACAATCCATCACTCAAATAGCCTTTTCCCATTACATCCCACTCTTTGTGAGTACAAATTTATCAAACTCAAAAACTAGTTTGAAACCCTTCTGGCTCAATAGTGAACTGGATACCATATTTTTGAGGATGTCTGGTACATGCAATATATTAACAAGAGTGAGTTCCTTCATTGATGTCATCTTCAGAACAACATGGCCTTTTCCTTCAACTTTTGAAGTTACAAAATTCTCCATGTAAAGCTGTTCGCCATGACTCACTATTTCATAAGAAGAGAGCAAGCTCCTATCTGCGCAAATGTGGCGAGTTGCTCCTGTATCCACCCACCATTCCTTGGTATTACCTACCAGATTCATTTGGACACCATAGCCGACAGATTCATATCAGAAACATCTATAGCAAGAATTTCAACTTATATAATGATAGCTTGAGCGGGTTTCTTTGCATTGTCCTATTCCTTGCCATGTTCCTTTATGCTGTGACAATCCTTTGTTGATGCCCTTGTTTGTCACAGTCATAGTATTTGCTTTGGAACCTTTTGTTGTCATGGCCTTTAGCACTCTTGTTATCATTGCCCTTAGCACCCTGGTTCCATCCTTTGCTGGAATATTTCCTTTTTTGTTGTGAGTAGACTTTCCATGTTTAACCATATTTGCTTTGGATTCCATAGATTGAGTTCTTACCTTCTTTTCAGCAAGTTTATTATCCTCTTCAATTCTTAGTCTCACAATAAGATCTTCAAGATTCATTTCTTTGCTTGTATGTTTCAAATAACTTTTGAAATCCTTCCAAGTGGGTGGTAATTTTTCAATAATTGTAGCTACTTATAACGATTCACTTAGTTTGATTCTTTCAACATGTATTTCATGAAGTATTACTTGAAAATCTTGAACTTGGCTGATTATAGTTTTGGCGTCTACCATTTTGTAATCAAGAAATCTACCCACAATAAATTTTTTTTAATCCAACATCTTCGGTTTTGCATTTTTTGTCCAAAGATATCCAAGGTGCTTCAGTAGTTTTGGTTGAATTTTATGCATTATATAATGTGTTATCCAACCCATTCAAGATATAATTTTTGCATAAGAAGTCTAAGTGCTCCCATGCTTCATAGCTGCTACAATATGCATGTCTGTCTCATTCTCTTTAACAATAGGGGACTCCTCATGAAGAAGTTTGGCCAGATTCAAAGTAGTAAAATAAAACATCATCTTCTGCTGCTACCGTTTGAATTCAGTTCCATTGAACTTTTCTGATTTCTCTCCATAATTAAATGGAATAGTAATTTGAGTTGCAGTGGGAACTACAGTAATATGAGGGGATAACATTCTAATTATCAAAAGATAAAAAAATCAAATTAAATAGTAAACCAAACCAATTAGTTAAAAAAACTTCTTTTTTTATGAAAAACGGTTTAAGTAACACTGTCTTTAAGACACAGTTAAAAAAAACAGTATCTCTAACAAAAATGGTTTTCAAAAGTTGAAGAAAAGGAATTTTGTCTTAAGATTATTATAAGGAGTGAATCTAAGGTAACACTTCTAACCAATTGCAGTAACCAATATGTGAATGAAAAACGAATTGAAATAAATTATTGACTCATAGATCAAGGCTAGTGTATCACACTATATCCTTAAGATAAAATTCATCCTTCACAGTGGTGCTGACGGATTTGGACGATTGTCTCCCAAGATACAATGATATTTCTATTGGAAATTTATACTAAAAGCATGTTTTTATGTATTTGTCCTTGACTGACTTATTTATTAATAAAGTTTGTCTTTTCATCTTAATAAAAATTTGTATAGGCAAATGGTTGCATTATTATTTATTATGCACGTGTATGCCTTTTATTCTATAAAGTAGATAAATTGGCGTACAGAGTTCAGTTTACACGTAGAAGATTTATTTGTCGGTTCTCATAGAGTATAAGTTATTGTTGTTCACAATCTAAATGGAGTTGGACATACCATTGGTACGATTATAGCATGATGTTTTAGCACGCTTGTCTTGGTTGCAAAAACGGCTTATTTTCAACTCATTATGTTAGTACGTTTTGTGTGTATTGAATAGAACCGCTTTTGGGTTTATTTTCTTTATACTAATTATATAAGACGATTAACATATAAATGATTATTATTATGAGTACTTGTACTCTTAATTTCGATATAAACAATAAACACATGCATTTAGTATTTGACATTTTGATTTACAAAAGAGTGAGACCTTTTATAGGTCAATAATCTCAGTAAATTGGATAACTACACTACATGTATGGTGGATATTAGTTTATTGACGAAATCCACACCCGTAATAGGGGTTGATGATATTTCTTTGATGAAACTTATAAGTTTTTATTATGTTAAACCCTGCAAGTGGACTTTATATCCGACATATCAAACAAGTTGAGTGTAAAGTCTCGAGGAATTACAAAGATATCGATTAAATATAGCTGTCAGTAATTATTTAATCGATAGATATCTGAAATCTTAGCATGGGGAGATTAATAAGCATTTAATAACAAAAAGCTCGAAATATTATTTTAAAAATAAGGACATGAGTGCAATTATAATTCTTTAATGGACTGAATTGTAATTTATGAAACTATGATTCTAATTTGGGTCAAATTAGGGTTTCTTATTTCCATAAGAAGCATATTCCTTATTTCCCTTTTAAGAACCTTATTGTAACCTATAAATATACGCTATTGCTCTCTAAGAAAAATACACAACAAAAATACACAACAAAAATCTCGTTTTTTAGAGCAAAGAGAATTCGCAGAAGAAACTATAAGACCGAGATCAAATCAGAGAGGTCTCGCATGTATGGTTCTTAAATTATTATTATCTAAAGTTATTTCTGCAATAATCTGTGTGTGATATCTGGAGATTCTGGTAGCTACCTCTCAACACTTTCAACGAGCAGTAGCAATACTTCTCTACACGTTCCGATGGAAAAGGCATAACTGTTTAAAAGCTTTGTGACTTTTCGCTAAAAGGTATGTATGGACTTGGGCCTACCTAGCCATAGACCCAACTAGACCCGGCCTGGCTCGACCGGTCATAAGGATGGCGGCGACGGCACACGAGCATGAGTTAAACCCATCTGGTCTACGCAGTCTCTCCGAAACAAAATATGGGTGCCCTTAAAACATAACATTTTAAGCACACATGTGTATATAAACCCACCATGGGTTTTACTTCCTAAACAATGTGGGATTCTAGTTTCCTACAAGCCAAGTCTCTTGCCATCTTCAGCTAAGATCAAGGGTGTAACTTTAGAGCCAATTTCTCATCCACTCTTTAATGGTTTTCATTAAGTAATTGGTCATTATTGTTCTACTGTTGAAGGAGAACACATTACAACCCAGACCCACCATAAAGGACGAGTAAGTCCCATATTTATTGTAGTCCAAAGTTGACCTAATAACTATTATGAAACTCATTTTTTCCAATACATCTATCCCTCACTTTAGGGTGATAAATATTTACATAATTGGACATATTAATGTTTAAAAGAGCGAAAGCTATGTATGTTTATATACCGAAGAGGAATGTTTATATGCAAGGAGGAAAAGCCACATAAGCGTCTCTCACTCTATGGTGAAGGATGGATGCACATAATCATTTTCCTTTATAGTGATTACAAAACTTTATACACATGTGAATTATGAGCAACCATATGTAGTTCAAATTGCAAGCAAAAAATGAAATATGAACTAAAATAGAAGCAACTCGAAAAATTGACTGTGATGTCAAATTCTGATGATTTTGATAGTGGTTTATTGATAGTTCTTATAATACAATTATAACCAATTTACTTCTAATCGAAAGAGGAAAGAAAAATTTTCTTGTAATTCCATAAGAGACAAGTAACTTTTTCTAATAGGAACCAAGCCATAAATTGCAACAATCCCCATGGGGTTTAACATGGGTAATTGTTGTTGTGAGTAACCAGGGAACCATTTAATATTGCTCAATATATGTTTGATTACGTTGATTTGGCTTCTACACTTCTTAAAGTAACAACAGGTTGGCCATGTCTTGCCATCGTGGGATCAGTTTTTCATGGACGAAGTTAGAGATAATATGATGAATTTTTTTTTTTTAACAAATGTAGTGTATTTGAAATTCTTCATGGAATGAACAGGGTAGCGATCTTCTCATTTGGCTGGCCATAGTCATACTTCTCATGTTTCTGGAGTGATTTTATTGCCATTTTTCTATCTTCAATAGAAAATCAAGCATTCTTCATATTTACATATTTGTCCCAAGCCTTACAATTTCATTGTTTCTATTAAGTTCCATGATTACAATCTTTCATAAGAGATCACGATAGATCTTAACGAGAGGGCCATGAGCACTGATGGATTAAAAAACAAGTGAGATGCGATAGTGATAAACTGCATAGACAAATGGTGATCATGGTGATCGCCAATAAAGCATCATGATTGTCTTTTTAAATCTCAAAATTAAGTATGACGCCTTGTAAACTTGGGTCTCCAAATAAGTCCACCAAATCTTGTGAGGAAAAATTCCAAGGTGATCATGAGTGGATTCATTAAGATCCGACATGTCACCAAAAGAGCCTACCACGCACACAGCAATGCATGATTGGTCAAGAGACTAATTCATCCCCAAAATTACACCGTTTTCGTGGTTTGACCAAGCTTTCTGACACAAGCGTTGCCACCGTCACTCTCGTTGTTCACTGTATCCGGTAGAAACATGATTGAAATAAAGTTAGACTGAGTGCATGTTCATGCTATAGCCTCTCATGCAATGTTTCCTTCCGACAAAAGAAAATCTATTAAAACGTTTGAGGGAGCAGAGCAATTCGGCCCATTAATGCAATGTTCCCTTTCAAATTCGTAATAGAGTTTATTTATTGCAACTATTTTAATGTGGACCATTGGTTGCAGCCACCACCTTAAAGAGGTGTAACATTTTGAAGATATCATAGTATTTTTATATGATTAAGTAACTAGGCCGACTCGACCTGAAATTAATGAGATAAGGCTCAGATAAGGACGAGACAATGATATTGCACGAACAGAAGTAAAAACATGTTTAATGTGTTTTTAATATTCCCAATTTCTATTTTTCTTTTTTCCTTCAATAAATATCACATATGTAATAATATATGCTACATAAGTCCCTACCTAAATTGGAAACAATCCGAGATTAATATTGCCAATTTTCTACTTGTCAAATTTCTTTTCTGTGGGAGTAAGAATGCTTGTTTCTTAATTTTTATATATGTTTGTTTCATTTTTAAAAACATTTGCAAAATTTTTTGTAATTGACAATGATTACTTTCAAATTAGATTGATTCAAATACACATGCATGCGCACACACACACACAAAAAAAAAATCCTAATTTTCATGCTCTAAAGTTAACAAAGTGCAATATTTAGGTTTATTCTTATCATTAACTAACTAGAAGAACATTTCAGCTAGATGGAATAAAAAGCTACTTGCAATTGCTCATCTTAAATACAAACCAAACTTTAAATAAATTGGTTGGATAAAAATAAAATCAAATACAATCATTTGGCATTTCAACCTCCAATGAAAGTATTCCGTGGGAAAATTTTGATCATCACCTTTAATTGGGTGGAGCCTCACTTTGTGAATGATGGAAATAAAAATCACCACAATTACGTAAGACTTCTGTGATACTTCATCTTTTTTAAGCGGACATTTTTTTTCAAATGTTCATTGATTACACTAACAAGATGAGATTTGGTGTAGACTAAGACCTAACTAGTGTGGTGCGTGGTGGAGTGTGGACTAACAATTCAAAGGGTCCCTCATAATCGTACTCCACATGCCATGCACCGACTTAAAGCCCCAAGAGCAGAGTAGGTGAGTCACATTCTCACCAGTTGCGTGAATACTCCATCACCTTTCCAACCAACACTTCAGTGATATCTTGGCCGTTGCATTTCAATTGTCGACAACCATTTTCGATTTCAGTTAAAAAGCTGACAATGGGGTTAAAAGGGCTGGTAACTTGTACCACAAGCACAGTTTCATACGCAGGAAAACATAAGGATAAAGCAGAGACAAATAGCGTTTGGCATTTCAGAAAAACATAAAACCTCCCGCCTCAAATGAATGCGTGGAATTAGAAGGAGAAACTTTGTAAATAAGCCTCACATTTTGACTAGTTTTTCAAATTAAGACAAATGAAAGCTTTTAAAATAGGTTGAAGTTTCCAAGTCTTTTCTTCCCAAGTTTTTGGATTTTTTACTCAAGATTTTCGGTTTATTCTTGAAATTTGAGCTTTTTCCTTCTTTTTCTTTAATTATTTCTTTTATTTTTTTTATTCTTCTTTCCTTCTCTATATGTGGAGTCGCATCGTATGTCTACCACGAGCATGATGTATGCCGCATGCTATATGCCAGCAGCATACCATGCTTGCCGTATTAAATTTCTTAAGCTAATTATTCCTTCGAAAACCTCGATGCATTAGTAGAAGTAGTGAAAATTCTTTTTGGTACTCCTCTTTAGATGGACCTCACTTCTCAACACTCTCTTGAGGAGAAATATGGCTGGTGTACTTTTGGAGACATATATTTTTCTAAGGGTCGAATAATATTTTATGTAATTCAAATTTACAACAAATTGGTATTGATTTCATTTTAAATTTTCTAAGCTAATCATTCTTGCCATCATCAAAGGAAGCTCAAATGTCTCTAAAAAATTCTAAATCTCACTAGAAAGCTTCAAATTGCAATGAAATTGCAAAATTTAAATGCTATTTTTTTAACACATATCTTTTTCTATCCTAATTCAAAAACTAGGTTATAATTTAGGTGATCTAATCATGTGGTGAATTTGTTCGTAATAACTAATATATGAGGTGTGCCATTTGCAGCAAGAAGGAATTTTTCCAAGCGCAATGAATGAATGGGTAACCGTAACTACCATTGGATCTAAGTAAGACATAGAAAATTTTCTCTTGCAGCATAAAAAGGCTCCCCCAGCTACACCGCTAACGCAGCACGCGTATTGCCATTTAAGTGTGAACGAACAAATGTTGGTCCATGAACACGAGGGATGCTCCCTTGCCATTGATCCTATTCTCACACAAGCAACCAGTGGGTTCGAAATATGGAATTTAGAATATTTTCAATGCAAAAAAGCCAAAGACTTCGGTCTTCCAACTAAAATAATCACGCACTACCTATTTTTCTATTTTATCATTTGGTGGATTCTTTGTAAAGATGCCCTTCTACTTACTTCAAATTAATTAATGTTCATGCCCTAGGCTGATATATTGGATTCATTTTTTTGCATCGAATTAATTTCCTACAAATTCTAAGAATTGTAATCCTAAGAATACTTAATTTTGATAAAACAAAGGTCACAATTAATTGATGTGCACTATAATGGAAAATGAATATCCAGCCGTCACTATAGTGAATTGAATCCCATGCAAGTTAGGGCTCACCTCTTCAATGTTCCTTTGTTAGACCCTCATTCTACCTTGAATTATTAGAAAATCAATTTCATGCAAACAAACAGGTCCTTAACATCAAGTGCATATCGGTTGAGAAAACTTGACAATGATTGCTTTATTAATATAATTTAAAGGGCATGCTCTCTTGAGGACATCTATCAAGGCTTGCAACATATACAAAATTTTAAGTTCCTTATGGAACTAATTTTGGTGCACACTATTCAAAGAAGGATACTTTAATAGAAAGATATGATTGTAAATATGATTTTCAATAATGCTAGCCACACACCCCCTCCCCCCCTCCTTAGAACTCGTCTCACAAGCGCCCTACGTGGCAACCTTAACTCATTTATTTTGTTTTTGACATTATAGAGATGAGGGAGATGGAAACTACCACCTAGGACAGTTGTAAGACGAGTTATGAGATAAGGAGTACAGCTAGAACTATTGTATGAATTTAGGCAAAAATAATCTACATCAGTAAGCAAAGATATTGATTTTGAGGACAAACTCAAATGACTTCTTAACTTACATATCTCTTGAAATTAAATGCAATAATGAGTATAGCTTGGATTAGTGTAAAATCAAAGTGAGTACCAACTCAGGAGATTTGTTGAGAAGAGAGTTGGATGTATCACGAAGGATCATATGTAGTGGTATAAAAGTCGTTTCTTATAAGAGATGTCCTCATTGTTAGAGAAAAGATTATTATCTTAAAGATAAGATTGTTTGTTGGTGAGTTTAGATTAGTTGAAATTTTAAATAATGTTATTGATAATCGATGTGTAAATGAGAGGTCTTCCTCTCAAAGCAATTACGGTGATAATTATGAAATACATGGTTTATTGAAATTTCTATACTCATGAGAGTGTTTCCTTATTTCAAATTTAGCATCTGTCAATGCATTTTGATATGCATAGGTTGTATCAATGAAACATGTGTAGATCGTATCAGTAAAATATAGATAGGTAGGATGTCACACCAATTCTATATGTCTATTAAATGCAATCTAATCTAATATTTGCTATGTTCATAGTGGAGGGGCATTCATGGAAGATGGCCCTCACTAAATGAATCCTTAAAGCAAATTTCACATCTCGACTTTGAATCAAATTTCATATCTTCTCTGTGGCTTGTTGGAGGACCTGCTTCTGCGTAACCTCTTTTTTATTTTCATATGGTTCTTCACCTTGTAGCCTTCACAGCAAAGTTCCAAGCATGGACAATATTATATCGATCACCTATGGCACTAGACCTTCAAAGATGCCTTTAGATGCCGAATACCGGTCTTTGTTCTGGTCCTTGTTTATGCCACCATGTGTCCCACGCATGGGCCTGTTATGGCTCTGGGGATCAAAAGCGTGACTCCACAATCTTGCCACTATATCTAAATAATTCTCCCCAGATTATTCTCAGTGTGAGCTTCCATTTGATGCAATCATGGCTTCCTTTAGAGAGAAATGATCTTGTGTTTAAAAATGCTCACTGGATGGTTTAACTGACGTGCTTCTCCAATGAATACTGGTTTTAGATCAAATATGTAATGGCCAAAATATGGAATAAGATGCTGCAATGACACGCTATGGATATGGGATGGATATAGCTTTTACACAAAAAGTAGCAAATACGATATCAATATGGGCGTGTTGTCCATTTCAAGAATCCAAGCATTATAGTAACATTGCGAAAAGAAACTTTCCTCAAATTATTATGCCCCACTGATGATCTAATCAATGTATAAATTCTCAAACCAGGCCCCACTGAACTGATGGTTTGGATTGATGGACATATATGCATCGACTGAAAAGTGTACGGATTTTACATCAAGATCCAATATGCAATATACAGACAGTATCATTCCTTGTATACTTTGTTTTGTGGAGTCCATATCCTCTAGTGTGAGCTTAAAACAGTCAATTAGCACTGAATCACCCAAAATACCTCGTTTCTACATTGTCTACCACTTAGCAGAATTTAACCCATTTAGCCTAATCAATTATATACATGATCAATATAACAGTGGGCTTTGTTTCAATTGGATTTTTGACTCCGTCAGCTTGGATTCAAGAACTTGAGCCCTCAATAATTCAGCTTGTTCATTATGGGTTAGGTAAGGCTAGTAGAACAAACTCAATTTGTAATTTATGTATAATCATCCTACCAACATGACCATAAGACCGTTCCCCTTAACTTGTACATAGTCAATGGCAAGCATGCCTTGAATTAGAAAATGCCGATGTATACGTCCATGTCTTGGCATCTATGCAATCTGAATACCTCAAAACTGGTTAAAACTACGGTCAAAATGCTCTTTAGTTAACGGTGAGGAATCTTTGAACGATTTATAAGAAAGAATAAGAGAATATGTTGTGTGAATAAGAGAATATGCTGTGTTTTGCTATGTATCCGTGGTCCTTGACAAGCTTTTCAGGCATTGGACCATGAACAAGTTGCAGTGACGAATCAACTTCAAGAGGTACCACCCCATATCGATTTGACATTTGTGGGGCTTGTGTCCATGCAACAAAGGGCCCTTGGATTGGTGGGGATCGATAATACCGGGGATTCAATAGATTTTGAAAGATAGATTTGAGATTATGTTGGGTAAACAAATGAATGTGCATATATACCTTAAATTGCACCGTCTCTAGTTAAGTGAGCTTCAGAATATGCTTGAGAACAGCAGAGACATGGCCAATTGTGTCAGAAAGTGACCAACAACATGCTTTTTATATAATCCGCGATCAAAGATTTGATGCTTGATAGAAATTAGAGAATTACAACAATAATTTTCATTCTTTTCTTTTAAATGGCATGTTTGGATGTAACATCCACAGCTGCCCAACTTCTTTATATTTAGTGAGAGTTTGGTGGATGCCTGGACAGTGATTTGCAGGCCATTTAAAGAGGTTAGGCAGAGATTACAAGCTTCGAATGCCATAAAGCAAAATATTTTGATAAATTTTTCGATACCGTCTTTGTTACGTATCCAAACACACCCTGGCAATCACCAAAAAGGTAGAGCAAGAAGGCAATGCTCTAATCGAAGAGTTGGTCACTTTGAATTATGTGGTGCCAATTCAATGGGAACTACATTTGAGATTCATACATAGAATTTATCTTGTGGTACCCAGACTTTAAGATGGATTAAAGCATAAAAATCCCAAGATTTCGTCTCAAGCCATCCTCTTCGAATTCTTACGTTAGAAGGTTAGAAATGTATCGAGTTTGGATCTACTGATGCGAGGAACTATAAAAAGCATATAATAAGGCCACAATCCGTTAGTGGAGCCATATTCTCACAGCCTAAAATTACAATTGCCTCGTGCATAGGCTTTGTGCTAAGTAATACTCTGAGTTGGGGCCATCACAATTTGGTCACGTAACAAAATATATGATTCATAACTCTTTGTTATGTGCCCTTTTATTCATGTATTATATACCTAATCAATTCGAAGTTGCGGTGATCTTTTAATAACGTGAATTTTGACCAAAGCCTACCCGAGAAGGCATTTATTTTAATAGCTTTTAATGGGGTGCCTCACTATAGAGCCTCATATTTGTTTTTGGAGTCCCAGCTAGGAATGTCAAACGTTGGGCTGGAGTAAGCGATTAGCCTAGCCTCACACATGCAGGCCACGTTTAAGTAAAGCGAAGGCACTCCACATTCTAAGTGGACCTATAATATATTAGCCTTTGTTTCACCCTCAAGGGCCAGGCTGAGCCAGGGGCTGATAGGAAAAATAAAAATTATAGGACTCCAAAAGGAGTGTAGTTGATCCAAATTTGGTCCAAACTAGAACAAAACTATTCCAGCTGAATTAACAATAATCCAGACTACCCTACTATCATACAGTTATACCTCTGCTTTTGGGTATTGGAACTCATCGAAGAACATAACTCTATGTCGGGAACTTAGCTGGGGTAACAAACAAAAAAAGAAATTATGTTGGGAGCTCAAGGATACGCTAGGCATGGATCAAATTGGTCTACGTTAGGGCTATCAACTAGCTAGGTTTGGGCTAAATTGACATGCCCCTCTTCCCAATCCCCTAAAATAAGTATTTAACGGCCACAATTTCGGATTGGGTTTGACATGAGCCCTAAAACTTCCAGGGTGGCCAAATACACCCGATGAGATATTGGCCAAGTTTTCAGAGGTTAGGTCGAAGAAGAGGCGCTGGTTGGACCTAACGAAGTCTTCATATCCTAATTTGGTGTATCCAACCCATCCTCCATGATGACAGCCTAATCTAGTGTTATTAGCCCAACATAGCAGCTTCTGCCGGATGAACCCTTATTAGGAAACATGTCCACCTCTGCCACATGTAACAACATGGGATAACATAAATGGAAGAGATGGTGATGGAAATTTCAAGAGCTGTGTGATCGATTTTAAAATGGCGGAAGAGATGGTGATGAACTTGTTCTCATGCATGCTTTTAAAAAATCATTATATGGAATTCTTTACAGGGATGGATTATTTATTTTTTTTTATTTGGAATTCTTTTCAAGACCCAGGTGATGTTTTTTTTTTTTTTATTGTTGCTGAAAGCCCGATATCATGACTCTATTCAATGTACAAACTGTTTAGTGTTCACTACTAGGAAAAACATTAACACACACACACACACATACATATAGGTGTCATATATGTTAACAAACAACCGGCAAGACCGAGCTGGGTCAAGTCTTAACTTGGCTCTTAAGATTTTAGGCTTTCCAAAATCATGTTCTACCCTATTTTCAGGTTTTAGGACAAGAAGAAAATTCCTTGTTTTGAAGGCTGGGCTCTTTCATCAAAGAAGGGTTGTATTGACGGCCAATTATAGTTGGGAGCCCCTAATTTAGAGGGGGCATTGTATTTTTAGGGGCCCATACCTCTTTGAGGATTGGATAAAAATGTCCCCGTACATTTGATCGTTATTGAATAAGAAAATTTTGCAATGAGACAGATCTGTTGGCCATAAGGAGGGAAATGATAACTTGAAAAAACTGACTTTCATCTTTTGCAAATGTGGTAGCGGGAATATCAATGGCCATTCCATATATGCATTTTAAAAGGTAAAAGATCCAGCGTTAGATACAGTCAACATTCATCCATGTGATCCAATCTTTAAAATCATCCATTGGCACATACAAAGTACACAGCAAATGCAACCTTCTTCTCCTGCCTTGAGTTTGGAAAGTATAAAAGAAAGCAGAGGGTTCAGTCTATTATATATTGCTAATTGCATGCATTGAACTTGCATGCATGACCCAGACGCGCCAGGCATTTGCCTGAATAAAGATATATAGATTCGGCGTCTCTAGGTACCTTTCTTTTGATTTACGAAAAAAAAAAAAGAAGTACCTTTCTTTTGCACATGATAAAGGTCTGAGGCAAGGCATTCACTAGGTGAGAACAACAGTGATGATGCCTATGCTAAAACAGGCTGGTGGATGATCTAGTGGCCCACATGCATGATGGACATTATTGAAATCAGTGGTAGGGATATATGTACTGAATATTGTCCATATATATATATTGTTTGAATTGTTTAGAACGTTTGTTTTTTTGAGTTTGAGTAGTCTTAGGTGCCCTTCGGAAAGTCTGATTTTAGAGTCAATTTGAAGTAAAATTGATTTTTAGTGCGAACCAACATCTAGGCTTTTTTGCCTCTTTTTCTAAAAATAATAAAAAGCTAATTTTTGTAACAAATCTTGTTCAAAACAATGATTTTTTTAAAAAAAAAAAATTGGCTATACAACGAGTTTGTATACAAGGTTTATCCTCTCTTTTTTAAAATCGAATCAGACATATCAAATAATCTATTTAGAAATGATCTATCTAAAATAAGTTTTTCAAAAATGTTAGACTTGCCAAAGAGGCCATTGCGGTCATCATCATCATCATTATCATCAAAGCATTATCTCAACCATATTAGGGTCGGTTACATAAATTCTATTTTTCCATTCCGTTCTATTTTGAGCCAAATCCTTCGATAAGTTAAATTTTTTCAAATATGAATCAGTGACCTACATCAATGTTTTCTTCGGCCTACCCCTACTTCTTGATGGGCCATCACCTGTATAGCCAAACTTTTTCTTACTGGTGCCATTACCGACCTCTACTCAATATGCGCAAACCATCTTAAACTGGTTTCTCTAATCTTATCCCCTATTGGTGCTACCCCTAAATGCTATCAAAAGCATTCATTTCTAATTTTATCTTTCCTAATTTTACCACACATTTACCTAAGCATTCTCATTTTCGCTATATCAATCTTATGAATATGCGTCTTCTTAATTAGCTAACATTCTATTCCATATGTCATAGCTAATCTAACCACTATCCTGTAAAATTTGCCCTTCAATTTCGTTGGCATTCGTCTGTCACAAAGCATTTCAGAAGCTAATTCCCACTTCAGCCATCCAGCTTTTATCCTATACTCTACATCTTCGTCAATCTCCTCATTCTTACTAATCATCGAGCCTAGATACCAAAAAGAATCTCTACATGGTATCTCATGAGTTGTAATTTTGACAGTGGTTTTAACACCTAATATATATCCACTAAAGTTGCAATCCATATATTCTGTCTTTATACGACTTATTTTAAAGCCTCTAGATTCTAATGCCCCCCCTTCCCCGCTATCTCTCAAGTTTTGCATTTTGTAACGACCCAGTCCCAAAGTACATTTGAATAAAAGAATATAAGTAATTATCTGTTCTAAACTATCGAGGTGCCTTTCGGGGACAAACGTGAGGACTTCCATAAAAACTATAAAGTTAAGCGTGCTCGAGTTAAAGCAATTTCAGGATGGGTGACCTCCTGGGAAGTCCAAAGCGAACAATACCTCGATAGTGCGGAGCGGATTGTTACACATTTACACCATCTCTTGATTCATCCACCAATATTATACCATCTGCAAACAACATACACCATGATACTTTTTCTTGAATATGCACAGTTAACTCATCCATAATTAATGCAAAGTGATAAAAGCTTAAGGTTGATCCCTGATGCAAACCTATAGTCATGACGAATCCACTTATTTCTCCATATGTGGTTCTCACATATGTTTCTGCTCTTTCATACATACTCTTAGAAATTTCAATGTAACATCTGGGGACATTCCTTTTCTTTAAAACTCACCAAATTAAATTATTCGATACCCTATCATAGGCTTTTTCCAAATCGATAAAGACCACGTGTAAATTTTTCCTCTTTGCTAGATATTTTTTCATTAATTGCCTAAGTGAAAGGATAGCTTCGATAGTTGATCTCACTGACTTAAAACCAAATTGATTTTTATAGATCTTGGTCTTCCGTCTCAGTCTTTGCTCCATTATTTTCTCCTATAATTTCATAGTATAACTCATAAGTTTAATTCCTTAATAGTTGGTATAATTTTATATATCTCTCTTATTCTTATATATAGGTACTACAATGCTTCTTCTCCATTCATTCGGCATTTTCTTTGTCACAAGTATCTTATTGAATAGTCTACATAACCAACTCACCCCAACCTCTCCTAAGCATTTCCATACCTCTATCGGAATAACATCTACGCCTGTTGCCTTTCCTATCTTCATTCGCTTCAATGCTTCATTCACTGCCACCCCTCTAATTCTATGGAGAAAAGTATGCTCTAGTGATGAAGTATCCTCCTTAACTCTTGTGCCGCTCAAATGTTCTTTATTTAAAAGTTTGTTAAAATATTCCTTCCACCTTTTTTTAATATCGTTGTCCTTCACCAGAATATTTTCCTCATTGTCCTTGATACATTTGACATGATCTAAGTCCATACTTTTCTTTTCTCTTATTTTTGCGAGCTTAAAAATATCATTTTCTCATTCTCTTATTCCTAACCTATTATAGAGGTCATCATATGCTTTGAACTTTGCACTACTTGCTACTTTCTTAACTTCTTTCTTTGCCTTCTTATACAACTCAAAATTTTTCATACTCTTAGTCCCCTACCAAACTTTGTAGCAATGTCTTTTCTGTCGAATAACTTCCTGGACTTCCACACTCTACCACCATGTTTCTTTATTAATATGTCTCTTTCCTTTTGATTCTCCAAGTACCTTTTTTGCAACATTTCTAATGCAATTAGCCATTTGATTCCACATTACTCTAGTTTCTCCTTTAATATTCCATTCTCCCTTCTCAATTATTTTGTCCTTAAATATATTTGCTCTTTCCCCCTTCAAATCTCTCCACCTTGTTTTAGAGTCAATTTTGCTTACACCGCTCTCTTTCTACTTCTAATGCATATATTTAAAACTCCGAGCCTATGTTGCGTAGTCAAACTCTCTCCTGGGATAACCTTGTAATCTTTACAAGCTAATCGGTCATGTTTTTTAACTAAAAAAAAGTCTATCTGACTCTTATTACTCCCACTTTTATAGGTGATTAAATGCTTATATCTCTTTTTAAAGTAAGTATTTGCTACTACAAAATCAAATGCCACTGCAATGTCCAATATAGTATTTCTGAATTCATTCATTTCTCCAAATCCTTGCCCTCCATGCACTCTCTCATATCCTCTATTATCTTTTCTTATATGCCTGTTTAAATCCCCTCTAAGGAAAATCTTATCACTATTTGGGATTTCTAGCATTAAATCATCCATCTCCTCCCAAAATTATCTTTTCACACTTTCCTCTAGTCCTACTTGGGGAACATATGCACTAATGATATGAATTATGTCTTCTTTTAGCACTAGTTTAATTGCTATAATTATGTCTTCCAAAGAGGCCGTTGCAGTATAAGCAAGAAACTCCTCATTACTAGATGTAGACGTTTGGCAATCAAATCCAAAGAATTCCTCATCAATTTTTGACAAACTTGTAAAAACTCATGTTTGACAACTGTGAATCCCTAAATCTGGTCTAGCAAAAATCTTCATTTTCAAATTCAACACCCTCCTATAGATTTCAAAATCTTCATTTTGTGGAATTACAAATAATACTGATTTTTCTCAACTATAAGCATATATACATACTTATATCAATGTGAAATCCTCAGCTATACAAATCCTTATTGAGGAATGTTGGTTTTAAGGGCGTAGAAATCTTCAAATCTACTGATTCGTCACCGATTACCAAACTTGCATAAGAGAAATAACTTTTTATTTTGTACATTAAATTACTAAGTAGGATTTAAAATAAAGTGGACTATTAAATAGATTTGAAGTCTCTAATATAGTGTATCTATCCGTACTAAAAATTACGCATTAAGTTCTTGAGAAATGAAATTGTCTATTCTATGGCATGGTTATGCCCTATATATTTAGCAATCATGATCGTCCATATATAGCCATTCATTTGATAAGCATAAAGCTTAATCAAAATGAAAATATGGGTATGTTTTGCAAAATTATGGTGCACTCTTAAGTTTCAAATTTTTTCCAAGAAAAAAATGTTGAACCAAAAGGATATGTCTTTTGAAACTAATTAAGTATTTTGCATTAAAAAAAATATTTGTATACTTAAGGTGTTGTTTGGACCAAGTGGGACAGTGTTGGATAAACTCTTAGTCCCAACAATGCAATATTGAAAAAACATTTTATCCTTCATTTGTTTTAATTGATCCCTATTGATGACTTTTGGTTAGTTTAGGATAATTCTTCTCGCACAAGTTTAAAAAATGTTAAATATAGGGAATATCCTCAATGGAAATGATATTTATTCAATACCTATAAACGTTGTCCACAGTCCCACCTCTAACCTCTTACCAAAAACAAAAGTGGTTTCCGTCGCCACTCACAAGAAGAATAAAGGTGAAGCCACCATGGGCATTCCAAGGCATCCAAGTGCTTGATCAAGGATCCAAACCACAGATCTTCCATATCTACATAGCATCTTGTACTCAGTTAACTTAGATCAATACATATATGGTATTGATATGTATTGTTGATTCCGTAATACTAGATAGATCTATGATTCATTGATCTTGTTTTGTTTCTAACAACCTGGTCTTGAGAAGAAACATAACAAACATCAAGATCTTCATAGATAACCCACTTTCTTATGTAATTATTATCAATCTTAATATGATTTGTGCGAGCATGATAAAATGCCATTCTCCATGATAGGAATTGTACTTCTGTAATCACATCAAATAATCGGAGGAGAGTGAATATAAATAAAGAAATCCTAGAGAAGAGTCCAAATCAAGCTAGATTAGGTGCGATGGTTGTTTGAATCTCCACCGAATGACACAGATTATCAAAGTCTTGTGGGTGATTTGCAATATTTCATCTCGACACGACTTAATATTGCTTTTGTTGTCAATTAGTTTTGCCAAATTTTACACTACTGTCTAGATGGTATGATGAAGTACCTTAGGCCCTTTTCTTTACTGCAATTGATGAAACTCCCCTGTTTGGAGAATTTGAAATTCTCAGAATTTCAAGTCCTTTGCTGTTTTGGTGAAATTTGTTGATACTCTCGTAGTGTTTAGAGATCGCACCAAAAATGGGTTGAAATTTTTGAAATTTGAAAAATCATTTAAAACCTTTTAGGTAGCTAGAATATTGAAATACTTGTAAAGGAATAAGATATTTGCAAATGCCAAGAGCAAGATGTCACATCATTTCTAAAACCACCCCAAAGACAAATTCTTGTCAGAAATTCTAGTGAAGAAGTAGGCCCTTAATGTCATTTGATTTTTTAACTGAAGCATCTCGATTGGAAATCCACATTGTATAAACCAAACCATCTACTCCAACAATGACTTCTAATTTGGTTGTATTGAGCCCTCAATGACAAGAAAAAAAAAAACAGTTTTTTTAAGACAAAAACAAATGCAGAGGATCAGTTTGGATGAGAAAAAAAAATTGTAAAAAAGAAAATTTTCTAGAAAGAACCTCTTTTTCACTATTTTTAATTTTTTTCCAAGAAAAGATGTGATTTTCCTCTAAACTACTTTTAGCAAAAATTAGGAAAATGGTCTTCTTTCTCAAAAGTGTGAATAAACCAGCATTTTTTTTTCTAGTGAAACTTAAATTTTATATTGATGAAAAGTGACAATTGAACTATTTGATAATTATTTTCTCTTAAAAAACTCAAAATGGTCTTCTTCCTAATATGTTACTCCATTCAAATTTAGCAAAAAGAGAGTCATTACCGGAGAAAATTATGAATCTATAGGGGAGATTCTCCTCCTCTAAATTCCACTTCGTTTCTTTGCTTAGTGCACATGTTTCGCATCTAAATATTGCATAGGGTAAACAGGTACCATGGAGCAAAATTATGCTCCACTAAATTGCATTTTTAAAGATATGGAAATATTCCATTTGATGATTTTAACCAAAAAAGTTCTCAGTTGTAGATGCTTTCAAGTATCAACAAGATTCTAAGACGACCAACAACTTTGTATTCCCACCAATTAGGTATCTAGGGACTATTAACTAAGTATCCTAGTTGACATTTCTTTAGTAATTAATTGAGAATCTAGTATGGGTGTCCCCCATTTTATTGATAAATCATAAAATGATTCTTGGCATATATGTGGTCCACCATCCACATGACCTCTTCCAGACTTTATTTCTTTCTGTTTGGTTCTTTTCACATCTTGTGCGTTTATGCATTCTATTATGTGAGAAGGTGTGCCTAACATGGAACATCGTATGCCTCAAATCAGCTGGTTTTAGCTGCTCTAAAAGATAGCTGCCAATAACAATCCTCACTTACTTACGTGTGAATATAATAGACCAAACATAGGGCATTCTCCCCTCTGAATGGCCTTGTGAGGCCCACTTTGAGCTATGTCAATTCTCAGAGGTGATTAAAAGGCCAGATGAGACCAACCTGTGTGCAAGGTCTCAACTTGTTATAAGATCATCCTTAGTATTTCTTTATCCATGACCCTCAAATTTGACGGTTTTAAAAGGCAAATATATAATTGTTTTTGCCATAGCTGCTGCAAGGTCAAAAAAGAGTTTAAATCATGCTCCAAATGCTGTGTTCATTTTATTAATTTTTTTAGTATGTGACTAATATTTTAACTGTTACAATTGATATAAACAAGAAGGTTTGTTTGTGACTGTGGTACTCGATCATGAACTCTAACCATTTTTGTTGAAATTTTTTGCTGGGGGGAAAGCTGGCCACTTGTTGGTCTGATTGGAGATGCAGCCCTTCTAATAGATGGATTATTGGTTCCTGTCCGGTTCCCAGATCTGACTAGAAATTAGGCTCTAAAAGACTCGAAAAGCCAAAACCTGATTCTTGGATCCAACTAGCAAAAACTTAATGATAAGACATGAGCCTAACTTGATTGTAACAACTTGACTAACGCATGCACTATTAGCCCCGTGGTGGGCCTGGCCAGCCCCACTAATTAAATAAGTGTTTTTTTTTTCTTTTCTTTTCCTTTTTTTTATATAATGAGAAACCCACCGACCCCCTTCTGATTGATCGTTAATAAAACTCTCAATGCATAACACCACCTACTAGCAAAGTGTGTCCAATAAGACCTCAAACGGTTCAAAGTTAGGACCTCCTCCTCAACTACCCCACGTCATACTCCAAGGCCCATGTATCATACCACACTATCCTTCTCGAGGGGTTATTCGACCAGGAGAATGACAAATTTCCAAGATTACAGTTATGAATCATATAATATTTATTAAGATTCAAAACTTATTTATAGAGTAGAACGAGATAAATAAGGAAACTTTTACGATCTCCTAATAATATCGATTTTATCTCTCAATCTAGCCTAATCTATTCATAATGAGGGGTTATCTTTCTATCCAATACAATCATACTGATCTATAAAAACATTATCAGATGACCAATTATTACAACTTTATTAATTTGTATTCTTTATCACCCTCTCATAAGCACATCACATGATCCTTTTTCTATTAAATATAAATTATTAATCTCTTTAAATAAATTTTATGATGTCCTAGTGGAATGTCCAACATGTTTTGTTGCAGGTCTCCGTCAGTACGTAGAGTTCGTCAGTATTATACTTCACATATTTTTAGTTTCTTGGGCTAATGCCCATTGGATCAGATCTGTTTCACAAAGCATGCATGGCTTGAAGTAAATACATAGTAAGATCCTATAGCTTGAAGTAAGGAGGATAACTGGACAAAAGGAATGATAAGATCGTACGGCTTGGAGGAATGAATGGATGAGAGAGGATAGTTTGAAGGCTTAATTTACAGCAAGAGAAGGAAGACATTGTGATCCTCATCATAGAAATCAAAGGAGGGAAGATCATCGTTCATAGAATTGTCACAGCCAACTACCATGACAACGTTATATTTGAATCCTTTACTATCTATTGAGAATTACAAGACCTAATTAATCTGATGATAATAATGAAAGATTATGTTGTAAAAAAGGTTGGAGAAGAATTTATGGAGCAAGAAGATCACAAGAAGTCAAATTGAAAGGTTAAATTTATATTGACAACTTCAAGAGATCATAACTTTTGATCCGTGTATCACCACAGGGCCCATAATCATGCGATTCGAAGCTATCAACAGGCTCTACGCTTGGACAAGAGCATATAGGCAGTTGGAGTGGTCAAAGGCCAAATTAGACGATTACAAGAGTCAAACTGCAGTTTTTGTGCAAAACTTGCAATTTATAGTAAGTTTTAATTTTGCTTGTTTAAGAGATTTTTTTGTCTATTTTGGGTTGAGTCTTTGTAGAAAGTCTTAAAAATTTATTTAGGTATGGTCAAATGGTTTTGATGTAATTTTTATATTTTACTCTTTTTAATAGATTTACTATTTCGAATACTTTAAGGTTTCAGGACTGTATAAAAGCAGTGTAATACTTCTTTTTAAGAAATAACATGAAGTACAGCTTCTTTGAGGGTTTCTCCCATCTCTTTCTTGCATAATCAAGGAGTTGATATCATGTTGAAGACAATGATCTTCTCCCTTGGTTTTTTTAGCATGCTTTGCTTCATTAGATTATCACTTGAATTAATCAGATTCAATTATAATAATAGAAAAGTATTCACTTGCGTACCTTCACACTGCGTGCATTTGGACTGCATGAGTGAGAACCCAAGTGGGCCATAAGGTGGGCCATTGCTGGTTGGACTCTTTTTTTTTTTTTGGTTGTACGGTTCTGGCCAAATCATCCGAGTCTGAGTACACTAAAAGAGTTACCAAATTTACTTGGCTTGGGGATTCACCGAGTCCACTCTGAGTTTCAGAGTTTTTTAAACAATCACACAGAACAAGTATTAAAATCCAGGCTGCGGGTGGTGGTGCCAACCGTTGGGCCCTTCATTGTTTATTTGCCAGGCTGAATCATTGTTTTTCTTTTTTGGGTGATATCTTCTATTGTAGAGCTGCAGTCCAAGCAGCCTGGTTACAAGTGAATATTCGCCAACCTTATAGGCTCGTGGGCTTTTACATGCTTAAAGTTAACTAGGTAATCCGATCCGACCTGACCAATTCAACACAAATTTTAACCCAGATATTTAACGAAGCGGCTATGTTCAACACTAGCTTTTCAGCCTTTGGTCTGGACTTGGGCTTCAATGTTAGGCTTTTCATATTTTGAGTTGGGTCTGGACCTGATTTAAGGCCACCCATTTCATTTAGCCTGTTTGCAACCCTAATTTGTCTCTAAAATAATGATTTCCGCAAGCCTGTTTATCAATGTGGTCTAAATTAGGGCCTGGGCCCATCTTAACAATTACATGTCATAATTGGCAATGTAGCTTAGCTAATACTGGGCCGAATATAAGATGGTCCGGCTCGTAACATGTGGATTAATAGGTTTAAATGTAAGCTAAGTCCATAACACCGGAGTTCAATGAAGACAAATAGGGCCTCTTGTCAGCAACTCGACAGCAATTCGAAAACTGAGTAAAAACGCAAGATGCAACTTGTCCAATATCCAAATTGGGCTGGATGCCTGCAAATTTTGAGCAACAGCCAGACCATATCCTTGGTACAGTCCAGCCTATGAGGCCCAAGGCCCAACTTCCTATTCTTACGTTCAACCTACACATTAAATTGCAACCTTGCATCACTAGATTTTACACTCATTGAGCTGCATAGGCTGTTTAATTAATCACGAAAACATTGGCACCAATCCAACTTTGAAGCCTTCTGAAAGGCACCAATCATACAAGCATGGGAAGACCCAGGTATTGGGTTTTGGACTCAGCTTTTTATTTTTTTTATTTTTATTTTTTATTGTTTATGGTCTTCACTTGCTATATTGGTGTTGGTGTTAATTTTTGATGAGTGGAAATGCTGTTGCAGAGTCGATCCTTCATCTCGTTCTGTGGCTTCGTGGCATCATCATCGAGCTTCTCTGATGGCTCTGGACCTCTGGTCATAACTTACCAGGATAGGATGATCAGCAAAAAGTAACTAACTAGTCTTTTCTCTTTCTATTTATCATTTGATACCATGTTTGGAATTTTTTTTTTTATCCCAACCATAGGGGGTGAGGGCCACTCACCCTTTGATGAGGGAGCCCTTGGGTGAGGGGAAGCACCTCGGGAGGGAGGAGGACCTCGGATGAAGCAACTAGTTTTCAGTTGAGAAAAGGTTTTTAGCGAGATTTGAACCATTTCAAGCTAGTAAGAGCAAAACTACTTACCACTGGCGTAAGAAGCACTTCTGCGTTCGGGGTTAAAACTGTTGAGATAGATATTTGAAATTTGGAATTATCATTTGGAATTACTAATTCAACTGTTACATCTAGAAGCTAAGTAGTTGTTCATTAAGCAACCGCAAGATGGGATTCTCAGGGACTCCTGACTCTTCTGAGTTAATTTTTGCGTAATTTTACAGGACTCGTGCACCCAATCTCCGAGCCTATGAAGAAATCTTATTCCCAGATTTCTAGTTTCTCAATTGGTTTACAACCCATTTTACAAAGATAAAATGGTAGAGAATTATATATAGAAAATATTTATGTGCATATGTCCCTCATCATTTTTTTCGTAAGAACTCTTAGTGGGCCCCACTGTATATATATATATATATACAAAGAGAATTTACTCCCTTCATTAGAGCACAATAAGTGGTGCACTCTCAATAAAATCCTTAAAAATCTTTCTCATTGACTCTTCCCTGGAGCCTGTCCCAAAATCTCTCCCTCAGTGCCACTCCCATAAAATTTCTTTCCTCTCAAGGTGGTGAAGAAGTGTTTATGTATGTCGGAGAAGTGCAAAGGTTTTTCCAGTTTATACCTTTTATGGAGCCAGCCACACATGGCAAGGATTGAGCATATCAACATGCCCCTTGAACAAGGTAAGAAATCTTCCAAGGTCTTTTCTATAGATTACTAGATTAATCATCCACTTAAGGCGGAGGGAGTTTTTGCGTAATCTAACAGTCATTACACCATCACCATCCTGTCACCTTCTTTCAAAATTTTATTTGATCCAAACGGCACACCATGATTCAGTCCCAACTCAAATCTCACATCATTCGACACGTGGCGCTTCCCCATTACTCCCCTAGTAACTATTTACCTATTAACGCTGCTAAAATTTATCTCCTTATCAATAAAAATCTGCTTAAATAATGCTAACCAAAACCTCCAAAAATCTATCTCGAATTTATATCCTAAAATCTATCGGTTTATCTCCTAAATCTACCTATCTCCTCAAATAAAAATCTAACTAGCAGCGAATTTGATCGAGTTGCTCTTCCCTCTTTTCTTAGTAGCCCATCCTCTTTTTTTTTTTTTTTTTTTGCAAGAGGGGATGAGGCTTTAATCTAGATGACATGCGAGAACACAAGAAACTACAAGCTCTGCATCCAATTCTTAAATTGGATCCTAAAAGCATCGCAGCTGATGTGATTGGCCTACTTGAGATCGTGGGCCAAGGCCATCAATGAATGTGTGGAGAAGACAGATTCTTACTCCTGGGACAGTGCCGGCTAATATATTCAATGCATCCGTGGATATTGGACAAATCCCAAATGATTTGTGCTTGATTATGTATGACATTGCCACAAAGGATCTGAATAACACCTGCACATATCCTGGGCTATGCCAGGACAAGTTCAGACAGAATGCACCCTCCATTTATCCCATTGAACTGGCCAAGGGACAGCCAGTTTTGGAGAAGGTGTGCTCTCCGTGCTTGGATATACTCTCTCAGATTCCTGACTATCCAAATTATGTTCTCTTATGGAATTTTCACACAGATAGCTATGTTGGAACTTCAGTTTTTGGCTTCCATCAAGGGCCCACCTTTAATGTACAGGGGCATGCTTGATGCACAACCATGATCAAAAGATCTGCATGATTATCCATGGGGTAGTTGATGCTGATACAATTTATACTTCAATTATCATCTGCTATGGTCAAAACCTTAATGACGTATGCTTAAGTTTTTCTTATTTATGTTAGATGATACATACCCTTGGTGAATGTTGACATAAGTCTCACCCCGGTCAAAATAATGCCCACTAGATGGAAGGACTCTACCACCTCAACAAATTTTTGTACTTTATTTGTATTTTTACTTTTTTACTTCAGATTGCTCTACGGCTCGGACTAACCATTGGGCATACCCAATCATTAAATTAGACATATAAATATGAGTATTATTATTATTTTAACTATTAGTATTATTATTATTACTACTACTACTATAGCATTGGTTAAGCACTATGTTATTATGGACCCACCTAATCAATCCAAATTTTTTATTTTTCCTTACTCCTTCCCTCTTTTTTGGACCATGTTGAGCATAACCCTCTTGCTACCTAGGTCCTATATTCACAATTAGTAAAAACAGATGGTCTCACATTATAATTCTTCTAAAGTAGGTCAACATTGTAAGCCATATGAATGTGCTCATGTTTGCATTTCTAATGGTGCGGCGCACCACATTGTAATTTCTAAAGGTGGTCTTGTGTCCACAAACAAGGTCACGGTTGCAAAAGCATTATGCCCTACATTTTTGTTCATGTAGTCAATAAAGTAGGACTACAAGATTTTAACAAGATTATGGGGTACTTATAAAATTGGCTTGAATGCAATGATCGTAACTAAACCTTGAATTGACTTATTTTGTCATTTTATATGTATTCAATTAAGGCCACTCACCATTAAATAGGTGACTCAGTTGGTTTGAGCCTTGGGTTTGCTCCCCATGGTCTCAAGTTCGACTTTCACTCCTTGCGTTATCCAGGTAATGTGTGCAGCAATGTATGTATCTCTTAAGAATTAATCTTTACTTGTCAGAATCGGGTAACCCCTGGGCCCACTTACTCGTTAGAATTGGATAACCCCCAGGCCAGAGGCCAAATGTCTAAAGGCTAAGCTGGCAATAGATACCTTGGGTCATAAAAAAAATGTATTCAATTAAACAAGAAATTTTTTTTTTTTTTTTTGTGGATTAGAGACCAAGGATTATAGAACAAACAAAGGGGGGATTAGGATTTGAGTTTTGGCATTAAATATGCAACCCAGTTATCCAAGTGGACCCTGTGATCACTGATAAATGATTAATATATCCCATATAAACTCAGCAAAAATGAAATCCATAATTTATTGCATATTCAATCAACTATGCAAGAAGTTATTATTTTTTATGTTGATTAGAGACAATGGATTATGGATCAAACAAAGGGAGTTGTGGATTTGGATTTTCTTGTTAAATTATTTATTTTTTAAATTTAATATTAACTATATTTGTGTAATGATTTATATGATAATATTCATTTATGTTATATTAAAATATTAATAATTTTAACAAAATTTAACTTTTTAATAAAATAAAAAAATTTTCACGGCCCACATTCGACGAAGGCCCCGAAGTGCTAGTCTTAATAAATCTAACTCTTTGGTTTTAGACGGAAACTAATATTAATAGCTTATTTGGATCTAGTGATAAGATAAAACCTTCCACTGTAATCAAATAACTCATTAAACAAAAAAAGGAAAATTAATGTGTCTTTTAATGAATTGTTTAATTGCGCAAGGTAGGTCACATTATGGCTTATCTTGGTGGCGATGAGGCAGGCCATGTCCCAGGGCTATATGCCACCTTGGGGGAATCCCTAAATTCAACAATATATTCTTGCTGAAGTTTCAAAAGTGAAGAGGCAAAACCTGGATGTATATACTATAATGCCAGACTCTGGGACTCATCAATTTCTTCATTTATCCCAAACATCTCTTTATTGTTTTTTGAACTATGGAGATTATAGAGCAAATGATAAAGTCCGTGGCAAAATATTTGTTTGTTTTTGTATTCAGCAGTGCGAGGAAAAGAAAAGGATAGAATGTGATTATGCCCTTGTGCATCTATTGCCTTTCTTAAAGGGCACGTTTGTGCCACTACGTTTCCACAAAAACATACATGGAAAGTAGAAACAGTTTTCCATGCAACAATACAATCCACATTTGATGTGTGAAAAAGTGGAAAAAATGAACCAACTTTCCTTTGTTTTTGTGGAAAAGTCTTTTTGGCGGGGGATGTTTGGACTTGATTTTCCACCAAACATGGAAAAGCTTATCCATGGATCCTGTTTTCTGCGACGCCTCACAACCGTGCCCTAAGAATTACCACATATGATCAAGATCCCACTCCTTGTACCCTATTAAAGTGGGGGAAAACTGAAGTGGAAGTGTACCCCGGAATTCATCTGTGCACGCTATTGACCAACATAATTTCTTATTGTTTCTATGGTGTTAATGGCAACTAAATATCAAATCAGAACCTTCTGACATCTCTCACATAAGCTATAGTTCAGGTCAGAAAGCGTTCAGAACCTTTGTATCAACTACCATCCAATAGAATACTCCAGTGAAAATCATTCTCATAAAAAAGAAATCAATTCTATGCATTGTTGTTATAGCCTAGGATTCGTATCCCCACTCAGTTAAGGCATTTACAAGCCAGATCAGGCTAGGGTCGGGTTTAGTTCTGTTTCATGTGGGTTGGGCAAAGTTTTACACACACAATTCGGATCAGGTATGAGTCAAGCCAATGCCGGACTTGACTGCCTGAGTAGCACCCCTGATTGTATTCTGCCTGCTGCCACTACTAGCACAGAGCTGTATTTTATCTTGAAATTTTCAGTTGGGTTAGGCCTCTCTCATCTCAACACACCAAGGACCTTTGACAGGTCGAGCTTCCACTGGTCTTCCAAATCTTGCAGGACTGTCGTCGTTTACAACCTTCTAGCATCCAGTGTGACGCATATAAGCCAATGCATATTGAATTTATCTCAATAATATTGCAATATTTTCTTGAAAATATCTTAAAGCGATATGATCATGATAACTGTACTTAGCTGTGACAACTGCGAAGGAAAAACAGGGTAAATCAAGAAGTTGAGGAAGAAAACAACGAAAGGAATCCAGAACAAAGTCAGTGCTTTATGTGGAGGGAACTTAGATCAAACTCTAAGCATTTCTGTCAGACAATGAAAATTCTTGAAATTGTGCATAATTATGTGAAAATAAGTTACTGAACTTATCAGGATTTCAACTCCATTTTTTGAGCTAAATTCTGTGTCTTACTTCAATGTCTTTTTTTCATTTTCTCTCCTTTCAAGTTGTCATATGCTCATTTCTTATAAGAGGAATTTCCACCTGCGCGGTGCGGGATTTTCAATTCCTGCCATCCACAAGCGGGAGCGAAAATCCTGCTAGTGTCATGCAAGAGAAACATTCCTTCCGAATGACATTTCTTTTATTGGAGTATGCATACATTCTACAAGTGTGATATCTATATTTTTGGCTTCAGATGGATTTTATTGCTGCAGATGTTATGCGCGATTGCTTCTTGAGCTGCAGGAAAAAGAAATGTGGTCACAGCAATCATGTGAATATTTTGGTGTTTTATACTTACAAAGGTCTCTTCAATTTTCATCTTTTAATATGATGGGTCCGCTAAGGCCAAAGAGTCCTTCAGCTAATTCTTCTATTGGTTTGTTGGATTTCAGTTGAGGCCAAAGAAGAAGATCAAGTAAATATGACAGGCATGTGTGGTGGCAGGTCCTGCAATGCAGCTTCGATGCCGTTTACATCAAATGAAAATTGGGATCCACCATGTTGGTTGTCAATTTCTACTTTTTTTTTCTTTTTTTTTTTTTTGGTTCTGCTAGACTGGAGATTTGTGATTATAATGTTTAACAATTCATTTAAACCTTCTAATCATATTGATTACATTTGTTGGGACCGCTCCAATTGAAACCGTATGCCTGTTAATGTCAATGTGCCATATTTAGAACCGTAGCACAAGCTTGCCACATCTGGGCATGGGTTATGGGAGAAAGGTGCACTGGAATGATGCCTTTTCTAATCATGGGCTTAAATTTCAGTAGCGGACTTCTATTGGTGGACAAAAACTTGTGTTTTCAAACACGAATTGCGATTGAGATTTATTTGTTTATCTGTCATGTTGATACTTTATTTTGAGCATAAAATTTAAATAATGGGGCTGGTGATATCAATGTGGAAGGGATAACATTCTACATATTTCGAACGTTAAAAGAGTTATAGCAGATGATGATTTTAGGTTAGCTACATTGTAGTTTTCCTTCAGAGGAAAAGTTGTTGCACTTTCCGTTAAAAAGGGAAATAGTGAACATCTTATGGAGAAGAAAAAAAAAAGGGAAGAAAAAAAAGAAGAAAGAGGGCAGAATTGGAGCAACTGGTACTGAATGGCTGAGAAGATGTCACACCCCGAATTCCGAGATCCTTAGGACCCTCAAAGTTCGTGGCAGAACGGTTCGACATTTCAAAATATAAATCATTTATTTAATTGAACCATTACTTGAGAGGATTCAAAGTCAACTAGATTAGTTTAAAACATCAATAGTTAAGTCATTAACAGAAGATAAACAGAAATGTCTAATACCAATGCTCTCAAAATAATAAAAAGGTATCCAAAGAAATATGACATAGTCCAATTACATAATAAAACCAAATAAACAATAAAAAGCTAAATATTGATTCGGTTCAAGATTTGCCCATTTCCCGCAAATAAGCTAAGGTTCTTCATTATTGATGAGATCAACCTTAATATCTGAAAAGAAAAACAAATACATATGAGCATAAAGCTCCACAAGTAAACAAACTATAGAACTATAGCAAACGATTATTCAATCAAATGATAGCAATCTGGGTACGATGATCAAATAATGATTAATTCAAGGATAATCCGGTAAAAATAAGGTGTTAATAAATATTAATAAGATAATGTTAACATGAATAATTTTGCAATAATTCGCGTATATTGGCAATAAAATAAAGATCACATATCTAACCTAAGAAAAAGGCATATCCCCAGCCATAATACACACATAAGGGCTCGAAGCCATAAGGGACTAGCTGCAGACTAGTTATCACGCACAAGGGGTTCCCAAGCCCCAATGTCATACCCATAAAGAGTGCTAGAGCCCGCGTGTGAGCATCCCCAAGTTGTGTTGCCCCTGCGTTGGATAATGCCTTAGAGGTCAAGGATTATATTCAAAGGTGGACCATAAAACTCAAAATTAAGTTTCCTTAGCAAAATATGATGTGGAACATTTTTGCAACATAATTAGAATTGTAACATAATTTTGGAGTCCAAGCATGATATAAATATTTCTAGCAAGGGATCATATAAGAATTTCGATATTTCAATTTCTATATCTCATGGTAGCATCAAATGAACATAGAACAAGTTCAATATTTACAATTTTGATAATTGAGGAGCTTGCAATAATTCATAAAGGTACAATCATATCAATAAAATCAATGGCCCTAGATAAGCTAAAATGCTAGGATTGAGCCCAGCATGAAACCAAGGATCACATACCAATTTAATATTTTGGAAGGCAAATTAGAAAACTCTAATACCAGAGGACTATAGTAAGGTTACTTGCCTGGATTCACGGTGATCACTTAATCAAACTTGCCATGACCTGGATGTTCTAGAATCTTGGTGTAGTTCCTTGGTCATGATAGATAACCAATAATTAGGATCCGGGTTCATGTGTAATTAATGGGTTTGGTTTGGGTAAAGGTTGAGTTTGATGGGTTGAGACATGTAGTTTGAGCCCAAATTATTAAATATTGCAAGTGGGCCCTGGGTAGTGTGACCAATAGGTTGCATCAAAGGGCTCAGACTAGAGGTTTATTTTATTTTATTTTATTATTTTTTTAAGCTTAAATGAGACCTGGCTTAATATGCCTTTGAATGGACCCATATTACTAGATTGTACCAGCGGGCCAAAATTGACTTAATTCAATCATGAATATTAGGTGGGCTTGTGGTGGTAAACTAAATGGGTTTGCTTAACTTCAAGTATTTAATACTTGTTTTTAGTGGAATATTTGTAGCACATGGGTAGGGGCCAGTATAGATTAATTAGTTCTTGGAGTTGAAGACATAAGGAGTATAACGGTGAGGTGGGTATAAGAGGAAGGACCAGGCTGTTTGGTTAGGGGAATAAGATAGTAGTAAATGGGCACGGCTACTGATTCACTTTAGAGTTGGAGATATGCCAGATTCAGAAGTGGGTTCTTGGACAGAGAAGAGAACAGTATAAAAACAGAAAAGACAAGAAAATATAGTGAAGCAAAGTCATAAACATGGCTGGTTGTGAAAATGGGTTCGGGTAGATGGTGATGTGTGGTTCTTCAAGGCGAGGGTTGAAAGTTGTTGTGTTCTGATTATTGCACCATATTTGAAATTCTGTCAGTGGGTAAAATGGGTTCAACTTTATGCATGGAGTTTGTTTGGAGGCATGGGTTACTGAGTAAAGAAAGATGGTTGGTTGCATGGCATGAGGAGTCATACTTTCTGCCAATGAAATCAAGCTAATTGGTACCTAATAACTTGTCCATTTCTAATGGGGCTATGTGCACATGACAATTGAACATGGGCATGTTCCTCCTGAGCCCAAACCCATCATCCTGCCAAGGTCAAATAATAACGTTGCTTTTCTTCTCATCCAAGTTAATCACAACAATAACATTATAACAGGTTACAGAATCTTAAGTGGCGACATTCAACTCTCTTTATCCATATCACAATTCGAAATTCTCTTTGTGACATCAAAGTTGAAAAAGGCCTTTCACCAAAAAAAAGTTTGAAAAAGCCAAAAGTATGGAAAAATACCTTTCCAACTTGCCTAAAATAAAAACTAATTTAGGAAAAACCCCGTCTCACAAAAGACATGAAACAACTTATCCACTATCCCTGCCTTGGTTATAGGAAAAACCACAAAATCCAACGAGATGGTGAGGATAAAGTATGATAAGGCAACATAGAAGCTCGAGTGTTAAACATATGAGGAGAGAAGCCAACATGGATGCCTACACAGTTATGAGGAGGGAGAACAAATGAAGAAAACAAGCAGCAAAAGGAAGGAGATGAAAATGGGTCCTTACCTTAATCACTTGATCTAAGTTGAGACAAGGTTTTGTCACAGATCTGATGATGGGCACTTGATCTAGGTAAGTTGGTTTGTATGAACAATGGTGGGGATGAGAATGGTATGGGGTGATGATGAGGGTAGCTTAGTTGTTATGCTGGGGTCATGCACACATACAACAGATCTCAATGACAAAAAGTAATAGCAGCAGAGAAACAAATGAAAAGTTCTCCCTAACTAATAAACAAAAGAAAGTAATATAGAAAGAAAGATGGAGAAATACCTAAGAGAGGACTTGGAAGAAGGTGAAAATTGTATGAGGAGGGAGGGAGAGTGAAGAGCGTTGTGGGGAAAGAAGTTGAGCAAATAATGCTGCCCCTTAATATGACGAGAGGGTGTTTTAGTGGAAGAGGAAGATATAGATATCGTGGGTTTCCTTAATGAGAAAAGATGGTAGAGGAAGAGGGAGAGTTGTAACAGATTATTGGACATGCACAACGTGGGCATGCAGTTCCCTTAATGTCAGCTAATGAGAGGAAAAAGATCTTTAAGGAGGAAAAGAGAGAAAGCACAAAGGGGCAACATGGGTTCCTCCTTCCAAATTATGGAATTGAAAATTGAATTGGGTCTCATGCCCTTATCAAACCAAGTATTTGAGATTTAGATTTAAATCTCCATCATTTAATGTTGGGTCCCACCCAAAATATGATGATATCACAAAGATGACTAATTTAATTCAATGAATGGGTGGGGTCCAAGCATGGTCCAATTTACGATCAAAATTAAATAATAAATATAAATATAAAAAAATAATAATATATAAATAAAAATCTTGGGATCGGGTCCTCACAGAAAATGTGTCCCCGTTTTCTTGATCACATTTCAACAGGTGTGGCCGCATTAACCATACTAAATGACTGGAAATTCCATGTGAAGAATTGCTTGCCAATGTTTTACTGCACTTGGCAACAAGCACCATTAACAGCTAATATGATTATGGGTAAACTGATATGCTAAAAACATTTGAAATCCAGATTATATTCTGTAAGCCTAGTTATCTGCTAATTTCATTCTAGTTCTTTAAAACATGCGCTTTCCCGTTTGAGTGCATCTTGGAGTTGGAAATAAGGAATATGATTGTCCCTAACTGTAGCTCAATTGATTAAAGACATGAGTGTTTGTGTTCCTTGGATGATTTGATTTAGAGTACAGACTCTTATCATGCATTTGCACTTAAAGTAGGGATACTCTTGGGAGAGGGTTTAGATATCCACGGAGACATGGGTTCTGATAAGTGAAAACAATGGATGCTATCATTTTCCATACTTGTGAATTAAAAGGACATCTATAATAGCAATCCAAAGCTACAAAGTATCTCTTCCTAGAACAGGTAGAATTCACAAGAAGCATATTGAAAACCATCATCCACGAGCTACAAACTCCTGTCAAGAGAACAAGACGGGGAAAACAAGTGCAGCCAACTTTAATACCTAATAATTTCGAGTTCTTTAAAACAGGAGGGAAAGAAAGTGTTTCATAAAATGGAGAAAATCAGGAAGCAAGAGAACTCAAAATAAGCAAGAAAAATTTTCATTTTAGGCATTTGGCATTTACAGGTGAAATTCCTATGAAGGTGCCTACCTAGGTACTTTGGACCAAATTTGCAAGGTTGAGAAATGGATACGGAAAGCAGTAAGCACCTTATTTCACAACGCTTTATGTAGGGGGTAACCAAGAGGTGCATGTGGTTTTCAAAAAAGAGTTCTCTAGTGACCATGTTTTCGACCATCCAGTCCGCGATGGCTTCCATCTACATCTAAGTTCTAATCGCTCATTGTGCTCTAGAGAGGAAAAGCCATGCTCCACGGAAATGGAAAAAAAAATCCCTTGTGGACCTACCTGCATCCATCATGGAGCCCATTTAACAAGGGGCATTCATCATGAAACCATATGTTGTGGCTCTGATACCAATTGTTGTGATTTTCTAACATCACACGTTGTGCACATCAACGGAATCACAAGATCAAACAAGAACAAGCCACACACAGGAAGAGACACCGAGATTTACGTGGTTCACCCAAATAGGGCTACATCCACGGGCACAGGAGGACGAACATCTTCACTATGACAAGTAAAGCATACAAGAGATTCCCACTCTCTTACCTCATCTCTCCTACGTGGTGTGGGAACACCACGGGCAACTGCCGCCGCAAGGTCTAGGGTTACAGACTATACAATATATAATCTTCGCTTTTCTTGGCCACCAAGAAAGCCCCGGTACAATTACCAAAATACCCTTGACCTTAAACTAGTCCCTGGCTAACCCAGTGACTCATCCGGCTAAACCGGAATACAAGACATAAACCCAACACCATATACTTTCTACCAAAAAAAAAAACTTCCACCTGGTGCCGAGGACTGTTACAATGACCCTAACAGCCCACCACATGTCAATCTAATTAGGTCCATCCACTGTAGGAGTGGGATCATTGGCACAAATTAATGACCATACTGAAAACTGGAGTGAAATGCACTGCACCTGTTCAAAACCAATTCTTTGAACAGGAAGCAAATTTAGAGGTAGAAGGCCCTTATCGTGCCTAGGTTTGTTGTATGGGCAAATTCTCCATAGAGAAGGTCCAGCTCTAGTCTTCTCCTGGGATAATCTTAAAGACTCCCTTGCCACCCAACCAAAACTAAATAAATAAAGATGAGGTGCTTGACAGTTGGAAATATGCAAAAACAGAGGATTCTGACTGTATCGTATAACCAAGTAAGAACTTGTGCAATACAATGAAGCCTGCATTTCCAGAGATTAATGGGTTGTTACCTGAACATCATTGGGTCATATCTGTTAATAGAATGTATTTCATCTGGTCTGAAAGATGTTCTGGATCATTTTCTGAGGTGAGCTACGGGCTGCAGATTCTAACTGAAATATCTCATCTGAACTGAGGCGCCAACCAAGAGCACCCAGATTCTCCTTCACATGTTTCACTGTCTTCACACCAGGTATAGGGACAGTGCCCTTGGAGATGCACCAGTTTATTGCAACCTGAAACAAAATAAAATAAAATAAAACAATATATAGAGAAATAATAACAGAATCACCTTATCTTAGCTGAAAAGACAAATCAGAGCATGCTCGTTGGTCCCTGAGGACCATCACTGAGATATTTAGCTCAACCCTTTTGCATCTATTACTAAGAATCATATTAAAAGATAAGGAGATTGCCATGAGGTGAGGGACAGTGGCACTGTGTGGAATGTGTCTTTTAGGGGAAGGCTCCTCTTGTCAGAGCAGGATCAACATGGGGACTTATTGACTCTTCGTGCTAATGTATTTTTGTGCAGGGATTACAAGGACTCTCCGGTTTGGAAGCATTCCATATCCGAAGAGTCCTCAGCTAGAGCTTTTCATTTGGCCTTGGAGGAGAACCTTATTTCCAGACCTTATTCTTCTTTGGTTTGGTTGGGGTTGGCTCCTTCAAGGGTTGAAGTCTGTTGTCGGCTTGCTATTGCAGCAAAGGTGTCTACAGCAAATAATTTGAGAAGAAAAGGATTGACAAATTCTAGTATCTCAAACATTTGCGTGATGTGTCGAAAAAAGTGGGAAACAGTGAACCACCTATTTCTACATTGTGAAGTTGCGGCTGGTATCTAGAGTCACTTCTTTGGCAGGTGTAGGGTAGCTTGGTGCAATTCAGAGAATATTACAGATGCGGCAAAGTCTTGGGAAGGAGGTCCTTTTGTTGGGTGCGGGCATACATTGTGGAGGATGATTCCTTCTACTATTTTATGGTCCATTTAGAAAGAAATAAATGATAGGATTTTCAAGAATGTCACATCTTCTTCAGAGGAGTCGGTTGTCTTGATCTCTTTGATTATTGCAAACTGGACTCTGATTAGAAAGGACTTCTCAAATTTTAGTCTCAATGACATTTTTGTCAATTAGGAAGCTTGCATGTGGCGTGGTCATTTTAAGATGAAGAAGTCTATTCATTGGTCTCCCCCTCCTCTTGGTGTTCTTAAGTTTAATGTCGACGGTGCTACTAAAGGTAAACCGGGCCCTGCCGGAATCAGCTAGGTCCTTCAAAATAGTAAGGGAGAGGTTTTATTCATGCTCTCCAATTATGTGGGGGTTTGTGATTCTAATGAAGCAAAGGTCTTTGCCATTTTGGAAGGCCTGCGCTATTTCTCTAGAAATTTTCATAGTGTTCTTATTGTGGAAAGTGACTCCTCTAATGCGATCACATGGGTGATTAATCAGAAGAGCAACCCATGGAAATTCCATTTCCTCTTTAATGAAATTCGGTTGTTGTCTTCCTCTATCAATGTGCACTTTCGTCATGAACTTCGATAAGCCAACTACTTCATAGATGCTTTAGCTAAACAAGGGGTTGAAAGGATATCTCCTTGGGAGGGTATTATCTAGTAATTTGCTAGGGTACAATGCTCGAGTACCTCGTTACTCTTTTCTTTTTATTGCTTCCTCTGTCTTTTTTGCTCTTTTTCCTCTCCTTTTACTCTAATTTTTTGTAATATTTTTTATTAATTAAGTAATTTGTTACCGTTCCAAAAAAAAAAAAAAAAGATAAGGAGATTACAAAGAGAACAAAACAGCCAAAATAGATTGGCTGATAATGGTATACCAGCATTACACCCAAAACAAGAGAAGAAAACTAAATAGTGAAATCAATACAAGGAGGACAGCGATCCATGCCTTTCTTGGCTAAACAATCAGCCATACCACTAGGCTGAGGTTAATTAGCTCCTTCTCGGTATATTTATTAAAATAGCCACAAGGAAACATACACGCTATATAAAAACAGTGCAGCAACCTAATCCAATCAATTAAACCAATAAAAGTAAATTAAAAATCCAAGCAAAGACACAAGTTGCTGTCACTTGAATTTTGACATAAGGAAACATGGATCACTCTTGTTAAGTAGTTAGTTTGCCAAACCTTTAATGCCTAGGCATTTTGGGTGTATTTGTTAGCAACTACTGACATGGTATCAAAGACAACACGACCCTGCTTTGAATCAGCGCAGGGCAAAAAAGGCCCCATGCTGCGTTTTGTGTGAGGGTGCATGTGTGCTGGGTAAAGAGGCCCCATGCCGCATATTGGGCAGGCATGTGATTCGTGTCCGGGTGGTGTCCGGCCCGAGGGGAAGTGTTAAGTAGTTTGTTTATCGCATCTTTAATGACTTGGCATTTTGGGTGTATTGGTTAGCAACTTTTGACAACTCTATACTCATATACACAGCATACATGTGCAAGATCCATAATATCCACACTTGTTTTAACATGGATATCCAGAGCCCAAATCACAACATCTGACGATAACTCTTTAAGTTACAGATTTTCTAGGAAGCAAGTTGACCATACATGAGGCATTGCTTAATATTGCTATCTCATTGTCCTTTTTTGACTCAAAAGTCTTCCAATCAGATTGTTAGAATTGTATGAATTCATGTGTTTTGGGCGAAATTAGGCTATGGTGCAACTAAAATGACAAATGAAAGAAGAAGAAGAAGATGGCCCCTCCTGTACAGAATTATTTGCCCAAACAATATGCAGATGCTCAAACCATGCATTATTAACTTTCGTTACTACCAGAAGCAAGTACATGTTTATTATTTAAATCTCATGATTACTACTTCTCTACGGGTCTGTCTTAAAGATTCATGATGTAACTAGGAAAATCCCTTACATACCACAAAACTCATATGACAAGCCAGTTTGATGTATCCAACTCCACATAGTTCCCACGACTGTCATCTTTGATTATTCCATAATATCCACAAGCGTAAACTCTCTTTTTACATGTTCAAAGATTCGTTCACAGAAAAATCCAACTTCATTTGCTGTTTATTGGTTTTGTAATGGTAATGTTTCCCAACATTAATACTGAAGGCATCATGATAGAAACAAATTTGAGGACTGAGTTTACTCCAACATTACTTGTGGTATAGTTTTCCCCCTCCTTTCTCCTATTTCTTTAAGTGCATTCAGTAGAGGCTTGAGACCTGGTAGCATTTGCCTAAATAGCAGAGCCCTACAGAAGGATAAAATGTAACTCCTTTAAATGAAAAATAAAGCAGTTAAATTCTGATAACTTCATTCAAGATTACACTAAAGCAAAGTATGCAAGAGGCAAAAGCAATTTCACTACCGTGGTCCACGTGGAAGCCTGGAAAGAGTATATTTCCCAGTCAGCATTCCTAATCCAAGAGGACTGTATGAAATCAAGCAGATTCCAAGAGAATCACACATGGCTTTCAGCTCCATTTGATCATTGCCCATACTCAATAATGAGAACTGCACCTGTATTTACCAACCAAAGTCTTAAATAGCACTGCCAATTAGCTATATCTGCTTCAAAAAGGAAAGCACACGACTATTGACTTTGCAGAAAGATCCATGAAGTACCTGAGCTGAGCACAGAGGAACACCTCGAGATTTAAGGTAATCATGTATCTTCAGAAGCTGTTTTGGCCCATAGTTGCTCACACCAACAGCACGGACTAGACCCTGAATGAAACATCAGCATTTAATTGGGAAAAAGAAAACATATCAGCATGACAGAATTAGCTTTAATCTTGAACACATTTCTTAATTCCTCAAATTGCATTTCAACGTGATAGGTTAGTTATTTTCTAGCATAGCTCAAACTGCATGGGTTTATATATTTTGGCGCAAGCTGCAGCATAAATGGTTATCTGATCTACCACAGAGTTCAAGAGGCATGAAAAACGGAAAGCATGGTGGGATTTTTTTATTGGTAACAATAAAATATAATAAAATAGGAAGGATTACAGCCAAAACAAGCATTCTTTTGCAAGGGATCGGGAAAAAACAATGGTATAAAAGAGACATACTAAAGAGAACAAAAAGGACAAAAAATAGAAAGAATCTACACAGTAAAAGCAAGCAAATCAGAAGATCTATACACCCCTTGTTCAAATAGGGCATCTGCAAAACTATTGGCCAGCCTGCCAAACATGCTGAAACTTGACTCGGAGTAAAGACGAAATAGACATAATCTCATTGTAGCAGAATTGAAACCTCCAAGACATTTTAACAGAAATCATTGAAAAATTGGTGGGACAATGACTATCTTCTTTCTTGCCAGAAATCACTGCAAATTTTGATGGGTGATATCAATTGGAGGTGAGTAGAAACAAAGTATTCCATCTAATTTGCTGTCCAGTTTCAATGCTACCTCAAACAGAAGGGATACCAGATAACAGGTCGCCATCCCTTCTGCCAAAAAATTCCAGTTAGGGGTACATTAGAATAACATTAGAAAATTTCAATTCATGCAAACAAATTAAAGCATGCTTTCTCGAAAAGTTTCCCATTTGATCCTAATACTTCTTCAGAAGATTAAAATGCAGCATTGTCCTTGACCAAATATAATCCCAGAGTATTAAGAACTCTGGTGCACCTTCTTCTGTGTGAAAGCAGGAAATAAAAGAGAAACCATTTGCTTCACTGATTCAGACAATACATATATTTGCATTGAATTTTTTTTCTCACCTTAGAATAATGTGTTTCTAAGAATAATTGTGCAAGAAACGTATCATCATTGTTGTAGCCTTATCCCATCTATCTACATAAGCTTTGTGAGCTCTATTTTTCCATTCAACCATGTTCTCTGTAACTCCACTGATAATTATATCTTTCCTCACTGATTCTTTCCTTCCAGGTTTCTATTGTCTCCCCTTCCTCTTCGTTACTTGAACTTGTAACCCTCCGATACATTCTAAGGGGCTATTTTCAGTCTTCTTTGTACATGTCCAAACCATCTCAGATAGAAATCCTTAGTTTTCTCTTCTGTTGAAGCTGGTTGTACATTTCCTAGTATATACCATTTCTTGTAACTCTACATATCTGTCTTAATAAAAAAATCTTAGCCCCTTTACCTTCTGCTCATCTCTTAGTTGCCCAACATGCAGCTCCATACAACAAATCAAGACCGTTATCTTATAAACAGAACTGGTGGATGACAATGATGAGACATTAGAAAGTGACAATGACAAAGGCATGTAAAACATCCTTGTATTGATTAGTTTTGTAATTCTTGAGGATATATTTCTGCATATGATATGGTGCTTACATGCAGCTTCAAGGGTGCAGGATAAAAGTTTCCTTACATTCAAAATTTTGTTCCGTTTACACCAGAATGGCATAATATCTGAGGAGTGCTGCAGCTGATTGAACATCCAATATAAAAAGTGTAAGGATTTTTGTGTGTTGGATAATTCATGGGTTGGACAAAACTCTGGGTCTATTGAGTTTTATTTTATAATTTATTTTAGATGGACTATGGTTCACGTCACCATAACAGCTGAAGTGAAGAATCAGAAAATAGGGCAAATGCTTGAGCGGACCTACACGTGCGCTCGAGCGGATAGAGACAGAAGCTCACGCGCTCAAGCTAAATGTGTTCAAGTTCAAGCAGGCCTGACAAGAATTGCACTGAAGTGAAAATAACTGCAAGTTTTATTCATGCACTCGAGTGCATGGCGAAGAAAACCCACTTTCCTGTTTTGGAATTATTTCCTAATTGTGCCAGAACTGCTTGTTCCAATTATACTTGGACTATTCCTTAAGGTCACAAATTGTGGGTTATATGTATGGGTTTTCTCTCAACCCTAATATACAGGTCTCATTATTCTGAGTGGAGAATACAAATTGGAGATCACCTTACTTCTCTAAAGCTTCCATTGAAGAGATTGGGTTGAAGCTTTGTTCTAGAGAGTTGTTGCTTCTACATCTCTTGTAGAAGATCATCTTCTTTCGTAGAAGATTAACAAATCAAGCGTAATTTGAATATGATGCAGTGGATCGTAGGGAGTCATTGTGGTGTGAAGCTGTGAAAGGAAAATTACAGTCCTTAAGTTGCACGAGAATTGGATAAAAGTTGTGATTATATCTCTTATAACTGTGTGATTCATAGTGCTTGATTTTGGTCCATGGTAGGACTCGTGGTTTTCCCCGGTTTGGATTTTCCACGTTAAAATCGTGTGTCCTTTTGCTTGTGTGGTTGATTTTTTATTTGCGAGTTCTTTATTCTTCCGCCATTGTTAATTAAACTGCAACCTAGAAATCACATCCGGAAATGGAACTTTCAAAAAGAGATTGAATCTTTAGATTAAATTTCATCAAGCCCTTCAAACGTGATAGTAACTGAGACTGAGAACAAATGAGTAAAATGGAGAAGCATCAATAACAATGACCATCATAAACACAACCTTATCCAAGTAATGAATATGTTGGCCTAGAAAAAGGTTGTCAACAAAAATGGCTATAAATGACCTAAAACTGAAATAATAACCTTCTCATACATTGCCACTAGACCATCCCAAAGTGCCAACTCCTGTAGAGGAGCATAGTTTGCCGTTGACCAGTGCAATTGCCCGATACCAATCTGCTCAAGTTGTAATCGGTCTAAAGAAGACCTATAAAATGAATTTACGCCAATGTATTTAATTACTTATTTCAGTAAATACAATGGTACTACTTCAATCTGGCTAAGCATTGTATTTGCAAACAGATTAGAACATTATTGGCTTAGGCAAATAAAGACAAAGGATGAACAGTTATATCTTCACCATAGCAATTTATTTTAATGGAAATTGATAGACACATGAAGTATGATATTGCTTTCATAAGTACATTAGCTGAAACCATTTGGAGTAACTTTCTTGGGAGATGCAATCTAGCATGGTGTTGTCCAAAGAATATTGCGGATGCAGCTAATGCTTGATGTGGTGGGTGTTTTGGTGGGTGTGGACGAGTCTTCTGGAGGATGATCCCTTTCGCGGTTTTGTGGTCTATTTGGAAGGAAATGAATGATAGGACTTTTAGAGGCACTTCTTCTTTTGGCGAATGACTTGATTTCAAAAGTCACTTTGAAGATTGCGAAATGGGCTTTAGTTAAAAAGAAGTTCTGTAATTTTAACTTAAATGATATTCTCCACAATTGGGAAGCTTGTATGGGGTGTAGTCATGTTAAGGAAAGGAGACATGTCCCTTGGTCTCCTCCACCTTTAGGGTTTTTCAAATTCAATGTAGATGGTGCTTCAAGGGGAAAGCCAGGGCCTGCAGGAATTGGAGGAGTGCTTCGTAATTTTAGGGTGAGGCGTTACTTATATTTTCCAAGAATGTGGGAATTTGTGATTCCAATGAAGAGGAGGTTCTAGCTATCTTGGAAGCTCTTAGATTGTTTTCAGGAAAATATCATGGCTCTCTTGTAGTGGAAAGTGATTCCACCAATGCAATAGCTTGGGTTTCTACTCGGAAGGCTAACCCGTGGAAATTTCAATTTATTTCAATGAAATTAGGGAATTATCAGCTAACATAAATGTCACTTTCTGTCATGAGGTTAGATCCGCAAACTCTATGGCAGATGTTCTAACAAAATAAGGGGTTGAAATGCAATCTCCTTGCATAGGTGTGGTTATGTAATTGGTATTGGGAGTGGTTCAATGCTCTTGTACATTCTCTTTTTCTTTTCTGATTTTGTTTTGTATCCTTTGTTGCATTTGGTTTATTTTAATGAAGTATCATTACCATTCCAAAAAATAGTACATTAAAACGTCACAAAAGAAGTGTACAAATTCATGTTATGCACTCCTGAAGGAGCAATATCAAGGATGCATACTGGCAAGCTTTCACAAACTGTCCAGCTGTTAGACGCCAGGGATAAGCAGCCAACTTCGTAGCAATGACAACATCCTCTCGAGATCCCTTCGGTCCTGGAATACATATGCGACCATATTCATTAGAAAGAAGAGTCTAAGAAGAGTTCTAAAAGATGTTTCATTTAGAATGATGGCATTGAGCCAACTTTATGCAAAGCGAAGTGTGTCTAGAATATGGGTAGGGACTATGGAAGCATACATGCTATGATGTTTTCAAAAGCACTTGAGTGCAATGTTTCATTGTACACTGAATAAATAATGCACAAGCATTAAATACTCAAAACTGCAAAAAGATAAGCATGATTTAGCACATGACCAGCTATGTGTAATGCATTTTAAATGCCCCATGACTTTATATGTATGTGAAAATTTTCTCTCAAATCTGTGCATGGTTGCAGTTTAAAACAAGTATTTTATATGTATAACCAAGTACATAAGCAAATAAATACACAACTATAACTTAATGACCTTGAAACTCGCGGATAAATTTCCCAAGAAGCTTCTCACTTTGTCCATTTAATCTGCCAGTTCCATAGGAATCAGCAGTATCAAAAAGAGTGATTCCATTTTTGACAGCCAAATTAAAAGTCTCTTGCAGACTGCCATCCATTGTTTCTTCATATCCCCAAAGTAGTCGGTTGCCCCAAGCCCAAGTGCCAAATCCCATTGGAGAAACCAATAGCGGGCCAATTTTAACCTGACAAGAAGACACGAAGATGTTATGAACTTGGCAGAACTGAAAGTGAGAAGACACATTTCATGAATAAAACCAAAAGAATGAGCTTTTTCAGGAATAAACCAGTACAACAAGAACCATGGCCTTGAATGTCGGTTTGTGTCTCATGGATAGGGCTGTTGGAATTATTACTTTTAATAATCCAATGTGGAAATCAAGAAACCTACCTAGGGAATCCAAAAGCCACTTTGGGAAGTCTAAAGTCAGCTAGAAAAGCCAAAGCATCATGAATGGGTCACTGCAGCAATAAGAATTTATTGTGATCCACAGCTCCATTCAGCTACCAATATTTAATATGATTCATTACTCTATTGTAACATGTAGTGTCCTTTGGGTTTCCCCAAGTATCCTTTAGCTTACAATATAAGGTTGTGTTGCAGTTGTTTTGAAGAGTGTGTGAAGAAGGTTTATCAATCAAGAGTCTAAGTGTTTGGTGTGGAAAAGTTTCTTGTTATCTTAAGGTTTAGATTAACATATATAAGTGCTTTGGTCATTTGATTTTGAGTAGGGGCTCTGTATGGCCTTTTGGCCGTACAATCCCCACATACACAAGCACGCACTCCACGCCTCCTTTTGTCTCTACTGGAACCTCAGTATTCTGTTCTGTCAACCTTAGTTTCCATAATTAAAACCTGAATATTTGCTACTACGAACCTTAGTATTCACAAAATAAAATTTTTAGTTTCATTAAAGTAATAGCTGCACATTTCATCAGAGTGGTACCAGAGCATATATCATCACAAGGGCTGCCCACAACATAATGGTCCATTACAGCCTCATGTTTTTTTCCCCTTTTTCTCTTAAAAGAAGCCGATATTTGATGTTCCTTCTTTTTTGGAAATTCACATTTAATCTTCAATTTTAACCACCCAGTATATTCAATTCCTATGAAATTTTTCATGCAAACAAACAGAGGCTTGGAGAATTTTTTTCAAAAAAATAAAATAAAATAAAATAAAAATCTCTACACTTCTTGGTGTTTAGGGAGTTTTAGATGCAAATGAAACTCTAGAAAATTATATGATGTTTAAAAAATGAAGTTCAACAGTTTTGAATATCATGCCATAAAATTGGTAGCGATCGATTTGCATCACAGAAACCTTTAGTCAACCATGCCAGCACCAAATGTCACATTTGGGTCTTTTTAAATGCGCATTTTGAGCTCACCCTGCATCTATACAAATTTTGCATCCTCTATAAACAAGGAAGATCTGGTTTTTCCATAGAAGCTACTGGGGTAAATTCAACACCAGAGCCTCTTTCCATAAAACTACACGTGACCCACTATTTTTCACAAGAAAAACTCAAACAACAGCTCCAAAACTCAACGTTACTATCCTTTCCAGTTCAGTTTATACATTGTTCTTCCAACAAGAAACAGAAAATTATGTTTTTTAAGAAACAGTATAGTATATAATCTTCAATAAAAATTGGATTTTGACCGGGCAGCTTTCGTTGCGGATTATGATAAAGGGTCTTGTGGAATGACCAAGTGTCTCTACGGAAAACCCAGTTTCATTTTAATCAGAAATTGAACAATATTGATGTAATCTTCAAAAACGACGATAGATAAACACAGAGAGACAGACAGAGAGAGACCTTTTGCCATGGCCAGAAGAGAGGTCCGAAGCGAGGGATCTGTAAGGATTTGAAGGAAGAAGATGGTGAAGGATTTGAAGGGATCTCAGCTGAAGCTTTTCTGCTGCTGCTGCTGCTGCTGAAGTAAGAAGAGACAGGAGTTCCCGCGAAGATAATAGCCATATCCTCAGTTCAGGATTTGCTGTGTGCTCTTTTTTCAGCGAGTGTGGTGGATAGAGGCATTATTTTGAGGCCAGTGGGCTAGACCCAGGTCTAAGTCCTCCCAGCACAAGATTAAAAACGGCTGGGCCAATTCCTATGTTTGTCGAGCCATCTCATTCTTAGCCTGACATTTACAATCAATAGTTTACATGGAAGGGAAATTTTGAGAAGGGTGTAAAAGTTTTCAACAATGTTTTCGATCAAATTATCATGATAAAATTTTCTAAAAAAAGATAAACATACCTTTTATATGATTTTTTAAAAATTTTATTTACTATAAATTATTTAAGATAAATAATAAAGTTCAACCTAAATGACCGAGTGGGCCCCTCTTAAAGTACCCTTTTATGTATGGATGGTTAAAAAGGGGATTCTAAATTACTTAAAAACCAGCTTTATTAAATGGGTATCATTGTGAGAATCAGTTTGACTAGTTTTAGAGACGAAAGAGCTTAAGAAAACACAAAAACCCATCATATGGCACTTGGAAAGGGCATTTTTGTCAGCTTGGGCCTTAGTTAAAAGTCATCGGGTCAGGTTTGGATTAAAATATTGGGCCCATTTATTTTATGGGGTGGGCTTGGGCTAAGTGGTAATAAGTCCGGCTAGGCAAAAATAAATGGATTAAGTTGCAAGTTCCCCTTCTTAGATTTCTTATGTTATATGCAAATCTTCCATCATAGAAATTTTAAAAATTATTTATCCAAAAACACTATCAAGAAGAGCAAACAATGTTCATTCTAATTGGTTTATATTGGACGGAGATTTAACGCAGTTCTCTTTTATTAATGAGCCATATTCTTTTATTATAAAAAAATAAAAAAAAGAGGCAGCGTTAACTCAAAGGTCATGAAAAATAGCTTTATTTAAAAATTGCATTTACTTTTAATAAAGAATTTTTAGTTTTTTATTTTTTTTGCATTTGAGATAGATTCCTTTAAACATGATTGTGTATATTAAGAGGAATTGATACATGATAACCATGTTGGCCCCACTAAAGACCAACATAAGAGTGCTTAACAAGTATGCCTAAATAGGGCTAAGCTCAATTAATTATATAGGTAGGGCTTGGGCTTAATATATTTTATATGGGCTCGGCCTAGGCCAGCCACTTATGCCCCAAGCCGAGCTCTGGTTAGGCTTGGTCTTAAGGTTTTAATCCAAGCCCGGCCCGGGTTTTGCTTGGCCCAGCCCAGTCTTGCTCGTGAGCACCCTTTTGTAGAGGTTGTTTATTTATAGTCATTTTACGAACGCAAATGATTTACTTGCATAGTGGTTACGCATATTTACGTATGTTTAAGTTGATTTACATATGGTGCGTGTAAATAGTGTGTAAGATGGGTGTGTAAACGGTGTAGATTTGTGCCCAAGGCTTTCACACCTTAATAGATAGTAACATGAATCGCATAGCACTATCACAATGCAGGTGAATAGTGATTTTGGCTTCATCACCGTCTATTACGTATTTATTTTGCATTTTTTCAGTTACCTGAGACCCAAAATTCAAATTTGAACCGTCTATCATCTTCAAAAGGCCTATCATGACCATGGCACAAAATTTCAACCGTTGATTTTTCCTAAATTGTGGGATATTTGAAAAAAAAAAAAACTCTAGGCGTGCAATCCATCTGTTTTAGGTATCTATGTGCCCCATATTCATTCATGATCTGAACCATTCAAACTCTTTAAAAATCTAATTACGGCTGTGATACTAAGTTTGACAACTCAAATCATGATGATATATGTAGTGGATTTTATAACTATTTTGATGTCCCTTGAACTCATTCTGATTTTTTAAATGTTTATATGTGTGTGGGTCCCACAATCATGATTTGAACCATTTTAACTCTTTAAATTGACAAAAAAGGCCATGGGCCAAATTTCAACCATTGATTCTTCCTAGATTTTTAGATTTTTTAAAAAAATTTAAATACAAAAATCTATAATTTTGAAATTTTTAGGCCCCATTGTTATGATGCAAACCGTTGATCCTTTTCAGAATGGTTATTTTTTTTTGCTAGGATTCATGTATTATGCCTTGATTCATTATATATTTTAATAAATTTATAAAAATGGTCAAGGCTTTTGTGGAAATATGGTTAATCATTGAATGCATTCATATTTACATATGATGAGGTGTGAAAATAACAAACATGAGATTGTATTTCATATGTGAGTGATTTGCATATGTATAGCATTTTCACATCACATGTGAAATTAACGAACGACTCCCAAAAAAGGCTTGGCGAAAGTCCTATCTTTGTTGAGCCATCTCATTCTTAGTTTGATGTTCACAATCAATAGTTTGCATGAAGGGAAATTTTGAGAAGGGTATAAAAGTTCTCCATGAATTTTTCAATGAAATTACCTTCATAAAAAATTTAAGAAAAATTTAATAAAAACATCTTTCTATTATTTTTAAAATTTTATTTGGTATAAATTATTTAATAGAAATAATAAAGTTCAACCTAAACGGTCTAAAGAAGACCTGAACTAGCTTTATTAAGTGAGTATGATTATGAGAACTAGTATGGCTGGTTTTAGAGAGGAAAGAGCTTTAAGAAGACAAAAAAAAACCATCATATGGCATTTGGCAAGGACATTTCTATTATTTATAAAAAAAGATTACATAGTAACCTTGACTAAAAGAGTGTGAAAAACTTTTTATCTCCTTGTTTCTTTTTGATAGCACGGGGGTAGGTTCCTTTGCGAGACTATCACATATGAGGAGATAAGAAACTCATATATAAAAAGAAAGTTTAGCTCCTTGAAAGTCACATATGACATATATGAGGAGAAGGAATTTACTTGTGCAAAGAGAGAAACTCTTGCCTCTCGTGATAAGAAGAAGATGTGACATGATTAATTACTTTTATCTATTTTTTAAAATATTCAAATCTTCATATATATATATGTACACTATTTTTAAAAATATTCAAAAAATAAGCCAAAAGTTCATACTTTTTTTTTAAATAAGAAATTTCCCTTTACAGGAATCTTGTAATTGGTCTAATAACTGAGCCTGACCTTTTAAGCCCACAAGCTAGAACCTGGCCTAAAATTTCAGGGAAGACAAAAGATGAGAATGATGGCAGAAGTCGAGTGGAGGTGTTTGTCCCAGATTTGAAATCGTTTCTTTTATAAGAAAAGAAACAAAGAGAGAGAGAGAGAGAGAGAGAGAGAGAGAGAGAGAAGGGGCAAAAGGATGGATTCTTCTCAGAACTCTTCCTCTGCTTCAGGAGCAGCAGCAACAACAGGAGGTGGAGGAAATGTTCAGAGCAGCAGCGATCCCAACGAAGAGGGGAAGCAGAACCTGAACCAGGTCATCAACTCCATTGACAAGACCCTCGGCCTCCTCCACGAGCTCCACCTCACTGTCTCCTCTTTCAGCGTCGCCTCCCAGCTTCCCCTCCTCCAACGCCTGTAATCCTCCTCCTCCTCCTAGGGTTTCTAATCTCTCCTTTCTTTCTTTTTCGGATTTCTTCTCTCTTAGGGTTTCAATTTCCAGGAACGCGGTCGTGTCCGAGCTCGACGCCATGCAGCGATTGGCGGAGAATTGCAACATTCAGGTCCCGATGGAGGTCGTCAAGTGAGTCCGACCCCGTTTCGCCTTTCAAATCTAATTTGCTCGGCGGTATCTTATTTTTTTTAGTTTTCTTCTCGCCTTTCAGCTTGATTGACGATGGAAAGAATCCAGATGAATTCACCAGGGACGTAATCAATAGCTGCATTGCTAAGAATCAGATCACCAAGGGCAAAACCGATGCCTTTAAGGTGGGTTTTGATCCTCCTTTCTTTCTATGTATTATTGTTATTGATCTGTTTTAGATCATTGTTTGTTGTCGCGCGGACTAGCTCTGATTTGCTTTCTCCGGGAATTTCCATTGTAAATTCACTTGATTGTGTTTTTTAATGGGTCAAACAAATGCACTTTGGGAAAGCCTTCAACCTTTGCGGCGCAGGAAAGAAGATCCTTGCATTTGGTTTGCCTGGAAATCCTGTGAGCTGTTGAGTCTGTTTTAATCTTTTTGCTGTCCCTGCTATGCGCCATCTTGCCCGATCGACTAACCCTCAACTCCAGAGGTTGTTGTATACTTGCTAAATCAGTTCTCTTTTTTTTTTTTTTTTGTCTGATTTTATATAGCCATTTCAGCTGCTCTGTTTCAATTCCTGAAACTATGCATTTACTGCAATAATTTATTTTACATAGTATATGCCGAAAGCTTCTTTGGAACGGGTATATGATGTGCCTTTAGATGATCCTTGTTTCCATCTTTAACGAGTGATAACGGTGAAGGGAATTGAAGGTGTCCATGCCTCTTGTGGTGACTTCTGATTATCGTATGTAAAAATGGCTACTTAACAATATCTGAGTTGAAAATGAGAGCCCCTTCAAGTGGTTCGGAAAAGGAATGAAATTTTCTTTGAATTTGATTGCAAATTTTGGGCATTGCTCAAAATAGATATTGATCGAGAATGGCAAAGTTGGGATGGGTAAGAGATTGTTGGTCGCTATTCGTGTCAAATCTCTCTCCGGTAACCACGACTAAGGAGCAATTTGAGTTATTCAAGGAGGCAGGACCAGTTTTTGATGTATTTTTTTCCAAAAGACAAGATCACTATAAAAGGCAGAGGATCTGGATTTGTTCGTTTTAAAACTGAATGGGATGCAAACAGGACGATCAAGAAGTTCTATGTGAGGTTTTTGGGAGGAAGGACAATTGGTGTTCAGAAGGCCAAATTTATTGATAGAAATTCTAAATACCTTGAGCAGAGACTGCCTATTAATGATCGGAGGTTTGAATCTGGTGTTGGCTATCTGAGAAGATTAAATCCAAATCTGATTTGTGAGAAAAGGGATGAGGAGATATAGGAAACTCAACAGGTTTGGATTGGGGGAAAGGGTGATTGAAAAGTGATTAAGATTGCAGATTCTCTATCTTCAGCTTTGAAGCGGCATGCATGTTATTCGTTTGTAGCAACAGCTAGTCGAATTGATGTCACTGCCTGTGATATTCAAGGGTGGCCATTATTTAAGGAGGGCATTCAAGCGGAGGTGAAAATGTTAAACTGTCAGGATTAAGCCTCTTGGGCAGGAGGATTTCTCTAAGATGATGAGGTTGGAAGCTGGTATGACTGATGGCATGATTAGAAGGTTAGATCGGTGGAGTGAAGTTATAGGGCCTGTTTTACACCCTGTTTGGGTTCCTTGAAGGAATCCCTTTGCATGCGTGGCATGAGAGGGTTTTTGTTCGTATTGGTGAATTGATCTAGCTTGTGTACTTATCTTGAAGGATCCTCATCGAAGATTGCCAGATGTTGTTGCCTTGGAGTTTGCTAGGATTGGATTCTCTGTTTCCCTCAGCGAAGAAGACGGCTGCAGAAGCTCTGGAGAGATGCACTCGTTGGAATTGCATTATCGGAAAACTGATTTGCTGGCAAATCTCATTGCGCCACGAACTGATGAAATTCTGAAAATTTTGTGCTATAATCCAGCGCCATTTGGGTTTCAAATTTAAAAACTAATTCCAGAGAGTTTGTTGCTGCAAATTTGGTAATGGATCCAAGATCAGACGACATTAGGGGAAAATCTCCTAAAGTCTCTGCCCAAAATCATGCCAATCATTATCATTCATTACAAGAGCAAGAGGAGGCTGGTTTCGTCAAATTCCAGGGAGGAAACTGAAAGTGCAACAGCTAGATCTCACCAAGTCCTTGTGGGGGGGGGTTAATAGGACTATTAAAAATTTCTTTCCAGAAAAGAGGTTTTATAAGTGTGCAATAATTAAAATTAAGAGTCCACAAGTAAGATCAAGAGAGATGCTCAAAGTTGTGTGTGCCGACAGTGTATAGAAATGCTATTCGAATAAGGAAGATATAGCTTAAAGAAATGATCAACACAAGTAGAAAGGATATAAGGCATCCACCACACACAACAAGTAATAAACACAGTAATTTATAGTGGTTCAGTCCTAGACCTACATCCACTCTCAAGAACAATCTCTCTTGATTCCACTAAATATGAGGTACTTACATGACAAACACCTCTTGCAACAATTTTTGATCCGGTGGTTTGTCTTCCACCAACTGGATTTTTTGATCAGGTGGTTGATCCTTGATTTAGTCTACTAACTACAATAATTTTTGATGTGGTGGTTTGTCTTCCACCAACTACAGCAGAGAAAATTGAAATATAGAAGAACACTCAAACAAGGAATTGTATACCTTAGTTTTGAGTGGTGCTCTTGATGCTTGAAAGACTACCTCCAAGCTTTGACCTCTTGTTCTTGCTCCTTGGTGATGAAGATCTTCAGATGAGTGTTCAGCCAAGGGAAGAGGTTTTAAGAAGGTTTGGAAGGCTAAGATTTTCTCAAATTGAATGAAACCTTTCCTAAATGCACAACTACTCTTCTTGGAACAATAATGGCACTTTAAGAGTTGTAGAGTAGGTGGTTGTGGGAGCTTTTAGTATGGTTTTACTAGTGGTGCAAAGGCTCAGCTATGCTGGGATTTTACTCAGTTTAGTGAATGTCTCTGGAAGAAAGGGGAGGTCCTACTTAAATACAGATAAGCTCTAACGGTTAGATCTACGGCTAAGAACAAAAAGGCCAACGGCTTAGCCGTATGCTCTGACAACATCCAACGGCTAGTTTGACTCAGATTCAACGTTATTCCTTCTTACGGTTAAGATTACGGTTTAGCCGTAAATCTTTATACGGCTTAGCCGTGAGCACCTTCCGGCCTAGCCGTGGGTCAGTAGTAAGCTGAAATCTCTCAAAATTGCTTTCTAGAAAGTGGCCCGTAAACTTTACGGCTTAGTCGTGAATCATATTACGGCTTAGCCGTGAAGGCCTTCCGGCTTGGCCGTAAGGTCAATTGTAGGCATTATATGGCTAAGAGCACTCTCTGGACAGTGGCCCGTAGATTTTACTGTTTAACCGTGAATCATACTATGGCTTAGCCGTATCCCTTTTTCGGTGCAGCCTTAGGGTCAGCCGTAGAACAAAAGATTCAAAAATTTTCTCTCTGGAGAGTGAGCTGTAGGATCTACGGCTTAGCCGTGATCCAAGCCGTAGTTCAAAGACAGGGTGTTTAGAGGCCCTTTTTCCCATTCTGTTTCTACGGATATTAAGAGTCAATGTTACCTTATCCCTTGGCACTCAAAGAAGATCTTCTAGATGATGGACTTGACTGATCTTGCTCTTTCTTGATCTTGCTTGATCTTCACTAATAAACCTTGAGCTTCCTTGTTCTAGCTTGATCTTGATCTTCATAGATGTAACTTGATCTTTCTAGAGCTAGACAAGACTTGGGTTACGAAATTGACAACACATTCTTACAATGACACCAACAATCTCCCCCTTTGTTAATTTCGTGACAAAAATATACATAATGAAGAAGATACAACATTGTAACTCAACTATACGATACAACAAGTGTTACTATATAGAATACACCTTAAACAAACAATTCTACATAAGTCCTGAAAGTTTAACAAATTGAAGCTTCCCCTTAGATGTTGCTTGTCCTGCAAAAGTTTTTAAACACAATGTATTAGAAAGGTGGGAGGTTAGAAAGCTCCCCCTAAAGTTAGTAATATAATTCTCCCTCTTTTTGGCACAATATTGACAAAGAGAGAGGAAAACACCAGAACCAGCAAAGCCAGTAAACATACGCATAGAACAGTGCATACATAGAGAATCAGTGCGTGAGTAAAGAGAACATGGTCAATACAGGGTACAAGCAAGAGCCACAGTACATAAAGAGTGCATTGCCCAAAAAGGTGTAACTAAACAGAGTGCATAATCATAAGACAAAGTACAGCAAGGTTCTCAAGAATGTAGCATCAACAAAATACATGACAGAAAACTAAAAACATCAATCAGATGGAGGAGAGGGGGAAGGAATCGCCACATCGTCTCTCCGGCAGCTTTTGGAGATTTTTGAAAGGTAGTGAAAGGATTTCTTCAATAGCTTCTCCATCTTTGTTTGCCGTTGTTCGAGCGCTGCCAGCCGAGCTTCAAAAGAGGTAGAGGAAGAAGCCGGGGGAGGAACCGGAACCGGGGGAGCAGTAGAGGGTGCTATAGGAGGAGGCTCATCCGGCGAGTCTTCTTCATCCCCAGAGTCATGATAGTGGGGACCAGCCGCTTGTTGCTTGGAGAAGCGCATATTTTGAATATTGACACTCCCAAAGGTGGGGTGAGACTTAGGAGCTTCATCAGATGGTAAATTCACCTCACAATGAAAGGCAAGGCGAGTCATGAGATACCCAAACACGCAAGCATTGGTGCCTCTACCCGGACATAGCCAGAAACGAATAATGGAAGCACAAATAAGAGAGGGAAGGCACACTTTGACCCCCATATGTACAGAATAGAGGACATTAACTATGAAAGGGGTCAGGTCAGAGAAATTGCCCCTCCTAGGATAGATATTACACGTGAAGATTGCATGCAAGATCCAGTAGTGAGGAAGCAAGGAAGCTGCAGGGAGGAAGCCCTTGTCCTTCCAAGGGATGGTCTCTCCACAAAGAGCGAAAGTGGCAGTTTGTTTTTCCTCTTCGGAGAGAGAATCCTTGAGGACCGAAGGGGGCACATCAGAAAGAGGAACACACAGAAGGGCAGAAATGATGGCAGGAGTGATGACATTGGTGTCATCAGTGAAATCAATCTCAAAAGAGAGAGAGTCTAAGGATGCTGCCTTGATGGATGCATACATGGTTCGCACAATAGATGGGAAGCCAGGACCACCCCATTTGAGTATATTTTCCCACCCAACCGTGGTGAGGAGGGTATGAACTCCATAAGTTTCAACAGCAAGGATATTAACACTTCGCTCCACAGTAATCGGACGGGAGAAAAAGGACCTATCTCGAGTGGGTTCCCATGGAACCAAAACTCTGGGAGAGGGTGGAGAGCTCTGTCGAGGTCGGGAGGAGCTTCCTGAGGCTCTAGGCCTTTTACCCGTGGGGTAAGCATTTTTGGTCCGTGGAGGCATAGCGACCGAGCGGATGTATTTAGACAAGAGTAAAACCAATCCATAAAAAGGAACGTAAACCAAAAACCAAAAAAGGAAGAAGCATACAATCGACACAGATGAAACAAGTACAGCAAAATGAAAATAAGAGAAGAGGAAGAGTGGATCAAAACGGTGGAGGCAAGGGAAGAGTATACCTTGAGGAAGAAGGCCAGAAGATGAAGAACGAAGAGAAAAAGAAAAAAAACAGAGAGGTTAGGGCAGAAAAATAGATCCAGGCGTAGTGAGAAAGAAAACGGAGGGACAGCCTTAAGTACACATCGGCGCGCAGAACGAGGATGAAAATAACCCTGTACGGCTTATAGCCGTAGAGTATTTTACGGCTGTGCCGTAAACCCTGATGGTTGAGCCATAGGGTAAAAGTTTGCGCAAATACGGGTTAACCGTAGAGAGATTACGGCTTATCCGTGAAATGACTTACGGCTTAGCCGTAGGTCTTGGGCAAAACACAATTTATTCCAAACAGTAAACACCAATCGATTTCCTCAAATTTTCAAATTTTAACACATCAAGAGGTTTGGTCAAGATGTCTGCAAGTTGATGTTCAGTCTGAATATATTCAAGTTCAATGATTCCTTCTTCGACCAATTCCTTAATGAAATGATGTCGGATATCAATGTGTTTGGTGCGAGAGTGCTGGACCGGATTTTTAGAAATATGTATGGCACTCGTGTTATCACAATGCAAGCTCATTATTTCTTGTTTAATGCCATAGTCCATAAGCATCTGCTTCATCCACGAGAGTTGAGAACAGCAGCTTCCGGCAGCTATATATTCAGCATCTGCAGTGGAAAGAGATAGAATTTTGCTTTTTACTATGCCAAGCTACTAGACAATTTCCAACATAGAAACAGCCGACACTTGTGGATTTTCTATCATCTAAGTTTCCTGCCCAATCAGCATCTGAGTATCCAGCAATGGAAGATGATGAGTCATGAGGATACCACAGATCATATTCAGTTGTATTTGCAATGTACTTAATGATTCTTTTTACAGCAGTCAGATGGGATTCTTTCGGATCTGATTGATATCGTGCACAAGCTCCCACACTAAATGCTCTATCTGGCCTACTTGCAGTAAGGTATAACAGGCTACCGATCATACTTCTATATAGGCTAGAGTCAACCCCTTTACCATTAGCATCTTTAGTAAGTTTGATGGTTGTACTTATGGGGGTTTTGACATGTTTCTCAGCCATTAGACCAAATCATTTTACCAATTCTTTTGCATACTTGGACTGGAAAATGAAGATACCATCACGTAATTGTTTGACTTGCAAACCTAAGAAGAAATTCAGTTCGCCAACCATACTCATTTCGAATTCAGATTGCATTAGATTTGTGAACTGCGCAGTCAATTCGTTACTCGTATAGCCAAATATGATATCATCTACATATATTTGTGCTATTAAAACTGACTCTCTTGTTTTTTGGATGAAAAGAGTTTTATCAACACTACCTCTTTGAAAATCATTATCTAATAAGAATTTTGTCAATCTTTCATACCAAGCACGTGGAGCTTGCTTAAGACCATACAGAGCTTTCTTTAATCTAAACACATAATTAGGGAATTTTGTGTCTATAAAACCTTTAGGTTGTTCAACATACACCTCCTCAATCAAAATTCCATTTAGGAAGGCACTTTTAACATCCATTTGATACAATTTGAACTTTAAAAAGCAAGCTATGGATAACAAAATCCTAATTGATTCTAAACGGGCAAATGGAGCAAATGTCTCATCAAAGTCAATACCTTCAATTTGAGAGTATCCCTGTGCTACCAACCTAGCTTTGTTCCTAACAATGACGCCATTTTCATCAAGTTTATTTTTGAAGATCCATTTAGTGCCTATCACATTTTTATCCTTTGGTCTTGGAACTAGGTACCATACATCACTTCTTGTAAATTGGTTCAATTCTTCTTGCATTGCTTTTATCCAATCATTGTCCGAAAAGGCTTCATCAATGCAGGTAGGTTCTAAAATAGAAGTAAAGCACAGGTGACTCATAATGTTCTCTAATTGTTTCCTAGTTTTTACACCTGTTAATGGATCACCAATAATCTGCTCTCTAAGATGATCTTTTATATTCACCAAATTTTCAGTGGAAGTAGGGATATCAGTTTTTACTGTGGATCGTGTGGGTTCAGTCATTGAGGGAACTTCCACTTCATCAACATCATCGGAAATTGTGGATTCATCATCTATAATAACATTTATTGACTCTTGGATGACTCCGGTTCTCATATTTAGAACACGATAGGCTCGACTCCGTGTTGAATAGCCTAAGAATATACCTTCATCACTTTTTGAGTCAAATTTACTCAGTTGTTTTCTATCCTTTAAAATGTAACATTTACTTCCAAAGACCTTAAAATATTTCACATTTGGTTTCTTCCCATGCCACAATTTATAAGATGTCTGATTTGTACCAGTCCTAAGATAAACTCGGTTGATGATGTGGCAGCTGGTATTAACAGTTTCGGCCCACAAGTCTCTAGGAAGATTTTTACTTTGAAGCATGACTGTGGCCATGTCTTGAAGAACTCGATTCTTTCTTTCAGCTACCCCATTTTGTTGTGGAGTTTTAGGTGTTGAATATTCATGATGAATCCCATATTTCTCATAGAATTTGTCAAATTGATCATTTTTAAATTCTCCACCATGATCACTTCTGATTCGGGCTACTGAAGTGCCTGTTTCAATTTGAATTTATTTTACAATCTTTTTAAATTCTCCAAAGGCCTCAAATTTTTCTCTCAAGAATGCAACCCAAGTGAATCTGGAGTAATCATCTACCATGACAAGAAAGTACCTTTTCTTACCTCGACTCTTTCTTTTAGTTGGTCCAACTAGGTCTGTATGAATAAGTTCTAGAGGTCGAGAAGTTTTCATAGCATTCACCATTTTATGGGGCACTTCTAATTTGTTTTCCTTGAAGGCATTCTCCACAAATCATCTTTTCTTGACTACTGATCTTGGGCAGTCCTTCAATATATTTGTTTAGATGGGATAAGTCCTTGTAGTTTAAATGCCCAAGTCTTTGATGCCACAACTTAGCTTCATCAATACTAGTTAAGAAGCAAGAAGTAGAGGATGAAGTATTTGATTTTCCCACCACATAACAGTTATCGGTAGTTCTAAGACCTCTCAAGATTATCATTCCATTCCTTGAGATCTCACAACTATGACTACTAAAGTTCACAGCATAGTCTTTTTCACAGATTTGAGATATGCTAAGTAAATTATGTTTCAACCCATCAACGTACAGAATATTCTCAAAAGGTGATAGGTTTGGAACATTTAAAGTTCCTTTACCAATAATTTTTGCAGTACTACCATCACCAAAACTAACAGTGCCTCCATCGAATTCAATCATTTTAGACAAACATGATTTATCACCAGTCATATGTTTTGAGCATCCACTATCCAGATACCATCTTGATTGATCTGCAGCTTTAAAAGCTGTGTGGACCACTAGATTTTTATTTTTAGGTATCCATTTAAGTGTACTAGTAGTGGGGATCACAATTGGCTTTTGATGCTTCAGTTGAAAAGTTTTATGTTGGGGAATAAGAATGTTTGCTCCATCTTTTTTGTATATTTCAAATTGTTTTCTTAACTTCTGGACTTCTTTTAACAGATTATCCATCTTTTGGTTCAAGGGGAACTTGTTTATTTGAGACTTCAGCTTTTTGTTTTCAAGTTCCACTTTCTTAAAGGTGTTTTTCTCATTTTTTTTTTGACTAATGTTATAATGAATTTTTCTCAACTTGCACTCCATTTTGAAATGACCTCTTTTTCCACAATAATGACAGATAACATTTGATGAAACAGTATGAGTACTAGTAGACGCCTTATCCAAAATGTTTTTAACACTGGTATCTTCTTTCTTTAGAGCACTTTTGACAAAGACAGTTTCGGAACTTGGAGACTGATTAACATTTTTTTCATATCCAAGACTGGTCATATCCTTATAAGCTTTCCCAAGTTTGAATAGTCTAATGTATTTCTCATCATTTTGGGTAAATCTATACTCATACTTTTCATTATATCGTTTAAGAACAGTTACTTCATTATGGAGAGCATTATTTTCATCTTTTATTTTCCAAAGTGATTTTTCATTTTCTCTTAATTTGATTACATTTTCTCTTTCTGTTGATAACTGGGCTTTTATACTTTCAAGTTCTTTGATTAATTCTTCCTTTTTAACATTAATACTATCAACCTTTTCTTTCAAATTCTTAATTTTGTTTTGTTGCGTGCTTACAGTTTCAACAAGTCTATAGGTTCCCTCATAAAGTAGCTCATAGGAATCCGTGGTGTTGTCATTGTCCTCATCACCTGAATTTTCATATTCACTCTCTGACTCACTTCCTGAGATTTCTTCATTCGATTTTTCAGATTTAATCATTTCCTCAGAGAGGTTGAATGTTGTAGTGGTAGCCATCAGAACTGTATATTTGTCTAATTCATTTTGATGTGATTCATCTGAGTCAGAATCTGATTCAGATGAATCATCCCAAGTGGCTACTAGATTCTTCTTTTTGGATTTTCCTTTTAGTGGACAATCGGTGGATATGTGTCCAAATTTCTTACACCTGTAACACATGGGCTCCTTATACTTACTCTTAGAGAGGGAACTTGACCGACCTTTGTGTTTATCATTAAAGTTTTCATTTTAAAAATCTTTCACTCTCTTTTTATTAAATTGTTTCAAAAATCTTTTAGCCAAAAGAGCCACATCTTCATCCTCATCATCACTTGTTTTTCCTATGTCATCTTTAGAGGAAGATGTATTGTGAGAAGTGATTAGCGCAATTGATTTCTTTTTGTCATTGTTAAATTTTAGTTCAAAGGTCTAAAGGGATCCCACTAAATCTTCAATTTTCATTTGTTCCGAATCCTTGTGTTCTTTTATAGAGGTTACCTTGGGATGGAATCTTTGCGGAAGTAATCTCAAGATTTTACTACAAATTTTACCTTCCGGAAGAGTTTCCCCGAGAGCCCATATTTCATTTACAATTTTCATGAGCTTTGTATAAAAGTCAGTAAACATTTCATTTTCTTCCATGCGAATGTTTTCAAACTGACTTGTGAGCATCTGAAGTTTAGATCTTTTGACAACAGAGGTACCCTCATAAGTAACTTCAAGGATTCTCCAGGCCTGTTTTGCATTAGTGGTTGTCATGATCTTTTTAAACTCTTCTTGATTCATGGCACACACTATAGCATTGTAAGCGCTAGCATTATTTTGTCTAAGAAGTAGCTGAGCAGCAGACCATCTTGCTGGATCCAATGGTCTAGTGGTTGTGACACCATTCGTAGTCACTTCTTCAGTAGGTTCCGTCCAGCCTTTTTGTATAGCCTCCCAAACAGCCCAGTCCATGGATTTCAAAAATGCTGTCATCCGGGCTTTCCAGAAGGCATAATTTGTTCCATCAAAGAAAGGAGGCCGGGTGATAGAGCTTCCTTCAGGATTCATGGTGAATCTAGCAAAAGACGGATCTACTTTAGGTTATTACACCCTTAAGAAGTAATCCTCTCTAATACCAATTGAAAGTGCAACAGCTAGATCTCACCAAGTCCTAGAGAGGGGGGGGGGGGGGGGGGGTTAATAGGACTATTAAAAATTTCTTTCCAGAAAAGAGGTTTTATAAGTGTGCAATAATTAAAATTAAGAGTCCACAAGCAAGATCAAGAGATGCTCAAAGTTGTGTGTGCCGACAGTGTATAGAAATGCTATTCGAATAAGGAAGATGTAGCTTAAAGAAATGATCAACACAAGTAGAAAGGATATAAGGCATCCACCACACACAAGAAGTAATAGACACAGTAATTTATAGTGGTTCAGTCCTAGACCTACATCCACTCTCAAGAGCAATCTCTCTTGATTCCACTAAATATGAGGTACTTACATGACAAACACCTCTTGCAACAATTTTTGATCCGGTGGTTTGTCTTCCACCAACTGGATTTTTTGATCAGGTGGTTGATCCTTGATTTAGTCTACTAACTACAATAATTTTTGATGTGGTGGTTTGTCTTCCACCAACTACAGCAGAGAAAATTGAAATATAGAAGAACACTCAAACAAGGAATTGTATACCTTAGTTTTGAGTGGTGCTCTTGATGCTTGAAAGACTACCTCCAAGCTTTGACCTCTTGTTCTTGCTCCTTGGTGATGAAGATCTTCAGATGAGTGTTCAGCCAAGGGAAGAGGTTTTAAGAAGGTTTGGAAGGCTAAGATTTTCTCAGATTGAATGAAACCTTTCCTAAATGCACAACTACTCTTCTTGGAACAATAATGGCACTTTAAGAGTTGTAAAGTAGGTGGTTGTGGGAGCTTTTAGTATGGTTTTACTAGTGGTGCAAAGGCTCAGCTATGCTGGGATTTTACTCAGCTCAGTGAATGTCTCTGGAAGAAAGGGGAGGTCCTATTTAAATGCAGATAAGCTCCAACGGTTAGATCTACGGCTAAGAACAAAAAGGCCAACGGCTTAGCCGTATGCTCTGACAACATCCAACGGCTAGTTTGACTCAGATTCAACGTTATTCCTTCTTACGGTTAAGATTACGGTTTAGCCGTAAATCCTTATACGGCTTAGCCGTGAGCACCTTTCGGCCTAGCCATGGGTCAACTGTAAGCTAAAATCTCTCAAAATTGCTCTCTGGAAAGTGGCCCGTAAACTTTACGGCTTAGCCGTGAATCATACTACGGCTTAGCCGTGAAGTCTTTCCGGCTTGGCCATAAGGTCAACCGTAGGCATTATATGGCTAAGAGCACTCTCTGGATAGTGGCCCGTAGATTTTACGGTTTAGCCGTGAATCATACTACGGCTTAGCCGTATCCCTTTTTCGGTGCAGTCGTAGGGTCAGCCGTAGAACAAAAGATTCAAAAATTTTCTCTCTGGAGAGTGAGCCGTAGGATCTACGGCTTAGCCGTGGTCCAAGCCGTAGTTCAAAGACAGGGTGTTTAGAGTCCCTTTTTCCCATTCTATTTCTACGGATATTAAGAGTCAATGTTACCTTATCCCTTGGCACTCAAAGAAGATCTTCTAGATGATGGACTTGACTGATCTTGCTCTTCCTTGATCTTGCTTGATCCTCACTAATAAACCTTGAGCTTCCTTGTTTTAGCTTGATCTTGATCTTCATAGATGTAACTTGATCTTTCTAGAGTTAGACAAGACTTGGGTCACGAAATTGACAACACATTCTTACAATGACACAAACAGAAACAAGGATTGTCGAGCTGCCCTAATGTACAAGGTATTTTTTATAGGTTGCGTAATGACCTATCTACCCCTGACTATATTCATAATTCTAAAAGGCCATTAGATCTGATTCTGGGGGCCAAATGCATAGTAACCTGCTGAATATGAACGATATTATGCTGCACTCGTATTTATGTGGGGACACAGTGGGAGTTCGTATTCCAAGCATGGGTTCGACAGATGATCAGGCTGCAATTGAAAAAATATCTTCTGTCTACGTGGGGGAAATTGATTTGCAATTGAGGGATATTGGTGATCGATGGGGACTGGGGAGATCGTTGCTCAGATAAGATGATCAAACAGATATTGATGATGCTGAGATGGATGACACTATTCGGCCTCTAGACAAAGCTTTAACAGTGGTGGTTAATGATGAAGCATGGAGGCTTCTGTTATGAAGCAAGGCTTCTCTGATAAAGGTGAGAAGTGTGCTAAACCCCTAATTGAAGAAAAACTGTTTGAAATCGGTCAAATGTTGGGAATTTCAATGGGGGACAGAACAGGTAACCTGAGGAAACTTATTCATGAAATGGTGGAAGAAGAGGACGGAAATTGCGAAGTGGATAATACTAACGGGAAGAAATCAAGAGCTCAACGAGAGTTTGACAAATTAGCTTGCTCAATTAATTATGACTGGCCAAACAGCGACAGCCTAATTGGAGTGAAATTATTGGGTTTATGAAGATAATATCTTGGAACATTCATGGTATGACTTCATCCTTGAAGAGAGCACTGTTTAAGGTATGGTTCAGTCGTCTAACGGTGAGTGCTTGTTTTTTCAAGAAACAAAAATGGAGTTGATTGACGATGGGGTTATTAGATCGATTTGTCCTTGGTACTATTACCAGTATGTCAGTTGTCTTTCTTCAGGTGCTTCTGGAGGTATTCTTGTAGTTTGGAATGCTAAATTTTGGCATAAGGTGGGTGAATTTGTGGGGAGATTTTCTGTTTCTGTCTTATTGAAAGATGTTAGATGTGTTGAATGGGTGGCTACTTCGGTTTATGGGCCTAATAGTGCCAATGATAGGACTTTTTTTGGGTAAAACTCAGTTAGGTGGCAAGATTGTGGAATCGTCCATGGATGCTAGGAGGAGATTTCAATGTTATTTGGTTTCCTATTGAGAACAAGGTGGTGCTTCTATGAGTACAATTATGTGTGATTTTAATGATTGGATCAGGGCTCATTATCTTTGTGATTTGCCTTTGCAAGGTGCTGAATTCATGTGGTCAAACATGCAAGAGCATCATGTGATGAGTAGATTAGATCAGTTTTAGTGTCGATAGATTGGTTGGACCTTTTTCTTGATTGTGTTCAAAAAGTGTTGGCACAAACGTTCTCTGATCATAGCCCTTTCTTGCTTGAGACAATTATGGAAGACTGTGGACCTCCTTTTAAATTTGAAATTATGTGGGTCTCAGAAGAGGTATTTTCTGATGTTGTTAAAGAATGGTGGGACTCTTTATTTAAGAGGTCCGTGAATTGGTTACCAGTTAGCTTAGAAATTAAAGATTCTTAAAAATAAACCGAAAATATGGATAAAGGAAGTTTTGGGCAGCATTTTGGAGAAAGAGTCTTTTGTTGGCTGATATTAAGAGTATTGATGGGAAGGAAGAGGAGGGGTTGTTAGAAGAGGAAGATCAGATCCATAGAAAAAGCTTACAGGAGCAGTTGTGCTGCGTGCATATTAATTTTCCAAGAGGAGATTAAATGGAAGTAGCGTTCGAGAAATAAATGGTCAAAAGTAGGAGATAAAAATACTATAATTTTCACTCCATTGCTAGTGCACGATGTCGTGTGAATCAGATAAATGTTTTACCTACTAGGAAGGGTGTGGGAGAAAAGAGAAGATATAGAGGAAGAAAAGAGAATATATATATAAATATATATATATATATAGAGAGAGAGAGAGAGAGAGAGAGAGAGAGAGAGAGAAATTGTACATTTCTTCAATAAGCTATATACATGTGACAATCGTACAAGACCTTAAATGGATGGTGTGTCTTTTAAGCAACTTTCTCATTCTCAAGTTTCATATCTAGAAAGGCGTTTTAACAAAGAGGAGATTAGAGAAGCAGTTTTTGGTCTTGGCAGTGACCGTGCTCCTGGTCTAGATGGGTTTCCAATTGTTTTCTTTCAACATTTTTGGAATCTCTTTGAAGATGACCTGCTAAGCAATTTCTTGAAAATGGTGTGTTAATAGGAGAATTGGGTGCCTCTTTTATTAAATTTGTTCCTCCTAAGAAGGATGGAATTGTTTTTATTAGAGTGATGCAGGCCATATCAATGGGTCCCGTATGAAAGTCTGTAGCCGCAGGCCCAAGATCAATATAGCCCAGTAGATTAGAATAGATTATATTATTAGTAGTTGATTTAGTTGCTTTATTAATATTTGGCAAGTCCAGTCATGTTTGGTTTAAAACTTTTTATTTGTTTAGAATTAGTTGTTTCCTTTCTTAGATGATGTCTTAGTTATAAATAAGGATGTAATCTCTTCATGGGATAAGACATTGATATTGAATAAAAAAGTGTGAGTTTGATTCTCAGTTGAGAGAGTTTGTTTGTCTTTGGTGAGGCACCTAGACATTCTATTCCTAAGCCTTTTGCCTTGGAGATTAGCCCATTGGCTAATCTTCTTCCTCTGCATTGCTTCATAGAGACTATAGACCGATTAGTTTGATTGGTAGCCTTTATAAAATTTTAGCTAAAGTTCTATCTAATCGGTTTAGGAAAGTGCTCCCTGAGTTTATTTCAGAGTTAGAAGGCACATTTGCTGAGGGGCGCCAAATCCTTGATAGTGTGCTAATAGCTCATGAGTGCATTGATTCAAGGAATCGGCAATGATGTCCAAGGTTAATTTGCAAGCTAGATTTTGAAAAGGCATATGATTTGGTGGATTGGGGGTTTCTTCAGTACATGATGAATAGGATGGGATTTGGTAGTAGCCCCAATCAGTACATGATTGGGGGTTTCTTAGTAAAAAAATGGTGTCAATGGATTCATAGCTGCCTTTCCTCTATGCATTTTTCTATATTGGCGAATGGATCTCCCAAAGGTGTTTTTTAAAAGCTCTAGAGGTTTGTGACAAGGGGACCTTTTATCTCCTATGCTTTTTGTTATTGTGGCAGAAGCTTTTAATACTTTGATGGAGAAAGCTAAACATCATGGATAAGTCAAAGGCTTTGGTATTGACAATGCAGATCAAGAGGTACCTCATTTGCTGATGATACTATTACATTTTGTGATGCTTCTATGAATCAGGTGATTAATTTGAAGCTTATCTTGAAGTGGTTTGAAATATTATCTGGATTGAAAATCAATTATGCGAAGTGTGAATTGACCGGTGTCAGGATGGAGGACAGAAACATTGCAGTATTGGCTAGAGCATTCAGATCCAAAGTTGGGAACCTACATCTAATTATCTGGGCTTACCTTTATGTTTTGGTTTTACCAAAGAAAAGCCTTTGGGACACAGTTGTGGAGCGAATGAAAAAGAAGTTAAACTCATGGTTAGGACGGTATTTGTCTATGGGAGGTCATGTTGTTTTGATTAAATCAGTTTTGTCAAATATTCCCCATTTATTTTCTTTCTTGCTTCAAATATCCAAAAAGTTTCTATCGAGGTATTGAGAAAATTCAGCATGATTTTCTTTGGAATTATTCAGATGACAAGCGGAAGTATCATTTGGTTCAAAGGGAGAAGATATGTAAACCGTTGGCGGCGCAAGGAGGTTTGAGGATCCGCTTTATTGAGAAGGTTAAGAAAGCTTTGTTGGGAAAGTGGTTCTGGAGGGTGGGGGATCCAGGCCAAGGTCTTTGGAGGTGCTTGTTATTGTGTAAATATAAGTTGGATAATGGTGGTTGGTGCATTCCAAGTCAGAATTACAAGGCTTCCGGTGTTTGGGCGATTGTTACTTTTGTTAAAGAGGACTTTTATTTTTCGATTCGTTATAGGGTTCATGATGGTCATCGTGTTAGATTTTGGCATGAGGAGTGGTGTGGGCAACTTATTTTGAAAATTCATTTCTCAAATTTGTATTTGATGGATCGGAGACAAGCGGCTTTTGTAACTGAAATTTTTTGTGATTTTTTTGGACGTGTTGTTGTATGGGATTTGTCTTTTTGAAGACACCTAACTGATAGTGAAATCTTTGACTTCACTATTTTGCTTGACATTCTTGATAAGGTGTATTTGTCAGTGGGTACAGCTGATGATGTCAATCTCGATATAGCCAGGATCTACACAGTACGGAAGAACATGAACAGTGAAATGGATGGAATTTTGGATGCCCCAAAGCGAACAATCCTTTGTCTATTTAAGTATCATGGTTGCCTTAAATAAGGCACCATAGCAGCAAATTAGAATCAATTATGATTGATTACAATCCTACGGATAAAGCAAGAATATTATGTACATTTGACCATTCTAATCTACTTGCTATGAGCCTATGGTACAGTATCATAAATGGGCCAGTAGTACATTGGGCTTACTAACAAATTGATGTTGGTGAGTTGATAAGCATCAATTTGTCAAATAAGAATTGATGTTGTAGTTGAGGAAGTCCTTTGGTGAAGATATTTGCAATCTGTAGGCCGGAAAAAACGAATGGAAGTGAAATGATATCACTTAGATATTCATCACGAATGAAGTGGCATGCTACTCCAATATGCTTTGTGCTTTCATGAAAGATTGGATTTTCGGTGATCCGAATAGCACTAGTGTTATCAGCATGAAAAGGGGTAGGTATCGTTTGAGGAAAACCAAGATTTGAAAGCACTCCATGGAGCCAAAGTATTTTAGAGCATGCAGCAGACATGGCATGGTATTTAGCTTCACTGGAGGATTTAGAAACTCTATCTTGTTTCTTACATTTGCAGGAAACTAAGGCCTCGCCAAGATACATACACCATCTTGTCATGGAGCGACGAGTGTCTGGGCACCCCGCCCAATCATCATCTAAATAAGCGGTCAGGTGTAATGAGGATCCTGTAGGAAAGCATAGACCACGATTAGTCGTGCCCAAAAGGCAACAGATAATGCGGCAGATAGTTGCAAATGAAGATGTCGAGGTGCTGCCATGAATTGACTAATGAGATTGACATCATATGCAATGTCAGGACGTGTATTAGTCAAATAGATCAAGCCGTCAACCAATTACCGATATGTCAGGGCATCCGAAAGAAGATCCCTATGATCCTTCTTGAGCTTCAAGTTAACCTCTAGTGGAGTATCAACTGGAGTGGAGTGTTGAAGTCTTGCTAGCTCAATGAGGTTAAGTGTATACTTGTGTTGATCCAAAGTGATTCCCTTTTTTGTTTGATGAACTTTGAGACCTAAGAAATATGTCAATGGTCCCAAGCCCTTCATATGGAAAGATTGATGCAGCGAAGTTTGAAGCGATGAACATTTTAGAATCTGTCCCTGTGATGATAATGTCATCAACATAGACGAGTGACACTGAGTAACACTGTAATGCCACTTGAGGTATGATGCAGAAACAATGATGGATCATAGGGGCTTTGCTAAAATGCCAATGCGACCATTTTAGAATATGTCAACGGTCCCAAGCCCTTCATATGAAAAGATTGATGCAACAAAGTTTGAAGCAATGAAATCATTTTCAAATCTATACTTGTGATGATATTGTCATCAACATAGATGAGTAACACTGTAATGCCACTTGTGGTGTGATGTAGAAACAATGATGGATCACAGGGGTTTTGTTGAAATGCCAATGCGACCAATGTTTTTTGAAAATTTTCAAACCAAGCTTGAGGAGCTTGTTTGAGACCATAAAGAGAGCGCCGAAGTTTAACCACATCAGAACTATAGGAAATGGGATACTCTTTTGGAAAGCGCATGTACACTTCTCTTTAAGATCACCATGAAGAAATGCATTTCTTGCATCTAGTTGAAAGAGTGGCCGGGCCTGAGATGCCATAATTGCAATAATGATCCGACAGTGTTGATTTCAACAACTGGCACAAAGGTCTCATCATAGTCTATGCCATATTCTTGTCGTTTGTCAAGGGCAACTAGATGAGTCTTATAGCGTCTAGTGAACCATCTGATTTTATCTTGATTGAAAAAATCCATTTTGAACCAATGGGTTGAACCCCAGCTAGACATGGGACAACATCCCATGTGGAGCATCTAAATCTTTTGTCATCGTTTTCTGTCAACATTCATGTTTCACAGCTTGAGAATATCATGTAGGAATAGTAATAGAGGCTAATGTGGCAAGTAGAAAGATATAAGAGTTCCGAAATCTATTTGGTGGCCGAGATATACGAGTAGACTATCGAATTTATTATGGCAGATCATATCAATTGGTATTAGAGTACCGTCCTGATGCAGGCCGATCTCAAATCTAGCCTAGATCACAGGCCCGTAGGCCATCCGATTGATCTTTGATTTCTTTAAGGATCCCTATCCTTAATTATTTACTTCCTATTTTATTTTTAGTAAGCCATGCTTGTTTAGAGTTAGTCCTTCCTTTTTTAGAAACAATCACTCCTATATAAGGAGGAGTCTTTTATTGTAATAGATTTGCTTTTATTAATAATAATCGAGTTTTTCCAAAGTTTTTCTTTTTCTAGTTTTGCTCATGAGTTTCATTGAGTCTACGGATTCGAATAATCCTTCGGGAGATTGTTCTACACCCGATCTACGATTCGGGGTTGCGCTAGATTGGTATCAGAGCCCAGATCCGGTCGCCGGGGAAACTGTGTCTTTTCCGGATTTCATCGCTCCATCCATTGCTCACCCCATCCTTTTCGCTGCCGTCCCAGACGACCCCAGACGGCCCTAAATCCTCTTCGGAACCCCTAGGACACCATCCTTACAAGCCCATGACCTTCTTCCGTCCCAGCCGAACCACCGTAACCCAGTCCTTAACTCCCCACAACACCACAGAAGCCCTAAAACCCCCACCCCTGCGACACCCAACCTCCCGATCGGAACCTAATCCACCACCGCCATCTTCAAACCCTAAACCCTCATCCGATAGACCCCATCTTTAACCGAACTCATCCCATCTCCTTGTCCCTTCCCCAAATCAACAACCCTTAACCCTACCGCCGAACCATTCCGACACCACCCTGCTGTCCCATCCTCGTCTCCACACCAAGCCTAAAACCCTTTTCCATCTCCGTCACACTAATCGACCTCTTCTAGCATTCTAGACCCTACAAACCCACTTTTCGGCCAAACTTCCCCAAACTAGAGTGAAAAAAAAAGATAGAGAGAAAAGCATAGGCGACGAGAGAGAGAGAGAGAGATAGAGAGAGAGAGCAGAGAGAAGAGAAGAAAGAGGAGAGACAATGTACCAGGCACTGGCGCCTTCCATTGTCATCGGCTTTCAATAGCTTCGTCGTCGCTGTCAGCAGTAGCGGCAGCCTCTAACGGTTTTGTTGTCGCCATCATTAGCAGCAGCAATAAGCACTTCGACGTTCGCCGCGGCCTCCATCGCACCATCACTGAAGCAAAGGGCTCCATTGCAGCGTGCACCACCGCCGATCGTCACCACCTACCGACAATCTTCGTCGCCAAGCACAATCAATTTCCGCCTCCGGCCCCTCTCCATTCTTTCCTCTCTTTGTAGTACGCAGATAAGTCCTCTTACCATCCCCTTTCTTTATTTCCTTTCTTTGCATGCTTACCGAGACAGGAAGAAGGAGAGGATAGGCCTCTCTTGTTCTTACGAGTGTTGTCGGGTCTGCATTAGGACCTAAGTTGGTCCGGCCCACCCGACCCAACCTACATACATTGAAAAAAAAAAAAAACCATGCCTAGAAAGGGTGATGATCTCCAGCATTGGATGACAGACCGGCAGAGGGATGAAACCATCATTAAATTAAGTCAAGAATTAGAAGATGTCACGGGACGTCTCAAAATTGCAGAAACTGCCATTGCTGAGCTACAAAAAAAGCAATTTGTTAGTCAAGAAGGATCATTCAATGTGTCTATGGTGTACATGCCCGTCCAACCAGAAAGACCTGAAAATCAAGAATCCATTCGTGATTTTATGCAGTGCCTTTTTGCTGAATGAGATTATCAAGGTCCCCTTGTTACACCCCCACCTGATGACATCACCAGAAAAGTCAAAATTGAAATTGCTGACTTTAGTGGTGATGTGAGCTTGAAAATTTTTGTCGACTGGCTTAATTCTTTGGAGGACTATTTTGCTTGGTATGGTATGAATGATGCACAGCGGATAGCCTTTACCAAGGTTAATCTTAAGGGTTTTGCTCGAATTTGGTGTTATGGTGTTGAGAAAACGAGTTTGCAGTGGGCCAGCCGATTCTCCGGTGGAATATCATGAAAAAGAAGCTCAAAGGCAATTTTCTTCCTTTTGATTATATGGATACATTTCACTAAGAGTATTTAAGTCTCCAGCTAGGCACCATGACTGTGGAAGAATACACTAACAAGTTTTGCGAATACATTGTTTGCTGTAACTTGAAGACAAATGATCGTCTGACTATCACCAGATACAGAGACAACCTGCGTGCCGATATCAGACGAGAGGTAGCAATGTTTGTTTATGCCACAGCAAATGAAATCTTCAATAAAGCCCGAAAAGCCCAACATGAACTTTAATTGCGGAAGCACAATACTTTACAAGCTGGGGAGGCTTCGACAAAAAAAGGTCCTGACCCTACCTATAATCGCAATCAAGCACTAGTTTATTGGCCTCCTCCTCAGCGACTGGCTCAGCAAACCCCTCCGAATCCTCGGCCAGGTATACAACACAGACAGTCTTTTCCCCAACAGAATCAGCGGTTCCCACAGAACCAGAATGATAATTGTGCTTATGGAAGAACATATAAAAGGGATATTGTTTGTCATGCCTGCAAGCAACAAGGACGTTATGCCAGTGAATGCCCTTATCGAAATCTATACACTTCTACTGAGCTTGATAGTGATGTTCAGCATGATGAGCATGTTGAGTCAAGGCAAGTTAACATAGATCCTCCTTATGAAGATCAAGTAGATCAGTTAGATTATGCAAATGTTGACGATGGCATTCTACTTCTTTTTCTAGATCGTCGTTTACTAGTAGCAGATGCAAAAGAGGACGAAGATTGGAATCATTTTTTTATTTTTCGGTTTCATGTCAATTGTATGGGCAAATCATGTAATATGATTATTGATGGTGGCATTGTAATGAATGTCGTTTCTCAAGAAGCAATCGATAAGCTTAAACTTCTTACGGTGAAGCATCCAAGGCCATATAAAGTTGCAGGGGTTGACAATTATTCCATTCCTGTTCGTCAACAATGCTTTATTCCTTTTAAAATTGGCAAATATGAGGATACTCTATCATGTGACGTTATTCCAATGAATGTTACACATATCCTTTTTGGATAACCATGGTTACAGAAGCATAAAGTTATCACAGATCATGAACACAATACCTATACTTTCAAATGGAAAGGTGGAAGAATCATGTTGCGTCCGTTGCAGACTCCACCGTCCTTACGTTCCTCTTCTCCCACCTCCTCTTCTCCCGCCTCCTCTTCTCCTACATCGCATATTTTAACAATGCGGAGATTTGAAGATGAAAGCAAAGAGTAAGGTGTCATGTACGCCTTAGTTACCAAACAAGTTGCTTATGATTCTCACATCATGTCCATTCCACAGGAAGTGAAGTAGTTATTGAAAAAATTTGTTGATTTAGTTCCTGATGAATTACCTAAGGAACTACCTCCACTCAGAAATATTCATCATGCCATTGATTTTGTTCCAGGAGCTTCTTTACCTAATTTAACTACTTATCGGATGAGTCCAGCAGAATATTCGGAGTTAAAAAGGCAAGTTGATGATCTGCTTCTGAAAGGCTATATAAGGGTAAGTCTTAGTCCATATGGTGTTCTAGCACTTCTCACTCTAAAGAAGGACGGAAGCTGGTGAATGTTTGTGGACAGTCGTGCAATCAACAAAATCACGGTAAAATATCGTTTTCCTATCCTACGATTGGATGAAATGTGGGATATGATGACCGATGCATGCATATTTTCAAAAATTGATCTGCGGAGCGGTTATCATCAAATTCGCATAAGACCAGGAGATGAATGGAAAACTGCCTTTAAAATAAAGAATGGTCTTTTTGAATGGATGGTTATGTCATTCAGTTTAACCAATGCTCTTAGTACTTTCATGCGGGTTATGACGCAGTTATTGCAGCCTTATATTGGAAAATTTGTTGTTGTTTACTTCGACGATATTCTGATTTATAGCAAATCAAAAGAAGATCACCTTCAGCATTTAGATAAGGTTTGTCAACTTCTCCGCCGGGAGCGTTTCTATATTAATCTCAAGAAATGCACCTTCATGAGTGATTTTATTGTTTTCTTGGGATATGTTGTGTCTGCACAAGGTATTAAGATCCTGAAAAGGTGAGCGCTATTCTCGATTGGCCTATTCCTACCACCCTTACTGAAGTTTGCAGTTTTCATGGTTTTGCCAATTTCTATAAAAGGTTTATCAGGAACTTAGTACTATTATGGGTCCTGTTACCGACTATGAGGAAAGGTGAATTCAAATTGGCCAATGCAGCCACCAGGGCTTTCAAAAAGATCAATCAAAAGATTACTGAAGCACCCATCCTACAGGTTCTTGATTTTAACAAGCTGTTTGAAATTGCTTGTGATGCCTTGAATGTGCGCATTGGAGGTGTTCTTAGTCAGGAAGGACATCCAGTTGCATTCTTTAGTGAGAAACTTTCTGATGCAAAGCGAAAGTACTCTACTTACGATTTGGAATTTTATGCTCTTGTCCACACACTTCGTCACTGGAGGCATTATTTGATTGCCAATGATTTTGTGCTCTTTTCTGATAATGATGCTCTGCAACATCTACACTTTCAGCTGGAGATTAGCACTAACCGTGCTAAATGGAGTGCATATATACAAGAGTTCAAAATTAGCATTCAACATAAAGTTGGAAGGGATAACATGATTGCGGATGCATTAAGCCGGCGGAAACATCTTTTAACCGCCATGTTTGTTAATGTGCCTGGTTTTGAGCAAATTAAATAGGATTATGCAATTGACAAAGATTTTGTTTGTTTCTAGTTATGCGGATCTCCTCAATGGTGATCATATTCAGCATCCTCATTATAGTCTTTATGATGGTTTCTTATTTAAAGGTACTCAACTCTGTCTTCCAGCTATTTCTATTCGTGACTATGTTGTGTGAGAGTTGCATGCAGGATGATGTAGCGGACATTTGGGTCGCGACAAAACGCTTGCTCTTGTCAGCGGCAGATATTATTGGTATCGCATGAAGACCATTGTGATTCATAATTGTAAAAGATGTAGAACATGTCAGCTCACCAAAGGTAACAAGAAGAACACTGGATTATATTAGCCTTTGCTTGTTCCCCACACTCTTTGGGAAGACATTAGTATGGACTTTGTGCTAGGTTTACCCACGACTGTTAGAATGGTTGATTCCATTTTCGTCGCTGTTGACCGTTTTTCAAAGATGGCCCACTTTATTCCTAGTACTACAACTGTTGATGCTTACAAGATAGCTAAATTGTTCTTCAAAGAAGTTGTTCGGCTATGTGGACTTATAAAGACTATTGTTTCTGACTGCAATACGAAGTTTGTGAGCTACTTCTGGAAGACATTGTAGATATTGTCCAATACCAAGCTTAATTTCTCTACTGATTATCATTCTCAATCTGATGGACAAACAGAAGTTTTGGACAATTGTTACGTTGTGTTGTGTGTGACCTTATTAGAAACTGGGATCAAGTGCTACCTATGACAGAATTTGCATACAATAACTTTGTCAATTGATCAATTGGAATTTTACCATTTGAAGCTGTTACAGGAGTTCGTCCACGACTCCCTGTTGATCTTTGTGCCGTTGCCAGTTGATGCAAGAGTTAGTGCAAATGCTGAACATTTCTTCCAACACATGCCTCAAGTGCACAATTAGATACGTCACTATATATTTGCCAGCAACGATGTTTACAAATGACAAGTTGACAAACATCGTTGATTTTTTGAATTTAATGAAGGAGATATGGTTGTGGTGCATATTCAACCTGAGAGGTTGCCACCTGGAGCTAATAAAAAGTGACACCCTTATAACTCTGGTCCTTTCAAGATTCTCCAAAATATTAGTCCCAACGCTTATGTTCTTAACATTTCTCCTAATTTAGGCGTCAGTTTTTCTTTCAATCTAGAGGATATTACTCTCTACTATGGTCATGATGTTGAGGGAACTAATGAAGAGCAGCTTATTCTTTGCTAGTTAATTTTCTCCTTATTGATGAAATTGTTGATGTCCTTGATGATCAAATCATTTTTACACATCAAGGAGGTTACCATAAATTTTATGTTTGTTGGTGGAATCGTCCTCTCTGCGACGCCACGCAAATTACAGCTACTGACTTCGAGTGCATCAATCCTGATTTTTATGAGAGATATCAAGCGCTTAACTCGCCGGAGTCGAGTTTTTCCAAGCCGAGGAGAGTTGATGCAGGACGATCCCAGATCCGGCCCAGATCACTGGCCCGCAGGCCCAATTGATCCTTGATCTCCTCAAGGATCCCTATCCTTAGTTAAATTAGTAATTAGTAATTAGTTAAGACTTTCTTAATTTAATTTAGTAAGTTATGATTATGTAGGATTAGTTTTTCCTAGTTTAGCAACAGTCCTTCCTATATAAGAAGGAGCATCACATTGTATTAGACATGCTTTTGTTTAATCAAATTCAGTTTTCAGTGAGATTTTTCTCTCTTGATGGTGCTCATCATGAGTTCTATTTTTGCCTAAGGCTTGAATCCTTCTTTGGATTTGACCAATCATTCAGGAGATTGTTCTACACCCAATCTAAGATCAGAGGCTGCGCCAATATAGTTCGAATTGATAAGCCCAATCATAATAGTTATTTCTATTGAATTTGATCATTTGGATTTCAGATTTGTCTGTTTTAAATCCTGCAGTCAAAGATTTCAATAGGCAGAGAGTGAAAAATGGCAGCAGAAGACCAAACCATAGCACAAGAAAAGCCCAGGCGTCCCTAATTTTTTGCAAAAGCAGGCAAGAGGGGTCCACTGTTGATCCAATCTACCAGATCAGGGATCAAAGGTAGATGCTTGGCAAGATTATCTAACCAATGGACCCAAGTTTGCACCAATCACACTTGCGGAAGAAGTTGTACAATGTTGATGAAACCGTATTGCAGAAAATTAGCAAGTAGAGAATCCATTCTAGGGCCTACCACAGATCTTCAAAAATTCCAGAAAATATGTCAAAAGTAACCAAATATGCTGTCGACCATGGGTGTATAATACATCTGACCAGTTTTGAATGTTTGATGATGGCTCACAAATCAAACACACAGAATCTCAAAAAAACAAGCCAGGCGACCTGTATTTTACTGTCTGATCTAGGATCTGGGCCCAGATATTGATCAACTTCAAGATCTGATCAGTCTAAAACCTGAAGATCCTTTTCCTCTTCCAGAGGATTCAAGATTCACCTCTATCAGTTTTAAATCCACGACACAGTGTTCAATTGATGAAAACTATTTTATCAAACAAGGAAACCACAAACATGATCAAATGGCCTACCTCTGATGAGCCAAAAATCTTCTAAATTCCAAGGAGGAGTGGTTGATCAAGATTGTATGATTCTTTGATGTAATGGTGATGATCGGTGGTGGGCCATAGAAACGCAGGATCCAAACAGCATTAATGCAGTAACAATGCACAGATCCTTCGAAATGATGGACAGATCCTTCGAAAGAGTCTTTTTACAAAAAACACAGTCAACACAACTAGACAAGGACTATGATCAAGCAGTTCTCTGATACCATGTCAATCTTTGCAAAGCCGAGTTTTACACAGTACGGAAGAGCATGAACAATAAAATGGAAGGACTTTTGGATGCCCCCAAGGGAACGATTCTTTGTCTATTTAAGTATCATGGTTGCCTTAGATAAGGCACCATATTAGTAAATTACAATCAATTATGATTGATTACAATCCTACAAATAAAGCAGGAATATTCTGTACATTTGACCAATCTAATCTGCTTGCTATGGGCCTATGGTACAGTATCATAAATGGTCCCCTGGTACATTGGGCCTATTAACAGATGCAAGGATTTGGAAACCTAATGTAAAAGGTCGGTTTCTTGTTAAGTCATTTTATAATGTCTTAGCTGATAGCATGGGTAGAGTGGAAGGTTGGAACTCTTTTTGGGATCCCTATGTTCTGCCAAGAGTGTTGTTCTTTTGTTGGGTGGTAAGGAAGCTTAAAATTCTAACTATAGATAAATTAAGAAGGAGAAGACATATCTTAGTAAATGAGTGCATTATGTGCTTAAAGGATGAGGAAACAACACACCATTTGCTAATTCACTGTCAGTTCGCTTATAAAGTCTAGATAGCAATTTTAGATTTTCTTTGATATGAGTTGGGTGATGCCAAAGACCATGGAAGATCTGTTTCTTAAATATCATTTGCGAAGTTTGTTTTTTCGTGCCAATATTTTGTGGACATTAGTTGTTTAGGCACAATTTGGAAACTTTTTGGAAAGAAATAGTAGGATGTTCACAAATAAAAGCAAATCTGTTGAGGAAGTTGTTGAGTCCATTACCATGTCCGAATAAGTTTGTAATTGCAAGGATTTCATTAGTGTCTCTCTGGAAGACCTCAATAGGTCTTGGGCAGCTGTCTTACAAGGAGGTTGGCGTTTAGAAAGGTGCAAAGATCAGTTTGAAATCATCCCTTGCATGGTATTCTTAAGTTGAATTTTGATGGTAGTTTTGTTCAAAGTTTTCAAAGAGGAGGCATTGGTGGTGTCATCAGAGATTGAGATGGTATGATTATTAGAAATTATTCAGGTCCGGTGGATTCGTGTGATGCTAATGAAGCAGAGTTGTATGCTCTTCTAATTGGGTGTCGTGAGATGTGTAGAATGGGAGCTTCTAATCCTATTCTCCAAGGTGATTCTTTTTCTTCTATCCAATGGGGTTCTTGGAAAAACTCTTCATCCTTGGAGGCTACCAGATTGGGTGGAGGAGGTGAAAGATATTTCAAGTTAGTCGGGTGCTTCTTTCCATCCATCATATTCTAGGAGAGGCTAACACTTTAGCAGATGGTCTTGCCAGGGAAGGAGTTTTCTGTTCATCTATTTCTTTTGATGTAAAAGCTCTCTAAGGTATTCCTATTATTTGTTTGTTTTTTTTTTTTCAGAGTTTGTAGTTTCTGTTTTTTATTTGGTGGAATAAATTTTTGCCTTTTCTTTAAAAAAAAAAGTACTTCTTACATGATTTGCATTAAGTCATGGATGGTTCATAGATGATGGGATTGGTATTTGGGACTAGTATAATGGTTAGTAAGTCATAAGGGAAGCAGGTGGTTGGGAAGAACTCCTCTTCTCACGAGATTTAGATCGAATCTGTGCTATGTTTATCTGGGGTGGAGTTTTTTAGGGAAATTATGTCCAATGCAGTGCATTTCAGCCTTTTTTTTTTCTGCCACCAATGCTTCTTGGGACAGATGGCAATGTTATAATGCCACAGTTCGAGGGTAGATGTAACTTTCATTTTCTCATTTAGCGTACTATGAGTCATTAGGTGATTATTGATGGATACTCAACAATCATTAAAATGATGCTCTTCTCGTGGACTTATTATGCATGTAGAGTCTACGGAAGCACCTTTTGGAGGAGCTCGAGCACACGTTTCCTGAGGAGGTGCAAGCTTATAGGGACATACGTGCTGTAAGTTCCATGCTATTATGCTGTTCGTTTATGCTAATTTGTATCACTGCTCCGCAAAACACACTGATCTTCAAGCTGCTCTATTGACTTACCTGTATTGATCACATTGTACAACCTACACCATATTTATCATTAAAATAATTAAAAAACCCTATTCAAAGTGGGAAGTCACAGTTATGTCTCTGATTCAGTATAATAAATTTGGGAAATAATGATGTATCTGGATACACCAAAAAATGCAGTGCATCTCTTGGAGGTGCCCCTTTCATGGCCCGTTGTGCTCAATGCAAACAGTTGATGAATTCCCTACACATTAAATGGAAACATGCCCATGTATTACTTTGATCAAAGTGATATTTGCTGTTTGATTGGACCAATGCAGTTGATAATGTTTAGGTGAGTGAGTTGATTGCATAATCTGTGTTGTTTTGCTCATGGTTGTCATATCCATTCTGTTCCAAAGCACATAGAACGGACCTACCTCCTGAAAAATAAAAATTAAATTCCTACCAGAATTTTGGCTATTTTGGTCTGTTTGGGCCTGTTCTAGGCCCCATATTGGTCCATCTCCATCCTGTCCTGTTTCCGAAAGAGAAACTGGTCCGTTTCTTTTAAAAGCAGATTTTTGCTTAGTCTTTTTTTTAAAAAAAAATTATTTTACCTATTTTTTACCTCTATGCGCTCATCTGAGAGTTGAAATAAGAGTCATTCAAGTATATGAACCTCCAAATCATGTGGGAGGCTTAAAAGAGAGTATTTGCACAAATGCGTGCTTTGATAATTCATATATGTGTGCGTAATTGCTTGACGTTAATTAAATTTTTTTTATTTAATTGTGACTTAGATCTCAAGATAGATCGGAACAAAGAAATAAAATTTATGAAGCAGACCCCAATATAATTGGGACAAGGCTTTGATGATGATAATGATGATGATGATGAGTTTGTGGCTTTGATGCATGACGATGACATATCTGATATTTATAAAAAGCTATTTACAGTTCTTCTATGTTATTAATATCTAGTGTAAACTATGCATTGTTAAGTGTTTTTTTTAACTTTCCATAATTTATACCTTTTTTTTTCTAAACTTAAAAATTTTCGCATTTTCGTCGCATTATTTTTGAAATGGGAAGCTAGAATGTTCCACAAGGTCAAACTAGAATGATGACGGAAATGGAATTGACTACTATGGTTTCAATCCGACTACGAATTTCACTCTGATGAGTGATATTCAAGCACATTCCCCTTTGTCAGCTACATTTGGATCAGAAGTTTTGAACTGGGGAAAGCAGTCCTAACAATGGAGAGCTCCCTGGGATGCACCACACTTGTGGTTTATTTGGGTACACTGGATATATTTCCAATTAAAACAATGCAACTTAAAACCTGCATACTTGCTATGCCATGTTTTGGTTTCTGATGCATCTACCCGAAAATACATCTTTGCAGCAATGTAATGTGAGTGCTGTTTTCCTTTCACCTTACTTTATACTATAATGTCATGTAGTGTTGTTTTATCACACGATTTGACATCTTTGGTTGAAACACCACATGGCAACTTAAATAAGGTATATATTTACTCATAGATCAATGCAACTTTGATCAATGTAACTTATAATTTTCATACTTGCTATCCCATGTTTTGGTTTCTGATGCACCAACCTGAAAAGTAGTCAAGCTGTCTTTGCAGCGTTGCAAGTGTTGTTTTCCCTTTCTTCATTCCACTTCATACTTTAGTGTCGTGTACTTATCTGATAAATCAATATTATATTATGATGCCATATAGCATCTTTGGTTGAAATACCACAAGGCAACTTCAAGATGGTATACTTTCACATGCCCATGTTGGTTTACTTTCGGGGTGATGCAAAATTTTTTTTTTAAGTGTGTAGTTTGTTAACATCTTATTTATGGTGTAATGGACTGTAAATATGAATGTTCGTTTGAATTGTGGTTATATACATCTTCCGATGTGATTATATTTGTATGCCTTTTTTCTTGTATTTACAACCATTTGACATTTTTTCTCCTTGAGCTTTTTACCCTCTTTACTACACTAAGGGTTTGTCCCCTACATCTAACATCTTAGGGTATGTTTAGTAACTAGGGAGGAATACTCTGCACAGATGATTCCTCCCTTCCCTTAGAATCAAGCTATCTTCAAAGAAAAATTTTTAGGGGAGTTCCGTGTCTGGCAAAGACTGTGAAATCCTACTGTCTATATTATGTGTCATCCAGTGATTTTAAGTTTTTGCAAATTTCTCGTAGTCCATGAAGAATCGACAATTGAACTGTCACACCTTAGAAAATTTTCACCTTCCAGAATCGATGAATGGTTTGGATTTCCCAAATGGGGCCCACAAAACTATTTATTTTTATTTTTATTTTTAGGATTTGGCATTTTTCACAAATATCTCAAAAACCATGAAAGATCTAGGGTTGAAAGTTGTACCCCTGGTTGTGATTGGTCTCCTGGAAATGAATGATGGTTTGGATTGGGATTTTAGGGCCCACATGAAATAAAAAAAAGTAAAAAAATGTGCAACAAAAAAAATCTTGTTTTTTACATTGTGGCAAATCAACAGTCTCGAGGTTTTTGTCATTTTCTCGAGATCCATGATGAATCGACCAAATTTGAATCACCAGCCGTTTTTGGCCTTTTGAGAAGTTTTACTGGTTCAGATGTCTCAAATGGGGCACGCAAAAGTGTAGAAATTGTCATCCACTGATCTGGACTATTTTGCAAATATTTGAAAATCCATGATGAATGGATAGTTGAAATTTGAAACCTTAGCCGTTTTTTGCCTTTGTAAGAGGATGAGCAGTTTGAATTGCGATTTTATGATCCACAAAGAGAGAGAAAAAAAAAAAGAATGAAAAAAGGATCAGCCCAAATGACTGTCCTGGTCATTGTAGCTGCGCGTTTCATCGCTTGCACAGATTCTGTCATTTTGATGGGGGAGGGTCTGACACCCACAATAATTGCATTTGAGGATTCTGGATTTGCATTTTCTTTGATCCTTGCATACACTGAACATGGTTTTCTTTGGTAGCACAGAAAATGGCAAAGGATTCCTTACCAAGGTAGTTTACCAAATGTGCCCTTAGTATCTTGAGTTGTGGGTGTCAACTTTGATTTGTTAAATTTGGGGGCTATTTTTGCCTCTTCTTTTATTTTATTTTGTGAGGGGTCCTCACTCCTAAGTTCATTCAGGTATACCTATCTTTTTGTGAGTCTTACTCCTTAGTCTAACCTATTACTTATAGTCTTATACTTAACAAAAGCGAGCAGGCTTATCATCCATAGGGAAGTAGTTTCTATAGTCTCTAACCTATTACTTATAGTCTTACTCCTTAATTTTCAATAAAAATAGTTTCTGCATTCGTCACAATTGTTTATGTTGCAATGGAAAATAGAAATAGGGTAGAACTATCCAGCTTTCTCTCCTATGTGGTGTGATGCTCTATTATTATTTATATTTGTTAACAAATTACAAAAGCCTCCCATAAATAAATTATGAAAAGAACCCTTCACTTAAACTTTAAGCGGGTAATGATAATAAGGTTAGTAAGGACATAAAGAAAACATTAACAAAAAGCTGATATACTCTTATAGCACTTGTCAAGCTGAGGATAGTTATTGATCATACTGAGCTTGTATAGAATATCTTGCATAGCATTCCATGACAAAACCTTTGGAAACATGTCAGACAATTTAATCTTTGACTTCCATTCAAAGAAAAGTTTAATCCTTTGACTTGACATATATATATCCTTTTTGCTGATTTTTCCTTGAATTTGATGTAATTCTTCTAAATGTGTCTGGTTCTCTCGTCATGTAGCAAATTAGATGCAGTATGAATTGACGTCACAATACACATGGGTGGAGCTTTTAAGGGAAAATGCGAACTTTCTGAAGAGTAAAAATTTTAATACAGAAGGCTGAGAAAGTTATAATATATCATGAAGCGATGCTATGTACATTGCTTGAGATTTCTTTGAAGCATATGATAATTTGTATATGGCTATGCACTAAGGAGAGAGTCATTTTTATAAGCTTGTCAAGATAAGAGGAAGGAACTTGAAGCAGTGATCATGTGAGTTGCATAAAAGATTAAAACCGGAGGGTCTTAATTTGAAGAAAGAGATGTAGGATGAATGTGGAGAAGTAGGTCAAGAATCAAAATTCGATCACCGAATATATACAATAGAAGAAAAGCAAAGATGTGGGCAATGGAATTTATTGATGCCATTGTATGGCTGTTGTTTTCTTTTCTGTTTTTAATTGGCTAGGGTGCTTGAAGTTTTTTCACGTTCCATACAACACCATATATTCTCGAATACTGTAGCCTTTCTTTAATCTTTCTTTTCTCATTATTACCAAAGATTCCTCTGTTAGTATATTACGAATCAAAGATTTTTGTATTCACACTGTTGATCCATTGAAATTTTTTTAATTGATATTGAGCTGCCAAACTTATGTCATATGATACTTACAAATGAAACAATGATGCCTAATTAATAGAACACAATATTTCTACTTTGGGTAACAAAGTAATTTTCTATTGAGACAAGTTTAGAGAGCATGATGGAATTAAATTATGATTTCGTTTTTTGGCGAGAGGAGAAAGGAGTTAATTAAATAGAATAGGGTGCGTTAGCAGTTAATTAGGTACACACTCGGGATAAAATGTATTCATAATTGATATATTGATATTTATTGTGATGGATGTACTGATATTATTCAAGACCTGTATGAATGGACATTTTCAAATGGAAGAACCATGTGGAGGAGCAGTAAGGAGTTCCCAGTTATTAGGCTGCATCAATCTATGATGCCCTGATATGGCATGGATACAGCATGACATGCTATGGACACGACAGAGACAACGGTTTTACAAATAAAAAGTGAAGTATCAGATACGTTGGCCATTTTGAAGTATCCGTGTATCATATGCATCAATGGTCTTGATTTGGCTTATATTTATTAGCCTCAGTGATTGACTACGTGATAGCAGAAACCCAGAATTAAGTTTGCAGGGTTTTTGTTGCAAACAATGTGGGGGGCTTAGGCCAGAGAACTAGTAAATCATAAGGTAGAACATTATAGAAAGGCTATTGAGTCGAAAACATTGGAGAGTTAATTGAAAAAGATAGTTGAAAATATGGGGTGTTTGATAGTAGTAGGTAGTCGGGAGGATCTGATGAAGATTAAATTCACAAACTGCCAGTATTAACACTAGAGAAATGTTGGGTCTGCATCAATTGCTAGGAATTCTACACATTTGCACGATCTATTTTTTCTCTGATCTGAATTTATTTAGTTTTTCATGGTATCGTGTGTAATGTTTGGTTCATTGAACACCACCTGCATCAATCAGATACCTCCATGAATGAAACAGGTTGTAATTCTTGCTATCAACACATTAGTCTTCCTCTTCAAAAATTCTTGATATGCACACACAAATGTTTCTCCATGGGAATTTCTTGATATGCACATACTGATCTTGGTGTCCTGTCCATTCTTGTTAATCTTTCCTGCACCTATGCAGGAATCAAAACGGCTGGCCCAAGTACAGAGCGTCTTGCCCAATGGAGATGTGAAAGTCAAAACTGAGCATTAAAAGACAAGTTACTGTCTACTCCCAAAGTAATTTTCATGCCTCATTATACTTGGACCTTTATAGAATACCCTGCGCTGAAAATGTCATACGTAAGCCTAGCTCACATTAATTTCTCTTACCAGAAATCTGCAAGTTGAACTCCATTTTAGTTGTTGTTAATTGTAAATTTGTGTTTATTCGAGTTGTGGGAAACTTCTGAAGAATGTTAATTGCAATACCTAAATGTAATCCTTTTGCAATGTATTTTTCACATTTTTAGAATTTGATTAGCATTTTTAGGACAATCCTTTTGCAATGAGCTTTTCACTTTTTTAGAATTAGATTAGCATTATTTGGACCCAGGATGTCGACCACTTCAGCCACGTGTAAGTTTTTACAGGTGGTAATAAACCATGACTGCTCACAAGTTTCCTTCTTCTAACCTAAACGTTTGCAAAGCTATTTAATGGATCAAGTTAGTGCATGGGACTTTTCAGCTAGGCTCCGTATGAGGTCAATCTTTTGCCTGCTGTTGGCCCATGAGCAGAAGTGGCAGCTCAAGTTACCAACACTATTGTGTTATACTAATATTAGTACGGAACGTTCATTATATGATCTATACCTCTTGTCCTATATATGCCTCTTTAATGTGAGAATTATTTTTTAGCCCCTGAATATTTAGAATTTATTTTGGTCCTTTTAGTGAAGATGAGACTCGTTTCTTTGACTTCTACGGCCTTGGTTTCTAATTTTAGGCATTACATGACTGTTTGGTGGACCAACCTGATGCAAGCTAACTCAATAATTTAAAGTTTTGATTGACTGATTTTGTTTTTTTCATTTGGGTTCAACTTGACAATTTTGCGCTGATTAATTAATGAGTCAAGTCTGGATTGGGTCCATTTTTACGATTTAACTTGCCTACCATATTCAGCTAAATCACCAACTTGTTGCAATAGGACTAGGGTGTTCATGGGCTTAGCTCATCTTCTCCAAGCTTGTCTCTGTTAGTTATAGGCCTAGTAGTTAGGTTTTACTCATTTCCATGGACCTGAAAGTGCGCTCAACTCATATCCATTTAGTAATATTTATTATGCTTATGTCAAATATATCAAGCGAACTTGACACTCCAACTTGCAAGTTCTGTTTTGGTTGACATCTTCCACCAGTGAGTGGTTTAGGTTGAGTCAAGTTGGGCACATGCATACACGTCTTCTCACTTGCACAATTAATCAGAAAATAGTGAGAGGAGGAAAAATTTTCAAATATTGTCCATTGATTTAGAGCAAACCTTCAGTAAGGTATTTAGAAATTTCATTCGGTGGAGTTTAGATTAAGGGTGTCATTAGAGGTTATATTGATATCATTGAGGACATGAGAGAAAGTAATAATGAGTGTCAAAACTACTTGGGAAAAGACATGTGAATTTTCAATGACTAGCTTTAAATCAGTGGTTAGCTTTAAGCTCTTAACTATTTGTGCTAATTATGGATGAGTTGTACATATTTGAAAGGAGATATCTTAGTATAAATTGTTTGTAGATGACTTACAAACAATGACAGAGAATGAATCGAAAGATGGTAGAAACATGAAAATTGAAGAGGGCTGGAAGAAAATAAGTCACATAAACATAGAATATATGAATTACAACTTCAGTTGAGATGTGCAATGAGATGCAACTCCCGTGAAAATTTAGTCCTTCTGATATCTTGGCTTTATTATTGGTTAAGACTGGAGAGATTGATGTGAATGTCACACATCGATAAAAGCTGAATGGTTTAAGTAGAGAGTTGCTTTCAGGGTTCTTTATAATCGGTGTATGCCAAAAAAAAGATTGAAAGAGAGATTTTATAAAACAACGATTGGCTTAATTATAACCTATGGAGCAGAATACTGGTCAATTAGAAATACTAGGAGCTCATCTGCTGGGCACCACTTTCTAGTGTGGCCCACTAGGGGCCCTACTTAGGGATGAGACCAAGGGGATCGAAAGATCTCCCATTCACCTACCCATGTATTGTAGCGAAAGCTCAAATTTTCATCCTAATTACTTGATCAATGGTCGATAAGTTTTTACTTTTCAAAATGAATGTAAGTCGATCAACGGTCCAATCCAATTGGATGGATGCTAAAATTAAGATTGGTGACTATTTCATGGGTACTTGCTTTATGGTCGACTTGAATTGATCATAAGTTGGGCCTTACTAATGTTTTGATATATGGTGCTCACCTTATCGTGAGCACTGGGTGCTCGGTGAAGGTTTTCCTATATATATATGGAAAATAATTTTATGAGAACTAGTTCTCACCATTCTTTTTGTAAGAACTCTAGGTGAGGTCTGTCTATCACCTAATCCAAACCTTGCAATACGTAGAGACCCCCATGATAGTCATACGCCTCAAGTTTCGGTCAGATTCGAATTTACTAGACCGTTGGATCGACTGTGTACCAATTCGAATGGACTGGATTTGTAGGCTATAGATGAAGGGGTTAGCGAATGTGATTATGGCCAAACTTGATATTTGGGATGGTCCCACATAGAACTTTCCATCTCCCCTGGTCTCATCCTCAAATGGGACCCTACAAGTGGGTCTCATAAAAAGTTCTCACAGTTGGTGCGTGAGAACAGTGCTTATAGGATTAAAGCTATATACATACATATATATATATATCTATAGGGAGTGCTACACAGTGCTTGGGCATTTTTTCTTGGTTGGAGCCCATTGAGATGCTTGATGATTATTGAAGTCTTTTTGATGTGAAGATCCGTATGAGACCTACTAATATGAAAAATCTTGAGTCTATATGATCATCCTAATTTTTTAATCCATCGCCTAAAATTTAATAGTTTAGAAGCATCATTTTATTATGATTTTAATCCAATGGTGAAATAAAATTGAAGGAGTGTCAAACTTGGATATGTGACCATGCATAAGAAGGGAGTGTATATGAAAAGGCTAAATTGACTCAACGTGGCCCCATGACCAAAAAATAGAGGGGCAAAAAAAAGGGCATTTTTTAGAATTTATATATATAGAATAATATAAGTATAACAAATATGACAATGTTGAGATGGATGTGTGGCACAACTAAGAAAAGAAAGAATCCTAAATGAATGTATTTGAGAGTATTTAAAGATAGTATCAATAGATGATAAATTAAAAGAAACTTATTTGAAATAATTTGGACATGTCCAACGTTGGGGCAACAATGGCATTTGCAGGGAAATGTTTCTCTATATGGGCTGATGGCCCTTAGGGTAGGCTAAATGGAATATAAATTGTAGTAAGGATATATTTGAAAATGTGTAACCTATTTAAAGATTGGGTTTAGGATAGATTGGAATGGCAGAATAAAAATCATATAGTTGATTCAATAAGTTGAAATAAGGCTTTAATGATGATGATAATATAAACAGAGGGTTGGTGGCTCACCGATGGATCTTTCTTGTGGACCCTTCATACGAAGTCTTCTATGGGGCCCACCTAAAGCCATGCCAATCATAGGGGAGGTGGGGGATTGAAAGATTTAGATGGAACATATATATGTGCAAAATTTCAAATCTGTTAAATTATCCTTTCCACTTGATCCATGCTCTTGAAGTGTAACAATTTTATAAGGTTTCATTTTTTTATGGATTTCAATCCATTGTTGAGCAGCAGTTGATTATCATAGGGGAGTATCAAAGTCTAACACTTTGATTGAGTATCAAAATTAGTCTTTTTGCAAAGAGAGGTTGGGGATTGTGGGTGGGAAGATGTTTGGATTGATCATAGGGGACCCACATGCCTAACATGAGGGTCTGCGTGATGTGTCTCCTAAGTGATGGTTTTGCTTTTGTGAAGGGGGTGGATTGAAAATCGCTGACCATTCATATCCGGATTGGTAGCAAAAACATCATATACATTATCAAAGATGGATTGAGATTGAAGAAAGATATGGTGCTATCGAGATGGGGAAGATTTGTACAATGAAAAAAAAATGACGTTTGTTCCCAGAATGGAAAATGCATCTTACTTGTATATTAATTCAATGTCTAAAAGTATAAAAAGTTAATTAAATTCTGAAAATATATGTTGAGTGACTTTGAGACTTGTTTGGGCAAATAATCAGTCAGATATAACCAGGCCTCTTAGACTATCTTCATGATCCATTAAGTCGAGCCATTTGGAAATATGAGCAGTCCAAAAGAGAGCTGCTAATTTGGCTGAAAAACCTGTTCACAAACCTATGCAGAGTCAATAGTGATTGGGTGAAGGTGTGGAATGGAAAGGCAGCTTTTTTTTCTTTTTTCATAAAGAGAGACATAAGTTTAGGCACTGTGTGTTTGCATAGAAGGCATTGGAAATAATGGTCAAATGGGATCCACCGAAGGATTATTAAAGATGTGATGGTGAAGGATATAGGGCAACAATGAAGGTGGATTGTGACTTTCCTAAGATTTGGATTAATAGAGTGATAATTGGGTATTCATTTTTCATCTTCGCTCAATCTAGTCTCCATTAAAGAGGAAGTTCTTTAATTGTCCCTTTTTAGTGTTAACTTTTGAATCTTATTTTCGGCCAATTACACACACACACACACTCTCTCTCTCTGTCTCTCTCTCTCTCATGGATGGTGGTGTGGGATCGGTGGAAGGCTTACACTTCTGTTTCCAGATGACAAGAAAATGGTGGATAGGGCACTCTTTGATTATCATTTTCTGCAGAGATAGCTCCAAATATTAGATTCGGATTGATGGAGTCCAAATTCTTGTTCCCACCCAACTCATGGGCTAGTCATGAGATGGACTTAATTGGACATGAACCTGATTCAGACTTCATCTAAACCAAATAGGTAACATTGGTTCGATTTTTGCCATTGAGCAGCATCCTATGCCGTCGACAAGATATAGTCTGGTGACATGACATGTGATCTCTGTAACGACACAGCCTCAGTGTCCACTAGGATTTTGACTTGGATGATGGGGGTTGAGATGTTATGTTCCACTTTTTGGCAATTGGGTGATGAGCCTATCAATTATTTCAAGACTTTCCACACATGGTTGGAGTTGCTAATAAATGTCTACTTTTTGTAAGTGGAACTTTATATATAGATTTGAAAAATGGGAGCCTAGAAAACTAGAGGTCTCACCTTACAACCATGCCTAGGCTTGCAAGTTGCAACAGGGCCAGGGTGATATGAGGGCCGAGGTTAGATGCTGGACGACTGTCTCAGTTATCATTCACTATCAATTGTTATCAGAATGTTGTGGTAATTTTATAGATAGTAGAATACTAAAGAACTGAAAGTAGAATCACTTTTATATAATCTTCACTGCTTAATAGTGTTTTGTCATAATCATTCTTCAGTTTTGCTAGAAAATATTGCGATGTTATTGAGAAAATATCTTCTAATGATAATGTTGATAATATTGCTAAATCGCCAATTTTTAATACTCGGATTAGGACAAAGACAGCACAATTTTGAAAATGTTGTAAGAAAATCGTGATATTATTAGTTTCAAGTCTAAATATTGCAATTTAATATTATTTTCATTTACTTTGCACCTTTTATATATGAAATTAATTTATTTTCCACATCATTATCCTAATATAAACCCAAGTAAAGATTTTAGAGTGGACCAACTTTCCCGAGACTAGTTAATTTCCCAACAAAGACATTTGTAAAAACTCATGCTACCCTTAATTAATGTAAATGTAACTATAGTAAAAAAAAAAAGTTAAACATGGGAGTTACTAGTTTGATGCAAACTCGCATACACCCCTTAGTCAAAAGGGTCGACCGTAGTAGCTAGGCACAAACTCGCATGAACTTTTATAAAGTGGGTTCAAAAGGGAGCAAATAGCAGTAATCATACATAGGAATAGGCAAATGAGATCAATAGAAATGAAGCAGTGTGAGAGCCTCATTCATAGGTTGCGAGGTATGGTCACAGATGGGAAATGTAGAGGGAGTTGTGCAATGCTAATTTGCTACTAATGCCCATGGCCACGCAAGCTTTAGCTTTCCTTTTTCTTTCTTTGTATTTTAATTTTCTATGCTTTGCAGTTCCTCCTTGTGGGCTCAGCAACACCCAGCTTTCACAATCGGATCAGAAAGTCACCAAAAGCCACTGGAGTAGCCAAAAAGCTACCGCAATGGGATGCTCAATGTTTTCCCTTTTCAACTGCTCTTGCCTCCTACACCTTTTCCCATAACTGCTCTAGCACCTTTTCTCTGCTAATGGTCATTTGGGGTTGATAAAATTTTTTAGTCAATGAAATGCCTCGTTATGGGATATAGAAGAATAGGTTATTTGTGATCTATTAGCCTATTCTTCATTGTCCTCGATTCGTTGGCCTGATTCCTGAATTCCAATTCATTTGTTTGTATTACCCTGTGGTTGTTTTAAGTTGTAAAAAAAAAAGCAGATAAAATAAGTGAAGAAGACTACTTAAAGTACAAACCTGAATAGTAAACAGTTGTTTTCGGTCTTCTTTTATATAATGGCCCTTTATCAGATGATCCCTTTGTAAGAGGAAAATTTTTATTAGTAATGGGTCGGCCCCTTGTATGTCTTTCAATTGCGTTCCTATTATGGGCACCTAGTGCGTGTGAGTTGGCATTGCAAAAATAAAAGGCTTGGCAGGATAAATAAAGTCCCATAGGAAAAGCTCATCCAACCAAAATTGAGTCTTAATTATGCATGAAAAGGATGCTTGACCTACCCTAACTTGCCGAGCAAAGCTTACATCAAATGAAGATGAATCTAACAAAGGGTGGGGGGTGGGGATTTCCTCCTACCGATGTTTCTGCATCCCAATATCTGCATGTCACAATAGCAGCGGTGAAATTTAGTAGCGTATTGATATTTTTGATGGGCCCCACCCTTAACACCTACATTAGAAAATCTACATCTTGACATTTCTGCTTGAGAAAATTTTGCATTTAAGACAAACGTAGAAATTGGTGGAATTAAATACTTTGATATACATCACATCAATCAAATTCATTTAAATTGTAGAGCCGGTTCCCGGGTGGGGTCCAAAATTGAGTCTGGATCCTCTGAGGCTTTCTTCAACGCTTATTTATGAGTGAATAGATCAATTACAGTTCATAGCCATTCACGTGGGTAGTGGGCTGCCCAACGGATCCTGATTGGTCACCTTGCGTCCAAAGCCTCCATCATCCTGATTCCCCAAAATAAGATTGATTTCAGCTGAACCAGTCATGAGACGAGATGATATGAACCCTTTTACTGAAGTTGATTGGTGACAATTTTTGTATGAAGAGTCATTACTCAGTAGTCAACACATGGGTGGCCATCAAAGTCTACTTGAAACTGGAAATGTACAAGTACACAGGGACTGGGTGGCGTACTGTAGGAGTGAGAGAAATGGAGGGAATGTGACGGTCTGTAGTAGTAAGTGGGGGGCATTCCAAGGTGGGTAAAGATAGACTGATAGTAATTTTTCTCATGGAATCCGGGCAGGAGGGGTAGAGGAAGAAACAAGTGAAAGCAGACGTCTTCTGTGTATTGTTTTACTTTTGCCACTTTTTTAATCTGCGACAACCTCCGCTGGAATTCGATGTACTACTGAACGTGACATTTTCGTGTTTGCTTGTTCAGTGCACTCTTCATCTTCTCTCTCTCTCTCTCTCTCTCTCTCTCTCTCTCTCTCTCAAGTAGTGCACCTAATAAACTAAAGTGTTGAAACTGGTGCACGTAGAGTCCTCTCTAGTTGTCACTCATTCGATTGAGAAAGACAGCCAGAGAGAGAGAGATAGAAGTGGTGGCAGCACATTTCTCGGGTGTAAAACTGGTCAACACCACTTGAATCTCAATACTACAACAGTATCTGTTGTTTTTAGTGAAATTGTGGGGGCCATGGAATTTTCGCCAAACAAGGAGGATTTTGGATCATCAATTCACCAAATTTTGAATCCAGATAGCTTGTGTTCTCCTGTCTTTGGCCTATGTGTGGAACTACAGTGTGGAGTCTACCTATTGATAATTTGAAATGTTTAAAATGAAAGTTATCTTCTCTAGTTATATCCTCAAATGTTAATTCAATGGTAGTTGATCCCACTCATGTGATTGATAATATAAATAGTACAATCTTATATTATTATACATTATTAATCACATGCAATGATCACATTACAATGCACTCAATTTTATAGTGTTATCAACTTTTATTGGAGAAAAACTCGAGCATATGTCACTAAAAGGCTTGGCATGCATTTATTCTATACAATATGCATTATTAATAGGTGGACCTCATGGTGGGATTCCGCTCACATACTAGAAATGGTTAGCATTTAAAAGGGTGGATGTTTAGCAACATTTATTGAGTTTGAAATTTTTAATAGACAATTTATCAAAAAAGTAACATGTATTTGCAATATAGAAATGCTTTAAATCTTCTAACAAATAACGTGAGGATATTATGGACACCCAGTCGTAATCCTCTTACACTTTCCATCATATCCAAAAGCGAGGGGTATTTTGTCATGTATTGGCATTTCTGTCTGATAAAATGAAAAACAATTTATTTTATTTAGTTAAATATAACCGTTTAGTTAGGTTATTAGGCGTACAGTTAGGTCTTAACATGATGCATTTCGATGTCCTTCAGGTGAAATTTTAAAATGCTTAGGAGTTTTCTAGCATTCTAAACCATTGTTGAAGTTCTGAGAAATTTGTAGTCTAAAAGTGCTAAAAAAAACCCTCACTATTCAAACCGAGAATTCAAAATTCTCAACAAACATAAGGTAATTTAGAAGTTCTTACTAGAAATACCCTAAACAAACCAGATTTGCATTTAATAAAAAAGATAGGGGATTCATAACTACGTATGTAATCCGATAGAGAAGGAGACTCTACAACAATGTTATGTGCATGCATCATGGCAAGTCCAACATGCTTCATTCTATTTGGAGCTTCATATGAGATCATTTTCATTTAATGTTTTATGAAAAGGGTTAACATAGAACACTCAGTAGCGTAATAATAACCTAAGGGTAAACTTATGGGGTTGATGGACGGTAAATTGACAACTTTGCATCAGTAAGGAACAGAAGTGGTTCCCAGTTAAGATATCCTGATCACCCCTTCCATTGTATGGTAATGGAACTAACCCACCCACAAATCCAAATAGTTTTTTTTTTTTTGAAAAATATCAAAACATGGCTGAAGTTTTTTTTCATATTAAAAAAAAAGTTAGATTTCAAATTAGGACTTAAGTTTTCCATTTACATTTCAAATCATGACAACTGACGAGGAATTAAATTTTATGGTGAGTTATTCTTCTTCTTCTTCTTTCTTTTTTTTTTTTTTTTTTGAAAATACTACCCTTTAGCCCTTCCTCTTCCTTTTTTTTATTTTATCAATAACAGAAAATTTTATTAATAAATAGAAGGTACACAAAACAAGTTGTAGGAGAGCATCTTCCGGTATAAGAGAAATATATTGAAAAATGATCACACCTTATCTAACATGAGCATTACATGATCGATGAACCCTTTACTTCGCTAGGCTATCTACCATATTGTTGGCAGAGCTATTAACATGCTTAAAAGACACCTAAACCAATGATGCTAGATGGCGAATCTCATTAAAGTAGAATTGCATCTTCCATAGACCGTTAAAGTATTTCACCCATGAAATGACATTAGATGAATTACAACTTACTATGAGCCGGTGCTAATATAAGGTGCTAGATATGCGAAGAGCTTTTAGAATAGTTAGGACTTTTGGTTAATTGGAGTCTCTAGTTCCAACATGCTTTGAGAAAATATACAACACCTCTCCTCTGTGATTTCGTAGAACACTACCAATGCCTATGTACCCCGTGTTGCGCAATCTACATTAAACTTTAGGACACTTATTGGAGGAAAACACTGTAAATCTGTCTTTTTCTTCTTTGAGACACCTACTAATAAAGAAGCATCTCATAGCATTATCTATCTTGAGATATGCAAAATCCTTTTTAACACATGCCCATCTTGCAATTCTCAAAGTAAGAATTACAACAATGACTTTCCATGTTGACTTGTTTCTACTAAAAATTGTCTCATTTCTCTCTTTCCAAATAGACCACATAATGGAGTTTGGAATAAGTCTTCATAAAGTCACTTCACATCCAACCATAGATGATCTAAGCTTCAATAAGGCTAGACGTGGAAAACACCATGCCACACTATATAAATTGAGGAAGTGCCCTCGAAGGGACAATATCACATTGCAATGTCTGAGAAGATGGTCAATGAACTCTCTCTCCCTCCCACAAAGGCAACACATATCTGATATAGAACCCATCATCAATATTTGCACCCTTTCCTCTTCCTCCAAACCAGCGGCAAAAAGAATACTCTTAACAGACTAGACTAATTGATGCAGCTAATAGTAGCCAATGAATGAGCACAGGAAATAGATTACTGGTCTCTTTAAAAAAAGCAAAAGATCCGTATTTACTTATTTACTTATTTATTTATTTTTATTGAAGAGAGAGAGAGTTCCCACCTTTTCTCCACCGCTAACAAAAACTTACCCTACTATTTACGGCGGCAAGACAAAACACAATAACAATTTGTCTCCTATGCCCATCTTCCCACCCCCAATGAAATCAAACTCAGATCAAGTCATACATGTGAACAGCCACGCTTTATCCAAACCGTCTAAATCTACATCCCCCTTGATTATGAATGGTCCCCCAACCATCCGATTGTGTCGGATAGATGACGATGCCAATAAGCCAATCCATCAATGTCCAAAATAATAATGAGGAAGCATTGCATTGTTCTAAGTAACTTAGCTAGGTGGTCAATTACATTTCACGATAACATGGCGGGTTTTGCTAGTTGGATAGAAGGAGAAATTGCGAGGTCCATTCCAACTCTATTTCCCTTGCTCATTCATTGGTTGGATACTATTTAGTAGCGTCCAGTGGTGGATCAAGCATATTCTCTTAGGGGGGTAAAAAAAATTTCATAACAAGAAATTCGAAACTGAATTTTAAAAAATATCCTCCATTCCAACTCTATTTCCCGTGCTCATTCATTGGATACTGTTAAGTAGCGTCAAGTGGTGAATCCATGATATTCTCTTAGGGGCGGTAAAAAAAAATTTCATAATGAGAAATTCGAAAATTAAAAAAAAATGTTAACATAACATCAAGATATTAATATCATATGTTCAATTTAGTTTAGCTAAAAAATAGTTATTAAATTGTTTCTCAAAGATTATAAAAAAATTATAAATTTGCATTGCTCTCCACATCCAACAACATTCGGTTGTGAATCCAAAAGATTAGAGAAGAATTAGAAATTACATGATTTTACCATATTTACTTGTAAGCACATTTTTCTATTTAAAAAAATTAATTAATTTATTTTCTTGAATCCCATATTATGGGGCTAATCTTCATGAGGTCTTAATCTTTGGCCCATTGTTCATAGCTCCAATCTTTTACTGAAAACTGCTAAGGATGATAGAACCCTTCCATATATAATTTGAGTAGGAAACCCTTAAGCACCTCTAGTTTTAGCCATATGGAATTTCTTAGAGCAACAACAATAGTAATAATAATAATAATAATAATAATAATAATAATAATAATAATTAGAAGAAGAAGAAGAAGAAGAAGAAGAAGATTGATTATGTGTATAAAGATACAATCAATAAACCAATTAATCCAATACTAAATGCCACTTTGATTAGTGTGGCATTTTAGGCCTTCTTATTCATGTGAACACGGATTTACCGAACGGTTTAGATAGCCTAAGGGTGGGATGAAAAATGAAAAGAAAAAAAAATGGCAAGGTGTCATGACTGTGGATGATGCATTGATGCGAAGGAAGGCTCTTAGCTTAATTAATAGGCAGGAATTTACTTATAGAACAAGTGATGTACAATAGGTCTATAAAAAAAAAGGAAAAAAGAGATGACAACAAATTTTCAAATCCATCCCGGATTACGATTTTTAATAAGATTAGTTTCAACGTATCCTCATGACAGTTGAGGATTACGATTTCCATATCTGTCTATGCATGTGTCAACATGTGTTTATACATCTTCTTTCTCTAGAATATAGGATTACGATTTCCATATCTGACTGTTATCTCAGTCAGTCATCAAAAGCTTATTCTTTTCCAAGAAAAATTTTGAATATAGGCTTCAATTGTAGAAGGAATGAGAAATCTCTGCCATGCACTCACTATCAGGTTTCTATGATTGTGGTAAGCACCCTGGTTTTTTGTATTTTTCTTTTCTACTCCAACTAAGGGGCTGGGCCTTAGAGAGAGCCCGCACACATGGGCAGGGGTGGAACCGAGAATTTTTTATTGGGGGAGCCAAAGTGAAACCAGATTTATAAAAAATCACAAAATTTTATTGTAGAATACATAAAAAAAATTATTGAAGTTGTGTTTTGTGTTCTTTCATTGAGTTGAAACACGCTTCAATGGCCTTTTCTCTCCTAAAAATAATTTTTTGTAATCGAATTTAATCTGATATTCATAATCAAAATTAAACGCTGAAAAATATTTTTTTTATTTATGATGGATGTATTTTTTATCATTTTAATTTTTCAAAGCTAGTAGAATATAAATAAGAAGTGATTTTGAATGGGCTAGAATTCAAGTATCAGCGTTAAGACTAAAAAGAAAAAAAATGATTCATATATAGAGAATTCGTATATTTATAATTGTAAGCTTGCTTCTTTCAACCCTTATTCTCTACACCTGTGATGAATTAAGAAAAACTCCAACCCCTTGCAGAGTTGCCAAGCACCGACAATTCAAGCTCTCCACCTCTCTCTGATCAAACTATCAAGGTATGTGGCAGTGACGACTAAAACTTTGGATAAATAGTTTCTATTCTATCTTGAATTTTATTTTCTTTGTTCTATCCTTCTTTTTCTTCCCTTTCTTCTTTCATTAGATTTCTTCTCTAAAATTAGCTATTATTTAGTTTTTTTTTGCTTTCTAAAATTCAGGTTATATTCCTAATATTTTAATTTGATAATGTTAGAGAGACCATCATATAAAAATTTTCATTAAAAGGAGGGGCCAGATGATAAATCCAAAAGGAAAATTCACAATAGAGGGTTCTGCCCATGCCTGTGGGGAGTGGCCCACACATGTAAAAAACAAGTAGTATGCTAGCATTTTAACCCTGTATAGCAAGGTGAAAAGTGCTGCTTTGCATAAGGAGTCATTCTCCGACAGTACTATTGTTAGAGATTTATAATATCAAGAGAGTTAGAGAAGGAGCAAAAAAGACTACCAAAGAACCCTACATATTTAAGATGGTGGGCTCCAACGTTCTGCTCAGACCATGGACAGTATAAGCAAAATGTTGGACATGTTTTGCCTCAGAAAGGGTCACTATCTACCGTACATACATTCACACAAAAAAAGTTAATAATAATAAGTGTCATCAGTCAAGATCCTCACATGTAGTGTGATCAATAATGGATCCAACAATGAAATAAAGGGAGAATCAAAGGTTGCTCAATTAGTTCACAAGCACTCCTCAGATGGCTAAGAATCGACCATAAACTCCCTCCACTCCTTGCTTGACAAGTTCTTGCTCTCCATATATTGGTTTCTCTCTCCTCAAGTGTGTGAGTTTATGCTCCTTGTGCATGGCAATTTTTCAGGTTCCAAACCCTTTTGCTAATATAAAAAAAATAAAATAATAGGTACATACATTCTTGGAGTCCTCTGACCCTTGAAATTTAAGGAAAAGTAGTAAATTTAATGAGGTTTACTTGGTTAACACAGGTGCTATTATTAATTTGGATATCCCCGAGTTTTTTTTTAATAAGAAAATTCGATCTTGTCACCAGCTAACCTAAAAGTTGGATATTATTCCCAAGATAAAAATCAGAAATTGTGAAAAGTAGAATTATTTGCTCCTTTGGTAGGAAGAGGAAGGAGAAATTTTTTTATCAATTATATTTTTACTTCACCTTTGTATTTTTCATATTCAAATATAATTTATAAAAACCCATTTACACAAACATAAGCATCATGAAAAAATAAAGGATAAACTTGTAGCCTCTCAATGATCTAGCCAGCTTACTGTTGACATTAATCAAATATGTATTCGAGTCGTTGTCGTAGATCAAACCCCAAAACGAAGCGGTACATCATTCCTAATTGCCATGCCTAATCGAAACTTAAAAATTATAAAGGAGTGTGAAAAGTCAGACAAATACAAGGGACCAAGTACCCAACAGCCAAGAGCAAGCGATAAAAAGAGACCTGACGTATTTGTCGGTCGTCTTCTCGATTCCCTCCCTATAGAGGGTAAAAAAGTACGTGGTAAACGAGAGAAGCTCCCTACCCCAGGCACCTTACCATATTGCCTTTTTCTATTTTGGGCTTTGTTATAGGCAAGAATTGTTACCCTAGTGTCACGGTAAGAACACTCCGTAGAAATCGATTGTGGGTCTCATCTGCAAATGAGATCGAAGGGACAGAAAAATATATATGAAACTATTATGGGGGTGTTTGAATGTAGAATAAGGGAGTAATAAATGAAAGAATAAGTTATTTTTTACATCCTATCCCGTTTATTCTTTATTTATTTGTATTTTTAATGCATGAAATAATGTTATTTTAGTCCTGACATTATAATGAATTAGTTTCTAGTATAGGGGTTTAAATAATTTTACCTGGGAGGTGGGATAACTTGAGTTACTTTGAGGGGGAAGGGGGGAAATTATATTTTTTTAAGTATTTTTGTTCCTATTCCACTTTAGGTGGTTTTGAGTGGATGGTAGAATTATATTTTTTAAATTTTTTTGTCCCTTATCTCCCATTTATTCGGACACAACCAAACATAAAATTGAGTTTACTTTTGGAATAAACGGAATTTCATCATATGCAATAATACCAATGGATGGACTTGAATGATATTAGCTATCCAATCTCACCTAAAATTTATCCTGCTTCCAAATACACCCTATATGTATTAAGTTGAAACTCAATTTCATGCCTTTTAACACCCCCATATGTTTAATAGCTTTATGTTTTTAAAAATCTAATCTTCTATCCAACAATTGAGCCAATCAGATTGATGTCAAACGTCAGTTTTCAATGGCAGGCTCAAAATTTTTATTTGAAGGGTGAGACCCTAATTGATATTTTGATTTTGGCAGTAAGGTGATAATTTTTTTTTGTGAAATATGAGGGTGGATTAAAGATTTTTATTTAGTTTTTTTAATTTTTAATATAATATCTAGAAGAGGCCTTGTGGTTTGACCGCATCCATGTGCCACACTCTAAGTCTACTCCTGTCAATATTAATGACTATTGATAAGTTCTTATTTGTACACAATTTGAATTGGTTATTAGGTGAGCCCTCACCCATGATTGTCACATAAGGAGAGTAAAAATTAGTTACCCCCTGAATATTTCCTTTCGTTTTTTTGCTAGTAACCCCGTCTGTCCGTACTTTGTACAAAGGGGCTTTTTACAGTAAAACGTGGACGCTTGAATTTCTTACTCCAGACTTCTCAGTCTCTCTCCCTCCTTTTCTTTCAGTCAATTCAATTCTTATTTTGTTTTTCTCTTTGGATTAGGATGATTTCTAATTTAATAATAACCAATATATAAAGATCGCATTCATCATGTGTAATTTACTGTTAACTTATATGTTAAGATCTCATTCATATTATGCTCATCTATAATTATTATCATGTATCTAAGTGTACCAATGGGTTGGATATTTTCAAGGAAAGTGGAACCACATGCTACTTTTAGCTTATATTTCTATTTCATAGAATGAACTTCAAAGATCATTGTGAGACTTTTCAAATGAAAATAACAGGTACTTAAATTGTAGCAAACCAAACATTGCATTTGGGTCATGAAAGCTAAGTAAAGAACAGGCTTCTAGTTTATATATTTATGGGTATTTCCTACATCGAGTCTAACAATGACTTCAACCACTCCTCTGACCCATTCATCGGTTTTCCACCATCCCTACATCTGACGGTGAAAATCACACCTCAATTTCTAAAGTCTCTACATAAAGACAAGATCCAAACCAACGCCTCAGCCCTTCTTCTTTCAAAAATGAGAGAGAGAGAGAGAGAGAGAGAGAGAGAGAGATTTAAGTGCATGGGGTCGTAGTCATTTCTGCAGACCAGCTGTAGGGTCGTCCCTTCACTCTTTTGTCTTTTTACGTCGTCTTTCCCCCCGCCTTTTCATCTCTCATTTAATCATTCCCTTCTCCTTATATTGTCCTCAACACCACCATCTCCTCCATTGAACGAAGCCGAGACTCTTGGGAGAAGAAGAAGAAGGAGAAGAAGAAGAAGAGAAGAAGAGGAAGCTTTTCCTTTGAGGGGAATGTTGTCTGGCTCGAGGACTCCATTCTCTCTCTTTCTCTCTTTCTCCATGAAAATCCGTCTTCATATCTCTCACGTGGTATGTACGATAGATTGAGAGATCAAGATCGAGATCAATGTTGGTGCCGTCGGACCAGGCTTCATTCCCCCCAATTTCCAGCCTCCATTTGTTACACCACCGACCAATCATCTTTTCTGATCCAATCCTGTGCTAGATCTAAATGTAAGAGTTTGTAACCTCTTCTCTTTTCTGGGTTTTATTCACTTCTCCTTACCTGCCTGTGTGTTAGTATTTACTGTGCTTTTTATTTTGTGGGCGTAGAGTAGCCGGGGTTGGTGGACAATTTCCAAGACACCAGAGAAAATCGCAGATTGGTGTAATGATATAGTTTTTGACTATTTTGATTTGTTTTTCTGGTTCCTGACGAAAAGGGGTGGAAAAGGCTTTCATCATGACTTCCTTTTTCTCCACCCTCTCTAATTTTTCCTGCTATCAGTGGTCGGTTCTGTTATCTGTTTATCATCTTTTGTGGCTGTCATTGGGCAGAAAGACAGGAACTGTTTGTGATGGTCGCTTTGAAGATCGGCTCTCTCTGGGTTTAAATAAAGTTTAGATCTTTCCCATCTCTCTCGATCTTTCAAGGACAGATGCTACCCAGGGAAGTAATTTCTTTTCGTTTTTCAGATATAGTTCAAGAAAGATTGGATTTTTATGTTCTTGGGTTTCTTACCCTGGCGTTTGATTCTCACTTTTTCCTCGTCTAACCAATCGTTTGATTTTTATTTGCCATGATATTGTTTCTGGGCTGTTGGCAACTTGGCTTGCTTTCTCATTTCTTGCATTCCTCCATTATATGACTCGTCTGATGGAAGATAGGTTTGAGAAAACGAATCTGATATCATGGAATTTCTAGTCATATATTCCCTCTTTTTCTTTTCATTGAAATCGAATCTCTTTGATTTTAGCTTTTGTGAAGTGCTCGGGTAACATACATCAAATCTATGCTCTTTTCTTTTCATTGCTGGTAGAAAGTTAAATGACCATTTTATCAAACCTATGATACTCAATTGCATTTCCATCTCAACTGATGAAAAAAAAAAGTCCTAATCTGTTTGCCATTTCTATTCATCTTCTTTAGTCTCATGCAAAATCATTGTGCACTAGAAAATGTATGTTTCTGAATTTCTCTTGAACATGCTTAGATTGCTTATTATCCTCTGAATCTATCTTGGAGAATATACAGATGGCTTTCAATTCCCCTTTCTCCCCCTTTCTGTACACTTTCCTCGTTGCATTCCTCTACCTATTGTACAGAGACACATACACAAAGAAAGAGAGCAATTTTGCTAGGAAAAGAAGGGTGAGAAAGGTCAGAAGGGAGTGATGGGACACGTGCCATCCGTGCGCATTCGAGCTGTGTAGTGTGTCGACACGTGCGACGGAATAGAAGGCATAAAGACTCGCTCTCTCTCTCTCTCTCTCTCTCTGCAGTCAGTTGGGCTGAGTCAGCAGCGTCCAAAGTACCAAAGCCCGCTTCAAACTAACGCCACTGTTACACATGGATTCGTACCACTGCCTCTCATTTTAATGCAGGCATTGATTGTCAATGCGTTTTCGGAAACTAAATGTAAATCTCATTTAAGTTTTGAAACGGTTACGGAATCTTGGAATCAATGTCAGTTTGCCTGTAGCAGAATGCATGCCACAGATTACATGTGTGTGTTGATACATTTATATATGGTAGTTAAGGAGACGTTACATTCATAGTACCTTTTTCTGCTTGTTTTGACTATTGTCTGACCCATTTTTATTTTATCGTTTTTTTATTACTTAGATCTTATCAGTTGTATACTTGTATGGTTTCATTGATAAAATCAGTATTAGAAGTCAGGATCTCTACCTTGTGCCATTTAAACATATATGGAATGTTAATTACAGTGTGCCCCATATTTGACTATATCTTATGATAAGGTCAAGATTGGATTGAGAATAGTATTTTGGGAATTGTGAGTCCTTATTTTGACTTTGATCACAAAAAGGTTTGGTCGGTTTGTATGATTTGATTTGGATAACTTTGGTCATGTTGCATGCTACCCCGCCTTGACTTTATTCTACTTTCCTCTGTGTTAAAACGAACAAGACCTAAAAGGTTCAATGTCCACAACATTGAGTTTTTGTCACGTGAGTTGTTAGTCTTCATGGACTTTCTACGGCATCGGTTTTGAGACCATCAAGGGGGGATGGTGGGAAATGGCTTCCAGAGTGTTTCTAAGGGCGGCTTGACGTGTGGGTCTGGTGTGAAACAGCCCCCCGTTAGGTGTGTTCAGTCTTCAGGCTCGAGAGTCAATGTAATTATATTAGATTCTAGATAAAGAAGTGATGTGAAAGCACAAATGAGAAAAGAAAAGAAAGGGGGCTGTAAAAAGGTGATGATCGTCAGGTAAGTATTGGATAACCACAGCCAAGACTACGTGTATTGGATCTCGCGTCGTAGAAATTTGATCCCAACATAAATACACTGTAAGAGTTGTGACTTTGTGACCCTATATATTAAGAGCTTTTACATTAGAACAATGATGGCCCTAACTTTACTGTACGTAAAGCTCAAAAGTAGCTTTTATTGGAGAAGCTGAAACGGATTTATGTGGGCATGTATTTGTCGATTGGCAGTGCCATGGACCAGCCTAAATTGGATGAGTAGCTTTGTGGTTGCCACCCTGGGTGGCCAGAAAAACTGGAAAAAGACTAGTCAGGAGTTAGATGAGACAACCGGCAAAAATATGGTGGAGCTGGGTTTTGCAAAATTCGAGATGTGGATTGCAATAATTCATTCCCGCTGTTGGTTTGGGGAAAAGAACAATAGGTGCCGTCTCTCGCACGACATTTCGCAGAGAAAGATTGTTTTTCTGCAACCTGGTATAGGTAAAGCAGAGACGGGAAGATTTTTGTTGCCATATGTAGGAAAACCCTAACAATAGAATGATGATTTTGGTGATTGTGAAATCAATAGACTGAAGTGATCCAACTTCAAAGCCCAAGGTGACTCCTTTGTGGTTTGTTATTGGGATTTTTATCTATTTAACTTTTTCCTCTGCCTACCGCTAGTCGTGTGCTTGATCTTCTTTGATCTCAGCAGCCGTTCAATTAACTTACGGATTTTGTATCTGCTTGCATAAACTGCAAACAAATTGACCCTATCAACTTCTGCAAGCCCACTCGATTTTCTGTGATAAAGTGCAATTGCAACACTAGGGGCTTTTGTTTTTATGACACACACCTTGAATTGATAAAATTTTGGGCAGCGTCTTCATGCCTTGCTTTCCATTTAGTGTTAACACTTGATTAATAACAGAATCTGTAGCACTAATGCAAGGCGTCTGTCTCAACCTCAAGAAAGTTTGGACGTTAGATCCTTATTTTACAAAAGGACTTGTGGGAGAGTTGTAGGGTCAACTTAATTAAATATGAAGTATTGTGCAAGCTCATCTGTAGGATAAAAAAAAAAAAAAAAGAAAGTCTTTGAGCATTATAAATGTTGATAACCATCCGATTTAAAACTATTCATTATTTGTTGAGCATTAATTTCATTACTTTAGACTGACACACACACTATTTTGTTTAGATTTGTTCATTCTAAAGTCTTCCTTTACAAAATTGTATCACTTGTCCTATTTTAAAAGCCAATAGAGGGAATCCTTTTGCATTGCAGCTGTTGATCGGGTCCTGTCCAAAAGATTGAGAAAAAAATACCCAAGAAGTTCAAACTGTATTTTTGTAGCTGAAATGTGTACACAGACAAGTAAGAGAACAAAGTAAAACTCATTGCAGTTCGACTCTGTTTAGAAAATATGTTATGGTATAGATCTACTCAATTTAATCACGAACTGCGTTAGGGGTGTAAATTTTGGTCACGGGCGTAAATGGTCTGAGATTGGTTCAGATTGAGCTTGGCTTGAACATCAAACAAGCAAACTCAAACTCAAGGTTCTACAGCATGAATTGTTCAACAACTTGATTTTATTCCCAACATATGTCAAAAATGAGTTTGATGCAAGCTTATCTCAACCTTATCATGCTAAACAATATTAATAGTTATACAAAATTTTTAAGTTCAATGTATCATCATGAATGTATTCCTTAATTTAAATATGTGGAATTTTTTGAAATATGCTGAATTATGTATCATAGTACCTATAAGGATGTATAGTCGATATGGGAATAACCCACCCCTTAACAAGTCGAGTGGGACCTAGCTTAATCATGCCTCTACTCGTTTAGATATAAGTTGGGGAGACTGGAGCCTGATCTGGTTAAACAAGTCCAGTCTTATCCATATATATATGTACTATTACCCTCTATTGCCCTCTCTTTCTTTCTTTTTTTTTTTAGCCCATCTTACTCTTGTTTTCGATATTTTTCTATAATTATGATTTTAAAAAGCTTTGATTCATGATCAACTATTATAATTTGGATTTAAAACGGTTTTAAGATTTCACTAACCATCTTTCTCTTACCCCATTTAGCTTCATATGCACTTTTTGAGTGCCATATTTACTACACCACTCATGAAAGGCCTCTTGCTTTCCTCTATTTTCACTTTTTCAAGTTTGTAGTATTCTTATTCCCCTTAATATGAAAAATTCAAAATCACCATCGTTATTTAGTGACTAAATTCTTCGATTAAGGCTTTAATAATATTAACAAATTGAGCATTATCTTCTTCACTGATCCACGCATAAGTCTATAGCCTCCAAAGAACCACCAACACAAGCATTCCACACCCAAGATTTAGAAGTTGATTAGTTTGTATATATGTAAACAATGGTCAATCCAAGAGACTCCAGCAACTCTATTGAGTCCATTATTAGATAATGTCGGTTAGAATACTTTTATAGTATTTCAATCTTTTTTTCACCCTTTGACCAGGATTAGTTTCATGTGTCCTTAAAACACAATGATTTTTATTAGTAGCCTAGGAAAAGGCTTCCGGTCTCCTTAAAACGGTCAAGCTTGAGCCAAATTCTCCTTTGGGCAATTGGTTTTGGTTGTGTTTCTAGTCCCTTCGGCTTGGCCTTTGTCTTTCTTACCTAATATCGGAACAAGATCATTGAGTTCTATGGATGCTTGAAGGCCCAATTATAGGCACGGTTGGACATTTTTAAGACAAACTAGACTATATAATGTTAGAAATATGGATGTAAGAGAATATTAGTGGGTTAGAATATTTGTTAAGATGTTATGAGTTTTAGGAGATTATCTTTATCCTGTTGATTCGGTTAGGTTAGTTCATATATATATATATATATATATAAAGAATACTAGTATGCATCTATCCCTAACCATTGGGTGAGGGACATCTCCATATTTGAATATATTAATATGCAAAAGAAAAAAAAAGTATATGAAAAATAGATATGTTCAAGGACAAATAGGGAAAGCCATGTAAGCATCCATAATCTTATGGTGAGGGAGGACATTTGCTAAATTGAAAATATTTATATGCAAAAGAAAAAAAAATATGAACAAAAGGAATGTTCATGTACAAATAAGGAAAACTATGTAAGCATCCCTCACCCTATAGTGAGGGATGTATGCATACTAACATTTTTCATTATATATATTTATAAATTCATCTTATCATAAATGAACTATACTGTGGAAATTATGAAAATGCAGTAATTAATAATTTCTATATGGTATCAAAGCCGAGCCTAGTGATGATCTTGTGCTCAAGCCGGGTATAGTCTTATCTTCCGCGTCATTGCCGTCTATCTCCCCTCATTCGTACATCCAAATTCAAATCTCACAGTCTCATCATCTTCAACAAATTGTACTATTGGACGATCGAAGCTTCTAGATAAAATCGCAATAGATCTGATCCAGTGGGCCACCAGCACCAACTGACTACAAAAGGAGTGGGTTCGACAGTGATTGATTCACGGATAGATGGTGATCACCATAAAGACATGAAGATCATTTTGAAAAAAAATTATTGATTTTTTTTTGTAGAGGTTTATTATTATTATTATTATTATTTTATGTTCACAATTACAGACTATACAGGACCATTGTTGGGGGGGGGGGCGGGCGAGATTATGGATGTTAGAGAATATTAGTGGTTTATAATATTTGAGGGGGGATGTTAGAGATTATTAGTGGGTTATAACATTTTGTTAGGATGTTATGAGTTCTAGAAGATTATTCTTATCCTCTTGATCAGGTTAGATTAGTTCATATAAATATGTTCGTTTGCCATGAATAAACTCTACGGTAGATATTATGAGAATGCAGTGATTTGTAAATTTTTATGTATAATATGCCCAATGTCCAATTTGCATAGCAAAAAGTACAAAAATGATCAAGAAAGAAGATCGCTATCCTCAACGCAATAACAAAAAGAACGTCTAAAGGGGGAAAAACATCTAGAGAACAAGGGATTGTGAAATCGGTTCGGAACCTACTTCTCACGTTGGTATCCAAGGATCAAACCCTGGCTGGGTACCTTGCGGGAGTAGCTGTTTTATCTGCGCAGATGAAGTTTCATAATGAAGGAGGAGCTGAAATATAACAATTACTACAAATAGAAAAGAAATCCTAATTACATAATCTAAATAGTTTTTTTTTATCAATAGCAGTAACTTTTATTGCAAGAGAAAATATTACAAAGAGATAACAATAAAAATATAAAAACTATAAGGAACATAAAGTTACAAGAGTATTGTACCCCTCTTACAACACAACTATAAGATAAAACTCTCATAAGGGGAAACCCTCTCAACACCCTATTTAGATAAAGTATCCGCCATCACATTTGTTGCCTACTCTAGTGTCGAAAACAAACATTAAGCATGCTAGATGATACTCGGATTTCACTAGAAAGGAATTGAAACTTCCATGAATAAGATTTCCACTTCGAGACCTAAGTAATCAAATTAGAAGAATTACTCTCCACAATAAAAACATCATAATAATGCATTGAAAAACATCTAAGAGATTTCAAAATAGCTCTAATCTCCACTTTATTAGAGTCACAAACCCCTACGAATTTAGAGAACATAAATAAGATGTCTCCATTGCAATTCCAAAGCACCCCCCAAGAACATATTAGATTTTGGTGTGACACAAAATTTAAATGGTGGTATTTGAACCAAATATACCAACAAATTGAACCAATGAGATTCCAAATAACTTGGGAAGGAATGCAACTCTCTTATTTCATTTCTGCAAATTACATGCTATTTATAGACCTTTGCAAAAGTAACTTTACAGTAGATTATCATCATCAAAGCCTTATCCCAACCATATTGGAGTTGGCTACATAAATTCTATTTTTCTATTTCGTTCTATTTTGAGCCAAATCTTTAGATAAGTTAAAATTCTTCAAATCAGATTCAATGACTTCCATTTATGTTTTCTTTGGCCTATCCCTACCCTTCATAAGCCATCTACCTGTATAGCTAAACTTTTTCTCACCGGTGCCATTCTGGCATACTCTCAACATGCCCAAACCATCGTAAGTGGATTTTTCTAATCTTATCCTCTATTGGTGCTACCATAAATAATCTTGATATGTTCTTCACAGTAGATACAACACTTCAAATAGCAGTGGTAAAGACATATAACCAAAGTACTAAACAACTACAAATTGATTTGCGTAATCTCCTAAGTGGCTAAGTTTAGAACAAGTGAGTCTAGCCTGACCCAGCATCCAGTATCCCCAACGCTCTCCTTGCTAGAAATGGCAATTAGGGCTGGCATGGGCTCAGTTTGGGCTGGAATGAAGAGAGCCAGAAGCCGAGTAGCTTTAGATATTGGGTCTGTAAAGGTAATTTAGTCCCGACTTATTCACACACTGTGTGGGCATGACTCAACTGATTCTGTTGGACTGGTTGGAATCTCATATGACTATTTGGGTCATTCCATCCTGGTAACTACTGGCAATGGTACGAGTGGATGAATTCGATGGAGATAAACCAATGTTTACCTCTGGCAAGTTACTTAGTGGGTCCAATTTTGTATCTTCAAAACAGGCCTAAACTCTGTTTTTGGTGGCTGAATCTGGGTCCTCTATGGCCTCCACACAGCAAACATATACATGGCTTTTGGGATGCCCTGAACCTAGCAAATACAAGTAGGCTTTGAGGGCTGTGTCCTGATCCTAGGTGTTACATGGTAACACATTCTCAGAACTCGATTGTAGGGCTCACATGACGTTAATCCAAATCGTGCATCTTGAATCTCACTCTCCCCAAATGTAGACCCTCAAATTTTAATTTAGTAAGAGTGAGTCCCATCGTCTAATTAGCACATGATTGAAACGTCAATTGAAGCCACATCAGCACCCAATCTCGTGTTCAGTCTCATGTTCAACCTTCCGATGGAGCCTACTGCTATTAAAGTAAAATTTGAAGATATACCATTGAAGGGAATGAAATTCATTTTGAAATATCCAAATTATATTTATGTGGGTCCCATGAAGTTCCCATTGTGAACCTCACGATTCCATGCAATAGATGCAACGGGGATCCGGAATCTTGAGGACAATCTTCAAAAGGTCAGGTTCACTGCTCGTTCAATGTTCACGTCAGATGTCACCCATAGCAATAAAATGGAAGGTCAAAATAAAAATCGTCGATTGATAGGAGTCCTGCCTAATATCCAGATGGTTTCCCAAAAATTAATAAAATTGAAGATCCTAACTGTCTATTTGATTTCCCTATGTAGGACTACTCTGTCGCTTTGGCCCTTGATTTCACCTTCAGTATATGATTTTGTCTAGGGCACATTCTATTGCATAGTCATAGGCAGCGGTCGTAAATCTGGCTCAGGAAGCAAAGCTCAGAATACATCGGGTCGACCCCACAGCGCAAACAAGCCAGGGCCAATGGTGGATTCAAGATGTTCCTTTGGATGGGTGGGGCGGAACCAAATAGGTAGTTGGGTTTTGAAGTTAAGTGTTAGATTTTTATGGATGGACTCATAAATTTCATGTAAAATTTGAAAATAGACCCAAAACTTTAAATTTTAGACCTACATCCGGCCCTAGGAATAGGATCATATTGTAGGTTCACCAAAGGAAAGTGATAAAAATAGCTTATTGGACCTTACATGATTTACTTTCAGATGAAATAAAGGACAAAATTACTTTTCATGAGTCAAAATTAATTAAAAAAGAGACTGAAAGATTTCATTCTCTCTCTTTTACTAAGAAAGAAGGAAAAAAAAAAAAAAATCAAGCCTCTGCCATTGGCTTGAAAACCTGTCCCTCGTTTTTCATGTCTAAGAAAATGTCTTCCTGAGTTCGTCTTTCACTGAATTGCCAAAGCGGGTAGAAATGAACAACAGTGATGATAACCTGCCAACCTACATCCCTTGCACTTGATTCAAAAACATCAAATGTACAACCAGCAAGCTAAAGGAGTTTTTATATGAGAGGGAGGGGCGAAGGCTTAAAGCTAGGGGGTGCGTGGGCCGTTGGCCAATAGCCCTCCTGGGTTATTTTTGGATCCAACCTCGGCCGACCGTAGCCAGGCCTTACACGTGGGTCCGCCCTTGAGCCTGGCACACACATGTTTCAAGTTGGAGGGATTGGCCAACGAACCAGGTTTGGTTGGGGCTTAAATTCTTTTTACCGACTTGATTAGGGACACAAGTAACAGAGAAACCATTTGGTTAAGGCTAGGGAGTGCTACCGCCTAACTGTGATTGACCAACACAAATCCACATGAGGTTTGGGTTGACTATATATGTTAACCACAATGTCCAATCTGACCTAACCTGATCCAATCCATGGGCAACCCTACCTATGATGATCTTTATTTAGTTAAATATACCATTAAAGTCTTAGCTTTGCATGTGTGTGACCCTGCTCCATCGATCCTTATTTAGTTAAAAGACAAATTTTTTACTATGGGTCTGCATGCAATGCCCTTGCGTGGAATTAAGGAAGTGTTTGTGAAACTGGCTAAAGAAAAAAATGTAGCACCATATTCCTGTCATCCGAGGTGGGAAGTTTGGATCCTCTCTATTGAAGGAAAGACAATTAAAAATGTGGTTTCGAACATCAATTCCTTGATGCACCAAACAATAATAAGGAAGGCGTCTTAAAATCTAGTGCCTTGTCTCTTTCCATGAGGTGTTGCATGAACGAGTTTGCTACTTCTTAGGGCTGATCATTGAGCGTTAAATGCTAATGATTTCTATTCACAGTTGGGTAATGAGTGTGAGGGTGTTACTATCCTAAATAATTATAAGACTTAATTTAACGTATTCCACCAGATGAGGACGTCAATGAATTAGAAAAGTTCCAAACATCCTTTCCGTTAAATGTTTGGCCGATTCATGTGTGCCATGTTTTCCACTGCTCAGTGGGATGTATGAAGGCTCCATAACTTTGCAATTAGGCACGTTCATGCACCACATAAAACGGGAGGTCACCACAAGAAATTTTGGAATTGGACCACTTTCCTCTGATAGCCACGTTCCATGTACCCTGTCATACATGTCATGGAGAAATGTATATTACGAGAGAGAAAGAGAGACCTGTCAAATTAGATTTGGTTTGATTGGACAGAGGCCCACTTAAGCAGAGGCCCAGAAGATTAAGAGCCAGGCGAATGAAACTAGAAATGACCAAAGTTGCACAAAAGTATGATCTGTCTCACATTTTCTTGAAATTCTGGTTTGCAATGTGACTGGCCAGGCTGCATGGAAGCTTGTCCAAATCAGGCCCTCATTATCTGGCCTAACATTTGTATCAGATCCAGCCCATAGATTATGGGTTTATGCCCTGCGTTACTATTGAAGATACATTGGCACAGTCCATGGATATATGAAGTCCGACGTCAGTTTCTGATGGTGATTTGGGAGGACATAGGCCCAAGGTAAAATTTTGTTTTCAGAAGGCAAAGAAGGCGCTGTCTCAGACCTCAGCCTTAAAACGTTCTAATTGTAAAATGTAGGCTTGATGTGTGGCCTGGCCCACTTGGGAATCTAATGGAATTTCTCAACCAGATAATAAAAATAGTTGCAGCAAAATTTGGGAAATTAAAAAGCAACTGCACATTGCACTGTGAAAAGACCCTTCATGACAAAAGGTGACATCGGCATGTTTGTTTGTGAGCTAGAGTAGAGTGTAGTAAAGTAAAATTTTTGAAATTTAAATTTTTTCCTTCTTTTTTAAATAAATTCAAAATTTCCTCATTCTTTTTTAAGAAAAATAAAAAAGTCATCACTAAATTTAAAAAAACTCTATTTTTTATATAAAAAGTAAAAAAAATTTCATATGAAACAACTAAAAACAAAAAATCATCATAACCACATCATATATTATTCTTTTTTATTTTGAGTTTACCCCATTCTATTTTACTCTATCTAACAAACAAACATGCCTTATGATTCGAACTATGAGCAGCTAGATGACAACTGTTGCTTCTTTCCACTAAAGTAAGAGGCAGTTCTTACTCTTCCTTAGAGAGTTGCTTCTTACCACCAACGTAAGAGGTGGTTCTCACACGTATGGTTTGTAGATCTTAGTCCCAGTAATATTTTGATTGCACCTAATACAATGGGCTCAATTTAGTGTTTTTTTTAAATACAGAAAGCACTTGTAATACTGGTGGTGTATCTTGATCTGTTTAAGTTGTGACCAAAATTTCATAATAGAACATTACGATTGTAAATCAATCAAGATTGAGAAATGTCGCCCATCATATCAAATATGAAAATCAATCAAGATTGAGGAATGTCGCCTATCATATCAAATATCCATGGTTGAAAAGTTTTAACTTCAAATATTGCCCCAGTTGTATATGAAAAGAAGTTATCATATCCATTAAGTGGATCATAAATATGAATGATCTCATCTGATCCGCCGAACTAGGATTAACTCTTAATCTTTCCATGTCCCATGATATAATTGATCCAAAGGCAAATATCGACTCTATATGTCTAACAACCATCTATATTGTATATCACAAGAAGAGTGAAATCCCAATGATTTGCCATGATTATAACAGGCCCCAAATATGATAGCTTATGCCTAACTAGGTGCGTTTATAAACCGATTTTTCAGTGTAATAATCTGCATGCGGCAGCATACAGGGCAAGAGCACAAGTTTTGAAGTAAAGAGAATGACAACACATTTAAATTTCCAAGAATCAGTGCAACACATCACACCACCAAATTATATTCCTCACCGAGTCAACCTCCTTCTTGCTTAACCCATTACATTGCTTTATGTTCAAACCTACCAGAGTCCCCAACATCATCTCAATATGATGCAAGCTCTTGTCTGTAATCCCCATACAACCAGCTAGAGACAGCATCTCTATGCACTGACTTCTTGATCTTCCCAAACGTTGCACCCCAGCATCACTAATCCCACAGCTTGAAAGATCTAATTCTACCAAGCATGGGCAAAGCTCAGCAATCATCTCTAAGCTCCTGTCGCTCACTCTCTCACAACCATCTAATTTAAGTGATCTGAGCTTCTCTCCAAATATACTTGTGATGGCCAGAACGCTCCAATCCGTGAGACGAACACACCCACTCAAGTCCACGGTCTCCAAGGCCTTGTTCTTGGTGTCAAGTGCCTTCAAAAGTTTTAGAACACCTCTATCAGTGACTGATTTCAAGCCCATTAGCTCAAGGTGTCTTACTTGCTCACATGCACTTCCTAACCATGATAGAAAAGAGTCCCCAATCCCAACACAGCTGTGAAGTGTCAAAGACTCGAGGAAAGGGCATTTGGGTAGGAGGGAAGATGGTCTGGAACTTGGATTGGTTTCTTCTTTTAGCCCTCTACACTTCACCAAAGACATTACCTTGAGCCTTTTGTGGCAATTTATGAAGAGTTCCTTCAACCCTTTTGATGTGACATTGTTGCATTCCACTAGTCTTAAGGATTCAAGGGATGAAGCTGATTGAGCCAGCTCCTCTAGACCCTTATCTGAAAATTTGGTGCAGTTTCGGATTGATATAGCCTTCAATCCGATGAACCCATTTCCAATCGCCTTGAAGCTTATATCGTTCAGACCAGTGCACGATTTCAACGAAAGAAACTCCATGTTCTCCAATCTACCAATTGAGCAAAAGCCCTCCTCACTGACACTTGAAATTGTCTCAAGACATAAAGTTCTGAGAGACCTTCCATGCCTTCCAACTGCTTCAAGAACATCATCTTTCACAATCACAGAAACGAGCTTGAGCTTTGCCAACTTGGGAAAACTTGATATAAGAGAAACAATCCCCTCAGCCGCCAGAAGTGGGCATTTGATCAGGGAGATGGATTCCAGCTTCGAAGAATACCTGGCGAAAGCATAAAGAGACTCGTTGCCGATTCGTGGGCATGAATCTAAGTTCAATGTCAAGAGATTTGTGCAGCTTTTGGCGATTGAAATGAGGCCTTCATCTCCAATAGAAGGTGAGTTGAACAGGTCGAGCTTTTCGAGCCAACTGCAACCATGTGCAATTGAAACAAGACCGTTGCTCCCAACCTTGAGACAGTCCCACAAGGTGAGAGATTTTAGACTTGGGCACGCTTGAGCTATGATTTTAAGGCCAAAATCGGTGACTCCTTGTGCAGGGAAGCTGCCCTTAATGCAAAGTTCGGTTAGCCCTCCACGAGGACATATCCCTAGAGCTATTGCAGCTAGACTTGTGTCATTGGCCTTCTTTCCTTCCAAGCATCTCGAGGCTCTACGCTTGTGTGCTTGTAGAGTCGAAATATTGCACTTGAACTCGACACTTCGCATCTCGGCCTGCAAGAAGAGCCATTTTTTTGAGACTGCCGCGCAAGAACAGCGGTCTTTGTAGGATGGCAGGAATGTGAAGATCTCGACGATGCATTCGTCGGGGAGATGGCTGATGAAATCCTGGGTGCCAGAATTTTCTATCGTTGAGTTGTTATGAAATCTGGGTCTTTTTCTACAAGGAACACAATCATCTCCTACTACTGCAAAACCATTTATAGAAACAACCCATATCACCAAATAGAACTTGAACATGAAATATAGAAGAGAAAACCCAGATAGAACCCATGTGAGAGAGACAGAGACTAACCATCATATTCCATAGATAGATAAAGACACGAAACACAGGAAAAGAAGAGAATACGTCTGATGATGAGCAGCAAAGCGGAGGTCGCAGGTAAGTGTTGGAACTTTTGAATTACAGAACCACTACCTTGAGATAGAGAGAAAGATTAAGAAATAAGAACCAAAAGAGAAGTTCTCTTAAAAAAAAGCAGCTGATGAGGAAAAGGTCCAAAGAAACCATGGGTTTTTCTACAAAGGGCAACATATCAACCAACTTGGGCAGAAATCCAGCTGAGAAGGCAAATGAAAGGAAAATCACTATAAAGGTTTGAGACATGAAGGCTGGAACCTTTAGACAGAGAAGACAAGAGGAGCAGGGAAGAGAAATAAAGGCCAAGTTCATTCACTTGTCAAATCCACTTGATGGGTACTCAGTTTCTTGTTTCTTTCCCTTTTGACTACATGGTGCAACGTATCCAACGCTAAACTCCCTACACGCCCCACAGAAACTGTTACGTGTGGACGTCTACCGTGGGGAAATCGATATGCAGGAGTCCACGGTCTGTATGCTCTTGTTTTGGGTTCCTTCCCCCTTGCCTACATTCCTTTCCTTTCCAAACAACGACATTTCCTGCTCTCGTCACTGCTGAAGACCATATTCCTATGTGTATTATCTTTGCATATTATAATACTATGACTAGGAGGATTAGTCACTCTTTACATTTGTGGAGGAAAATTTCCACTGCTGCCATTGCCATAAATGTGGTTCTCACTAAATTATTATTTTGAGATAATGGGTAGATGTTTTTTAATTTTGGGTTTTCTCTGTGTCATTAGAAAAATGTTGTAGAAAAAGTTCTTTTATTATTAACAATAAGATTCAATGTAAAGTAGTGCCAAAAACTACTATTATTGATTTTTCCAATTCTTTTATCCAAATTTGAAGCTTTGGTTTAATCATAGAGATGCTCATTTACTTGGAAAACTTTGAAACCCTCAATATGGATGTATATAGGTGCAACCGAATCTAGAAAAGGAGAGAGAATGATTTTCAATGTCACTTTCCCGTGTTCTTCAGAGTAAACCATATTTTAAATGGAAAAAGCACATTCATTCAGATCAAATCAACCCAAGAAACTGCAAAATAAAGACCTCCTCATGGTTGCTAGCTTAAAGCTTAAAGCTTCAAGCTCAAGCCCATAGGTTAAGAGTTCTAAGTTTGCTAGACTAACATGATTAGTTGTAGGATCTCTTGTAAAACCTACTTTCCCCTCAACTTATCTGATGTAAGACTCTATATAAAAAATTCAAATTATAAATTTATAAACAAGAAATGGATTTTCACAGTGACTATTTTGTATGAGATTTTCAACGTCTTTTATACTTAAAAAAATATGTACGATTATGAAAAAGGGTTTTTCAAAAAATCAAAACCCAAACATCAGATTTCACATCCTTGAATATTTTCTACAAATAGTACCTTCTACAATAAGATGGTCCTTTCTTTCCACACGGGTAGTTTTTCAAAGCCTTTCAAACCGCTCAACTGATTATTTCCATGCTTATAGGTCGGCCCTATTAGCCATTCCATTCCATACTTAGAATGGTCTAGAATGGTCTAGCCATTCTTAAAAATGGCGCGCTGCTTAGAAAAGTGATCATATGCTGCCATTCACATGGAAGTTTACATGCCAGTCAAACCACATGCCTCCACTAAATCTGCACTCAGCCAAATTTTAGAGTAATGATACACCATTGGATCAATATATGTGCAAATGTAAATAAAGACTGAGATCAATATCGAATCTCAATTTTCATATATTGATCAATCTAACATGGGTGTGTGCTCTAATTAAAGTAGAATTCGGGATTCTACCTATTCATTTTGAGGGGGGCATGCAATATGATTGATTTAGATCAAGAGAACTGGGGCTCACTTGTACAAATTGTAAATCCAAATACATGGAAGTTTCAACGTGGACATATGAAAAGGGGCAGTCCCCAGCAATAATAGACCAGACACATTTAGTAATCAAGCAATTAATGGAGGAAAAGATTCACCTCAATCTCTTGGCTGGAAAAAAAAACTAAGGCAGCCGTGGAGTTTGAGATCTGACTTTTCCTGTGCATGGACAATCATCTTAGAGAGAGAGAGAGAGAGAGAGAGAGAGAGGGGGAGGAAGGGAGAGATATTATACTCCCACGTATGTCAAGCATACAAATAGTAGTTGCAGTGGGTGGCCCTCTAACAGCTAAATTGCTATGCAGTGGGAGATAAGTAGCTGTAGCTATGATGCGTGGCTGTATACTGGTGTGAATTTTTTAAGCGTTAAGAATCTTGAATCTTTTATATTGGCCATTTTAGTGTTTTTTAAAAAATTTTGAACCATATAATGATAGACACAATGATTATAAAATGCTATTGAAGAGAAAAACTAGAAAAATAATGTTATATGAAAATCAAAACTGCTTGATTTCATTAAATTTTTAATTGTAGCGCCGCTATTCTTAAAATAACATAATGGCCTCAACTGCTACTCCAGATAACGTAATCGCTGTGCTAGGTATTTTCAACCATGATCTATTTATTTCTCTTCTTCTAAAATAGTTCATACATAATATTAAATGCATGGTGGCTGAAATGCAGATCCTTACGATGCGTAAACTCCCAGTCCCCTTATTTACCTAAAATATCTGATTTCATATATTTTTATCTTTCCCTTGATCTTTACTTTAGTGGGTAAAATTTGGAAATAAATCTGACATTGAACCGACTAAAAGATTGCCTGCTAGCAGTGGTTGAAATTGAGCATCCAAATTAAAGATCACGACTGCTCCCTCCCACGTTTCTCTCTATATTTATATTTGTTTATATAAAGAAGGGTTGAAAAAGTTGAGCACATGGTACCGTTAACAAAAAGATGGAACATTGAGTGAATGAAACACGTGGGGATAGCAAATAAATACATCAAATCAGCAGTGTATTAGGGAAGATCCGATGGGTAGAGGTTCTATGTACCTCGTGATCCTGTCCCTAATAACTATCCTCTTTTCATTATAAGAAGTTTCCTTATCATTTCATTTGATTGAGATTTTATTCTCTCATCTGGAAATATAAAAAAAAGAGCAACAGAGGGAGAGAGAGAGAGAGAGAGAGAGCGAGAGAGAGTATCTAATCCCAGCAACTTGCGGAGTTTCAATTTCCAAACATGTAACATAACGACAGAAAACTCTTCTGCTGCTCGTAGCACATAAATATTTTGGAGGTTTTGCGAGAGCCTTCTAAGATAGATTAATACAATCAAATTTAATAGTATATACAAATAAATAATTATGTAATAGAAATAAATGAAATAAAAGTACATACTACACAAAATATGATTTTCACTAAGAAAATCCAAATTGAAAAAAAAATCATAAGTCTATACTGGACCAATAATCAAGTACAATGAATTATACCATAAATACAAAAGATATACTTACAATTCTTATATAGTTTTTACACAACTTAAAGACTTTTGATTCTTATTGTACAACACCCCGCTGTAACGACTCGCTATAGTTCTTTATTATAAATTTACTCAACTAGATGCCTTCTAAATATTGTGCGTGACTTTTCAGAGCAATTTTCTACGCTTAAAAGATGATCTTTTATAAAGAGATATAAAAGAAAAGGATCTTTAGAGCAAAGTTTCAGCTTTTCAAATATCTAATGAAAAACTCTAGAAAAGATGATCTCCAATAAGTAATATCTATTTAGAACAATGATAACTATATTTATGGTTGAGAGAAAATCCCTTTATATTGCCCAAAATTCATGTCTCATAATAGTATTCAAACCTAAAAAGTAATTGGTATCAAACATAAAAGTTCCACTAAAATCGGAATAAGAAATTCAAAAGTCGGTGGCGTTTCTATGCACATTTGATTGATCAAATTAGGTCATTGCCTTGTATCGGATCAATCGGGCAGCCCACTTCAAATTTTTTTGGGTTTTCTTTAACTTAGTTCTTTTGGAACTCTGCAACATTTTCAAACTCCTAGTATAAAAATAAATAGAAATACAACTTCAATTAGGACTTGAGTTTTGTCCAATCCATAAATTTAGTCAATCATACAAAATTCCTTTCAATCTCCCACTTTGGAATAAACAAAACTCCCCAGAACAATACGATTTAATCTACCTGAAACAAAACCCAAAATATATTGAGTTTTCACATGCAAAAAAAATTTACCATCAGCACATATAGATCTTTATTGTCTTTATTGGTCTCTGAACATTTGAATTTTTCAGTTGTCTTGACACTGAATTGTCTCCCTGCCAATATAATATCTTTCCATTTTTGTTCATAATTGACAATGTTAATGATCAATTATGCACTAGGTTTGTCAATTAGACTCCGACAAAGCTCCTTCTTAATAGCAACTCCCCCTCAATTATTTCTTCGTAGTAGTATTAGGGGTGAGAGTTTAATCTTTTTGATTAGAGTTTTTTAGTATGTAGCCACCCACACTTTTGTAGTTTGATCTTTTAGCATAATGTGAGCAACTTCTATACGCAAATTAAATTCTCTAAATCAAATAACTCTTGTCTTAACCTTTGACTCAGACAACTATTTCCACCATTGCTTATACTTTAGCAAAGTAGACAACTTATTGCAATGTGGATGAATGCGTCCTCTAACTGCATAGTGATGACAAGTATCATGCCCTGAACTTGAGAATTTGAGGATTAAGAAGGATCTCGAGGTGCAGTACACGTAACCCATGGCAATCTGTGCTATGTTAAGACACATACGAATTGCAATAGGGGCGATCCCACAGGTACGTGCGAAGAGATTCATAAACACGTATCAATTATTTTAATAACGAAATGAAAACTTATGAAGTACACTTGTATTTATCATAGATACTAATAAATGCATTCATTCATTAACTTAATCTAAGATTTGTTGAGTAGTCCATTGACATGCACATGATATATAAAAGATACCTGACATATACAAAACCCAAAATACATGCCCATCAATCAATGATTTTAAAAAATCATGTTAATGATAGCATGATTTAGATACAGTCAAACTTGGCTACAGCAAAAACAAGTCCAAAATGAATCCTCATGACGCACTATGTAAACTAACGTTTGTTGAGTGGTCCATCCACATGTACATTGTAACACTTCAACCCTAATTAGGCATGTTTAGTAAATAATTAGAAGAATTCTTGGCTAATTACCTTAGAGTTAGCTTAAATAATGATATTTAGTGTGCCTTTAGGATGGATTTAACTTCTTTTGTCTTAGTGAGTCATGTTTAGGTCCTGGATAGGTAATTGGGTTGAGTTTAACCTTAACTAAGTAGTGAAAGCCCTTTTTCGTAATTTTAGATTTCATGATTTCATGTCATTTATACATCATATTGACATCATCACATGTGTCTCGTCAAGCTTGTTAATTTTCATCTTTAACTCAAACACAAACGAATTCATTTGAATTAGTTGGACGCTCTTTTGACTTAAACTGAAATTACCCCGAGGAATATGGACTTTCTTATAAACTTCAGAAAAGTATGTCATATATAAAGGTCCAACTGTTACCATCCGAACTTCTTCTCCCTAGGTTCTCCTTGCTCCAATGTTCCTTTTCTTCTTTACATTTCTTCACCACCATTTCTCATTAAAGTAAGTGAATAGAGGATTGCATGTGTGATCTGAGGTTCTCACCTTCCTTTTCTATCCTGGTTTAGCGCACCTCAGTCCTTGAAGTGAAAGACTTGAGTATCTTCTTCTTCTAATCAATCTCCAAGGTAGGATTGAATTCCATTACGGCTCTATTGAGTCTAGAGGGCTCTCATTCTAACACATGCACTCATCTCCTTCTTCATTTCTTGCATGCATGGTATTTAAGTTCAAGAATTGGGTATTCCTCTACAAGTAGAGACAAAAGAAGATTTGTTAGTTGAAAGTTTAATATAAGGTAAGTATATGCAAATTTTAGTTGAATCATGTTGGTATGTCATGATTCTTGTAAATCTATCAATTTCAATGTGTTTTACAGCTCTTAATTGTACCTCTATCCTACTGATTTGGAAATGCATATTAAGGTATCAAGTTCTGAAATAAATTGGACTTGATTCAGGAAACCTGAAACTTACGGCTAAGTCTTAAGAGAGTTATGGCTCAAATTCCAGAGAGCATGAAAATTAAAAAATCCTTCTATGGCTAAGCTATAGTTAAGCTGTATAATGTGCTGCAGCTAAGCCGTAGTAAGCCGTAGACTAAATACCACTAAGCCATAAGACAAAACACGGTACAACTGTGAATGTGATGAAGATTCTGGGTAACTTTGGCTAAGCCGTAGTGCATTTTATGGCTAAGTTGTAAGATGCTCATGGCTAAGCCATAAGTTACCAACGGCTAAGCCGTAAGGGCACTAAAAACTAGGATTAAATAGGTATGGTTGTAAGACCTTGTACGGCCTTAGCTTTTGGATCCCTATATCCTATTAACTGGCCCAAAAGAATGATTGAACATCATGAAGGGTCTTAAGGTTTGAGATTCTTTCATGTGGTGTTGTCCATTTGTTAAGTACCTCTCTATGGGTGTTGGTTTAAGGGACTTTGATACACATTTCAAATACAATGTAACACTAAAAGAAAGACAATTGTATTTCGAATAACTTAAAACTACATCATCATGCACGGTTAGAAATAATGGATGACTAGATTAAGGTTGGTTTGTAAAACTGCATTGATTTTGTTAAATTGAAGTACATAGCATATTGGGTTTTTATTGCCTTTTCTTATTTTAATAATACTTTTAAATTGAAATGATCATATACAATTGATTCTATTTGAATTGAGACACGTTTCGTATTAACATTGACTTTGAATTGAGTATGAACAAATTGTATGAATGAATTGAACATTTATTGTTTTGTATTGTTCTCAATGAATAAATTGTACACATTATTCTAAGTTCAATTGACTAAATCAAATTGGTCTGGCTTTACTCAGCTTCAGCCATATGATACCTGGAGGGGTTGACTTTGGTAAGATAATGAACGATGGCCCTACAGTGTGCTTTGGAGCTTCCGGACTCCATATATGAAAAGACCCAGTTGTACCTTGGCCCGGTCAATAGTGTTCTTAATGTAAAGATCCTTAGAAGGAGGATATGGTAGAATAGTAAAGTATTTTCGTTAATTGATTTTCGTGGCACAATCATTCGGTTGCACAATATGCCTAGTATACTAATTTGACATTTATAATCACATTTTAATGATTCTTGTAGACACAACATGTATCACCTTAATTGTGCTTATACTTTGCTGAATAGTCTTATTCACTAGTTGGTTATGGTTTACAGGCCCATATCTAAATTCCGATCTTGAGACGATCTAGAAAGATTCAGAGAAAACCTTCAAGAACCCCTCCGGCCTAGATGAGTGGACGATGAATTATTTTTTACCAATCTACCTACGGAGAGCATTAAAGAGCCAGTTTTAAGCCTCATTTTGGGTTGTATTGCATTAAGGTCTCATGACTTGCATTTTTTTTATTTTGATATGCATAGATCATGACCCCTTATATTTTGAAACTGTGTAACTCCTCTTTTTTGTTCAGAAATTTTCTTCCATTTTCTAAAGACATATTTTATTTTAACTCTTATATATATAGACATATTTTAGTCTAGTATTATGATAACTTGTTCCATGATTGATATTGATGGCTTCTGCTTATTGAATGCTTGGACAAATGTCCACTAATAACATCTTACACATATAAGTAGGGTGACTATTCCTTGTGTAATTCTGTTTAGACTCGGATCCAGGTGTAAATTACACGGGAGTACGTGTGTCACTTTTTAGGTTTTTATTCTAATACTCGAATTCTTCAGCATTGGTTGTGACACACATGATATACAAAAGACACTTTACATATACAAAACCCAAAATACATGCCCATCAATCAATGACATCAAAAACTATATGATAATGATGGCATGATCTCGATACAAGTCAAACATGGTTACAGCATAAACAAGTCCAAAACAAATCCTCATGACGCACTACGTAGGATAACTAGTAGTAGATGGTAGATGTCATCCTCATTCTACTTGTCTACACCCCGAAGTACTGTTAGGGTTCCCTCCAGGGCTACATCGACTGTCGTGTCAGTAGTGGGTTTTGTACCTATTACACCAGGAGTAGTATTGTTAATAAGACGGATAAACAAAAATAAGAGTGCATAAGATTATCATGATGTATCAATTGAATTAGAAAACATATTGATTAAAAAAGAGCAATAATGGAAACTAGGCATATTGTGTATGTGAATAAGCATGAATAGATAATCATATATGAAAATACAATAACATATTACTTGGCATCCACATGGCCATCTTCTTTCTAGAGAAAGAGCATATCGTACGGTAGATCACAAACAGTTGGGCCAAGATGCGTAAGCTACCCTAAGAGCATCAACCAACTCTTCATACAATTACTACTGTAGGTAACCCTTATTCGGTTTCGTTGAACCTCCTATGGATATAAGCTAAGAGGTGTCGACTCAATGTATCAAGATCGATTGGGATTTATAACTTTCATACTTATCTTATTTAGCGATCGTCTCATTCTTACACATAAACATATATTGGTCTTGAGATTATGCAAATCATATAGCTGAAGTTGAACAGTGCTTCTAACTAATTCTATAATGCATACCTTAGTGAGCTAGCAGTGTTCGAACCCTCTCAATTTTAGTTACCCCTGTCATGGCTCATGGGCCTACGCTTAGTAGAAGTTCCATCTCCGATTTTGCCTCAAGATTCATCAGGAGAAATGGTTACATGATTTAATTATATTGAGGGCAAGATTTACTTAAATAATATGAATGCAATTGAATCAAGAGGTTAACAAGGATATTTACTAGTCACCCATAATTAAGATAATCTGTGTTTCCTTAGTAATTCAATATGGCGTATTCATAAAACATTCGGTGTTAGTGTACTACCAAATCGTAGTGTTACATTGTATAAGTGATGGACACACTTCTTATGCCAACACCTACAATTTAACCTTGGAAATTAACCATAAAATCAGGAGGAATGAGTGACAGCTCAACACTTTTCCTTCTCGGTATTTAATTACTATTGAGCTAAGTTCTTTAAGGTAAAGGTATCAATTCTAAAACCTACATAGTCTTTGATTAGATATACATAATACAATTAATATGATGCTAATGTAATGCAAAATCATGCAACTTTAAATTCCGAGAAGGCCCTTGACTACCTAAGTAAGCTTCAAACCCGACTCAACTACCTAACCAAAACTCAAACCAAGGTGTTTTCGGTTGTATTAGCCTAATTGTGTATTAATTAATGTAAAATAAGATTAAATATAGTAAATTATGATTAGCTTAAGTTTGGACTTTACAACAAGTGGCGGATGTGCGTGTAGGCCGTAATACATTCCTCTTTTCTAAACTACTCTCCACATTATGAACATGTGTAACATGTAAAGTAAGAGGTACCATAAATTAAAAACAAAACTTTTAATAAAAGTAATTTTACATCTATTCTTTGAAGTAGATGCACCACTATGGAAACTAATACTGCGTTTGTCATTAGGCAACTTCTGAACACACAAGATGTCTTCCATATATCTTGAACCACTATTCATCTTGTTCATAGAAGCTTTTGTAGAATCCAGCTTAGAAAATGCAATCTTTAATTTGCCTGCAAAGTTTTCCTTTTCAGCCTTAATGGTCTTCACATTTGTATTTGAGCTTTTAAATTCTTGTTCAAATTTCTTAAAATCATCTTTCAGTGAACCATATTTGTGACCCTCAGTAGTCAACTTATCAGCCATGCAGTTTTTTTGTCCTTTTAAGAGTTAAACATATGATTTTACATCCTCTAATTCTTTCTTAAGAGACAAAATCTCTTCTTTTCGCTTTAGAGTTTTTTTTTTTTTTGAATAATCTACTCATCTGCATTGAATTTTCAAGTAAAATTATGTATTATGCTTCCCAATCATCTTCTTCATCTGAGACACCATTACCAACATTTTTTTCAGTAGAAAAAGCATCAAACATAATAGATCTAGCCATAAAAGCAATAAACTTGCCATTTACAATCTCTAAAGGATCAGGTTTAGGTTCTTTCTCGTCTTCTGATAAATCATCATCCTAAGTTTTGAGAGCTTTATACTTAGGATTCCTTTTCTTATTAGGATAGTTATTGGCAAAATGATCATAACTTTGATAGTCAAAACACTTGATTCTTATTAAAGTTGTCTTTTTCTCATACTTTAATCCCTTCCACTTAGTTTTCTTCGCCTTCATGAGTTTTTGAAACTGATTTATTAACTTAATCATATCATCGTTAGAATCTAAATTAGCCTCAATTTTCTTTTCAAGTTTCTTTACTGATTTTCTGAAAGTTCGCAAAGCAAAACCATTAATCTTTACTGATTTTTCATTATTTAAATAGTTTTCTTTGAAAGTCTAAAGATTTCATATTAATTGATTTACAATGAGGCTTTCTAAATCCTTATTCTCCTCAATAGCATTTACCTTTGAATCAAACTTTGAAGTAAGAGATCTCAGAATCTTATTAACAATTTTACTTTCAGAGATTTCTTCACCCAAGTTGAAAATAAAATTGACAAATTTATTCAACCTAGCATAGAACTGATTAAAGGTCTTATCTTCTCATATTACAGCAGTTTCAAAGGATTTATTTAACCTTTGCAACTTTGCTTGCTAGACAATATTAGTACTTTCATATACGGTTTGTAAAACATCATTTGCTTCTTTTGCAGTTTTGCATGAGAAAATCCGACGAAACTCATCACCAGATGCTCTATTTTAAATAATATTCATCGCCTTATTATTGCAGTTGGATACATGCTTCTCATCTTTAGTCAATTGAGCTTTAGGTTTAGCAATTGTTTGACGATTAGTACTAATTGTGGGTTTTGAATAAAAATCCTCAATAGTATCCTACACCTCATCATCAATGGATTTAAAGAAACTAATCATTATTTGCTTCCAATTGCATAATTTAATTCATCAAGTAATGGAAGCCTCACAATGAATGTGCTTTCTTAATTGAGCATCATTTTAGATATCTCTTAGGATTTAAACATATGCAAATTAGTGCAACCCTTTTTAATACCAATTGAAGGTTTTTGGTGAGCCTCTGGAATGTATTAATGCAAATAATCTCAACATTATGTGTGCAAACAGTCAACTAGCAGCGAAAATAAATTACACAAATGCACATACCACAAGAAGATACAATTTTTACATTGAAATCTGAACTGGGAAAAATCATAAGTTCGTATTAGACCAATAATCAAGCATAATGAATCATATCACAGTTACAAGAGATATACTTACAACCCTTATCTAGTTCTTGCACAACCTAGGGACTTTTGATTCTTATTACACAACACCCCGCTGAAACGACTCTCTGTTGTCCTCTCTTATAGATCCAAGCACCTAGGTGCCATATAGATGTTGTGCTTGACTCCTCAGAACAATCTTCTACGCTTAGAAAATTATTTTCTACAAAGAGGTGTAGAGACAAGGATCTCTAAAGTAAAGTTTCAGCCTTTCAAATTTCCAATGAAAAACTTTAGAGAAGATAATCTCCAATAAGTAATCTTTACTTAGAACAATAAGATCTGTGTTTAGAGTTGAGAGAGACCCCCTTATATAGCCCTAAATTCGTGCCTCATAATAATATTCCAACCAGAAATAGAATTGGCACCAAACAAGAAAGTTTCATTAAAATCGGAATAAGAAATTCATAAGTCGGTGGGGTTTCCATGCAGGTCTGATCGATTGGGCAATGGTATGATCAATTGAATCCACTGCCTTTAATCGGATTGATCGGATATTTGCTCAATTGATTGGGCAGCCCACTTCAATTTTTCTGGATTTTCTTTGATTTAGCTTTTCTGGCACTCTGCAATCTTTTCAAACTTCTAGTCTAAAAATAAATAACAATACAATTTCAACTAGAACTTGAGTGTTGTCCAATTTATGAGTTTAGCCAATCATATAAAATTCTTTTATATTTCCAAAAGCTCTCTTTTGCATCAATCTTAGCTTCTAGTAGCGAACCCAAGAATTTCGCTTGTATGGGGTGGATGATGGTCAATCAAAAAAAGTTAAATTGAAGTATATAGCATATGCGTATTTTTATTTATTTATTTATTTTTTGAAAAACTAGAGAGAAAAAGAAGAAACTAATTTGCAATGATGGTAAAAAAATATCTTGTATAGGAAAAAGTTCTCAAAATCAAGCTTTATTGTAGCAATTGCAGGAAAATTTAAAACATTTGAAAGAACAAATAAAATTCCTTTTTCACTAATCACAAAAATACAATCTTAAATTTTCGAGGAAAGGACTTTACCGATTTGGGTATTAGGTTTTTGACATTTCATCTCCATGGGTGGGGCAAGATTGATTTTGAAGGTGGGGCATGAGCGATATGTCCAATAGTCCATCATGGGCTTCTCTCAAATCACGTGGGTGCGACCGCACCCAGGTGCCATAATTTGGGTCCATCCTCACGGTTGTAGCCCACCTTCTTAAATTCAACCTGCTCTAAAGGCTAAATAATATTTCTTATATTGATAAAACCAATTTTCATTTTTGTTTTTGTGTTGCTAATTGTCAAATTGAGTATATGTAAAGTATATTGTTAAAATTCATAATAAATAGTGAGAATGTGTATCACTTGTTTCACCCTAATTAAACACTCTCCTTTATTTATTTATTTATTATTATTATTACATAAGTGGGTAAGTAAACTACCCTAATTTGTTAGCTGGGTTTCCCTAGGGTGTTCCACATGTATTCTACTGTAGGATCCCCCTTTGCACTGTGCCCGAATACACCTTCAGTTGTGCTTTACCTAAGTACACTTCATGTCTAGGGTTGTAATTGGGTTGGTTCTCGTCTGGGCCCATGGCGGACCTGAAACCGAAATCGACCAAAACTGCTAGTGAGAGGATGGTCCCAGACTCGAAATCGGAATCAGTTCGGAACTAGTTTCCAGAATCAAGAACCGAAACCCATTTACAACCTTATTCGTGTCATATGCTCAGCGAGTGACAAGGGTTGATTCTTGGCACTGTACGTGAGAAGCAATGCCCTTAACCACTTGTGCATCTCACGCTTCTCGATCAGTCACTCTAATAGCCTACTTAATTAAAATAAAATTGAAGGAGCATTGTCATGGCCAGTTTAGATTGAAAAATGGGGGGCCTTGGTCATATGTTCAAAAAAGTTGCCCACGAGTTTCGGATTCAGAGACTTCTATGTCGTATTTTACCAAATTCGAATTGTGCAACAGCTGCATTATAAGTTGTGGGTTTATACCTCCATCATCCTCATGATTATCAAATTTGGATAGTTGACAATTGATTGTTGAATCAGTGGTATGGCACACATCCCATCCATTTGATTTGTTAAATTGCTAATAACTCATTTGGTGAGAACTTTAGATCATTCAAAAATTTGGTAAATCCAAAAGAAATTGTCCATTTTATTAGCCAAAACTAAAATGGTTATATTCAACTAATTGAAGTGATTAAGTGCAATTGGAGGTGAGAACTAGACTAATGGGTGAATCAAAATCACAAGGGACCCACTTGGTTGAAAAGCATTCTGATCGTCCATTTTTTGATACAATGATTGGGTTTATAATTCCTTACCCGTAATATGGTATTTGGTTGTATCTCTCAAATTATTTAAGATAGAGACCATGTCTTTCTCTATCCTGTCTTTCACTATTTTCTCATATCCACTTCTATAAAGGGTCGTTTGTTTTACACGTAAGTAAATGTTACATATCTGAATGGCCTATTTGCACATTATACATTTGAAAGTGTTATACATGTAAAACAGTACCATATTTGTTGGCTTCGCTCCACATGCATAGATTTACATAAACAAACTGGCATATATATGGTTATATATGCATGTGAATCACTTATACATATAGATAAATGCAAGCAAATGATCCCAAGTTAGATTATAGTCAACTTGTGGCTCCTTGCTTCCGATCTGCTGAAAGTATTCGAGATATATATATATATATATAAGACATGGGATTGTTAATTACTTGGCTTTGTAGAGTCCATTGGATTCTTCTTTGAAATTGGGCTTTCCATTATGCGTTGTATCGTCAATCAATGCTTTTTAATTGTAATTAAAAAGGGGATGATGACCCGCTGGACTGTCCTGTCATATAATGTGAGTGGAATGGTGGAAGTGGACCTCCCAGTCCCACTGCACATCTGTCTGATGCATTGAATACATTCATTATGCTAAACCCATTAAACAAATGCGCCCAACAATCTCATGATCTTGGGCTTTTTGCTTTGTTTGCAAACATTTTGTTGGTTCAAGGAGAAAGAAAGGCAATAGTGAACATTTATTATGTTCTTTAATCAGGTGGTTGCATTGTCCGTATTACCTGTTATAGTCGTCTATCTAACCGGTCTAGCTCGGGTCAGGTTGGATGGCAGAATGGACCCAACCCTAGCTGGATCAATTTATTAATTAGGTTGGAAGTGACAAGCCCAAAATTACCCCACATAATAAACAGTTGAAGTGCTTTTTGGATTACAAATCACTTCAGCGAATTAACAATTAGGTGTTGCATTGCAAATTGGGAGCCACCAAAACTTGCCTTCTGTGATGCCATAACATGGGCCTGTTTGTTTGATATTCCTAAAACATGGTTAAATTTTAAGAAACAATGATGAGATTTCATAAATGATAATCAAATAATTAAAATCTTTTGTTAGAAATGAATTAAGGGAAATGGGAAATGGAAACCTAGCCATCACCTTAGGTTTTTACAACCGCAACCCTGCAGGCACCAATTCAGAATATATCATAATTTTACGTAGCGTTGTCTTTTCAAATAGTAAAGTAAACTCTGGGGTAAACAATTGAGAAAATAAAGTTTCAGACACAAGATCTTTACCAGAGAGTAAATTTCATCTTTAACTAACCATTGCCTTTCCTGTTAATGCGACTTTTTTTTTAATCTTTTTTTATTCTTTACACTGGGGACTCAAACTCGAACTCACACTCACAAACCCATGTCTTTTAGCGGCTGAGCTATAGCATGGGGAGATTTTGCAATTCACTTCACCTTCCTGGTAAAACAAAACAAACATGTTTAGGTAGGCTTGGTTATCATCAGTGTGACAGGTGGCTGCCACCTGAAGGGCAGAGTGCCGAGATTTTTGGGCCAGCCCGACAGAAATGCTCTCTTCTCAGGGCATTTGGTCCAATAAATATGGGCCTGGAAGAAGATGCGTGATTTGGTGGACCTCTGTATTAAATCTGGATATGGGCAGGCTAGCTAAAGCCGGGCAGACAGACCCTGGACCGCATTGGGCCGGACTTTGGCTGTGTCTTTAAATCAACAGTCTCGATTAATAATGCTTATTTTATGTAATGAATAAAATGGTTTGGTCCTGAGTCTTTAACCAATTTTTAATCCGAAGGATTAGGACTTAGAAAGAAGACTAGGCCCAGGCATAAGTTAAAAGACCACAAGGCATAAATATTAGTCTTGGTAACAAAGGAGTCTGGACTTGGAAGCTTCAGCAAAGCCCAAACTCTCCTCATACCTAACCCTTAACATAAGAGTCATTTCTTTTTATGGATGTCAAGTATGGGTTGTGCCCAGGCCTAAATTTCAGAGAATAAATGAAGAAGTTGGTTAGCAATGGACCTTACCAACAGCGACCCCGGCCCAACACCAGTTTAAGCTTTACAATTTGCAAGAGACGGAGATGTGAAGTTAGAGGAAAGGTAAAGATAGAGAAATTGGTTGGATATATCGTGAATTAAAGCCCTTTGAGCATTCCTCAGCTGAAAGTTACCAGACCATTCATCTGTTTTTCCGTTCAAGGTCTTTGTAAAAGCTCTGTAGTACGTTGAGATGATTGAATTATCTATCAATCTTAGTAGGTAAGAGGCAGCCGCCTCAAAACTATAATCACTAAAATTATCATCAACATCACAATCATGACTGTCAGAGCCTTATCCCGTAAATTTGTGATCGGCTTAAAGGAATTGATTCTAATGGTCTAGACAGGCTATGACGACAGGCTATGACCAAATTCCTATCAATCTTTGGAGCAAAAGCTCCAACTTGCATAAGTTGCCATGCAAGAAACCCATAGAAGCCAATTAAAGTCTGCCATCTCATTACATTAATTGCCTTCTCTCCCAAAATGACCCTTATGATCTGAACCAGTGATGAATGCACCCATGGCAACTGGGCCTGATGCTTACATCTTAAGGTACATGCTAACTGGATGCTGTTGGTGTGACTTCCTATCTGCTTCCATTTCTTATCTGCATCTACAATGATGTCTCTGACTGAGGAAACTGAAAGGACGGCCTGATCCTTAAAAGTTGTATGTTTTTGATGCTCAGACTGGTTCACTAGCACACTTTGTTAGCTGGTCAACCTAAGGTTGGCTCAATCCCAAGTCCATGTCATGGTTCCTTGTTGGGTTTGGCTCAAAAGGTTCTTATTGGGCCTGAGTGGAGGGCCCAGTTAATTAGGGTTAACATCATATATATATTCTCTTTGTGGTTTCTTATTCTAGGGAAACCAAGAAGGCAAGGAAAGGGGCAAGCAGAGGGAGAACTAAGGGGCAACTCCAGGGAAGGGAACACTGAGAGCATTGTAAGGGGGGTGAAAGAGAGATTTCTAAGTAGTGAAATCTTGTGCGCGTGGATGTAAGCAATCTTGCCGAACCACGTAAATCTTTGTGTTCTCTTTGTGTGTGATTGTTTGGTAGTTTTTCCTCGTTGTGGTGTGTGCTTGGCTAGATCCAGATCTAACAAGTGATATCGGAGCGTTTGTTAAGATCGTGTATCGTGGAGATTTGTGGGATCAAACCTCGAGGGAATAGCATAGATCAGGCGTGGTTTGATCAGTTGATTGTAGATCTGTTTTTTTGGAAGAGCACAGATCCGGAGCAGCAACTGTGCGCAGTCACCATCCACCGCCGCCAGCAGCCATTCCCACCTCTGCAGTTGCCGGAGCACATCACCGTCGCTCGTGCGCTGCCGTTCTTCCATGCGTCGCCGTTGTTGTCGTGCGCAGTCGCTGCGCGTTTGCCAGCCGTCGCGGAATCGCTGCCGCTACTCGCTCACCGCCGTCTCTGCGCCCGCCGGCATCCATCGCCGCCGCTGCTGCTCGCCGGTCGCCCAACGTCGTCGCACTCCACCGCGGGACCGGAGCCGGCCGCCTGCTCACCACAGACGAAGGAGGAAGCACCAACGAAGGCTCCGGTTCTCTATTGCACAAAACAGAGGAAGGAGAAGACCCAGTGGGCCAGTTCTCGGTTCCGGGTCCAGGTTGGGTCAAACCCGACCCAGTCCATCATCCCAGGCAGCAGGTCACAGGTCAAGTTAGGCGGACCTGACCCACAACAAAACCGAGCCCAGCGTCTCACTGGATCCAAGTCAGATTCGGGTCAGGTGAACCCGACCCGGTTCTGCAGCCCAATTGTCAAAGCAGCAGTTCTTCAGTTTGGGTCGACTTGACCCGAACCCGTCTCCAGCAGCCCAGTCCACCAGCACCAAGCAGAATACAGTTCGGGCCGACTTGACCCGAACCCGTCTGCAACAGCCCGGCCCAGCAGCAGTGCTGACGTCATCCAACGTCAGTAGTTGACCAGTTTGACCAGATTCAACGGTCAAAATTCAAACTCAATTTTCAGAGCCATTCGGACTCGGAATTGAGTCCTGTTTTTTCCAGTGGACTCCTGGCGACGAGATCTACGACGTGAACGGAGTAGATTCACAGTTTGACAAGCAGATATTTGAGTGAGTTGTTTTTTGAGTTTTGAGTGAGTTGTTTTTTGAGTTATCTTCATATTTATCATGGCCACAGCGGGGACTTCTACTGCAGGAGGCATCAAATTTGAAATTGAAAAATTTGATGGAAGAATAAACTTTGGCTTATGGCAGTGGAAGATGAAAAATATCTTGATTCAACAAGGTATTAAGGTGGCAATATTAGGCAAAGAAAAGAAGCATGCTAAGATAAACGATGAAGATTGGGCAGACATAGATGAAAAGGCAGTCAGCTCTATTCAATTCTACATTTCTAACGAAGTCATGCACAATGTCATGGAAGTGGAGACTGCAAAGGGTCTATGGGACATGTTGGAGAGTCTTTACATGTGTAAGAATCTCACAAACAAGTTGCATCCCAAGAAACAGTTATATGGGTTGAAAATGGAAGAAGGTTGTGATGTGCTAGAGCACATGAATACTTTCAACAGAATGATTAATGACTTGTTGAGACTTGATGTGAAATTCGATGATGAAGACAAGTCCTTGCTGCTGTTGAATTCTGTTCCTGACTCATATGATTGTTTTGTGACTACCTTGCTATATGGAAAGGACACACTTAAATTCGAGGATGTTAGGCAAGACATCATCTCCAATGAGGCAAGGAAGAAGGCCTCTAAAACCAAGTCACATGCAGAGGGACTTCTAGTAAAAGAAAGCTCCAGTCAACGTGGCAGGTCCAGCGATAGGAGCAAAGCAAAGAGGAACAACTCCAGATCAAAATCACGAAGCAAGAAAAATTCAAAGTGCTTCTTTTGTAAAAAGAAAGGACATTGGAAGAAAGATTGCAGGGAATACAAGGCATCCAAAGATGGGAAAAATAAAGCTGCAAACAGTGACTCCGCCAGCGTTGCTTTAGAAACTGAAGTGGAACTCCTATCGGTCTCGCAAGGTAACCATTTATCTGATGCTTGGATTTTAGATTCTGGTTGTTCTTATCACATGTGCCCTAATCGTGATTGGTTTGAGACCTATGAGGAGTGTAATGGTGGTAGCGTTTTAATGGGCAATGATGCACCCTGTAAGACCATTGGAATTGGCACCATTAATATTAAAATGGCAGATGGAGTTGTGAGAACCCTGGGTGATGTCAGACATGTGCCAGCACTCAAGAAAAACCTAATCTCGTTAGGCTTGCTTGAATCAAAAGGGTGCACATTCACAGCAAAAGATGGTTTGCTGAAAGTTACAAAAGGTGTTCTGATATTAATGAAAGGTATCAGAATTGGAAACAATCTGTACAGACTTATGGGAAATACAGTTGTAGGTGGAGCGGTAGTCTCCACATATAATAAAACCAGTGATGATGAGTCTCAGCTATGGCATATGCGTCTAGGGCATATGAGTGAGAGAGGCATGTTAGAACTACACAAAAGACGGTTGTTGAAAGGTGTGAAAACATGTAAGCTGGACTTTTGTAAATACTGTGTTTTCGGCAAGCAGAAAAGGGTGTCATTCCAAACTGCAGGCAACAGTTGTAGAAGCAGTGGTATTCTGGATTATATTCACTCCGATGTGTGGGGACCAGCCCCGGTTATGTTAAAAGGTGGAGCATACTACTTTGTGACATTTATTGATGATTTTTCAAGAAAGGTTTGGGTCTACTTTATGAAAGAAAAATCTGAAGTCTTCACCAAGTTCAAAGAGTGGAAGGCAGAAGTAGAAAATCAAACAGGTAGAAAAATCAAGTATCTGAGATCAGATAATGGGGGTGAATACAGAATGGCAAGTTTCTACAGTTTTGCAAGGATGAAGGCATCATAAGGTACTTCACTGTTCCAAAGAATCCTCAGCAAAACGGAGTTGCAGAAAGGATAAACAGAACACTTCTAGAAAGAGCAAGGAGTATGAGACTTCATGTAGGGCTGCCTGAAAGTTTTTGGACAGAAGCAGTTAACCACGCATGCTACGTGGTTAATCGGTCACCATCAAAACCCTTTGATTGTAAAGTTGCAGAAGAAGTGTGGACAGGTAAAGAGGTGGACTATTCTTCATTGAAGGTATTCGGTTGTCCCGCTTATGTACACATTCCCAGTGATGAGAGATCCAAGTTAGACTCCAAGTCACTCAAATGCATATTCCTCAGCTTTGAGAAAGGTGTAAAGTGGTATAAACTATGGGATCCAGAAAACAGGAAAAAGATCTGCAGCAGAGATGTTGTGTTTGATGAAGCTTCTATGCTGAATAGAGAACATAACAGTGAAGTCAAAGGGCACAGTGTTGAAAAAGTGGTCACCGAAGTAATTCCTCTTGCAGATAATACAACCAAGGAACAAGGTCAAAGTTCATCAGAGGTTGGTACATCTGGAGGTGAGGAACAATGTGAGGATTAGCAGGAACCCTCAAGTCTAGCACAAAGAAGGGCAAAGAGAACCATCAAGCCACCTCAACGGTATGGATGGGATGAGGATGAAGTACACTTTGCTCTTATTACCAGCAGTGGTGATCCGATCTCATTTCAAGAAGCTATGGAAAGCAGTGAAAGACAAGGTTGGATGGGTGCTATGATGGATGAGATGGAATCTCTCTAGAAAAACTCAGTCTGGGAGTTAGTTCCTAAACCCAAAGACAGAACAACAGTTGGCTGCAAATGGGTGTTTAGGAGAAAAGAAGCTTTGCAAGAAAATGCAGAACCAAGGTTCAAGGCACGTTTAGTAGCAAAGGGGTACTCACAAAAGAAAGGGGTTGATTATGATGAGATCTTTTCCCCAGTTGTAAAACACACTTCTATCAGGATGTTGTTGGCATTGGTAGCACAGTTCGACATGGAGTTCGAACAATTGGATGTAAAGACAGCATTCCTTCATGGTGACTTGGAGGAAACAATTTACATGGAGCAACCTGAAGGATTCAAGGAAGTCGGAAAAGAACACCATGTGTGTAAGTTGAAGAGATCATTGTACGGGCTGAAACAATCTCCAAGACAATGGTACAAGCATTTCGACTCATACATGTTGCAGATCGGCTACTATCGATGTGAGTATGACTGTTGTGTTTATTATAGAATTTTAGATGATAATTCTGCTATTATTTTGCTGCTTTATGTGGATGATATGCTCATTACATGTAACGACATGTCAAAAGTTGATGAACTCAAATCTCATTTGAGAAAAGAATTTGACATGAAGGACCTTGGGGCAGCCACAAAAATGTTGGGCATGGAAATTAGGAGGGACAGGAAAGCTGGAAAGCTGTGGTTATCACAGAAAAAGTACATCTCAAAAGTACTTGAACAATTCTACATGCAAAATGCTAAGCCTATGTCTACTCCACTTGCAAGTCACTTCAGTTTAAGTGCCAAACAATGTCCAAGCGATGATGAGGAAATTGAAGAAATGTCCAGAATACCGTATGCAAATGCGGTAGGATGTTTGATGTATGCCATGGTTTGTACTAGACCAGATATAGCTCAAGCAGTGGGTGTAGTGAGTAAGTACATGGCGAATCCAGGAAAAGAGCATTGGAATGCCGTAAAGTGGATTTTGAGGTACTTGAAGGGCACCAAAGACTTGGGTATTCTGTTTGAAAGAAAACAGGGGTCAGAGTGTGTAGTTGGATATGTAGATTTTGATTTTGCAGGAGACCTAGACAAAAGAAGATCCACCACTGGATACGTCTATACACTTGCTAGCGACTGATAAGTTGGAGATCGGTGCTTCAGTCTATAACTGCATTATCCACTACAAAGACAGAGTACATGGCAGCTTCAGAGGCTTCTAAGGAAGCAATATGGATGAGAGGTTTGGTAAATGACATGGGTATCAAACAAAAATCAATCTTGCTACACTGTGACAGTCAGAGTGCAATATGCATATCAAAGAATCAGGTATATCATGCAAGGACAAAACACATAGCTGTTACCTATCACAGAATTCAAAATTGGATTGCTATAGGTGAGATCTCCATTCAGAAGATTCACACAGATGATAATCCAGCTGACATGCTTACCAAGCCAGTGACTGCAGAGAAGTTCAAGCATTGCTTGGACTTGCTCAATCTCTCCTCTTGTTAAAGAGTGAAGGTGCACCTCATCTCCCTTCGGTGCAGTCATGGTGGGATTGCGTTCCCATAAGGTATGTGTTCCAAACACTTCAACAATACTTCAAAGGGTCGGACATTTTTTGCCAAGGTGGAGATTGTTGGGTTTGGCTCAAAAGGTCTTTATTGGGCCAGAGTGGAGGGCCCAGTTAATTAAGGTTAACATCATATATATATTCTCTTTGTGGTTTCTTGTTCTAGGGAAACCAAGAAGGCAAGAAAAGGGGCAAGCAAAGGGAGAGCTAAGGGGCAACTCCAGGGAAGGGAACACTGAGAGCGTTGTAAGGGGGGTGAAAGAGAGATTTCTAAGTAGTGAAATCTTGTGCCCGTGGATGTAGGTAATCTTGCCGAACCACGTAAATCTTTGTGTTCTCTTTGTGTGTGATTGCTTGGTAGTTTTTCCTTGTTGTGGTGTGTGCTTGGCTAGATCCAGATCTAACATTCCTATCATTTTATCAAAACGTAGATCAATAGAAAGGAGGACGATTTGGGTTGCACATGAATGAAGTTGACATCCACTTTTATTTTACGATTGAACGTCACAATGGTTGCAGATATTTGAAATTTTTTGCAATATTTGTTAGAAGTTTGCTAATAATTTAATTGAATCATGGCCTAGTGGTAGTATTTTGATGAGTAAAAATTGCATGTTGGTAGGAAACTAGTTTTGCAAGGATCCAGTTTACGTACTAGTTTTTTATGAGAGCATCTAAAACATGATGAAATAATCCAAGGGAAGGAAATGAAATTTAAATAACCATACTTTCTTTGTTCAATCATTCGAATCTATTGAGACAAAAGCAGAAACCTTTTTTTTTATTGGCATAAAGTGTCCGTCCTTACTTTGTTTCTCTGCTTCTCATGAATGATGCAGGAGTGATGGTATCCTGGATGTATGATCTTATGGGAGATTTCCATCTAGTCCCAGGAAGAGCAAATCTTTCAATGGTTCCTGCTTTGAATTTGAACCTGAGAGGTGTGGTATATAACTATTTTTCTAAAATTTAACTTAAATTTTGATTGAAAAATAGATAATAGGTAAGTGGATTGGATTAGTCATATGTCAAACATCTACAATGGATATGTCAAGTCCAATAAGCCCAATTATGGACATATGGGCTAAATCATGCTAAGATTCCTTTGTCTAGATATATAGAAAAAGAAAAGAAAATACACTGTGCCCCAATAAAATGGCATGTGATTGGAAAGGCTGTCACAGTCAGATTGAATTTAAATTAAAAAAAACAGCTTTAAATTGGATTTTTTTTTAAAGTTGGGTCTTCATTTGTGAACTGAGTGCGGTGGCTCTTTATTATTATTATTATTATTTTTTTTTTTTTTTTTTATGATGATGAACCCACCGACCCTTCTTGCTGTTGATCATTAGTAAAATCCCAAATACACGACATCATCCACTTGTATTGTATATTGGGAGTGCGGTAGCTCTATGTACCCATGAATAAAATTTCAAGCATTTGGACGACCAGTTATTTGAAAAGTCGCAGTTCTTCTATTCCTTACCTTTAACCAATTACAATTAAATACAGTACAAATCAAGCTCACCAAAAACCAGAACAGTCCCCAGGTTGTAAAACAAGTTTACCTAAAATCAAGATGCAGATCAATTTAAGGTGCAAGAATCAGGTGAGTCGATCCCATTTTACTTAAGAAAGGCTAAGGGCCTAAAACAAAAATAAATTGAAAGAGGGCAAGGATAAGATCATTGCATCAGTCATCATCACATCCCTCAATTAAAAAAACCGCAAACACCTCTATACTGTCAATGTTAGAATATACTTTCTAACGGCCAAAACCAGTTGACCAAAACAATGAAATCACCACTCCCCACTCAGCCCAAGGGAAGAAGTGGGTTAGGTGAATGTCGACAAAGTTCACTCTTTAAAAGGGTGATGTTTCAAAAGATTTGTTGTTTTGGGTGTCTATTCATTTTTATGGTTAGGCCTTCCACACCCTTCTCATTAGTAGCTTTAAATCCTTTGACCCCATGAAATGGGGCCAAATGCATAATGGCTCCATCCACTTGCAAATGAAAGTGGGTTAGAGCCAGATCAAACAGAATTCAGATCCACTGATAGAGGAAGCGGGGCTGAGAGAATTCTTCCTTGGAGTTCATTGCTATAAACTTACGTTTGAAATTCAAACGTCTCAAAAATAGAACAATTTTTTGGAATTTATGATTTAGTTGGGACGAAAACTTCACTTTGTATGAGGATAAAACAGAACAAGTACAATCCATCCCACGATTTAGAGCGAAATATGGTTTAGGGATGGAATGCAGTGGGACAATCATCATGCATGCAGTCCAAACGGGAGCCCTGCTATTGGATTTATAGAGCTAGACGCAGAGAAAGAAACAACCTGCAAGGATAGTTTCTAGATAACATTAGGTGAATACGACCGCCATTGATGTTGCCAATTGGATGGGGCTTCATACCATTTTTATTAATTTGTTCCAAGTCTGATGATTAATGTACTCGGTGTGGGCCTGAGCTAATGTTTTCTTGAAGCCAATTTAAAAGGGCCACAGCCCAGTAAGGCATGGAGAATCAATTAAGTTAAGGGAGCTCCTAAACATATACCCACTTTTGCTCATTTTACATGGCAAAAAATAAAAAATAAAAACTAAATATAAAAATGCCCAAAATGCCTCTGCCCTTTCTCTCCACACAATATCCCTCCATCCCCGTTCTCTCCTCCCCTTCCCCACCTCCCCCTTGGGCTGGCAACAAGCTTTGGTAGCAGTGAGGGGCACTCCCTCTCCTTCCCCTCCCTCTCCCTCTTCCTCTTCCTCTTCCTCTTCCTCCTCTTCCTCTTCATTCCCTCTATTCTCTTTCTCCCCCTCTCCCTCCCTCTCTCTTCCTCCCCCTTTCTATGGACTATTTTTTGTAGACATAATTAGGGCCTTTTACCCCTACCTTTTGTCCATATAGATGGGCCCCATAGGCTGTCCCATGGCAGATATAGCCCACTTTTAAGAATTATTAGAATTATATATATTACAGCTCTAAGAATGGAGGCTTCTGAAGGGTACCACATCAACATCCCTGATTTTTCTTTTTTTTCTAGAGCGCCATGTTAGCATTCCAATAGCATTTGGTTCCTAAAATCTTTTCAATTGATAGCATTGGATTGGATAAGATCCAGTTAAAGAGACCTTCTATTTTTTCCTTCTCCAAAACATCAACAAAAACCCTAACCTCTCTTTCTCCTCCATCTCCCATCTTTCAATGTGTCTCCAAAACCCTACAATCACCAGCACCACCACCCTAAGACCACATCACAAATGGTCCACCACCCCCTGAGAAGCTCTTCTTCCATTCTCAATCCGCTGCCATGGATTCTCCCGACCTCGACAAACCGATGCTCGTGATATGGAAGACCACCAATCAACACTTGCCTATCTACCGTCTCACCAACGACTGTGCCATCTCCCCTCCGTTATCGTCCTTCGAGATTCACCTCTTCTACATTTGCATCTCCCCTTGCGTCATCGACGCCGTGTCACCACCCGAGCCTAGACAATCGAGGATTAAGATTACACTTAATCAATGACACACGTACTCCCGTGCATGCACACTTAACCCTCGGCTACATGCACACGCACAAGGGAAATTCACCTGTGCAAACCTAGTGTACGCGGAAGTTATAAGTATCATTACATGCAAAAGAGGAGATCTACTAAAGCAAAACTACGGTGATCCGAGTATTGTAAACTATGGTGATCTGAGTGTACCTCAAACTTTACACCATACAAATAATGTGGCCATAGTTTCAAAACGAACACGATGGCTACTGGTTCAAAATCATGTGTGGCATAGTTCTTTTCATGCTCTTTGAGTTGTCTAAATCTATAGGTAATCACCTTCCCATGCTACATCAACACACATCCCAACCTGACTCTGGAAGCATTAGAATATATCACGAAGCCCTTACTTCCATCCGACAGAGTCAATATTGGAGCGGTAGTTAGCTTTTCTTTCAAGGTCTGAAAACTAGCTTCACATTCATTAGTCCAATTAAAAGAGACATTCTTCCAAGTTAGCTTGGTCAAAGGAGCGGATATTTTGACAAAGTCTTAAATAAATCGTCAGTAATACCCGACAAGTCCCAGAAAACTTCTAATCTCCGTCACAGACTTCGGGTTGGGCCAATTAACAATAGCCTTGACCTTCGTTGGATCAACTTTCAATCCTTCTCGTGAAATGATATGACCAAGAAATGTTACCTGCTCAAGCTAGAAATCGCATTTCGTCAACTTGGAGTATAGCCGATATTCTCTCAACAATTGCAAGGCTTTTCTCAAATGTTCTGTATGCTCATCTACAGTATTCGAGTATACCAAGATATCATTAATGAATACTACAACAAAATGATCCAAGAAAGGAGCGAAGATTCGAATCATTAGGGCCATAAACATAGCAGGTGCATTGGTTAATCCAATAGGCATCACGAGAAATTCATAGTGACCATACCTTGTCCTGAAGGCAGTTTTAGGAATTTTATCTTCGTTCATCCTTTATTGGTGATACCCAGATCTTAAATCATTCTTAGAAAAATACATTGCACCTTGAAGTTGATCAAACAATTCATTAATATGCGGCAGGGGATACTTGTTCTTTATTGTCACCTTATTTAACTGCCGATAATCAATACACATCCGAAAGGTGCCATCTTTCTTCTTGACAAACAACACCGAAGCTCCCCAAGGTGACATGCTCGGGCGTATAAAACCCTTATTCAAAAGATCCTGTAATTACTTTTTCAATTCCAATAACTCCGCAGGAGCCATACGATATGGAGCTTTACTAATAGGTGCTGTGCCTGGCACAAGGTCTATAGCGAATTCCACATCTCGAATAGAGGGTAACTCTGGCACGTCATCTGGAAAAACATCCGAAAAGTCACATACCACCGGAATCTCTCCAAGTTGCTTCGAGTCCTTCTTTTCCGAAACAAAGGCAATGAAGCCTTCACACCCTTTGCATATCAATCGATCCGCCTTGCACGAGGAGATAACACACCTAGGGCATTTCTTCTGACTGCCCTTAAAGTGAAATTCATTTCCTAGATCGAAATAGATCATCCTGCTATAACAATTCACACAGGCATGATACCTCACAAGTCAATCCATTCCAAGGATCACGTCAAGGTCCAACATCGACAGCAAAATTAGGTCAACTGGAAGTTGACGCCCTTCAATCTGCAAATTACATTGGAGGTAGTATACATTACACCCCACTCTCTTGTCAACAGGAGTGGACACCACCAACACATAAGGTAGTGGCTTAGGCGGTTACCGCAGCTTCTCAGCAAAAAGAGGTGCTACATACGAATGCATAGATCTCGAATCAAACAAGGCTAGAGTAGCGGCATAAGGATCTCATTTGCATCCTCTGCACTGTCATGAGTAGCGGCATAAGCACGTGCAGTCTGGCATTGCGGCTTCTGGCCGTGATGAGGTTGTTATGGTTTGCTTTGAATTGTAGAAGCTGTAGGTCTGAATTGTTGTGAAAACTTGGACTTCGGACATTGAGCTACCATATGCTCCATGGAACCACAACCTAAATAGGCTCCTGTTTTCCTCCAGCATAGCTCTGTTTTATGTGCTTGGCCACAATGCTCACATCTCACTCCAACTGAACTAGGAGTTCCTCGTCTTCCTTTCAGCTTCTTTTGCATTTGCCTCTTTGTACCAAAAGATGCGTTTCTTTTGGGGTCCGCAGCTCTTTCTTCTTGAATATTAGCCTCAACAGAATAGGCCCTGTCCACGGCATCATCAAAGGTAGCGGGTCTCTGGAAAGCTGTCATGTGGTTCTTATACTTGGGATTCAGGCCATTGATAAACCTATTGACCTTCTTCTCCTCTGTATTAATCATGTCCTTGGCAAAGTGTGACAACAGTGTAAACTTATGCACATATTATGCTACCGACATCTGCGACTGCTGTGAGGGTAAGAACTTAACTTCCTTTGCCCTTTGCACATGGGCCAGAATAAACTTTCTTCTAAATTGTTTTTTAAATGTCTCCCACACAGTCGCACTCGGCATATCCTTATACGAGTCGCTCACGCTCTTCTACCAAGTCCTTGCCACATCGAGGAACATCGAGCCTATGGGTACGACCTTTTGCTTGTTCGTGCAAACAACTGTGTCGAAGAGGTCCCTAGTATGCTCTAACCATTGATCGGCTTTCAACGCATCTTCATTCCCATAAAATTCGGTAGCATCGCATTTCCGGAATTTGTCATAGAGAGCATTGGGATCGCTTTCCTTAGGTTGAAAGACCACCTGTTGCTCCACGTGGGGTGCAATAGAGACTTGACTTTGCTGGTCCACAAGGGATGCTACTTGTGCTTGCAAGGAATGCACTGTCTGCGACTAAGTTTGCATCGCTTGTAGCAACATGAGAAAACGCTCGTCCGTGCTAAGTGGCTGTGGTGGCGGTGCTGATCGACTCTCATTATCACCATAATTGTTATTGGTGCCAGATCTGGATGCCATATCCTGCAACAATGAAGGGTCAATACTCAAACATAAGACGAACCCCAGTACATGTCCCCCAACAAATCACAATAATAGACGATAAAGTCCTATATGCCTACATGCTTATCCATTATAATAAGCATGCTCTGATACCATACAATACGTATGTCACCACCTGAGCCCAGGCAATCGGGGATTAAGATTAAACCTAATCAATGACACATGTGCTTCCGCGCATACACACTTAGCCCTCGGCTAAATGCACAAGCACAAGAGAAATTCACACATGCAAACTTAGTAGACGCGGAAGCTGCAAGTATCATTACATGCAAAAGAGGATATCTGCTAAAGCAAAACAATATATACAACAATTTACATGAATTACAAGATGTGCAAGAGTGAGCTAAGAACCAAAAAAATAGAGAGTTCGACTAACTCCAAGTTACACGAACCAAAGACATTCCTCACACCAAAGACAACCTAAATGCATGTCATGTTGCTCTCCGGCGGAGTGATCATATCCACTCTTTTAGCCCTGACGGGGCATCTACGGTCTCCTCTGGAGTCTGGCTGACCGACGAGGGTCGGTAGTGGGATCTGAGCCTCCAACACCAAGGACAACTAATGAATACAACGATTCAGCAAAGCATAAGCAATAATAAGTTAACATGCGTTGTATCTATCAGAATAGTAACAAGTGATAGTGCATAGAGTTTCAAGTTTGTTTACTAGGCAAGTTGTGCAGTCGAATAAAGTATGCTTTCAGAATCGTTAAAGAGATGTACTAGGTGGCTACTACATCGACCATATTTTCCCATAAGAGAGTACGTGTTGAGAAAACCATCAACTGGACCAGGGTACGAATGGGTCTCTGGTTCCCAGGGTCCGAAAGTCCCAAGACAGGAGCACACTGCAGTGGCAACAGGCAGGCTACGCCAAAGTCAACCCCGTCGGGTATCATAAGGCTGAGGCTAAGTAGAGGCAGACCGTATTAATCATGTCATGTAATACGCATCAATTCAAGTTACAGTTAAGTTATGCAATCCATGTATCACTTCATACCACAAGCAAGGCAAATACCAAGTCGAAACAGTAGTAAAAGTAAAGAGTGTGATAACTGAAGTCAACATGCATTGCACATCAAATTATTTTAGGGAATCATGATCAATTACTAGCCAACCCTAAACTAGTTGTCCGTTGCTTCTAACCGTGCATGATGATATAGTTTTAAGTTATCCGATACATAGTTGTCTTTTTCTTCGTGTTGCATGGTACAAGGAAGGTGTATCGGAGTCCCTTAAACCAACACCCATGGAGAAGCGCTTAACAACTGGACAATGCACATGAATGAGTCACAGTCCTCAAGACCATTCATCCGTTTCTCACATTCCATTGGGCAAGTTAAGGGTTACCTACATTCCAACTCGAAAGCCCTACAAGGTCTCTTTAATCCCTACCTTTTCTCACCTTTCAATGGTCTCACAGCTTAGCCGTGAGTGACCTACGGCTTAGCCGTATTATGTACTACGGCTCAGCCGTGGTTCCCCAAAATTGTTTTCACATTTACGATGAGCCACGATTGAACCATTTATTCTCTTATGGCTGGACAGTGTTTGTTTAACAGCTCGGCCATGGTTGAGTACAGCTTAGTCGTAGCACACCACATGGCTTAGCCGTGGCTGGACCGTAGAAGGTTTTCTCAATTTTCTACTCTCTGGTTATCAAGCCGTAACTTGACTTACGATTGGGTCACAGCTAGCCTACTGCTTAACCGTAGCCTGACCGTAATGTAAAGTAAGGTTTTGCAGCTCTCTGGAAAATGAGCCGTGTAGCTCTATGGCTTAGCCGTAAGCTTTAGAGAGTCATGTTCTAAACCTATTACAGGTGAAACTGTATTTGCACAAATATGAAACAAAGAACAAGTAGGTATCATTGGACACAATTGGGCTGTAAAACACAAACCACATGCATGATTAAGAAATTACTCGCAATCAATCAGGTACCAACATGTGTTCATTCAAATCGTGCTTATACTTGCCTTAAATGAGTTGTGTCAAGTTACTTGTTGTCATAGGGCTCAAATTCGATGTCTATATGCAGTCCTATAACCATGTATGTCAAGAGTGAGAAGAAAAGTGTGCACGCAGGAACAAATGAAAAGAAAAGAAGTCAAGACTCATGGAGATGATCAAGAATCCAAAGCTTACCTTATAACATAAGAGATGAATCGATGTCAATGATGCAATGGATTTTCCCCTTTGTTGTGAGCGTAGAAGAGGAAAGGAAAAGAATGAACGTTAAGAGAAAGAAGTAAGTCTGGAGATGAGTCAAGGTTAGAGCATGCATTGGGTTATATAAGATTAGTATTAAAACAATTTATAAAAAAGTCCAAAGGTTAACAAGAATTACAATTGGAGTCAAATAACAATCCAACGAAAACAAACGATGTCGTTTGTATGTGAATTAGTTACGGAAATTAACAAGCTCGACGAGATACATTTAATGACATCAAGATAATGCATGAATGAAGAAAGATTACAAAATCTACAATTACGAAAAAGGGCTCATATCTACTTAAATCAGGTTAAACTCAACCAAACTACATATCCATGACCCGAAACGAAACTCAAAAAGGCAAAACAAGAAGCATAAAACAAATTCGCTCGAAAATTACCCAAAAACACATGAATTATTCTCTAAATCGGATTAAGTTGGGCTAGAGTGTTACACGCCGTCTCCAACCTCCTCACCTTTTCCCATATCCATCGCAAGACCAGTGCCGGACTCAAGATCAAAGGCTCCCGCATCCCTGCCTCCGAGATGGCGGAGCGTGACGTACGTCAGCACCGACACTGTGAGGGTCACCAGCGCCGTCGATTTCGAGGTGTACGAGAAGGAGGATTTGATCTTGTGTGAGTTGGTGAAGAGGATGGATTAGATGTGGGGCAAAGGAAAAAATCAGAATCAGGGGTTGGATAACGATTCGAAGACTGGGTGGAGCATGGATTGCTTCGCGGCGGCGGCGATGGCAATGTGTTCTTCGGCCTTCTTCCAACCGCAGATGGGCATCTTGTCGCCTTCGATCGAGGTGTATGTTATAGGGTGTTACTCTGCGTTTCTATTGATTTTGACCAAGACAATTCACTTTAGTCCGAGGTGGAAGCCTACGAGGCAAGCGATGCTGGATTCTATGCCGGAGGATGAAAAGACTGGGAAGGAGGAGAGGGGCATCAATGGTTTTCTTAATCACCACCTTACTGAGGTAATAAGAGCTTTATCTTGAATTTTCATTTGTTATCATTTCTTTTTACTTGACAAAAACAATAGCATCTATGTAGAGAGCCCACCCTTATTTTAGTAACTAAAATTAGTTTTCTATGGCTTTCAATATTGTTGCTTTTACTTGCAATAATCCTTCACGTCTATTGTTGCCTATTTGATGTTGGCATTGACAACGATTTTGTGAGCTTGGAAAGGTAGAGAGCCTGCCCTTATTTTAGTAACTAAAATTAGCTTTCTATGTCCAAAATTCTATAGTAATGTATTCCCTTGGATCTAACTCTCACCCTTAATTCTCTAATATATATATTTCTTTTCTCTTACATATATTTTTTCCTTTTTTTTTTTGCCATATACATTACTATTGATTATGATTGTAATAAAATTTTAAGAGAAACTCAATTATCACCAATTAATGGCGAAAATTGGTTTCCGTTTAAAGATTTAAAGATGATAGATCAGATATCCTATCATACTCCTAGCCTACCCTTACCCTTGTAATTATATTGATATTTGAACTTTTTGTTAATCACTTTTGAAAAAGAAAAATAGATGTTTAATGGTGAGCAGTCATCATTAGTTATATACTTAATTAGGTTAAAAATATGTAAAATCATTTTATATGCTTTTTTTATCTTTATAATATTCAAGTAATGCACACATGCATAAGTCATTTGATAGTGAGAAGAAAATTCTTATTCAATTATCATAAGTATTATGATGATGGATATAACTCTTATTCAATTATCATCATCATTCTCTTATGGTGTTTGATGTCTCTCTTCCCACTAAAATTGTTTATCAAGTTTGAATTTCTGACCCTATTCTATCTTCAATGGGCTTTACCAAATTAATAAATTTTGATTTGTAGTTTATTTATAAAGTTTTTGTTTGAATAAGTTTTGATTAAAAAAACCTTTATGAGTAATACATACTATATTCAATACTTTTATATTTATTTTTTTCAAAAGTGTTTTAAATTTAAAAAGCCATAGATTTTAATTTTTTTTTCAATTTTTTCAACCGTTGCTTAATACAGGAAATCAATAACTCTTCTAAAATGTCTCCCTCACCACCATTGCCCATACACTCGATTTTAAATTATTCCCTACAATCTCTCCCTCATCCATCGCACCCCTAAATCACTTTCATTTTAAAAATTTCCCCTCAATCTCTCCCCCTTCCACTGTTTTTTCATAGCTTGCCACATCACTTTGTGCAACATTTATTTTAAAATAAAAAATCACATTATTTCTCCCTAAAATCCCTCACTCTTCAATGACTTCACTAAAATCTATCTTTCTCTAAAATCACTCCTCTATTTCCATATGACCGATTGAGATTGGTCAACTTAACAATGTTGGCTAAATCCTATTTGTTGCTTAAATGATAACATGCTAATTTTTTTTGTAGGGCCTATTTATAAATATTTGGCACCAATCAAAATAGGTGGCTCCATTTCTTATAGGAGTTAGGCCCACCATCAAATTATAATACTAAAAATTTAAATAGTTTATTACAAAGTTTATTTAAATAATTAAATTTCAAATGTTTATAAAATTTAATAATTGATTTTTTTTCTTTTATTTAAACCACGAGAATCATTAGTGCGCTCTTTACATTTTCAGGCATTTGCTAGTTTTTATTTTATTCCTTTAGTATCCTAACTTTTAAAAATATTTGACATTTTATATTTTTATAAATTTTTTAATAAACTATTTGATTTTTTCAGCTTGGGCCTCGGTTGCTAGCTTAAATTTAAGATATTTCAATGGAAATAAGGTGTCGAGCAATATGGATATTGTAGGGAAAATATTAAAAATTCCATATAATAAGATATAAAATTTAAATATTGCCATAAAACAATTTAAAATTTTAGAGCTAAATTCTTTGTAAAAAATTATTACAATTAAAGATGAATCATTGCAGAGCTGGGCAAGTTGTGTGTAGTGAATCTAACCTCCTCAATATGTTTGTCGCAAAGAACAATGAGTTCGCAATTTTTTTTAATTGCTTTGTGCATCAACTTTAATGGCGCTTATGGTATACAGAAACAAGTCTAAGTAATTTAACTCGCAATATAATACACTGATTAGCTTAATTGTCATTACAGCAGCACTATGGCACACAATGGTAAAGCGGGTCGACCATGGCTTGCCCTCCACGAAAAATCTTGGCTCTATAATTATGTGGAACTCCAAATTGATCGTATTTATTGAATATATCAAGATCAGTTAAAATATACACACTCCTATTAAGTGGGTTTTGCCTAAATTTTACTCTAACTAAAAGTTGATCTTAGCATAAGATTGAGTATAGGTTAAAAATACTACATGCTCAATGTTATTATCAGACAAAATTCTATCAGCATGAAGTCTTGGTTAGCCAACTAAAATGGGGAGTCTTTATTTTTACTAGTTCAAAATTTTAATAAGTGGGGGCTCACTATGTAGGTCCACTCTTCTCGTTGTATCATAAGTAAACACTCCAAAAGTGTGGATTTAATTGGTATTGAGACCCTTTTAGTTGATGACCAAAATCTATATATCACAATTTCTTTTTCTCAGAAGTAAAGAAATAATTTATTATGTACACAACTGTAGTTCAGTTGTTCAGGGACATGAGTATGTGGGTGAAAACGAGTGAGTTTGAGTGCACTGAATGATGCAGTTGGGACTTCTCACAATCATCTTGACATTCGCACCAGATCGATGGTGGTTGTCTCTCTAGAGAATACTACCTATTTCCATCTCTAGAGAAGTAGAGAAGTTAGAGGTGGTCGGCAAGCAAACGTTTTTTCCCTTGTGACTTCTACATCTGACCATCTTCTTTTAAACAATAGTATTTCTTAAATTGATAATAAATTAGATGTATGTGTGGTAACATGATAAACACTAGAAGTGACCGTCTGGTTTTTAGATGTAATTTTCTTTTGATTTACATGAATAAATGTCATTATATTCACCTAACCTAACTAATATAGTTTATGTGGGAATATGAAGTGTGTATATTTGGAAATTAGGAATTACTTCTTAATAATAAAAAAATATTACTATTTTTACCTCTTGAAATGGACCAACTTACCACTGTCCTTTCCTACAATAATGTCTTTTAGACACATCAAGATTTGATTTGACCCTAAGTAGTTAATACTTTCCATCTCGAAGTTGGTAAAGTGGTATAAAGCTTGAATTTGCTCCTATATTTTTTATTCGTAATGACCTCAAACTTGCCCATGTATAATTATGTAGATTTAGTTGGCACTACCCATAAGTTAGTCTTGTTGGGCTAAAGACATTAGAGAAATCCATGTTATAAAAGGACTTAATTTTATTTTCAAATGCCAATGTGACTTAATTTTATTTTCAAATGCAAATGTCACCCGAAAAATGGAAATAATTCAAAATCGTGGAAACCAACTACATTTCAGAATTGTTTGTAAAAGAATTTTTTGCATATACCTCTCTAAGGTTTATAGAATTTATAAATAAGCTTTTATGCTTTCAGTATTTGTATATAACCCCTTGTCTTTTTATTTTAATACCTCCCATGTCCCCAATATCGATAGTTCTGATAAAAATGAGTAACCACCAAAAAATTTGTTTTGAAAATTTATAAAAATAACTACTTTGCCTTTACAACCATTAAAAAAAGAGTATAATATTATTTACAAAAAGATATTGTTATTTTGTCTCAAGGCCCAATTATTCCTTTATTAATAATCCTCCAATGCATATAAAGCCTAATGATGTATTTTAAATTATACATCAATTCAATAGTGGGTCATCCATGGATTGGGTTAATTATAATCAATTATAAGTATAGGGTATGCTCAATTTGAATTTAACAAGCTGGGTCCCATGTTGATAAAAGTAGATTTATGTAGGCTTAGTTTCTCCTACTAATTGTGCTATACTTATGGTCGATGTTGTAGGTTTTAGAGAAAAATGAATTTAAGGTTTTAAAATTATGTATATAGACATAAAGAAGTGGGCAAAGGTGTTGTTTCACTCTAAGAAATTTATGGTGTTTGTGAGGCTATTATTTTGGAACATGACAGGTATTAGAATAAAAATGCAAAGAGCTATGCATAAATAGTAAAACTATAAGGGTCTATTTATAAATTCTAAAAACCATAGGGGTAGATACAAAATACTCTTCGTAAAATGAGTGTAGGTTACGTTTTGATTTTGTATCTCGAAGGTGAGAACTGTTGATGTTTAGACTTCATGCGAGAGATGGCCTACTGGTTCGCGGACAAGATCGATTGCCAAAGACCGCAACTGGGCTTGTATGGTTTTGACTTCTTCTAATTAAATTTTAGTCAACGGACTGTCGATCTCAATTCATATTTTGAATGATTCTCCCGTCAACTTTCCATTGCAGCTGAAATGTTTTTTCACCGATGGTTGACAGTCCACAATTTTTATACAAGAAGAATAGAAAATAGAAATTCTCCAAGAAAATTTTCTCACCGTCACATTCCATGGACTTATCAACGTCCGCCTTATCTCCTTGAAGTAGGCGTTGTCCTAAATAGAGCAATAGTCCCATGTGCATCGTAGATTCCTGTGGTGATGTGGTTGATTGGTCCACTCATAGTCACTGTGAAATAAATATTCACATGATCTGAACTCATACAGAAAAATATTCTCAGATCTATGGACGAGTCCACCTTTGACGATCACAGCCTTTAAAGCAACAGATTGGCTGAACCATTCACTATTTTGGAATAATCTGCCCCTCCAAAGTGACGTAGGGCCTATATGCAAAAAATTGTATGATCACAACCGTTGAATGGGGATCACCAAAATCCAAATTCTTAACATCCATTTATGTTGAGGCACCTTGTATGATATGATGATTTAGTTTTAAAATGGACATGAAAATTGGTCATATTTCAACCCTGGGTATTGCATCCTCTATGCTGGCATGAATCGTGATTCATGAGGGTAACGTTTTATTTAGAAAATGAACACAATTGGAACCTTCGGTGCTCACCAAGATGCAGTTGTTTGACCAAATTTTCCTTCTTCAAATCTACTCTTGCTTGAGAGCTTTAAATTTCAAACCACCACAAATTTAATAGTTAAGATTGTTAACTTGCGTTTGTTAACTTGTGTGTTCATCTGAACATGTCTACTTCACATGTATCATTCTCAGTCATCCATCTCACCCTGGTCCACACAACGCCATCGGGCCTCGGCGCAGGAATCCCATCCATCACATAAAATCTGACCATCGAATCGATAGCCAAACTTTTTCATTATTGTCACAAATCTTAAGTAGACCAGCCATATTTATTCTTAGATTAGATGAAGGAAAGGAGATTTGATAATTCAAACATTGATTGAAGTCTCCTATCGATCTTGTTGAGTTTGACAAGTAAGCCGTTGATTTTAGACTATTGAAATTAAGATGTCTGGCATCTTATTGGAAGTAAAAGGGGCACATCGCGTGCGAAACCTTTATACCAGTTTCGTGGAAAAGGCTTAGGCACTTTCCCTTGAAAAGGTGGATAGGAAGGGCCCACTTGAGATGCAATGGGTCCACTTGAATGCGAGGTGTGCAGGTTTCCGGCGCCAGAAGGGGGAATACTCTTCATGAAGATAAAAAAAAATATCTATGTTAAGGCAATAGGCAATGCACATGTGGGATGGTCAAAGATTCAAAGATAAGTGTGGTTTCTTTTGCACTTCATTCTGTTAAGTGTCCCCCACTAGGAGATAGAAATTCTCAATTCTCTTTACCTAATGGAAATTCAAATCCTCTTTACTTAGTAAAATCAGTTTTTTTTTTACGACTTTTTCCCTCTTTCATGAAAGAAAGTGTGAGTAAGAAAAATTAGAACAAATTTTCTCTACTTTGGGCTAATTTTTGTAAAGCCATTGTATGGGGTAAAAGGCGTTTCCTCTGCGACAGGAATGAGAGGGAAAAAGAAGAGGGGTTGAACTCTCATTTCCATGCTAAATCCAAAAAATTAATTGAAAATCTCTTGATGTCGTAGGATATTTATTTTGCACCAAATATAGTAGGATATCCTAAATGGAAATGCGTATTTTGCTTATGCGAAACTACCCGATACAAATGTACCCTAAGATACAAGCAGTAGCTCAGTTGGTTGAGACATTTTAGTGAGTGATTGTATGTTTGAGCCCTTATGTAGTCAAAATAAATAATATTGCTCCACCTTTAAAAGATTTAAAAAATGCCTTATGTATCGCCATCACCCTGGGTTGGCATAGTATTAAGATAAATAAATGATCGTTGGTGGAAGCTTCTGGTCATAATAGTGGTAAGGACTGATTAGGCAGCATAGCATATGGGATCACATGCAATCTACACATGCTTGAAGAAATCTACTAAAAACTGAGCCACAAATTGAATGCCTAGTCTTATTACCAAGCAATGAAAAGATTGGATATTAGGTGACACTTATCTCTTACTATTCTTAAAAAAAAACCAGAAAAAAGTATAAACAATATTAAAATACTAAAGAACAAGATTAAAATTCACTTTCAAAATCTTGTTGAATCACCAGAATCATTGAGTGGACACATCACATTTTAGATATTTTCTCATTTTTCTCAATGTAATTCGATGAATTTCATATTTGTTAAAACTGAAAAGTAGTAGTCAAAATTGAATTAAAAAGCTTCCACCCTAATAGATAATAACACATGAAATAGGAAAAAAAATCAGCAGTTAAAATTAAATTAAAAACCAATAATTAACATAAACATAAACCATAAAATAGATTGAGGGTGGGTGGGTTTGGGCTGCTACAAAGGGGTGTTAAATGTTAATTGAGATTTTACCTTAAAAAAAAAATCTTTACAAACCCCAAAGTCAACTCTTCCTTTCCTGCTTTCAGATAAAAACAGGACCCACATTAACCACACCATGTCCATCCCCATCACCCTAGAGGTGGGCCACACTTTCATCAATGACACCACGAGAACTCTAAAATCTGAAATCTGAATACAAGATCAAAGTAAACACAACAGTAAGAAAGCCAGAGAGAGAGAGAGAGAGAGAGAGAGAGTGACAGACGTTGATGATACGAAGAAAGTAAACAAGACATGTTAAAACAAACCAACTCTCTTCCTTTCTCTATCTCTCTTCCTTTCTCTCTCTATCTCTCTTTCTTTCTCTCTCTACCTCTCCAAAGCAAAAGCCAAATTGATTGTGTTTTCGATCAGAATCTGCGGAGCCCGAAACTCGCGCGCTCTGCTCTCTCTTCTTCTTTCGGTTTTTAGTCCAACTGCCGAAAGGCAAAAGAATCTCTTCTTCTTCTGCTGCTGATCTGGAAATCCTCAAACGTCGGATGCGATCGCGTTGACCGATCACAGCCGTCGAAAGCGATGGGCCAGTGCTGCGCCAAGAAAACCCCGGTAGCGGAAGATTCCCACGGAGATCCCCGTCAGTCGCCGTCTCCAGCTAACGGAGCCGTTAGGGCTAACGTGCCGTCCGTCAAGAACACGCCGGCTCGATCCTCCTCCAACAGCACATGGCCAAGCCCGTTCCCGCACGGGACCAGCCCGCTGCCGGCCGGAGTCTCGCCGTCTCCGGCGCGATCGACTCCACGGCGGTTCTTCCGGCGGCCGTTCCCGCCGCCGTCGCCGGCGAAGCACATCAAGGCGTCGCTGGCGAAGCGGCAGGGGCAGGCGAAGCCGCAGGAGGGGCCGATTCCGGAGGACGGAGGAGGAGGAGGAGCGGCGGAGCGGCCGCTGGATAAGACGTTCGGGTATGGGAAGAACTTCGGGTCAAAGTACGAGCTGGGGAGGGAGGTTGGGCGGGGGCATTTTGGTCATACGTGCTCGGCTAGGGCTCGAAAGGGGCAGATCAAGGGGCAGCTTGTGGCTGTTAAGATCATCTCCAAAGCCAAGGTGAGGTTTTTTAGTTGGAATTTGGGGTCTGAATTAGTTTCATTTGAACTGTTATCTTTGCTTCCGTTTGGATGATCCAAACTCAGTTGCATGGAATTCAGTTGAAAATTGCACAGGGAGTCATTCATTCCCAATGTAAATGAATGATGGTTGGATGGGGAGGAGTATAGGTGAACAACCTTTTAAGTAGAGGAGTTTGGCATCTTAGTCATCACCTTGGTGGTTTTCTTTTTATGTTATTGATTGACTTGGATGTGGCTGTAAAAGTTGCATTCCTTCTTGACAAGGTAGAAACTATTGCATCTATCAAAATTTTAAGGATTTGGATCCTATATAACTTCAGCGGTAGCATGCTCTTTGATGCTTTCAAAATTAGACATGGGGCAAAGTTTCTAGGACTCATTAGCCCTATCAGATGCAAGAGAGCTTTGGGATCTACAGACTAATAGGTCCCTTTAGTGTTGATGGTTGAAATATGAGTTTTGCCCTTTATCTACTGATCATCAATATTTCGGCTTTAGATAGATGACTATCAACATCCAATGGGTCTAGCCATTTTCTTTTAAGTTGCCTAGATTTTAGGGCCCTCTTTATCTAGCAACAAGGGACCCCACAAACTCTGCTACATGCCTTATGTTGAAGAGCAACAAAGAGCGCCTTGCTAATAAAGTTGTAGAGGACCGAGATCCAAATCTAAGCCTGTACTCATGTTCATCTCTCTCTCTCTCTCTCACTTACCCACACACAACTTTATCTCAGGCTACAGTCTAAGGGTTGTTTGGAGACTCTAGTCTAATTAATAAGGGCTAATTAGGTTAAGTTCTAAAACAAAAGTTTTGATTTTTAAGTTCTAATTTACAATTAGTTTGTTTGGTAAAATTATGAAAAAACAGCTCCTATTTCATGAGGTAATTGGAGCTTGCCTTTAGGAATTGTGATAATTGAGCAAAGCAAAACTAGACAAGGCCTGGGGGTGGCTATGGCCCCTCAAAAATTTCAGATAACCTCTTTTTGGCAAAAAAAATTGTGTGTTTTTATAAACATCCCCCCCCCCCCCCCCCCCCCCCCCCCCAACCTTTTCAAGAGAAAAAGGTTTAAAATTTTACATGGTGCCCCTCTTGGTTACACCCTTGTAATTTAGGACCACCTTTAAAACCCCCCATTTGTGTCATCTTGATAATTTTATGAATTCATTTTCATCCAAAACTCATGTAGATTTGCAATATTAACCTTCTTCCACTCTAGCTAAGAAATCTCTTAAAAACTATGATGCATGGATAGTCAAAAATTGGCAACGTATTGTGTCATATCATATCTAGTATTTCACTTTTTATGTCTAAAATCTATGTCCCTGCCATGACCAGGGCATGTCCATGTTGTATTCATACAGTATCTGGTCATCATAACTTAAAGAAGAAGCCGCCCTAAGCTTATATTTTTCAGAGGTAAAATCTCTAATTTGTAAATACGCTCTAAAAAATAGAAAATATAATTAGTGGTTAACCAAATGCTCTAATATGTAAATAAGCTCTAAATCATAAAATAATAGCTTATTTTCAAAGCTAAGTGTTTAGAGTTGTATGTAACTCAAACTATGATGGTGTTATGATGAGGACTTTGAAGGAAACACGAAATCCTACTTTTTGGCCAGTATGTTCACTAGGTCTTCATTAGAGCAACATGTCAGTAACTCACAAAGCAAATGCTTGATAGATAGTTATAGATTTGATCATCATCACCAGCACCACCATCATCATCATCATTTTTGCCCTCATAGTGGAAGTTATCAAGACAAGTCCATTTTTTTAATTGAAGAAGTGGGACTTGCTTTGAGGAATGTAATGGATGTAGCTCCTCTATATGGAGGTGACTTTATTATATACAGCCTCGATACTGAAGTAGAGCATGGACACACTAATAAAATATCACCGATATGTCATGAGTACAGATTTTATACATGAATGAAACCAAAGTTATAATCATAAAAAAAAGCACCAAATTTATACAGTGCATGTTATGAATAAATAACCAATTTGAAGTGTCTAGGTTAAAGAAAAACATTCTGCCTGTTGTTCGATGGATAAAAATCTGGAAGCATTCATTCTAACAGTTGCATGTTTCTAGTGGTGATTAGGCTTCTTATTGATAATGTTAATGTTGGCTTGTCGTCACATATAAGGAATCCTTGCAATAAACATGTGGATTATTTTGATCTCTGAAGACTGCCAATTCTTGGACTTGCCCATCTTGTTATGGTGTTATGACTGCTGGCCTGCTGGCAACTTGATATTGGGTTTCTTCCAAGTATCAATAAAACGGCTTGCATGACCCTACGAAAAAAAAAGGAAGAAGAAAAAACTGTTATACAATAAAGCTATGTGATGCAGCCTAGATCTGCTGTCGGAAAAATAGAGTTGATGCAGTATTGACCCAGCCCAAGAAGGCAGCTGGGCCCAAACATTGACCCACAGGTCAACCCGGTCCGTTGGGTTCAGCCGTAGGCCCAATTGGCTATGAGCTGCTGTGGCATCTTCTATATTTATCTTACTTCTAATATTTTTTCTTTTTTAGTTAGAATTAGGAAGTTTCTTGTTTTAATTAGTAAGTCCTGGTTGCCAAGAATTAGGTTACTATTTTATAAATAAGAGAGACCTCATTGTAGTTGCTTATGCTTATTTGATTAATAAAAATTCTAGTTGGTTTTCCCTCCAAGTATGGGTTGTTTTATGGTTATGATTATACCTTAGGGTTAGAATCGTTTTGGATTCGATTAATCTTCGGGAGATTAGTTTATTTTTTTCGATCGTAGATCATACCTATGCCAATTGGTATCAGAGACAAAGAGTGATCGCCAGGGAGTCATCCGTCCTTCTTGGATTTTCTCCGTCCATCTCAATTTCATCTTCACGCATCATTGCTGACACCACCATCTGCTCCAACCTCTTTGTCGAACTACCAAAACCACTCTTGATCACCATAACCCATTCTCTAAGAATCCCAGCCTTCCCCTCAAACTATAAATCCCAATCTCGACCCCATCTCTACCCAAATCACCCAACCGACCCATCTCTGCCATCATCCCCATCATGGAATCCCATTCAGAAAACCCTCAACACCCCAATCACCGAACTCAACCATTCCAAACCAATAGACACTACCAAACCCTAATCGACACCACCAAACCCACAAGACCCACCTATGCCACGTAGCCTAACTTTCCTCCCTCATACCAATCACATCATAAAACACCCTTGCCCCCTCTCCAACCACCAACATCCACCCCAAGGCCTCCCTGTAACCCTAAAACTAACCCAGCCACATCCTGCCTCCAGCCCTGACACCCTCCTTACCCACTGAAGCCAAAAATCCATCCATCCGGTACCGTTCGCCAACCCTCCCTCTCTGTTGAATACCCTATCCCCCAAAACGATGCACACACTCCCTTCGTCCAGCATTCCCAATCCAATAGAAGTTGAAAAAAAGGCAGAAGAAAAGGAGAAAGGAGGAAGTAGCAGACACAAAGGAGAAGTCGTACTTGGCACCATGCGCATTGTCCTTTGCTTCACGTGATGGCCACCTCCTCTGCTCCTCACAGATAAGTCCCTTCCACTCCTTTTCTCCTTTTGTTTCCTGTAGATGTAAAAGGAAGACAGCCACCGTCCCTTTTTTTTCTTTCTTTCGTTGCACCATAGACGAAGAGGGAGAAAAGACAACTCCTCCCACATGTGCCTTCTTGTTGAACTTGATTTGGGCGGCCATCCTACCCAAACCCTAGCAACAGGATCGAACTCAACCTCAAGGCCCTTAGCTATTTGGGCCTGCAGCAGGTTTGACCCGACCCAAGCCCATTTTTCCATATCTTAATAAAAAAGGGAGCGAATTCAAGATTAAGTGGGCTTGCTTCCAATCCAAACTAAAGTCTTCAGTCAAGCCTATTTATCATAATAATTTGTGCAAATTCAAGTTGCAATGTTTCCACGATTCGGGTGAGTCCATTCTCCAAGGGCAATTCAATTTTGATATCCTTACATCCAATTCAACATGAGACACATTGAAGTTGTTATGTATTAGTTCCGATATAGGAATTAGTATTTTGAAAAAAAAGTCCTACTTTAAGTAGCACATTAATTTCAAGCAATCTCATTTGACTGTTAATGAATATACTCACCAACATCAAGAGTTGGAAAGCTTATGTGGTTTATGAGAGTGTGATAGGAATGATGGGGAACATTATATCAAAGGTCTAAGGCCGGAAGTATGAGCAAAAATGAAATTTTGTGACACCATTCACTAGGCCTACTTAGTCATGTTGAGCGTATGCTTGGACAATCTCGCATGCAATGTGCATTTCAACAACAACCGCAGGCTAATGTTGCGGAGATACTTTTTTCAGGAGAAGATAATCCCACGATTGTCATCCGCCAACTCCCCCATATAAATGTCAAAGAAGAAGAAGAATGGCGAGAAATCAAGAAATTTCACACGTGGGTACGATCATAGTTACCTGATTCGTAGTTCGACCAATTCGGATTCGAGTTCGTAGTTCGGAATTCGACACTTGCTTCAATTCGAAAATTCTATTGAGTAGGTTTACTTGATTCGCTTTCCAATTCGCTTGATTCGTAATTTGAGTTTGGTGAGGTAGATGTACTAAATCGAATACACAAATAAATTCGTAAAATTACATATTTAGCATTTAATCAATATAATACAGACTCAGATTTGTGTGAAATGGCCCACCCCCAAGTAACTTGAAAAATAATTTATATACATGGTTGGATTTTATAAATGGGCCCCAATCATGGATGGATAAAGATCACCGTGTATATTCTAAGATCTAATGAGGTAAAAGATATAATATTTGGTTTTGATGAGAATTTTAGAGATGAAACAAATGCATGGAGATGAGGGAGTGAAGGAAATTGAAAAATAAAAGAGAAATGAAACTTGAGAGTGATAAGGCTCTATCAAAACTCATTAGGGTCTAATTAAGGCCCAATTATTGAAATCTAAATTGGTCAATATATTTTTCATTTATTAGTATTCTTGAGAATTTTTACTTTAATAATATGTATTCTAAATAGGTCATTATATTTTCCACTTATTAGTATTCTTGAAATTTTTTTCTTTATAAGATTTGGTTTTACCATCAATTTGATTTTTTTTTTTTTTTTTGTATTATAGCATTCACAAGTTTATAAAAGATTAATCATACAGTGGGCCTAGCCTTTTTTAGATGAAATTTAGCTATAGCATATAAAAACGAAAAAGTGGAGTTTCATCTTCATTGTTTTAGATTTGTAATAGGATGGACAACAAAGTGATTACTCTCATAGCAATGTCTCTTGAATGAAAATGAGGCAAATGTAGCCTAAGTGCCCAACCGTTCAAGCAAGAGGCATAGAAATAAGGTAAGGGACAAAGGGCTGCTAAGTGCTGACATATTGTACTTTCTATTCCTCTCTTTCCCTTCATCTCTATCTTCTTCTTCTTGCATATACCGTTTTCCACACCACTGTTTCTACACATAACACAATACCGAACGGCTTCGAACTAGAGAGCTTCAAAAATCGAATCCCGTATTGTTCTATTCGAACAGTGTGAGATTCGGTAGGTCATCAGGCGAATTAGGTAACTATGGGTACGATTGTACAAGTCAACAAGAGAGTCACTAATTTGATTGTTGACAATGGCAATGCAATGAATTTTGTCATGCAAGAGGTTATTGATAAGCTTCAATTGCTAATTGAGAAGCTTTGTAAGCCCTACGAAGTCACATGGTCTATTGGTTGTATTATCCCCGTCACTCACAGATACTTGATATCATTCAAGATTGGCAATTATGAAGATATAATTTGGTGTGATGTGATCCACATGAATATTGCCCATATTATTTTTGGACGATCTTGGATTTTTTATCAGAAAGTGACACAATGATAAAGAGATGAACACATACAATTGTGTGGAAAGAAAACGGATTATACTTGTTCCATTGCCATCAACAGCACTGTCTTCGTCTTGATCATCCCCTTTAACTGAAGAATTACAGACAGAGCACCAAGAAGCCTTTAACTGAAGAATCACAGACAGAGCACCAAGAAGAAATAAAAGACATGATTACACCAAAAGAGCAGATAGAAGATATCAAGGATGACATTGCAGAGCAAGTTAATGGCAACACTGATTTGTGGGTACAAACAATATTGATCAAGGCAATATCAACCAAGAACCGCAAAGAGTTGAAGAAGCACAAGGACAAGTAGATATTAAAGCTTTGATCGGGTTACAAAGGACAGTGAACAGCCGCAAGATCTGATTACAACGCTACTTTCAGAAAATCCAATTAGGTCATCAAAAGTGAAATTGATTGTTCCTGTGGTTTCGCAAGACGATGAAGTTGTTGAGATTCTCCATATTGATTTCATCTTTGGGGATCAATGATGGATAATCCAAAATCATACCTTGTTGGTATTTGACAACAATTACAGTGTCTAATGGTTCAACACCACATCCGAGCTCCATGTAGAGATTAGCAGTCAAGACAATTCCGATCTACTTTTACATGGAGAAAAAGAATGCAACAAGTTTTCAAATCGTGTCATGCAAATGTAGATCAACAGAAAAATCAGAAGTTTGTGTGATTGATTTTCGACCCAGGAGGACATTTTCCCAAACTGGTGGTCGAATTATCTCCTGCATTTATCAATTGGCAAACTTATTGGAGTCGAGTTTTTCCAAGCAGGGAGAATTGATGCAGGCCAGACCATGGGTTGGCTAACCCAGGTTGGGCCCAATCCACATGCCTAACTGAACATCCAGTTATTTAGGTATTATATTTAGTATTTGATTTTATTATGATTAATAATAGTGAGTTTCTTTTTATGTTTAGGCTTATTCCAATATTAGGAAGTCTTTTTTTTTAGGGTTCAAGCCAATTCCTCTATATAAGGATGATTAGGCTTTCATTGTAGAGACAGATTGCTTATTATCAATAATATTTTGAGTTGTGAGAGTTTTCTCCATGGTTATGGTGTTTTCTCCTCTTGTGAGGGTGCCCTAGTGGCTGAATCCTTTATTGGATTTGATCAATCATTTGAGAGATTGGTCTATTTTTCTGATCGCAAACATGGATATCTAAAAGCCAACAATCGAGGCATCTACTAGTCCATGCACACATCCAAGCTACATTTATACATCCGAAGATGAGACACATCCAGCATGCTTTTATATGAAGGAAAATATTGCAACAAGCTTTCATGTCATGTCTTGTAAATGTAGATCAAAAGCCAAGGCAAAAGTTTGTATGATTGATTTTCAACCTAGGAGGAAGTTTCCCTCCCCTTGTGTTCAATTCTTCTTAGCATTCTCAAGTTGGCAAACTCGTCCAAGTCAAGTTTTTCCAAGCCAAGGAGAGTTGATGTAGTACGGACCCATCCCAAAAAGGCATATGAGCTCAAACATTGACCCATGGGTCAACCCGGTCCATTGGGTTCAGCCACCGAATTGGCTGAGAGCTATTGTGGCGTCTTTTATATTTATCCTACTTCTAATATTATTTCTTGCTTAGTTAGGATTAGGAAGTTTCTTGTTTTAATTAGTAAGTCTTGGTTGCCAATAATTAGGTTTACTACTCTATAAAGAAGAGAGACCTCATTTCAGTTGCTTATGCTTATTTGATTAATAAGAATTTTGGTTTGTTTTCTCTCCGAGTATGGGTTGTTTCATGGTTATGATTGTGCTTTGGGGTTGGAATCCTTTTAGATTTGATCAATCCTTCGGGAGATTGGTCTATTTTTCTCAATCATAGATCGTGGTTGCGCCACTATGGAGTTAAGAGATGTACCTCGGTGTGATAATTGGTTGATGTCCAACATGCTTATATGATTTTTAAAATTCTTCCTAATCATTACTCTAGGTGCACACTATTTTTTTGTTTAATATATAATTCGTTTTTGACATATTGAGTTTTTGTGGAGCTTTAGGGTGAGACTCTGTCCAAATTGAGGATGGCTGAGTCACCTCCAAAGTCTGAATTTTAAAGCGTTGTTTATAAATGTATGTTAGGATGCCCATACTTTGATTTACTGTTTTGTGTGATATCCACATGCAAATTTTCCTTCCATATACTTGAAACATTGTTAGATATGAATGATTTCAAGTTAGTTCTTAGTTTATCATTATCCTCCAGATAAATTACTGATTATGGCATCCTATGCTGCCTAATTTCAGTAACGCACCAAAGTTGTATATTGTTTACATTATACTTTTTGTTAAGCAGCAAAAAATTTGTGAGGACCTCAAGTCAAAAGAAAAGCAAGACAAGGACAGTCTAAGATGGCCTCACTGCTATGTACAAAAATTGGAAACAAAAGCCAACTGAAGTGAAGGCCACTCCTAATTCAAATGATCGTTCTCTCTCGACTTCATTTAAATCTAATAATTTTCTGCTTTCCATTTTTTCTGGTGTTACAAGGTTTCACATACTTCTCACCCTAAAAAGGTGGTTCCATGTACCATCCACTAGGTTTTTTCTTTTAGAATCTATTCTGTACTTAGGTTAAATATTTTGGATGATCTGTATTAACATGTTTGATTTGTATCTCAATTCCTTTATTGGGTAGATGACAACAGCAATATCAATTGAAGATGTCCGAAGGGAGGTGAAGATTTTGAAAGCTTTATCCGGGCACAAACATTTGGTCAAATTTTACGATGCATGTGAGGATGTGAATAATGTCTACATAGTCATGGAGTATGTGTTTCTTGAAACCTATATGTCGTTAATATTTCTTTTTCGCCGATAAATTTATTATGGCTATTGTGGGAAGGGTTGCAAGTGGCTGGGCCTAAGTTCAGCTCTCTTTGGGCTAAGTGTTTATGTATGTTGACTGGGCCTGGTCTTGTTTTATGGCCCAATAAATAAATGGGCTAGTTTTGGGCCTATTTCTGGCTAAACAACTGACAAAGTGGCCCAGCCTCGACCAACATATGTGATACATATATTATGTCATATTTTACTAAATGGCTAGGTAATATTCTGAGCTTACAACCCATGGGCTGAGCCATGCCTAAAATTAGGCCAGATTACTAAATGAGCTGCAGGTTGGCCCATTACACCAGACCAACACATTTTCAACCTTAATTGTGAGTGCTTTTTTTGTTTGATTATATAGGTGTTATTATTATCGAATTTTCATTTAATGTGGCTTGCTGAATCTTTGAGTACTGTCTTCCATTCTGCTTTGGACTGCTTTCAGGCTTCAGCTGTGATGCACATTTTCATATCAGAAAGTACAAATCTGTTCAGCTGTAGCAACTAGTTTCTTGATGAGGAATTATAGGGTCCCATTCCCCAGTCTAGCAGCTCAATAGAGTTGGTCCTTAGTGTGCCAGTGTTCAGCCAAGCCTGACCTGGTGTTACATTTTTTTTTTTCCATGTTTGATTATGAAGATGATAAGGGTGGTTTGGTCGAACGGTAAAAGCTTACCGGTAGCGTTCTGGAGGACGCAGGTTCAAGTCATGGAAACAGTCTCTTCAAAATGAATGCAAGGTTGCATACATCTTGCCTTCCTCAGACCCCGCTATGCGGGAGCCTCGTGCACTGAGCCGCCTTCTTTTTTTTCATGTTTAATTATGAAAATGTTTGGGTTGTGACAAAGTTTTACGCTGGCTGTCAACCTACCTAACGCAACCCTCCTCCTTTACTCGGGCTTGGGACCGGCAGCAAAAATTGTTGGCCAACTTATCTAAGGATTTGGCCCAAAATAGAATGGGATGGAGAAATAGAATTCATGTAACCGACCCCAACATGGTTGGGATAAGGCTATGATGATGATGATGATGATGATGATGTTTAATTATGAAGATAATGGCTATTGTTGAAACTTTTCATGGATATATCTGAAACTTTGCTTTTATTCTCAGTCCAATTTGGGATGCATTCAGTGGTTAACTACCTTCTAATTTTCTATTAGATGTGGAATGATAGAGTCCTGGGTCTGGCAAGTGTATGGTTTAAACAGGCACTAATGTATATTTGCCCACAATTTGGTTTGTTCAGGCCGCTGATCTGAGGGAAATTTCTCAGATTGGAATATCCTAGACATATGGTATATGTATCCTACAAATTACAGTTGAGCAGAGTACTCATGAACAATCTGGGAGAAGGGTCCGAGAACAAGGAATAAGATCTTCAACATGGGAGATCGATGGGGCATCCCTTATTTATGTGGAAACGAACAGATGAAACAGTCCAGATAGCTGAACCAGGGCCGTACATATATGGATTATGTAGTAGGAAACCTCAACAAATGTGCACTTGTGGATCTAATGAGATGTCTCTTTGGTTTATGATATAAGGCCAATGAAAAGAGTCAGTAGACAGTTAAGTAGAGGATACTGCAAAAGACCAGGAAAAGGGCCAAGGAAATGCAATATGATCTCCAATGTGGGAGACATCTGGGACATTACTCATTTCTGGTGAGGCCCAACAGATCAGCATTCTGGATCACTTAACCATGACCTTGCATTTATAGAATTGGGTACCAAAATGTACTGTGCACTTGCACTTGTTTGATGTACAGGACTCTTTACTTTGTTATATTAATATTTAAATATGTCTAATTTTTTAAAAATCATTTCTCCAAATAAAGCGAAATAGCAGCTTGTTAGCAGTGTGTAAAGTGCTTCATGTGAAATGATGAGCCTGTATGTTGAATTTCATATTCTTGCTTTTGACAGTAACATGATATGGTTCTCAATAATTATGAATTTACTTAAAACTTCTTTCTTTTTTATCAGATTGTGTGAAGGTGGAGAGCTGTTGGACAGAATTTTGTCCAGGTCAGTGTGAGTCGCATATTTTGTATATGCCACAGGTCAAGGATACTAATATTTAGTGTCAGATTAAACAAGCATTTTATTTTAAAGCATTATATATTATTGTTATTTTGTAGAGGTGGTAGATACACTGAGGAAGATGCTAAAGCTATCGTCATCCAAATTCTTAGTGTTGTTTCCTTCTGTCATCTTCAAGGTGTTGTTCACCGTGATTTAAAGCCAGAGGTATGCATCTTGGACTCATTTGAGTGAAACGGTGGTATTTTAGTTATCATTATCACTACTGCCGCCACCAGCACCATCATTTTTACTACTGCTGCTGCTGTTATTATGTTTTTTTCACTTCACTAAAATCCATCTTAAATTTTGACCCATTCACACTGGACCTCTACAGAATTTTCTCTTTACTTCAAGAGATGAAGATGCTCCTATGAAGCTAATTGACTTTGGTCTCTCTGACTTTATCAGAACAGGTAACTGTTAATTGTCAGTGCTTATCATCTAAATATTTAGCTCTGCTGGTGTCATTTCTTTTGATCTCTACTACTTGGGTATAGGAAGAAATTTTATATATTTATTATTTTAATGTTTTCGTATGGAAATATCTTTTGACATCAAATTCATACATTTTTTTTATTATGCTTTATATTTCAAATTCATGTTTGGGTTGTGACAAAGTTTTACATTAGCTATCAACCTACCTAACGCAATCCTCCTCCTTTACCCGGGCTTGGGACTGGCAGCAAAAATTGGCGGAGTTCATGTAGAACAGAATGGATTTGGCTCGAAATAGAATGGAATGGAGAAACAAAATTCATGTAGCCGACCCCAATAGGTTGGGTTAAGGCTTTGATGATGATGATGATGATGATGATGATGCTTTATATTTCAAATTGTATCTGTGTAAGACGTTTACTTAGTGGTTATTTGTTGACTAATGGATATACATCATTACGTTTGTTTGGTCTCATTTACGCATGTGATGTCCAAATGAGATGTGGAAATGGTATAAATGAAGTCATTTAAGCACCATTTTTTTTTACTCCACTTGAAAAGATGTCAAAATAAATTACACCTCTCTTTTAATAGGCGCTAGTACAGTCTCCACACAATGAACTTTTCATTTTCGGGGCCATCAAAGACCTTTGGTTTTTCTCATTCCCATGGGCCCTGTATTGTTAATCCAAACTGTCCATTTTGTTTACTGAACTTAGAAGCCCAACCTTGAAGCTGATTATCTTAAATCTTCATAGATTTTGAGTAATTTGTGAAAAAGTCCCAACCTATAGACCCAATTTTTTGGACTTCTGTGGGCCCTTGATTCATGATCCAAAAACCATTCAATATTCTTGTATTAACTGTAAACATCAAGACGTGATGTTTCATACCTTAATTCTTTATGAATTTTGAGAATTTTGTAAAGAGTCCAAAAATCCAAATAAATCTATAATCGTTGGATATACTGATTACTCATGAAAAATGATGATTTTGGTAAACATGGTACTGTGTTTCACATGCGTAACACTTCCATATATAATGTTTGCATGTGCAAATTTTACATATGTAAATCCCATTTTCCTGTCCATGCGTGAAGGCAAACGACTCCTTATGGGTAAGCTCTATGTGCCAATCCCATACTCATATTTGTATCATGTGATGTGTGATTCAAGTGCCATGAGAGATTGCTCTATCACTATCTAAAGGTATTGATGGTATTGCTATATCGCTGTGTAGCAGGAAAAAGATCTTCATTGAATTAATGAATTATCATCCTTAAACCATACAAAATCATATAACAATTTAGGACAGCTCCTAGTTCAACTTATGGGAGTCATATAGTGACTTTTAGCTTCGCATTTTAAAGTTGAATGATGATTCTAGCTGTGAGGATTGATTTGACACAGAATATCTTCTTTGCAAGATTGTTGAGACTCTAAGCAACCTGGATTGGGTTGGGTCAGGCTTCTAGTTTTTGATGTATTGGGTATAGTAGTAAGCTAAAGAAACATTAAGAGAACTCCATATTTTATTTTTCTTTTTGTGCAGATGGAAGGCTGAATGACATTGTTGGCAGTGCATACTATGTGGCACCTGAAGTCCTCCATAGATCATATAGTATGGAAGCCGATATTTGGAGTATTGGCGTTATAACATACATCTTATTATGTGGTAGCAGACCTTTCTGGGCACGAACAGAGTCAGGGATCTTTCGTTCTGTGCTTAGAGCTGATCCCAACTTTGATGATGCACCTTGGCCTACTGTATCACCAGAAGCCAAGGACTTCGTGAAACGACTCCTTAACAAGGATTACCGAAAAAGAATGACAGCTGCACAAGCTCTGAGTAAGTAGTTGTTTTGTGCTTTGTTTCTGTACATGTGATTTGGAGCTGCATTATTTGAATCTGCCAAATACTTAAAAATGATGTCAATTGGTCTGCGCAAGCATTCTCCTTAATTTTCTTGAGGAGTTCTTATAGAGTGATCATATAATATAAGACATGGTAGTTTAGGGAAACTAATACACTACTATTATGGCAGCTCACCCATGGTTGCGGCATGAGAATCAGCCAGTTCCATTAGATATACTGGTTTATAAGTTAGTCAAGTCATACCTCCGCGTGACACCTTTCAAGCGTGCAGCATTAAAGGTTCAACTCTTTTCTCCATGGCTCATGTATATTTTGAACATTATAAGTCTGGGTGATTTCTATTACATCTTCTATATCGTTATAATTTATACTTCTTGTTTTAATTTTATATCCTGGTATGCCTTTTTGTATATATTTTGTGTGGTTTATGAGATGTTCCTTGTCATTTTGTCCTTGAGCTAATCAGATTCACCACCTTCATCTCTGAATATATATTGACCTAGTTGCACTGGACTGTTTTATCTAATATGTGAGTATAAACTGCATGCTCTCAGCTGGAGAATTGGCTAGTTTGATGTTTACGTATCCATCACTGAACACTTATTGTGATTTTTTAGGTTTTTGTTGCTCCAAGTCATTAGAAAATATCCCTTACTGTAAATGTAATCTTTTAGGATTTTGTGGTTGTTAAGTTATAAAGAAAATACCCCATCAGAGTTTCCTTACTAGAATGTAGACCCCTACATTATATGCATATGTTCAACTTTTTTTTTTTTTTAAATGCAGGATAGCCCTGAAGAGAAACCTAAATGAGATATGCATATCCGGGATAGACCTGAGAGAAAACTCCAAGAGTGTGTTTGTACAATGAGAGGATTCTGTAATCCGCAGATTTCTGTTTCCACAGTAGAGAGTTTCTAGCCTCCCACAGGGAATCTATACAATAGTTGTCAATTTCGTTTTGGCCTCATATTGATCTGACTAAAAAAATGAAATATTTCGGTATTTTGGGTATTCAGTGAAACTTTTCGCAGTGAATTTTAGAAAAAATATAAAATATAAAAATGTGCATATGTATGCATGTATGTTAAAAAAATAAAATAAAATATATGTAGTGCCAAATTAAACTAGTAGCCCAAAAGGTGAATAATATACAAAACCTGGGTTGGGTTGTTCTCTTTACTAGCCCAAAAAAAAAAAATTAAAAAAAAAGAGGTGGGCCATGCTCAGCCCAAACAGCAAAAGTAAAAAATGGTGGGCGCATGGACTTTCATTTTTCCTTCCTACCTAGCATCGTCACTTGTCACTCATCAGTCTTTAGTACTCTAGAAGCTACGAAAATAAAAAATAAAAAAAATAAAAGAAGAGAGAACGAGAAGAGAAGACAGTATGGAAGAAAGAAAGAGGAGGAAGAAGAACCTGGCAGCACTGGCTTTGGCAATGGCTCCAGCTCCACCTCTTGTGATGACTCACGGCAGGCGCAGTGCTGCAGCGACTACAGGGGGCAATAGCGAGGGGTAATGAAAGGTAGGGCTTCAGTTTTTGCCTTCATGATTTATTTATTTATTTATTTTGGGATTTGGCAAGGGGTTTCATGATGCTTTGGATTGAGATTTGGGGCTGAGCATTGATCTTTTGTAAACTGAAAATAACAGTCCTTAAAAAACAAAAAAGCAAAATCTCTAATACTTTTTTGGCCAGTTTGTCTCTTTCAGGTTTTGCCTGAAATTCACCGATATTTATGATTTTGGCTGAAATCAACCGATATTCAAACTGAATACCCAGTGTTTCGTTTTGGCCTCATGGCCAAAATGAAAATTTTCAGCCATTTCAGCTGAAACGGTACGATATTGATAACTACAATCTAAAGACTCTTTTAGAGGAAAATCGGTTCATTTTTTCCTTTCAGTGTGGAAAAAGTGTCACACCAAATAACGGAAGAATGTGTTGCACAGAAATTGAGGATAATTTTCCTCTCTATGGTGGTATCTCCTTATTGCACAATAGAGTAGGTGGCCAAAATTTTCCGTGCTTGATAAACCTAGGAGTCAGTATTACAGGCTTGCTTGATAACCTTGGGAGGGAGCTCTGAGGATTTCCTTTTTACCATTTACAGTTCCTTGGGGTCAATGACTTTTTCAAAGTAGGAGTCTTCATCACCTAATCAAGAGCCGAAGAGCTTTGAAGTTTGAACAAAATCTGTATTATTAAAAAAAACTAGGGTTTATTGCATAAGATGCTTTTACATAGGGCTTTCCTCCTTGTTGCATGCCTAGTAAACAATTCCTAGTTACAATCATATCCATCCAATTCTCCTTTACATTGTTGTAAAAATAAACAAAACTCCCTTTTGATCGCATGAACAGCTCACACCTAATTAGGTGCATACCTCCCATTTTCTTACAACTTGGCACCTACGATATGACATTGCTAATTTTTGCTAAGCCTGGCGGTGAAGCAGCGCAGGGGAAGAAGATTAGCCAACAGGCTAATCTCCAAGCCAAAAGGCTTAGGAATAGAATGTCTAGGTGCCTCACCAAAGACAAACAAACTCTCTCAACTGAGAACCAACTCAAAATCTTTATTCAATATTAATGTCTTATCCCATGAAGAGATTACATCCCTTATTTATAATTAAGACATCATCTAAGAAAGGAAATAACTAATTCTAAACAAATAAGAAGTCCTAAACCAAACATGAGCGGAATTGCCAAATATTAAGAAGGCAACTAAAATAACTATTAATAATAAAATCTATTCTAATCTACTGGGCTTCATTGATTTTGGGTTCAATGGGTTGGCCAATTATGGATCTGGCCTGCATCAGTTGGTCAATGATATCCTTCCATATTACTCCCCTCTTTAAATCCCTTCTTTCCCCAATTGTCATGTAGCCAGGTGGGCCCACAGCCACACCATTTATTATTGCTGAGTAAGAATAACTAACTTTGAGTGATAGACTGAATGACAATTACCTACGGTTGTGCTGTGGGTCCATCTTTGATTTCTGGTTAACTTTCAAAATTTCTTTTTTAATGCGGTGTCAGTTTTAGTCAGTTACTATCACATTTCTGAATTTAGAGTTTTGGCATGAAATATTTTGAAATCAGTTTGTATTGCTACAATATGGCAGGCCTTATCAAAAGCTTTAACAGAAGATGAGCTTCTGTACCTTAGGTGTCAGTTTGACCTGTTGGAGCCTGATAAAGATGGTTTTATCTCCCTTGAGAACTTCCGCACGGTCAGTTGATTATTCTTTTTAAACTTCCACTCCAATCTTTCTGTCAAAAGGTGGTTGATGGGGTTGAACTTGGGATTTTCCTTGGCTGCATGTATATTGGGAAGGATAGGGCGCCATGCTTTGCTCATTGCATAGTTTTAATCTAGTTGGTTTTTTTCTCGATTTTATTTCGCTATTAAATTTATGCAGGGTCTCATGCGCAATGCAACTGATGCAATGGGGGAGTCTCGGGTTCCTGACATTTTAAATGCGGTATGGCATTTGACACTAGAGTAGTTTAAAACCTTGATTAGACAGGCACACTGAAAATAATTTGGATTGTTCTGTAAAGGGGAAAGTGCCAGTTGTCCTCATGGGCCATGGTCTTCCAATGGGAGAGGACCCGACCCTGAAAAATGATGGTATAAGTGCCATATTTTTTCTGCACCCAGTGTGGGCCTGTAGTCCCAAAAATTTATGAGAACTATTGAGCTGGTCCTTTCTCATGAAACAATGAATTTCTAATGCACTGGATGTCTCCAGATGGATCAGCTATACTTGAGAAAGATGGACTTCGCGGAGTTCTCTGCGGCTGCAATCAGTCCATATCAATTAGAGGCTCTTGAAGGGTGGGAACAAATTGCCACTACAGCTTTTGAGTTTTTCGAGCAGGAGGGGAACCGAGAGATCTTGGTTGAGGAACTAGCACGGGTATGGACATCTCTTAGATTCAAATCGGTCTTATTTTTCATGTACTTCATATAATAAAACTATTCATTTGTCGGAAAAAAATGATATAACCATTTGTGCAGGAACTTAATCTGGGTCCCATGGCCCATGCTATTATCCGTGATTGGATTAGAGAGTCTGACGGTAAGCTCAGTTTCCTTGGTTATACCAAATTTTTGCATGGCTTGACAATACGTAATGCAAACACAAGACATCAATAGCTTCTGTATACATTTCAGTAAATCATTCTAAAATTTGTGTTCTACGGGTTTTTCTGTCTTTTTGTTTACTTCTTTTGGAAAGGCAGTGTACAAATTAACTTTCTATCAGTCCTACCAGATTCTTGAGGCTATTTAAAAGTTCATTTCATTCTTTTAATAAGTGTTTTGAGGGTAATATTATTAGGGATTTGTGTTTTTTTCCCCTTTCATGCAAAGATTATTACTTAGTGGAAATATGATTTTTCATCCCATGAAAGTGTGAGTTCCAATATTCCTTGAGTGAATCTCCGTTGTATCCTATTTATGTCAATGTATTCTTTGTTATTGTGCTCTGCATCAGTTAGTCCGACATTCCTTCATTAGTGAAATTACAATTGTGGACCTACACGGAAACCTACACATGAATCGCCCCTGATCTTAATTCAACACCCATTTCCCGTACAAATTGGATATGAACGAAGGCTGATGCTTAGCCCTGTAATATACATACATATGGACCTAGCTCTCGCTCCTTTTTATAGTCGTGTATCAAGGTGCACCATACAGGTGTTATGCAGGTTAGACTCCCAGGCTAGCATGGTCTTACAGCATGATTTTGGACCCATTCCCCACTACCGACTTAGCTAGGTGGATTATTCGGCATATGGGTCTTTCTGCGTACCTGCATTTTCTTTATCGTCCTTCAACTACATTAGCCCTTGCAAGACTGCTAACCTCAGGTAAAGGGCTGTCCGATTAGCATGGTTGTTACATCATGCTTTTTCCAGCGGCTGGCTGCATGGATGTTGGACTTTGGCTGCATCTGTGGGTGCTCAAGGGCCTCATCCGGGCCCATGCCACTCCAGGCTGTGTTTGGATCTAAAATTTAAGCCAATTTAATAATTGGGTCGAAAGGAAGGCCCAGCCAGGCCAGGCCAGTGCCAAAGTCATATATCTGTTAAATATAATGACTTCTAATTTCAAGCAATTAGGTGCTACAAAACAAAGTAGTCTGAGCATTCTGTGGGACATCAATTGCATGAGAGGATCCATCCTCCAACAGGTCGTATGATGGCCCATGGACAGTACATCTACATGGATGGCTGGCTGCCGTCCACGCGCCTAAATGCAAGCGGGGATCGTAACTAGCAGTGAACCTGGTGCAGTGCACTGGATGTCCGATCTATGAGTCACACCATTATTTGCGACGAAAGAACTTAAATTCGCCGTTGGTAATGTGAGGAACTGGAATCTGTTCCGAGACCACCATTATGAGTTATGACCGATTTATAGAATTGAAAGGCTCTTCAAACAAAAAAAGCCACTGGTGGACTTCTGGCTACTCACCAAAAGATGCCTATATGTCATTAAGTACAAGCTTGTTGCGAGGAAAAAAAAAACCAAAGACACTTAAAACACTAGAGGTCCATCTCTTTCATGTAATTGAATTCCTAGAATGTTTTTTTTAATGGTAATTCTTACAAAATTTTAAACTGTATTTTTAAAAATCGTTAAAATCGAAAAAACAAAGGTAAATATCAAAAAATAATCATCAAATAATCTCCCCTATAAGGGAAGATAGAAAATGCTAGGAAAATCAAAGTTTCATCTTCATCTCCTCCCATCCTTGGCCCTTCAGCTCTTTAATATTCTATTTCTGGAGCACATTTCACCATGAGTTCCTAAATATGCAATTCCATGCAAACAAATGAGCCCTCAAATCTATTTAAACAGCCCATCATCAACAAGAAAAGATCCCAAACACAAAAGTGGTAAGCCAATTATTGCCGATTCATCTTTGAGACCATAGGTAACCGAAACTCCTTCAAGAGAATAAAATTAAATGTTTTTTTACAGGACATATGAAGAAATTATGCTCTACCTACATAGGGCTGTCTAAGGTCATGCCAAGATCGATCACTTTGAAAACCAGTAAATTATAAGGAACAATGTACACCCAGCTATAACAGCTGAGAGAACAAGCGTGTCTTTTGATTTCTTCCGTTTGATGGCGCCTGCATACACAGTATACAATGGAAATTTGTTAATGGAAGGGGATCAAAACCACCACTCACCACCAGAGTCCAAAAACTTGAAATGCGTTTTAGGTCTAACCGTTTTGCTTAACCGCTCTGGAAAATAAAAAAAAAAATTGTAGATAAAGATATTAACAAGTAAAGGCCCTAAGTATGAAAGATGGGTAATACACAGTTGATGAAATTTAAAAAGCACTACTCTACCGGTTTTAGATGAAATTTAAAAAGCACTACTCTACCGGTTTTAATTCTTTTAAGACTCGAAGAAAATGACAAGATAACCCTTTTTATTCATTTCATTTTTAAAGATTTCTAAAGGGAAAGAGTTGTTAAATTTGTTTTAAGTCAATTAGAAATTTTTGACACCATTAATGCTTCCGGCCTTATCATATCACTTCAGAATGAAACACATGAAAGAGCATACACTTACGATGGTGGCATTCAACTACAGGCAACTGTATTATTAACAGAGAGCAGACCTATTATCAAGTTAGGACAAAGCAGTATGACCCATATATAAGATGAAAGAATATATATGGAAGCCAAGAATTGAGCCTTAGGATAGAGATGGTTACCTCGACGATAGCCAATCAAAGTCAACATGAGAAAACGACTGATGAAATGGGTTAAAATTATAATCTTTTGAGCTCAGTGTGCATGGGCTAGATGGGAAATATGAAAAATCAAATGTCCATTTGCTGAATCCAAATGGCAGTTGGTGCATGAGCTTCAGGATCAAAGAAAATCAAGGAAGTATGCAACTGTTCAGCAATAAATAAAATAGCTCTCGTATGCTGGGCACTTGGCAAGTGAGCAATGTTCTTCCAAGAAAACTCACCAGTGTCGAGTAAGAAATACTTTCATATGGATAGAAGGTTTTTGACTCTAATAAAAAACAGTTCTCCATCTTAAAGTAGACCCCACCACCCAAGACATGCAAACCTAATTTTGATTAAACAGGATGGAATTACAGGAATAAGGAGAAAAATAAGAATTAAAGGATACCTAATCAGAGAATCAAGGCCTTTATTAAGTGTTATTCCTATGAATTAGCTTAACATCTTGCATACTTTGCAGTGTTGTTTTGCACATACAGCTGCACCAAAGATCTTAATAGAGGGGGACTGTCAAATAATCATTTAGTGGTTGGAGGAATACGTAAAGGGCCATCGATGCAAGAGGTTATGGCAAAGATAAGGCCAAATGAGAAAGTTACCTGAGAAGGAGACTTGCCTAGCACGTCATATGCAACACTTTGTTGACTTGGTAAAACTGTCACCTCATCTCGAAATGGCACTTTTACAAATAATCATCCACATGGTGATGTTTTGTTAATCAAATATGTTGCGAGGTTTTAGCTATGGACTACATACTCCACAGGTGGGGTAATATATTTAGTACGTGACTCTAGCATTTACCTATATATTGGCAAAGAGGAAAAAAAAAACAGTTGAGTAGATATTCTTTAAACTAATGAAGCATGGTCCACCAAAAATAACAGGGGTCAAAAATCATCTGGGAGACCTTAGATCTCTGGAACCTGTCACTATTCAACTTTCCCCCAGATGTCAGTATATGATCTGCAACTTTTTTATTGGCTTTGAGAAACCTTGACTTTTGTCTAGCAATGGTCATGGAACAAAACATCAGCCGCTATGCTAAGTTGAAAATATCACCGCTACAGTGTAAAACTTACCCGAGCCAAGCAGTTTTCATTTAAAACTGCTTGATCCTTGGTAATGGTACTTAAATAGCTAATATAAAAGATGATATTTTGTTAATTAAATATGTTTCAGGCTTTCGCTATGGACAACATGCTTGTATGTGACTCTTTAGCATCTAGTCCAGCCTTTCAATATACTTCATCTATATTTTGACAAGGAAAAGAAGATTTGAGCAGATTTTTTTTATTCATTTACCATGCCCCACCAAAAATAACAAGGGAAGAGGATCACCTAGGAGACCTCGGATCACTGGGAATCTGTCACTCAACTGCTTGACTTTTCCTTGGATGTCAGTGAATACATTTCTCTGCACAGCCAATACACCTTTCATAACCTCTGCTTGTTTCGTTACCTCATAAATCTGCAATGTGGATTAGGTTACATTCTCATGGCCACTAAATCTTTGCTTTCAGGGTAACAGGAAAACTGTAATCCGCACCTGAGTGATACTTCCATGAATAGCTGCACGCTCTCTTAATAAGTTTGGCACTGACAGAGAACTACCCGAGACCTATGCTCCAATCAATTGTGTAACAGTTACTTTATAATACAAAAGGGAATATTGCTTCCTGATGACAACTGAGAACCAACCTTATATTCATTTATGTCATTACGTACTGAAGTAAGGAGCTCAGCATGCTCCCTCATTGATATTATGTTGCCTCTGGTGCGCTTAAACTCCTGGTCAAGACAAATAAGAAAACCTGAAAATAAGTATTTGAACTATGGTTCCAAGAATAAGATACTGTCTCAATATAGCACACAAACACAATGAATGCTTACGAAATCACATACAGGAAGATTCAAGGAATGAACACCTTTAAAATCAGGAACAATTAACTGGGCCTTTTAATAAAGAGTTTCATTACCCAGACGAGACTAAGCGAGACAAATGGACAAATCAGCATTGCATTTTGGTGGGCCTACCATATACAACAAAGGTTCGTGGACTATATGTTTATAAAAAATCAGCCCCATTGATCTACCAAGCACAGAAACTATTTTAAAAATTCGGGAACTAAAATCCCATGCCGAGTAACTTGTGAGAGATTGGCCAAATTCTTAAAGTCAACTTGACTTGGAAGGTTAATGAGCAGTTTGATCCAACTAAGCCATACATTTGACTAGCTTGATTCAGTGACTTACCAAGCCAAGTCGACCTGGGTGAGTGATAGCAAGTTTTTAAACTATGACCAAATAGATTATCAAAATAAAATTAAGTACCAGCTCCAAAACATTCCACTGAATTGGACCATTAGAAATGTTTCAACGGAACTGATGTTAGATAGATGTCTAATCTATAAACTCCCATGTATTAAGAAGCCTAATGGCTCCACCAACATGCCACTTGTCCACTTTGGTCGGGTTTGTCCATTTGATAACTAAGTTGTGTGTGTACACTGATCTGAATGTTGAGCAACAAAGAAACAATATAAAGGCAAAGAATAAGTGGCTGAGACGGAGATGCTAAGATAGAAATGTAGACAGGAGCAGAAACAGGAAATTTGTCCTTGGGGGCATTTGTTTTTTTTTTTTTGGTTGTTTGTTGTTTGGTTTGTGGGGGGGGGGGTGGGGGGGTGGGGTGGTGTTGGGATGAGAACTTTCAAACACTTAAGAGGTTTTTTCAAAAATAACTCCCTCTAGTGCAGCACATACATGTAGAGTAACAACAATTGTTGAAATTATGAACCTGTACATGAGAAGAAATCCAGAAATAGCTCCAGTATAAGAGAAAATGGAGGAATGCCTTCTATTTTACTTTTGACAGAATGTAAGTGTCAAGAATAAAGTGTGTTAAGAGAAGTAAGATGTTAATGAAGACGATCAGTTTTATTGATGAGGACAGTAAAGCCTTGGAAGGAAGTAGTTAGAAGTGAAATGCTGGGGTCTAAGGTGATAGAGATTAAGGCAAGAGGAGCGAGTGAAGAACTATTACTAAAAAAGTTAAAGGGATAATGTTTCAATAATGGCAGTGCTTGTCATTTGTATATATCATATAGTGAATCCATTGCTGCACTGGTGCAATTACAAGCATTGAAATCTCAACAGTACAGAGTGTCTGATTAGGATTCAGAAATCAGTTAGGGAACTTAAGGTAGCATTATTGACATATAGATTCTTTAAAGATGGCTATTGATGGCCTTATAAAAGTATAATTTTTTTTAATATCCACTCTATCAAAAGCTAAAAGAGATGACAATTCTTTTTTCCAATTTGCAGCAAAACCTAGCTAGACAATTAGACTTAGAAACTATAAGATGGCAAAAGGAGGTGTGAACAAGGCAGAGTAATTTAGGGGTGTACACGGTTCGGATTAGACCAGATTAAGCCCAATCCGTCACCAATCTGTTACCTACGAATTAGCAGTTTTGTAATCCGTAACCAATCCGTTGTCCATTAAAAACCGAACCGAACCGAATCATGGATCAACGGTTTGGTTCGGTTAAAACAGTTTAATCCGTTAACAGTAGTGCCATCTGTTTCCTCACTATTTTATATGAAGAGTGAATGGCTGAGATTGAAAGTTTGATGATGAATGGCTAAAATATTTCTTTTTTAATATCTTTTATATAAACATATCTATTTTTTATTTCAAAGGTTCAGATTGGTTTAAATCCATGGATTAAGAGTAAAATTCGTCACCAAACCATTACTAATGCATTAGGATTTTTTCAATCCGTCACCAAACCATTAACCATCGAATTGGTTAAAAAACCGCCACTCAAATCGGATCGGTTTTATGGATTGACGGATTTTTTGTACACCCCTATAGAGTATGTAGGAAGCCTATGAAAATTTCTTTGTCGCTTTAGGAAGGGAGAGGAGAGAGATATTTATAAACTTACCAAGATTAGATAAAGGAAAAGTAGAGACCTTAATCCTGAATGATTCATTGATGATGAAACCGAATGGTCTTAGTGAAAGAAGATGAGATGAAGGATGGGTTAAAAACATGTTTTGAAAACCTATTAGATATAGTATGACAAAAATTGTAGGCATATTTTGAAATCAAGGGATAATTAAAAAAAAATCCAAAAGCCATGATAAAATGAAGAAAACTACAAGACATCTAGTATACCTATAAAATTATTGATTGTAATGAGCAAGGGGATTCTCATTGGGTTAACAAGATTTTTAGAACATTAAGTGCAAGTAAATGGTAAAACACTATGGTCCATTTTTATAAGAATAAAGAAATATCCACAATTTATGCAGAACTGCAAATGCAAGGTATTGAAAATATCATTCCTGTGGTGAAACTTTGGGATTGAGCAATAAACAATAAGTTCACAACTATGACTAAAATCTACCATTACTGAGATCTAGCTAGGCTTACTTTTGTAAGATACATAACATTAACCATATTCCTATTTCCTACCAAGCTAATGGAAAAGTCGAGAGATGCTGAAAATTCATATATGGTGTTTATCAATTCGGCAAAGACTTATGATATTGTGTGCAGTTAGCTAATATAAAAGGTGTTGAGGATAAAATGCATGATAAATAAATCATACAAAGCATATATGAAGGGGCAGTAACAAGAATAAGAACCATGTGTGGGGAGATTATACAAGGCAACGCCGAAGAGGTAGTTAAATGTGAGAACTGCGTATATAGAGACAATTGAGCCCCCATTCAAAATTGGATAGCACTACCGGAATTTGACTTGAACCCCTATTTATATACCTTGGTATTAGGTGTAACATTTGCAAACAAAGTGATGTCAATTAATTAGGACTAGAATCAACTAAAAATGATATGCTAGAACTTCTGTGGAAAAGCATTTAGGACAAATGGTTTCAAAATCAATAAAATGAAGACAAAAGGAAATATAGAGTAGGTTTAGTGGATCTGAGTTTCGGAAGAATGATCTGGTGAAAATTGAAAACCACCAAGTACCACATGGTAATAGATACCGATGTTTTGGGAGTTCCATATAAAAACAATAAGAGCTTGAGGAGACTATATGTAGGATCAATAGAAGGTGGTAAAGTCACAGGAAGCAATTGAAAATTTTTCACAATTTTCAAGTTCCATTGAGGGGCTGTGTTAGGCAACAAAGAAACAAAAGGAGACAAGGTAAAAGAAGCTAGTATGGATATGTCAAAGTGCAGATGCCGAATGGTAGGAAAGGACAGCATTGGGAATGAGTGCATAAGACAAAGACCAAGAGTGGATCCAATGGGAGTGAAGATCAAGGAATGCTGTCTAAGAAGGTCTGTGCATAACTGCATATGCAGAGGCAACAAGAAAACCTTATATGAGTTGGAATGCTACAAAAACTAAGATCTAGGAAAACTGAGAGACCCTTGAAGAATTGGAAAACAAAAAGTAGTGAGAAGTCACATATCGGATTGTAAGCGACAGTAAATTGAACTATAAGAATGCGCCTTGGCTTTGATGATGACGATGGTTATGATGTCCACTATTTCCATTTAAAAGGATTGAGCATCCAGGACAACGTTCAGAGACCAATTGAAGCATTCCAAGGATGAAGAAGAGGAGAGCAGACGATCATAGACATCCATCGAAGAGAGGGATAACACATGTTTTTCAAAGTTGGCACCATAATCCAAATCCCATTTTGCCTTGGAAATCAAAATGAGCTTTTGAGAGGGAAGGAGGGAGGACCCATTAGAGCAAAGCAGTTTATTGTGCCATACTCTGTTTGATTGATTCAGAAATGTAAAGGCACGAAGAGAGAGAACAAGCCCAAACACAAAACAAGCGCAAAACGCATATGATGCAACTTCAATCCCAACAGCCCAAAATGTACAATTAAGCAGGAGGCCTGAAAACTAGGAAACATCAGATATCTTGCTCCAAAACCCAATCGAGATCACATGGGTCCCAACCATTTCTCAACCAATCGAGAATTGGGCAGAACCCAATACATCCAAACGCCGTTAAAGCAACCATCTTTAGCTAATCAAAGCCAGATTTCAACAATATAACACTCCAAACAAATCAGCAAACACAGCTGCCTGAGTGAACTCATGAAGAATGTCGCGATGGCGCGTGAGCTTCTGAGCCATGGATGTGGTGGGAGTAGTAGCAGAAGCGCATCGACCCATTGCGTCGTTCACGTCGAGAAGCTTTTCCAGCAGGGACTCGATCTCCACTTCCATGGATTTCCACTGCACGTCTCCGCCATTGGGTTCCACGGAGAGCCTCGAATCCGAGTACCCAGAGGCTGGAGAGAGGAGGAGAATCGATCAGTCCCAAAGCCATATCAACATAGAAGAAGAAGAAGAAGAAATGAAAAGAAAGAGAGAGATAAGAGAACCTCCGAGCTTGGCATAGGAAGAGAGGCGAACGTCGAGGTCTCCTTCGATCCTTCGAGCTTCCTTCCTCAGCTCGTTCCATTCCCGGTCCAGTTCCTCCTCCATTCTCATCGAATCCATGTACACGATAATTGCAGAGAGAGAGAGAGAGAGAGAGAGAGAGAGAGAAAGTAGCCAAAATATATACTGTAAAAAGAGTAGAAGAGTGTGTTGTGAATGCCGTCTCGGGAAGAATGGAGGCTAAGAAGCTAAAATCGAAGAAGAGCAGACTTCGGTCTCACCAATAGTCAGCTTCTGGATGACCAGATGCCACATCCTTCCGATGGTAAACTTTGGTGGACCTATCACGGGCTGGATTATCACTATCCGCCACTTGTGACCGGGATTATAAAAGGAAATCTCTTACAGTGGCTTGGCACCGTGGTATTTTTAATAAGAAGGTCCACATGCCTAGCAGGTTGCCACGTAATGATGATGTGGTGGGCTATGATAGGTCCCCTTGCGATCATCATAGGATAAACACTTTCGCGATTCGGACTCCCTCCTATTACACGACCATGTGCACTACTTTTTCCACGTACTACATCATGTGCCCAGTTAGAGAGAAAATTTTGGTAATTAGAAAAAGATTTAAAATAGGGCCAAACTTTTCGGTGCATTTTAAGTAAACAAAGAAAATACTAAATTAGGATTTAAGTTTTCTACATTTCTTTCAAATCAAGCCAAACTGCTGGATTAGGCAATTTTTAGAGATTTTTTTCTCCTTTTTTTCAAAAATTTCAAAATACCCTTAGGACTTTTAAGTTTGCTTCAATTATCAATATCCTTGTCACTTCCTTCTAGGGCTGTCAATTCGGCCCTTTAGAGAGGGGCCTGGCCCGGCCCGGCCCGCAAAAGCCCTCAAAACGAGGGTTTATTTTTTTATCTAAAGCCCGAGGGTATGGTAAGGCTCTATTTTTAAAAGCCCACATCTAGAGGGCTGAGTTCAGGTTTAACTAATCAGGCCCGAGAGGGCCCAGCCTAGCCCGCTGTTTATTAAATTTTAATATATAAAATATATAATATACACAAGCCTTTTGGGCCTGTTAAACTTTTTGACAAAAGCCATGTCCATGCTACAGCCAAGTGTTTTCTACTTTTCACTTTGTGAGAAATTATCAAAATACTCAGCCAACAGTCATAAAATAGTAACATTTGAGGGGCATTTTCGTCTTTTAAAAGATAAAGCCCTAAATATCATCGTATATAAGCAACTCCCTCTCATCGACAAAGGTAAAAAGAAAAAGCTCTAAACGCTGCTATGCCCTAAACGCCACCACCAATGCCTTAAAAAACGTTTTTAACTTCGTCATGCTGCCTTTTGCATTGAATTGCCGGTCTCTAGCCCGGACAAAGGAGGAAGGTTTGTATAAGGTTGGTTGGTGGTGGTGGTATAGGTTGTTGTATATAAAAAATTTATTTCCATTAAAGAAAAAAATTTCCCTTTTTTTGGCCCTGGCTCGGCCCTGGCCCGGCCCTAGCCCTTGAGGGTTGGGTAAGGGCCTAAAAATTATAGGCCCGCTGTAAAAGTTGAGGGCCTTTGCTCAATTAGGCCTAGCCCGCACATGTGAGGGTAAGATAAGGGCTTACGTTAGCCCGGCCCGAGCCCGGCCCTTTGGCAGCCCTACTTCCTTCTTGGTGGGCTCTAAAAAGCATTCCTCCGATGCCTTGGCAAGGAAAAGAGGGAGGAAGAAGGTTTCCTTGGCTACCTAGAGCTTGCTATGGGCAGAGGATGGCACTCGAAGCTCTCTGTGAAGGGAGCATATGAGATGTTGAGAGCGTTAGTGGAAGAGGGAAATAGGAATTAGATGAAGAATGACGAAATAGACTCAAGAATTGTTACAAACTTAAAAATCCTAAGGACATTTAGCAGTTTTTTAAAAAAGAAAAAAAGTTGCCAAAAATGTCTAATCAAGCGGTTTGTCCCAATATAAAAGAAAAGTGAAAAATTTTAAGTCCTAATTTGAAATGTAGTTTTATTTTATTTATTTGCTTTTTTTGTTTTTCATTTAAAATATACTGAAAAGTTAAATCTTATTTTGAAAATTTTCTTAATAATAATGAATATCCCCTCTAGTGATAAATCCTCAGATTTAGAATGTATTTGTGCAAGACTACTTTTTGTGAACGTGGGATGGAAAGGATATAACTTTTAGCCGAATGAAGACATGAGTGGTTGGTGCAGTGGAATATGGGGAAGAAATTGGACAAAACATGAGAAGTTTTCGCTGCTAAATAGGGTTCAACATTCTCATCTAAGCGGCATGAACAGTGGTGCTGCGGGCTTCGGTGGCATTTGCACAAACCGGCCCCTTTCAAAGGGAGTGGATTTCATGTACCACTCTAATCAGATAGTTTAATTAAATAGTTTATCTCATTTTGCAGTTCAATAGCTGCACTACTCTAATTAGAATGAAATTGGATGGTCATTGGAAGGTGATAGGAATGACTAGATTATAACCCCAGTGACTCTCTCCCTCTCTCTTTCTGACCGCGTGAGTTTTCTAATGGTTGGTGTAGGGTAACCATTTGCTCTCTCTCTCTCTCTCTCTGACCCCCATGAGTTTTCTCATGGTTGGTGTAGGGTAACCATTTGCTCTCTCTCTCTCTCTTTCGGACCCTCATAAGTTTTCTAATGACTGATGTAGGGTAACCATTTGCAGAAGTACAAAAGGGTGACTCATTATTTAAAAAAGAGAGATTTTACAAAATGCCCCTATTAGGAGGGGGCATTTCTCCCCATGTCTCATGTCCATGTCCAATGAGAGATAAGTTAATAATGAAGACTTTTTATCGTTCCATATAGAAAAATTCTCATAAATGCCCATTTTAAAAATGAGCGGTTTTTACCTTTTTTTTATCCACCAATGAGGGATAAGTTATGTGATAACTTTTTCTCCTTTTTAAAAGTAACGTTAATTAGTTTTCATATTCCTAATCTCCTATTTATTGCAAAAAAATGGCATTTTCACTTTTAAAAACGTTCGGGCGATATCCAGCGCTCCTCTTCTTTAAAATAGTTATTTATTACCTTTATATGAGTTCATTCTAATATTCCACCTACTTATATCTTAACTTGCTAGGATTGTGCGTATGAGGGAATAAAAGTAATAAACGTGTAAATTATATCTCCTAAGAAGTAAAAGAGATTCAACTTTCAAAAGAAAAGAGATTTAAGAGAATCGTTTGGACTCTTGTAAGACCCATAAAAAGTCAGTTTGAATTTTGCATCAAGTGGGCCTGGTTGAGCTTGACGGAAATGATATGCACTCAATGAAGATTTAAAACAAGTGAAAGACAAGAAATATTTAATGCCGTTAAACATCAATTTCTCAAAGTCAGCTTCCAAGTAGGATGAGAACTCCACATCACCACAATAAAAATTAATTCTCCTTTCTCTCATGCCCCAAAAGAGTGGCATTCTTTTACTAAAGCAATGCCTGGGCGCTGTGTAGCCTTTCTATTTAAAAAAAGAGACAATTCTTGCATTGTTGGTAGCCTATTTTAACTTATGATTTTTAAAGCCTGTAGAAGCATTGTGCTCTTACTTCTTTCTAATGTAAGAAAGTTTGAGGTATCTGGATATCCAAAGAAGCACTAAATCCTGTTTAGGGGAAAAATTGATGTTGAACTGATTTACAACAAATTTAGAATAAAATACTTATATTGGTGTAAGATATATTTCATTTTTTTTAATCTAAATCTATATCTCTACATTGTACTTCTAAGGTAAAGGCTGAATTCAGATACGATGAAAACCAAAACGTACATGCATCTTAAATCATAACTTGAATTCAATCATAATGGGATGTTTTAAGTTAGATTTTAAGTAAATTATTTAAAATTAATTTACTTGTTGATATACTTTTTTAGTAATAACAACCCTAATGAAGTATTTTCTGAAGATTGTGACAATATTCTCCCGTGTTAATAATTAAAAACAAAGAAAAAAGAAAATTGATTTCGACAATGTTGTCAATACAAGAGTATCACAAAGTGTAGCGTTACAAATGATAAATTAGTAAGAGGCATGAAATACATGGTAATGAGAGAAGAAAACACGAGATATAAAATAAAATCATTTACATCCATTCTTTTCACAAAGTGAAATTTTCAAATATGGCCCTAAGGTTTAATTTATTTAAAAAAAGATATAAGTTTCAAAACTTTTCAAATTAGTCTCTAAGTTTTCCAAGAAGTTTTCAATTAAAGATATTTGTCCATTTAAAGAAACTTCTTGATTACTTTTTCTCTCAATTTTCTTAGAGAAGTTTTCAATTAAAGATATTTGTCCATTTAATGGTACTTCTTGATGACTTTTTCTCTCAATTTTCTTAAAACACCAAATTATTAATCATTTCAAGCCATGAGATAGTTTTAACAGCCACTATATGTAGCCTATCATCGTGGGAACACTAGTTGCCCTTAATCATTATAATTTTATTGGATAAAGAAATGAGAAGAATATAAAGTAATTGAATGAGGAATTTGTTTTAATAAACAGTAATATGGGTATTTTAAAAAATTTGAGGAAAAAAGTTGCCAAAAGTAGCTTTAAATGGACGGATGTCCTTAATTAAATTTTTCTTAGAAAACTTAGGGACTAAACCTGTGTCTTTTTTTTAAATAAGGCAAAACCCTATGGCCTTATTTAAAATTTTCCTATCACAAGTGTCAAATATACCTTACTCTTAGGCCGGAGTGCCCCCCCCCCCCCCGGCGGAACCAAAAAGTCTTTGCACGTTGAGCATTAAGCATTTTTTTAGTATTTTAGATGATTAAATCTCTTGGTTTTTAATTTTACATTTCTCATTTTTCAAAAAAGTAGAGAGATTCCTACTTTTTGCAAGGAAATAAAATTAACTAGTTGCAAAGAATCTGAATGATCTACCACTTCAAAAGGAACAGGCAAGAAGCTCTAAAGTAGCTTTCGAAACTATGACAGGTCATAAGCTTATAAATGCGGTCAGCTTAGGGTGGAGTCCGAACCCAAATATGTCTTCATAGATTAAATTTTGAGTCTAAAATCCAGATAGAGCATGTGCATTGTATCCGATAGAGCATGTGCATTGTATCCGATAGAGCATGTGCATTGTATCCGATCCGATATCAACACTAAAAAACGGAATCAATTCTAAATGAGGATCCAAGATAAGGTGGGCTTAGCCACTTACAAAATTAATGGTACAGCAGAATATTGGTGGGAGTTCGAAGAGGAGGCACTACAAAAGACCGGGACTGAAGTCAGAGGGAAATCTTCAAAGACAGATTTAATAAGAAGTACATTCATAAGCAAAGCAGGGCACAGAAGGCACAAGAATTTGCGACATTGCTTCAAGGAAATATGACCCTAGCTCAATATGAGGTGAAATTTGCGGAGTTGTCAAGGTACGCACCACACTTGATCTCGGATGAAGCAACAAAAGCGGACAAGTTCGAAAAGGGATTAAAGCCTATTCTAATGAAGCAAGTAGCGGCATTTGAATTGGAGGATTATAGCCAGCTCGTAACTAAGGCATTTAAGATCGAAGTCACTTTGGCCCTCATTGAACAATTCAAGGATAAGCCCAACATTGCAAGTAATGGGAGAAAACGCGGGGACTATCGAATGAAAGCCAACAAGACCAGGGACAATCTCAAAAGCACCAGAGGACTGACAATTTTGGCACCGCCAGGGTCACTGCAGTCATTGTGGTGGAGCTCATCTTGTTGATGTCTGTCGAAGAAAGAACGCGATATGCTATAATTGTGGACAAGCAGGCCACATGTCTAACAATTGCCCTCAACCAAAGCAGTGTACACATGATCAAGTAGTGGGACAAATCCAGCGGCTGCAACAACAACGAACTGAACAAAGCAACCAGAAAACTTCAATAAAAGGAAAGTTTTTCATGCTTGCGGAGAAGGATGGTGATAACTCTTTAAAAGGAATGGAAGGTACACTCATAGTTTCATGCTTTTAGGATTATGTTTTGCAAGTAATGATGCCTCTCTCTTACATTTGTCACCTATAATTTTGATTCTTGCTCATGCAATGCGATTTGAAATTTTGAGCATTTAGGGAACTCGAGACTTAAACACATAGTTCTCATAAAATTCGTTAGTTAAATTTGGAGAACCAAATTCCTAAAGGTGGGGAGGATGTAACGACCCGAATTTTTATTTTTAATTAGAATTGATCCTGACCCTTGATTTAATCTTGATGGACCCCACACGTGGTTATTATTTCTAAGTTTTTATATGCTATTTAAATTTGGATAATTAATTAGTTGCTATATGGGTCCCATAAAGTACTAAGAGTTTGGAAATCTTAGAGTTTTGCTCAAATTAGAGTTTTATTTGGATTGAACCTCCAAATTTTAGTGATCCATCCTGACCCTACTTGGGGATAGAGTTCCATTTAACTTGAACTTTCTTGGCTAAGTTTAGATTGAACTAGAAATCTTTTGGACTCTTCTCTTGCCCTTTCTATATATAGAACCCCTCTCCTCTAGTTCTTATATGAATCTTGGTTTCCTTTGCCTCCCCTTCTCAAGTTCTCTTCCCCAAGGTATATTCTTTTCCCCTTTCTCTTGTTATTTGCATGTTTACTATTCTTGGTCATTTATATCTTTTACCCCATCATCTACAATAGTCTCCTTCATGGCATTCCTATCATTATTTAGTCAACACCAACATTGAGCACTCCTTTGATAAGCCCAGACCCCACTATAGCTGAGCCAAGCCCAGCCACACCCAAACCATTCCTTAACCAAACTGGACCCATCATCGAGATCACCCCTGATGAACTCGGACTCTGTCACCAGCCCAGCCGAGCGAGGCTTGATCTGAACCCACCTGCACCAGAGCCCACACTGTTCATCGTCTCCTGCCTCTTTTTGTTTTGTTTTTTTTTCTTTCTTTCTTTCTTTTATTCTCCTTTTCTTCATGTTCCATATTCGTTTTCTGTTTCTCTTTCACTGCTTCTTCTCCTATTCTCCTTCCGTTCTTCTTCCGTTTCCTTCCTCTTGCTGTCTTCTCGTTACTTTTCTTTCTTCCTGTTCTGCTCGTTCCTCTCCTATTCTTCTCTTCCTTTCTCCTTCTTTTCTGGTTTCTTCCATTCAAATAGAACCCATCTCCCCTTCACTGCCAAACGAAACCACCTGTGACCACTGTTTTCCTTTCTCATCCCTGCATCCGTTGCTTACATTTATCAGGCACCCATCTTCGTCTTCTTTTCTTTTCCATCATCTTCTTCTGCAGCCGTTTCTTCTTATGCCTTCTTTTTCTTCTTCATCAGTTTCTCATCTTCTCCCAAGTTCTTCTTTTTCTTCTTCTTGTTTCTTTCTTTCTTTCCTACCATTCGTCTTCCTTTTTTCTTCCTGCACCGTTCCCCTGTTTCCCCTGTTCTCTGTGTGCAACCATCTTCACCAATCATCCTCATCCCACACACACCAACTGCACCCAGTTCCCACTTCCTTTTCCTTCCTGAACCGTTTCTTCCTTCCTTAGCCAGTGTCTGTCATCAAGCATCTCCAAACAGATCAATGGCCCACCCGAGATCATTGCCATGCAAAGACACTAAACTCGAACCGGAAGCTCATCAGGTTGTTTCGTATTACCCATCTCATCTCCATCCTTCTTTTTCTCATCTTCATCACCACATCCATGCAATCCAACCCATCTTTTTCACCTCTGTATCTTCTTCTTTCCACTTCTCATCTCCTTCTCTACTTCCTTGTTGTCTTCTTCCTCGTCACAGGAGGACCTCACCAAAACAGCTATGCTATACATCTTCTAGCCCAACCAGAACCCCACGTCTCTCCCTTCTCTTGTTCTTCTTTCCAGCAACTCCACTCTCATCATCACCATCTCTGTCAGATCGTGCCCACTAAAACAAACTGATTCCCCACCTGGCTGGACCCATGTTAGTATTCAACCCAAGCCATTAAGGGTCAAACTCCATTACCTAACACCCATCTTCTCCATGCTCGATTCATCTCATCAGAATCCCACCCAGTCAAATGGCCACCAGTTATCACTCCCTTCTCAATGAAACAAACAGTACTCTAACCCACCTTCTTTTCAACCTCAGAGCCCAGAGGTCAAACCCACTGCCCCTGGCCACTTGATATACTTGCATTATTCAAATTACTTAGACCCACTTTGATCCACCCAGTTACTTGACCCACTAGAGACATACGTAGGATTCAAATTACTTGTCTCACTTGCATGACTAAATAATATGTCCATATGTCTCAACCTATTATACACAACTTGCACCCAAATTTGGTCCATTATTTACATATGAATCTATATTCTTTTATTTTAACAAGAACTCATACCGGACTTCCAGAACAAGTCAAGTCAAATTCTTCGACCACTGACAATCAAAGCAAGTAATTTTACCATAATTCCTTAGCCATAGAGTTTTCAAGTCTTATCTCGTTTTGATTTAAATAAATAATATTATGAACTATTGCAATAATTCTAGATTATTCGGATGCCTTGTTACCTTTGACGTGCTATGCTAGACTTAGCCTTGTTTCTTTGCTACAATCATGCTGTAATGAATTTTTTGTAAAACTTATTATTGATCATTGATTATCATTGGAATTGAAATGCTGAAAAATGAGGAAAACCTTGATAATATGTTGTGATCGCAACCCCTAGCTATCTTTGTGATTTAAAAAGGCTTTGAATTTCGAATTTGATATGTGTATTTCTAAGGCATTCTCTAAAGTATAGGCAACGCACAGTGGGGACTCTCACATGCGGATCTTAGCCTCTTTTGAATATGACATTGGGATTAGGATCCTTTTGTGCGATATTTCTACTCTGCAGTTAGACCCACTTTGTTTTGAAAATTACCGGTATTTCATGCTTCGTGCTATTTTAAATATAAAAAATGGCTTGTACCTGACAGGTGCATTGTGCTTGGTTCAGGCTTAACTCTAACGAGCACACTTTGTTACTGTGTTTACTGTGAGATGCCTTTCCTTTTTATTTGCTGATTTAGTTATTTGCTCACTTATTTGAACCACCTTGAATTTCAGTCATATTATATTCTTATCGCTTTTAAGATATTGCACTTACCTTATTTGATATACCTTGTATATGCAAACTATGACTCAAAATTTGATTTCTTAGATTGTTATCTGTTTGCTACGTTTTTATGGTTCGCATTACTTATCAAGTTTTACTCACTCTTATTTTTTCCCCACAGATTTTGAGGTTGACCCGAAATTCAAGAAAATCTAGCTTGCTTTGCGGAATCGGGACTGAGGGATGAGTTACGAAAACTTCAGCATTAGATTTAGAGGATTGATTTTAGGATCTTATTAGAGTTGATAAATTGAATATTATGTTTTGAGGATTACTCACATTTTGGTTTTAATCGTTATGTTAATGGATTGTTGTTATTGAGATTTTAATCGTGTTATTCTATCTAGATTAATTTAATAAAGTTTGGATTTTATTTATTTATTTTAATTTAGTTATTGTGAACCCGTCCTGTCCCGTGATTTGAGGGTCTAAAGGACCTTGGATTTCGGGGCGTGACAGGTTGGGTTAATAAAATTCAAACCTACCCCATGTAAAAAAAAAAAAGCACTACTAAACCTACCCTAATAGGAGCAGGGTGGGGTCTCATTTATGTCCGACTCATCATCATCCCTAATATTACAGATTTAATATGCATGGATCTAGATCTAAATATAGATCTAGACTTTTCTTGGATCCAAAAAGTAGATTTCATTCCTACTTCATTTAGAATCAAAGATTTCAAATATTGAGTTATATAATCTAGGGAGTCCAGGATGTAAAATCCCATCGTCACCATAAGGGTACCAATCAAGTCCCTGTCACCAATGGGTAGCCTGCCATACATGCCGGCAATGCGGGGTTTCCCTAAATTAATCTCAATTCTAATCTGGGATACAACTTACAACACAACATAAAAAAAATCTATCCTTAACAATCTTTAGGGCACGTTTGGTACAGGTAAGGGACCCAAGAGTACTATTACACAGTGCCACATAGTTTTATGATTTCTCACTAAAAATTTGTATAGTTATGGCTTTGTATAGTTGAGAATTTTACATGGATATGAGTGCGAGTCAATGTGAATAGACGAGAACAATTGGTATCAATCTATAAATACTTAAAATTGAGAATTTCAAAGTCTTAGGAGGGGGGTTGGACCCCAAAATCTTTCAAACAAGGAATTCTATTAGCCCAAATCCTCAATGATTAATAATTGCTAAGTTATGAGTTTTCAAATTTTTGGAAAAATTTGTAAGAAATCCTCAAGAATTTACAATTGCCAAATCTAAAAATATCAATGGAAAATCTTTAAGGATTTGATTGCCAAATACGACCTAGGGTGTATTTGCACAAGAGAGGATTTTGTGCTACATGGAATCTCATATTTGTGGAAGTGAGAAATCCTCATTCCTATCCTTTTATAGGAACTTGAAACTCTCTCTATTGAGAAAAATTAGTTTATTTTACATATTCAAAAGAAAAAATATTGCACTAAACAATTAAGGGCTTTGATCATGTGAAAATTGTTCTCACGCACCTACCGTGAGAACTTCTTATGGGACCCACTTGTCGGTTCCATTTGGAAATGGGATTTGAGGGGGGGGGGGGGGGGGGGAGATGAAAAGATTTATGTGAGACTACCCCAAATATCAAATTTGGCTCTAAGCACATGTTCCTAACTCATTCATTCATGGCCTATAGATCCAATCCATTTTGATTAGTGTACAGTCAATCCAACGGTCCAATAAATTTGGATTTGACCGAAACTTAAGGCGTGTGACTATAAAGAGGGTCCCTGTGTATTATAAGGTTTGGATTGAGTGATAAATAGGCCCCACTTAGAGTTATTACAAAAAAATAATAAGAACTTGTTCTCGTAAAATTATTTCCCAACAATTAAATAGTATGCTTCACAAAAACTTATAACAAGTGCACAAAATTCACCTTTTTTTTTTTACTGTTTTTACAAAAGGTTCCTATATTTTTGAAAAACCTCAAAAAGCTCATAAATTCTATGTTTTTATTAAAAACTGCCCTTAGTTAGTAGTCAAACTTTACAAAAGTAACTACACTTTCCAATTTCTTCTTTTTTTCCTTTTTTTTTTTGGGATTAATTGACTCCTAAAAAAGGCTCAAATGACTCACATGATTTTTCCATAACCCTCATTTCCACTTTTCACATTGTTTTGGAAGCTATTCACTATTAGATCTTATTACTAATGTATAGCCCAGAATCCATTGCAATCATGCTTCCAAGTTCTAATTGCACCCCATTTAATGAGTGCACCCATCTAATTTGAATTAGTGAGATTTATTAACCTTATATTTATCGAGTGAGGACAATGATGGTGAAATATAAAATATGACACCTTTTGAGGTTTCTTAAAAATATATCAGCCTTCACTACTTATTATTATTATTATTCTTAATCATCGTCATCATGTCCAAAACAAATACGTGCAAAATCCACGTGCTACGCACATGGCCGCCGACGTTGTACTCTTCCTGTTCAGGCCGTCTAAATGCAGTGATCGTTGCGCCATCACTCGCGTCTGCCAAACGCGCGCTCTCTCTCTCTCTCTCTCTCTCTCAATCAAATTTCAAAAACACCAACCCTGCTCAGTATAAATTAGAAAAACAAGAAAGATAAGGTGACATGTCATTTGATTTTGAATTGGTGGATGGAAACTCTTGCACCGACGCCTAGGCAGGTAGGTCCCTCACCCCGAGGGTAGTTGGCAAGTCCAAATGTCCAATAGGTACCACTTTCTTAAATTGGATCCTATGCTGGAAAACCCCACCATAGTCGTGGATTCTATCAAAATTCACTACGTCACTATAGATAGCTTTGGTTGGGGTAACAACCCCACCTACACGGCAGGATGCCCGCTGTAGCGTAGTGAGAGTTTAATAGGTCACTATGAAAATCACAATTCATAGAGAATAAGATTATAAGCCCAAGAAACCATTGCTTTGTCCGATTCTCCTCCTTTGCTTCTCCAAAACGCAAAAACACCACCATTCATCACAACACAAAGCAAATTCAAGAAACTTTAAAAAAAAGGAAAAAGAAAAAAAAAACCACAACAACAACAGTATCATCAGATAATACTGTATTCATCTTCATTAGAATCAAGATGTTACGAAGAAAAGAAAAAGAAAGACAATATTACAATTCCATTCCAATCATGTATCAAACAAAGCAACACCTAGAATAGAAGAAAACAAAATCAAGACCTAAAACAGTGGTGATGGTGGTGAGTCTGCTCCTCATTGATGATACGTTGCACGTTCTGAAACTGCCCCACATGGCAAGGGATGCTAATGGGACCCTTCTGAGCGAAACCATACTCCTCCTCCGCTTCCTTGAGGAGCTGCACGAAGAGCGGGTGGTTCAGATACGCCAATGGCACCACAAATCTCTGCTGCTCTTGCTCTCTCCCCACCAAGATCGCCAGAAAACCCTTTGGTACCTCCTTCATCTTCTTCTTCTTCTTCTTCTTCTTCTTCTTCTTCCTCTGACCAACCCCCAAGATAAACTAAACAACGTAAAAGGCAAGAATCTCGCTCTTAGATTTAGATTTGGGATTTGGATTCTGATATCAAAAGAGCAAGACCATGTGAGAAAATGGCCACGGGTGAGGTCCGGAAATAGTGAGCCTGAAAAGAGTGAGAGAAGAATCGCACAAAGATCGAGGGATGTTGCTCATTATCAATCACAATAGCTTCTTCTTTTGGAAGAAGAAACTACACAATTTGGGTCTTTATATTGAAAGGGATTGGAAGGAGAAAAATTAGCAGAGAATGTGGAAAGGGTTTAAAAAAGAGAAAGACAAGAGGAAAGGGTTAGAATTAGGAACACTAGTTGTTCCGTGCTTTATGCCCAAAAGGCAGTTTTCTAGAGGGTATCAAACACTTTTCAAAACAAAAACGAGAAAAATTAGTTTTAACGTTTGGTAGTACTTTGATTTAAATTATAACGCGATGTCAGAGCACACTATTCCATTGTTCACACGTATGGACACCTATTTTAATTCGAACCATTCAAAAAATAATAATAATAATTGTGTATTTTAGAGTTTGCATCAACACTGATTTTGTCCAAAAACCAGTTAATCTACAAGTAGTAAGCACTTACTTAAGATTGACATAAAATTCGGAGAGAACCCATATAACTCGAGGGCGATTTGTTTGCAACGGTGTGGGCTTCGCTTTGGAGTTTCTCCCCCTTTTAACTCAAAATTTATCTAGATTAAAGCCTCATGGGATCCAGATTCTTGTTTTAAATATAATATGTTTGACTATACATTAAGCATATTATAATTTGTGCATTTGGCATTCAGCTTTGTGATTTTGGGCTTAATTATTAATTGAATTTCAACCTAAAATGTGGACTTTGATATGTGCCCCATTATATATGAATTCCAAAAAATGTGGCCATGCTTGAATTTTTTTTTCAAGTTAAGTTCTACTGTTAATCAAGATCAGCCTCTTATCCGAGTTATGAGAAGGGTGTATTCTTAGCTAGCTGCCTAGGTTAGATTCAAATCGGGTAATGAGAGGTCGATGGACATTTCCACCTGTAATGAAAGGTCTCCTTTACAAGATTTATTCAAAGGGAGTAGACTATGGTAATACTGGGATAGAGATTTGTATCCAAGTCTTATTTGTTCAAGTAACTTTTTGCCCTCCCCTAACCTATTCTATTTTTCACAAATCGTACCAATCTTCCTTCATTTACCTTTTGAATGGACTGAAGGTTTTTGGGGAGAGAGATCCTCTAGAATGGATTAATTCAATCTTAACAATATGTGTGTAAACAATCAACCACGTTGCGGAAATAAATTAAACCACAGGCACACACAACAAGAAGATAAAGATTTTACGTGGAAACTCAACTTAGAAAAAAACCACGGTCAAGAATCAAGCACTATGAATCATACTACAGTTACAAGAGAATACCAACAACCCTTATCTAGTTGCTCCTCAACCTAAGGATCTTGTGATTCCCTTGCACAGCTCCCCGCGGCAACGACCCACTACCGTTCTCTGTGACAGATCCAATCACTTAGACGTATTCTAAATGTAGCACTTTACTCCCCACAGCAATATTCTACACTTAAAAAAGTAGAAGACAAAGATCTCTAGAGCAGAACTTTAGCCATTCAACTTTCCAATGGAAAAACTGTAGAGAAGGTGATCTCCAACAAGCAATCTTCTTCTCAAAATATTGAAATCTTTGTTCCACACCTTAGGGTTGAGAAAGAATCCTCTTTTATAGATTCAAATTCGTGCCTCATAAGTAAAATATGATCAAGAAAGGAGTTGGCATCAAATAGGTAAATTTTCTTTCAATTCGAGTTGAAAAATCGCAAGTCGGCGCACTTTCTGCACTTGCCCAATTGGTCGGATAGATTACCTGATCGGTCGGATTAAGGTTCTGCCCGAGTGAAAATTTCAGCATTTTCCTACAAACTTCCGGAGGCCATAACTTTTGCTTTCCACCTCCGATTGAGGCGATCTTGGGCTCTACGAAATACTTTCGAAACGAGTTTTCTAACGGTAGGTCGCATGCCTATATTCGATGCTCAGTTTGTGAAATATGACCTTTTTAATCCATGTTGTCTATAGAAAACTACTTCAAATTTGTCACTTTTTCTTCTATTTCTTCACTTCAGTGCATCCGGCGACTCAAACTATTGTCTATACTCAAAGATATGTAAAATACAACACTAATGAATTCAAGTTTTGTCCAACCCATGAATTTGGCAACAAAAAAATACTTACAATCTCCCCCTTTGGCAATTCATGGACAAAACTTTCTATACATTCAATCTACCCAAAAATAAAACAAAAAAAAAAAATACATTGAACATTGAGTAAATTGACATAACAAAGAAAATTTTACCATCAGCTCTTCATCAGGTACAAAAGAAATCACCTTCAACTCCATCTGTCTTCAGAATGTGCAAAAATTCTATTCTCACCCTGAATGTAATATATCCCCCTTTTTGTCCATAATTGACAAAGCTAACGATCATCATGTAGCAAAATTGTTAGCCTGGACCCAACAGTAGCTCCCCACTGATCACAGCTCCTCCTTAATTGTATCTTCGTAGTAGCACTGGAGATGGGAGCTTGATCATCTTGATTAGGGTTTTGTAACGACCCAGTCCCAAAAAGTACATGTGAATGAAAGAATATAAGTAATAATCCGTCCTAAACTGTCGAGGCGCCTTGGTAGCTCAACTGGTTAAGATCTCGGCTTTGTCTCGGGTGAGACCAGGGTTCGAGTCTATCTAGGGACAAAATCCCCGTTGCGTACTTTGAGGGGCAAGATCCCGGCTGTGTCTCGGGTGAGTCCAATGGTCCAGTTAGGTGGAACAATACCTCGCATAGGGTCTACCTATGGAGGCGCCTTTTGAGGACAAAACCGTGAGGACTTCCATAAAAAACTATAAAGTTAAGCGTCTCCGAATGCACGTACCTTAGGTAGTAGCTCTGGATATTTCACCCGAATTTGATCTTCGAGTTCCCAAGTGGCCTCTTCTTGTCCATGGTGATTCCATAACACCTTGACCCATTTGATCGTTCGTGTACGTAGCACCTGTTCCTTAGTGTCAATGATACGAAGGGGTCTCTCTTCATAGCTCACATTAGGCTTTACCTGTATATCATCCAACTCAAGAACATGTGAAGGATCTGGGAGATATTTCCGGAGCATTGATACATGGAACACATTATGAACCCCTGCAAGCGAGGGTGGCAGCTCCAGCCGATAAGCTAAGTCTCCCACTCTACTTTGTATCTCAAAAGGCCCGACGAACCGAGGAGCAAGTTTACCCTTCTGGCCAAACCTGATAGTACCCTTCATTGGGGAAACTTTTAGGAAGACTCTGTCTCCCACCTGGAACTCGAGGGGCCGGCGGCGGTTATCTGCATAACTTTTCTGGCGCGATCGTGCAGTTCTCAGTCTATCTTGCACTTTTTGTACCTTCTCTGCTGTATCCGCTACCAGAGTGGGTCCATGAAAACTCCTAACCCCAACTTCTTCCCAGCAGACTGGCGTACGGCACTTTCGTCCATACAAGGCTTCAAATGGAGCCATACCGATGCTCGCGTGAAAGCTGTTATTATATGCAAATTCGCACAAGGAGAGGTGCTCATCCCACTCCTTTCCGAAATCCATAACGCTAGCTCGTAGCATATCTTCCAAGGTCTGTATCGTTCGTTCCGATTGCCCATCTGTTTGAGGATGGTAAGCCGTGCTAAAACTGAGTTTGGTGCCTAAAGACGTCTGGAAAGACTGCCAAAAGGAAGACACGAACCTACTATCTCGGTCCGACACAATTGAGACCGGGGTACCATGTAGCCGTACAATCTCATCAATGAAGATCTTGGCCATTTCCTGAAATTTCATCCCTTTCTTGATGGGAATAAAGTGGGCCGATTTTGTTAGTCGGTCGACAATCACCCACACTACATCGTGGTGTCTACTTGTTCGAGGTAGTCCGGAAACGAAATCCATCGTCAGATTCTCCCATTTCCATTTAGGAATCGATAAAGGGTGTAACAAACCGGGAGGCTTCCTGTGCTCAGCCTTCACTCGTTGGCAGGTAAGGCATTTGGCCACAAAGCCCGCTATGTCCCTCTTCATGTTATTCCATCAAAACCTGCCATGTAGATTTCGGTACATTTTTGTACTCCCTGGGTGCATGGAATACCGAGCATGGTGTGCTTCAGTCATAATTGCCCTTTTTAGGTTATGATTTTGAACCCCTGGAACACAAAGCCGATCTCGGAAGTATAACACATCATCCACAATCCTGAAATCCGATTTCTCAGAAATATGATCACGAATCTTGACAAACTCCGGGTCTTCAAACTGTCTCTCCTTGATCTGCTGAATCAAGGTGGGTTCGAAGACTGACATAGCCACTAACATGACCTTATCATCTACGAATTCAACTTCTATATCCAGATCTCGGAATTCCTCCACTAGGGACCATTCACCACATAAGGCTGCCAACTCGCTGGTGGATTTCCTGCTTAAGGCATCAGCTACTACGTTCCCTTTTCCCGGAAAATATCTAATCGGGAAGTCATAATCCTTTATGAATTCCAACCACCTGCGCTGTCTCATATTAAGATCATGTTGCGAGAACAGATACTGGAGACTGCGGTGATCACTATGGACTTCAAATCTCTCTCCATATAAGTAATGTCTCCACATCTTCAGCGCGAAAATTACTGCAGCCAATTCCAAGTCATGTACGGCATAGTTTTTCTCATGTTCCTTCAATTGGCGAGATCCGTATGCTATTACCTTTCCATTCTGCATGAGTACACACCCTAGCCCAATCCCTGAAGCATCTGTATAGATAACAAATCCGCCACTCCCTTCTGGCAGGGATAAGATCGGGGCTGAGGTTAACTTCTCCTTAAGCAGTTGGAAACTTGATTCACACTCTGCGGACCACACAAATGGTTCGTTCTTTCGTGTCAACTTAGTCAAAGGGGCGACTATTTTGGAAAAGTCCTTCACGAACCTTCTATAATAACCGGCCAAGCCAACAAAACTTCTAATTTCTGCAACGGTTTTGGGACTCTGCCACGTAGTAATAGCCTCAATCTTAGCTGGATCTACTGCAAGCCCATCCTTAGAAATTACATGCCCTAAAAAGGCAACTTGTTCCAGCCAAAATTCACATTTGTCCAGTTTGGCATACAATCGGTGGTCCTTTAGCAATTGTAGCGAGGTCCTCAGATGCTCCACGTGCTCGTCTTTGGTCTTGGAATACACCAGAACATCATCAATGAAAATTACCACGAACTGATCAAGATATGATGAGAAGATCTTGTTCATTAAGGCCATAAACACTGCGGGGGCATTTGTCAATCCAAAAGGCATAACCAAGAATTCGTAATGCCCATATCTTGTCCTGAAAGCTGTCTTCGATGCGTCTTGATCCCTAACTCGCAGTTGATGATATCCAGACCTAAGATCGATCTTTGAAAAATGTGTTGCACCCTGTAGCTGATCAAACAATTCATCAATTCTAGGCAGTGGATATTTGTTTTTAATTGTCACCTGATTCAACTGCCGGTAATCAATACACATTCTAAGGGTGCCATCCTTCTTCTTCACAAATAAAACCAGGGCTCCCCATGGAGATGTGCTAGGGCGAATGAATCCTTTATCCAATAATTCTTGTAACTGTAGTTTCAATTCACGTAGCTCTGCTGGGGCCATTCTATATGGAGCCTTAGAGATGGGAGCGGTACCGGGTACTAGCTCTATAGTAAAATCCACCTCCCTGATTGGTGGAAGGCCGGGTACTTCATCCGGGAATACATCCGGAAATTCGCAAACCACAGGTATTTCTTCTAACTTCTTAGGTGATTTCTTTTCTACGATGAAGGCAATATAGCCCTCACAACCACTATGTATTAATCGTTCCGCTCGAAGTGCTGAAATCAATCTGGTGTTCGAACTCTTCTTGTCACCTTGGAACACCGCACTTGGACCATCTTCATTCACCCTTACGGTGACGGTCTTACGGAAGCAATCCAAACAGGCCATATATTTGGTCAGCCAGTCCATGCCTAGGATTATATAGAAATCGTGCATGGGCAGCACAATAAGTTCCGCTGGGAGAAGGACTTCTCCGATGAGAACTCGACAACCAGGGTAATAGTCATCACAGGTTACCCGTTTACCAACCGGAGTGATAACACTTAACACATATGGCAATTGTGCAGGCGATTCCCGTATCCTACTAGAGAACCGAGGTGAGATGAAGGAGTGTGAAGATCCCGAATCAAACAACACTTTAGCTTCAATACTGCAAACAGAAACCTTACCTACAACCGCATGTTCTGCCGCCTCTGCCTCTTCTTGTGTCAATGCATAAGCGCGGCCTTGCCTTTGGGGTCGGTGTTGCTGTCCTTGTCTCAGTTGTCCCTGGCCTTGTCGTGTCTGCCCTTGGCCTTGTCGTGTCTGCCCTTGGCCTTGTCTCACTTGCTGTTGCTGTCGGTTAGGCGCAGGAGGGGGCTGCTGATACTGCTGCTGTTGAGAGCCTTGGCTAAATTCCTTCCTTCTTGGGCACTCGGACAAGCGATGGTCCATGGAGCCACAGCCAAAACAGGCTCCCATGGACCTCCAACATTTACTAGTCTCGTGACCCTTTCCGCATGCACCGCAAACTGGTCGGGACGCGCTGCTAGCAACTCCCTTCTGTTTCTTAGAGTATTGTTGACCCTTCCCGGAAAGTGGGGCACTCTTCTTAGACTCCCCCAAGAATAGGCTCTTCTCAATTTCTTCCGCTGCGTATGCCCTGGCCACTGCATCGTCATATTGAACGGGACGCTGAAAGGCAGTGGCATGTCCCTTGATAGCAGGCCTTAACCCTTCCAAAAATCTTTCCACTCTCTTCTCCTCAGTATCAATCAAGTCTAGAGCAAACCGAGAAAGCTGGCTGAACACATGCACGTATTCTGCAACGGTCATGAGGTTCTGCTGCAGGGAAAGAAACTCTGCCTTCTTTCTGCGAGTAACGTGGTCGGGGATGAACTTCTTCCGGAACTGCCTCTTAAGGGCTTCCCAAACCGTAGCGTCCGGCATAGTCCTCATGTGGTCCCGGATACTCTTCCACCATGTATCCGCGACGTCTCTAAACATGGATGCTGCGAGGACCACTTGCTGCCTGGGTGTGCAAGTCAAGGTATCGAAAACATTTTCCGTGTGGACAAACCATTCATCTGCTTGTAACGGATCCTCACGTCCAGTAAACTCTGTTGCTCCCCTTTTTCGAAACTTCTCATACAAGGAGTTAGGATCTCCTGGCTGATCCTGTCGGTTTAACATGGCAGCCATTTGTAACTGCATGGCGGCTTGATTGGCGTTACTAGCTGCTAATTGATGCATTAACATCATAAACCGTTCCTCCGTATTGTAGGTAGGCTGAGGAGGAGGTTGTGGTGGAGGATCTGCGCCGTCCAACTCAATGTTATTACGGTTATTATCACCGGAGCTGTTGTTCGTACCGGATCCAGATGCCATGGTTCTGCAGTCACAATGGTCATCAATCATATATGTTTAAATAAATGCACATACATACATACATACTACAGTCACACCATAGTTATCATTATAGTAGAACTCACTTAAACGGATCTATCGGAACCTCACCACGCTCCCTAATGTTGCTAAGTCTTTTAAGTGACTTCTTGGAATGTCTCTGATACCATTACTTACGTATGTCACGCCCCAATCCCGGGAATTTGGGGATTTGAGTGGGCCCCCAGGGCGTGGATACGTAATCCCGTAGAAATCCGTGCCCTGAAGAATTTTGCACGAATCCCTACAAGGGAGATTCCACAGGAACGTGTGAGGTATGCTGACACACGTACAAACATAAATTATCATAATCGAGAACCTGTGAAATACTCGGTAATCATCAGGAGCACATAAAATTCATAGTCTATTAAAGCATATTTACATACAATAGTATTATAGTCTTTTAAATACATTCCCAAAACCAGTCCTTAAAGGTGATACAAAAGTCTTCAACATAATATTCCCAGAAGAGACGCTCTCCGTAGGATGGCTAGTAGTAAACGTCGCCATCCATCCATTCACCTACACCCCGAGGTACCGTTGGGGTATCTTCCGGGGCCGCGTCAGTATTCGTGTCGGGAGCGGGTGCTGAATCTGCAATACCAAGGGTAACACTGTTAACACGACGGTTAAGCAAGTACTAAGCATAGGAATTAATATAACATAATACGTTAGCAAGAACAATCACTAAAAATGATGCATGAGTGAAACTCAATGTCATACATACTGATTGGCAACCACGATGCTCTATTCTCCCAACGGGAGCATACATAACGTATGGGTCGCTAGGGGATCAAGCTAGCTTCCCGAGGAGCGTCGACAACCCCTCCGTAAACCTACTGCAGTGGTGACATATAATACCCAAAGGGCAGAAGCCAAGTGGTGCCGACTTGGAGTCAATCATACAAATCATAACATATATAAGGAATAGATAACCATGAAACAACAAATACTTAAACAAACACATGCAGGTAGGCTACAAGGCCCGAGCCTCAGCTACACCCTTGGCTAGCAAGCGCACACTCGATAGAAGCTCTGGCTTGTCAGACACGCACTCATTAGAAGCTCAGGTCTGAATTGCCTCGGGGTTTGCTGGAGGAAGTACATTCGATAACAGTCATGTCGAAGGTGGTGTAATGTATCAATATGAATGCAATTCGATAAAGCAGTCTCCTGATTCCCCAGGGACATTCAGCACGAGGTACACATGAGATGTTCGGTGTCATTGTGTTACCGCGTCTAGGTATTACATTGTGTATACGGAACACCCTTCTCATGCCAACATCCATGACTTGCCATTGGGGAATCCTTCATTCATTCCAACGTATAATTACCAATGGCCAAGTGAAGGTATAGAGGGTACCATGACTAAAGGCCTACCAAATCATTGAGATTCCTAACATCTTAGGTTCACTGGGTTCTTACGGCTTAGCCGTATACAGGGTTACGGCTTAGCCGAGAAGGGGTCACAGTTCATCCGGACTTTCGGTGTGGTTACGGTTCAACCGTATATTGTCCTTCGGCTTAGCCGAGCTAAGCCTGCGGCTTGGTCACGGGGAGGTCACGGCGTAGCCGTAGGGTATTTCACGGTGCAGCCGTATGCAAGCCGTAGAAGGAACTGGGTCCTGTGAGCTCTCTGGAAAGTTCGCCGTAGAAAGACCTACGGCTAGGCTACGGGCTGGTTACGGCTCAGCCGTAGTGGATTCCACGGCGTAGCCATAAACGAGCCGTAGTACAAAAGCTCATTTCCTGCTCTCTGGACGTTGAGCCGTAAGAGCTCACGGCTTAGCCGTATCTTCGCCGTAAGCTTCAGAAAATCAAAATACAGTTCTGTAGCTCAATTTTCTGTGCGGGATTACTACAGGACTAACTTATAAGGGGGTTCTGTAGCTCAATTGAAGTGTCTTGAGAGTATCCCATACTCACACACCTCCTATTCCCATCTCCATCATTCTTACTTGAATCATTCATACATATAAAGAAGGAAGAATCACAATGAGCACAACTAGCTTAACATGCAATGACAATCCCATATGCCACGAATATAAGCTTAAGTACTTGCCTTGTTACCGTGTTTAGCCCTTCCTAGATCCTTCTTGCTGTATGCTCAGAGGCAACTCCCTGTACTGTAATGGGTTCTCTAATGGGTTCTCTACACATAAGCCCCAAAATGTGGAAGAATTCACATGCATGTCAATAACGAAGTCCCTATGATCCTAACAAACCCAAGAAGACGAAATGGAACCTATTCCTTACCTTGTATTGCTGTAACTTGGAGGAGAGGTCACTCCACACCAGAATACAATGGAAAAAGGGATCAAGGAGGAAGAAGAAGATGGTGGGAGGGTGCCACTCCCTGTGCATGCACACTCCCAAAGCCCACAGTACTTTGATTGCAAGGAGGAGAAACCCAGAGATGAGAGCTCCAGCCAAGAGAACGAGAGGAAGAGGAGAAGGAACGTGGGATTCTCCTTTTTAAACATAATTTCCCTGGAGTTACATGCAAGCCCATTCGTTTCTAGGAATTTCAGTTTAGTCCGGAAGGGCTCCAATTGGCTTAAGATGAGTCCGGATTAACTCGGGCCCAACACAAAAGATCATCTACGCGATAAATCACACGTAAGGAGATGGACGGGGTATCCAAGAGGCATAAGGACAATTTACGAAAAAGCCCTTAGCTATTTAATTGGGGTCCAAACCCAATAATTCACACTAAATTGGCCATTAACAAGTCTTAATCAATAGGAACATGATTAATTAACGTAATTAGAATCCTGCTTCCCTCTCGAATCCTGCCCTCCACAAATAGGAGGGGGGAACGAAGGAGGAGGAACGAAGTCCCACATCGCTTATGAGGCCGTCTTCGGTCCGACATTGTGCTAGATATGTGGATATGGGGACATATCCGGCGGAAGCTGGTGGGCCTGTAACGACCCAGTCCCAAAAAGTACATGTGAATGAAAGAATATAAGTAATAATCCGTCCTAAACTGTCGAGGCGCCTTTTGAGGACAAAACCGTGAGGACTTCCATAAAAAACTATAAAGTTAAGCGTGCTCGAGTCAGAGCAATTTCAGGATGGGTGACCTCCTGGGAAGTCCAAAGCGGACAATACCTCGATGGTGCAGGGCGGGTTGTTACAGATGGTATCAGAGCAGGGGATGGCTCTCCTCTGAGTGGTGGAGGGTGAGGCCGTGTAACGACCCAGTCCCAAAAAGTACATGTAAATGAAAGAATATAAGTAATAATCCGTCCTAAACTGTCGAAGCGCCTTTTGGGGACAAAACCGTGAGGACTTTCATAAAAAACTATAAAGTTAAGCGTGCTCGAGTCAGAGCAATTTCAGGATGGGTGACCTCCTGGGAAGTCCAAAGCGGACAATACCTCGCATAGGGTCTACCTATGGAGGCGCGCTTGGTAGCTCAACTGGTTAAGATCCTGGCTGTACCTCGGGTGAGATCAAGGTTCGAGTCTATGCAAGGACAAAATCCCCGCTGCGTACTCTGAGGGTAAGACAGCGTCCTCTGCCCGCTCTGTATGATCAGTTAGGTGGAACAATACCTTCTCAAAATGAGGAGGCGCCTTGGCGTGGCTCACTGGTTCTTGCGGGTACGGTTCGAATGGGAGAATCTGACGATGGATTTCGTTTCCGGACTACCTCGAACAAGTAGACATCATGATGTAGTGTGGGTGATTGTCGACCGACTAACAAAATCAGCCCACTTTATTCCCATCAAGAAAGGGATGAAATTTCAGGAAATGGCCAAGATCTTCATTGATGAGATTGTACGGCTACATGGTACCCCGGTCTCAATTGTGTCAGACCGAGATAGTAGGTTTGTGTCCTCCTTTTGGCAGTCTTTCCAGACGTCTTTAGGCACCAAACTCAGTTTTAGCACGGCTTACCATCCTCAAACAGATGGGCAATCGGAACGAACGATACAGACCCTGGAAGATATGCTACGAGCTAGCGTAATGGATTTCGGAAAGGAATGGGATGAGCACCTCTCCTTGTGCGAGTTTGCATATAATAACAGCTTTCACGCGAGCATCGGTATGGCCCCATTTGAAGCCTTGTATGGACGGAAGTGCCGTACGCCAGTCTGTTGGGAAGAAGTTGGAGTTAGGAGTTTCCATGGACCCACTCTGGTAGCGGATACAGCGGAGAAAGTACAAAAAGTGCAAGATAGGCTGAGAACTGCACGATCGCGCCAGAAAAGTTATGCAGATAACCGCCGCCGGCCCCTTGAGTTCCAAGTGGGGGACAGAGTTTTCCTAAAAGTTTCCCCAATGAAGGGTACTATCAGGTTTGGCCAGAAGGGTAAGCTTGCTCCTCGGTTCGTCGGGCCTTTTGAGATACAGAGTAGAGTGGGAGACTTAGCTTATCGGTTGGAGTTGCCACCCTCGCTTGCAGGAGTCCATAATGTGTTCCATGTGTCAATGCTCCGGAAATACCTCCCAGATCCGTCACATGTTCTTGAGTTGGATGATGTACAGGTACGGCCAAATGTGAGCTACGAAGAGAGACCCCTTCGTATCGTTGACACTAAGGAACAGGTGCTGCGTACACGAACGATCAAATGGGTCAAGGTGTTATGGAATCACCATGGACAGGAAGAGGCCACTTGGGAACTTGAAGATCAAATCCGGGCTAAATATCCAGAGCTACTACCTAAGGTACGTGCATTCGGAGGACCGAATGATCTTAAGTGGGGGAGGATGTAAGGACCCGAACCCTCACTAATCCTAATTATGTTAATTAATCATGTTTCCTATTGATTAAGACTTGTTGAGGGTCAATTTAGTGTGAATTATTGGGTTTGGACCCCCAATTAAATAGCTAAGGGCTTTTTCGTAAATTGTCCTTATACCTCTAGGTTACCTCGTCCATCTCCTTACGTGTGATTTATCGTGTAGATCACCTTTTGTGTTGGGCCCGAGTTAATCCGGACTCATCTTAAGCCAATTGGAGCCCTTCTGGACTAAACTGAAATTTCTAGAAACAAGTGGGCTTGTGTGCAAATTCAGGAAAACATGTTTAAAAAGGAGAAACTAACGTCCATCTCCTTCTTTCTGTCGTTCTCTTGGCTGGAGTTTCGGTTTTCTGGGTTTCTTCTTCTCACCTTGATTTCAATCAAAGTATTGTGGGCTTTTGGGAGTGTGCATGCACGAGGGATGGAATCCACCCACATTCTTCTTCTTCCTTGATCCCTTTTTCTTCCACTATATGCTGGTGTAGAGTGATCTCTCCTCCAAGAGTGATCTCTCCTCCAAGTTACAGCGATACAAGGTAAGGAATAGGTTCCATCTTGTCTTCTTGGGTTTGTTGGAATCATAAAGACTTCGTTATTGACTTGCATGTGGATTCTTCCACATTTTGGGCTTATGTGTAGAGAACCCATTAGAGAACCCATTACAGTACAGAGAGCTTTCATCTGAGCATACAGCAAGAAAGATCTAGGAAGGGCTAAACACGGTAACAAGGCAAGTACTAAGTTATATGTATTGCATGCATGGTGGAGTGTGGATAATATGAGCTAAGTAGTGCATTTCAACCTTCCCATCATTCTCTGTCATTGTTAATTGATGCAAATGTGATGTGAGTAGAATGGAATGATAAGAAGGGATTAGGAGGTGTGTGAGTATGGGATACTCTCAAGACACTTCAATTGAGCTACAGAACCCCCTTATAAGATAGTTCTGTAGTGATCCCGTACCGAAAATTAAGCTACAGAACTGTATGTAGATTTTCTGAAGCTTACGGCGAAGCTACGGCTAAGCCGTGAGCTCTTACGGCTCAATGTCCAGAGAGCAGTAAGATGAGGTTTTGTACTACGGCTTACTTACGGCTACGCCGTGAAATCCACTACGGCTAAGCCGTACCCAGCCCGTAGCCTAGCCGTAGGTCTTTCTACGGCGAACTTTCCAGAGAGCTCACAGAACCCAGTTCCTTCTACGGCCTGCATACGGCTGCACCGTGAAATACCCTACGGCTAAGCCGTAACCTCCCCGTGACCCAGCCGTAGGCTTAGCACGGCTAAGCCGTAGGCCAATATACGGTTGAACCGTAACCCCACGGAAAAGTCCGGATGACTGTGACCCCCTCTCGGTTAAGCCGTAACCCTGTATACGGCTAAGCCGTAAGAACCCAGTGAACGTAAGATGTTAGGAGTCTCGATGATGTTGTAGGGCTTTAGTCACGGTACCCTCTATACCTCCCCCTTTGGCCATTGGTAATTATACGTTGGAATGAATGAAGGATTCCCCAATGGTAAGTCATGGATGTTGGCATGAGAAGGGTGTTCCGTATACACAATGTAATACCCAGACGCGGTAACACAGCGACACCGAACATCTCATGTGTACCTCGTACTGAATGTCCTTGGGGAATTAGGAGACTTGGGGAATCAGGAGACTGCTTCATCTAAATGCAATCATATCATATTGATACATAACACTACCTTTGACATGACTATTATCGCATTCACTTCCTCTAACAAACCCCGAGGCAATTCAGACCTGAGCTTCTAATGAGTGCGTGTCTGACAAGCCAGAGCTTCTATTGAGTGTGTGCTTGCTAGCCAAGGGTGTAGCTGAGGTTCGGGCCTTGTAGCCTACCTGCATGTGCTTCGTTTTCGTTGTTTCATGGTTATCTATTCCTTATATATGTTATGATTTGTATGATTGACTCCGAGTCGGCACCACTTGGCTTCTGCCCTTTGGGTATTATATGTCACCACTGCAGCAGGTTTACGTAGGAGTTGTCGACGCTCCTAGGGAAGCTAGCTTGATCCCCTAGCGACCCATACGTTATGTATGCTCCCTTTGGGAGAATAGAGCATCGTGGTTGCCAATCAGTATGTATAACACTAAGTTTCACTCATGCATCATGTTTAGTGATTGTTCTTGCTAATGTATTTTGTTATATTAATTCCTATGCTTAGTACTTGCTTAACCGTCGTGTTAACAGTGTTACCCTTGGTATTGCAGATTCAGCACCCGCTCCCGACACGAATACTGACGCGGCCCCGGAAGATACCCCAACGGTACCTCGGGGTGTAGGTGAATGGATGGATGGCGACGTTTACTACTAGCCATCCTACGGAGAGCGTCTCTTCTGGGAATATTATGTTGAAGACTTTTGTATCACCTTTAAGGACTGATTTTGGGAACGTATTTTTAAGGACTATAACCCTATTGTATGTAATTATGCTTTAATAGACTATGAACTTTATGTGCTCTTGATGATTATTGAGTATTTCACAGGTTCTCGATTATGATAGTTTATGTTGTACGTGTGTCAGCTTACCTCACACGTTCCTGTGGAATCTCCCTTGTAGGAATTCGTGCAAAATTCTTCAGGGCACGGATTTCTACGGGATTACGTATCCACGCCCCGGGGGCCCACTCAAATCCCCAAATTCCCGGGATTGGGGCGTGACATACGTAAGTAATGGTATCAGAGAAGGGGATGGCTCTCCTCTGAGTGGTGGAGGGTGAGGCCGTTAGGCCGGACCCCTTGGGGACCGCTCGAATCCTGCTTCCCTATCGAATCCTGCCCTCCACAAATAGGTAGGGGGGAACGAAGGAGGAGGAACGAAGTCCCACATCGCTTATGAGGCCGTCTTCGGTCCGACATTGTGCTAGATATGTGGATATGGGGACATATCCGGCGGAAGCTGGTGGGCCTGTAACGACCCAGTCCCAAAAAGTACATGTAAATGAAAGAATATAAGTAATAATCCGTCCTAAACTGTCGAGGCGCCTTTTGGGGACAAAACCGTGAGGACTTTCATAAAAAACTATAAAGTTAAGCGTGCTCGAGTCAGAGCAATTTCAGGATGGGTGACCTCCTGGGAAGTCCAAAGCGGACAATACCTCGATGGTGCGGGGCGGGTTGTTACAGGCCGTTAGGCCGGACCTCTTGGGGACCGCTCGAATCCTGCTTCCCTCTCGAATCATGCCCTCCACAAATAGGAGGGGGGAACGAAGGAGGAGGAACGAAGTCCCACATCGCTTATGAGGCCGTCTTCGGTCCGACAGTCTAGATATGTGGATATGGGGACATATCCGGCGGAAGCTGGTGGGCCTGTAACGACCCAGTCCCAAAAAGTACATGTGAATGAAAGAATATAAGTAATAATCCGTCCTAAACTGTCGAGGCGCCTTGGTAGCTCAACTGGTTAAGATCTCGGCTTTGTCTCGGGTGAGACCAGGGTTCGAGTCTATCCAGGGACAAAATCCCCGCTGCGTACTTTGAGGGGTAAGATCCCGGCTGTGTCTCAGGTGAGTCCAATGGTCCAGTTAGGTGGAACAATACCTCGCATAGGGTCTACCTATGGAGGCGCCTTTTGAGGACAAAACCGTGAGGACTTCCATAAAAAACTATAAAGTTAAGCGTGCTCGAGTCAGAGCAATTTCAGGATGGGTGACCTCCTGGGAAGTCCAAAGCGGACAATACCTCGATGGTGCAGGGCGGGTTGTTACAGGTTTTTTGCATGTAGTCACCCACACTTGCGTAGTATGATCTTTCAGCAAAGTGTGAGCAACTTCTAAAGGTAAATCAGATTTCCTAACCCAAATAGCTCTTGTCTTGACTTTTGGCTCAGACAATTGTTTCCACCATTGCTTATACTTTGGCAAAACATGCAGCTGCTTACAATGGGGACGAATGTGTCCTTTAACTCCACAGTGATGACAAGTGTATATGTGTGCAGGACGTGACACATTCTTCCTTTTTAGGCTACTCATCACATTATGAATATGTGCAATAGGTGGAGTAATGTGTGCAATAATTTTAAAAAAAAACATAGTTACCTTTAGATTTTGAAGTAGATGTATCAACATTGAAACCAAGACCACGCTTGTCACTAGGCAGCTTCTGAATGCACAAGATATCTTCAAGTATCTTTGAACCAGTATTCATTTGATTCAGAGACGTTTTTGTAGAATCTAGTTCAGACAACGCAATCTTCAGTTTCCCAACTAGGTCTTCTTTTTCAGCCTTAATAGTTTTCAAGTCAGTTTTCAAAGTTTCAAACTCTTGCTCAACCTTCTTAAACTCATCTTTCATTAAACCATACTTGTAACTCTCAGTAGTCAGCTTATCAGCCATGGAATTCTTCTGTCTTTCTAACAGATGAATCTGTGATTTGGCGTCCTCTAACTCTTTCTTAAGAGACAAAATCTTTGTTTTAGGCTTAAGAGCATCCTTTTCAAATAACTTGCTCATCTGCATAGACTCGTCCAATAAAATCCCATATTTTGCTTCCCAATCATTTTCTGGATTTGAAAGTGCAATATCAGCAGTATTTGCAGCAGAACTGTCATCAGACACAGTACGTAGATCTAACCATAAAAGCCACAAGCTTGCCATTCACAGTATCCTTCGAATCAGGTTCAGAGTCTTTCTCTTCTTCTGAAGAATCATCATCCCAACTTTTTAGAGCTTTGTACGTGAGATTCTTTTTCTTGTTTGGACAGTCACTGGCATAATAACCAAGACCTTGACAATCAAAGCACTTAACCTTGGCTAATGGCGTCTTCTTTTCAGATTTTGATCCCTTCCACTTAGCTTTCTTAGCCTTCATGATTTTTTGAAACTGAACCATTAACTCAGTGATATCATCATCAGAATCCGAATCAGTTTCAATTTTCTTTGCAAATTTCTTCCTGGATTCTTTGAAAGCTTTAAAAGCCAAGCTGTTTATTCTTTCTTGATTTTCCCTTATTTAAACCATTTTCTTCAAAAGTTTGAAGATTTCCAACTAATTGATTCACTGTGAGGGTATCCAAATTCTTATTCTCTTTAATAGCATTTACCTTTGAATCAAACTTTAAAGGAAGAGACCTTAGAATCTTCTTGACAATTTTACTTTTAGGGATGACTTCACCCAAATTGAAAATAGAATTGACAATGTCATTCGGCTTAGCATAAAATTGATTGAAGGTTTCTTCTTCTTCCATTACAATGGTATCAAAGGCTTGATTTAACCTTTGCACATTTGCTTGCTTGACAGTATCAACACCTTTATAAATAGTTTGTAAAACATCACATGCTGCTTTTGTAGTTTTACAATTGAAAATCTGACGAAACTCATCAGCAGACACTCCATTATAAATAGCATTGATGGCTTTATTATTGCAATTGGAGGCATGCTTTTCTTCCTTAGTCCATTAGGCCTTAGGTTTAATAATTGTTTGCCCATCAGCAGTAATAGTAGGTTTTGAATAACCTTCCTCAGCACTATCCCACACATCATCATTAATGGACTTGAGGAACCCAATCATCCTTTGCTTCCAATAAGCATAATTTGAACCATCAAACAATAGAGGTTTCACAGTGGATGTACCTTCTTGATTGAGCACCATTCTAGATATCTCTTAGGATCAAACATCACAAATTAGTGCAACCCTCTCTGATACCACTTGAAGGTTTTTGGGGAGAGAGATCCTTTAGAATGGGTTAATTCAATCTTAATAATATGTGTGCAAACAATCAACCATGCAGCGGAAATAAATCAAATCACAAGCACACACCATAAGAAGACAAAGATTTTACGTGAAAACCCAACATGGGAAAAAACCACGGCCAAGAATCAAGCACTATGAATCATACTACAGTTATAAGAGAACACTTACAGCCTTTATCCAATTGCTCACCAACCTAAGGACCTTGTGACTTTCTTGCACAGCTCTCTGCTGTAACGACCCCCTGTCGTTTTCTGTGACAAATCCAATTACCTAGACGCATTCTAGATATAGCACTTAACTCCTCACAGCAATCTTCTACACTTAAAGAAGTAGAAGACAAAGATCTTTAGAGCAGAACTTCAGCCCTTCAACTCTCCAATGGAAGAACTCTCGAGAAGGTGATTTCCAACAAGCAATCTTCTTCTTAAAATATTGAGATCTTTGTTCCATACCTTAGGGTTAAGAGAGAACCTTCTTTTATAACTTCAAATTCGTGCCTCATAAGTATAACACGATCAGGAAAGGAGTTGGCATCAAACAGGTAAGTTTCCTTTCAATTCGGGCTAAAAAATCACAAGTAGGCACTTTCCGCACTTGCCCGATCGATCGAATAAATTGGTTGATCGGTCGGATTAAGGTTTTGCTCGGGTGAAAATTTCAGCATTTTCCTGTAAACTTCCGGAAGCCATAATTTCGTTTCAGCTCCTATTGAGGCGATCTTGGGCTCTACGATATCCTCTCGAAACAAGCTTTCCAACGGTAAGTCGTATGCCTATATTCGATGCTCGATTTGTGAGATATGACCTTTTTAATCCATGTTATTCATAGAAAACCACTTCAATTTGTTGTTTTTTCTTCTATTTTTTCACTTTAGTGCATCCGGCGACTCAAACCATTATTCATACTTAAAGATATGTAAAATACAATATTAATGGACTCAAGTTTTGTCCAACCCATGAATTTGGCAACAAAAAAATACTTACATGGACATTCACCCAAATTGGCATTTATCAAACCATTAATCAATGTTGAACTTAATAGACATAACTGAGGCTCTCTAAAGTGATATTTTGCGAACCAACTATATGCTCAATGCCTCTTTAAATGTTAGGCAAATTGAGGTCATCTAAATTGTCAATTAGCAAGGTTTAGAAGGATTAGAATCCTCTCAATTTGGGTTTTCCTTTTCATAGTTGGGAACACGACAAGATCTGGACGCCTACTTGCCCAACCCGCTACAGGTAGGCTTCTGCATTAGACATTTACCAAACCCTTTAAGTCTATGAGATGTTGACAGATTTCACTCTTAAGAGATTATTGTCTCAGAAAAATATTTGTGTATTTTTATATTTAGGATTTTATTGAGATATTATCAAGAAAATATATAGTGGGAAAATTATTTTTTATATTGTTAATAATATACAAATAAAAATTCAATGAAAAATACTATTTTTTCGTAAAAGAAATGAAAATAACTATGGTGGGTCATACTTCAAGCACCACGAGAGAGAGAGAGAGAGAGAGAGAGAGAGAGAGAGAGAGCTCACAATTCTCTCGACCTCATAGTGGCCATACGTGGTTGGTCACTACGGGGAAAAAGTGCTCTTACCTCTCGCAACTGTACAAAATCTAAAAAGAAAATGCAAAATTCAATATAAATAGCTCTCTTGACTTTGGTAGCCTAACAAACTCTTGTCACAGTACCAAAAAAAAAGCAGCTGAGAATTTCATTTTTTCCATCCAGCCCGAGGTCACGGTGCTGGGGCTCCAAAGTCAAGCAAAGAAAAGAACAAAATCAATATCTAATGTTCACGTTTATATGATGATGACATCTATGTTGAGTTTGATCACTATAAATTTAACTACATCCATACAAATATCTGAATTTAAATAATACAACATGTTACTCAAAAATAAAAGCATACTTTATTCAATGACGCATGCTTAATCTCTGCGAATCCCTTAATCAAATCAACTAGCTGTTGATTAGAGATTTACTGCACTCCTTTTCTTTTCTTTTCCGACCACGTCTGCAAAGTGAGTTGTTGTAACTCCTGAAAGTTCTTTATAAGCCTTCTTTGACAACGTCTTACCCTCAGGGAGTCTTAGCAGTAGAAAACAACAAAGCTCAGCAATTTTCTGAAACCATTATAGAAAGAGTGAAAATCCTAAAGCACTTTATCGTCCAAGTGGGCCCACTCACTTCGATATGTGGTCATGTGGCCACACCAAAAGCCTAACAATCTATACATGAACACCGTTCTCTTGAGTCCCAACAGCTCTCTTGCCCTGAGGCATGACACAGCCGACCAGCCAAGCTAATTTTTGTTGCCAACTTTTACTCTTGTGAGTGATACAAATCATGGTGAGATTATGTTCCTGCATTATTATTATTATTATTATTTTGTTGCATTGTCTTTCTCTTTGTTTATTTTTTAAGAAAAAAATTTTAAATAAAGTCTTAAGTTTTTACTTATTAAAAAAAAGAATATAAGTTTTAGAACTTTTCAAATTAATTTCTAAGTTTTTCATTAAGTTTTTAGTTGGGGACATCCATGCATTTAAAGCTATTATCTAGCGACATTTTTCATCAATTTTTTTAAATACCAAAACTTTCATTCATTTAAAGAAAACTCTTATTTACTTCTTCTATATTCTCCTTATTTCCTTCATCGGCATCTTTACGGTTATAAAGGGCAACTAGCATATCCACAACGATTGGCTGCATGTAGTGACTACCGAAACCGCGTCAAGACTTTAAACAAATGGTACTTTGGATATTTTATAAAACATTGAGGAAAAAGGTCACCAAAGAATTCCTTTTAATGGATGGATATCCTTAATTGAGAATTTAATGAAAAACTTAGGGTGTAATTAGAAAAGTTTTGAAATTTGTGTCCTGTTTTGAAATAAGGCAAAAACCTAAGGTCTTATTTGAAAATTCTCCTTTTCTAAAAATCAATTCCTTAGATAAATGTGTAAATTGATGTTTTTGCACAAGAGTGTTGGCTAAAATTCATGTAACTAAGGAATTTGAAGACCAACAGAGAGGAATTAGACCCATGTTTTTTCTTTTTAGTCTGGATCCTCTCCTGGTCTCCCACACATTTTCACTATTGAGGCGGATGCATCAAACTCCACTATGAGAGCCATTTGTTGATATTCTGGTCTGATCAAAATGAATTTCATCTTCTCCAATGATATATTTTCAAATTTTACATTAATTGGAATTGGTCCAATAATAAGATTAAGCACAAAAATGTCAACATAATTAGCACAATCTTATAAACTAAGTTATATATATATATTAATTATGTTATCAATTTTGTATTTAATTTTACATCATTATCATCATCATCAAAGCATTATCCCAATCATTTTGGGGTCGGCTACATAAATTCTATTTCTCCATTTCGTTCTATTTTGAGCTAAATTCTTTGATAAATTAAACTTTTTCAAATCTGAATTAATGTCCTCCATCAATTGTACTTAATTTTACACTGGGACTAATTGTAATTCACGTAAAAATTAAGAACGTTGCAAAAGGAAATGAAATTCATTTTGAACATACCAAATTATCAATAGATAGGCCCTACGGACTCCACCCATCCCCACTGACAGGAAGTGTATCAGAGACTACGCGGGGGATCCGGACTTATTATTTTTGCAGTTTTTTCTGTCCCTGATTCTTTCCATCACTGCACAAATGAAACTGCCGTTTTCATGTGTTCCATGAGAATTGAGATTCAGTTCACAAGCCGCGTGCATAGCACGCTGCCCGGTGACGTGGGGACTTTTGACAGAGGATCCGGGCTCCTTCCACAATGTGCAATATATCTCTGTTTCCAAATGTGAATTCTGTGCCAGATACACCCACGTGTGATGTGTGTCAGTGTCAGTGTCAGTGACAGTGTTTTGATTGCTACAAAGTACGATTCTGATGACAAATGGGCTTGGGAACATGTTGAAAGTCAATCCAATAAATAAATATATATATATATTTCTTTTCTGAGAAGTAACTAGTCAGCCTTCTTAAATTGTGTCAATGCTCAAAGTGGTCGGCACAGCCGCACCGCTGAATGAGGCATATAGGCTTCAGATGGGAGGGAAGGCAAGCACTAGATGGAAGTCATAGAACCAGACGGATCAAATGACCTTAAAACCGAGCAACTCAAATTCATCACATGGCCGCTACAATCCACATGGACATTGAATTTGGGCAGCTAGGTTCCCACCACCCTCCCGGCCAGTCATCTGTTTTGGACATTGTGACACCCAGCCTGATTTTAGGGATACTGCTAGGGAATGTCGGAGAGCTCCACTAGTTTATTCCAAGCCCAAGCCTGGATGGGAGGGTTGCATCATATTGACAACCAACATACCACTTTTGGCTCATTTACAATACAACTTGGGTGAGTAAAAGTTTTTCTATGTAAGTTAGTAACTCCTCAAAAAGAGGTGAACCAAATCGGACATAGAAAGAAATAGCAAGGATAGAATTGAAGACATGTAACCGATTCAAGGATTTAGCATTTTAGCCTAACATAGACCGGAAAGTCAAAAAGAATTTATGTATCTAACCCTAAATAGTTGAGACAAGACTTTGATAATGATAATGGTTATGCTTGTGAATGCTGGAGAGTACTCTTAGAAGTATTGTTGTTAAGGTGTGTGGTCCTCATGACTAGGGTGATGCTCATTGGTTGTTCAAGAACCATGTATTATTGAATTGAAATATTTGTGACCTTAAATCCCAAGAAAGCAGATATTTAGATATTCCATGACTAGTTCAAACTCCACATGATATGTAATATCTATCGTAACCTTGATTGAATAGGAATCTTTTGGAAAAACTAAAAACGATAGCTGCCATCCATCTCAAGCAAAGAGAGAGCCATTATCTTCACAATGAGGAAGAGATGCACAGCAAAAGATCAGTCTAAAGATCCATACAAAGTTAAAGCGCTGATACAGATATGCCTCTATGTAGCATGTTGACATAATGATAGTATGCATGGAAAACAGATATGTCTCACAAGAGCCTATGTTTTGATGAAGATAGTAGTGTAAGGACCAATAAGCACACAAAGTGGGTGGCTAATACTAAAAATTGCAAATTCTAGGTTTTTTGACACCAGATGCTTGAAACCATGTGTGAAGTATCATTTATGTCTGTCATGCACATGGGTCCAAATATCGGTACTAAAGAGTGGTTTAGCCCGACGTTTGGCATACTGGCTCAAGGGGTAAGCTTAGCATGCTGTTGTAGCATCAAGTGATTAAACACATTTTAAGGCTCAAATAGTTTCATGAATCTAATTAATCTAAAATGATGAGTTTTCATTGAAATGATTTTGTTAAGTACTGTTTACTACTTTTCTCAGTCTGCATTTTGAAGTCATAAGCAATCCACTTATGCCACCTCCAATTGTTTGGCAATCTTTAAAGACTTCAATGTTCGAGGGACCTGGACCCGAATAAACAAACTTGGTATGAATTTAAAACAAAAATTTCCACTTTGATCAGCTCTGTTTAAAGAAAACGATGTCTAGTCACAGTAAGCTGCAAATCAATTCAGCCTTCTTAATTTGAAAATGAAGTAATTCAGCAGAATCGGTAGCAATAAATGGATAAATCCTATACAAGACTTGAATGACAAGTAGTGAATAAAGATTGAAAAGGTAAACCACATGGAATCCAAGTGTTAGCAATCAAAAAGTATTATGATCCATGTCAATTACCATTCCAAAAAAAAAAAAAACCCATGTCAATCGAGTCAAACATAGGCTAAAAACCCTAGTAAACTAATTTGGAAAAGAGTTATTTTTTTTTTTGGTAGGCCATCACACTGGCTGGCATAGATATCTTCCAACAGAGTGTGCAGAGGTCAAACCCATGGGAGTCTATATCCCTACCACCCACCATGCCAGGTGTGTGGAGACAATTGTTTGGAAAACTTATTGAACATTGAAGATTCCTTTTAAAAACAAGGGGTTGTTTTTCCAACTTGAATGTACATATCAGGCCTTCAAAGTGGTAGCAGCTGCAATTGAATCAATAATTGTCATCAAAATCCTAATCCTTGCTTATACATGGAAAAGCAGATTCCAGTATCAACAATAACACGTATTTGAATACTCAAATCATCTTTGTTTATTGATATTGATTACATGGTTGAAACTTTTCTGTCATAAGTCACTTTGAGGTTGTCCTAACAGCTAGTTGGCCCAGATTTTAAACTGACAAGCCTGTGCTCACCATGCGGGACTTCTGCAAAACTCAGATTTTCCTAAGCCCTGACAGCCCCACATACTTTTCCCGTGGTGATGGACACCAAATGTAAAATATAGAGGTTAGGATTCTAGTTACTGAAAAAGGAATAAATTGCCTGTACTTTCTCCTTCAGCGATGCTAAAAGAATTGGTTGTGACATCAAAACAGCCATAGGGAGATATATTGCCATCAAAATTTACAATCAGTGATCCCAAGAAACCAATCCACAGTCACAAAAGCAATCTTCAGCATATTTGTTGGCGAGCAATGGCTGCATGAAACTTCAGATGTATCCCTGTACCATAAGCATTTCACTTCTCCCAACATCATATTAGGCCATGTAAAGTACTGCAAGCTTCCACAACACATATCTGATATAGGGCTAGGCAATTATCTTTGTTCTTGATATTAAATACCCAGAATGGTGATGCCTCTTCAACCCATTCCTATGGCCAGCCATGGAAGGATAGGTTTCTTGATGACCATCCACCATATCAACCTATTAAATTTATTGAAATGTGTGACTCATGGTTCAGATAAGCAATCACATCATTCTCGGTTGCCGGCAAGAATGACCAAAGGAATCAAAGCCCCAACCAGAGCACAAGAATGAAAGGTCTGTAGGAGTTTGATATTAATTGATTATCTGTCAGATTTTATTTGTTTACTCAGACTCGTCATCAGTCCAACAACACATGTCAAGATACACACATTCTCCAATAATTATATGATCTGATCTTTGTGCACATAAACCAACTGGGTGGTGAATATGGTCTTGTACGGTTGGGTTTTATTGTATGATCTATACATTGGGTCATTCCTCTCTAGTCTAAGATCAGCGACTTGTCTTGAGTAAAATATCATAGATAATCCATCAACAAGAATGGCATTACTTCACCCATATCATCCTCCTCAATGATAGTGGTGTTTGTAAGCATGCCACTTTTTATGGGTGATTCATATCCATTGCTTCTCAACTGACACTCCAGCTCATCCAATGTACAATAGATTTCCTTATTTTGTGGGTGAAACTTATCTCCCACAACAAACTCATGAACTTCCCCATCCACCTCAATCCAACTAAGACCAGGAACTTTCTCCAATCCACTCTCTTCCATCCTCCTCCTCATTCTACTAAAATCCTCCCATCTGCCTAATCCTGCATAAATATTAGCTAGAAGAACATAGCAACCACCATATTTTGGTGCTAGTGTGATCAGTTCTTGTGCCGCAATCTCTGCCATCTCAATGTTTCCATGTTTCCTACATGCTGCCAATAATGCTGCCCAAATCACAATCCCAGGTTCCATGGGCATGCTTTCAATGACTGCCTTGGCTTCTTCAAGAAAACCTGAACGGCCAAGAAGGTCAATCAAGCATCCATAATGCTGGATCAGTGGCTTTATCTCATAAACCTTTCTCATGAGGTTGAAATGTCTCATGCCTTCTTCAACTAAACCTCCATGATTACAAGCAATCAACAAGCCAATAAAGGTTACATAATTGGGCTTCACATCCGAGCATTGCATTTGAGAGAACAGTTGCAGAGAAGCATCTGCAAAGCCATGAATTCCAAACCCAACAATCATTGAAGTCCAGTGGCCCACGTTTTTGTTAGGTATGTTTTCAAAAACTTGGAACGCATAATAAATGCTTCCAGACTTGGAATACATATCAATTAGTGCTGCACCAAGAATACCATCCAGTGAGAACTCGTGACGGGTTACATACCCATGGACCCTTTTACCCAAACCAAGAAGACCCAGATCAGAAATAGCCGAGATGATGGCTACCAAGGTCCTTTCGTCTGGCCTCAGCCCTGAAAACTGCAACTCAAGAGACAGATCAAGTGCTTCATGAGACAAGGAGTTCCGCACATATCCCGCAATCAAAGAATTCCAGGAAACAATATTTCTCTCTGGCATTTCATCAAAAATTCGACGAGCACACTCAATGTCCCCAACTCTCGCAAACCCATCAATCATGGAATTCCAAGAGACAACATTCTTACGAGACATTTCTCCGAACACGCTGTAAGCACTCTCGGTCATCCCACATTGAATGTACATATGAATTAGAGAATTCTGCACATAAGCATCAGACGCAAATGGGGTTTTCAAAACCAAGCAATGTATCTGTTGTCCTTCTTCTAAAGCACCCATTTGTGCGCATGATTTGAGGACGAAAGGGAACGTGAACTTATCAGGAGGAACAGGAGTCAAACCACAAATCATCTGGTAGAAGAGCAAGAAGGCCTCTTCAGGCCGGTTGATTTGGGTGTGGGCTCTGATGAGGGTGTTGTAGAGAAAAGAAGAGGACTTAATGGCACGATCGAAAACAGAAAGAGTGTAATCAATGCTGGTCGATTTGGGGATGGAAGAGGAAAGAGAATGGCAGCAAGATAGGGTGATTTTAGAAGGGATTGAAGCGTTTTGATGGAAGATGCCTGCTTTGATAGTTTGAGCATGGATTTGTTGGATTTCTCTGATGTTGGTACAGAGATCTAAGAGAAAGAGTGTGGGTAGAGATTGGGAAGACATGTTCGGTTCAAGCGTTTTCACTAACCGTCTTGTATCTTTGGTTTTTGAAAGGTCGTTAGAACCTTTCCCGGCAAAATAAGTACGGGAGGATAGTTTGAGTGTAATCACACACCCCAAAGCCATATAAAAGCAATCTAGACCGTCCAATTGATGCACTGGAATTTAACATAGGGATCATCTTAATTTATTCTGGATCCACTGAAGACGAAAGAGGACGTGAATAAAAGTAGTAAAAATAAAGCTAAAAAGTGCAACCTCTCTAACGATTTAGCTAAGGATGATCAGTGAGACAAGGCTTAGATAATGATGAAGTTAGTTTAGTCGGTTTGGTTGCAAAGTGAGGCTAAAGTACTGGCCAGGCGACCTGCCAATTGGGCCTAATTGAGGTTTAGATTGCCAAGTGTAGACCTCATTATTGTAAAGCGTGGGCCGTAATTTTGTACAACAATTAATTGGCGAGCATAGGCTTCAATTTCAGGTCCAACTAGCAAAAAGCTAGTGAAGGGCTTGGCTTAAAACGTAGGTAGACTAGGACAAAACTTCAAAGGCAAAAAAAGGAAGGAAAAACGCAGATTTATGTTTCCATGTGATGGGCCCATCTATGGACCCCCAGGAACGCTAACCTTGTAGTCCTCCCAATTTGACAGTTCCCTAACTAATATCCTTGAATTGAATCAAGTTAAAATGATGCACATATAAAGTTGTTGAATTCTGACGCTCTAAAATCAAGGGTGAAGATTATCTCATTGGAGTGATGCTTCCCCACCGACACACAGGGCCTCTGAATTGCATCCATCCATGTGAGGCTCACAAAGAACTGGGGTGGACCTTCTATGAAGGGTGCCATTCCGGGTGTTTGGTTCTTCAAATGGGTATTAGTATCACAACCAGCCTGTCATAAGAAGAAAATTTTGCACGAGACCAAGTTCTTGTTGGAAAAAGCGCCGCAATGGAAATACCCGCGATAAACGGATCAATTACGATGAATACACAAGCAATCACACCATGAAGCAATCATACACAATAACACAGCAATTTTATGTGGTTCGACAACCTTGCCTACGTCTACGGAGGAGAGAATTCATCTACCATGATTCCATCTCAATCTCCTCAAGATCTAGGGTTATAGTATATCAATGTATATAGTTTCTACTTTCTCGGCTAACAAAAAAAACTCATATATAATGACTAAAATACCCTTAACCATGAGCTTCGGTTCTGGCTAAACCGACCGATCCGGCTAAACCGGAATACAAGACAAAACCCAATAGTTTTGATGCTTTGATAAGATATTTGCATTCCATCAGAGGTAACCTGAACATGCATGAAATGAAAAGTTGCCCTTGTCGCACAAAATATCTGAGTGTTGGGATTACATGTTCAAACTATTGCTAGTATCCCAAAAAAAAGCCTCTCTAATCACCACCTTTTACATGAAACACAGTCAAATAAAAACTTCGGTAGCTTCTCTTCTTTTGTGTATAGATCTCGAGATCAGAATCTGTAGTGGTAAAGCTCACGAATGTTCATAGGAGAAATGACGCTTTCATCCCCATCAAGTAATTTCTCTGCAATAATGACGTTAGCAGCTTCTGTTGGGTGGTATGCGTCCCAAAACACATACTTGGAACGGTCATTACACAGCACAGAGCTTGTCTTCTCAGTGCGTCCTTTAAAGCAAATGAAAGGAGGAAAGTTTCCACCGCAGCATGGATCGGATGCATTCTCAAAATCTGAAAGCGTCATAACAACATTAGCATATCCATACTCTGGCAAAAGGGATTCTACTTTCTCAGTAAGTCTAAAGAAAAAAATCTCACCATACTGTTGATAATGGTGTATGATCCCCATAACAATGTCAAAGGAATTTGCATACACAAATATTACGCTGGGCCCTAATTCTCCATTTAGTTGATACAACTTCTTCCTTAGTTTCTTATTGTATCCCTGGACTAAATTATTCACATCTGATGAACATCTTCCACTTGGCAACAGGTTCAACGAGCGAACAAATGGTATACATCCAAGAGGTCCAACTCCAACGACAACAAATTTCCTTGCCCCAAGATGGTGCAATCGCTTGGAACAAGAACAACCATGAGTCCATAAGCATCTAGTCAACATTTTGCTTAATGATTCCAAAAATATCTAGTTAAACTAACATGAGACTGTAACTTAAAATTAATTATGCAATAGCCAATAGGTGTTTCTTTACCTTAAGTTGTACTGTCAGGTTGGAAACCATGGCATCTTGGAGCATTGTATGGGACAGATTGCTCTGTCCAATAAGAGGGATTGAGGATTCAAGGTAGTCGAAGAAGTCGTTAGATCCAACTGTTAAAGAGAAAATTGCCCCCTTGAGTAAGTTCATCACACCACTCTCTCCCATCATGGTTCTCATGTAATCTTTGCTCTGCTCAAAGTAGTCTATCTGTTTCCTTAATGGAACTCTACCTACCTGCACAAGGTCGAATGATAGCTGAGAAAGTCCAAATAAGTATAATGAGAAAAGCATTTTACACATTAGGCTCCTCCAATATGTTAACAGCCTATTTGTTTGCATAGAATACGTAGGAATTTATGGTAAAATGAGCTCTCTGGAAAGATTATTAAAGAGGAAAGTGTGAAGGACATGAGGTGAGAGGTGAAGGGCATAAGCTAGTGTTGTACATGACTCTAACTTTCTTGAGATTTAAATTACTATGGTGGGTGATGGTCTAGTATTCATATCCAATCTTCCCTTGATTCAATTTACATTAAAGGGGAGGTTATTTGCTGGTCACTACTAATATAAACGCACAGAGAGAGAGAGAGAGAGAGAGAGAGAGAGAGAGAGAGAGAGAGAGAGAGAGAGAGAGAGAGAGAGAGAGAGAGAGTCTTTATGGGTTAAACGTACAAACAGGTACCCAGTCTCATCTAAGATTCCCGAAGATCCTGAAGCGTAATTAATCCCATCAAAAATCACACGGCTCCCTGTATTAGGAGCCAGAAAGGGTGGAGGGAAGGACTTTGCTCCAAGTGATTGACCTGAAAGCAAAAACCCCAGTGCAATTTAGAAAAGAATTACAGCTTTCACTTAATCTACAACACTGCATCCAAAGGCCCCATTGACAAAACGATGATTAGAATCCTAACTAATCATCCCACATCCAAGCGACAGATCATATGGAACTCCAAAACACTCAAATCATTGATCATATGGAGCACCCATGATTGGTTAGTACTTAGGAGTTAGTGGTATTTTCACTAGTACCCCATGTTATCATGAATATTTTTCAACTGAAACCCTTGGTGCATGTTTAAGTTAAGAATAACCTCCTATGACCAGCATTGTTTTACATTACCCACAATATCTGATATTGTTCGACCATTGGTGAATCTTCCGGTAGGTCTGCCGCCCGAAGCAGCAAAGTCGATGCCATAGGGAGGAGAGTCCGCCTTGGAGAGTGTAAAAATATAATCATTGTTTCCAGCATCCACCAAGGAGTCCCCAAACACAAATGAAGTGTAAGCAGAGGAGGGCAAGACCTGCAGCGAAAAAACAATGAATATGAAAGAGAGAGAATATGAAGGAGGAGACTCCAACAAGGCCATTAGAAAGGCCATGAGTATTAATCCTGTTATCCATTTTACTTTCACAGTAGTGTATATATGTATGGAGGGAATGGAATACTTAGTTACTGACTGACGTACTTGGAGCATGTAGTTTGCATGGTCTGTTGGAGCAGGTAGGCATTGGAAGAAGTCTTCGGAGAATGGGTCCGAAACACATACGAAAGATTGCGTTTTTGGGCAGTTGGCTTCATTTTCATCTTTAGATGAACTTGAGCGACCAATACCAGTAAAAGAAGAGAATGTCAATGTACTGCACATGAGTGGGGGTTGCTTCGGAAAACCATGGTTCCAAGAAACCAACCCCATGGGGTTAGTAGGACGAAGAAGATGACGACTGGCCGCACGAAAACCTGAAGAATGTGGAAGCGGTGATATCAGTTCTACATGTCATTTCTCGTTCAAGCAATTCGTCGAACATGTAGAATACATAATTAAAACAATAAATGATACAATAGAATACTGGAACTAAGAGGACGCAGGATGGCTACTTAAAACAAGACCGAACAGTGACTGTGATTTATTGGGTTGGAATTGGGCAATGTGACATGGGCCTACAGTGTTAAACTCATACCCGACTACAGTGGACCTCAGTACCCAAAGAAAGTGCATTATTTTATGTGTCAATTCAATATTATTTAAAATAATATCAAGAAATTATTTATTTACATACGTAAATGATTCACATGTATAATATTTATAAAAAATGCATTATTTGTAAAAAATAAGCAAATTTTCACATCTTCCCCCATAAACCATTTCACACCAGGAAGACAAGTGAGTTAAGTTTAGCCATAGTGAAGGACAATATAGTATTTTCTCCCATAGGACCCATCGAAACCTTTTATTTTATTATTAATATTTTTTTACTTCTATAGACCCCTAATTCCTGATCTGAACTATTCATCTTTTTATATAGCTTATCAAAAACAGCTTTAAGAGATCAAATTTCATGTCTCAACTCTTCATGGATTTTAGGAAATTTGTGAAAAAGTTCAAACCACTAGATCCAATTTTCTAGACTTGTGAGGGCCACAAATTCATGATTCAAATCATTAAAAAAAAAGTTCATGATTCAAATTGTTCCTTTTATGGCTAAAAAAGGTAAAATAGATTGTCTCTATTCTTCTTGGAATTTGAGAAACTTGTAAACAAATGTCCACAAAAGCCAAATACAAATAGAGTTGTTGGATTAACTCAAATTCACGCATATGAAAATAGTGATTTTGATAAACATTGGAATGCGTTTTATATATGTACCATTTCCTTATATAAAGGATTCACATGTATACCATTTATGTGTGTGAATATAAAAATAATTGACCCCTAAGGGCATTTTTTTTAACTAGAATTCCTAAAATTTCAATTTTGAAATTCTCCAGCATAGTGGAGTTATTGAATTCTCCTTTGTACTTAAGCATTCATAAATTTCACTGAAAAGCAAATAGGCTGGAATTTGAGAAATTCCCAAAGTCATTTTAAACCTTTTAGATAGCAAAATTTTGAAATTCTCTTGCAAACACATGGCATTTGAAAATGAAAAGAGATGAAAAGTCACATCATACTCCAAAAACCCCGGCAAGGTAAATCCCTTTCAGAATTCTTTGTAGAAAAATAGGTCTTAAGAGAGATTCTGCTATGATCCTAAATAATTATAAAACTTGATATGACATGTTTCGTCAATCCCAAGGCTCTTGGCATATTGGTCACTCCTTATACGCAAACCATACTAACTTCCTTTGACTTACTACTTTCTCCATATAACATCATGTAAACGTCATCCCCTCGGAACCAACCTTGTCCTCAAGGCTAAACTCCGGGCAACATTTCCCAAAAGCCCAAAATGGTGGAACCCACAGCCCATAGGGTATCTTTAGGGCCGTTGTACGAGAACTTTCATCGTCTATTTTTCATTTAACCATCGTACGATTGATAATCCTCTTTAGAGTTAAAGTATTCTAGTCATCACGACTTTTCTTTAAGATTAGATGACATAGTTGAACATCACCTCTCAAATGGAAGGAAGCCAAAGAAACCTGTTCTCTCTCCGCGTTTGATGGGAGTGAAAAGAATTAGTGCACATAATAAACCCATTGGCTGATCTTCCCCTCCATTGAAATGGGAAAAATCAAGCCTAACAAGATTAAGTTGATACGTGCCAGAATATTGTCCTTCCCTGGAGCAGTTATTGCTTCGTCCTCTAGCGGTTTTATATTGGTTGAAAGAGTTTTCTCCTTGTTCCAAAGTTTAGCTCGCCAACAAGTTATTGAACTCGGTGTTCATTGCAGCAAACATCTCCTGTGTTCACTTAGGTATCCGTTCTTGACTTGGAACCAAAGAGCTTATCTTCATCTCTCTTATGCCGTCCATGCATTTAATACCAAATGTTATATACTTAACCGATAGGTCAAAAGCTCAAGGACTACTAAGACACGTCAAATCAAGTCTATAAAACTATTTAGAGTCGTAATAGACTCATTCGAGATGGATTGGTGTATGTAATGCAAACTAATGACAACATCATTTAATTTTTTTATATGCTAGTTGATGGCTTACCAAGAAAAAAAGAGAGATAAAAAAGGACATGTAGTGGTAAGAATAGATCTAAAGAATTGTAACTTATATGAGGATTTGACATATGATATAATTCTTGGGATAGAATAGAATGTAGCAACATTATTTATGTAGTTGACCTAAACTTAATTGGAGCTAGTCTTTGATGATGACAAATGATGATAATCTTAATATAATGGCATATATTATACAGTTTATGTAATATATATATATATATATACAAAAATTCTTAGGAATATCCCAATTTCCGCCCTCTTTCTGTCTTCTAATGAGGGATAAGTCATGATTTTTTCACTTTTTTAAAAGTAATATTAATTGCTTCTTCACTTTTCTAATCACCTATTCATTGTAAAAATAAGCAATTTTACTTTTAAAAATGCCCAGGTGCTATCTAGCGCTTCTCATATATACATATATATATAGAGAGAGAGAGAGAAGGGCATACCTCGCCAGCAACAGCAAAGATCTTCGGCTATAGAGTCTCTTCTCCCGTACCGGTGTCTGGGAACAATGATGGCAATCTCTCTTGCTCTCTCCCTTTCTTGTTCGCGCCCTAGCTTTTTTGAGGCTTCTGATGTGGCAAACAAAATTTGAATTCCCTCTCTTATTTTGGGCTGCTTTTCAAGCTCCCTCATTCAGCTGTTGGATGCTAACATGGAATGGACGGTGGAGATGAGAGTTTTCATGTCTTGTGAGAACTATTCTCACAAGATTATACATATATGAATATTAGTATACATCCATTCGTCACCCCCATCTTTCACTATAGGGTGAGGGATGATTACATGGTTCTTTATATATATATGTATATGAGGATTCCTTCTTTTCATATATCTTTTTATTTTTTATGCATGAATATTTTCAATTATACAATTATTTTTCACTATATAGTGAGGGATGGATGCAAACTAATATTCTTTTGTATATGAGCATTGCTCCTTTTCATATATATATATATTTCTTTTGCATATGAATCTTTTTAATTGTGTAATTGTTCTTTACACTATGATGATGGATGGATGTATACTAATATTCTTTATATATATATATATATATATTTGGTAGAAATACATTAATCATGTTATACATTTAGTTCTTTCACTACTTGGCTTTGGACCCGAGAACTTGTATGTGGTGAGGGTGTTCAACTTTTCCAATAAAATTTGACGGTGTTCATTTTGAGAGACTCTGTTTAGTAATTCGAACAGGTAGGGTCCTCTGTAGAGCTCGACTCTAACTGAGGAATTATCTTTTTAAGTCAAGACTCACATGATCTAGACTCCAAAACCTTTGAAATATACTGCATCTCAAAATAAAGAACCCCACTCAGCCATGATCACTATCACTAAGATTACAACGATATTGAGTCAAGTGAAATCCTTTGAAGGTTACACGAGTCCCAAACGGATTGCGCTCGATAACTTCTGTCATTAGAACAGAATTCATCATTTGACACATGTGAGTGATTTAAGCTTTCCAAATCATTGAAGGGAACAAAGAAAATGAAATTGAAAAAAAAAAAGGAAGAAAAATGAAAAAAATAGAGCCAGTTGTGCTGCTTGCAAGTATTGCGTATCCATTCAAATGAAAATCATGAATCTATAGTTTCCGAAGGCTTGCGCGACAACAAGAAAGTCAAAGATCTCAACAACAAGAAAATCCGTGATGCAATTCCCCAACGCCCTTCTTCTCTTCCACTCATGTCTCAAGATCTGGAGTCAATCCGGTTGGTGCAGGTCCAGCAGCTCCTCTCAGACATGGAAGCTCAGAAGCCAAGACCGTGACAGACATGAGGATGGGTGTACCAAACAACACAAGCCCAACAGGCACCATCCACAACCGCTCATTGTCTCGATGGTATTCGAGCCCCCACCACACCAGGGTCGCACCCCCGACCGCACTAACAAAAAGCAAGCACATGCAAGCCGCCCACGTCTTTGCACGGTTTGGTTCATGCACTAAATCTTCCCCCATGTTTCTGTTGTATATCGAACCAAAAGCACAACTTCCTTCAATTCCTTTCCTTCTGTCCTATCTTGTGCCAGTGCAGATGAAGATGGAAGGCCGGCCAATAGACCTTCTTATCCTATGAATCTCATGAAATTGTTTAGCATGTATGCTTCTCCTTTTTTGGTATGTACCTCTCTATAGTTTGTGCGCATTACTATGCATATTTCAGAAGCTCTAGTTAATGCACCAAAGGTGGCTGTCAACATACATTGATGCAGCCGTTTGTAGTTGCGTGGAAGGTGTGAATTGATGACTGCCTCCTTCCGCATGATAGATGTTTTTCTTAACTTATTCGAAGGATCTGTAATCCGTCCTCTTCCAGCAGTGGATGAATTGCTATCATATATGTTTTTTTTATTGTGAATGTGGCTTTGTTTCCCATTTAAAAAATAATAAAAAATTAGTAATGAACTTAAATATGGCACGTTTGTTTGGACTTTGTTGTCCATGACGTCCCCCATGCCTCGCGTGGCTGCTTTTCAAACCCCAATTTAAAATCTAATTATGATTGGCTATTTCGAGTTGACTCGAAAGAGCAATGAGTCAGGTGAGTTAAACGAGTCTGATCAATCTGAACAAATCCAATATTCGGTGGGATTCATGACGAATGTCCAAGTCTAGTTATAGGAGTTCACGAGTCTCGTTGTTTTTCCATAGAACTTGAAACTATGCCTACGAGAGGAAGCATGATTTGACGAATTTCCAAGTCTAGTTATAAGAGTTCATGAGTCTCGTTTTCTTCCACACAACTTGAAAACATGCCCAAGAGAGGGAGCATGATTTTAGTTTTTAGATGGTGTTAAACATTTTATTAGACTTTTGTGGTGTGATCACAGCCTAATGTTTGCTTCTCATTTTCGGGGACCTCTTTGATGTGACTCTTGTATGTGGGCTCAGTATCAATAATTTTTACCCATAATTGTGGATAGATGAAAGTGCTCGTATGATAATAGGAAGTCTTTACAGGTTACAATTACACTGGAATTAATGGCTTCTCTGAAGTGGGCACTTCAAAGGGACCCTTTGGATGAATAGAAAGTTAAGAGATGAGAAATTAAGGGACCCTTTGGATGAATAGAAAGTTAGAGATGAGAAATTTGTCTTTTGAATTCATGTTGTTCCCATTTGACCGACTAGATCGGTCTCCTAAGTAGAAAAGTAACTCCAGTTTTAATTAACTTCTGTTGAAAGGCAGAAAAAAAGACTCTTTTTTTACTTCCAAGCAATGTTGAACGCAGAGTTTCCTCTAGCGAGATTGAAATTTCTTTATATACAGAGTGTTTGAAATTTCTTTATATACTGAGTGTTTATTTATTTTATTTTATTTGAGTGGTAACGAAAACTTCACTAAAAAGAAAGAGAATACAAAGAGCAAAACTCACTGGCCATAAAAAAGAAAAAAAAGAAGAGTATAAGAGCATTATACCATCGCAAGCCCAATTATATAACCACACCGATTTAAGGAAATAATCTCTGAACCGCTTGTTTGGTTAACTCATCCGCCATAAAATTAGTAAATCTAACTTTGTGACAAAATGAAACATTGATGGTACCTGATAATTCTCTAATTTCTTATATACAAAGTAAATAATTTTATTGAATAATTTAATTTTTGTAAATATTTGTTAAAATTATTTTCCTACATAATTTCCTTCAATCATATCCATTAAAAAAGTAATGATTTTCCTTGTACAAAAGGTATTCCTACCCTTCATTAGTATTCCCATCTCTCAACTCTTCATGGATCCTCCATGTATTATTTTTTGGGGCTTTCATTGACAAGTTCCTCAACATTTCATATTATGACAAGTAGTCTACGGTGTTTTGTCATAAAGGCAGTGATCTTTTTTCAAATTTTAACATTAAAAAGGTCCAAAATGCCTCGCTAGCAAGTCTGACCCATGACTTTCCTCTCCTCTTCCTTTTCGGTTCTGGTTTGCAAACATGAAATCAAGCATGAAAGGAACAAGAGTGTCGGATCTGCGTTCCATAGAATAGAAGAAGATTAAGACGAAACAGAGCATACAATCCGAAATAGAGAACACGTTGGGCTCTGTTTGATTTTTGTCAACAAAAGCAAAATATAAGGTGGGTTTCGTCTTTTATGAACAGTATTTCTTTGTCCCTTCGTGAATAGTGTTGGTTTTGTCATGAACGACACTACCAGATGAGAGACAATTCGTGAGGCACAAATTCAAAAGGGATCGAACATCAGGGGTTCGGATCAGAGTTGTGGTCACTAGTTTTGCTAAGATGGTCAAGGATGCTAGCCACGATGTTGTTGAGCACATGCAGTCACAAGAGCACTTACAGGGAATTAAGATATAACGTGTTCAAGAAATGATCTTGAAATACAGGTTCAAGATGGTGGACGCGTGCAGAGCCTAGGGGTTTGTATATAGCATCATGCTAGAGAAAGGGAACCCAGTAAGTGGGGCATCAGACAACTTGAGCTCATGGTGGAAGGAAAAGGTCAAGTTCGACCGAAATGGCCCGGTTGCAATCGCAAAGTACCATGTTGATACTGCTGACAGCAACTCAAAGCTGGCTTCTCCTCCCACACTGCATGACCTGCAAGATCCTACTTTGAGCTTGCTTTTGTGAGGCCTTATGCAGCATTGTGCCCTCCATCCATAGAGGAGGTATCCTTTAGAGAAGGGGATTTCTCGCCGTGGTGGCCAACCGGGGAGGAGGAATGGTGGTGGAGATGAGGCATTAGAACTTCTCCCCCATACCAAAAACCACATGATCTAAAAAAGGCATGGAAGGTGAGCGTCCTTACTGCAGTATCAAACATATGCTACCAGATACAGCGAAGATTCGCAATTTGGTGAGGCAGTGAGTCTAAGTACCTCCAAGACGAGACGTCGTCAGCTAAGGAGAGTGCTATCTGGTCCTCTGCAAGCCCTTAGATCAAATTAATTTTGATCAAACTCAATTAAATTTATTTGGTGGGAAGAAAGGGTGAAGAATAAAAAAAAGGTGAAGCCCTTAAGTTAGATGAATTTTGATCAAACATAGTTAAATTTGTCTGACTTTAAATAAAATTTTTATGAGTTAAACAGAATTTATATGAGTTTAAATAAAATTTATATGAGTTTCTGTGAAGAATTTATGAGCACAATTTAACTAATGGCCTATGTTTAAGCCTCTAATTCACCTATTTCCTGAAATTATTTTAACATGAAATTCTAGAAAATGAAATGATATATACTACACTTTAAATTCTCCAAACTTCACTAAAAAATAAGATAATTAAATTGGTTTACCCATTTTAGACTTTTTGTCAAAACCTGTTTAGTTTTGCTTTGAGCTAAAACTCAGCATGCTTAAGCCTCTAGTTCACCCACTTCCTAAAATTGTTTTGATTTGAAATTCTGGGATATGTAAGACTACATGCTAAACTTTAAATTCTCCTAATTTCACTGAAAAATAACATGATTAGACTGGTCGACCAATTTCAAACTTTTTGTCAAAATCTATTTTTATGAGTTTTGTAAAAATTTATGAGTTTTGCTTTGAGGTAAATTTAGATTAATTTATGAAAGGTCTCAATGAGTAGGTTCCAAAGATGCCATCTTTTATTTAAAAAAACTGATATTATGAACAAAAGCAATGAATTTCAAAGTTTTGAAATTCAAAATACAAAATTATTTGCTGAAGAGCAAATCAGTCATGAAAAAAGATGAGCTGGCCAATTATAGACCTCTGCTTGGAATAAGTTTAAGTAGCAAGATAATATACCTTAGCAACTTTGTGCATAGATTGAACTCATAGAACTATTCAGGCAATGATGTTTGGCTAATTTACTCTTATTTTTTCTACTATCAATCTAAAATGGTCCTAAAATTTTCAAAATGATACCATGTAGAGGCCAATCCGTTTAGTGGTGAGGCACATTCGTTCCACATAATTCATCCTTTGCTGTAATACTAATGGTGGCAATGGTTATAACATCGTCATGCGTCTGTGTCTAATATTTAGTCGAGGAAAAAAAAATAGAAATAGTAAGAATATGGGCCACAAAAACACAGAATCAAAATTCCTAACATAATTGATTGCCATCAGACATGTCTGTACAGGATGCTCAACGGCAGTGACTTGTTTGGTAAAAATGAGTGATAAAAAGCCTCATAAATGGGTGGGCTCGAAACAAGAGTAAGGTGTGATTCCAATGAAAAAGAAAATTAAATACAAAAGGTCAAGGTGGCCAGGGCTCAGCCAGGAATTTAGGCCCCGTGTTGGGCTTGGTCTGAAATCTGAAAACAGGCCTATATTTTTAACCAGATGAGATTGGGGGCTCTGATTGGCAAACGTGCGAGTAAGCAAGCGCAAATGCTCCCAATAGGCAACGTGTAAGCAAACGTGGATGCTCAAAAGAAGAAATAACAGCTTCGGTGCCTTCTGATCAATCTGATGGGTTATGTAATGAGGGTTCGGTTAGCTTCCTTCTTCGCAGGCGCTGCTGCGTCTTCTGCTCTGGGTCTCTACATTCTTCACAGAGATTACAAGATCGCCCACGAAGCCATCTCCCAACAGGTTTCATTTCGATCCCTATCCCCCCCAACACCGTAGAATTGGATTGAATTGAATTGTTGTGCACTGCATTACTGATCTCATTGGACATTGATTTTGCTGCTATCTGTTCTCTCTGTTTGTGTGTGCTATTCAACCCATTTCTTTCTTTCCTGCTGCTAATCGAGAAAAGAGGGGATTGGATTTTTCTGCTCACCAATCGTTTCGATTGGATTAACTGTTCAGAACATGGTATAATTGAAAGAACTTGATCTACCCCAGTTTGCAAGTGAATTGAGACTGTCTTCCTATCTTAATCAATTGATCTTGCAACGTGTTTATTGCTTGGCAAAGGGATTGAACTAGGAGCTGAGGATCTTACATTCTTAAACTTTGGTCTCACACCCAAAGCAGGAAATAAGAAAATATGGCTGATTGGTGGAAAGTTTTGAAATTATAGGAAGCTACTCATTTGGTTCTGCTGCATAATCAATTATCCATTTGTAATAATCATATTTACTACCACTCAAAAAAATTGAAAAAAAAAAGTTCATAGTACTGCCATTTTCCCATTTTAAAGGAAATAAAACTATATCTTTGTTTCTTAGAAAAACTTGTAGTACTCTAGTGCTTATTTACTATAAAATCATGAATTAATTTAATTGTTCCTGATCATCGAACCATCTGTTCAATGTAATACTTCCACACAAAAGAACATTGTAGATTCCATAGATACAGTTGGATTATCCAAGGTGTCCAGAATCTAATCCTATATATTTTCTACTTGGGTGCATCTCCTGCTTTGGAATCTAGCATTCTAGCTATTCATGGATGTGAATCACTGGGTGTTTGTTCGCAAATTGATTACAGCAAAGTATTGTCTGTAGGCGTGAGACAAGGGCTGAGGTACCCAACATGGCTTTAAAAAAGTAAAAATAGATAAAGAAATAATAAAGGATTAACTCACATGCCATTTAAATGACCAAGCCGATGCAGGTTAAGTCAATTGTTCAAAACATCAGCTTCTCTTCACATGAGCATCAATGTTAGAAGGTTGGTTTTTTTGTTTTCTCTTTGTCTTCTTTCCTTTAAGGTAAAACTTTGATTTTTAAGTTTATGTTGTTGTGCAAGCTTGTGGTGTTTTGAGGTGCGTTATACATATTTTCCATGGATCGTGTTTCCTTGATGTTTTTATTCTGTGAATAGAGTTTTTCTTCTTGCTCTTAGAAATTATCTTGCATGCTCGGCCACATCTTTTGTGGTTTTGTATCTGTGAATGGAACTTCTTATTTGCAATTACACGTGCCGCCTGTTTGCCTTGATGCATACGTTGATGAGGAGTTTAAATCTTCTGGAACTTGGAAGATATATAAAATTTTGAAATGGAAAATTCCTTCCTGCCACGGCCCCAGAGTCTTAATTTGCTGCATCCCACCCAATACCTCCTAAATTTGAAGACTAACCATATGATTGAAGTTTACATTAGGACCTTACTTGCTGGGTAGTGATTTTTGGAACTCTCCATTCTTTATTTTATCACAACGCCGCCAGCACCTTTTCTCCCCAACCTGAGCTCCTCTTCCCCAAAAAAAAAAAAAAAAACAAAAATCATGTTCTCCATCCTTACAGTGATCTTCAGATCAACCTTTTTTTTTTTTAATGGTGATTGACTTGTGGGCTATTACATGCACAGAATTCAGTGCCTCAGCAAATTATTCAACTGCTTGAGGTGAAGGACCCCATTGTCCTTTTAGTTGATAAAATACTAAAATAGTACCCAAGTGAGGCACTTCTAATAGCATTCTAGATTTTAGGGCTGTTGACAGGCCTGAATCCTGAATCCTACTGGGGCCATGGAGTCTACCCTGCTATTTAGCAGGTCCAGACAGGAATTTTATACTGGCATCCGGGATCTTGCCACTGTTCTAGTTTCTTAATTATTTATGGAACATATCCTAGCACTTGTATCTAATTGACTCTATCAGATCCATCTAGACTTCTCTCTCTCTCTCTCTCTCTCTCTCTCTCTCTCTCTCTATATATATATATATGATTATAAAGGCCCATTTAATGGATCAAGGCTGTGATTTATATTGAGCTTTAATAGGCAATTTTGGTTATTAGACTCTGTCAGACCTTTTAAGGGATTTGGACTATGCTAGATCCCAGGGGAGGGTTTGGCTGTCTCTAAAGGCCGGTGTGTAATTCGGATTTGTACTAAGGGCTGGATGTTGTATTAGGGATTTGGGATTGATTAAGACTTGTATCGGCTCCTGCATCATTGGTCCATAACCTGATTTCGACCCTGCAAAGGTAGACGATTATGGACCCAGATTCATGTCAGGGCGCCCATTATGGCCCAATTGAATGTGCGGCGATGTTGATCCCATTGGTTCACATATGCGAATGAGCTTCTTTGTTGCATCGAGGCTCAAATGATCTGAATGATACTTGCTAAATGGCAATGCATTTTGTGGTGTCAAATAAATGTTCATTGTGTCAAATAAACATTTTTTACTTACTGTTTATCTAGGTGAAAGGCCTCTATGAGTCCCTTGATGAGCGCATCACAGCATTAGAGAAAATGAAAAAAGTCGAATCTTCTCCGCAAATGGAAGCAACAGACTAGATGGATGAGGAGCCTTGTGCTTTTTTGGTGAGGTTTGGTTGCTCCAAAATGTTGCTTGTCATCACTCAGATGTTTACTGAAGAATAATTGCAACTTAGCAGATTTTTTGTTATTCGTTTTACGAAATGTTATAGAGAAGAAATGGGAAATTTTAGCAAATGTTCAATCTACAGGAAGGTTTGAACCTTTATTTCAAATGTGAGAGGATGTTTCAAGTGTCAGGACATGGTTCTCGTATCTTGCACTAGAGTACGCAAAACTCACAAAGCTGCTGCTAATGTCACTGCAACAACTATTGGGCAGTTTCCCTGAAATTAATGAAATTGTACTTCTTATTTAACGAATTTCATATAATGATTAATTAGAAACTTCATCTGGATTTAGATTCGCATTCTATGGAACAGGCATTCATTTCTGCTATCATACGGTGGCCAGAGGCTAGATTTAAACTTCAATGAAGTATGGTATTTATTAAGAAAGAAATGCTTTCTCCTTTCTAATATTCTGAATGCCAAATGTTACTACAGATTTTGACAGTAGACTGTTTTCTGTATCAGATGTATTGCATTTTGTCTTTTCCCATTTAGAACTTTTTTCAAGGTTAATTCATCTAGTTTATTAGGAACGACCAATGATGAGGCACTCATCTCCTGACTTCTTGTTTGTGTTGTTCAACCTTATCTGCTTTAATACCACTTATTATATATCCACATTATTAATATTGTTTACATTCAATGCCATCAGGAAAAATTGTACGTATATGGGACCCTTCTCTGCTTGATCCATCAGCTTTTATTATATGCCTCCCGTTGCTGGCAACTGAAATTTCACCTCAATAGAATTGTTATATACTGTTATACTGGTGGATTGATCATGTTTAAAACACTTTCATTTGTATTTTACAGGGGATCATTTGTAGAACACATAACTATCTAGCAATTGTTGATCTTTTCATTTAAGCAAGATCAACTATGTTCTACAGTATCTTTGGCTAGGTCCCAAAAATAGCAGATAGCGATATGAAGTCGGAACAGATTAGGTTTAGTCACTGGGTTTGGGTCAAAGTTTTGCCATAATATTAGGACCCACATCCAAAGCTAATGAAGTCTTTGTGTAGGCCATAAGGAACCCAATCAGATAGATTATAATATATGATGGTGAGATGAATATAAGCACAAGCAATTGCAGATCTTCATCCCATGACACATAGCTCTTGTATGTAGGATTGTAGGGAACACGAAGACTCTGACCATGAAGCGCAACAGTCGTTTCCCATCCTCGTCTCCTAGCAAAACTTCTTGTTAATTATTCCAATAACTACTTTAAATTGCAGCTTCTTTGGCTTAGTCCTCAACATTCTCATCTCCATCTCTAGCTACAGGCTTGACTACATGATGCTTACCGTCTCCACTGGATGTGCTCATCTCTTCTTCTTTCTCATCGCATCCTACTTTTCTCCAGCACCACCCTACTTTGACACGAATCTAATGACAGTGTTTTGTTGATGGCTCTACTCCACCCTGATCCAGACAATGGTAAGTCCCATCTCTGCCTACCTCTGCTGCCGCTTTTGCTTTGAATTGGGGTTTATGAGTTTGAACTGGTCCTTGTTCCTGGTCACAAGCGCAGTGAGTTGAGCTTCCAATTAACCCTCACGAGGTGCTGGCTGCAAACTTCATGCTCCAGCTGCACAATGTTCTGGGTGAGACCTTGGCTGTGGTGAATCTGGTGCTTCACCTCACATAGGCTTTGAATGGGAAAGTTGTAACGCATGTGGGGAGTAAGAGACAAAAGCTTAAACCAGGTTGGTTCGGGTTCTTTTAATGGTCCCCGAAAGTCTTGCAGTTTTAATTGGTTGGAGCCGTGCATGGTGATTGGTGAGGGATTCAACCAAGTGGATCCAAGTGAGAGACTGCCTGGCTGTGGGACAGAGAGACAAAATTGAACCAGGAGAAGGAATAGGTGAGGGCTTTCATTGAGTGGTGTGGATTTCCAAGTTGGCTGAGAATAGGTGCTGATTTTGGTGTGGATGCCTGCATCCTAGCTAGAGATATGGATGCCTCCATCCTTGTAGACTGCAGTGACAATCCCAATTCTACAATCACTCACCCACTCTTTGGGAAACTTTATAACAGTGACCCTGTTTTTGACATGGCCCATAGGGTGCATGCATGCGTGTGTTAGATAACATTTTATCTAGACACTTCTATCCCCCAAAAAAGAAAAAGAGCACCTTGATAAAATTCTCAAAAATAACCATAAATGCGTGGTGTTTTTCATATACTTCTGAAAAAATTACCCCAATAATTCAGGAGTCTTCCCTCGTATGTTCCTTACTTAACCAAACCTTCTCACTGCTCTACTCACATACTTTCAAACACCTTCTACTTCCCATTTCCTACTCTTCATAAAATTCACAAGCACCCATTATACTTCTATTTATCTCTTAACGTAAGCATGAAACTATTCAATTAGGCTTCTCTCCTTCTAAGGAAACAGAACTACAACTGAAAGTGTCTGAGAAACACGCACCATATTTCATCTATTATCATCGCCATCATTTCTCTTCCATGGATAGAGAGATGATGTCCACAGACAATATTCTGGGGAAGCTGCCTAACCACAACCAAACATCATTATGGATTTAGGTTTTAGGCCTGAGAGGAGGGCTTTTGTAAACTCTCTTGTATTTCTGTAATTTGTAGGCTTGACGTCATGACCCAGGCCCGCGAATCCATAGATTAGGGTAATTCTCGAAGCGTGATATGCGTACTCCTATGAAATCCCCACCTGTACCTAAGTCTAGACGGAATTCCACAAAGGATATTCATATTCAAACATGTGTGAGATACTTTAATAAACACCTGTCCTAGTATTCAATACACAGAAGCTTGTCAACAAAGAAGCACGGATACGGATACGAGATACAAATATGATACGACATGGACACGTCGACACAACATTTCTCAAAAACGTAGGACACGGACACGTTAGAGGACATATTAATAATATATGTTAATTTATATATATAATCTTATACTAAAAAATAATATCATTTTAACTTTTTAATCAATTTAGCAATCAAAAATAAAAATTCAATTACTAACTAACAAACATATCAAATTATTAAATATCAATGCAACACTAAAACATAATTTATAATCATTAAACATGAAATATCCAGAATTCTATAAAATTCATATAAAGAAAAGGGGACATTATCTCTTTCCCCTCCAAAAAAAAAAAGTAGAAAAAAAAGCCAATCTCAACTCATATTCTTTAGTTATTTGTCTTTTACTTGTGATATGATTAATATTAACAATCATACATTTTTCCATGGTATAAAATTATCATATATCAAGTTTACAAGTTTTAGTAACTACAAGTTCACAAAGTATCCAAAAAATGTCAGCCACATGTTTATTTTTTAGTCATAGATACAAGCTAGGAATTTCATGTAGCCGACCTCAACATGGTTGGGATAAGGCTTTGATGATGATGATGATGATACAGGCTAGGAATTGTGAGACCTATTGAAAAAAGAGTGCCAGACAAGTATCTGAAATTAAGATTTTTAGTTTTTAATTATGGATATATCTAAAATAGTATTGGACACGTGTTCAAAGAGTGTTAGTGTCTGACATGTATCCGAGATAAATACATTACTTTCTTAGAAGTGTTCGTGCTTCTTAGCCTGTCAATATCTCCTAATAATTTTCAACTTTTCAATAACATTTTAATAGTATCATTTCACACATGAAATAATCCGCACCTAGACATTCAATTATACAAAAGAGATGTATGTCATTATTTTTTGTAACCTGTACATCCATGTTATATGATGCGAGTATGTACACACCTATACAAAAGTAGGAACAACCATAACATGTCTATACAAAGTCTATACCAATCTGCACAAAAGATATATAAACACTATGTGGACAAGGAATAAAAGATAAACTTGTCTAAGTCAAGCTAGATGAAGAACCGTCTAATACATATGTGTGTGTGTGCGCGCGCGCGTGCAACTAGTACAAAAGATATAAAACCCCAAAAACCCAATAAACAACTCCCTAGAATATATCTAAGTGGCTCTTCAGTCTATGGATCAATTAGAATGCTTCTGCTGTCTACTCATTAAGACGTAAAAGAACCTCTGAGGTCTCCTTGTCAGTCTCCTCAGCCTCAACAAGACCGGTATCGAGATCTAAACCTATAATACATAATAGATGGTTGTAAGAAAACTATTTAGTAAAGCATAAGCATGATTAAAGTAATAAGAATTGTGTCTAGCAGAATTAATTGACAGATAATTAAAAAAGATCAATTTAAGTGTACTAGGCAATATCGAGCATTGAATAAATCATGCTATACGAATCAATAAGAAAAACACATTTAATTGGCTACTACATATAGCTAAATCCTCCCAGCAGGGATCTTGTCAATGGGTATACGAGTGCCCATGCCCAGTCCCTTGTTTCCAAAGTCCGGTGTTCTAGATACCATCTGCAGTGACAACGGTAATCATATTAAATTCAACCCCATTGAGTTTTATAGCGGTCAAGCTTAGTAGAGTCTAACTAATTTGAGTCAATCAGTATAAATTGAGTAAGATTTCAGTCTAAGTCATTTAATTTCCATTCCAATCTAATTTAGCTTTTCTTACTCAATTCATTTTAGAATCAGTAGCAATTAATCAATAGTATCAATTAATCAGTAGGATAATCAATGAATGTAAGATCATTGTAAATAATTATATGAAATAATCAGGACAATCAATTAATGTAACATCATTGTAAATAATGATTCATTAACAATTTAAGAGAGCAATAATAGAGTATAACAATATGTTAAGCAATTCGATATATGGGATCAAAGAACTTACTAGCCAATCCTATTATAATCACCCATAGCCTCTAACCATCTATTTCAATGTAATTTTAAGTCATCTGATACACGGCTATCTTTACTTGGTGTTACATTGTATATACTGTGTAATGTGTATCAAAGTCCCTAAACCAATACGCATGCTTAAGTGCTCGATTTACGAGTAACAATACATGAACGATCCCAGCCAAGATTTTTCATGCATTATTAATTACTATTGGACACATTATCAGGGTTGAGGGTTCTAAACTAAGGGCCTTTTAGGTCTTTTGGTGAATTAAAGTCCTAGGGTTCTATTTTCATATCACAATTAACCTCAGGGTTAATTGTGAAGTGTTTTGGAATCATTGGGATAATTGCGAAATCCTTGAGTGTTAAATTAGAAGTGGTCTAAACTTGACCCTTCAAAATTACAGAGTCTGCTCAAGCGTGGCTCTAGGCGCTTGAGTGCCGTTGTTTCTAGGTTGAGAAGTTTCGACTAATGAATTTTCATTAGTCATTCTGCAGCACGCACTCAAGCACATGCTCTAGAATTCCAATTTGGAATTCTATAACATGCTCTCTTCTTCTTCTCTTGAACCTACATGGAACCTTCACTTCCCCTTGTCAATATTTATCATTTTTCCATTCATTCTACACCTTCATACCATCAACACATCTCATCTTTATCATTCCTTTGCATACATATACTTTTATCTTCTCATACATCAACAATCATGCGAGAGGCTGAACTATCATTCAATTTGAAATAAAATTCAAAATCAATAATTATACTAGCATCTACTTGCCTCAATTCAAAGCTTGGTGAAAAATTCCCTTTTTGCTTGGCTCAATATGGAAGAAAACCCCAATTTCTAAACCCTAACAACAATTGTAATGACATAGAGACGAAGTGAGCTGCATGCAACCCTAAGTAATCTCTCATAACTCCTAATATAACCAAAATCTGAAGGAAGAATGATTGAACTCACCAAGCAGCTTTAGAGATTCAATTAAGTAGGAGACTCATGCTCTTAGCCTAAACATGAGAAGAGGAAGGTAGAGATGATGATGTAGGGAAGGAATCTCCACTTCTAACTTACATGCAAGGAGTTCTCCTATTGAATTTGAGAGAAGGCATTTGAATAAGGAAGAAGTCCCTAGCAGAACTCAGGTGAAGAAATGATCGGTTGAAGGAGACGGGTCTTTTATAACTAATTTTCCGGATTTTACATTTGAAGTCCAATTTCCAATATTTATTTTCAGTTTGAGTCAATTGAGGGTCCACATGACTCAATTGAGGTTAAATGAGTTTGGGTCCAACACGCTCAATAAGACGAATGTGATGATATCAATATGATGCATGTATTATGAAAAAACACAAAATCTGAAATTATGAAAAAGGGCTTTATTTACCTAATCGAGGTCAAATCTGGCCCAAACTACTTATTCGAGATTCGAACTCAACCCACTAGACTCAAATAAGACAAAGAAAGCCTAATCCTAACTCAAACATCATTAAACATAATTATTTAAATTAAAACTAGATTAATTAGTTACTAATCATACTTAATTAAGCACTAATCATACTTAATCCAGGCTGGAGTGTTACAGTTGAAATGAAAAGGAGAGGGTTTTTGATGCAGCCCAAGGGTTAAGGCTGCGTGGAGGTGCCTAAGTACGTGTCCAACGACACTTCGAACGGTCACAAAGACTTCAACACACACGAGGACGCACCTCTCTGGGAAAACCCAAATCTATTAATCAACCAAATCTAAGAATTTCTTCTCTACAATGCCATATATATAATAAAAGCAAACTTAATGAGCAAGAAAACCCTAGGCTAAAAATGAAAACTTTTCTAATAACAATTTAATTAAAACTCTACTAATAATCCTAATCTAAGTTGAAGAGAGGCTGTTGGAGCGTAGACTGCATCATCCTCCTCGGGTTGAAAGAAGAGTTCGTCCTTGAACTCGATTCTGCTTCGGATTGCCAGTGTAAATGTGTTGAACATGAAGGACTTCCTTTATGGCAGCTTTCCAGGAATTCTTCTTTGGCGGTTGAGGTTTCTCAGGATGAAGAGTAACTTGCTGTCCACCATGCATGAATGTATAAGTGTTGTCCCGCATACCATGAGTTCCATTCTTGTCATATATCCATGGACGGCCCAATAAGATATCACCACTATCCATGGGTAGCACATCACACCAGATTGTATCCTTGTAAATCTCACCAATGGCAAAAGTAACTTTGCAAGTATGTTGAACATGCGCTTGATCACCATTCATTAGCCATTTGACAAAATAAGGACGGTTATGCTTATAAACTTTCAATTGGAGGCGATCAACAAGAGCCTGGGAGATGAGATTTTCACAACTTCCACTGTCAATAACAACTGTGCAGTTTTGTCCTTGAATCATTCCTACGGAACAAAAAATATTTTTGCGCAATCACTTATGCTCAACAGTTGGTGAAGCGTCCTTGATGACAATAAGAGCATCATCTGGGGGCTCTGCATCGGTGAATTCAATTTCCCCAGTGTCAATATTCTTGGGATTGTCAATATCCTTAAGATCAGTGTCAGTACCCTTAGTATCATCTTGGATATTGTTATCAGCACCTTCAATCTCAATCAAATGTATTCGCTTTAGACATTCTGCTGCTCGATGTCCATGCTACAATGAAAACAAACCATCTTATTTTGACCTTCAGTCCTAGCGAAAATCTGTCCATTGGATTTCGCTTCATGTAGAGATGAATTCTTCGGAGAAACCCATTTGGATTTTTGGACTTGATGATTGGCAATTCCCTTAGCCTTGATAGCATGTTGGATGAGTTCATCGACATTATCAAAATGTTGGAAGGCAAGGATATGCTGAATGTCTAGTCTCAACCCATTGAAAAATCTATCAACTACCACATCATCATCTTCATTCACGCCACAACGAGCTTGCAGCGTTGAAAATTCGTCAGAATATTCAACAACTGTCTTGGACCATTGTTTCAAGTTTTGAAAACTGGAATGGAGATCTCTTACATCTCAGTCCAGGTATCAACAGGGTCCATGTTCTGATTCCTCCATTTTCTTTGCAATTCAGCTCACCAAGTTGCAGCATAATTACGAAATCTAGTAGCAATCAGTGTGACTTTATGATGCTCAGTCATTAGCTTATGTGCGAAAATATTTTCCACACATACTAACCAATCCATAAATTCAGCGGGCTGTAATTTTCCATCATATTCGGGAATCACAATTTTAATTCCTAAATCTCGATCAGGATTATGGACTGGTGGATCCCGCTGATTCCGAATATTTGCACCATCATCACGGTAGTGATGCACACGCTGATTATTTTCTAGATTTGTCACTCTAATATCCAATTGTTGCAGGGTGGTGTGCATGCCATCAACTTTTGCAGACAATTCTCTAATGGCAGTAGCCAAATCTTCAAGTGAAGAAGATGAAGACTCAGTGTCCACTTGCTTCTTAGGAGGCATTTTTTTGTAATACAAAATTTTAAATATGACTGACCTGATGTATAGATCGTGAAAAATGATTTGAAATACTGGATTAAGAGCTCCCCAAGATGGCAAACAGATGCGGTAGCCCTTTGAGCCCTCAAATCTGCACGGTGACTAAACTTTTGGATGTCAGACTTGCGAGCCGGGTTTGTGTTATGAGATCAGGCTTGACCGTTGTCGACCCTTATTTGGCTTACTGGACTTTGAAAAGCGGGATCAAATCAACCTGGACTATATTAAGAGCTAGCCCGGATACCCTGCTGTCTTCGAGTGGCGTGCTTTCTACACTTCCAGAGGCTTCTATGTTGCAGGGCAGATGGAATTGCTGATCAGTGACAATGAGAGTTGTTAGGAAAGGGCAACTCCGGTAAGGTGGTGACGATCAGCAGCAGAGGCGCACAACTAAGAGGCAATGGCTCACGGCGAGTGCAGATGAAGCTTTGGGTGAAACACAGGCAGCGAGCGACCTTGTTCGGTGCTGGCTAGTTTGGATGAGTCAACGACGATGAGGGCAACGATGGGGGTGGAGTCCCAGTGCAGGCGGCGGTGAGCTACGATCGGCGATAGCAGACAGAAGAGGGGCCTTGCGACGGTGGCTTGCAGCGGTGACGGCAGCGTGTGGCGGTGGCTACCACGGCAACAGCAAGTGACGACAGGTAGGTATGCGCGTCTCTCGTTCCCTTCCTCAGCTCTTCTTTTCCCCCTTTTTCTTTTCTTTTGTTTTTTTTTTCACTCTAGGGGGTATTGATGTTGTCACTCTGATGGCGAGGCTTGACCAAGGGGTTGATTAGGGTTCCGACGAATGGGTTTTCGCAGGGGTTGGGATTCGGTCGTGCAGGACGAGGTAGAGAGGGTGCGGGTGAAGGGATTTAGGACAAGTTGGGAAGAAGGTGGAGACAGCGATGATTAGGGTTAGGGTCTGGGCGGTGAAGGCCGAAAGGGTTTGGCGAATGGTTATCGAACAGGTGGAAGGCTTTGGTGGTGACGGCAAACGGCGGGGACGGGTTGGCGTGGTGGTTGTTAGTGATGTTGAGGCTACGACAGTGGGGTTGTGTTGCTAGGATGGATGGCAGGGTGTATCGGTTATGGGAGGAGGCAGATGGTTTCGGAGATGGCTTGTCTAGATCGGAAAAAAGGGGTAGAGGGGAAGATAACACGCCAATCTATCAAATGAATGGCTCTGATACCAATCTGATGCAGCCCAAGGGTTAGGGCTACATGGAGGTGCTTAAGGACGTGTCCAACGACACTTCGAATGGTCACAAAGACTTCAACACATACGAGGACGCACCTCTCTGGGAAAACCCAAATCTATTAATCAACCAAATCTAGGAATTTCTTCTTTACAATGCCATATATATAATAAAAGCAAACTTAATGAGCAAGAAAACCCTAGGCTAAAAATGGAAACTTTCCTAATAACAATTTAATTAAAACTCTACTAATAATCCTAATCTAAGTTGAAGAGGGGCTGCTGGGGCCTAGACTGCATCAGTTTTCTTGGGGTATGTTAGCTGGTTCTAGGAATTCTTGGGTTTGAGCAGGTGAATTCCACATGAAGATGTGGAACTGAAGTGGTTTATGAACTATAAAAAAAGGGCGGCCCAGTGCACGAGTGTAACACTCCGACCCGATTTGATCCGGATTAGTGGGTAATTGCGTGTGATTTGAGCGTTGAGTGTGTTTTGATTTTGATTTCCTTTGGTTTTGAGTTCTAGAGAGATTGTTTGGGTTGAGTTGACTTGGTCTAGTTAGTTCGAGCCCTTTTTCGTAATTTTGGCTTTTGAGTGACCTTGTCAGTTTTGCGTCATTCTGACGTCAGCACGTGTATTTCGTCGAGCTTGTCGTTTTTCGTAACTGTCTTGGATCCGAATGATTTCGTTTGTTTTCGTTGGACCGTCATTTGACTTGAACTGATAATTGTGTTAACTGTTTGGACTTAAGTGTAAATTTGACTCAAGTTAACCTTTAAATATCTCACCTACTCTCCCATTTCTCTCGATCGTTCTCTTCTCACTCTCCAGTTCGTCTCTCTCTTGTCAGCTCTCTTTCTCTCCTTCTCCTTCACTGTTTCTCTGCTTGAGGGAGGAAGAAAGGAGCTCGTTAGTGTGTGGTTCCGGTGGACTGAGCCAATCAGCGTGTGGAGTTCGTCCGTGAGGCAAGTATAAGCTCAAGTTGTATGAACACTGATTGATATGGATTTGATTGTTGTGTCCTTGTTCTTCATTGTGTTTCTCAGTGTTAGACAGCCTATTTCAGCCCATTTTGCTGTTATGTTTCCGTTTCCAGCCGTTTTGCACACTTTCTGTATGTCTGTAACAATTTCTGGAAAATGACTCCGTGCACTCACGGCTAAGCCGTGAAATGTGCTACGGTTAAGCCGTAAAATGGCTTACGGCTAAGCCGAGACCCAACCGTAACCCAAACCGTAGAACAGTACAGCCTGTTAGCTGAAAATAACTGGATGTTGGCAATTTGACATTCTTCTACGGCCCAGCCTGATCTAAGCCGTACATTGTCTTACGGCCAAGCCGTGGACCAGGATACGGCTGAGCCGTAGAGCAAAATACGGTTAAGCCGTAAATCCGAAGGGATATTTGGGGAACCTCAGCTCAGCCGCAGTGCATAGTACGGCTAAGCCGTAAGATGCCACGGCTAAGCCGTAAGGTTACCTACGGCTGCACCGTGAGACCCTGAGAATTGAATGAAAAGGGACTAGGATTAAGTAAAAGACCGCATATGACTTTCATGTTAGAATGTAGTTGACCTGGACATGCCCAATGGAATGTTGAGTGACATGAATGATCTCATGGGCTGTGAATCATTCATGCTTGTTATCCAGTTGTTTAGCACCTCCCCATGGGTGTTGGTTTAAGGGACTTCGGTGCACACTCCAGACACTGCAACACTAGACAATGGTGCATCGAACAACTTAAAACTACATCAACATGCACGGTTAGAGACACTGGATAATTAGTGTAGGATCGGTTTGTAATGGACCTTGATTCGCATACGCATTCTGATTTGAACAGCATATTGATTTCGGTTATGCCCTCTTATGTGTTCTGCGCTGGACCTCTCGATTCTGTGGGAAATGCAGCAACCCCAGAGCGAAGCCCGGGCGGAACCATTCTATTATTGTGCATTGTGTTTACCGTTGCTCCATTGGAGTATCAGCATCAGTTTATGTGCATTCAGTATCAGTTATCCGTATGATGTGCTTTCAGGATCTGTATTGCATTTCGTATCAGTATCAGTATCCGTGTTATGCATTCAGTATTTGCATTCAGCATCAGTTTATGTGATGCACTTCCTATTGTTCGTTCAGAATGATAAGTGATAAGTGATAAGTGATAAGTGATCGAGGTGCATCATCCGCTTGATTGTGATTGGTATTGGCACTACTGAGCCTCAGCCTTAGGATACCCGACGGGGTTAACTTTGGTTTAGTTATGTGTTTGCCTCTGCAGAGTGTTTCCGTCCTGGGACTCCGGACCCCGGGAACTAGAGACCCATGCGTACCCTGGCCCGGTCGCTGGTATTCTCATTCCGTCCGCTCTCGTAAGGGAGAAAATGGCCAATGTAGTAGCCACTTTGATTGTTATCTGTTTATGGTTCGTACAGCATGCTTATTCATTTGCATAATTTGTTTAGTATACGAACATGCTTTCTATGGATATTGCATTATGACTATTGTTCCATATTATTCAGTATTAGACACAATTCGTGTTATCATCTTGTTGGCTTATACTTTGCTAAGTCGTTGTACTTATTAGTTGTCTTTGTGTGTTGCAGGCTCAGATCCCTCTTCCGATCCTGCGTCGGTCGACCCGACTGCAGGAGAGGCTCGCGAGGCCCCCTCCGGCCTAGAGGAGTGGACTTGATCCATCCTCCAGAGTACGGTTTGCATCATTTTGTTTTCCCCATTCTTTGTGTTAGAGTCTATCGAGGGGATTTTTCTGTACCTGTAAAGTGGGCCTTGAGTGATACCTGTATTTTGATTTTTGAATTGTTGTAAGCCCGCTTTATTTGTCATACGTTCTTGTAATTATTACTATTACCAGTTCATGATAGTTTGTAATCTCCTATGTCTTGATTTTATGGTATGCCTTGATACGTACAGCTTCCGCGTACAGTTGTTTGATCCCTTGTGTGTGTATGCCTGGATAGGGTCTAGGTGTGCATGCACGGGAGTACGTGTGTCATTGGTTAGAGTTCCTCTGACCCCCGTTCCCTGGGCTCGGGTTGTGACATACGTATTGTATGGTATCAGAGCATTGTCTCTCAGAGCTTTGTCTCTCAGGGCATTGTCTCTATCTTAGTGTGTAAGCATGTAGGCATATAGGACGTGGTGAGATTTCGTAGTCCAGTTTGGACTGTTGTGTGTGGTCTCCTTGTCTTGTGAGTCTGTGTGAGTTACCGAGTGTGATAGCAGATTGACTTTTGTGTTTTGCAGGCTATGGCATCGGGATCTGGAACACACAAAAACAATGATCAGGGAGATAACGAGAGTGGGTCAGCCGCTCCACAGCCACTCGTGAATTTCGATGAGCGCTTCTTGACTATGCTACAGGCGATTCATTCTTTGCAAGCACAGGTCGTTTCGTTAGTAGACCGACAGAGTCAAACGCCAGTTCGGCCTGCAGAGCAGCTAGTGGTCTTTCCGCCTAAGGAGAGCGATCCGAATGCGTTGTACGACAAATTCAGAAAACGTGGAGCCACCGAATTCTATGGAAACGAAGATGCATTGAAGGCTGATCAGTGGCTAGAGCATACCGGAGATCTTTTTTCTACCATTGTTTGTGATGACCGGCAGAAGGTTATGCTTACGGCCTCGATGTTCCGCGAGGTAGCAAGGACGTGGTGGAAGAGTGTCAGTGCAGCCTATCTGACTATGCCTAGTGAAACAGTGTGGGAGACGTTCCAGAAGCAGTTCAGAAGGAAGTTCATTCCTGCTCATGTTCGACGTGTGAAGGAGGTTGAGTTTCTGGCCTTACAGCAGCAGCAGCTGACCGTCTCGGAGTATATTCACCGCTTTACCCAGTTGTCCCATTTTGCTGAGGACATGATCAATACTGAGGAGAAGAAGGTGAACCGTTTTATTTCTGGTCTGCATCCGAGATATGCGAATTTTGTGACTGCCTTCCAGAGACCAGCTACTTTTGATTATGCGGTCGACAGAGCACACGCTGCGGAAGCCAGCCACCTAGCAGAGAGAGCTATGGACTTCAAGAGAAGTGCACCAGTGGGTTCCAGGGGACAGATTCAGAAGAAATGGAAAGGGAAGCAAGGAACTTCGAGTTTCTCTGGGAGCAGATGCGAGTTTTGTGGCTTGGGACATCCGACAGAGAGGTGTTGGAAGAAGTCCGGAGCCTGTTTGAGTTGTGGATCGATGGAGCATAAGATAGCTCAGTGTCCGAAAGCCAGGCCTCTCCAGTCGTCCAGATCTATGGGGTCATCCAAGTCTCTCAGTTCAGCAGCTTCGAACAGCCCACATCCGTCTCGCCAGAGCCAGAAGCCACAGCGTCAGACTGCTCGCGTGTATGCAGCCTCCCATGATCATGCAGAAGATGCGAAAGTGGTGGAAGTAAAGTTCTCATTGCCCGAGCTGAAGCACATACCCTATTTGATTCGGGATCTACGCGTTCGTATGTTGCACCTCGTTTTGCGGAACAGTTACCGCAACCCCCTCGACCGCTACCCTATGTGCTGGTGGTGTCCACCCCGGTGGGCAAGAGAGTGGAGTGTAGTGTATACTACCCTCAGTGCGACGTGGTGATTGAAGGTCGCCAGCTGCCAGTTGATTTGATTTTGTTGTCCATGTTGGATTTCGATGTGATCCTTGGAATGGACTGGCTAGCGCGGTATCGTGCCTGTGTTAACTGTTACAACAGGACGATTTACTTCGATTTTGAGAAGGGGTTTCGTTTCGAGGGCAATCAGGAGAGATGCCCGAGGCGTGTCATCTCCGCATGCAAGGCGGATCGTTTGATACGCAGAGGTTGTGCAAGATTTCTTGCTTTTGTCTCGGAGAAGAAGGAGGTGAAGCAGTTGTGCAATATTCCGGTAGTACGTGAGTTCCCGGATGTATTTCCGGAGGAAGTACCCGAGTTACCCCCTGTCCGAGATGTAGAGTTTGCGATCGATCTAGTGCCCGGTACAGCACCCATTAGTTTAGCTCCTTATCGTATGGCCCCTGCTGAGTTACTCGAATTGAGGACGCAATTGCAAGATCTTCTGGAGAAGGGTTTCGTACGGCCGAGTGTGTCACCGTGGGGAGCGCCAGTGCTGTTTGTGAAGAAGAAGGACGGTACCTTACGGATGTGTATAGATTACCGGCGATTGAACAAAGTCACGATCAAGAACAAATACCCATTGCCGCGTATTGATGAGTTGTTTGACCAACTTCAAGGTGCCGCTTATTTTTCCAAGATTGATCTAAGATCAGGGTATCATCAACTTCGGGTGAAGGAAGAAGACATTGTGAAGACTGCTTTCAGGACACGGTACGGACATTTTGAGTTTCTCGTGATGCCATTTGGATTAACCAATGCACCTGCTGCCTTTATGGCTTTGATGAACAGGATCTTCGCTCCTTTTCTGGATCGTTTTGTGGTGGTCTTTATTGATGACATTTTGGTGTATTCGAAGACCCCAGAGGAGCATGAGGAACATCTACGTCGAGCCCTACAGTTGTTGAAAGAGCATCGCTTATATGCCAAGTTGTCGAAGTGTGATTTTTGGCTCGAGCAGGTAGCTTTTCTTGGTCATACCATTTCACGAGATGGGTTGGCAGTGGATCAGATAAAAGTTGAGGCAGTGATGAATTGGCCCAGCCCAAAGACTGTGATGGAGATACGGAGTTTTCTTGGATTAGCTGGATATTATCGTCGCTTTATTCAAGATTTCGCCAAGATTTCAGCCCCGTTGACTCGATTGACCAGGAAGAATGTTCCTTTTCTTTGGACTGACGACTGTGAACGCCATTTCCAGATGTTGAAGGAGAAGCTGACTTCGGCTCCAGTCTTGACGTTACCAGATGGGCATGAAGGATTTATGATCTACTCTGATGCTTCTCGAGTTGGTTTGGGATGTGTTTTGATGCAACATGGCAAAGTAATTGCCTATGGCTCGAGGCAACTTCGGGAGCACGAGAAGAACTATGCTACGCACGATTTAGAATTGGCAGCCATCGTTTTTGCGTTGAAGATGTGGAGACACTATCTGTATGGCGTGACATTTGAAGTGCATTCAGATCACCATAGTCTACAGTATCTCTTCACGCAGTCCGAGTTGAATATGAGACAGCGAAGGTGGCTTGAGTTGATCAAGGATTTTGATTTCCCCATCAAGTATCATCCAGGGAAAGGCAATGTTGTTGCAGATGCCTTGAGTAGGAAGTCGGAGATTCTTCAGGCTTTGGACAGTCTTTATTTTGTGAGGTATGCACAGCCAGTGGAACTGCAAGCGGTGGAGAACAGTTTGACACTTGCCAGTACAGTGAGCTTTCAGCCTGACATCATTCAGCGTATCAAAGACCAGCAGTTCGAAGATGCGATGTTGAAGCGCATTCGGGATAGCATTGCAGATCGACCAGACTTCCGCTTGGAGGGTGATGTTTTGTATTTCAGAAGCAGATTATGCGTGCCAGCAGTAGATGCTTTGAAGGAGAGTTTGATGACCGAAGCACACCATGCACGTTATTCTATGCACCCTGGAAGTACGAAGATGTACCGAGCTCTCAAGGACAGATTCTGGTGGAACAACATGAAGAGAGAAATTGCTGGGTTTGTTGCCAGATGTTTGACTTGCCAAAAGGTGAAAGCTGACCATCAGAGACCTCCAGGTTCCTTACATCCTTTGCACATTCCACAGTGGAAATGGGAGCACATTTCGATGGACTTTGTTTCGGGACTACCCCTGACGAGCAAGAAGAACAGTGCCATTTGGGTGATCGTGGACAGGCTGACGAAGACAGCCCATTTTCTTCCATTCAAGAAAGGCATGACATTTTCCGAGATGGCGAAGAAGTTCGTTGACGAGATAGTGAGATTGCATGGTACGCCCGTGTCGATTGTGTCAGATCGAGATAGCCGCTTTGTTTCTTCGTTTTGGAGAGCATTTCAGGAGGCCATGGGAACGAAGTTGAGCTTCAGTACGGCGTATCACCCGCAGACTGATGGACAGTCAGAACGAACTATTCAGACGCTCGAGGACATGTTACGAGCTAGTGTACTGAATTTCGAGAAAGAATGGGATCTGCATCTCTCGTTGTGCGAGTTTGCGTATAACAATAGTTTCCACGAGAGTATTGGAATGGCACCCTATGAAGCTCTGTATGGACGGAAATGTAGGAGTCCTGTTTGCTGGGAAGAAGTTGGAACAAGGAGTTTCCACGGACCGACGATCATTGCTGAGACTACAGAGAAAGTTCAGAAAGTTATTGCCAATTTGAAGATTGCCCGATCGAGACAGAAGAGCTACGCTGATTCGAGAAGAAGAACCTTGACATTTCAGGTTGGAGATTGGGTATTCTTGAAGGTCTCACCGATGAAAGGTACAGTACGGTTCGGTCAAAAAGGCAAGTTAGCGCCAAGGTATGTGGGTCCATTTGAGATCAAGAGCCGGATTGGTGATCTAGCATACAGATTGATTCTACCCGTGGAGTTTTCTGGAGTACATGACGTTTTTCATGTGTCAATGCTTCGCAAGTATGTTCGAGACCCGACGCATGTGATTCGATACGATGATATTCAGATGCAACCCAATGCGTCATACGTTGAGCGTCCGCTCCGTATTGTTGGGACCAGAGAACAGCTCTTGCGTACGAGGACTATCCGATGGGTCAAGGTACTTTGGGAACATCATGGACCTAATGAAACCACGTGGGAATTAGAAGATCAGATGGCGCGTCAGTATCCTTATCTGTTTGCTCAGGTACGCTTTCATTCCGAGGACGGAATGATGTCCTAGTGGGGGAGGATGTAACACTCCGACCCGATTTGATCCGGATTAGTGGGTAATTGCGTGTGATTTGAGCGTTGAGTGTGTTTTGATTTTGATTTCCTTTGGTTTTGAGTTCTAGAGAGATTGTTTGGGTTGAGTTGACTTGGTCTAGTTAGTTCGAGCCCTTTTTCGTAATTTTGGCTTTTGAGTGACCTTGTCAGTTTTGCGTCATTCTGACGTCAGCACGTGTATTTCGTCGAGCTTGTCGTTTTTCGTAACTGTCTTGGATCCGAATGATTTCGTTTGTTTTCGTTGGACCGTCATTTGACTTGAACTGATAATTGTGTTAACTGTTTGGACTTAAGTGTAAATTTGACTCAAGTTAACCTTTAAATATCTCACCTACTCTCCCATTTCTCTCGATCGTTCTCTTCTCACTCTCCAGTTCGTCTCTCTCTTGTCAGCTCTCTTTCTCTCCTTCTCCTTCACTGTTTCTCTGCTTGAGGGAGGAAGAAAGGAGCTCGTTAGTGTGTGGTTCCGGTGGACTGAGCCAATCAGCGTGTGGAGTTCGTCCGTGAGGCAAGTATAAGCTCAAGTTGTATGAACACTGATTGATATGGATTTGATTGTTGTGTCCTTGTTCTTCATTGTGTTTCTCAGTGTTAGACAGCCTATTTCAGCCCATTTTGCTGTTATGTTTCCGTTTCCAGCCGTTTTGCACACTTTCTGTATGTCTGTAACAATTTCTGGAAAATGACTCCGTGCACTCACGGCTAAGCCGTGAAATGTGCTACGGTTAAGCCGTAAAATGGCTTACGGCTAAGCCGAGACCCAACCGTAACCCAAACCGTAGAACAGTACAGCCTGTTAGCTGAAAATAACTGGATGTTGGCAATTTGACATTCTTCTACGGCCCAGCCTGATCTAAGCCGTACATTGTCTTACGGCCAAGCCGTGGACCAGGATACGGCTGAGCCGTAGAGCAAAATACGGTTAAGCCGTAAATCCGAAGGGATATTTGGGGAACCTCAGCTCAGCCGCAGTGCATAGTACGGCTAAGCCGTAAGATGCCACGGCTAAGCCGTAAGGTTACCTACGGCTGCACCGTGAGACCCTGAGAATTGAATGAAAAGGGACTAGGATTAAGTAAAAGACCGCATATGACTTTCATGTTAGAATGTAGTTGACCTGGACATGCCCAATGGAATGTTGAGTGACATGAATGATCTCATGGGCTGTGAATCATTCATGCTTGTTATCCAGTTGTTTAGCACCTCCCCATGGGTGTTGGTTTAAGGGACTTCGGTGCACACTCCAGACACTGCAACACTAGACAATGGTGCATCGAACAACTTAAAACTACATCAACATGCACGGTTAGAGACACTGGATAATTAGTGTAGGATCGGTTTGTAATGGACCTTGATTCGCATACGCATTCTGATTTGAACAGCATATTGATTTCGGTTATGCCCTCTTATGTGTTCTGCGCTGGACCTCTCGATTCTGTGGGAAATGCAGCAACCCCAGAGCGAAGCCCGGGCGGAACCATTCTATTATTGTGCATTGTGTTTACCGTTGCTCCATTGGAGTATCAGCATCAGTTTATGTGCATTCAGTATCAGTTATCCGTATGATGTGCTTTCAGGATCTGTATTGCATTTCGTATCAGTATCAGTATCCGTGTTATGCATTCAGTATTTGCATTCAGCATCAGTTTATGTGATGCACTTCCTATTGTTCGTTCAGAATGATAAGTGATAAGTGATAAGTGATAAGTGATCGAGGTGCATCATCCGCTTGATTGTGATTGGTATTGGCACTACTGAGCCTCAGCCTTAGGATACCCGACGGGGTTAACTTTGGTTTAGTTATGTGTTTGCCTCTGCAGAGTGTTTCCGTCCTGGGACTCCGGACCCCGGGAACTAGAGACCCATGCGTACCCTGGCCCGGTCGCTGGTGTTCTCATTCCGTCCGCTCTCGTAAGGGAGAAAATGGCCAATGTAGTAGCCACTTTGATTGTTATCTGTTTATGGTTCGTACAGCATGCTTATTCATTTGCATAATTTGTTTAGTATACGAACATGCTTTCTATGGATATTGCATTATGACTATTGTTCCATATTATTCAGTATTAGACACAATTCGTGTTATCATCTTGTTGGCTTATACTTTGCTAAGTCGTTGTACTTATTAGTTGTCTTTGTGTGTTGCAGGCTCAGATCCCTCTTCCGATCCTGCGTCGGTCGACCCGACTGCAGGAGAGGCTCGCGAGGCCCCCTCCGGCCTAGAGGAGTGGACTTGATCCATCCTCCAGAGTATGGTTTGCATCATTTTGTTTTCCCCATTCTTTGTGTTGGAGTCTATCGAGGGGATTTTTCTGTACCTGTAAAGTGGGCCTTGAGTGATACCTGTATTTTGATTTTTGAATTGTTGTAAGCCCGCTTTATTTGTCATACGTTCTTGTAATTATTACTATTACCAGTTCATGATAGTTTGTAATCTCCTATGTCTTGATTTTGTGGTATGCCTTGATACGTACAGCTTCCGCGTACAGTTGTTTGATCCCTTGTGTGTGTATGCCTGGATAGGGTCTAGGTGTGCATGCACGGGAGTACGTGTGTCATTGGTTAGAGTTCCTCTGACCCCCGTTCCCTGGGCTCGGGTTGTGACATACGTATTGTATGGTATCAGAGCATTGTCTCTCAGAGCTTTGTCTCTCAGGGCATTGTCTCTATCTTAGTGTGTAAGCATGTAGGCATATAGGACGTGGTGAGATTTCGTAGTCCAGTTTGGACTGTTGTGTGTGGTCTCCTTGTCTTGTGAGTCTGTGTGAGTTACCGAGTGTGATAGCAGATTGACTTTTGTGTTTTGCAGGCTATGGCATCGGGATCTGGAACACACAAAAACAATGATCAGGGAGATAACGAGAGTGGGTCAGCCGCTCCACAGCCACTCGTGAATTTCGATGAGCGCTTCTTGACTATGCTACAGGCGATTCATTCTTTGCAAGCACAGGTCGTTTCGTTAGTAGACCGACAGAGTCAAACGCCAGTTCGGCCTGCAGAGCAGCCAGTGGTCTTTCCGCCTAAGGAGAGCGATCCGAATGCGTTGTACGACAAATTCAGAAAACGTGGAGCCACCGAATTCTATGGAAACGAAGATGCATTGAAGGCTGATCAGTGGCTAGAGCATACCGGAGATCTTTTTTCTACCATTGTTTGTGATGACCGGCAGAAGGTTATGCTTACGGCCTCGATGTTCCGCGAGGTAGCAAGGACGTGGTGGAAGAGTGTCAGTGCAGCCTATCTGACTATGCCTAGTGAAACAGTGTGGGAGACGTTCCAGAAGCAGTTCAGAAGGAAGTTCATTCCTGCTCATGTTCGACGTGTGAAGGAGGTTGAGTTTCTGGCCTTACAGCAGCAGTAGCTGACCGTCTCGGAGTATATTCACCGCTTTACCCAGTTGTCCCATTTTGCTGAGGACATGATCAATACTGAGGAGAAGAAGGTGAACCGTTTTATTTCTGGTCTGCATCCGAGATATGCGAATTTTGTGACTGCCTTCCAGAGACCAGCTACTTTTGATTATGCGGTCGACAGAGCACACGCTGCGGAAGCCAACCACCTAGCAGAGAGAGCTATGGACTTCAAGAGAAGTGCACCAGTGGGTTCCAGGGGACAGATTCAGAAGAAATGGAAAGGGAAGCAAGGAACTTCGAGTTTCTCTGGGAGCAGATGCGAGTTTTGTGGCTTGGGACATCCGACAGAGAGGTGTTGGAAGAAGTCCGGAGCCTGTTTGAGTTGTGGATCGATGGAGCATAAGATAGCTCAGTGTCCGAAAGCCAGGCCTCTCCAGTCGTCCAGATCTATGGGGTCATCCAAGTCTCTCAGTTCAGCAGCTTCGAACAGCCCACATCCGTCTCGCCAGAGCCAGAAGCCACAGCGTCAGACTGCTCGCGTGTATGCAGCCTCCCATGATCATGCAGAAGATGCGAAAGTGGTGGAAGTAAAGTTCTCATTGCCCGAGCTGAAGCACATACCCTATTTGATTCGGGATCTACGCGTTCGTATGTTGCACCTCGTTTTGCGGAACAGTTACCGCAACCCCCTCGACCGCTACCCTATGTGCTGGTGGTGTCCACCCCGGTGGGCAAGAGAGTGGAGTGTAGTGTATACTACCCTCAGTGCGACGTGGTGATTGAAGGTCGTCAGCTGCCAGTTGATTTGATTTTGTTGTCCATGTTGGATTTCGATGTGATCCTTGGAATGGACTGGCTAGCGCGGTATCGTGCCTGTGTTAACTGTTACAACAGGACGATTTACTTCGATTTTGAGAAGGGGTTTCGTTTCGAGGGCAATCAGGAGAGATGCCCGAGGCGTGTCATCTCCGCATGCAAGGCGGATCGTTTGATACGCAGAGGTTGTGCAAGATTTCTTGCTTTTGTCTCGGAGAAGAAGGAGGTGAAGCAGTTGTGCAATATTCCGGTAGTACGTGAGTTCCCGGATGTATTTCCGGAGGAAGTACCCGAGTTACCCCCTGTCCGAGATGTAGAGTTTGCGATCGATCTAGTGCCCGGTACAGCACCCATTAGTTTAGCTCCTTATCGTATGGCCCCTGCTGAGTTACTCGAATTGAGGACGCAATTGCAAGATCTTCTGGAGAAGGGTTTCGTACGGCCGAGTGTGTCACCGTGGGGAGCGCCAGTGCTGTTTGTGAAGAAGAAGGACGGTACCTTACGGATGTGTATAGATTACCGGCGATTGAACAAAGTCACGATCAAGAACAAATACCCATTGCCGCGTATTGATGAGTTGTTTGACCAACTTCAAGGTGCCGCTTATTTTTCCAAGATTGATCTAAGATCAGGGTATCATCAACTTCGGGTGAAGGAAGAAGACATTGTGAAGACTGCTTTCAGGACACGGTACGGACATTTTGAGTTTCTCGTGATGCCATTTGGATTAACCAATGCACCTGCTGCCTTTATGGCTTTGATGAACAGGATCTTCGCTCCTTTTCTGGATCGTTTTGTGGTGGTCTTTATTGATGACATTTTGGTGTATTCGAAGACCCCAGAGGAGCATGAGGAACATCTACGTCGAGCCCTACAGTTGTTGAAAGAGCATCGCTTATATGCCAAGTTGTCGAAGTGTGATTTTTGGCTCGAGCAGGTAGCTTTTCTTGGTCATACCATTTCACGAGATGGGTTGGCAGTGGATCAGATAAAAGTTGAGGCAGTGATGAATTGGCCCAGCCCAAAGACTGTGACGGAGATACGGAGTTTTCTTGGATTAGCTGGATATTATCGTCGCTTTATTCAAGATTTCGCCAAGATTTCAGCCCCGTTGACTCGATTGACCAGGAAGAATGTTCCTTTTCTTTGGACTGACGACTGTGAACGCCATTTCCAGATGTTGAAGGAGAAGCTGACTTCGGCTCCAGTCTTGACGTTACCAGATGGGCATGAAGGATTTATGATCTACTCTGATGCTTCTCGAGTTGGTTTGGGATGTGTTTTGATGCAACATGGCAAAGTAATTGCCTATGGCTCGAGGCAACTTCGGGAGCACGAGAAGAACTATGCTACGCACGATTTAGAATTGGCAGCCATCGTTTTTGCGTTGAAGATGTGGAGACACTATCTGTATGGCGTGACATTTGAAGTGCATTCAGATCACCATAGTCTACAGTATCTCTTCACGCAGTCCGAGTTGAATATGAGACAGCGAAGGTGGCTTGAGTTGATCAAGGATTTTGATTTCCCCATCAAGTATCATCCAGGGAAAGGCAATGTTGTTGCAGATGCCTTGAGTAGGAAGTCGGAGATTCTTCAGGCTTTGGACAGTCTTTATTTTGTGAGGTATGCACAGCCAGTGGAACTGCAAGCGGTGGAGAACAGTTTGACACTTGCCAGTACAGTGAGCTTTCAGCCTGACATCATTCAGCGTATCAAAGACCAGCAGTTCGAAGATGCGATGTTGAAGCGCATTCGGGATAGCATTGCAGATCGACCAGACTTCCGCTTGGAGGGTGATGTTTTGTATTTCAGAAGCAGATTATGCGTGCCAGCAGTAGATGCTTTGAAGGAGAGTTTGATGACCGAAGCACACCATGCACGTTATTCTATGCACCCTGGAAGTACGAAGATGTACCGAGCTCTCAAGGACAGATTCTGGTGGAACAACATGAAGAGAGAAATTGCTGGGTTTGTTGCCAGATGTTTGACTTGCCAAAAGGTGAAAGCTGACCATCAGAGACCTCCAGGTTCCTTACATCCTTTGCACATTCCACAGTGGAAATGGGAGCACATTTCGATGGACTTTGTTTCGGGACTACCCCTGACGAGCAAGAAGAACAGTGCCATTTGGGTGATCGTGGACAGGCTGACGAAGACAGCCCATTTTCTTCCATTCAAGAAAGGCATGACATTTTCCGAGATGGCGAAGAAGTTCGTTGACGAGATAGTGAGATTGCATGGTACGCCCGTGTCGATTGTGTCAGATCGAGATAGCCGCTTTGTTTCTTCGTTTTGGAGAGCATTTCAGGAGGCCACGGGAACGAAGTTGAGCTTCAGTACGGCGTATCACCCGCAGACTGATGGACAGTCAGAACGAACTATTCAGACGCTCGAGGACATGTTACGAGCTAGTGTACTGAATTTCGAGAAAGAATGGGATCTGCATCTCTCGTTGTGCGAGTTTGCGTATAACAATAGTTTCCACGAGAGTATTGGAATGGCACCCTATGAAGCTCTGTATGGACGGAAATGTAGGAGTCCTGTTTGCTGGGAAGAAGTTGGAACAAGGAGTTTCCACGGACCGACGATCATTGCTGAGACTACAGAGAAAGTTCAGAAAGTTATTGCCAATTTGAAGATTGCCCGATCGAGACAGAAGAGCTACGCTGATTCGAGAAGAAGAACCTTGACATTTCAGGTTGGAGATTGGGTATTCTTGAAGGTCTCACCGATGAAAGGTACAGTACGGTTCGGTCAAAAAGGCAAGTTAGCGCCAAGGTATGTGGGTCCATTTGAGATCAAGAGCCGGATTGGTGATCTAGCATACAGATTGATTCTACCCGTGGAGTTTTCTGGAGTACATGACGTTTTTCATGTGTCAATGCTTCGCAAGTATGTTCGAGACCCGACGCATGTGATTCGATACGATGATATTCAGATGCAACCCAATGCGTCATACGTTGAGCGTCCGCTCCGTATTGTTGGGACCAGAGAACAGCTCTTGCGTACGAGGACTATCCGATGGGTCAAGGTACTTTGGGAACATCATGGACCTAATGAAACCACGTGGGAATTAGAAGATCAGATGGCGCGTCAGTATCCTTATCTGTTTGCTCAGGTACGCTTTCATTCCGAGGACGGAATGATGTCCTAGTGGGGGAGGATGTAACACTCCGACCCGATTTGATCCGGATTAGTGGGTAATTGCGTGTGATTTGAGCGTTGAGTGTGTTTTGATTTTGATTTCCTTTGGTTTTGAGTTCTAGAGAGATTGTTTGGGTTGAGTTGACTTGGTCTAGTTAGTTCGAGCCCTTTTTCGTAATTTTGGCTTTTGAGTGACCTTGTCAGTTTTGCGTCATTCTGACGTCAGCACGTGTATTTCGTCGAGCTTGTCGTTTTTCGTAACTGTCTTGGATCCGAATGATTTCGTTTGTTTTCGTTGGACCGTCATTTGACTTGAACTGATAATTGTGTTAACTGTTTGGACTTAAGTGTAAATTTGACTCAAGTTAACCTTTAAATATCTCACCTACTCTCCCATTTCTCTCGATCGTTCTCTTCTCACTCTCCAGTTCGTCTCTCTCTTGTCAGCTCTCTTTCTCTCCTTCTCCTTCACTGTTTCTCTGCTTGAGGGAGGAAGAAAGGAGCTCGTTAGTGTGTGGTTCCGGTGGACTGAGCCAATCAGCGTGTGGAGTTCGTCCGTGAGGCAAGTATAAGCTCAAGTTGTATGAACACTGATTGATATGGATTTGATTGTTGTGTCCTTGTTCTTCATTGTGTTTCTCAGTGTTAGACAGCCTATTTCAGCCCATTTTGCTGTTATGTTTCCGTTTCCAGCCGTTTTGCACACTTTCTGTATGTCTGTAACAATTTCTGGAAAATGACTCCGTGCACTCACGGCTAAGCCGTGAAATGTGCTACGGTTAAGCCGTAAAATGGCTTACGGCTAAGCCGAGACCCAACCGTAACCCAAACCGTAGAACAGTACAGCCTGTTAGCTGAAAATAACTGGATGTTGGCAATTTGACATTCTTCTACGGCCCAGCCTGATCTAAGCCGTACATTGTCTTACGGCCAAGCCGTGGACCAGGATACGGCTGAGCCGTAGAGCAAAATACGGTTAAGCCGTAAATCCGAAGGGATATTTGGGGAACCTCAGCTCAGCCGCAGTGCATAGTACGGCTAAGCCGTAAGATGCCACGGCTAAGCCGTAAGGTTACCTACGGCTGCACCGTAAGACCCTGAGAATTGAATGAAAAGGGACTAGGATTAAGTAAAAGACCGCATATGACTTTCATGTTAGAATGTAGTTGACCTGGACATGCCCAATGGAATGTTGAGTGACATGAATGATCTCATGGGCTGTGAATCATTCATGCTTGTTATCCAGTTGTTTAGCACCTCCCCATGGGTGTTGGTTTAAGGGACTTCGGTGCACACTCCAGACACTGCAACACTAGACAATGGTGCATCGAACAACTTAAAACTACATCAACATGCACGGTTAGAGACACTGGATAATTAGTGTAGGATCGGTTTGTAATGGACCTTGATTCGCATACGCATTCTGATTTGAACAGCATATTGATTTCGGTTATGCCCTCTTATGTGTTCTGCGCTGGACCTCTCGATTCTGTGGGAAATGCAGCAACCCCAGAGCGAAGCCCGGGCGGAACCATTCTATTATTGTGCATTGTGTTTACCGTTGCTCCATTGGAGTATCAGCATCAGTTTATGTGCATTCAGTATCAGTTATCCGTATGATGTGCTTTCAGGATCTGTATTGCATTTCGTATCAGTATCAGTATCCGTGTTATGCATTCAGTATTTGCATTCAGCATCAGTTTATGTGATGCACTTCCTATTGTTCGTTCAGAATGATAAGTGATAAGTGATAAGTGATAAGTGATCGAGGTGCATCATCCGCTTGATTGTGATTGGTATTGGCACTACTGAGCCTCAGCCTTAGGATACCCGACGGGGTTAACTTTGGTTTAGTTATGTGTTTGCCTCTGCAGAGTGTTTCCGTCCTGGGACTCCGGACCCCGGGAACTAGAGACCCATGCGTACCCTGGCCCGGTCGCTGGTGTTCTCATTCCGTCCGCTCTCGTAAGAGAGAAAATGGCCAATGTAGTAGCCACTTTGATTGTTATCTGTTTATGGTTCGTACAGCATGCTTATTCATTTGCATAATTTGTTTAGTATACGAACATGCTTTCTATGGATATTGCATTATGACTATTGTTCCATATTATTCAGTATTAGACACAATTCGTGTTATCATCTTGTTGGCTTATACTTTGCTAAGTCGTTGTACTTATTAGTTGTCTTTGTGTGTTGCAGGCTCAGATCCCTCTTCCGATCCTGCGTCGGTCGACCCGACTGCAGGAGAGGCTCACGAGGCCCCCTCCGGCCTAGAGGAGTGGACTTGATCCATCCTCCAGAGTACGGTTTGCATCATTTTGTTTTCCCCATTCTTTGTGTTGGAGTCTATCGAGGGGATTTTTCTGTACCTGTAAAGTGGGCCTTGAGTGATACCTGTATTTTGATTTTTGAATTGTTGTAAGCCCGCTTTATTTGTCATACGTTCTTGTAATTATTACTATTACCAGTTCATGATAGTTTGTAATCTCCTATGTCTTGATTTTGTGGTATGCCTTGATACGTACAGCTTCCGCGTACAGTTGTTTGATCCCTTGTGTGTGTATGCCTGGATAGGGTCTAGGTGTGCATGCACGGGAGTACGTGTGTCATTGGTTAGAGTTCCTCTGACCCCCGTTCCCTGGGCTCGGGTTGTGACAACGAGACTTCCGCATAGCGGAGTATGGAGATGACAAGATGTATGCAGCCTTACTTTCATTTTGAAGAGGTTATTTCTATGACTTGAACCCACGTCCTTCAGGACGCTACCGGTAACCCTTTATTATTAGGCCAAGAAGAGGCTTTGTGAAATGGTATTATTAGGAATTTGGATTTTGATTTGTAGAAAAAGATGGTGACTGGTGAGGAATGGGTTATGGACTCATTATGACCAACCTTGAACCCAGGTCTCAGAAACCTAGGTTGCAGGGAGGGATGGTTGTTGAGACCGGAGGAAGATGAGCAGTCATCGAGGATCTGATTGATGAAATGAGATTGGATGACTCATACTAACAATATAGTGAGTTTGAGTTAATTCTATCAAAAAGAACGAAAAACCCTAATGTGCAGGCACTTAACCATTATCTTTGAAAATTTGTCATGCCGCATAAGAAAACATGTTAAAAATTTCACGAACTCTATGAATTAGTATTTTTTTGCAGGTCAAGCAGGTTTAACTCTAACTTCACTAGGGAAAACTTGTGATCAACCTATATTTTGTGTGGGTTGGGTTTGGCAGGTCAAATGCATGTCAGTTTAGCAGGTCGTATCAAGTTTTACCACCCGTGTGTGATCTTCCAAAGGAAGGGTGGTTTGTTTGATTCTTTTAAGTCTATATTTATACAATGAGAGGATTCTGCGATAGAGAGATGTTTTCTAATTTTTCATTAAGCTCACTCTTTTATCATTTGGTGGTGTATATTTATTCTTTATAAACTCACTCTCCCAGGCCAGGAAAAAGTGAACTTGTTTTTCTCAATAGATAAAATGTTGATTTCCTGCGAAAGAGGCGGGAATGCGGGAGCGCGAGATCCTTCAAGAGCACAAATAAACCCCAGAAAGCAAGCAGTTTATTTCTATTTATATCTGGAAGGCACAATAATAGGAAACTATTCCTTCTATCCCTTAGCTGGTAGCCCCTACGAATTTCATTGTATTTTCACAGGGTAAAAGAATTCTATTGTACCTTCCATGTCTTCTTTCATCAAGATCAAAGTTGGTAGACCTCTTATACATTGTGGGGGACAAAAAATCAAGTTTGTGGGGGTTCTCATGGTTTTGATGTGAAATGAGGATGAAAAGCACACATATGATTGGAGATATTTTCTACCAGAACAAGGCATGATTAGTTTTACTTACTGGTTTTTGGAAGGAGCAAACTCACTTGAGAATCGATCTTCTTAGTTCGCATGGTTTTGATGTGAAATGATGATGAAAAGAACACACATGATTGGATATATTTTGTACGAGGAACAATGCTTTCCTAATATCTTATCATTTTTTGTTTGGCTGATTACATGTAAGCAGCTGCCTGCCGGTGGGTGTCTGCTGCTTCTCAAGAAGATAAATGATCCATGATCTACCCCAGTTCACAGGCTGATACGGAGTTACAGAGCATGTGCTCTCGCTCAAAACTATTATTGTCTGGATTTACTCCATTTAAGTTCAGCTTGCGTATCCGTTTCTGGTCTGGCCCGTGCATAGTTCAAAACCAATTTGGTATTTTAGCGATTTCTCGTGTCACGAATCAGGAAAATTACAACGACAATTGTATGTCCAACCTGCAGCTCAGCTGATAAAGGGCTGTGAATGTGAGGAGTCTGCTATTTATATTTTTCTTTTGTTTGCGACCCAGCTAATGGGGTTGAAACCCAAGGTAGCCCACACATGTAGAAAGAAAAGCCCACAGATGTAGGAAGAGGGGCAGACCAGGATTGATCTCTGAGTGGCTACATTGGGAGTCCCCAAGCAACTAAACCCCATGTTCTAGAGTGTGAGTTGAGGCTCCAAGGTAGAAATAAAAAAAGAAAAAAAATTCCAAATATATATTTTGGTTCCTTGGGTTGGTTGATTGATGCTGGACATACATCATAAAATTGGCTATACTATCTTAACATAAGTTGACAACGGTGTCCTTCTTATCTTATTGTGGCAACTCATTCTAACCACCACACGCAATGCTGTTTGAATAGATGAGTCCAAGGTCCAAGCCCACCCACCCACCCACCCACCCACCCACCCAAACTGTCTATTATCCCAATAATTTAATTTACTGACTAATATATATATATATATTTATTAGAATGTATTGGACCGTTAACTTGATTGTGCACCAATCTAAATAGACTAAATTTGTAAACCACAGATGAGGCGGCTAAGGGATGTGATTTGGGCTAAACTTGATATTTGGGGTGATCACATAAATCTTTCAATTTCTCTTAGTCCCATCCCCAAATGGAGCCCACTGCCCAGTTGAAAAGTTTTTATGGTAGGTTTGTGAGAACTTAGTTTTCATAGGATTACCCATATATTGTAATAATAATAATAATAATAATAATATTTTTTCCCTCTTGTCTTTCTGCTTTTTTTTTTTTTTTTTTTTTTTGGGGTATAACTTTTTCGATTTTGTGAAAGCTAGACAGGATCCGGATTCACTGAGTCTAGTCCATTTCTTTCTTTCAAAGTCTGCCAAACTCTGAAAAGAGCCACGAACCAATAGACAAATGCAGAATCCTACGTCTGCAAGTCAGCAGCGTTCACGGGGTGAGGGAAGTTGGAGACGCAAACTACGGGTAGCTGTGGGGCTGCCATACCCAAACCAAATTTGACTATGGTCTCAAACTAGATTAGATAAATGGAGAGATTGAGATTGAAGATAAGGGGCTTCTTTTTCTTTTCCCATGGCCACTCCATTCCATGTGATTGTGCAGTAAGGATAGATATGGGTGACGACGACTGATGGTTTTGATTGGACCACTCACTTCAATTCTACAATCTCTCACTCCCTCTAATGCTAAGGCATCAGTAGCAGTAATGGGAAGAAGGTCAGGGGCCCACTCTTCCAATTTAAAACTTTAGCAAGTTGCAGCAACATTTCCTCTTTTTCTCATCTCTAGTTTTTCTTTGGTGAGCACGTGAATGTATCCGTGACTTGCTCCGGACCCAAGTACACAAGCGCCAAAGCCGGAGGCAAAAAATGGAAGTTGCTGAATCCAACTGCATTTGAATTCCGTGTATCCTGTGAAATTGGTCTCATTCGAAAGTAAAGAATGAGATCAAATAGCGGTGGATGGAGCCGTCGGTGTCATGCATAGATTTCGCCTTAACATTGTACGAAGGAATTTGACCATCTCCTGCATCTCCCTGTCAGCAGTCGGTACTTACCACTGACTACCACAAAAAGGATTTGACTTTGCAGGTTATCCTGATGTTGCACTCTTCAGTGCAGTTCATTTAGTAAAATGAAAATCTGAACAGTTCAAAATTAGTTTTATCTCTCTTACATTAATACACTCACACCAAAATTCTCTAACCTGTCATTTGGAATTGGGGCCACTGTCACATCGATCACAATTAGCAAAAGCGTGTAGAGGAGGAGGTATTTATTTTGAGTTATTAAAATTTTACCTAGTGGACCCTACTAAAGAGCATCAACAAATTTCCTAATATTCATGGAATCAGAGGATCTGGACTCATTGTCTGACAAATGGAGGAGAAATTGGCCGAAAACTCACTTCTGATCTTGTCCCAATGAGGACCCAGGTGTACTCTACTCAGTTGGACTTACCCTCTTGAATTTACCATGATATGATTTGAATTCTATTTCAATGGAAGACTTACCGCTTATAAGAATTTTAATATGTTGGCTAATTTATGGATTTGACAAAACTCTAGTTTTAGTCAGAGTTGTATTTCTATTTACTTTAGACTAAAAGTTTGAAGTGGCTAAAAAGTCCCAAAAGAACTATAATGAATGTATTTATATTAAAAAGGTCATATCTCATAAACCGAGCATCGAATATGGGAAACGACCTACTGTTGGAAAGCTCGTTTCGAGTAGATTTCTGTAGGATCCAAGATTGTATCAATTGGATTTGAAACGAAAAAAATTCTAGCCTTGGAAAGTTTGTAAAAATTATACTGTCCGAAATTGCGAAACTGCCATCACGCAAATTTTTATTTCTATTTGGAGCGAGACTTTCCTGTTTTGGGCCAATTTCTTTCATGGTTGGATTATCATTATGAGCCATGAAATTGGAGTTATAAAAAGGAATTCTCTTTTAACCCTAAAATAGAGATCTCATTATTCTAAGTGGGGAATATATTTTGAAGATCATCTCCTCTAGAACTTTCATTGGAGAGTTAAAGATTTAAAGTTCAGCTCTAAAGATTCTTGTCTTCTACATCTCTTTGTAAAAGAATGTTTTGAGGAGTTAAGTGTAACATCTAGAATGTGCCTAAGTGATTGAATCTGTGACAAAGAACGACAAAGAGTCGGTGCAGTAGGGCGCTGTGCAAGGGATCACAAAGGTCTTAGGTTTTGCTATACCAGATAAAAGTTGTAAGTATATCTCTTATAACTGTACTATGATTATAATGTTTGATCTTCTATCGTAGTTTTTTTTCCAATTTGGGTTTCCACGTAAAAATTGTGTTTTCTTGTGGTGTGCTTTTGTTTGATTTATTTTCACTACGTAGTTGTTTATTTATACACATAATATTGAGATTGATTGCATTAATCCATTATAGAGGATCTCCCCAAAAACCTTTTACCTGCCCCTATGGCACCTGCTTCTATTCTGGTCATTTGTTTCACATTTCAACATGGGACACAAATTTAGGTTTCTCACTAATTTCTGCGTCCTTTTCTTGTCTTTCCTCTTCTTCATACTCTCAGTCCTCTGAAAGTAATATTGATACGATACCACAACAATGGGCCCACATAGCAGGAATTGGTATCTTTTCTCAAAGATTAGGTGAGCTCTTCTAAGGTCATTACCATAAGCCCTGTTATGATAATCAGAATTCCGGTTGCACTTGCATGGCACTTTCTTTTTTTATTTTCAATCCAGTTACCCGTAGTTCGTTTGATAAACAACGTAACTGCTCTCTTTTTCAGGGAACCATGTTATCCAACTGCATGGTTACTCGGTTACAACTTACACATAAAGGAATTTTCTCTTTTGTAACGTTTACATGCGCATGAGTATTCTCATCCAACAGCTAGCGCCTTTAATTTAAGAGGGCCATTTGTTTTGATGAGCCCACTCCCCTCTTTAACGGTTGGATGGGAATGCTAGCATACAAACATTTCCCCCAGGAGAAAATTTCAGCTCCAAACAAGTTACAACAATCAGGGTTTAGTGAAAGTGAAAAAAGAAAAATGGAAACACTGTTAAGAGTGAGTTTTGAGTAGGACCCATAAATTCCAACCGTTGGCATAAATAGTTTTCCCCTTTTTGTCTTCACTTCAACGTGGTTTTCTGCAGCTGATCCCATGAACAGCATGACTTCTTCAAAAAGCCACCACCGTTCTTGCCTCCAACGACCAACTGCTATTTTGATAGCCCGTTTTACTGTCCGTCTATAAATACAACATTCTCTACACCAACACTCTTCATACTCATTCAGGCCTGCTCCAGTAGTAGCAGTAGTATTAGTGCTGGTAATAGAAACAGTAGCAATATCAACACTTGTTGCGGTTGTTTACTCCTATTGAGGGTTGCAGAGAGATGGATCGTAGTAACCCACTGTGTTTTATTCATCTTTTGTTTGTATGCACTGTGGTGGTTATGAACTGCTACTGTGCTTCTGATTTGTCTTACTCTAATGCACTCGAAAAATCAATCCTTTTTTTTGAAGGGCAAAGGTCAGGGAAATTACCCGCCATTCAGTGTCTCACATGGAGGGGCGACTCTGGTTTATCAGATGGCTCATCTTATTACGTATGTGTTTTTCTGATGCTATAACTTTACTGTCCATGAACTTTGTCATATGTATACAGAGCCCGAACTTTAGATTTGTCATATCCAGGTGGATTTAGTAGGCGGATACTATGATGCAGGAGATGATGTGAAGTTCGGTCTGCCTATGGCCTTCACTACGACAATGCTGGCATGGGGTATCATTGAGTTTGGCAGCTTAATGCCGGAGCAGGTAGAGAATGGAAGAGCAGCACTTCGCTGGAGCACGGATTATCTACTCAAGGCCTCTACAGCCACTCCAAATTCTTTATATGTCCAAGTGAGCAATCATCTTTTACTTTCCTCTTTCCCTTCTCATCTTTGGACAACATAAAGCTGGGATTACAATTCATCGAGGTGGCAACATGACATTAATGGTAACTGGAATATAATCAACCAATCCACTGATTTCTCAAGAATTGAGTACATGAACCATGTAATGTTTTGTAAGATGACATTCTTCTTACAAAGATGATGAATTTTTTACTTGTTGAGGAGGATTGTGGGTTTAACCGGTTAAGAGTTGTTCTGTTGTTGTACGGACAAATGTTTCACAACATTGTCATCTTTGTATGAGAAGGTGCACAACTCGTCACACATGACTTCCTATTTGTTGAGGGCCATCATGAATAGCCCATAATACAGAAACAGCTCCAAAGGTTTGGTTGTAGCTGTCCATGACCAGGTCTCTCTTCTTTGTGAAATTTGAAGCTCAAAGATGGAAAGTTAGGATTGTACTAAAAGTGGGGTTCTTCCACCAAGGAACACCCGTTGGATGGCACAATTTCAGTGGATGGCTAAATTGCTGCAATGAATTACAATTAAATAGAATAGCAGGCATTCTCTATTTTGAATTGCTTCAAGCCCATTATAAAGGTCACTCTCGTTAATCAAGTTCATAAATCACATTTTGTAACTAGTTAATTTTTTCATAGATAATAGTGAATTCTTTCATACATATATCCACTCTAACAATGTATACAACATCACCAAAGTTTCACCAATGCTGATTTTTCCTGCTTTTTCAATGCATGCTCTGCTTAATCCTCTTGGATATTGGGAGAATAGGTAGGAGACCCCAACATGGATAACAAATGCTGGGAGAGGCCAGAAGACATGGATACACCTCGCAATGTTTACAAAGTGTCTACACAGAACTCAGGCTCTGAAGTTGCAGCAGAGACTGCAGCTGCACTGGCTGCTGCCTCCATCGTATTTGGTGACTCTGACAGTTCCTACTCCACAGAATTACTTCACACTGCCATGAAAGTAATCCTCCCTCACAAGTGAATTCAATCAGGACTCAGAAATTCTCTTCATTAATCCTTTTGTAAGCTACTTTCTCTGAAATGCAGGTCTTTGAATTTGCAGATAAGTATAGAGGATCTTACACTGATTCCCTCAGTTCAGTCGTATGCCCATTTTACTGCTCTTATTCTGGGTACAATGTAAGAACTGCCATCAACACTTGCAGCATTTCTTTAAAAAACTCTCGTGTCAATTTAACCGGCTTGAAATCATATTATTCCTGATGTGAATTTGTATAAACAGGATAAGCTTCTGTGGGGGGCATCATGGCTTCATCGGGCATCACAAAATGCTTCATATATGACTTACATTCAGTCGAATGGCCACACACTAGGGGCAGATGATGATAATTATTCTTTCAGTTGGGATGATAAACGAGTTGGAACCAAAGTTCTTCTTTCCAAGGTTTTCCTTCTCCCCCCTTTCTTCTAGTTTCTCAAATGCAAAAGAAGCTAATAATTTATCTTCCATGGCCCACATCCACATGGCTTCTTGCAGGACAGGGTTGAAGAACTGAAGATATATAAAGTACATGCTGATAATTACATCTGCTCTCTTATCCCTGGAACATATAGTTTCCAAGCCCAGTACACACCAGGTCTGTCCGGTCTTTGATTAACAAGAAAAGGGTCCTTAGCCTCATCAAACTGTATCTGAGGCATCTATTCCTTACAAGTGGAGCCTGTAAGTCTGTGATCTGGACCAATGATCTATGGGTCCACTTTGGGCATGGCCAAAAATGATCTCCTGGGATGGGCATTAGTACCCTTGGGATACAATAGAAGCTTATGAAAAGGATGCAATAAAGGCCATCCTTCACATTGTCAGGAATTAGGATCATTTATTTTGCAGTATAGCTTCTTATTTCCTTTGAATCAAGCATTCCATAAACTATTATCTGCATCGACTTACAGGGGGCCTTCTCTACAAAGGAAGTGCAAGCAATCTGCAGTATGTAACATCCACAGCTTTTCTCCTACTAACATATGCTGATTATTTGAAATCTTCCGGAGGAGACGCTTCATGTGGGACCACAACTGTCACAGCCAAAGACCTCATCTCACTGGCAAAGAAACAGGTACCCTATATTTTGTGATGTAGACTATCAGCAACTCAACTTCTCATCTCCCTGTAGGCTAACAGGCTCGAATTGATTTATTATCAGGTTGACTACATATTAGGTCAGAACCCAGCCAAGATGTCATACATGGTAGGATTTGGAGAGAGGTATCCACAGCATGTCCATCACAGAGGCTCCTCACTTCCATCTGTACATGTGCACCCTAATTTCATACCCTGCAATGCTGGATTTCAGTACCTGTATTCTAGCTCACCCTACCCAAATGTTCTAGTAGGTGCCATATTGGGTGGTCCAGATAACACAGATAGTTTCTCAGATGACCGGAACAGTTATCAGCAGGCAGAACCAGCCACTTACATAAATGCCCCACTTGTTGGTGCTCTAGCATTCTTCGTGGCAAACCCAGTGATGGAGTGAACATAGATTGTCCTTTCTTTTATTTGAACTGTCCCATGTAATCCTTTTTCCCCTAGATAGGTAACATTACTTGAATCTGTAACCTAATGATAGTGACAATGAGCTCCTTCCAACTGTGCCATGGGCTCTTGTCCCCAACTAGTCTGTAGCATGAAAGTTAAGTCTTGAAAACCAGTAAGGCCTTTACAATGCATATGCTGAAAGGTGTGATGAATAAATGATAAAAGCTGGCTTCTCATTTACATGCATGTTACTGGATCGTTCAACTTGACTAAATCTCTTACAAATCTCATGTAGAAGGCCCAAATCACAAGTCAATTGAGTGCATGATAGTGCCAATCTGAGTAGTTCCAGTGCTTGGATGATAGTGTCAATCTGACTAGTTCCAGTGCTTCTGATTTCTCATCTTCAGCACAATGAATCTCCTGATCAAGAGAACAAAAAAAGCTTCATTCATTGGAAGTCATCAAATTTTTATTCTTCTAGGAGATGGTATGGAAGCCCCCATGAAAGCTTGGATCCACTGGCAGTTTTTTGAAAAGAAGCTCTAGTAAAAAAAAAAAATTTTCAGTCCTTGGGTTAAATATCCATGCACTTAGGCAGAAATCACAAGGGATAAGAATTTCAAACCAAAATAAAACAGTTTAATGATAAAGATTAAATATATATGAGAAGGTTGAAATCGGACAAGCTGAAACTCTAATATAAATGTGAGATGCATGCACATCAATCAGAATTATCCACCTCAGTATAGGCCCATCAAAGCTTGGATGCGTTGGAAATTTTCTACTTCTGATGAGACAACTCTGTAGCTATTTCTCTCTCAATAGGGTAGACTATCCATGCACCAAGATATCACAAGGGAGAAGGATTAGAAACCAAATAAAACAGCAGAATGATAATACATCAAACAACTTATTGAAAAACTTGAAATCTAACAAGCAGCAACTCATGCAATATAGATGTGACATGCATGGAAATCAATGTGGCACATCCCAATCATGCCATTGGTATGTCAGAGCCCAAAAATGCTACTGATTTATTGGGCCAATTGGTGACCATCAACATGATGATTAAGAAGAAAATGGCCAAAGGTCTGACATTCAATGTCCAAAGATCATTTATTCAGTGTGACTTTTAGGTAATGTTCCTCATTAATTTGTACGATTCCAAAATTGGCATGCATGTATGCAGTGGAGGATGACAAATGATCTATCAAACTACTGACAATTAATAATCATTCATTAAAACACAACAAAACAACTAGAATGAGAAGAATAATAAGTTCTGTTGCAGAGTGACTCTCACTATATGAAACATCATTTAACTCGTATCTAAAGCACTAGCTAACTTTGCCATCCCCAAACCCCCAATACTCAAAAAAGAAAAAAAAAATGTATTAGTATTGCTGTAAATGATATGTGAGTTAATCATAGTCAAGGTACAACAGGTCCTGAGAATGCCCTGAGCATGCAATAGCGACCCTTCCATCCAATTATAGAAGGGGCTTCCTCTGGTGCAGAACTTCAAACAATGTTTATATATATATATATAGGATTTTTTTATCGATAACGACAATGTATATATTAAAGAAGAGCAGAAGATTACAAACTAAAACACTAAAGAAAGGGGCTTAAAGGTATAAAAGCATTATACAAAGAACAAAACACAAAGGAAAACAAATTACATAGTAAAAGCTACCAAGTTATGGGACCTATCCACCACTGCTCTGCTAATGAGCCTGTGAAACCGTTGGCTAGCCTCCCGACATGCTAAAAGCAACTTGAATCGAAGAAGATAAGGCTCTGATCTATATACATAATTTCAAACAATGTTTTCCCTGGCATGTACAGGTACACTATTAAACCAACCTATCTGATGCAGTTAATAGCCAGGTATTCTTACCAGATTCCAATGCCTTGTAGGACAAACTAGCCTCTGGAAAAACCATTTTTACAGGTCAATGCTTTCCGGTTTCAAACTCATGGATGGTAAACATTTCCATGCCTGCCCTTTGCAATAGAATTCTTCTTTCTCAAGCTGAAGTCATTTGACCTAAACACTTCAGGCCTTGCAGTAAACTTTTAGCAGACCCAGCATCACATACCAAAAAATTGAAGAGAAGTTCATCTGGGCCGAACCCCTGCAACGACTAAACTATATTTTCTTCTATTGATAACATAACTCATATGACAACCTTGCATTGCAGCAATATGCACTTTCCAACTGCGCCAACCCATGCAATTAATGACATTGATCTGTAACTCTATTCTAGATCTTCGGGCAGCCTTCTTTCCAGCTATCTCACTGTAATCAGTCACACACCTTTTATACATAGTTCAAGATTCCCCAGAAAAGAGTCATGATTTTTTTAATTCCTTCCAAGTCACAGGCAAATTCCTAGTTAGCTGATTGAATGGCACAATTATACTGGAATGAAATCTGGATTCTAGGAACAAGGAAAACAAAGGGAAATAGATATCAAGTTGTTTTTCTCCAAAGGTGTCCTGGCAGAAAGGGATTTTTTTTTTCTTTATACAGGATGTGTAGCTTATTTAACTCTAGGTTCTCAAGGCTAGCTGTGATTTTATCCATGACCATGTTAACATTCAGGTTCAAAACAAAAGAAAGCTGCACAGAGTACCAACATTATAAAGAATAGAAACCTCCAGCTTGTTTCTTCTGACTTGTAATTCAAATTGGTTTCGAACAAATGCAAGTGAATTTGGAATTCTTCTTGTTAGTTCATGTTCTTTTAATAGCAAGCATTGCAAGTGAGTGGAAGATGCAGTCTTGGTGGGAGTCCTTCCCAATGTACCGTTCTTGCTCAGAACCAATTAGATGAGTTGTATGACATTGCCTAAATCCAGAGGTAATCCCTTTGTTCCATTTGAAGAAATGTAAAACATTTGAAGATTCCTAATCTTACCAATGTCAGGACTCAGGAAGTAGAGACTACAGACCCCATGAACTGGTCCTCAAAGATATTGAGACTTGAAAGGTTGCTTGGTGCATCCCTGGATCCTTATATTAGAAAAGAAAATAAAAGAAGAAAAAAAATTCCTAAATCACAAAAAACACCTTCCTTTTTACAGAGAAAAAAAGTGAAAAAAAAAATCATCTACTCTCCTGCGACTAAATGATAAAATGCTATATTTTAGAAAGATGTTTTTATAAGGGGATTTTACCAGAAAAACCCCATTAGAAAGGCCCTACACCAAAAAAGACTCCATAGTTCTAACAGCACCAGATTGATCCTCAGGGCATGTTCTAGTTAAAATTTTAAAAGAAGCAGATGAGTGATGTCGATGTCCCTCAGGGACGTTAATGTCGCTAATTTTATATGTTACTAAAGAGCGATGTTGACGTTCCTTTAAACTAATGTTTTTAATACACACTTAAAGCCACAGAATTCTTTTCTTCATAAATACAACACTTGAGAGATGAGAGGACTTGTTAGCAATTGTTGAAGGCACAATAGAAACATAATGTTGATCGTATGAATACGTCTCTCTTCTCCATTAACAATCCATATTCATGCATTTTTTTACACGATGTTCTTCTCTACTTTCTTGTTTGAACACTGCCATTTCCTTTTAAGCCTTAGAATAGATTGGATGAGAATAGATTGGATGAGATATAGGAGTGCAAAAATGGGTGTTTTGTATAGCTTTTCCATTTGGTGAGAGAATGGGTGCTTGAATCATCTAATAAGTTTGATCTTTGGATATAGATCACTAAATAAAATGTTAAAAAAAATGGGTGCAGTGACACTAAGGCTGCACCCATTTTGTTGACATATTGTTTAGAAATCTATATTCCAAGATGGCAGCTTCCATTCTCTCACTAAATGGGAAAGCTAAATGAATCACTCTTTCTTGTATCCCCATCTTTCATCTAACCTATGCTCAGGCTTAATAAGAAAATGGTAATATTTAGCTGGGAGTGACAGTCACATCCCTCCTTGGTTTTATTTTTTTAATTGTTTTCAACCAACGACATTATTGTCGCTGGTCACTCATTATTATTATTTATATATATATGACCAACGTGGAAGGAATCAATTTACCTTTTTCATTGTCCTCATCTATTTACCTTTTGCACTAGAAATCTCGTCTTGGAACCTCTTTGTCAACATCCTTTAATCGAATTAAACTTTGGTAGTTGGCTTCATTTATCAGGTTAGTGCTCTATTCTAGCTTATAAAACATGGATTACTATCTAAATTACTATGTGATTGTTGTGTATTAAACTGTAAACCAAGTAGTTACAATAATATTTTTGGGATGTGTTAAGAATCCTGATTCATAGAATAATTGGATGTTTTGTTAATGCTTTATGATTGTATTATTAGAGGTTTATCAAAATCTAAGTTTCATACTAGTGGCGTCAAATCTAAAGTTCCCTATCATATCATGCATACTATTATCATGGAATATAAATGATAGTTTTGATTGATCTAAGCCCTTAATTAATATAGGTTTTTCGAATCTAAGATGTATAGTAGTGCATAACATGTATAGTTATTAAAGTTTGAATATATACTAATACTCTTCATTATAAACAGGAAATCAAGTGGTGAGTTAATATTATATTGCACTACGATGGTGCATTCGAATTTGATCTTATTCGTCCTATTTATAAAGGTGGTATGCAGAGAATAAGGCGTGTTGAAAGAGATATAGCATATGCCGAGTTAAATAAAATGGCTGTTAAATCATCAAATTGGGATACCAATATAGAGAAGATATAGATTGATTTTATACATCACAACGGTCATATAGTTTCATTGATTCGCATTAAAAGTAATGATGATATCCAGTGCATGTTGGATTTATGTAAAGATAATATGAATAAAATTTTTTTAAACATTGCTATAATATAGTCAAACGTTAGAAATATAAACAAAGTATAATCAAGGTAAATTTGAAATTCATAATCAAATTCATTCATTATGTCTTCTGAATTTATTTGATTCAGTACTAATATAGTCTTATTATATGTTGTAAAGTACAAACGAATGTGCCAAGTCTCTCTAAGGGAAAATGTCTTGCTATAAGTCATCTTATTCATAAAGATAAAGGACTAGTTCCTATGCACAACATCACTAAAGATATGCATCAATTCGAAACTCCCAATCTTGGCGATGATAATGGCATTCACTTTCTATCGAAAGAAGTAATTTCCTTTTTTAACGAAGATGAAGATTTTGATATGCACAATAGTGGAGATTGGAATAGTGAGGAAAGTGATGATGACCTCGCTAATGACTTCATTAGAAATAGAAGAAGAGTTTCCATCTCAATTCAAGCAGCTATATTCCTGGGCATTTTTCATATCAGTTTGATGAGAAGTCAAATGCTCCCAAATAGTCAGCTGACAAGTTAATTATTAACTTTGAGGATAATATGAGGAAGAATTACAATCGAAGTTCAAGCGGCTGCATTCCTCACTAGTAACTTGAGAAGTCAAATGCTCTCGAAAAGTCTGCTCACAATTTACTTGTATAATTTGAGGATAATATGAGCCTGTTTGAGTTTGACACGAATATTGGCCATGATTCTGCGAAAGAGATGTGGATTGGTCGTGAGTTCTTTGATCATGAACATTTTAAACATTCTATAGCAAAATTTGCAATATATAACAACTTTACGCTTCATCATCTAAAGACAAATAAGAATAAAGTAACTGCTTGTTGCAAAGCTAAGAAATAATGGCATATTCATGTATCTATCATTGAAAACGGCCCCCGATTCAAAGTTCAAACTTACAATCCAATGCACCGTTGTTCAGAGTCAATGTTGGGCACGTCGCATCGACAAGCATTAGTTAAGCTCATTGTGGAGTATATCTAAGAGAAGGTACGGTTAAATAATAATTTAACACCAAAAGAAATCATGAATGATTATCAAATAGAGTTTGGAGTCACAATCACTTATCAAAATGCACATATGGCAAAATAAAAGGCACTTAGTATAGTCCGTGGTTCATATGAAGAATCATTTCTAATGCTTCCATTGTACTACCTTAAATTAAAAGAGATGAATCCAAGAAGTGTTCCTAACATTATAACTGACGATGAAGATAAATTTCAAAGACTTGATTTTGTGTTGGGTCCACGTATTCAATCTTTCATGTCATCTCTAAGGCCAGTGCTTGCAGTTGATGGATGTTTTTTTTGTGGTAAGTATGCAAGAATCTTAATCACTGCTGTTATACTCGATGGAAATAACAAACTATTTCCTATTGCATTTGCTTTTATAGAAGCAGAGAGGCATGATAGTTAGGAGTATTTTCTTTCTAACTTATCAGTGTCCCTTGGTCTGTCAAGGAATTTAACTATTGTATCTGACAAACAAAAAGATCTCATCCTTGCAAAAAATATTAAAACAAAGTTTAATAATTTAGTAATAGTTATGAACTTTTTGGCGTGCGGTGAAGGCATATAATATATTTTAGAAAGCTATGGTCAATCCTTATGTAATCTATCTTAGAAAGATGAGCTAATTTGCATTGAGCCACCCATTCTTTTTGTTGATTTGAAAGGGCCCAAATTTCTTTATCTGGATTAGTATTTAAGACTCTGTAGGTTCCATGCTCAATGCCATTTTGGATTGTTGTACTAACATGATTCTCTTGTACATACAACAAAGTCAACTCATTCTGTGAAGATTCAGCAATCTTGGAAGTGTATTGAGCTATTTGTAAACTTTTATAAGTTCAAATAATACATAAGGCTAAACTACATATAATTCAATTCACAAGTCAACTTCAAATAATACCATGAATGCAATTCATTGGTGTTCAGTGTTTTACAAAAGCATGCAATATCAAAATGAAGTTGTTCTACAACATAATAGATATGTATGTCACCAAACATGCAACATTCGACAAGTTCACTGAACATGAAAATACATGTCCATGAGATGGCTAAACAACAACGATCATAAAAAATAAGTTGGATGAGAAGGTTAAACAAAGAAGAAGTACATGACAAGACTAAACAACTCCGTATGTACGTGCATGCAAAGTTAAACAAAGAAGAAGTATATACGTCTACATGTAGCTATAAACGAGAAAACACAAAGATAAGTTAGATTAGAGTATACAGAAGATGTTGGAAAGGTGGAAATCTGAAAAGGACGAGAAGCTCAGGGACCACAGTGTAGAAGAAAACAACAACTGCCGCTAAAAAGTTGCACGAGAATAAGGGTTTGCACGTCGAAACTTCTCTTTCATTCGAATGTTATATTTTAAACTTGAAGAAGTTACTTTTGAGCAATGTTAACGTCGCTGAGGGACGTCAAGTTGCTCATTAGCATTTTTCAAAATTTTAACCAGAAAATACCCTGAGAATCAATCTAGTGCTGTCATAACCCTAGCGTCTTTTTTGGTGTAGGACCCATCTAATGGGTTTTTCGGGGTAAAATCCCCTTTTGTTTTATGTAGCACATTTTGACATGATTCCTCTTGTTTTTTCTTCTCTCTTGATTTGAACCTACGATTTCCAACAATAGGAATACAAGCTTATTATTAGTAAATTATCCAAACAGCCCAGAAAAAAAAAAGTTGAGTCATTCAAGTTCTCTCGAGATCTTTCCTATAGTCTCCGGCAATCCAGCCACAACTTTACTGCTGCCCAGAAGAAAAACTAAAGTATTAAAAAAGAAAAAAGGACTTCTAAGGATGCAGCGTAGAAGCCCCTGAGATTGCAGCCATTGCTCAAGCTACCAGGAAAAGACCCAGATAACAATAGGGCCGGTCAGATGAGGAGAAAATGGAGGTGGATAAAGCTATCGATAGTTTTCTCAACATATCCTAATGAACTCAACTTGATTGCATAAATCGAAGTTAGGAAATGGAACCGGAAGATTGGGTTCGGGCAGCTTTCCAGTCAGAGACTCAGATTGATTGCCATTCAACATATTGTTGTTGTAAAGACCCAGAAATTCAAAGGTTGGAGAAGACGCTTACCTGGGGAGGAATCAAATTGTTAAGTCGTTTTCATTCTGAAATTTTCTGCTTTGTTTTGTCTGACGGTCTTAGAACATAAATCAGGCGACCCGGTACCAATTTGGGCTTATAACATAAAGACAACCTGCTTCATTGTAGTGGGAAATTGGATTGAACTTGGAGCTATATGGGGATACAAATGGGCTCTTGGGTTAATGTTTTTTTTATTTTTTTAGCCTAACCCAAGCAAGGGGGCTGGGCCTAGGACCCAAGAGAGAGCCCATACAAACGAAATGTATTTGGGTTCATGTCTCTAGTAATTTTTCAGTTCAAATACAAACGAAAATGTATTTGAAGTGAGGTGAATGGTTATTTCAAATAATAAGAAAATAAGTCGTGTTAAATCTATTCAATAATGAGATTTGTCTTTTAGTGAAGAGAAAATGCAATTTTTTGAATTTTTTCTGCTAAAAGTAGATATTTTTTGTCAGTTATTGGATGAGAAAGTAGCTTTTTAACTTTTTTATGTAAAAATGTAAAAGAATTTTCTTGAAATATGGTATTTTGGTTTGACTCTTTTAATTTATTGCATTTTGAAATGAAAGATAACTTTATTTTAACTTTGACGTAAAATTATCAAACACGCCTAAGAATGATGCACAAACTACAAAGTACATGTCTTGTGTAACACCCACTATAAGAACCATTGTAAACACTTCTATCCTTCTAATCGGAAACAATACTCAAATCAACGATCCTCTACACTTCCAAAAAAGTTTGAGCCTCCAATTCTCTATTTAAGAAACCAATAGATGATTTGATGCAACTCAAGCACAGGCCCACCGTTGATATGATTCAGATCGATCTTTGTGAAAATCCCAAATGCTTATTGGAATTTAGGTATGCTTATATTTGTGTAATTGAGGCTCCTAAATCAAGGGTTTAGATGATTTGATTAAGACATTTTGTTTTTACCCATAAATCCACATGCAGCCCTACCCATCCCTTAGTTCCCCATGAGTAGAATTGATCCAACTGAGCCCCACAAAATACTCCTTTTTTTTTATGAAAAGATCTTCAAAATATATTCATAAGAAGCCAAATCGGAATTGACAAGTATATATTGTTTAATCATGTCTGGAATAGAATGCCACTAGACGCGCATGTCATCTACATATTTAGCATATCTAGTTAATTTGTGTGCAACAGCATTTCCCTCTCGACCCACATAGTGTACCTCAAAGATACTAAAGTGGCTCAATAGAACCTTAATCTCTTCAAACACAGATCTCTGATTAGATAAATTAGGTGCAAAAGAGTTCAAAGCCTTAACAATCCACATAGAATCTGCTTCAAGAATAATAGCGCTTACCCCGATATGAACAATCATTTGAAAACCTTGCAGAGCAGCTAAAGCTTCAACTTCATCAGCCCCCTCAACCTCATTCTCAATCTTGCTCATTGCCATAATCACGTTCCCTGAATCATCTCGAAGGACTGCACCTACGCCTACCTTCCGCACCTCATGGAAGACTACACCATCGCCATTAAGCTTTACCATGCCCACCGGCGGAGGCAACCATCGGAAAACCTTTTCTGCACTGGAGTTCTTCTTAAGGAAACAAGTAGTTTGAAAATTCTGAAGCAATGTCATGCTGCATCAATGGATAACGGTGGCTCTAAGGTTTTTCCATTATGGATAAACATATTTCTTCTATACCAAATCTCCCATGCCAATGTGAATAAGAGCTCCAAGTTAAGATTTGGGTATCTTTCGATTAGATCCCAGACTAAGATGTCAAATTTTAAGTGTGAAAACTGATCAAAATCAATGCCCTGAAAACATGCCCTAAATAAATGGTGAATCTGATAACAGGATATCAACGCATGCATACAATCCTCAGGCACTAACATACATAAAACACAAGAGGTATCAACCATGATATGACGCTTGGTGAGATTAGTCTTTGTGGGAAAAATATCCATACAAACTCGCCATGCGAAAATCTTAACCCTGTTTGGAACTTTCATATTCCACAAGCGAATCCAAAAACGTCTCCTAGCCCTAGAATTAGAACTTTCCCCCATACTCTTGTTTTTCTGGAGCCGCCTCGCAACCACATAGGCTGTCTTCACAGAAAAGACTCCCGACTAATGTTCTGCCCAAACTATAACATTACTTAACAGCTGAGAGCTTAAGGGGATCCTGAGTATAACTTTAGCCTCCTAAGGAATGAAGACACTGTGAACTTTTTGCACATCCCACCACTTCAAGTCAGGGTCAATGAGCTTTGAGACTTTAGCATCTTCATGCAGCAACCTCCTTGGTGAAATAACTTTATTAGATGTGGGAGTAGGGAGCCATTTATCTTTTCAAATATTTATAGAGTGACCATCTCCAACGCTCCTTCTACAACCTTCCAATAAAATATCTTTCTCTGCAAAAATCCCTTTCCAAGCAAAAGAAGGATTCTTGCCAACAATAGAATGAAGGAAAGAAACGTTTGGAAAATATCTTGCCTTAAAAACCTTATAAAATAAAGAATGTTGATGGTGCAGGAGGCTCCACCCTTGCTTAGCTAAAAGGGCTAGATTAAAATCTTCCAAACTTTGAAACCTCATTCCAGCAACATGTTTGGAATGACAAAGCTTCTCCCAACTAGCCCAATGAATCTTCCTTTTATTGTTATGTTGCCCCCACAAAAAACGAGCCATCATACCTTCTAACTCTTTGCAAAGACCTGCTAGCAACTTAAAGCAACTCATGGCATAAGTTGGAATTGCTTGAGCTACAGCCTTCACCAATATCTCCCGTCCTGCTTGTGAAAGAAGCTTCTCCTTCTAACCTTGTAGTTTCCTCCACACTCTTTCCTTAATATCCAAGAAGGTTTGCTTCTTCAATTTCCCCACAAGAGAGGGTAGCCCCATATATCTCTCATGATATTTGATTGCCTCCACACTCCAAATAGATTTGATGCTCTCTTGAACTCCTCGATTAATATTTTTGCTAAAAAAGAGCGCAGTTTTCTCCATGTTAATCTTTTGGCCGAACGTTTCTTCGTACTCATGGAGGATATGCTGAATGTATAAATTCTTATCTCTAGTTGCGCGACAAAAAAGAAAGCTATCATCTGCAAAAAGAAGGTGGCTAACCCGTGGAGCTCCTCTGCATATATTAAGGCCTGTTCTGCATGTCTCAACAAACAAGTGAATACTTCGGCACATAAAAGGAATAGATAAGGAGAAATAGGATCACCCTGTCGAAGACCTCTAGATGGAATAATTGGGCTTGTCGGAACCCCATTTATTAAAATGGAGTATGATACAGAAGAGATGCATTCCATAATTAACGAAACCCACTTCTGATGGAAACCCAACTTCAACATCACATGCTCAAGAAAACCCCATTTCACTCTATCATAAACCTTGCTCATATCAAGCTTGATGGATATATACCCATTCTTGCCCCCGCTTTGCTGTTTTAAAAAATTGACAGCCTCATATGCCACCAATACATTATCAGTAATTAGCCTACCCGGGACGAAGGCACTTTGATTCTCAGAGATAACATGGGGTAGAACTAGTTTCAAACGGTTTGCCAAAACCTTTGAAATAAGCTTGTATACTACATTACAAAGGTTTATGGGGCGAAAATCAATAATTTTTTCTAGGGTTTTAGTTTTGGGATCAAGACTATATAAGTATGATTAAACTCCCTATGCATACACCCTGAATTTAGAAAAGATAAAACAACATTAGATACATGCTTTCCAACTATGCCAGTATTTCTGAAAAAATAAAAGAGGCATAACATCAGGGCCTAGAGCTTTTGTAGGATGCATTTGTGCCAAAGCAGCTTTGACTTCTTCTATCTTAAACTCTTGTATTAGGTTTGCATTCATCTCCTCTGTCACAATCTTGTCCACTTTATTGAGAATAGGTCCATAATTCAAAGATTGATAGGATGCAAAGTGTCACGACCCGAGCCCAGAATTCGGGGGTTAGCGAAAAGCTAAACCGGTGACACACGTACTCCCGTGCACGTGCACCCAAACCCAGTCCAGATGCACGCACACAAGGGATCTAACACGTGCGAACTAAGCGTACGCGGAAGCTGTACATATCATAGCAAGCAACAAAGGAAAATAAAATAGCGGAAGCCAAAACAAATACGAAACGGAAAAGACAAAGACAAATACACTGAGATAAAACCGAATACACACCAAAATCAATATACACAAAATATACAGAATACAAGTCCAAAGTCCAAAGTCCAAACACAAGCTCTCAAAAACCAAAACGCAAAATAAAAGCCACTGGTATGCAGCACGCACTTGGCAGAAGTGATCAGGCCCACTCTGCCAGACCGGAGGGTGCCTCTACACTCGCCCCTGCAGCCTCCTCGACCGCCGGGGAGCTGGGCAAGGTATCTGTGCCTGCAACACCACAGACAACACAAATGAATACAACGATCCAGCAAATATAAGTAACAGAGATGAAACACTCATAGTATCAAAGCTGAATAAATGACAGAATAATGATTTCAGAATTTCATCTTAGTAAGCTAAGCAAATCGTGCATAGACGTAAAGCATGATATATGAATCAAACATAGAAATACTGACTAAGTGGCTACTACGTTAACCATGTTCTCTCCAATAGAGAGCAGAGCAGAGCAGAGCAGAGGAGAACACCGCTGTCCAGGCCAAAGGTACAACGGGTCTCGGTTCCTGGGTTCCGGGGTCCCAAGACAAAGCAACACTGCAGTTAAAACAGAGATACAGAGATCTACGCCAGAGGTAACCCCGTCGGGTATCCTAGGGCTGAGGCTGAGTAGAGCCAGACTAATACCAATCAAATCAAAGCTAAAGAAAGGAGATTATCCGCTTTGGACTCACCGATGACAAGGACCGGATCTTATCCTCACGTATTAACCTCTGGGCAGAGCCACCAGGGAATACCCAAAAATCAGAGATATACAAAGCCAGAGAATATACAAAGCATAGCATAGATCAAAACAGAGTACAGAGCGAAGAATAATACAGATATACAGAACGAAAGCAAAATGACTGAGGAAATGCATACATAGATTAACAGAGCAGAGGGCAAAACTATAAACAATATGAAATGCATCTCAGATTAATACGGAATCAAGGTTAATTACAAGCCAAGCCTAATCTAGTTGCACCACTATCACTAACCGTGCATGATGATGTAGTTTTAAGTTATTCGATGCACCGTTGCCATCCTAGTGTTGCAATATAATCCTCAAGTGCATCGAAGTCCCTTAAACCAACACCCATGGGGAGGTGCTTAACAGTGATCAACACTCACATGAATAAGTCACAGCCTAACAAACTATTCATGCGCTCCAAAGAATCCATTTGGGCCGGTGTACGGGTATGGTTAACCTGTATTTGAGCCCTACAAGGTCACACCATTAGCCTAAGTTTAACTGATATTTAACAGGTCTTACGGTTTAGCCATGGGTGACCTACGGCTTAGCCGTGGCATCCTACGGCGTAGCCGCAATATGCACTACGGCTTAGCCGTGGTTCCCTTCAGAACACGGCTAAACTGTCAGCTTTTCCACCTCTGATCTGATACATCTCACGGCTGAGCTACAGTCAGTATACGGCTTAGCCGTAGACCAATCCACGGCTTAGCCGTAGCCTCACCGTAGGAGTACTGATATCAGAAAAGTTTCGACTGATCAGAGAATTAATTCACGGCTGGGATACGGTTGGGTCACGGCTAGCTTACGGCTCAGCCGTAGAACAAATTACGGCTTAGCCGTAGCCTAGCCGTAGAACAAATTCAGATTTTCGAGTCTCTGGAAAGCAAACCGTAGAAATTTACGGCTTAGCCGTACAATACAGAATACGAGTTCGGGAAGATTACAGAAACGAAATTTTTGTACAGAAACTGAATAAAACAAGCTCAACTGATTCTCATAGCTTAGAAAATGGCTGTAAAACATTTCTCTAAAGAGAATGAGAATGAATCCAAGCAATCAAACAATACCCATATGTGTTATCAAAACCTGTACTTATACTTGCCTCAAATCTGACAAATCCTCTGAAATCAAGCTCCAAATCCACTAAAATCAAGACAAATCAAAGCAAGAAACCATGCATGAGATGGAAACACAGAAATCAGAGAATGAGAGGTGCAATTGGGAGAAGAAACACAAAGGACCCACTTACCTCAAGCAATACACAAGGATGAGAGAATGGAGAAGAACCCAAATCAAACAAAGGACCCAATCCTCAAACGATCAAGAGAAGGAAAGAAGAGAGAGAGAGAGAACGTGGAGAGCTTCTCCTGGAGTTCCTCTTGCATGCACGATCAAGCAAATGAGCAGGGAGTTGGACATCTGGAACTAACTTATATTTATATATGTTTGGAAGTTAAGTCAAAGTCCGGAGAGTTAAGACTAATTACAGTTCAAGTCACACGAAGGTACATCTTCCCCAATTGACTCCAAACGGATCTGACACAGTTACGGAAATTGTCGAGCTCAACGAAATACATATGCTGACACCAAGATGATGCAAAGATGATATGAGCAAAGCAAAAGCAAAATTACGAAAAAAGGCTTAGAACTACCTATTCCAGGTCAAAGGTCACTCAACTACCTATCCATGACCCAAAACAAGTCCAAAAGAAATAAACAAAACAAAACACACACTAATGAGCCACTAATCCGGCTCAAAGGGGATCGGAGTGTTACATCCTCCCCCACTAGGAATCATTCCGTCCTCGGAATGACTACCTACCTGCGCAAAGAGCTGGGGGTACTGGCGCGCTAGCTGCTCCTCTAGCTCCCAAGTAGCCTCATCCGGACCGTGATGCTCCCACAACACTTTAACCCATCTGATAGTCCTGGTACGGAGAATCTGCTCTCGTGTCCCAACGATGCGAAGCGGACGCTCAACGTAAGTCGCATTAGGCTGAATCTGAATGTCATCGTAGCGAATCACATGGCTCGGATCTGGCACATACTTACGGAGCATCGACACATGGAACACATCGTGAACACCGGAGAACTCAACTGGAAGTGTCAACCGATAGGCTAAATCTCCAACTCGGCTCTTGACTTCGAACGGTCCTACATATCTCGGAGCTAACTTGCCCTTCTGACCAAATCGAACTGTGCCCTTCATCGGAGAAACTTTAAGAAATACCCAATCTCCGACTTGGAATGCCAAAGGTCTCCTCCGAGTATCAGCATAGCTCTTCTGCCTGGACCGAGCAATCTTCAGATTCTCTATCACTTTCTGCACCTTCTCTGTCGTCTCAGCAATGATGGTCGGACCATGGAAACTTCTAGTTCCAACTTCCTCCCAGCACACTGGAGTCCTGCACTTACGTCCGTATAGAGCCTCATATGGTGCCATACCAATGCTCTCATGGAAGCTGTTGTTGTAAGCAAACTCACACAATGCTAGATGCATATCCCATTCCTTCTCAAAGTTCAGCACACTAGCTCTGAGCATATCCTCCAACGTCTGAATGGTACGCTCCGACTGTCCATCAGTCTGGGGGTGGTATGCCGTGCTAAAACTCAGCTTCGTGCCCATAGCTTCCTGAAATGCTCTCCAAAATGAAGATACAAAACGACTATCGCGATCTGACACAATCGATACTGGGGTACCATGCAATCTGACTATCTCGTCAACAAACTTCCTGGCCATCTCCGTGAATGTCATCCCTTTCTTGAACGGAAGGAAATGCGCTGACTTGGTCAATCTGTCCACTATGACCCAGATCGCATTGTTTTTTCTACTGGTCGGCGGAAAACCGGAAACAAAATCCATAGTAATGTGCTCCCACTTCCACTGCGGAGTGTGCAATGGATGCAATGATCCTGGAGGTCGCTGATGATCAGCTTTTACCCTCTGACAGGTCAAACATCGAGCTACGAACCCTGCGATCTCCCGCTTCATATTGTTCCACCAAAATCTATCCTTCAAGTTTCGGTACATCTTCGTACTCCCGGGGTGCATCGCATATCGGGCATCGTGCGCATCTGTCATCAACTTATCCTTCAGCTCGTCCACAGCGGGAACACACAATCTATTCTTGAAGTACAAAACTCCATCTACTAGGCTAAAATCCGGTCGATCTGAAACCCGATCTCTGAACTTCACCAGGAGGGGGTCCTCAAACTGGCGATCCTTGATCTGCTGAATCACCTCAGGCTGAAACACGACAGTAGTAGCTAATGTCACCGAGTCTCCTACCATCTGAACCTCTACAGGCTGATCATGCACAAGCATATAGAATCCTGCTAACACCTGAAGACTGTCTGTCCTCCTGCTGAGTGCATCTGCAACTACATTGCCCTTGCCTGGGTGGTACTTGATCGGAAAGTCGTAGTCTTTGATAAACTCCAACCATCTTCGCTGCCTCATATTCAAGTCATGCTGATCAAACAAGTACTGCAGACTGTGATGATCGGAATGGACCTCGAACTTTACACCGTACAAGTAATGCCGCCACAACTTCAATGCAAATACAATGGCTGCTAACTCCAAGTCATGTGTGGCATAGTTCTTCTCATGCTCCTTCAGCTGTCTGGATCCATAGGCAATCACCTTCTGATTCTGCATCAGTACACAGCCTAGTCCAACTCGAGAAGCATCGGAATAAATCACGAATCCCGCACTACCATCCGGGAGAGTCAACACTGGCGCCGTAGTGAGCTTTTCTTTCAACATCTGGAAACTGCGCTCACACTTCTCTGTCCACTCATACGGGACCTTCTTCCGAGTCAACTGAGTCAGCGGAGCTGAAATCTTCGAGAAGTCCTGCACAAACCTGCGGTAATATCCCGCCAAACCCAGAAAACTCCGAATCTCTGTCACTGATCTAGGACGGGGCCAATGGACTACTGCCTCAATCTTAGCTGGATCCACCATCAATCCATCTCTAGAAATCACATGTCCCAAAAATGCAACTTGCTCTAGCCAGAAATCACATTTAGCCAACTTTGCATACAACTTGTGATCTCGAAGCAGCTGCAATGCCTTCCTCAGATGGTCTGTATGTTCCTCAGCAGTCTTCGAATAGACCAATATGTCATCTATGAAGACCACAACAAACTGGTCCAAGAAGGAAGTAAACACCCTATTCATCAATGCCATGAAAGCTGCGGGTGCATTCGTCAAACCAAACGGCATGACAAGGAACTCGTAGTGTCCATACCGAGTCCTGAAAGCTGTCTTCGGAACATCCTCATCCTTCACCCTGAGCTGGTGATATCCTGACCTCAAGTCAATCTTAGAGAAGTAAGCTGCACCCTGAAGTTGATCGAACAACTCATCAATCCTAGGCAATGGATATTTGTTCTTGATAGTCACTTTGTTCAATTGCCTATAGTCAATGCACATCCGGAAACTGCCATCCTTCTTCTTGACGAACAAAACAGGTGCTCCCCAAGGTGAAACACTCGGGCGTATAAACCCTTTATCCAACAGATCCTGCAACTGTTTCTTCAATTCCAACAACTCTGCAGGTGCCATACGATATGGAGCTCTACTGATAGGTGCTGTACCTGGTACCACGTCAATAGCAAATTCTACCTCCCGAACTGGTGGCAACTCTGGCACATCTTCCGGAAAGACATCCGGAAACTCGCTGACTACCGGAATCTCACTGAGCTGTCGCTGATCTTTCTTCTCTGAAATGAATGCAAGAAATCCCTCACATCCCCTACGAAGCATCCTGTCTGCTTTACAAGCAGAGATCACACGTCTTGGGCACTTCATCTGGCTGCCCTCAAATCGGAATCCGCTGCCCAAATCAAAGTAGATAGCCTTACTGTAGCAATTGATACACGCATGATATCTCGCAAGCCAGTCCATACCAAGGATCACATCAAAATCCAGTGTCGTGAGCAACACGAGGTCTACTGGGAGCTGATGACCAGCTATCCGCACATCACACTGAGGGTAAAACACACTGCACTCCACCCGCTTACCAACCGGAGTGGATACTAACAACAAGTAGGGAAGTGGTGTAGGTCGCTGTCGAAGCTGCACAGCAAAATGGGGTGCTACGTACGAACGCGTAGACCCTGAGTCAAATAAAGCTAAAGCTTCTGCATCAGAAATTAAAATTTTACCTTCCACTACCGTGGCCTCCTCCGCGCCCTCATGCGTAGCAGCATAGGCTCGGGCTGTCTGGCGGTTCTGCTTCTGGCCTGGGCGAGCTGGCTGGGATCTGCCCTGTGAGGTAGGTCCTGTCTGTCTCGTCTGTGGAGAGGACTGAAACTTCGGGCATTGGGCCCGCCTGTGGTCCGTAGAGCCACACCCGAAACAAGCCCCACTCTTCCTCCAACATCTATCGGTGGGGTGATCCTTCCCACAGTGACTGCAAACCACCTGAGAACTGCTCGAACTGCCCTGCTTACCCTTGAACTTCTTCTGGAACTGACTTCTACCACTGAAACCTGCTGCCCTCTTAGCCTCTGTTCGCTCCTCCTCAAAGATGGCCTCTGCATCATAAGCCCTGTCAATAGCGTCATCCAAGGTAGCCGGCCACATACAAGCAACCACGTGGCGCTTATGTCTCGGATTCAGGCCGTTGACGAAGCGAGTCACTTTCTTATGCTCTGTGTTCACCATGTCCTCTGCGAAATGAGACAACTCTGTAAACCTGTGTACATAATCTGCAACTGACATCTGTCTCTGCTGAAGGTTGAAGAATTCCACTTCCTTGGCTCGCTGAATATGGAGAGGCATGAACTTACGACGGAATTGCTGCTTGAAGGTCTCCCAAACTGTGGCACTGGGCATAGTCTGAAATGAGGTCTTAACACTCCTCCACCATGTCTTGGCTACACTCCGAAGCATAGAGGCTGTGAGAACTACCTTCTGCTTGTTACTGCACACGATCGTATCAAAAAGCTCTTCAGTCTGCTCCAACCATTGCTCAGCCTGCAATGCATCTTCTATCCCATGAAACTCGGTCGCCCCTCGCTTACGGAACTTGTCGAAAAGAGCATTAGGATCTGATTCCTTGGGCTGGAAAATCACTTGCTGATCTATACGAGGTGATGCTACTGCGGCAGCCTGACTCTGTCTATCTACCATGGATGCCATCTGCGCCTGTAATGATTGCATAGACTGCATCATCATCATCATCCGCTCCTCACTACTGATGTGTGGGGGTACTGATCCACTATCACCGTTATGGCCCTGTTGATTCTCATCTCGAGATCCTGATCCTGATGCCATCCTGCAAAAAGGAAAAGAAACACAACACACAATATAAAAGGCCCTGAGTTAGTCAAACCCCAAATCAACATATGAGACCTCGAGTCAAATAGTTGATATCGTTATCTCACCACGATCTTAGATGCCTACATGCTTATAACTAGCATGCTCTGATACCATACAATACGTATGTCACGACCCGAGCCCAGAATTCGGGGGTTAGCGAAAAGCTAAACCGGTGACACACGTACTCCCGTGCACGTGCACCCAAACCCAGTCCAGATGCACGCACACAAGGGATCTAACACGTGCGAACTAAGCGTACGCGGAAGCTGTACATATCATAGCAAGCAACAAAGGAAAATAAAATAGCGGAAGCCAAAACAAATACGAAACGGAAAAGACAAAGACAAATACACTGAGATAAAACCGAATACACACCAAAATCAATATACACAAAATATACAGAATACAAGTCCAAAGTCCAAAGTCCAAACACAAGCTCTCAAAAACCAAAACGCAAAATAAAAGCCACTGGTATGCATGCACGCACTTGGCAGAAGTGATCAGGCCCACTCTGCCAGACCGGAGGGTGCCTCTACACTCGCCCCTGCAGCCTCCTCGACCGCCGGGGAGCTGGGCAAGGTATCTGTGCCTGCAACACCACAGACAACACAAATGAATACAACGATCCAGCAAATATAAGTAACAGAGATGAAACACTCATAGTATCAAAGCTGAATAAATGACAGAATAATGATTTCAGAATTTCATCTTAGTAAGCTAAGCAAATCGTGCATAGACGTAAAGCATGATATATGAATCAAACATAGAAATACTGACTAAGTGGCTACTACGTTAACCATGTTCTCTCCAATAGAGAGCAGAGCAGAGCAGAGCAGAGGAGAACACCGCTGTCCAGGCCAAAGGTACAACGGGTCTCGGTTCCTGGGTTCCGGGGTCCCAAGACAAAGCAACACTGCAGTTAAAACAGAGATACAGAGATCTACGCCAGAGGTAACCCCGTCGGGTATCCTAGGGCTGAGGCTGAGTAGAGCCAGACTAATACCAATCAAATCAAAGCTAAAGAAAGGAGATTATCCGCTTTGGACTCACCGATGACAAGGACCGGATCTTATCCTCACGTATTAACCTCTGGGCAGAGCCACCAGGGAATACCCAAAAATCAGAGATATACAAAGCCAGAGAATATACAAAGCATAGCATAGATCAAAACAGAGTACAGAGCGAAGAATAATACAGATATACAGAACGAAAGCAAAATGACTGAGGAAATGCATACATAGATTAACAGAGCAGAGGGCAAAACTATAAACAATATGAAATGCATCTCAGATTAATACGGAATCAAGGTTAATTACAAGCCAAGCCTAATCTAGTTGCACCACTATCACTAACCGTGCATGATGATGTAGTTTTAAGTTATTCGATGCACCGTTGCCATCCTAGTGTTGCAATATAATCCTCAAGTGCATCGAAGTCCCTTAAACCAACACCCATGGGGAGGTGCTTAACAGTGATCAACACTCACATGAATAAGTCACAGCCTAACAGACTATTCATGCGCTCCAAAGAATCCATTTGGGCCGGTGTACGGGTATGGTTAACCTGTATTTGAGCCCTACAAGGTCACACCATTAGCCTAAGTTTAACTGATATTTAACAGGTCTTACGGTTTAGCCATGGGTGACCTACGGCTTAGCCGTGGCATCCTACGGCGTAGCCGCAATATGCACTACGGCTTAGCCGTGGTTCCCTTCAGAACACGGCTAAACTGTCAGCTTTTCCACCTCTGATCTGATACATCTCACGGCTGAGCTACAGTCAGTATACGGCTTAGCCGTAGACCAATCCACGGCTTAGCCGTAGCCTCACCGTAGGAGTACTGATATCAGAAAAGTTTCGACTGATCAGAGAATTAATTCACGGCTGGGATACGGTTGGGTCACGGCTAGCTTACGGCTCAGCCGTAGAACAAATTACGGCTTAGCCGTAGCCTAGCCGTAGAACAAATTCAGATTTTCGAGTCTCTGGAAAGCAAACCGTAGAAATTTACGGCTTAGCCGTACAATACAGAATACGAGTTCGGGAAGATTACAGAAACGAAATTTTTGTACAGAAACTGAATAAAACAAGCTCAACTGATTCTCATAGCTTAGAAAATGGCTGTAAAACATTTCTCTAAAGAGAATGAGAATGAATCCAAGCAATCAAACAATACCCATATGTGTTATCAAAACCTGTACTTATACTTGCCTCAAATCTGACAAATCCTCTGAAATCAAGCTCCAAATCCACTAAAATCAAGACAAATCAAAGCAAGAAACCATGCATGAGATGGAAACACAGAAATCAGAGAATGAGAGGTGCAATTGGGAGAAGAAACACAAAGGACCCACTTACCTCAAGCAATACACAAGGATGAGAGAATGGAGAAGAACCCAAATCAAACAAAGGACCCAATCCTCAAACGATCAAGAGAAGGAAAGAAGAGAGAGAGAGAGAACGTGGAGAGCTTCTCCTGGAGTTCCTCTTGCATGCACGATCAAGCAAATGAGCAGGGAGTTGGACATCTGGAACTAACTTATATTTATATATGTTTGGAAGTTAAGTCAAAGTCCGGAGAGTTAAGACTAATTACAGTTCAAGTCACACGAAGGTACATCTTCCCCAATTGACTCCAAACGGATCTGACACAGTTACGGAAATTGTCGAGCTCAACGAAATACATATGCTGACACCAAGATGATGCAAAGATGATATGAGCAAAGCAAAAGCAAAATTACGAAAAAAGGCTTAGAACTACCTATTCCAGGTCAAAGGTCACTCAACTACCTATCCATGACCCAAAACAAGTCCAAAAGAAATAAACAAAACAAAACACACACTAATGAGCCACTAATCCGGCTCAAAGGGGATCGGAGTGTTACACAAAGATTCTTGAAAAAATAACTAACAATCTCCTCCTCCATCTGCCCATCCTCGCACCACACACCATTGGGACTCATGACCCCCCGAATAGTATTCCTCCATCTCCTTTGTGAAGCTTTGTGATGGAAAAAACTCGTATTTTGGTCCCTTTCACTAAGCCACAAGGCCTTGGAACACTGCCGCCACATTATTTCTTCCCTCTCAATCAAATCATTAACCTCTTGCTTAACCCCCTTCATCGCAAGCATTGTAGCCTCACTTGGAATCAGTTCATTGAGATGATGTAACTCCATCCTCTTATGTCTTAACTTTTCTTGAACATTACCAAAATTTAACCTATTCCACTGTGCAAGACTTAGTCGGCACTTGCGTAAGGAGGCACACACTGTTGGCATACCAATTTGCCGGGTTTCTTGGTTCCACACGCTATCAATTGTTCCCTCACACTCCATATTCCCAACCCGCATTGCTTCAAACTGGAAAATTCCTCTCCTTACCCTTTGTTTCCTTTGTCTCCCACTCGAATCAAGTATTACGGGAAAATGATCCGAGGAAGAAACCAAACAATGTCTAACCTCTTTATCAGGATTCATAATTGACCACTCCATATTTGCCACATATCTATCCAACCGTGCTATAAAATTTTCATCTCCTCCTCTTTGATTACACTACATATAAGGGGGCCCTCAAAATCCTAAATTAAGGAATTGGCAGTAGTCTAAAGTATACCGAAACTCCTCCATTTAGTTAGCAAGCCTCATCCTCCCACCAATTTTTTCATCGGTGTTGGTTATCTCATTAAAATCTCCAAAGCATATCCAAGCACGACTTCCTCTAGATTTCAACGAACATAATAGGTCCCAAACTTGTTTCCTCTTGGAAGCGTCAGGATGTCCGTACACACTAGTAATTCTCCATTGGTTCCCTTTCTCCCAGTCATCTGCTAAAGCATCAATATGATATGAGGAAAAACTAGAGATTTGAACCTGAGTCTCCTTTCTCCTTAGCATCGCAATCCCACTGTTTCTGTGTCACAACCCGAGCCCAGGGTTCGGGGGTTAGCAAAAGCCAAACCTAATGACACACGTACTCCCGTGCATGCACACGTAGACCGAGTCTAAATGCACACGCACAAGGGAACGTTCACACGTGCCAAACATGTACGCGGAAGCTGTAAATATCAGAAACATTAAACTAACAGTGCAAGAAGAGGATACCAAGGACGAACTGACATAATTACATATGAAGTGTTACAAAAAGAACAAAATAACATATACAATCTGACATATACACAAGTCTGAGATCCTCAAAAAAAAAAAAAAATACAACAAGAACAAGACTCCGATGCAATGCATGCCAGGAACGCTCTCCCGTGGAGTGATCACATCCACTCCTCTAGGCCTGATGGGGCCCCGGGGGTCTCATCTGGAGTCTGGCCGACCGGCGAGGGTTCGGCAGGGGTATCTGGGCTTGCAACACCAAAAACAACTGTGAATACGAAGATTCAGCAAAGTATAAACCATAGCAAGTTAACACACGCTGTGTCTAATAGAATAAAGAACATCATGTGATTAAAGAAGGCAATTTCGTATACTAGGCTATCATGCAAGAGGAAATATGCTATGCAAATCAATGGATACGTGCTGTGTACATACTAGTGGCTACTACATTACCATATGCTCCCAAAAGAGGGATCTTATAACATGCAAAGAACACCATTGTCCGGGCCAGGGTACAATGGGTCTCGGTTTCCTGGGGTCCAGTTCCCCAAGACGTATCCTTACTGCAGCAAGTCCATATAACTATACCAAATTCACCCCGTCGGGATCCTAAGGCTGAGGCTAAGTAGTGCCTGACCATACAGAGTCAATCATGGAAACCCTGAGTAGATCGTGACAACATATCATACGTGCATATCTGTGAGTGAGCATATCATACAGGCATACTCAAGGTAAGTAATCACAATGTGAAAGTAAAGTAACGGAATACAAGTAATCATGTCAGAGCGTAGAGGTTAATACTCGAATGCAATATGTTATGCAACAAATCATGCGAAATCGAATCATCTTAAGTTACAAACAAATTCTAATCTAATTATCCAGTGTTTCTAACCGTGCATGATGATGTAGTTTTAAGTTATTCGATGCACCGTTGTCTAGTGTTGCATTGAATCGAGCGGTGCATGAAGTTCCTTAAACCAACACCCATGGGGAGGTGCTTAACATCCGGATAACGAACATGAATGATTCGCAACCCTCGAGATCATTCACGCATTGTGTCATATTCCGTTGGGCCGGTTTAGGTGCTCTACATTCTATCATGAAGGCCATATCGGTCTTTCCCTTACACCTATCCTTATCCAATTTTTGTGTGCATACGGCTTAGCCGTGTGTGTGCTACGGCTTAGCCGTGTGTGGTCTACGGCTTAGCCGTGGCTGGGCCGTAGAAGGTCTGCCAATTTGCATACTCTCAGTTAAATCCAAAAATGGACTCTGTATTGTTCTACGGCTGGGCCACGGCTGAGCTTCGGCTTAGCTGTAGGGCAATCCACGGCTTAGCCGTGCCCTAGCCGTAGAGGAAAACTTAGTTTTTCCCCTCTCTGGACTTTGAGCCGTAAGAGGCATACGGCTTAGCCGTACCTGCACGAAATCAGAATTCTGAAGCACATACAGAAAATCTGGGAAAGCATCAAAATTGCAATTTTTCCAATGGAGATAGACAAATACTAATCGAATGAGTAATCAAATGGGCTGTAAACACATTTTTCCATATCAATTCTAACCAAATCAATTGCATACCAACATGGGTTCTCACAAGTTATGGTTATACTTGCCTTGATTGGAATTCAATGACACACTTGTTGTCCTAAAGCCCAAACACAACCTAACACACATCAAACCACATGCATGCATGAGAATTGGGATCATAGACCCACCATGCAAATGAGAAACAAGAAGGAGAAGAGATAGAGAAGGGAGATGAGAGAATGGAAAGGGTTCCAACTCACCTTACATGCAAGAACCCAAACTTCCTCTAGCTCGATGGAGGAGAGAATTCAAGAGAAGAGAATTCAAGTGAGAGAGATTTCCACGTGCAGTTGAGGAAGAAAAGAGAGAGAACGTGGGTTGATCGATGGATGAGGTATATATAAAAGTTAATGGGTTGTCCAAATTGCAAGAGAGTCCAAGTGATAATTCTATTTTCAGTTTGAGTCAAATCCAGGTCCAATCGAATCACACGACATCGGTTGCAAATGACGTAGTTACGAAAGTTAACGAGCTCAACGAAAGACACGTGTTGACATCAAGATGATGCAAAAATGACCATGCCTTAGAAAAGCTAAAATTACAAAAAAGGGCTTGGTCTACTTAATCCAGGTCAAACTCAACCCAACTACCTATTCATGACCCGCAACGAACACCAAAACATAAACAAAACACGATTAGCAACGAAAACAAGATTAACTAGCTGCTAAACGAGGTCAAGCTGGGTCGGAGTGTTACATTCTGCCAATACAATCTGCTGCAACCATACCATAAAACCCAAGCTGGAACTTAATGCTACTCATCTCTTGGGAACACAATTTGGTTTCGGTCAAAAAAACAATTTCAGGATCTTCTCTACGAACTAATTCACGAAGAAAAGGAATTGCTCATGGTTTCCCAAGCCCACGGGAGTTCCAACCGAGGATTTTCATTGTTGTTGGCGGGGCTGAGAGTTAGCCTCTGCCAATAAAAAACTAATCTCTGCCATATCAACATCATGGTTAAACTTATTCCGTTTTCCTACACTCCCAACACTGCATATATCTGAATGTCCTTCGCTGAACTGCCTCTTACTTTTCGTGGAATTGACCATCAGGTTTCCCACATCCTCTCTATGGTTACCTCTAGCCAGGAGTTTCCATTTAAGCTTCGTAGCACTTGTCGTCTTGAGAGAAGACGAAGAGGGCCCCTCAAATAATGTTGCATAACAAGAACTGCGGTAATCAAGGTTTACATAATTTTGGAGTTTTTGACTTTTACGAAGTGGAATGTGGGCTCACCCATTGCAACTTAAGAACTCATTCTTAATAATTAAAACAAATGTCTTAAAGTTCTAGCTTTATAGGACACCTTTTTGTAATTTTAAAGAACTATTCATAAATAATCACAAATTTTAAGGTCAAAGTTGCAAATCAGTTGAGCTGACTCGACTTGAGTGGGACCAAGTTGTTCTGCCACTCCAAGTTTTGGAACCTGTCATCACATTTTTAACAGGTTACTATACATGCACCTCTCACCATCTTTTAATAGAACGAGAGATTGACTTTTGACTTTTAAAAAAAATAGTAATAAAGAATAGTTGATTTTTAGATCTTATACTTTTGGATAAGCGCTCTCTTCTCTTCTTCTCTTTTAAAATTGGCTATTCACTTTGAATTCACTTTATAAGTGAATTACCAGATGGGTCCTTGAGATTATTTATTTGCATATATTTACATATGCAAACACTATACATGTAATATTTACATATCAATGTGTTCGTGTTGGACTCATTCATGTGTATAATTATTACAAATCTCACACCTCAATGAGGCACCCATAAGTTTCTGCTTAGGAGAGGCCCAATTAGTGCCTTCTATTTTTCGCAACGCTTATGGACAAATCTATACATAAAGGTGTCTAGTTTTTTATTGACCCATTATACTTCAAAATGTTTACTTTCATGTTTTAATTTGTGAACAGCTTGTTCAATGTGTTTGAGACTCACCATTTCTATTGTAGGAAGGTTTTGGGATCCTGAAGTTTACTAAATTATATATACAAACTAATATCGTAGATCCCTTGTTACCCTTTCTCTTTTTACGTCATAGCATTTATTCATATGAAAATGGTGCTTCCAAGCTAATATGATAATCTATTTCTCACAGGTAAACATAACTATGTATCAATTTTTACATAATGTGGATAAAAAACAAATGAGCCCTATATATAGAAATTTGGGATTTTAGGCTTTTTATATTTGTCAACTCTTACAAATATTCAGTTGCTTTTATTTAAGATACATACTTAGGGTCTCTTGCTCATGCTGCCCTTTTGCTCTTCCTCTCCCTCCTTATCTCGTAGTTACTGCAAGTCTGATTTAAGCAATCTTCTACTGTCCCTCTTCCTTGCATCTTTTTTTTTCTTTTTTCTTTTTTTTTAGCTAATTTGGGTTAGAATTGTGTGGGTTGGATGGGCGACATAACAGAGGATTTTGGTGCTTGAAAATCCATAGTGGGGCCCACGTGATGATACCATTGATATTGAATCCCATCACAAGAATTCACTTCAATAAGAGTGAGCCCCACCACTAGATTGAGATCGCGTAGTTCCTCTCCTCCTTCGGCTTGGGTTAAAAAATTTGGAAGTGCGACATCCTTGAACTCCACGGTGGGGTCTACATAATAATAAACCGAGTTATTGATCATAAATTACAACGCCACCCTCCAACTGGAATTTGAGGGTATATACCATAACTGATGATGGGATTTTAGCTAACCCAACCTCAAACCCAAGCCTAGTAGCAAGTAAACTTTGTTGCTTTTTAAACTTTTTTATTTTCTTCCCTAGCAGCAAGTAATCCTTGTCGCTTTTTGAAGAGAAATTCATAAATAAGGCCTTAAAGTTTGACTTATTTCAAGAAAGGACATATGTTTCAAAACTTTTCAAATTAATTATTATATTTTTCAGTAAATTTTCAATTGAGGACATTCTGTAATTTAAAATACTTTTTGGCTGACCCAACCTTAAACTCGACCCTAGTAGCAAGTAAACATTGTCACTTTTTAAACCTTTTTATTTTCTTCCCTAGTAGCAAGTAAACTTTGTCTCTTTATAAATGGAAATTTTAAATAAGGCCTTAGGTTTTGACTTATTTCAAGAAAGGACATATGTTTCAAAACCTTTCAAATTAGTTCCTAAGTGTTTTACTTAATTTTCAGTTAAGGACATCTTGTAATTTCAAGTACTTTTTAGCAACTTTTTTCTCTCAATTTCTTAAAAAACCAAAATTATCTTTCATTTAAAGCTATGACATGGTTTCAGTGTCCACTACATGTAGGATCACCATGAGGATGCTAGTTGTCCTTGCTCACCATGATAATGTAGGAGAAAGAATATAGTATAACTGAATAAGGGTTTTATTTCTATAAGATCCCAGTCCAATTTAATGATATTTAATTACTTCAAAAATTATTTGTGAAATAAATAATGAAAATAATTGAATTTGGGAAAATCAACCCACATTGAACAATTAGGGCATGAACAAGATCAAGGCCTGATTTTTGAATTATAGCACCTATTTATAATTTTTTAGAATGATGAGGGGTTTTTTGTAATTTCAAAACCTAATCAATATGGAGCTCGATGAATAAAAAAATTAATTTCGAAGAAACGAAAACCCATCCAAGTTCATCCAATGCCTTGAGGAAACACTTTAAGCTAACTCATATTACTTGTAGAATGAGGGCCACATGTATGACATATAAATCAAATATAAAGGAAGTTTCCACATGTGTCGGTGTGTATGGGAGTTATATATATGGGAGCTCTATTGAAGAAGGAAGAGGTTTTTTTTTCATTGAACTCCAAGTTACAATGGGAATGTGGCTAGATACTCTATAAATACAATCCCAACTCCCTTCCCCCAGTCTCACAAGCAAATCAATCTCTTGCCCTGTCTCTAGTTATTCCCTTTCTATGGAGCCCTAAGGAATTTGGGGAAACGTGAGGATAAGCTTGAGATCAAATTAGGGTTCTTTGTGATTTAGGAATTTTGACAATCTGGCGACCAAGACAAGTGCATAAACTCAAATTTTTTGTCTATTTTATGATTTTATCAGCGAATTAGATTTATATACAATTTTCCTTTGAAACTTGGATTTCGGATGGTGAAATCCCTAAATTTACTTCAATCTATGTATTTCTATATAGACTGTTCTATGTAGAATATACTGAGTTTTGGCTTATTCAATGTTGTTAAGACCTAAATCCATGAAATTTTCTGGACTGCTACTGTTTTGTCGACTAGAAAATGAATCTTATGGTTGAGTTACAAACCTACTACTTTTTAATCCTTGGAAACCTTACAAGCTTGTATATGTTCATCATATGACTGGTAGGTAGTCTTTCCACCCATATTCCTCTAAAATCCATGACAGCCATCAGATATTCTGATTTACAGGTTACATATAGATTTTCAAAATTAATTGTGGGGGTCTTGGGTTTAAACCTTCTTCCCATACACTTAGAATTCTGTGAATTTATGTGGTAATATTTGTAGGAATGTTGTAGGTTAGAATTGCCTCAATTCAGTCACAAATCCCAGCTTGAATAGGACTTTTGCAGAATCAGGTTGTCATACAGCACTTAGGTCGACAGAGTTGTGAGTGCTGTGCTGTTCTGTTTTTTAGCACTAAGTAGTTTTTTAAAAATTACAAATAAAGCCCTTTGCTTTAGGTTAAAATACTATTAGGCCCATGATACTTACTATCTCTATCTCTACAATTTAAGAACTATTATGTGGGGTTCTAAAATTTTAAGAATTACTACTAAGGACTTGTTTACCTTTGCTTTTGTAATTGAGACTTTCCTTAAATAATATTAACCATCTTTAGTAACCCCTGTGGATTGTTATTGGAGACATGGAAGCCTAAATCATGTAATCATGGCATTGATCATACATGGGTTAAATTAGTAAGTGATGTTACATGATTTGACACCCACCGAATTATCTTGAAGTGGTTATGGAAACCTAAGGGTCTGGCGTCATATTTTCTTGTTATATGATAAACAAAGCTTTAAGTTTTTGCCTTGTCTAAAAAAAGGACACATGTTGCAAAACTTTCAAATTAGTCCCTAAGTTTTCAAGTAAATTTTTAATTAGGTACATTCAACAATTTAAAGGTATTTTCTGATGACTTTTTCTCTCAATTTTCTTAAAATACTAAAATTACCCTCCATTTAAAGCTATGACATGGCTTCGGTAGCCATCATATGTAGGATCGCCATGAGGACGCTAGTTGTCCTTCATCATTGTGATGATGTAGGAAAAGGAAATGAAGAGAACACAGAGGAATTGAATGAGGGTTTTATTTTTATTTCAATGAAGGAAACTTTGAGTATTTTTAAAAAATTGAAGGAGAAAGTTGCCAAAAAATAGCTTCAATGAACGGATGTCTTTTATTGAAAATTTCTGGTAAAATATAGGGACTAACTTGAAAGATTTTGAAGCATGTGTCCTTTTTTGAAGCAGGGCAAAAAATTAAGGCCTAGTTTGAAAAGTTTCTCCCTTTTTAAGCCTCTTTAATTTCTTCCTCCGCAAGAAGTTGTGAGTCGGCTTCCATCTATTTATCTCTCTTCATCTCTCTTGCTTTGCTCTGTTTTAGGGTTTTCGTCGAACATCTGATCTGCAAGCAATGGAAGATGTAAATGCTCCCCATTCCATGGGTACTACCATCATTGGAGTCACCTATGATGGTGGTGTCGTCCTTGGAGCTGATTCCAGAACCAGCACTGGTAACAACATTATATCATCGCTTTCTCTCTCTCTCTCTCTCTCATTGATAATCAAACCCGCTTTTCCTCTTCATTCATACTCGTTTGTTTGTTTGGTTGGTTGTTCATCATTTTCTTAACTGGGAAATCAGGGCATGTGTGGGTCTACCCACCCAGTGGAAGATCTTCATCGATTTCATCTTTGGGGAATAAGAATTAGCACCCATGAATCTCCACCTAACACTTGATTCTGTTCGCTCTTGTGGTTTGTGTGGAAAATAATTTGAGGATGTGGGATTTGGGGTTGACCCAGATGATGATTTATTTGGGGTTTATATTTGAATTTGACAAGGTGGTTGCATTCCTGCTATTAGGTATGTATGTCGCGAACAGGGCGTCGGATAAGATCACGCAGCTGACTGATAATGTCTACGTGTGTCGGTCCGGATCGGTAATGCGATTCTAATCCTTCTTCCTTACCTATATGAGTAGTTTTGTGTTGATTTTGTATGTAAGAGTCTTTTTATCTGAAAGGTTCTTAATTTGTCTTTCACTTGCATTTAGATGAATGAATGCATTGAGGAGCCATTGTTATTTAGTTCTGGATTTGAGCATGCCCCAACTCAAGTCTCGCTCAATCGCGGGGATATTGCAATTTCTATTCTTCACTCAGCAGCCCTGCAATGGAACTGCTGGTGTCACCTGCTTTTTTCTTCTTTCTTGTTAATGGATTGCTCTTGAATGTGATTGGTGGTTTTGCCATATGAGATCAGTCTATATAACAAAATTGGTCATGGTTTTTGTGTCCTTAAGTAGATGTTGTTTCTGTTTTTGCAGAACGAAAATATTTTGCACTTCTTTGCTTGACTTCATCTTCAAATGCATTTCTTGATTTATATATACATGTGTAGTTTTAGAAATGTCCTAATTCTTGGTGAGACGCTTAATGTGCGTGCTTGCTGTAAATATGGACAGAAAGTTATTGGTGTCTTTAGGTGGGCATGCTGTGAGGATAGGGTGCTCATAAAGAATCTCCACACATTGCATAACATGGAAAGATTTCTCTCTCAACTTTTCAATTTTCATTCGGGTTTCAAATTTCGCAGTTTTCTGTTTCCACCTGTGTCCATCGAAAATAATTCCTTTATGCCTTCACAGTGTGTTATAGAGACAAAAATGGGGTTGCTTACCTTTTGGGCTAGTTTAATTCACATGGATCAAGTTTGGACGATAGTAAGACCTCCATTTGGCCAGTTCTTGTTGAGAAAAACGAGCTCAATTCTGAAAACTAATGGTGGGGTTCTTAAAAAAGTCAGTTGGATGTAAATCATCTTTCATCCAGGGTTCATTTAACTCCTATGATTATGAAGAAGCCTTCATTTTAACCTAAAACTGAACTGAAAAGGTTTTTATGCTACAGAGAAACTGTTTGTTTTTTTTTTTTTCCCTATTGTTTTCTTTTTCTCTTCTTTCCTTTTCTCTTTCTAAGAAGCTTTTTGAAAATTTTTTTTTGTCCCACTCAGACCTGCCTGACACATGAGTCAGGCAGGCCCTTCTGGTTTTCATATATTTTAGTCTTGTAAGTACTAAAACATCCTTATGAACACTTCCTCATGAATACTTTCTTTTGTGGTGTTGCTGTATTCGCTTGGTAATTTACTTATCCCTCTACGGATGGTTACATGACCTGAGATTACTGGCAATTTTTGTTATTCCATTTGCTGCTTTAACTTTTTCTTATTTCGTTTATGCATTTGTGAAAATTTTCAGGCAGCAGATTCTCAAATTGTTTCTGATTATGTCCGATACTTTCTCCATCAGCATACGTGAGTTGATTCATGTCTCGTGTAACTTGGTTAAGTTGCTTTTTACAAAATGTTGTTTCTCATCTCTGTGCCTAATATGTTGGGGGAGAAGTGATCTGCTTGTAGTTAATATTTATACTGTTAGTCATGCGGTGGCATGTTCAGCATTATATTATGTATGCACTGACCTGCTTCTTGCTTATCATTGTTGTTTGTAGAATTCAACTTGGGCAGCCTGCAACCGTCAAAGTGGCTGCTAACTTGATCAGGCTATTGTCATATAGTAACAAGGTATTTTGACCTTTATTTGTCTGAATAAATGCTATATACTGGAACTGGACCGTTTAAATGCTCATGGAGAACTTCAGTGCTTTAATAGTTTCAATTGTTGTAGAAGACACCCTATCAATTGAGCCTTGGAGAACTGAAGGAAACTTTTTGTAACCTTCTGGTCTTCTTGCTGTTGGAAAAAGGATTTCTTGTGGGATTGGTAGCTAAAGATGATTGTGCTTTCCAGTAGATGGGAGAGGTTGAAGCTACCACCGAAAATTGCAGAATTGAGGTGGAGAATATGAAGGAAAAAAAATAATTGGCCATCAGAATGAGGGTGCAAGTTTGAATAAAGAGATCCATTGTGTTTAGAGTCATTTTATTTCTATATATGGAGTAAAAAAATTGCTGTTGGATATTGTAGATGGGGAACAAAAGAAGAGATATATAGTATTTAGAGTCATCATAGTCATGAGTCATGTCTATCTTTTATTTTTTAGTTGAATTCAATAGAAATTCCTAGTTGTGATTTTTGAGAATAGTTTCTTTTGAAGCTTGTTCCATACTGGTCTTTCTATTTTAAAGTTCATTCCTACTTTATGAACTTGGCAGAATATGCTAGAAACTGGGCTTATTGTTGGTGGATGGGACAAGTATGAAGGGGGCAAAATATACTCAGTGCCCTTAGGAGGAACATTATTGGAGCAACCATTTGCCATTGGAGGTGTGTCACTGCTCACTACTTTTGAAGTTCTGTTTTGCTTAATTGTTAAAGTACAACTTTTATGTATAAAACTTTTATTTTGTTTTTTACTTTTTTAAGGGCATTCGGCAAGTATGATGTTATGGAAAATATTCTGTTAGCTGCATAGAGTAATAACTTCTTTGGGGGCTTAAATCTTATGGCAAGCAAGTAAAAAAAGAAGTATCTCATGCTAAATCTTAAGGGGTCATTTATTTGCCCTCATTTATACATGTAAATGATTTACATGTATGATCTGATGCATAAATGAATTGTGCAAATGGTGTGTGAAGGAGCCCATTTTCACATCTCAAGAGGTGGTAAGATGTTCATGCCTCACTGTTACTGGATGGTGGTACAGTCTGGAATGCCCAGACAGGTTTTGGGTTCGAACAATAGTTGTCAATTCTGTTCTGGCCTCATTCCAATGTTGCCTGTTTAGTAGAATGTTATGGTGTTCTGGTTATTTTTCGGAGTTATGTTTCTGAAAGATGTGATTGACAAATGAAAAATATAAAATAAAAAACTAACATTGAAAAAACATTAAAAGAATGTAAAATAGGGGAAAAGAGCAGATTTCATTATTAAAAAAAAAGATTTCATAAGTAAATCAATATTTAAAATGAATATTTAAAATGTAAACGACAAAAGCTCTAAATTTTAAGCATATGGATTATGGACATATTTTCATAGCATATTTATTGTTTCAGTGCATGCACCATAAAAAAAAAGAAGATATAATGGCTTTTGGCAGAAAGAGAAAGAAAGGGGGAAAAAAGATACAATGGCAGGAATCTTTTCAGAGGGTGTTCCACTCTGCCTAGACCAAATCTGGAATGTTTCGGCCAATTCCCCGACTGTCATCATCATTATTTTTAGTATACTTTTTGGGGCCTTGAATTCATAATTTGAGCTGTCTATCTTCTTTATAGGGCTAAGAAACCCTAAGATGTTTAATTTCATATGTTAAAATCTTCATGGATTTTGAGAAATCTGTGAAAAGTTTTAAAATACCCCAACATATAGTTCTAATTTCTGCACCTCCGTGGGCCTCCATTTCATGACTTGAGCTGTTCACATTTAGTTTCATGCCATCATGGATTTTGAGAAATTTGTGAAAAATGTTCAAAAAATGCCAACACATTTAAAACCAATTGATGCATGTATGTACTCATTTACTTGTGAAAATGGTGATTTTGACAAACATGGTAATGCGTTTCAAATGTATAACGTTGCATATGTTACAAATCCCATTTTCCCATTCCATGCGTAGAAGGCAAATGACCCCTCATCGGTTTGGTGAAAAAAGGGGTAGGGTTTCATGCTAACCATGAATCATATATGCTAAGAGGGAATAAAAAGAGGAAGGATCTTATGCTAAAAGAAGGCTGGTGAGTGGTAACTCAATGATCTGGTAGATCTCCGAAGAAAAAGGCTAGTAACTAACAAAAGCGTATAATATGGTTGAAACTTGAAAGTTGCTAATTGTCACAACCATTGGGTTGTGCATTTAAGTTAGCTCACCTTTCAACAAAATAAATAAATAAATATAGAAAATATTATAATAATGATGATGGTGGTGGTGGTAGTGGTAGAAGTAGTAAAATTTTATGGGCAGCATGTATTTGCCTTAAGGTTTTATTCCATCTCGCACTTTGCAGGGTCTGGATCTAGTTACTTGTATGGTTTCTTTGATCAAGCATGGAAAGAAGGGATGAACAAAGATGAGGCTGAGGTGTGCAAGTTTCAATTTTTTATATAAGATAGTAAAATCTTTAAATATATGCATATATTGTCTCTCTTCTTTCATTTTTTATGTTATAGATTCATAATTACTGTTTAATATTTTTTAATCCTTGAACAAAACATGTCACCTCATGACTGACAATATAAATGCTCTGATGCTGCCATTCTTTTTTTTTTTTTAAATTAATTCACAAATGCTGTTAAATTTATTAAATGATTGATAATATAAATGCTCTGATGCTACCTCATTGCAAGCTTGGGTTATTTGTTAATCGGTGAGTATTAAATGTATTGAGGGTGAAGTGATGGTGCAGCGATACAAAGACAAACCACAGACCCAGAAAGAAAGAAAAAATTAAGAAGTGCAGGCACTAGAGCATTATTACCAAACAGAAAAAAGGGAAAACTGCATAGTATGAGCACTAAATGAATCTTTCAGGTTCTTGCTTTTCTAATACATCTGGCATGCCATTAGATCTATTGACAATGCTAAAATGACACCTGAAATGCCATGCCTTTAGTGGTTGAAGACTTGATTTTGTTAAAATAAAATTGTAATTTCCATAGGCTCCTCATGGACTTCATTCATGAGATAGCAATGGAAGAATCACTTTCCATGATCGAAATGTTGGAGAGGGAAGTGAATAAATCGGCAGCGCTTCTAAAATGGCCAACAGTACTTCACCTTGTTCGAGCCCTTGATTCCCACTTGCTTGGAAAACATAACAAACTTCTCCTTTATAATTTCTCAGAAAGCCATTAACATCTGTTGGCCCTGGCTTACCACTAGCTATGCCATCCTCATTGAATTTGAATACTCTGCTTGGAGGGGAACACCAAATGACGTCTTCCTTTATTTCCTAAGACCCAACACGATACATGCTCACTAATTGTGAAGGATGTTATCAAGCTTCAAGTTGGAAAATACCTTCCTAACCATGGTCCGTATTACAATTCTCATAAACACAACAGATGAAGAACCTCCTGAAACATCTTCCTCCTAAAATTCCTTTATTATCTATCTTTCCAAATAGCCTAAAGAATGGAAATAGGAATGACCTCCAAAGCACCAAATTGAAACCATGAAAGGTGCTGCCCTCCATGTATTAACCATTTTGGCCGGTGAATATGGACAACACCATCCCATTGCACAACCCTTGAGAAAGTGATCTCAGTGGAAGGATGCTATGTTAAAAATAAATGATTGATTGATTCTCTTCCCACCCATGTACACTACGAGTATCTGAAATGATCTCTGAGGATATAACCTTCTAAGGCTATTCACAGTCATTATCTTCCTTGCTGCAGCCAGGCAACAGAAAAGCCTTGGCTAAGCAAGGCTCATTCAGGTTTGAGCATTGAGTTCCAAGCACATAAACAAATCCAGTGCCTTGTATAATTCTTTTGTAGAAAGTATTCTAGTTTGGTCTGGCTCACAGATGCAACTGTCCACTTCATCCCCACTAATAAACATGTTAGAAAGGAGGCTAGGCAATGACTTAAAACTCTTGCAACTCTGACTGACAAAGTGAGTCTCCTCACGTTCACATCTCATGTCACCTTATCCCTCACCCAAACATAACACTCTTTACTGGTACTTTACCAAACACCATCCTAAACAACGTATGACATATACAACATAAAGGACCCGCCTCCACGCAATCATCAAACCAAAAGAAAACTCTTCCCTTGTACCAACTTGAAACCCCGCCTGCATGCTAAGAACCTCCCCCCGATGTTAAACCCATCCCCAAATTTAAACATAACACCCCACCCCCTGGGGGGAACACTCCATACCTTGGGAATCTTTTTGGGAATTACACTCATCCTCATTGTTCTTAGATGCTATGATTTTCCTTTAAATTGCATCATTCTCTTCCATCAAACTTCCACCACCATTTTCCTAGCCAAGCCCAAGTTATAGATTTTTCTAGCACACTTTCCCTCCCATAAGAAGTTTCTTCTGATGTGATACCATTTCATAGTCTCAGCTACTGACATTTTGATTAATGACATATAATTCATGGATATGCTGGTTGGCCTGTTCTGTTCTGTTTCTGTTGGACTTGCTGGATTGTTCTTATTACTGTGGTGGTGGTGGTAGTAGTAGACTTTAGGACCCATTTCTCTGGGTAGCCTTGTTACAAATATAATACATTTACAAGTAGTTAAGCAAATGAAGTAATTTGCTGAAGTTCCAGATAAAAAGGATAGGGATCCAAGGAACATTATTTACTTACAGGCAACCAACTCTACATGTGAGTAGAGTTCCAGGTAATCGATGTTACTGGGTAAAAGCTGAGTAATAGGGACCTTAATGTATTTCTGTTTGTTGCCTTAATATGCTTTTCTTTTCCTATGTGTTTTATGATCTGTTTTTGGCGGCGTTATGTTAGTTTTTTTGTTTTTGGTTGGAGCATGGCCATATTAGCATGTTGAATTATAATTATTATCCTGGTATCTGAGATCACATTTGCATGGTTATGACTGGCATAAGACCTAGTAGCATTGAGGTTCTGGAAAAGATGTTTTTTGATTTGAGTCTGTTACTGTTGAGTTTTGTTTGAAACTCTCTCCTCTTTTAATTGCTGAAGTGCCTATTATTTAGAAGAAAATTTTGTAGTATTCATTTTTATCTTCCCTACTGTAATGCAGAAATTAGTTGTTAAAGCAGTCTCTCTTGCCATTGCTCGTGATGGTGCAAGTGGAGGCGTGGTCCGAACCGTTATTGTAAGTCTCTTGTCCTTTTGCATGCACAAATATGGCCTAATTTTAAATACTGACACTAAAAGGAAAAAGGGTCCATGCCAAGAACAGAGCCAAAAACACGAGGGTATAAATGCACTATACCCATTTACATGAGCAATGAAAGTATCAGTCCTGTCCACCCCTTGTTTAACTAAAGCATCTCCCATACCATTAGCTTACTGAATCACATACATGGCTAAAGACCACCTCAAGCAGTGTTGACTGACTATGATTTTTATTAAAAAGAACTGTAGCTTTCAGCCTTCCACGGTCGGAATTCATTGCAAGTAATCCTCAAAATTGCTTTGGTAGAGTCACTCTCCAGTCCCCACAGTTAAGCTGCCCTGAAAGCAATCCAAATAAATCTCAAGAGCATCTAAAATAGCCAACACTAATGCTTCATTAGAATCCCTTTCTTCCACCTGCTTAGAAAACAGGAGAAAGATATCATTGTTACTGTTGTGAAGAACCCCCTTGATGTTCTTATAGTACTCAGCTTACCTCCAACCGTGCAATCAACATTAAATTTAAGCGCACCTTTTGGAGGAGAAGACCAAAGAATCACAAGATCATATTATTCAAGCTTCCCAATAAAAAAAAAAAAGAATGTAATCCAGCTTTACACTCACGAACTCTTTTATAACCAGAATCTATTTCACAGTTCTTGGAGTTCAATGTGGTGAGGAGTTCAAGGATCTCAAAAGGCCCTTAAAAATCATATTATTCATAGCATCAAAATAGAGTAAAAATCATGGTATTCCTATCCCCATCCAAATATAGAGTGACAGACTTGAGATTGGCAGAGAGAACAACCTTCCAAAACAGCAAGCCACACCCAGGAAAAGGCCCCAAGCACCAAGCCTCAACCAAATCCTCTGAGTCACTAAGAAAGCACCAAGCTATATCTATGTTAATAAGTAGTTTCACAGATGCGATGCCACCTCACAATGTAAAACCAAATGGCCGATGAACTCCTCTTTCTGCACAGCACACCTCTTAGATGACCTCTGCTACCATGCCTCCTCAAATCTCAAGTTTTCTGTTGTAGAAACCTTCCTAGCAACCACTAACAAACAAAAGGCCTCCACACAATGAGGGCTAATCCCAACCGCATGCATGCACAAGGAGATTTTCAGATGCTACATAAGACTCATTAGTCGATGACTTTTCCAAACTGGATGACTTCAATATGTGAATGTCCTTGTCTTCCCTGCAAAATGATAGAGTTAAAAATTAGATTCAAGAACTCCCTATACTGAATTACCTCAGACTGATGCAACCTTTTTCTAAAAGATACTTTTCCAAGACACTCTAATCCCCCTGACCACATAATACTATTTAATAGAAGTCTCTTTTTGCGACACCACCCTCCTAAACATCCTAGGAAACAAGCAAACAAAGGTCTCATCTTCCACTCATTCATCATACCAAAACTGGACATCCCTCTCTTTACTGAATACATCCAATCATTTTGGATACAAAGGTCTCATCTTCCACTCATTCATCATACCAAAACTGGACATCCCTCCCTTTACTGAAAACATCCAATCATTTTGGATGCATCCTGAAAACATCCCATCATTTTGGATACATCACCAATACTTGAAGTTTCACCCAAGACTCGATAGTCGATACCTTATAATTTGGTCCCAACCCAACTTATCCACTGCATTTGGTCCCAACCCAACTGATTTACTGCAGTTGGTCTGCATAGTTTTCCTACATAAGGCCTTTCCCTATCCCAAACCTTCACTACAACTTCGCTGATAGAGCTTAAGTTTTGTTCTCAAGGTTGCCAATACCTAAAACCCCCAGCTATCAAATGCAGCTATCAAATGGACATAACAATGCACATCTTTGTCCTTAAATTCGACCTTAGCATTAATGCATAAACTGTCTCTCTCATCTTAAGATTAATGAAAAAACTGTTATACCTGGGTACTTGGTCATTGGATCCTCAAAACTGTTGTGGGATGGATTTCTGCAGATAAACTCTGAAGGTGTGACCAGAAACTTTTATCCCGGAGACGAGCTTCCACTATGGCATGAAGAGTTGGGGCCCTGCAGTTCATTGCTGGACATACTGTCATTAACTGGTCCGGAGCCCATGAGCATTTGAAGCTAATGGGGGCATATTGTGCTGTTTTCTAGTTGGCACCATCTTTAACTGATTGTTTACCGTTTGCATCAGCATATAGTTGCAGTTCTGTGATTCACAATATAAAAATTTGGTGGAAATATTTGTGGGTTGAATTTTTTTTTTCTTTTTATTTGCTAAGCTGTAGACTGTTAAAAAAAAAAAAAGAAGAGTACTTTCATTACATTGATCTCCCTCTCAGGATAAGTTATCATGAAGGCTACTTGAATTTGTTGGGCGTCCATCTGGGAAATTCTTAATTGTGATCTTGGGTTGCAGGGGGGGGGGGGGGGGGGCATGATACATTTGTGTTGTGTATGGTTGTTGCGGAATTTTCTTGTGATGGTGGTGACATTTGGACAATGATGGCTTGTGAACGGTGGTTTATAAAATTAACGAATGTCTGATGTATTGCTTCTGCTTAAATTTAAAACCACATGGTCTCGCTAATTTGGTGCAGTTATATAATCATTTTAAACCGTATGTGTGTTTTTATTATGCTAAATTTTAGGGTTATGTGATGTGATGAGTGCATTTTATGATCTGCACTTTATGTTTTGACACAAATAAATAAATGTCATGCCCAGATTCTTCTGCCAACCTTACCTTTGATTGAGATGATGTGGACTTGTAAGAATCTTACCGTGGGCTTGGTGGTTTTCACTTTTTGGTGGGAATGTTTGTCTCTCGAGAGTCCAGCCGAGAGAGATGAGACCAGGCGTCAATCTTAGATGGTTTCTTATGATAAATCTTCGACGGAACGAACATAAAACTTGCCCTCAATATATAAATGAAGGGTTAAATAGAAATGGGAACCAATGCTGGGGACCATTTGGAAACTCTAGTCTAATTAGTAAGAGCTATTGAGATTAAGGTCCATAGTAAAAGCTCTAGGGTCCTTTTGGAAATTCCAGTCTAATTAGTCTAATCTCGGCTCTTCAATGCATCTTGGATCAAACTTTATTAATGTCTGAAGGATAGATGAGAGAGAGGCAGATCCATTATTTAGACATATATATAAAATGGTGAGGGACACTTTTTGTTTTAGATCTATCAAGGTCAAAAAGAGGTGTGATGGTTTTGTCTTTTTGCATATTAATATTTTGTAAAAAAGGAGTGGGATATATGCATATAAATATTCTCCATATATATATATATAAATATTTTATGACGAGGAACCAGCGACAATTACAGTTGATTATAAGTAAGACGCCGTATACACAATACCACCCACTAGAATTGTGTATAGCATAAGCAAACGGCTCAAGGCCAGGACCTCTACAAGGAGAGTCAGCAGGTTCCTCTCCTAAGCTTAAGCTTAAGATAAAGTTAGCTTAAGTGTGTAGCTCACACCTGTGGGGCCCACCTGGGAACCCACATGGGGATGGGAGGGATTTGACGGACTCCCTAGGACCCTCTTTTCTACAAAAAAAAAAAAAAAAAAAAAAAAGCCTTGACTATGGTTTCTATTATCTCCATTTGGGCGCAAAAAATTTAATAGTCAATAGTCCATTTGGATTGGTGCATGGTTGATCCAACAATCTAATAAATTCGGATTTGACTAAAACTTAGTTGAAATGTGCAATTCATGGGGTTTGTATGTTTGGTGTATTTGGATGGATCAAAGGTGGGCCTAAGCACCCGGGCTTACGGAATTTCTTATATAAGCTTGAGCTTAGGAGAAGCTTGCCTATATATATATTATATGGCTTTAATCCTATAAGAAGTATTCTTATATACCTACGGTGAGAACTTTTCAAGTGGGCCCCATTTGGGAGTGAGATTAGGGGGGATGGAAAGATTTATGTGTGACCACCCTAAATATCAAGTTTGGTCTCAATCACATGTCCCTAACTCCATCGGATCTAATCCATTTAGATTGGTGTACAATTGATTCAGCAGTTCAGTAAATTCGAATTTGACCGAAACTTGGGGCATGTGACTATCAGTGGGGGTCAATGTATATTACAAGATTTGTATTGAGTGATAGATGGGCCCTACCTAGACTTTTCACAAAACAATTGTGAGAACTAATTCTCATAGGATTATTTCCATATATTTGCATAGAGAGAGAGTGTGTGTGTGTGTCGCTCACCTTATGGTGAGGGATGGATGCATATTAATATTCTTTTTCTATACTAATATTTTGGAGAATTTCCCATATCTATATAAAAAGCGAGAGAGAGAGAGAGAGAGAGAGAGAGAGAGAGAGAGAGAGAGAGACGGTCTAATGAGATAGTGTAGTATAGGAGCCAACTTTTTAGAACCCACTTAAAGTCATGCCAACTATTAGGGGCATGAGGGATTGAAAGATATGATAGAAACTAAATATGTTAAAAAACCAGCTACATCCGATGTGTATATAAAACGAACTGTCTAAAGGATGTGTGAGAGCCGGTGCTCCAACGGGATCTTGAATATTCGACAAATGAGAGAGAGAAAGAGAGAGAGAGAGATTTATACAACGCCAGCAAATAATTTATACAAAACTTGGGAAAAACACTTTGTCCTATTCCAGTTAATGGTAGCTTGCCTGATGTGCTCTCGGTTATAATTGATCAAATAGCCTGAAATTCCAAAGCAAACTACATCTACACACACATTAAAGCTCACCTCACTAACCTTTCTGTGAGCTTTTTAGAACTGGGAAAAAAAAAACATATTGAAGGAAAAAAAAATAGTGCTTACAAGTTTTGAATTATAACTATGAGGATTCCTCTGTCCGCTGAAAATTTCATTTCACCATTTCACTCATAAATCAATGCCATCATCGCCTTTTAACTGCTGTCCCTTCTCTTCTTCTTTAGTTCTTTCTGCAGACCTCAGTGCCAGTTTTGTTTGGTCTTTTAAATAGTTCACAAGGAAAGCTTCCATCTGATGGAGACCTCTTCTGTTCCACTTGGACATCAACGGAATTCAAAGGCCAATGGGAACCGGGATATAATCTAATTTTCTTTTTTTTTTTTTTTTTATTACATGACTCATGGTATCTCTCACCAGCCCAACCTTCTGGGATATAATCTACGATGCCCAGATACAACAAAGATACAACATGGACATGCAATGGATATGATAAAGACACAGAATTTATACAAAAAAAAGTAAAGTATCAAATATAATATAATATGTTGCCCACTTTGGAGTATGCATCATAAAATATAATCAACCAATCCATTGATTTCCCAAGAATTGAGTACATGATCCATGTAATGTTTTGTGAGATGACATCCTTCTTACAAAGATGATCAGTTTTTTACTTGTTAGGGATTATTGTGGGTTAATTGGCTAAGAGTTGTTGCATGGACTCATGTTTCACAACAGTTTTTGTTTTTCTTTTTAGTATCGCAGCTATAAGGGGCTGGGCCCATTGTCAGGTGAGGGAAGTAGACCTTAAAGAGGTAGGAAGTGTAACGTTCCAAGCCCATTAGATAGTATTATATGTAATTAATATTACCATTAATTTTATTGAATGTATTTTAATTAATTAGGTCTGTTAGATTTTAAATGGGGGACCACATTAGGATTTGGTTTTCTCGATTGGTGAGTGTGGACCCAATGGGTAGGAGACCCAATCTTTAGTTTTCTCGGTTGGTTTCGGTTTATGATGGGTGAAGGGGGTAGTAATGTGTAAGAATGGTGATGGTGAATGATAGGGTTGTTAGATGGAGGTGAAGGAGGTGGTGATCAGTGGGTGTGGGCTGTTGTGTGGTAATGAAAGGTGATGGAGAAAGGGTCCCAACGGTGAGAGAAATAGTTGATGGGTGGCTGTGTTGCTGGGTCATTACACAATGGATATTGGTATTCAACACCAAACATAGATGGAAGAAATCTTCTATCATTTCACAGTTTTAATCAAATGTAGAACATGAGAAATCATTAGCTATAAAATTTTTGGTGAGGATTTTTCTTTTCTAAGGGTTGTGAGGAATTTGTAGATTTGCATACTCCTTACTTGTTACCAAACGTGCCCTAAAGGAACATTCTCATAAACTTCCTTTGGTTTTGTCTCCTTTTGGAAAGAGAGATAGTCAAATCCATTCCCAAAAGGGAAACAATGTCACCTCCATCGTGTTTGTCCCTTCCCAATAGAAACAAAATCCCTCCCTCTCCATTATGTCTTCCCTTCACACACGCACACTCTCTCCCTCTGCATTTTTTCTTCGTCCTCTTCCCTTTCAATCCCTGGGCATCTTTGAACCAAAAGATCCAGCCGTCGAATCTTAGATCAGAGACACCATTGCGTTTCTCTCAATGAGACCACCTCAGGTAACCCCATCCTCAAATCCGTTTCCATTAATCTACATTTTTAGGAAATCTTCTTTTTTGTAGATCTATTAGATTTTTAGACAAAAAACCGTCGATTTGGTTCTTAGATACGCTTTCTCTTTGGTTCTAGGTCGATCCAACGGGGGGATTGTGCTTTCACGTGTCATGGGGACTCTAATGTGGGCGATCTATGGTTTGGATTTTGATTATCTTTACCGATCATGAAGGCAAGTAAATATGCACGAACTATGATGATTTGTAATCCTTTTCATTGATCCTTATTTGATTTTCATCATGATCCATTTTTGCCCATTATAATATGCTAGATCTGTGATTAAATTTGAAGATTTTGATAAAAATGGGACTTTGATTAAATATATGAACCTCCCAATGTATTTGGTCAAGTGGAAATAAAGGATCTTGGAAGAAATAAAAATGATCACGAGGGATGGATCGGGTCTGATTGAGCGGGTGGGATCCTATCAATCGAGCATGGAATTTTTCCTTGTCAGAACTCAATACCAGAGGAGATTGCGACATTCGATCAATTGGGCAGTTTGAATTGCGGTTTAAAATTTCTAAAATCTTAGTTTTTGGAGCTGCTTATAGTTTGGGTTGTGGGTTATGCAAGGATTATGTGAGGCCTGTTTGAAAGCCTTAACTACCCTTGAAATCCCTTAATGGAAAAAAATGAATATATAGTCCCATTTCATTGTAATTCATCAAAAATATAATTAGACCTTATGTAAGAGATGTAGTTTTGGGCACACATTCTTTTACGGGCATCACTTCAGATCATTGTATCATCATCATCAAAGCCTTATCCTAACCATATTGGGTGTTGTTATCTTAGAATTTGTGTTGGTGTTGCGACAAAGTCTTACATTGGCTGTCAACCTATCTAATGCAACCCTCCTCATTTACCCAAGCTTGTGATCGGTAACCAAAATTGGCGGAGTTACAAGCATCACTTCAGATACAATATACAAATCATTTCAACCTTAGTGATGTGAGTAATCAAAGTAGCCTTCATTGGGAGCCCTTAAGTGGGCCTATGCACCGTGATATGAGAAGCGTACAACGATCTTACCTCACCGTGGTTTTAGTAACTTTGTCGGTATATGAATTGTAGCCTATGACCATGGGAGTTGGGCTTGTGATTATTCCTTTGACCTTTGGGTTGCATGTATCTCCTCATTTGAAATTGTATGACCCCTTACATTTGATTAGTTTGTATCATGCAATATTTATCAAAAAGAAGTGACTAGGCATGCATTATATACTCCCTAGGAAACTACCATATGGAATGCATTCAATGTTTGAATTGAGATCATGTGAAAATGTAGTTCTCATAATTTGTTACCTATTTAGACTTATAGCCAGCCCTCTTTCCCTTTGACGTGGGATTTTTGTGTCAGGATCACCGAGTCGGTCTTTGTATATTATATATATATGCTTTGGGTCATTTTTGGACGACTCAGATCGGTATTTGGATGGGGTGATCACCCAATGTGCAAGCATCACTTATATCTTACTTTTGATTATGAATAGGCTCCTATCTTGATATTTGATTTTGATCGGTTTATGACTGCCGATATTGTGAACGAGCTTCCCCGATTTATTTAGGGCTAACCACCTACAACGGGGGCATTTGTTATCGTGTGGTTTGTGTATTGTTCACTTATGTATTATGCTTAGGATTTCGAATTTATTTCTCCATCTCTATATTTTTGACTTCATATGATCACATGTCATTATTCTATTTGATATTGTATTTTTGTTTAGTTTTTGTTTATTTATTTGTTGTTGACAAGATTTTTGGTGCATAGGTATTGAGCCTACCTTTACTGCGGAGGAGAAGGATCAAACGTTTTAGATGTTTGAGCTAATTGATATACCTAAGTGAGGTGCAGGAAATGGCTACAAGACCATCTAGTTCAGCATATGAGCGCCCATCAACATAGGCTTCCTTTTAGAAAAATAAATTATCTCTATTTGATGGATTCATGTTTTTGACTTTGATAGTAGGATTTCCCATTATTTTCTGGAACTTGAACATTGAACATTTATCTAGATGTGCTTAAAACCGTCCTTATTTTGATACCAATTGAATAAAAGCTTCTATAATTTTAGATGAAATTTATTTGTGACTGACCATGAGCCAATGATCCTGTGTGGGTCCATATTTGGAAGCTATGTGTTTTTTTAAACACCAAAATTTTAATTTTTTATAAAATTTTTTACGTTATTCCTGGTTTTTATTTTGGGAGACATGACTGGAAGGGTTGTCGAGCGAGGGGAGTGGGTAGAACTAGGGCAAGGTAATACAAGGTCCTCTTGGGAGAAAAAGGTACCTGGTCAAGTTCGAACTTTAGTTAAGTGGGTAAGAACTGCCGATTCTTTCTAGTGAAGTAAGAGGTTGTTGTTAATGTTTTACAACAACATTGTCTTTGTATTAGAGGTGCACAACTCAGTACCCATGACTTCCTATCTGTTGGGAGCTATCATGAATCTCCAATGATACAGAAACAGCTCCAAAGGTTTTGTTGCAGCTGTCCAATGACCAGGTCTCTCTTCTTTGTGCAAATTGAAGCTCACAGATGGAAAGTTAGGATTGCATTAAAAGTGTGGTTCTCCTACCAAGTACCAGGAACACCAGTGGGATGGCAAAATTGCAGTGGCTAGCTAGATTGCTGCAATGAATTATAATTGAATAGAATAGCAGGCATTCTCTTTTTAGTTGCTTCAAGCCCATTATAAAAGTAACTCTCGTTAATCAAGTTCATAAATCACATTTTGTTACCAGTCAATGCTTTCATAGATAATAGTGACTATTTTCATATGGATATCCAATCTAGGAATGTATACAACATCACCATAGTTTCACGATTTTTCCTCCATTTTAGACGCATGTTCTTTTTTTTTTTTTTTACAACGGAGGGTGTTCCAATCTTTTTGGGCCGAACTAATCCCTTCAGGCCTAAAGGAGCTGGATAAGTCCATTGTTTCCCTAGTGTGGTAAGCGCAATTCGAACCCACTCCCTCGGAGCAAACTATGATCCTTCGCCAGCTGAACGATTTCTTGATTTGTAATTGGAATGAACTTGTAGCCCTTTAGGGATGCCAATGGGCTCTTGGGTTAATGTTGGAGACTACCGCTACTCACTTTGGGTTCCTAATTCCTTCTTGATGGAGGCAAACTGGGACCTAAGCCCGACTCTAATGGAACTGATTGGACCCAAACCTGACCTTAACCTCATCATAATGACAACTCTATGTTGGACCATTCATTTTGCGGCCCAGTATGACCACATAGATCAGCCCACTTATGTGTCCAAATAAGGCATTCTTATGGTCAAATAATATTCATTTAGTTGCCATTCATGAGCTAACTGGGGAAACAAATTAGGAAGATTATTTGAAATCTTTCCTTGATGGGAGAAAAGGATCTCTATAAAAGGGACTCTTGGGTTAAGGGAAATAATTAATTTCTTGGCAAACAATTAATTCTTGGTTTTCATCAATTACACAAGAAGTAGAGAGGCTTAAGGGAAGTTGTGAACCCCTTACCAAGGCCAGCCTTTTTGTTGGCAAACAAATCTAAGGAGTATATGGATTCAGGTATAACAGATTTATTATATAATTATATCTACATTATTTGCTTATCCCTATAGATCTTGGTTTTTCAATGAAGCTAATATGTGGTATCAGAGCTAGTTTGGGTATAGCAAATAATTTATTATATCTCTTTTAATATATTTGAAGTTTTGGAGCTTCCTGGTTCTTCTGGGAATCAAATCTAAATATCAAAAGAAAAGAAAATTTTTTTTGATATTTGATAAAGGTATTCTATTAATTGGAATTCATGGCCTCAGATATGAGGATTACGGTGCCCAACCCAATTTGGAAGAGATTGGGATGATGGTGTTATTTAAGTTTTTACGTATTTGTTTAAGAAATTAAAAATTAAAAAATTTGTAAGTTGGATTTTTTTATTATTTTTATTGGATGTGGGTATGAAAGAATAATATGAGATATCATGTTTTATTTCATTTTATGTATTTCCATATAATCATTTTTATTATAAAAATTGAAAGTTAAATAAAAAAAATGGTGTGCAATGTGCACAATGCTGTGCATTGTGCATAGTCTATGACTAGTTGTGCACATGTGCACGTTTGTGCACATCGGGAGTTGATCCGGGCTACCCAGGTTAGGTTGGCTAGCCTAATCTGGCTACTTGGCAGGGTGGGTTGCGGCCTAATTGGTTTTAGGTCGAGCAGACTCATTATGGATCTATAGGACCAATTCAGTTTATTTAAAATTTTTCTAGCAGGACCCACATATTAAATAATGTTTTTGGAATAATCAATTGGTAAAAAAAAAGGTCCAAAACCGATCAAATTAAGGCTCACAAGTTTTGCCTTCAAGTTGATTTCTGTACATACTAGTACTTATTGAACTTTCGGTGTAACCTATTGTTATGGACATTCTAGACATAATTGTAGTCCATTCTAAATTGTGCAGGACATATTTGAGTTCCAATTGAATTTTGATCATATGTATGGGCCCATGATCTAATCAAATCAAAGAGTATTAACTTGATTAAGTGAAAATCTAATTAATTTTAAATATGGTTAAATTGGTCATATCAGAACCGTTAAAATAGTTAATCAGCAATGCTATAATCTTTGGATGTTGCTAATTAAGTTCTAATTTATACAAAATTAAATGGTTCAGAATTTATAGAATTTATTTTGATAATAATAGACTCATATGAACTCAGAATTTCAATCTATTTTCTCCTATGGGTTTGTATCAAATAGATCTTCAAGATGAAAAGTTCAAATCAGTCATAAGATGTTTCTAATTCTGAACACTTATTTATGTAGTAGATTAAGTTAATTAAAATTTCTTTTCCGCATAATGGATGATATATTGTTGAGCAATCAAAGTATATAATAGCTCATAACTTGATCCCTAATTTAGAAGTATTAGTTGATTGATTGTTGAGTTATCTTGGATCATTAAATGGATCCAATTAAAAATGTGATATAATAGAAGTGTTATTATTATAATATCAGTTAGAAGTTGATAATTCAGATTAACTTGGTAGATGCCAAAGCAACCCGGTTATAAAGAATCTTTCAATTTCTAGATTGAAATAGGGGTATATCACTAATAATTTGTGTAATTATAATAACACCAAGTTGTGATTTCATTAAAGTTCTAAGGATGGGCCCAAAGGATCAATCTTTCATGGAATTGAAATTGGAATAAGACATTATTGATATATGTGTTGTAATTAAGAATGTTTTATATCCAAAGGAATAATCTTCTTGATTACACTATATAATCAATGTGGGCTTATTAATTAAAGAAGGGGATAATTATACATGTTGTTTTCCGTACCCAAAGGTAGTTAATAATGATTTGCATATTGCTTTTATTCTAGTTGCATAATTAAAATCAATGTGGTTGATCACTGTATCTATCTTAAGATTAGTAGGAGCAAGTTTAATATATTGGTCATGGATGTCAATGATATTTTATTGGTTGGTAATGATCTTGGTATGATTAATAAAACCAAGAAATATTTAAGAAACAATTTTAATTTGAAAGATATGGGAGAAGCAACCTTATAATAGGAATTGAGTTTTATCGAAATAAATCTCGAGGATTACTCTGGTTATTACAGAATGCCTACATCAACATTGTTCTTAAAAGATTTCATATAGAAGGATCAAAGGCTCAAGGTATACTTATGATTAAAGGTTATGAATTCAGCACGAAATAGTGTCCAAGAAATGGAATTGAAATGATACAAATGGATAAATGTCCATTTGCCACTATAATCGGTAGTCTGATTTATGCAACAACCTACACAAGAGCCCGATATAAGTTTTGCAGTTAGTATGTTAAGTTAATACCAAAGTGATTCAGGAATGGCCCATTAGATAGGAATTAAGTGGGTCTTAAGATATTTAAGCGGGATTAGGAATTATATACTTACCTACAGAAGGTTCCATCATTTAAAAGTGATTGGATATTAGGATGCAAACTTCCCTGGATGCTTCAATTCTAAAAGTTGACTTCAAGATGCATTTTCCTATTAGCGAATGGGGTAATATCATAGAGAAGTGAAAGGTAGACCTTAGTGGCCCCATCCACATTTGATGCTAAATATGTAGTATACTTTGAAACTACAGGTCATGCCTTATGAATGTGTGATTTTATATCATGATTGTACATTATGAATACATTTCCAAACCATTGAAGATTTATTGTGACAACGATGCAGCTAGAAGATTTGCACTAAATGATAAGATAACGAACAAATTTAAATTTTTAAAAGTTAAATACCTTGTATTAAAGGAAAAGGTACAAGATCAATTAGTGTCCATAATTGGTGCTCCACAAGTTTAATGTTAGCATATCCTTTAACAAATGCATTGGCGCCAAAATCCTACAACGAGAATGTCAGTAATATGGGCTTAAAGAAATTGCCTTATTAGGGTTTGGTGGACACATTGGCTATTTACATTAAAGTAATGGTTTCGTAATTTAAGCTTGATCGAATATTGCATGTGCATAAAATGGATAAAATGAGAATATTAAAGTGAAGGGCATAATAGAACCCACTAAATAGGATTGCTATGAAAGTATCTTATTTAACCCCTATAAAAGACTTGGTTAAGTGAACATGTTAATGAAGTAATTATAGAAGGAAGCACGATATCTAAAAGTCATGGGAACGCTATAGTTCGTATCAACAAACTAGCTTGATCACAAATCAAATGATTAGCATTAAGTTTTTGCCGACAACTAATAATGAAAGCAGTGCACACTGGTTAGAGTATTAAATCTAAATTCAAGTTTCTTAAGTTTTTAAAATCTTTATATTACTATATATATGTGGCTTTGAAAATATTTCTTCTCAGAGTTTTGATTGTAGTCAATTGACCAAGTGGGGGAATGTCAGACCAATGTGGTCAATTAGACCAAGTGGGAGAATGTTAGACCATTCATTTTGTGGCCCAATATGACCACATAGATCAACCCACTTATGTGTCCAAATAAGGTATTCTTATGGTCAAATAATATTAATTTAGTTGTTGTTCATGATTGAGCTAATTGGGGAAACAAATTAAGGAGATTATGTGATATCTTTCCTTGATGGGAGGAAATGATCTCTATAAAAGGGACTCTTAGGTTACTTTCCTGGTCAACAATTAATTTTTTGTTTCCATCAATTACACAAAAAATAGAAAGACTCAAGGAAAGTTGTAAACCCCTCACCAAGGTCAGCCTTTTATTGGCAAATAAATCTAAGGAGCATATGAATTTAGGTATAACAGATTTATTATGTATTACATCTGCATTATATGTTTATATTCATAGATCTTGGTTTTTCAATAAAGCTAACACTCTAATCTAAAAGAGGCAGAATTTTGTTATTGTTTGCGGCCAGTCTTCTGTAGTTTTGTGTTTGGACACCTTGATGGAATGAACGTTGCTAAATCAATTGAGGGCAACTCCGATTGGCTCATTTATCTTGTAATCAACAAAATTCAGGCAAGAGGAAGATGTTATACATCTTTTGAAATAGTCCACAAACCCACAAAGCTTAACATGGTGGCTCACGATCTTGCATAGTGGGTCAGTCTGGGGTAAATTATTTGAGGCACGCATATTATGCTTGCTTGTCCATATACTAATTCATTGTGCTAACTTAAATCCATCATAAATATGTCAGATTTTAAAAAATGACTGGACTGTCAGTAGCTTAGGAACAATCCAAACCATGGGGCTGCTTTTCCCCTATGATTGTTCTAAGACTCTTGCACATAGATTAGTATGCACCGAAATTTGTATTCATCCAAATTGTGTAGGGACCATGAATTTTTTTTGGCACCTGTAGTAAAAAATTTGAAGTCCTTAAAACAAAGTACCTCTCTTGATTGTATAGTTGCCACTTTTAGTATGCACCTAATACATCGGACCGAGTGGTATTTTAAATCCTTGTTGTCTACAAAGCAAAACCCCGTAATTAACAGTCATGCGAGACTGCGAGATCCTTGCAGCAAAGGATACATTTTAAATATTTCAATACTCATGGCTTCAAGGTGGGTCCTACATGCCAGACTATTCATATGTGGCCATGATAATAACATATAAATATAATGTTTATATAAATAATATAATATTATTTCATTGAGGCTCAGCCTGATTTTGCATTTTGGCTTGGGCTTGGGGCTCAGGCTTGTCCACATGCAAATTGGGCTAGACTTAGACTATGACAATGCCAAGTAGGAGCGGATCCAAGTAAAAGACTTTGGAGGCTGAAGCCCCCACCCAAAGTTCAAAAATTTTAAATCCCCTCGCAAACTCTGAAAATTAAAATGTACTTTTTCTAGATTTGCCCCATTCAGCCCCCTCCCAAAGTTCAAAAATTTTAAATCCCCTGCAAAATTTGAAAATTAATATGTATTTTTTTTAGATTTGCCCCATTCTTTAACATTTCATTACATGAACCTAGCCCCCCAAAGAGAATTTCCTAGGTCTGTCCCCTTCGAATTGCAGCTCAACCAAGGTTGGAAACAAATTTGAGATGCAAAGCAACAAACACAAAGGGAATGGAGTATAAAATAAGATGGGAATTTTTGGCTAACGAAGGGGTGTCCCGACCCATTTGGGCCGGACTAATCCTTTTGGGCCCAAATGGTGTTGTTTAAATCCCTTGTGGCCCTTGTGTGGTAGCATAGTTCGAACCTATAAACTTCGGAAGAAAACCAAGATGGGATTAACATATCCACAGCCCCTCTGGCTAAGCTATTTATGCCAAAAACTCGGACCATGTTGCAGCCAAGTAGGCAGGGAGAGGCTTGGGCTGGGCTTGCCTGGCCTAGCGCATCTGCAATTCTGCTTGTGACTCATCACCTATTTCATGAAATCATTAGTATTTTGTGTAAGTATATAATTGTTGGTGAATTCAAGAAAATGCACTTCCTCATTTATGCTGTAAAAGGGTCCACCCATGGTCAATTTATATCCTTCACATCCTTGACCTTTAAATTGACCCTAACCCCAATGTCTCACTGGTTCAAAATTTTCCTTTTTTTTTTTTTTTTGGTACAAAAAGAAAACTAAAAGTCATTAACATAAACTGAGAAGTTTAATGTGGACGGCTTGATTTGTATAATGGGACTGATTTTTGGTACATTCCAACTCACAGCTCAGGCCTGGATCATTGAGTTGCTGAACTTACTCAGTCAAATGACAGAGTTATAGAATTTCAATAGTTACTGCATTTGTACAATGTCATCGTAAATATTCAATTGAGACATGATTTCAATTTATACATTCAAAGTAAATCTAATCATCTAATATTCAAAATTCCTAACAACTAAATTAATTTTTATGCAAATCTACCATACTAATCTCTAACAAGAGTTACACAGATGGCACTACTGGTCCCGCTCAGGTCTTTCACGTTGTATTTTTTTTTTCCCCACAAATGCAATGCAGGCTCTAGGATTGTAGGGTTTAAACAATGGGTCCACGATAGCTGGAATGCTTGTCCTTCACATGGGTTTTGTGTTGACTCGAAAACCCTCTTTCTGTTTTATCTTCTCCATTTAATCTTTTGCATGTGCAAGTGTATCCATCTGCATCTACATCATACCTATTTCCGGATCTAGAGCTGAAGAAATAGTAGGACCTCCACACTACCGTACCCTTGAGTCATGAATTTCTACATATGTTGGACCAAGCCCATGTTAGGTCAGAATAGAAAACCGATGAATAACATTGTGCTTATGCATTTGTCAGTGGCCTGGACTATCCATGCTTCGTCGGCCATCCACTAGAGTAAAATGGCGATGGATGCTATAGAAAACATATTCGGATGATAATAATACAATCATATTGTGCCTCACGACATATTAGTTATTGTGCGTGTGGAGGTAATTAATGCTTGTGATCATGTGGAGCCACGTTACAGGGTTAGGAAGAGCTGAAATGATGGGACTGAACTAAAGTTTTTAGCCTTTTTTTTTTCCCATTTTTTCCTCGGTTGAAGTGAGGGATACCAACACATAAGAAAAGCCACTTTTATTCTCTAGAATTCATAGAAGAATTTTACTTTTAGGGAGCAAAGCAACATTTGGAATTTTTAACTACTTTTTGACAAGAATTTTCAAAATCCTTGGAAACAAATAGAGTAAACTTGAAGACTCAGAAAAGATCCAGTGATCGGTCGATTTTGCTTAGCTAGTAAAATTATGTGACGTCTTGGAGTCCTACATCGCCTATAGGGCGAAAAAGTGAATGAATTTATATATAGGCTTGCACCTTTATCTTGCATAATGTTTTTTCATGAGTTGAGGCCCATCAGAAATAAAACCATGAGGCATATGGGTCAAAGCGGATAATATTATACAAGCATTTGGGGTAGAGCATTACAAATGGTTTCAAAGCCGATTATCGATTAGTTCAAGTGTGAGTCCTTACGGATTTTCTATCTTGACCCATAAGCTCGCTCATCCTGGCTCTATCTTGATTTTACTTCAAGGGTTTTTCCAGTAAGATTGGGGATCCTACATTTCCAGGACCTAGCCTAATAACTTGGTGAGCCTGTAATGTGACCCAAAATGTTTAAACTCAAGTTACTAATAATAATCTACATGGTGCATTATATACCAGACTCATATTTCATTCATAAGTGATGTCTATCCTACTTTTGCCTCAAGGGCTTTCACAGCGGGATAAGGGCCCAACATTTCTAGTTGGTGATAGACTTTGATATTATTTGTAACGAGTAGAGTAGCCCATTGGCCCAATAACTTGGTGAGCTTATCACGTGACCCAAAATACTTAAACCTAAGTAACTAGTAGTAAGTTATATGATTCGTTATATACCAGACTCATCTTTCATTTATAAGTAATGTGGGATGGGGTGTTAGAAACTAAGTTGCCAACTCTCCATGCCCACAACCATGAGTGTGTCCACAAAAGTCAAAAAGAATTGTAGGATCTCAGTTCAAAGTTATTTAAGCTTTTATGGGCTGCTTCATGGCTTTGTGGCCCCCTGACAACTTTAAATTATAGAGAATGAATTGGCTCTACCCTTCAAGGAGGGCTAGAGATTGATTGGTCTTGAGCTGAAGAATCCCCAGTCCATGGCCCAGCAATAAGGTGCTCTTTATCTTCAACCGACTCAATGTTCACTGATTTTTCGCAGCATAAGAGTTGGTGCTCTTTCAAAGAAGAAAAAACTAAAAGGAAGAAAAGGTTAGTACTTGCTTAATTCATTTGAAACATCCATGTAGCTGTGGTGGTCTGTTAGAAAATTTCATCTCCACTGGACTCACTGGATGTACAAAATAATAAATCGGGGCTTTGAACAATTGGCTTTCATTTTCAAGGCCTATCTTCTATTCACCTGATCAGGGCCAATTTAAATATGTTTTTTTTTCCTGGGTTCTACTAGGTGTTTAGAGAGATCTCTCCCCATAGTTAATTACTCACCCCGTTATCATGATTTTTTACTCTGGCTTCTCTGCACTAGTTTGGATAACTTTTTCTGAAAAATAGAACAGACTTAAAAACTCGTGTGCTCACTGGCACCACCAATACTTACAGAAAAATTAAATTAATGTTGCTAGTTGTTTGCTATTCCATCTGAAGCCCATGGAATGGACACTCAGTATAGGAACTATCCTTGGTTAAAGATGTCATTGATTTTGGGACCTGAGATCAGCTTGCCAATAATGATCATCAGAAAGGAATTTTGTTAAATGATTAATCTAATAAATTCATTTTATCTAATGGTTATCGCAGACATCATAAACTTATCAAGTCTGTTTTTTTACCCTTTGCTTGTCAAATTTGTTATGGTCCAAACAGTAAGAAAAACCTCATTTAACCTAAGTCGGTCTACCTTCTTTTAATCCCACTCACTCATGTAATGCCTCCATATGTATAGGACTCAGCCAAATTTCATCTTAATGAAGTGAAAACCGCAAAAAAAAAAAAAAAACAATTGGGTTAGCCATGTGTGAAATACATAGTTATGTATTCCACTTGTGACAAATCTAACGGTGGATATTGATTTTATTTAAGTGGAATTACAGATAAATTCTGATATATTGTGGTCTGTGTGACAACATGAGGTGAGCCTCTTCATTAATTTGGTTGGATAATTAAGTAAAACCTAACCCAACCCAGAAGTAATAGAGTAAAGTTGAATCCTGATCAAAGAAGGCTGTTTAAGGTTGGTCTTGTGTGTTAGACTGCAATCAGTCATATTGAGTGAGGTTTGAGTCTGGTCAGCGAGTCAAATAGCAAGTATGGACCTAACTGAACCATAATCAGGTTGGAAAATATCAATTCAAAAACAATCAGATGCAAAGAGGTTCAATCCCAAATCAGAATTACATAGTCAGATCTGGGGTCGCCTGGTGTGGCCATCCGGTGCCACCACTACTCTTTTTGCAATAAAGGGCCCGGACCTTGAACAGGCTAGAATGGGCCCGACGGCGGGTCAGTTTCCTTTATCAGAAGCCAAGCCCTTTGATGGCCCTACCAGAAAGGCTCTGCCTCCAACCATGGTCCACCACTTTCCGCTCGTCCCTAATTAAAGTCACACCGTTTGAATTGGAAAAGTTTGACTATTCGCATGAACTGAAAAAAAATTTCGAGACATGTCATTGGAGAAGAACTAGATCTGCCTTCCTTCTATTTAATCCAGTTACCCACCATTTAATTAATGCTGGACGTGTAGGATATTGATGTACCTTAGAAGAAGCCTACCGTGTGAGTTTCCAACCATTTCTTTACCAAAGCTTCTTTCCCGTGTTATGAAGTGGGCCTTGAGCCTTCTCCACACCTAAGGAAATTGAGGCAAAATGTTTTGTGATGTGATCCGGATAGGCGGACTGGGAACCAAAATGGTCGCTTGCTTTTACTTCCCTGTTTTTGTAAGTTCATGACCCACGGATGAAATATGACATTTTTAATGTAAAAGGGTCAAGATCTTTTTTATATCTAAACTAACTAGATTAAACTAAGAGTGTTAGTTTTTTAATTGAATTGACCCAAATGAAATGAAATGACCATTTTGCTTTAGTTAAGAGGATCAAAACTTTTCAAGTCTAACTTGACTCAAAGTAAAGTGAGGGCGTGAATTCTAATAAAATTAACTCAGATATAATAACTTCTTCGAATGTGCTGTGTTCTAAATGTTTCTTCTCCGGTTTACTTACCATCTTGGTCTCTATTCTTCAACTCTAACCAAAACATGATCCCATGTATATCAACTTAAAACTCATTGATATATCAACTCATTTATCCATTTAGGACTTGGTCAAGAAGCATAAGGCATGAATTTGCTCCCTTGCATTTCGAATTTAGCTAGCGCCACCTGAAAGATTAATTTAGTTGGATCAAAGGCTCTAGGGATATACCAACCCATCAACTCATTCAAATTAATCTTGACCTTCCAAAATCTGAATTCTGACCAGGGCTTTGTATTTTTTTATTTTTTTTATTTTAACTAAAAATCCAAAAGTCAAAGTAATCTTAGAAACAGCCATATTTTTCAAAGTTCAACCTTCATTCTTCCCTCCATCCCAGACATTTGGAAATAGTGCGAAACAAACAGAGTAGTGTGAGGAAAAAGCAGAAAAGAAAAGGTGAAAGAAGAGTGTCCTGAACGGATGAGAGATGCCAGCCACAGGGAGGACCATGTTTTAATGTTGATAATGATATGCATGTGACTCTCCTCTTCAATGTCGAAGCAAAAGTAACTCCGCGACACAGCCCCCAGAGGCCAGATGAGAGAAATGGGAAATGAGAAACGAGAGATGGTCCACTCCACGCCGTTGCTTTTCTGAGGACAGCATCCAGAGAGCACAAACACAAATGGAAGATATGATGACTTTGATGATGACCGAAACCCATGAAAAAAGCACAAATCACAGCTTCACCATCTCCTCCACCTCTCCTTTACCGAGCTGGAAGCTCTATGATAACCCATTTTATTATTACTCTCAACACCAACAAGACCCACATCACCCACAACTTCATTCCCCTACGCTCTCCTCTTCTCTCTGCAATCTCACTATCTTCTCACCCATGATCCCACCTTCCTGCATCCAGGCCGAGCTCGATCTGGCGCGTGCCCAGATCGAGGAACTGAAGGCAGAGATCGAATTTGAGCGTAGAATGCGGAAGAAGGCGGATTCCATGAAAAAGAAGCTGGCGAAGGAGGTGGTGGAGGAGAGGAAGAAGCGCGAGGAACTGGCTAGGCTTTGCGAAGAGCTTACGGGGGAGGTTGCATCGAAGAAGGCGGCGATGGATGAGATGAAGAGAGGTATGGAGGCGGAGAGGAAGATGATCAAGATTGCAGAGAAGTGGAGAGAAGAGAGAGTGCAGATGAAGCTCAAAGAAGCAAGTATTTTAATGGAGAAGAAGATGGAGGTCGAAGAAGAAGAAGAAGAAGAAGAAGAAGAAGAAGAAGATAAGGTGCCGAAGGAGAAGAGAAGACGGGATATGTTGGGGATTTCTGATTTGTTGGTGGGCACATGTGGGAATCCGAGTTGTAATAATAGCAGCGGTGAGAATAAGGTCAGGTCAACGAGTCAACGGAGGGGGTCCCCCGAAGCTGAGAATCCACACATCAGGAGAGGGATCAAGGGGTTCGTGGAGGAGTTCCCGAGGGCGGTTCGAGCCGTGGGCTCGAGAGGGAGGCAGTCTGGGTCGAACCTGGAGTGTCAGAGGGCTCAGCTCAGGCTACTTTTGAGACACAAGAACCCGGTCGGTCTGGGGGTTCCCGTACGGGACAATCTCAACCTTGTTTTGTGAAGATAAATGGATTGGATCCCATGGTGGTATGTTTTTTTTCTATATTTCTTTTATTTTTTTCATTTTTTTTATTTTTTTTTGTGATACTCGGATGTCTCCAGACTGCAATGTACCTTGAAAAAGTGTGGCCACTCATAAAATTTATGGGCACAATTATCTTTACGGTCCAGTTGGGGCACATGAAATAGATGGTCAGAGTAGATCCAACAGCCAAGATTGCCGCCCAATCAGTGTAATGTTTCGACTGTGTGATCTGATCTGTTGACAATGGGGTCCTGAAAAATGCTTCTTAATTCCTTTGAGGATTTTACTGTAGCAGAGAAATGGTGGAGGAGAATAAGGATAATGTTGTCCATGTAATGTAAATGTCTGTGTTGTTGCCATAAAATGGATGGATTGTATCTTCTGTGATGTATAATTGTCAGTAGAAACTATTATCAGCCGTTTATTAAGGTTTTGGAGATTGGAAAATTGGGGATGAATTCTGTGATGGGTATGGGGAGAAATTAGAGCCATTTTTCGGGTTTTGGAAATGAAAGATTGGTTGGAATTCTAAGAAGGGTATTTGTTGAAATTATCATAGATTCAGGAATCAGGATCAAATGCATGTTACGTCCTGAATCGTGATGGTAGAAAAAAGGTATAAAGAAGAAGGTGGCGTACATCTTTACTCAAGAAATATATAAAGAGAAAGAATCACCTTCTTCATCATTCATGTGTCACGAATGACGTAGAAAAAGTCCACGTCTAAGTCCACCTCCATGTGGCCCACCTTAACCACAAATTAATGCATCTAAGTTCAGATTTTTTTTCTTTTTTTTTTCCTGGCCGGGAGATGCAAGCAAGCTGGGTGGGGTAGTAGGTGCAGTCGTGTTATCCACCATAATATTTTGAGTGCCCAGGGCTGTAGGTGCAGTCGTGTTATCCACTGTAATATTCTAGTCGTGTTATCCACTGTAATATTTTGAGTGCCCAATGCAACATATTAACTTTTTCGAGTCACCTTCACCAGAAAGATTGTGGACTGGGCCATAACCAGGAAGGGGGCTAAAGGTGGCCGTAGCGTCCCAAAAATTGAGAAAACTCCTTTGCTGTTTTAAACAACATTAATGCAAAAATAGTATTCATTTAAATGTTTCGTGTCAATACTTTATATCATCGTAGCATTACTGATCTAAACAATTCACTTCTTACATTGGCCCTAAAATATTAGAAACGCCTTCACGTATCTCCTCAACTTTTAGCTCAAGAAGAGATGGCCCTACTATTAAATTGAGGTGCTAAGGAATACATTTTGATCTGTTCAAAATTTCAATTGAGTAATGAGTCACATATCACTTTTATTTCTATTCACTTTTCATCGTAGAAGTTTGTTGGAATAAAAATGAAGTGAAAGCTTTAACTATAATAAACCATTAATTAAATAGAGACAGAGAAACAAAAGTTACCCTTATGAGAAGGGTGTCTCATCTCACTGTTGCCCAAGGATTAATCCATGGGAAAATAAGATTACATTGCCACAGATCTAATCTAGCTGAAGAAAGAAGAATGAATATATATCTGAAGAATATTACTAGACATTATTCCCATATATATATTTAGAGAGAGAGAGAGAGAGAGAGAGAGAGAGAGAGAAACTCTCCAAAACTCTTCATTTGAATTTTTGCCCCTCTTGATTTATTGAATGAGATCATGTCACCTTATCTTATACATACCAACTCATATTAAGATATAAAAAATAGGCATATTTAAATGTTTTGATTTCCTAAATAATAACAAAAATTGAACAATTCACTATAGAATTTATATGGCATCTAAATTAGCAAGTATTCCTAACGTTGCATTTGGCATCGTGCTATTCGGATGTTCCCATGTTCCTGCGAGATAAGATTGCAGAAAATATGTTTAGTATGTGCAAATCACTACTTTGGATTTTGTTCTTGTTGGAAGGATTCTTAAAATCTTAACCTATTGGCATAAAAACCTTGAACAAATTTTTTTAAAAATTTTTTTAAGAAATAATTTTCTTGCACATTTGTTTCCTACTTTTTTCTTGCTTTATCTCAAAGGAAGTGACTCCCATTGTCTAATTCCTAAAGTAGGTCACACGGTAATAATTACAAAAGGTGGGTCAATATTATAATTTCTAGTTTCTTATATTAGTGGGACTGCATTATAAATCCTTTAAGTGTGGGCCCTATGTTCTAATTTCCTGTTGGGTATATGTCTTGTATTCCGGTTTAGCCGGATGAGTCCACTGGGTTAGTTAGCGACTGGTTTAAGGTCAAGGGTATTTTAATAATTGTACTGGGGCTTTTTTGGTGGCCAAGAAAGCGAAGACTATATATGTGTGTAGTCTGTAACTCTAGATCTTACGCGCTGAAGAGAGGTAAGAGCTCTTTTGTCCGTGGTGTTCCCACACCACGTAGGTGAGACGATGTGAGAGAACGTATCTCTGTGTACTTTACTTGTGATAGTGAAGATGATCGTCTCTGTGCCCATGGACGTAGCTCTGTTTGGGTGAACCACGTAAATCTCGTATCTCTTCTTATGTGTGGTTGTTTCGTGTTGATCTTGTGATTGATGTATGTGCACAACGGGTGATGTTCAGAATCACAACAATTGGTATCAGAGCTGATGTTGGTATTCTTCGGGTTTCTGAGTGAGGTGGAGATCGCTCGGTTGTTTGGAGGTTGTGCGCATGAAGATCGACTACTTGAATCCTTGTCGAAGGGTTCGGATCTCTGTTTTCGAAACAGAGAAGAAGAGAGATCTGGTTCGTGATCTCTGGTTGGGCCACCATCGGAGAAGAAGAAGAAAAGGAGATTGGGTTCTCCGGTCTCGCTGGATCGGAGGACAAAAGATTCACAGGTTTCATTCAGATCTTGGAGTTAGATCTGCGGTTGTGATCTAAGGATCAAGGGATCGGCTTGCTTCCCGTAATCGTGAGCCACTGTGCCAGAAGCAGAAATAGAAGACGAGAACTGGGGAGAAACATAGAGAGGGTCTTGTTTTCCGGGTAAATCGGAGAAGATAAGTTCAGATCCAAAATTCTCGAGATTCAGATGTGAAGTTCTCGCAAAGAGATCAGGTGTGGATCAAGATCAAAAGTGGGCCCCATGTTGTTTCAAATCAGAGATCGTTGAAGCAGAGATTAGTGAGAAACCGTTGGGCCACAGAAGAAAAACGTTTTCTCTGTTACTGAAACAGAGAAAATGGTTTCTTGCAGAACTCGGAGAAGAAGACAGAGGTTGGGCTCTGTTGCTGACTATCTTCATCGGAGAAGAAGAGGTGATGTCGGAATTGAGGAGGATGACTTTCGAAAAGAAGAAAAAAAAAATTCGTCAGGGTCGCCGTTGCTAGCCGCCGATCCCTGCTAGCTCGCCGCCATCGCCGTCGCCGGTCCCGAGCTGCTACAGGTCACCGTTGCCGAAGAAGACCATCGGTCTGCAACCAGGTTGTAGACAGACGAGGGGCTGAAGAAGACATTCTGCTGGGTTTTGGGTTCGGGTTGGGTCAGTTTGACCTGACCAGTGGAGATAAAGCCCAGGTCAACAGGATCCGATTTTCAAGCTTCGGGTTGGGTCCGCCCAACCTGTGGTGCAAGCCCAGTTGATGAGCAGCAAGTTTAGGCCGGGTCGGGTCGGGTCGACCTGGTCTGTGTACTAAAAGCCCAACCCAGCAGTGCATCCAGCAGAGTGCAGTTCCAGTTCGGGTCGGTTCAGTTCTGACCCGTGTGCGCAGAGCCCAGCGAGAATAGTTCAGTTCAGTTCTGAGTCAGGTGAACCAGACCCAGGTCCGCTTCGAAAGCCCAACAGAATAGGAAGTGACGTCAGCGACGGTCAATAGGCAGATTTGACCAGATTTGCGGCTGAAATTGTTTCTGCGACATCTTGATTATTTGACGTCCGATTGGAGATCCGTTTGCGCCTACGGACTCGTTTCGAATAGATCTACGCAGTGGAAGAGGATGATTGGCTGTTTGACAGTCAACATGGAGGTTTGACCGATTGGAGCCTAGAAACTTGTTTCTGCGATATCGGAGCCATCCAAACTTGGATTTTAGATTTGTTTCTTCCAGCGTGCTCGTGTTGACGAGATCTACAATTTGATGCAGAAATCTGGAGGAGATCTGAACAGATGTGGATTCAGGCTAGAATCGGGTCTACTAGACCTGGTTGTTGTTGCAAACCCAATAATAGGAGTCGCCGGCCTAGTTGCAAAGGGTTTGCTGATTCAAACGAAGTTGTTCGTTTGGGGTTCACATGCTTTCCGGATTGCATGTGATGTTATTCATCTTGCCAGAGCAAAGCTGGAAAAGCAGCAAGGAGGAGTTGATACGTTAGCAGTTGTCAAACATGTGTTTGATTGATCGGAGGCCCGGTCAAATGGAGTTTTTTGACCGCTCGGAGGTAGAGGTTTCTGCAGTTGTGAAGTCATATAGACTTGTATTCCCGATCTATTTTGCTTGCATGCTTGTGGTGGTTTGATTTTCATAGTGATGTTGAAGATGTGGCAGGATGGTGAGTGATTCAGATAGATATCATTCAGATTCGTCAATGATTTCAAGCTTTAAGTTCGAGGTGGAGTTTGACAAGGAGATGAACTTTGCTCAAAGTTCATGTGCTAGTTCAACAAGTCAAAATGTTGAAGAATACTGCATCGTTGGTGCAGTGACGTACCATTCAGCAAGGTACGTGAAGACATTTCTGGTTTTATCTCTTGGTGGTTCGAGTTGTGCGGAATTCAAGCCAAGATGGAGATTGTTGGGTATATGTCTTGTATTTCAGTTTAGCCGGATGAGTCCACTGGGTTAGCTAGGGACTTGTTTAAGGTCAAGGGTATTTTCGTAATTGTACCGTGGCTTTCTTGATGGCCAAGAAAGCGGAGACTATATATGTGTGTAGTCTGTAACCCTAGATCTTGCGCGCTGAAGAGAGGTGAGAGTTCTCTTGCCCGTGGTATTCTCACATCACGTAGGTGAGACGATGTGAAGAAACGTGTGTCTTTGTGTACTTTACTTGTGATAGTGAAGATGATTGTCTCTGTGCCCATGGACGTAGCCCTATTTGGGTGAACCACGTAAATCTCGTGTCTCTTCTTGTGTGTAGCTTGTTCTTGTTTGATCTTGTGATTGATGAATGTGCACAACGGGTGATGTCGAAATCACAACATTTCCAAATGTGGATTTTATGGTTACAATCACAAAATGTGTAGCCACATTGTCACTCCTATGAATGTGGGCCCACAATCTAAATCCTGAATGTGGCCCCATTTTCTAATTTTTAAAAGTTGATACCATGTAATTTTTAAAGAGGGTCCCCTGTTCACAATCAAGAAAGAAGATGATCCCACATTATAATCTATTATGATTTCTATAGGTGTTCACCACATTGTAATTTCTACATGTGTATCTTATGTACAAGATCACAAAAATTGTGGCTCCACTTCATAATTCATAAATGCGGGTCATGTACTCATGATTACAAAGGGTGGACCTACATTATAAATCCTATGTATGTGGGCCCATATTCAAATTTCTAAATGTGTCTACTATGTTGTAATTTATAAAGATGAGTTTCATATTTACATTAAAAAAAGGGTGAGCCCACATTATAATTCCAATATTCATAAAGAAGGGTCTCATATTTACATTAAAAAAAAGGTGGGCTCACATTATAATTCCTATAAAGGTAGGCCAACCCTATAAATCTTATGAATATGGGCTCTATGTTCTAATTTTTAAAGGAGGGTACCACGTTGTAACTTCTAAAGGTGGGTCTCATGTATGACAATAATAGAGTGTTGCAAATATTAAATGATGGGTCCCACATTTTAGATGCTATGATCCTCTTGCTTCTGTTTATTGGAAAAAAAATTTATACCGTTAGCAAACAAGTTTTGTATGCCATGTCCTCAGTTGAGTATTTAAATATAATGTTGTCAAATAAGTTCTTCAAAGTGTAATCTCATCACAATCCGATCTCAGCACAATCTAATCTGAGCACAAAATTGAAAATAATATGAGAACAATGCCAAACTGGCAATAAAAGGTTAGGAATCAAGACATGGTGTGCATGCATGCAGGAGTGTTCATAGCCTGGGTCAGACAAGGCCAGGCGGATGAAGTTAGTCTAATCTTGGTTCATTTAATAATTGGCCTAAAGGTTAGGCACAGATCCCCTGATATATTTATAGAAATCTCAATAAATCATTAATCCCATAATTTCCACCGTAATTGTCTTTATAGGAAGACTTCAAATTTATACATAGAATACCAACAACATTATTCAAAATTTCAACTAATCTAAACTTTCTAAAAAATATTCTTATCTTTTGCATCCTCCCTCAATCACATGATTCTTTTAAGTAAATAACCTGTGATTGTCAATATTAAAGATAAAATCCTTTGACCTCTAATAAAAAATACTTTGTAGAACGATCATATCTTTTTGGTGATCACCATTCGGTTGTAAATCCATTATTGTTGCAACTTGCTCTTGTTGAGTTTGTTGATGTCAATGGTCTACTAGATTAGATCTAGCGCAATCTCTTCCAAAAGCTTTGATAGTGCAAATTGATGGATATGGAGATTTGATGAAGATGATGAGATCGTAAGGCTTGAGTGAATGGATAGAAGAGGATGCTGATTTTTTTTTATTGAAATAGAAAAATTGATGGTGATAATTGTGGAAGTAGGATCATACCCGGCTTAATCGTAAGATTATCACTTGGCCACAGATCTGATAAATTTCACAAATCACTGCATTCTATTACTTTGATAGTAGTTCTCTTGAGATGAAGATCTCTCATTTATACATAGAACACAATAATATTATTCAAAATTTCAACTAATCTAAACTCTCTAACTCGCAACCTTATCTCTAAGATCTAACAATATTGACTTGTAAAAGGATCGGACACAGCTCAATTGCAGAACGCATATTCCTCGTGTCACGCCGTATATGGAACTAGGCCAATTCTCTAAGATTATGCCCATTGAACTATTAATCTGGCCAAAAAAGTTAGACTAGAACCCATCCCATGGGCCTAAAATTGTGATGCAATAGAAGTGGGGCTCAGATCAGACTGTGGCTAGCCTAGCCCATGAGCACCCGTGTGGCAAACGATTAAGTGTTGCCATTAAAATAGTCGACGGCTGTTGTGTAGGAGATTTGGGACATGGTGGAGGTGGAGTGTGTGTGGGCACTTGACTTAGAGTGTCTTGTAAAATGAAATTAAGGAAAAATGAAAAATAAATAAAAGTTACTGAATGTACTGTGCGAGAATTCATATGCAATCAAAAGTGGACTGTATCATCCAGTCAAACTAGATTCAACAAGTATTGGCGTCTTCACCAGTCCAGTTAGATAAAGATCGAGGTAATAGATCAAATGGTCCAACCTAGTAAAAAGTGGTCAAAATTAATGGAAGAACAAGTTAGATCAAGATGATGAAATCGTTCGAGTATAACCAGACAGTTCAAAATTGTTTTCCCCTCCAGTCCATTTCTAAAACACTGCATTAAGCCAATATTTACAACAATCACCTTTTTTCTTGCCACATTGGTATTCGAATTCATACACTTTACTTATACATCATGTCCCAAATTAGGGTAAAGGGTAGGGTAAAGTAAGCTCATGTTTGGGAGAAGGGTAGGGTAAAGTAAGCTCAACTGGGTTGGCTAGCACTACCCATGGGCCAGCCTACATGCCCCTCATAAATTATTTTTTATTTTTTTTAAATTGAAAGAGTTTTTTTGGACTTTTAGGATTTGTTAACTTGAAATAAAATTGAAATTACTAAAACAAATGCACAAACTTGATGCTAATTTATAGATGAAAAACAAAATCTTAAGTATTTAAAGTTTTGTATTTCATTTACATAAAAAATGGCATTTATTTTATATAAATGTTTGGCTGGGACTAACTAAGCCAAGCTGTGCCTCGGGCCGTGTCACGGCCGAGGCACCCGGGCCTAGTTGGGCACAGCCAATGCGCAGGGCTATGCTGTGTCTTGCAATGGCCCAATGGCCCAACATGGCATAGCCATTGGTTGTGCCAGGCTGACTCACTTTGGTCAACGTCGGTCATTGTGTTAGGTCGGGCTGTGGCAATCAGCATGCTGGGCCAGCCCAATTTACACCCTTAAACCAGTCCTAACTAATATTTAAAAGGACCAAAATGCTCTTCCCTTAAATTAGTTAGTTGTAAGTTGTTACTGTATCATTTACAGATCTGGCAAACAGGTTGGGTTGGCAAAATTCGGGTCAGGCTAACTCGAAACCGAATTTGTTGGTTTCAACCTTAACTCGACCTGTTTTTAAAACATGTTAAAAATCTTCAACTCGCACCCATGGTAGGTCAACCCAACTCGACCCGCCTAACCCCAGCTTGATGCCTGTTGAGTCGGGTTGACCCGACCTAAAATATTTAATTCCCATTTTATGTATGATTTAACTTATTTTATGTGACCCAATTTCATTTATAAAGTCCTCCTTACTTCTAGATTCATTTAAAATGTTGCATTGAGCATGAATTTATAATTTATCAATTTTCAAGGTGTAAGAAATGGGGAATCTATAAATATTTTCTAGCCCATTTATTGAGAATTTGAGATAATCCTTTTTCAATTTTTGCTCAATTTTATAATTCCATATTTGAGTATAAGTATGAGACTCATCAACGATATTGTATTTCATTCATATCCATATTTTAGAGGAAAATTTACATGCCAATATAAAAATAAAAAATACATTAATATTTCAACTACAAAAACATCATATTTTCAAATAAAAAAATAAGTTTTATATTCTAAGCACTAAAATTTTACATAACTCCTCCATAAAAGATTAAAAGTATATAGTTTATGGCTCACATGAATAAGAAAAGTCACATGAAAATTAGAAAGTCATGGTAATTTAGTAAAATCTAAATGAGTCAAACGGGTTAGGGCGGGTTAGGCGAGTCAAACCTAACCCGACCCGTAATTATATGTGTTGGTAAATCCTAACCCTCCTTCAACCCGTATTTCAGACGGGTCTGGCTAGGCTAGTTAGAAACAAGTCGGGTAGGGTTGAATTTTGCCAGCTTTGCATTTACTAGGTAACTTTACAATAGTAGAACACGTTGGAAAGTTATTTTCGACTTTTTATGGCCTGTTTGTTTTTATTTGGAATACATAGAAACTAAAGGTGAAATGAGAGCCACCACATACTTTTAAATAGCTGATAGGTAAATGATTTGAATTGAGGAGATAAGAAATAAGGTAGAGATGAAGATGGATTGGCTTTCCTAGATATTTAATTAATAGGGTATGCACTTCTCATCATCCCTTTATATAATTTTCATTAAATGGGAGGTTACTTGATGGAATTTTTTTTGATATTCAACTTTGATTTTTATTTCAACTTTTGTTGTGAAATGTATTCTTATGCAAAACCAACCCCTTAGTCATTTCAGGTTAAAAAAATCCATCTAAAGCAACAAAAAGACCTACCTCCAGTCAAGGTGATTGACCAATGGTCCCACGTAGATCTCCGTTTCACTCAACTTTTCTTATCTCTAAAAATTTAAAGCGTCCATTCTATGAAAATAGTAGGAATTGACCCAGTGTGCCCTAAATTGTTATGAAAGGATTATTGTATATTGGCTAATTCATGGGTCGAATAAAACTCTAGGTCCAATGTATGGTATTTTATATTTCTTTCAGATAGACTATCATTCGAGTCACTGAATGAGTTGAAGAGAAGAATTGAAGTAAAAAATGTCAAAGAAGTGAGAAAGACAATGGATCAATCGAATAGAGATTGGATTAATCAAAAATAAAATAAGCTGAAATTTGAATTTAGTTCCCAGACAGAATAGGTACCTGATCGATCGAATGGCAGAAAAAATTCCATTGACCAGCACGGATTTCATTCCTATTTGGGTCACGATTAGTAAATTGAGTTCTATAAGAAGTGTTCTTTTGAGGCACGAATTGTGAGTTCTAAAAAGGGTTTTTCTCTTAACTCTAAGACACTGATCTCATTTTTTTTAAGTTGAGAATATACAGTGAAGACTTTTCTTATTATTCTGATAATAGAATACCTAATTGACATACCTTTATTTCTCTATAACATCCATTGGAGAGATTGAACTGAAGTTTTGCTCTAGAGAGCTTTGGGCTTCTACTTTCTTGTAGAAAAACATCTTCTTTTGTAGAAGATCATTTGAAAAGTCAAGCATAACAACTAGAACGTATCTAGTTGGTTGGATTTGTTGCAGTGGACGACAAGACGTTTTTGTGGTGTGTAACATCTGTGAAATGAGAATTGTAGTCCCTAGGTTGCATAAGAATTGGATATGGATTGTAAGTATATCTCTTATAATTGTGTGACTTAAAGTGCTTGATTAGTGGTCCATAATGGACTCATGGTTTTTTTTCGGTTTGGGTTTCTATGTAAAAATTGTATTTTCTTGTGGTGATTGCTTGTTTGCTTTACTTTATTTCCATTGCATATTGTGTGCAAGGGTTGACCCACATATCCCTCAGTGGGGCCTAAAGCCCCCTCCAAAATTTTGAAAACCTCATTAGGGCCCTAAGGATGGTATGTCCCAGCCCCATTTAGAAATACCCTTAGCCCCTGCTTCCCTTTCCTAATTCAAAAAATTCCATTTCCTGATCTCTCTTCGTCTGTCTAAAAAATCTCCAAATTGGCAAACCCTCCATCTCTATCCCGGCATCGGTATTCATCTATGCTCCACCAATCTCTTAATCTATCTCTTTGACTCTCTCCTCCATTTTCTCCATATTTTCTCCTCATCCAAATTGACCGAAAGACTTCCCTCTTTTTAATGTGCATATTCCTTTTTGTGTTCAGACTTTTATAAACTTTTATAAAACCATGCAAATGACATTATTTTCCTTTTCTTTTTTCATTCTTTAGTCTAGAATGGAAAAATGGAAATGAACAACCCTTATATGGGATTCTGATGAAAATCATCAATTACGATTTTTGGGTTTCACTAAAAAGCTAGGGTTTATGAAGATGATTGATTTAAAAGTATATATTTTTTAATTTTTTATATTTAAAATGTGTTTGACGATTATTAAGAACATGTGAAAAAGATGCTAGAATTTGTTGAAAAGGAAAATTTCTAGTGCAAAAGATGGGATGTAGATGGTAGTGTAGTCGTAGGATATACAATTGCATCCTGTTTGGGTTCATTTTGTTGGTTGAAAGTATGATTGTGATTGAGTAGCACCACCCTTATGTAGACATCCATCAGTGTGATCAATTGTTGCTTGACTTGGGCTGAAAAGTTCAAGAATTCAGTATAATGAGCCATGGCACAAATGAAATGTGCTCATTGTTTCAACCATGAGGTTGTGAGTTCAGGTGATGTTAGCAATACTAAAAAAAAAGAAGTTGAAAAACTTGACATTTTGATCACTTCATTAATCAGAACACAAGTCTGCCCAAACCCCCCTCCCTTTGCTATCATTGCTTCATTCAAATAATTGTCGGTTGGTAGTCTCTTTCTTTCTTTCTTTCTTTCTTTTAGTAGCAGTAGTAGTCTTGTATTTATAGATGAATAAATGAATGAATGGTACCATCATCTCTCTAACTATCTTACGAAAAGGATGAGTATGGTGTTGCATTAGATAGACTTGCCCTAAATCCCTACTATAACATTGAGTTTCTTGTTTTCTTTTTTTAATATATGGGATGATCCTTGTATTTTTTTTTAATTGTGAAATGTTGTAAAGCATGATTTTTCTTGATTTAATTTCTACCACCTAGTGACGGTGTTGATTGAGTCCCTAAAAATGACATTATTCAAATGTTACCAAATGTGTTCCACACATTCCCTTATCAATGGAACAATTTTACATAATGTCCTCAAATAATTACCCATGCATCATTTTCACATGAATAAATGAATTTATTCAGTGGTTTTCTCTTAGGTTGTGGGTTCGAGCTGTGCTACACAATAGGGCCACAAGGGATTTACTTGGCCCCCCTGGGCCCGAAGGAATTAGTCCAATCTAAAGGATTATGACACCCTCCGTTAGAGCAAAAGAAGAAGAAGAAGAAGAAGAAGAAGAAGAAGAAGAAAAGAATATATTCATTGGTTTAAATGCATTTGGATTATTTTGATGCATTTCACAAATTCTCAAATTTCATTAAAATTTAAAATATATGAAACTAAACAAATTGATGACTATTGTTTTAATGTGTATATTTTTGTGCCTCTGTCCATTTGTATGATCATTCAAGTAGAGTAATATATTTATTTTAATGATTGTTGACCACAGGTTTCTTACGTGACTTTTGATGACAAAAAGTCGATGTAATTAATATGTATTTTGTAAATGCAATAAATTTTTTCTTTTCTTTTCCAAAGTTAATGTTTAAAAAGAACAGTAAAATAATGACCGATTTTTTTCAATTGACTATTATAAGCCCCCTCTGAAATGAAAATCTTGGGTCCACCGTGATTGTGTGTTCACTTACAATTTAGAAAATTACATACGAGCACCCCATGACTGCTATATTCTTAAAACACTGATAAAACCCAAAGAAATGGACAGTGAGATTTTCCCGAGAACAAACAGCTCATTTCAGCAGCAACAAATTGATCACGGATGAACATATATTATAAATAAGCAGGAAGCATCATTATGATGTTTATGACTTCTTCCTCCACACATCATTGTAAAGTCTCTTTAGATCATTACCGGGTCATATTAAAGACTAAACAGAGCTTGTTGAACGTGAACACACCCTGGCATTCTCGTACACCCTCCCTGGACGACAATAGTACCCTTTCTTTGGAGCACAGTGGAGATCCTCCGAGCATATGCACAGCCCTTCTAAGGCACAACCCTCCTTGATTATAATGGGGCTCCCCTGTATCCCAAGTACCTGATCGGTCCATTCGCTCGAAAACAATCGTAACGGATCATATTCCTGTCTGATCTTCAAGAATGCATTAATCTTACTATACTTCTTCGTTGCGCCATCGAAGACAAGGTTGCGATTCTTCCCCCAGTGAGGTGATCCACCATACTTGTAGAGTGCTATCTGCTCAATTTCTTCTAGTATGTCTTCATGGAGCCTCGGAGCCATTGGGTCATGGCTTCTGTAGTAAGTGATATCGAAATCTAGCCCATCTTCTTGTTTGGCTAAGTAAGCGTCCGAGGCCTTAACGTACCTCATTAGGATCCCATTGTAGAGCTCTACCCCACAGAGAGCATCTGGTTCTAAGTCCCTTAGCTTTTGAACATCTTTGATGAAGTTTTTCACATTGGATAGCCCAATGCTGAATGTTGTTTGATGGAAGAATCCCCCCTTGACTCTAGGATCCCATGGGCAGGCGGAGAGGAGCCCGTCCTCCAGGCTATCTAGGCAGGTCCCTGAGGACTGTAGACGGTTATGGTTTCCAACCACTGGATAGCCAGTGAACAAGATGCCATTGTTTGTCAATCCATATGCGGCTGTCATGAGCACTGATGCTGTCGTCTTCGAATCGGTGCACTTCCCGCGGGAATTGTTCGTTGCTTCATGACTCTCCTCTTTAACAGAAACCAGTTGAAACACATCAACAACAAATAGTTAAGGACAAGAGTTTCATAACCATACATGTAGATAGCTTAGATAGAATGCTCAACTTCAATTGTTCATAGTTCATACTTCATAGATACCTGTAGACCTAACCAACGCCAGTGCAAGCGTTGGGGTAGAACGAAATCCTATGAAGTCATTGAGACCGTTCCCAATGGCATCGGATGAAACCCTATCGTCGATCCGATATATGACCCGCCGTTGGCTGGGGTACCATGTCATGTCCCCAAACTCATGTCGATTGCCAAAGATGGTGGCCTGATCCCCCAAGTCCAAGTCATCTCTAAACAAATTGTTGATGGATCGTTTGAATAGGGGTTGCAATTTAAGAGTGACCTGATTGAGGCACATAAGAAACCAAGTTGACGAACTGCCAATTTCCATCTACTTATAGGTAAAAAAAAAAGACGTTCCAAAGAAGCATTCACATGGAATTGGACACCTTACCTGTGAAATAACTCCGAGGACCCCTAATGAAACCTTTACTGCATTCATATCAGGATGATTGTTAGTAATCAACCGAACCTTCGCGTAGCCCTCGCTTGCTGTGGCCGGAGTGATGATTCTTACTCCCACAACGTAGTCGTGAACAGCACTTCCCTTATCCCACAGAGTGCTTCCATGAGCGCCAGTGGCCATAAGGCCAGCAATTGTCAAGCCCCACCAATATGGTGTATAAGGTAGCGCTAGCCCGGCCTTCGCCGCCTCATCTATCACCTCCCTCAGGGTCACACCGCTCTCTACCGTCATCAGCATTGTTGATGCGTCGACGCTCAGTATTCGATTAAGATATCGGGTGCTTATAAGCAGCCCATCATCCCCTCCAGGACATGCCAACTTTGTCATGCTATGTGAATAGCGCGTCGCCACCTTCATCTTTCTCTTGCTCATTGTTGCCTTTGAGACGGCCGCAATGAGCTCTGTTTCGGAGGTAGGGTAGACCACCTCGCCGGCTCGACATATGCTTCGATCGGGGAATGCCCCATATGAATTCGTGATGGTGCAATTTGTTGTCTTCGATGAACACTTAATTGGATCCTCCGGGGGGCTACATTCCACCAAATAGAGCAATAATATTAGGCATTGGCACCAGAAAATAGCCATCGCAAGCATCAAGTTTCTCCCCATGTAGTGACTGTGAGGGGCTTTATGTTGATATGTAAGGTAATACACTAACAAAGACTACACCCATATTATGCAGTATTGTATTTTGGACTTTGGAGGTGGCCTCTTACCTTGCACTATAGATAGCATCATCATCATCATCATGATGGAAGCTTTATCTTGTCTGTTGTAGAAATAGCTTGACCCACATCAAACCTTTTCTTGCCAAATGTTACCACAGCATGTTCCACATAAAACAGAACTATGCAATTATAGCGGACTAAAAGGCAAGGACTACATTCTTTGTTAAATGGAGCTTTCAACTGGATTTTTTTTTATTATTTGGAAATCATTTTATCATTATTATTTGGAAATCAGTTTATCTTGATATTGGCGTTATCTTGTTTTACTTTGAAGGATAGTAGGTGACAAGGAAGTCTTTGAAGGGAAGTACTGAATGGGACTGTTGAGAGGGAAACTTTAGGATTCGGTAATCACAAGTTGAGCACCTCTCCCTTTGGGACAGGGTTTTAGGTCTTTTAATTAGTATTAGACCCAATCACTAAGTCCTAATCAGGTATTGATGGGCAGAATTGATGGATGGTTGGCGGGCAAATGAGTTGGTGGGAGTGCACTGATCCTTGATCTCATAGGCTCAAGAAAATCCAACAATGACAATGCCTTCCAGTCTCTGAATGAGAATCTTGTTGACATTAATGTAAAAATAAAATACAAAATAAATTCTCATAAATGCATAATAAGAGGTCTAATTAGTGTGTGACCCTTCGTTTTCCCATGCATGTAATTGCACCTTTATGGTGGGCAATTACCTCACTTTAGTGGATTGGAGGTATAATAGGTAGTGATGGCCATTTAGAGCATTTTATGCATATGAAACTTACGCCACTGTAGTGGGCATTTACATGTTGTGTGGATCTTGCCTAATGATCATTGGGTTAACTTTGGACTATAATAAATGTGGGACCCACTGGTCCTTTGTAGTGGGTCTGGGTTGTACTGTGTTTTCCTTCAAGAATAGAACAACAATGACCAATTATTTGATTAAAACCATTAAATAGTGAATGAGAAATTGACTCCTTAAGTTACTTTCTTGAACTTGGTTAAAGATGGTAAGAAGCTTGGTTTGTGGGAAAATTAGAATCCCACATTGCTTAGAAAGTAAAACCTATGGTGGGTTTATATACACCTATATGTGTTTGTAAGGTTGGGGTCCCAAGGGACACCCATATTTTGTCCACGCACGGGCAAGCCGAAGCTCATATTTACCTTTTTGCCAAAAGTTATAAAGCTTTTAACAGTCATGACTAACTCAGGACAAAATCACATAATTATTCCAAGCAGGTTGAATAATCGAGTTTGCTTCCTCTCTTTCTTCCATTGTTGTCTGCATTCTAAGAATAATACTGCAAAAGTTTGGTTCGCTGGGATGAGCAGAGAAGTGCTGCTACTGCTCGTTGAAAGCTCATTGTATCTTATGAGACAATTGTCTCAATCTGTTAGCACCACTGCGATGGATGAATTTTATCTTAAGGACATAGTGTAATACACTAGCGTTGACCTGTGAGTCAGTCATTTGTTTAATTTCATTTTTCATTCACATATTTGATACTACAGTTGATTGGAAGTGCTATCATAGTTGCACAGAAACAACTTCTTGTAATACATTTTTATAGTGTGATCAATTAAAATTTCATCTTCATCGAAATGTTTTTGTGTTACGAGGATGGGATGAGTTGAGATAGCTATCCTTTCTAAAACTAATTGCTGAGGAGAGGAGTCCTTTCAATTTTGTGACCAAAGGCAATCTATGGTCCACCTTACTGGAGGGATCGTCCCCCAGCTTGCTTGTTTCTTCTGGTCCTACACCTTTTGCTGTCTTAGATGTACCGGATGGGGCCCGTACATTTGATATGTCCCTGTCAGTCCACTAATGGTTGGGCAGAAGAACCCACAACCACATTGTTTCTGGTGATCTAACTCATCATGATCCACTTGGTCAAAGGGCTTTTATGCCACTCATGAATGTGGTCGTTGGTCTTTACCATTTTGCAGTCCACAGCGGTTAGTTAGTTCGATCGTTAAGATCTGTATCACTACGGAACTTCTCATACTTTTCAACAGGAGAATAGTGCCGCAAATTCACCTAGAAGGCTACATACCCCATCACTCTAGTGATCATGATCACATACATGCGAAGTATGGTGTATGCTCTTATGCACAATACATGTGAAGTTTTAAATGTTGCGATTCGGTTGATAGGAGTACTTAGGACCTGTATATATTTAATACTTAGAGAATATTCAATGTATTGCTATACACAAAATCTACGTCCCTATCATACCCAAGGCATAGCTTTCAATGCAAGCATCATAGCCCAGGTCTACACCCTTCGTCAACTCTTACATGAAGCTAGATGAGATATTAATTATGATGGTTGCCTAATCCCATTAATTAGTCTGGAGTTAAAACTTTTTATACTACTTTCGTCAGGAAGACTGGAAGAGCATTGTGTAAAACATTTCTTAGGGCAACTATTACTAAATTATTACTGTCTATAACATTGTAACCATGAAGTACTTTGATCATCCCTTTCAGTGCGGTAAAGGACCATCAGTTTTTTCCTTTTTTTACAATTTAGCAGCCTTTGTGTTGGGGTTCTTTAGTTCTTTTCTAGCAAATTGGTACATGGTAGATAGAGTAATAAGTGATGTGGGATCAAGCTAGCTACTATCGGCAGGAGGAGGGGTCCTATGCTGTCGGATGATGGTTATAGGTATAATATGTATCAGGTCAGTCTCAGTGAAAATGGCATGGGTGATAGATAACTTAAGTAATACTGATCACCCAAAAGCATCCTTTTTTTTATATCTTAAACTTAATTTACTGGTATTTATACTAACTGCCAAAAGGATAATCATAGAGTAAAAAAACGAAAAGAAGAGAAAAACAACTTAAGTGAACTTTTGTTAGAATAAATGATGTTTAATATTAATATATAATATTGAATAACACAATAATAAATATCTAGACAATTAAAAATCTAATAGGGAAACACAAGACATCCCAATAGCAAGGATTTTATTCTATTTTTAGGGAGCTTTTAACTGGAGTTTTTTGTTTGAAAATCATTTTATTTTGATATTGGTGTATCTTGTTTACCTCAAAAGGATGACATGTGATGATGGAAGTCTTTGAAGAAATGAGGGGAAGTTCCAATTGGGCCTATTCAGAGGGTGACTTAGTATTTGGCAAGCACATGTCAAGCAATCGCTTCTTACCTTACAGGTGTTGAATCCAAGGCATTGGCCCCTTCCATCACCTGTGGCTCCTTTTGTCATCCAAGGGCCTCCTTTCCTCACCCAAGGTCTCTTTCAGTTACCCGAGGTCCCACCAAAGTAGGTTCAATGGGTCCCCAGTACAGTTGCTGGGTTACCAAAAAAATATTAAGCACCTCTCCTTTTGAGAAAGAATATTAGGTCTAGTTTTATTTATGACCAAGAACCTATCGACCCCTTTTATGGTTGATCATTAGTTTAACCCCGGATATACAAGACCACTACCAATTCTATACATTGGGTAAGGCCTCAAACAGTTTTGAAGTGGAGCCAACAAGCTTATTGCTGGACATCCTAACCACTCGAATAATTTAAGTGGATCTTTTAATTAGTATTAGTCCCAGCTACTAAGTCCTAATTAGGTATTGATCATGGGCCACAAGCTTATACTTCCACGACCTCAGTTTGTGGATCAATGGGCAACTGATGGATGGTTGAAGGTTAAATGAGTTTAGTGGGACTGCAACAGTCCTTAATCTAATGGGCGAGAACCCAATAATGTTAAGGCCTTTCAATCTCCACTTTAATTAGATTTTGTGACCACAAGACCATAGCCAGTTGTTGGAGGGATCGTCCCCATAATTGCTTGTGTCTTCCATGTAAGACGTTTTTAGTTGTCCTAAATGTTCCGAATGGGACCCGTCCATTTGAAATGAACCAGTCGACTATTGGTTCGGCTGAAAAAACGCATCCACCACATTGTTTCCGATGATCTAACACATCATCCGCTGGGCGAAAGGGTGCTGTAAGACCCGCCCATTTATTTTTCATAATTATGTGTTCTTTTGCTTAGTTAATGGTGTTTAGGCTTAGAATAGAAGATTGGAGGGGTTATATGTAATTAGCATAGTAATAGAAAGTTGAAAAAAAGAACTTGAGTGAGTTTTTGTTTAACTAGAGGTCCTTGGGAGCAAGTTCATCTAACTAACCTTTCCTAATTCCCTTTGTTGCCCTTAAAATGTCTTGATTTCTATTTCATTACTTAAGGGTTCTCTAGACATTCCATCCTATTCAACTTGACATTACCAAATGACCCTTCTAAGCTTCATTGCCTAAACTCTAGCTAAAAGGGCATAAGCACCACTTCCCTCTCACAAGCAACAAAACCCATTGCAAAACCCTCTCATTCCACCATTCTCATTACCACCAATTCCCATCTCTCTTTCTTATCTTTCTCTCTTTTCTCTACAAACTCATCAAAGAGCTAAGATATTGAAACTCTCACATGGCTTCTACCTTCTCCTACTCAAGATCTTGAGGAATCCGACCCTTCATCTCCTAATCCAACACAACCACAGGAGTGACCTCTTCTTCTTCAATTTAAGGTAATCACTTCCCCAATCTCTACAATCTTCCTTTCTCCTTCAAATCTCCCTTTTTAATTGTATTGTTGTATTGTTCTTCGTCATATTCTTCTCCCATGGATTGATTGTATTGTTGTAGATCTAGATTTGGGCGGGGAAGCTTGTTAAAGGAGTGATTTGGCAATTTGGGTTTCTTAGAGAGAAATTTACTCTAGCATGCTTTTAATTCTATTACATATGAAATACCTTAATTGCCTATTATATATTTGATGAAATGCTTCTTAGAGTTCCTATTGAACTAAGCTCATGTCTATACTCAAAATTGTACGTGGAAACCCTCTCTAATGGCCTTAATTGATATAGAATGATGAATAGTAATAAATGGATGGCTATGCTTATGGATGAATACATTTATCCTTTTAATTGCTCTATTAATGATGAAATGGATGGGATGAAACAAATAGATATGGTTGTCTTGATGGAGGATGCATGTCGTCATGATATATGATTGATAGGGCTCACAGCAGGTGGAAGTATGATTGATCATGCTTAAATGAATCTTTGTTGGTTGATGGAAGGGTAAAAATTGAAGGAAATGAGAGAACATGAGTTTTCAATTTGGAGAAGAATTCTTACGTTGTGCTCAGTTGAAACTGATTGCCAGGCAAAAGCTAATACGCTCAAGCGTGGAATCATTTGCACTCGAGAGGGAGCTCATTTGTGCTCGAATGCACCTTGCAATAGAATTAAATAATTAATAAGAGATGCCATATTCTGAACCCCAAACCTTGGAAACCATTATTTTTTATGAGACCTTAAATTATGTTTATGTGGGTTTAAGGTATAAGCTTTGCCTTTATCCACCAATTGTATCAAAGTCAAGCATGAAAGAAAGGGATCTGTTCCAAAAGAATCATTAATAAGTGATCATAGAATTCAATTTAGTACGTTAGGCATGTTGTATATTGAATAAAGCATGATATAAAAATCAAATAAAAGAAATACTTTATTATTTGGCTACTACATTTGCTATATCCTTTCATTAGAGATTTCACATTGGGAATACCAATGCCCTAAGTAAAGGTGCGATTGGGTCCCTACGTTTATGGAACCTGGAAGCTCCAAAGGCACACTGCAGTAGCATCATATCAATCTACTACACCAAAGACAAACCCACCGGGTACCATAAGGCTGAAGCTGAGTAGAGTCAGACCATTTCAAGTCATATAATTGAAATTGAGTAATTTGTGTAATTTGTTGTATTATAAACAATTTATTAGACGTTCAATTCATACTTACTCAATTAAATGTTGATAGTAGAAAAGCTATATATCAAAAAACATTTAACTAGCATCAATTCAATATGATCATTTTAAATCATTTCCATAATAGAGAGCAATTACACGATTCAATATGTTATGCCATTTAAATTAGTAAAATCAAGGCGATTTATGAGCTAACCCTAATCTAGTCATTCATTTTTTCTAATCGTGTATAATGATGTAGTTTTAAGTTATCTGATATATAGTTATCTCTTGTTTGATATTATATTGTGTAAGAAAGAGTATATCAAAGTCCCTTAAACTAACACCCATGTGGAGGTGCTAAACAAATGAACAATATTACATGAATGAGTATCATCCCTCAAGACACTTTATGTTAAGTAATTTTCCATTGGGTCAATTAATTAGGTTAAAGGTTCCAAGAAACTAGGATTCTACAGGGTCTTATAAATATCCCTAATTAAGCCTGTGTTTCTTGGTCCCTACGGTTTCTACTAATTTTGACCGCACCTACGGCTTGGCCATAGTTTAGGTACGGCTTAGCCATAATGTATTTCACAGCTTAGCTATCAAAGAAAATTTTGACTCTTTCTTTTTGGCTGGGTTTGGCCTCTGGACATTTAGCCGTAGTACAACTTAAAGCTTAGCCGTAAGCTTCAGGCTTTTCGAAGCAGATTCAGTTTCAGAACATTTTTCTTCAACCCATAATATTGGCATTCTAAGTGCATGTCTACCACCATTTTTAGGAAGTCATTCTTACTTCACTAAATCATTTAACGTTCCTAAATCCACTTCATGGTTCACTTAAACAATCTAATCATGCATTTTAAACAAATAAAGGGGCTAGAAATTAAATTTAGATTTCAAAGATTTACAAGAAACAAAAGTGACCAACATGCATTCAACAAAAATTAACTTATATTTGCCTTTGACTTTGAGTTCAAATCAGTATTTTTTCTCTTGGCTCAACTTGAGAAGAAAACCCACAGTTCTTAGCCCTAAAATGCCATGCATGAAGAAAGAATGAAGAAAATGAGTATACGCTTAAAATGAGAGTCTCATTGACTTTATTTACCCAAGAAATATGTAAATGGGCAAGGGAACTTACCAATACAACAACTATAGAGTTGTAGGGAGAGATGCAAGTCACTATCTTCTATTCTAGGAGGGAAGGAAGGTAGAGAAAAGATGAGATGAGAGAATGGGTGTTTGAAATCATGCATGTAGGATCCATTTTGCTCATATTGATGAAGAGGAAGAAAAATGGAAGAAGAAGAAGAAGAAGCTGCTGTAATTGCAAAAGAGAAGAGAACCGATTGAGAGGTTCTTGGCTCTTTTAAAACAGGGTTTTGTGGAACTTCAGGAAAGTCCTCATTTCTCAATTGCATTCTTAATTTAAGTCGAACGAGGGTCCAATTAATTCAAATGAAGATAAACGTGATGATATTAATATAATGCGTGTATGATTTAAAATTATGAATTCTAAAATTACGAAAAAGGTCACTCATGTACTTAATTAAGGTCAAACCAAGCCCAAACTACTTATCTATGACCCAAACTTGATCTACTAGACTCAACAAGACTAAATCTATTTAATTTAGAATAATTCTATATTAATTAGTTAATAACTTACTTCAATAATCTCTAATCATGCTTAATTGGGTTTGGTGTATTACATTGCTTTATTCCATTATTGTGGAGTTGGTTTCTGTTATACTACTTTCCCAACTCTAGCTTATTTAGAGCCTTTGGCATAAAAAAAAAAAAAAAATTCTTGTGGCATTTACTAGTGTGTGTGTTCTTTTGTGTGTGTGTGTGTGTAGTGTGTTATTTCTATTGGAGAGGTTGTGTACCGTTTCTTTTTGCTAGAATTTTTTTAGTATAAAGAAGACTTCATTCGATATGATATGGGAGAAACAGACCATCAAGACCAAAAGAAAACAACCCAAACAAAGAATGAAACACCCAAACTACAAATGTAATAAAATGAACTCAGATTCTACACGTCCATAAGACCTTTTGTGTGCAACATGCGAAAAATATTTGGTCTTCTACAAATATGGGCGAAGGAGATATCTTCAAACTTGGATGTTAGGTCCTTCATGTCTAGCAACATAGGATGGATTTAGTAATCCATTGACCTATTAATAGCTCAAATGACCTCACTAGCATTGGACAAAAGGAGAATCTTTCGGAATCCTTGCACTATAACTTTCTTTAGCGCATAAAGGATGGCTCTTGACCCAGCTTCCTTTGGAGATGAAATGTTAGGTCACTAAAAAAATTCTGGGATTTGGCGAAGAAATGTTTCGTTACTGAAACATATTTTTTTGTCGCAAAATTTTGTCATTGTTGGCATGTCTCTAAATAAATCTCGCAACTAAATATGGTTTCGTCACCGTAATGTTGCAATCTGCAACGTCTTATTTCATCATCAAATATACTAGAATTTCATTGCTATATATTATATTTTGTTGTAAAAAACAAATACATGGATAGTAAAAAACTGATTAGTGACGAAATAATTTCGTTGCCAAAGGCTTTAACTTTTGGCAACGAACTAATTTCATCGCTAAAAGTATTTTTATTGTCACTAAAAGTATTTTAAAAATGATAAAAATACTTTTAGTGACGAAATTATTTAGTAGCCAAAAGGAAATTTTTTAAAAAAAACTATTTTAAAATTTGCTCTTACCCCTCTCTTGTCTGCCCCCTCTCTCTTTTTTGCCCTCTCCCTCTTTGTTTTCTCTGCCCTCCCCTCTCTCCCTCCCCATCTTTATTCTCTCTATCTCATTCCCCCTCCCTACCTCTTTCTCTCCTTCCCTTTCCCTCCCTCTCCTTCTCTCCCTCTCCATCTCTATTCTCTCTCTATCTCCTTCCTTCTCCCTACCTCTCTCTCTCCTCCCCATCTCTATTCTCTCTCCTTCCCTTTCCCTACCTCTCTCTCTCTCCTTCTCTCTCTCTCTCCCTCCCTCCCTATCTTTACTCTCTCTCTCTCTCTCCTTCCCTCTGGTTACCTCTCTCTCTCCTCTCCCTCCGTTCCTCCCTCTCTCCCCATATCTATTATCTCTATCTCCTACCCTTTCCTTACCTCTCTCTCTCCCTTCCTATCTCAATTCTCTCTTTCTCTCTCCTTCTCTCTCTCTCTTCTTCCGCCCCTCAACCTCTTTCTCCCCTTCCCTCTCTCCCTCCCCTTTCCTTCCATCTCTACTCTCTTCCTCCCTCCCCCTCTCTATTCTCTCTCCCCATCTATCCCTAGTCCCTAGGCTTTCTTTTATAAATTTTGATTTTTTTTTTTTGGAGATGAACGATGTGAGTTTAACCAATCTACTTAAAACTACAAGTGCACGGTTATCTTGTCGAGATAATGGCAAATACAGGTTGATCCCACAGGGAGCACTTTTGAACTTTTTAATTAAAAATATGAATCTTTTTATATTAATAGGAGAAATTGAGTAACTTGATGAGATGTGAATAAAAAAATATAGAAAATAATAAGATAAATAGATTAGAGCATCCAGAATCCATTAAGCAAAATAATCAATCTAATCATATAATTATTCCATTTTTTGTCTCATGATAACTTAGATGAAAAACAAATCAATATTTCTGATTCGGATGATTTGACTATTTCAAAAACCAATTTTTAATTAAGAAAAAAAAAATTAATACTTAATACTTTCTTCACCTCATAAAAGAATGAACATCCTTAGTATCACCTATCAAACTAAGCATAAACTATAAAAGATAATAAAAAATCTAAGCATGATCTATCAAAATAAGTATAAATGATCAAAATTTATTCATTAAGAACATAAATCAGAAGTTTGCCATTGGCATGAAGACAGATCTATTATTATCTTTTCAAAGAACATTAACAAGAAAAAATAAAAAAAAGAGTAAAATAACAAATATAAACTAGAACATTAAAATACTTAACTTTATCTTTCGCTCCAATCAGAAATTCAGCTTACCATTGTAAGGAACCTAAAAAATAACTTCATTGATATCTTTTTTTTATATAATGGTCTCTCATAATTCTCTCTTCTAGATCTTAGTTTCTAGAATAAGGCTCCAGAATACCTTTAAAATAAATTCAGAACTTAATGGAGAGGAGAGGTGGAGAATAGATGGAGAAAGAAAGATCTGGGATTTCCAGATCTGGCTACGAATGAGGAGGAGCCTCCCATGGTGGCCTCCTTTTATAGTTTTCTGACTCCTAGGTTCATTGAATCTGGATATCTTTTTGATGGATTGAGAGATAAGATCTGCTGCCTGTTAATTAGATTTATCTCCTTAGATGAGAGAGATCTTGGAGATAAGATGAGGTGGAAGCTTTTGGCAATTTTATTTGATCTTCATATGGGGTCCACAGAGGAATGTGCAGCAGTTATACTTCAATAGTGTAAATGTAATTACAATCCCGCCTAAAAAAATATATGAAACTTTTCAAGCCCATGCCTTTCTCATTTTAGCTCCGATTTGTGTAATCTTGGGGTCCATGAGCATTTACTCTGAATGAGCTTTCCAATGGTGGGTTATTTACATCGATCCAACGTCCTAATTGAGAGTTATGGTCATTTTACTATAGGCTATTATGAGAAAAACGGGATTGAATTTTGAATTTTAATTTACAATGGACTCTATCTCTACAGTAGTTGTGATTTATTAGCCAAGTCAGAAAAATATTTCTTAGCATAATAAGATGGGATAAGATCTTTTGGAAGCCTTACCGGATCTTCAGGTGGGATCTATGGGCAGATGAACTCTAAGTGTGTGGATTTTCAAGCAGTGGGACTCAAATAATCTTGGGGTTCTATGGGTTCTACAAATTTCATTTTCTGCACATTCTTAAAAACTGAAGAGCTCACATTAAAACGAAACCCGTCCGTACAGAGTTCAACTTCAATTGGGAGTCTTTGGAAAAAAAATTGCAAACAATTTTAATTAATGCATAAAATGTGCAAAAATTATACAAATTTCAATTTGTAGGTGAAAATGCATGAAATGATGAAATTGAATGAATAATGATGCATTTTATCTAATTAAGTCCTTAATCCAATCTAAAATGATGCTTAAATAACATAATTTTGTGAACTTAACAACGGAAGTATCCCAACATTTTTCGCAGGAATAATAGCACCTTATTTATTTGTATTTTTAGATTTGCACTAATAGTACACCTTTGGCAACAAAATCTAATTTTTCGTCACCAATTTTGAAAATAAAAACAAAAAAAAGGGTGCCTTTTTTCTTTTGTATTTTTAAAATTAGTGACAAAATTTGAATTTCATCACTAAAAGTACACCTTTAGTGATGAAATTCAAATTTCGTCGCCAATAGTACATCTTTGGCGACGAAAGCCTAAATTTTGTCGCCAAAATGTGTACTTTTAGTGATGAAATTCAAATTTCGTCACTAATTTTGAAAACACAAAAGAAAAAAATGGTGCCATTATTGGTGACAAAAATAATTTTTCTGTCGCCTAATTACACTTTAAGCAGCAAAAGATTTTTTTGTCACCATTTGTCATATATTTTTTTATAATTAGCAATGAAATAAGGATTTCGTCGCAAATTCATTAATTATTAACAACGAAAATAGATATCTTTCGCTGAAAGTATGACTTTTGGCGACGAAATGCTATTTCATCTCTGATTCCGAATTAACAGCAACGAGATATTAATTCTTCACCAAATTTTGTGGCGAATAATGTATTTTCTTGTAGTGGGTCCATTGAGATATCCTGCATGTACCCACAAACCGTCAATGGAAATAGCAAGACTAAAGCCTAATTTTTCATCTATGCTCCTAAAAGGAGGCATCCGAGAACACTTGGGCAATGCCTCTAGGGCCCCTCAAACTAGTTTCCGGGCGAGAGATTGAGTATTCTTAGTGCTTCTTTTTTGAATTATTCATAGGTCTTTTACAAAAAATTGGTACCTGATAGTTAGAATATGTAGGGCTCCTTAGTGAAGTAGGATCAGGAAACTATTAGCAGCATAAAAGGTCGATTGGCCGTTGTTGTTGGATCATAGATCTTAAATGTATCAGGCCAATCATCCGTTAATCTTAGTGAAAATGTCATTTATGATTGATAACCTCAGTAATAATGATGATCCAAAAGCCTCTTTTTATATTTATTGACAACAAGAAAATCATTGAAAAAAAGAAAAAAAGAGCAAAAAAAAAAAAAAAAAAGCAAACACAATCTAAGAGAACTTATGTTAGAATGAATGAATGACATCCAATATTATCTTAAAAGATAATTTTTAATATGAAATGAACTTGAAGAACACAATTTAATAGATATTTAGACAAATAAAAATTTAATTAGACATTTATAAATAAATTTGGATGTGATGGCCTTTGATGAATTGGGCCTAGTGTTTTGGTGTGGGACTCCATTGTGGGCTTTCCTTCAATGTGCATCATTTATATTACCCAAGAATATTTTTTGAAGGGAGCCGAGCTTAGGATAGTTAAGCTCAAGTGTGTGGCTCACTCCTATGGGGCCCACTTGGAGACCCACATGGGGATGGGGATGAGGGGATTTGAAGGATTCCTTAGTACCCTCCTCTCTGCAAAAAATCAGCTACAACCATGGTTCTTATCATCTCCATCTGAACGCTAAAACTTTAATGGTTAACAGTTTATTCAGATTGGTGCATAGTTGATCCAATGATCCAGTAAATTCGGATTTGATAAAAAAAATGGTGGACATCTACGATTCAGGAGGTCGTTTGTTTAGTCCATTGGGATGGACCAAAGGTGGGCCCCAAGGGTTTGGGCTTGTGAAATTCATTATATAAGCTTGAACTTAGAAGAAGCTTGCCCTTGTTTGAATGTGTATCGTTATTGTTCATAAAAAAGGTAGGTAGTTAAAGAAAGAGACTGGAATTTTAACCATCCATTGGCTTTAAATTTTCATGGATAGTCAAACAACAAGTCCTTTTGTATCTAGTGGGGCCTGTTGGCTGCATAAACATGGCTTTACTCATTGGCCTTTAGAAAGAAACATCTTGCACCTCGGATTTTATGGTGGAGGATTTCTCATGTTGTACATTTGGTTAGAGCTATAAAATAACTAAGGATTTTCACAAGCTATGCGTACTCTTTGGATAGAGGTGTTCATGGGCCGGGTTGGGTAGGGCTAAAGCATATTCAGGCCTAGCTTAAAGCATATCCAGGCCTGGCCCGATTTTAAAAACATTGGCATAGCTCGACCCAAGCCCAACACAGGCTATAAAAGTTAGGCCTGAGCCCTCCCATTTAATCAATCGGGCCGAGTCGAATTGGACTATTTATCTATTTTGCGACCATTTTAGTAAATATTTGTATCAATTAAATTAAATTACATGCATTCTTTGCATGAGCTGGGCTGGGCTTTGGTCTTTCTATCACTTAACTAAGCCCGGCCCAATTATTAAATAGGACCATTTACTAAAATGGGCTCTAAGTAACTATCCAAGCCCATCCCAAGCCCAACATAGGCTATAAAAGTTAAGCCCAAGACTGCCCATTTAAACAAATGGGGATGGCCAGTTTGGGCTTTTTATTGATTTTGCGAGCATTTTAGTAATTATTTTTATTAATTAAATTAAATTACATGCATTCCTTACATCGGTCAGGCCGGGCTTTAGGCTTTCTATCACTTAATCCAAGTGTGACCCAAATATTAAACAAGCCCAATTATTAAAATGGGCCCTAGTTAACTATCTAAGCACAGCCCAAGCCCGACACGGGCCATATATGTTAGGTCAGAGCTTGCCCATTTAATCAATCGAGCGGGGCCGGATTGAACTTTTTATTGATTTTGGGACCATTTTAGTAATTATTTGTACTAATTAAACTAAATTATATGTATTCCTTATATGCTCAGGCCGGGCTTTGGACTTTCTATCACTTAATCCAAGCCTAGCCTAATTATTAAAAGTGCCCAATTTTTTAAATGGGCCCAATAACTATCCAAGACAGGCCCAAGGTGGGTTGGCCCAGCCCATGAACACCCCTATCTTTTAGGTGGAGATTTAACCTCTTATATCCCTTTTTTTTGGATGAAATGATTTGAACATCGGATAGGGTGAGGTAGAATCTAGGAGTCACAAGAAGTGATGATTTGATTATGCCAAAATTATCGAAGATTTGCCAGCATCAAACACGAATTTTGATAGATATTCTATAAATCACGTTTCCTTCAAAAGTGAGTGTGTTAAGATATGGCTCGACTCAGCCTTCAAAGGTTATATAGGCTTTTGTTAAGGTATTGAGTGGGTTTTAGTCTTTGCCCTAGGTATGCCAAAAAAAAAAAATTACGTTTTCTTTTTTCAATGATCTTGTTACTAAACAATTTCTCATTGATTGAGATCAAAGGTTGGGTTTTTCAAGAGAAAACAGCACGTGTGCTAGGTGAGGAATCAGATGGCAAAAAACACTCGATCACCTTAATGCTGTCTTTCATTCCTTGCTGCTTCCCTTAACAGAACGACCCCTCCAAAATAGAACACTCCAACGACCCAAGACACAACTTAATAAAATTCAAAAGAGAGAAATGACCAAAAGTATTTTCTCACGCTCAAAAAATGGTTTTCTTTTGGTTTTTTAGGTTAGGGAAGCAAATTCATGAATACTAAGTGGGCCCCACTGGGATTTTCTAGTTTGTGCATACGATGACTCATGTATATTAAGTGGGCCCCAAATCATCCGCCACCCATTTCGATTCTTTGTGGACTTTTGGGCATATGTTACGGCTTGTTTGTCCACATAGATATGTGGAAACGTAGAAGATCTGGTTCCACTGAATCCTTCCACAGAGAAAAGCTTGAACGTACCACTCAACCAATTATAAGGGAAAATTTCAAAATAAGGTTTAAGTTTTTCATATATTTCAATCAGGACAAATAAAAACTCACATCTCAAATGAGGGCTTCAGTTTTCCATTAACATTTTAAATCAAGACATCCAGCGAAAAATTGAGTTTTTCTGATAACTTTTTCCTTTATTTTTTTTTCAAAATGCCCAAAATGCCCTACCCCTCACCCACCCACCTTCTACTGGCCAAGCACCCATTCTTTAGGTGAAAACCCGCCTGAAAAATTAGACCCGAGCTATCAGCCAACAGCCCACCTGATCAGAACCCATGAACTCATTCTCTTCTTCCGTTTTGCCAACAGACACTACCCACTACTTCATCATCATCTCCATCATCCCCTGTCCTTTCCTCCATCACTGAACCAGCAAACCTCACTTCTCTTGATCACCTTCTTCTGATTTCCTTCTTCTCCCTTCTTTTTCTCCTGCTCCTTACCCTGTCAGAATCGAGGCAACCCAGTCTCCACTTGTTTTTCTTCTTCTCTGCTGCACTTTTCTTCTTTCTTTTCTTCTCCTTTCCTCTTCTTGCTTTTGTCTTCCTTCCCTTCGCCTTCTCTCTGTCTCACTACACCCTCCTCCTGCTGTTTCCACTCCACCATGATCCAGCTGCAAGGACCCAACTCAGCCCATAAAGCCTCAGAACCCATCAACCTCATCACCAACTGAACCCATCCTCTTATTCCTCTCTTCTTCCGCATGTTCTCCTTCTTCTAGTTTCTCCTCTGGTCCTCTTCTCCTTACCATTCCTTCTATTTGTTTTCCTTCCTCTATCACCGTTATCATCAAGCCCAGCCTCTTTTGTTATAATCTCTTTTGCTCTTTGTTTTATTCTTGGCCTCTTCATATTTATCTTCGTCTTCTCCTTGTCCCTGTTTTTCTTTTTCTTCTTGTTTGCTGAATTTCTCCTTCCTCTGTTCATTCATTCTTCTTCTTCTTCTGTTTCCTTTCTTTTTCTCGTCCTTCTCCATCTTTTCGTTTTCTATCTTTTTCCACTTTCTCTTCTTTTGTTTCTCTGTAACCCAACTCAACTCAACTATGACTTCTTATATTCTCTCTGCCCCTCTTTGCTTCTTTCTTGTACTCTTCTTCTAGCCGAAGGCCAATTGCAACTGGTGTTGCTCTCGTGAGGGCAGAACTCACCTAAACTCACCCCTGTTCCATCCATTCTTTCTGTTTACTCCTTCTGTTCCTCCTCCTCTGTTTCTTCCTTCTATTTCTCTTTCGTGCTTCCAGTCACCTACAACACTCATTCCTGCCCATAACTATCCATGATATAACTGTAGGAAATTTTAGGTGGGTCCTCACTCAACTCAAGCACTCAACAGGAATCGCACGCAAAGCTTTTTCACTTTCAAGTGAATACTATTAATACAAAATGGGTACTATAAGAGAGAAACTACTCAAGCGACCCACTCGACGATCTCTTTTTGGTTCCTCACTTTACTTTCTATTTTTTTCTTTACACTACTACACTCATATGGCATAGGGCGTTACAATTTATAGTGATGTGATTATAAGCGATAAGGAGATTAAAGGTAATGAAGTGGGCCACGTTTCCACTAGGTATGTGGACCACACTTATTATTTTTGAACCATATACGTGGTCCACCTGAAGCTCTCCAATTTATGAAGATGTGGTTCATACTTAATTTGCTGCATGAAATGAAGGTCGGTTTGAGATGTTGATGATGGAAGTGGGACGTGGTGCATGCTTTGGATGCCACATGATCTTGTTGGCTGGAAAACACCTGATGATAGCAGTGTGATGTGGAGCTCGGTACACCATGTGTTGAAGTCGGTGTTGCCATCAAGAACTTTGATGGGTTGGTGAAGCCTGATATGGGGTTATTATGTAATATGTCGATTTAATCTGGACCATTTGTTATAAAGTCAGATTCGACGGTTGTTAATGCTTAGAATTATTATAAATTAGGGCTTCTGTTTTATTCTGAGTGGTGTGAGAAAGAAAGAATTGGTTTCTCTGCAGAGAAGACCCTTAGGAGAGTTGTGTACTCTTGTGATTACAAGAAGAGGATTATTCTTCTTGTGGGTGATCTCTAACAATAGTGAAACATGTTTGAATCATGGTGGATGTAACTCACATCGGGTGAACTACGTAAATCTGGTGTTTATTGTGTGGATTGTGTGTTCTTCTTGTTCTCCTCTTTTCTCAACAACTGGTATCAAAGCGAGGTTATTCAGATCTTGGAGTTGATCACTGTAGTTGTGATTGACGGTGTTCGAGATTAGATCTGAAAGAAGCCAGTCACGCCAGATCTTGACGGAGGCTGTTGTCAACCATTGCTGCCGTCGCCGAGGAAGAGGATGACTTTAATCTCTGGTTGCAGAACCATAGACCGAGCGGAAAGAGGAAGACAGAGAGGGGTTCTTGGTTGGTTGACGATCTTCGTTAGAGAAGTGTTTTCGAGTTGCTGGATTGTTGAGAAAAGAAAAGAACAAAAAGAACACACAATCCACACAATAAACACCAGATTTACGTGGTTCACCCGATGTGGGCTACGTCCACGGAGATTCAAACCTGTTTCACTATTGTTAGAGATCACCCACAAGAAGAACAATCATTTTCTTGTGATTACAAGAGTACACAACTCTTCTAGGGTTCTTGGTCAGGTTCACCTGTTGGATTTTTGAGGAAGGAGAAGACCGGAGAAGAAATCTTAAAAAACCAAAAAAAAAAAAAAAAAAAAAAAAAACGTTGCCGCTACCGTACTCTAGTCGCTGGTTGTTCGGTGTTGTCGCCGCCATCGTCATCGCCGTGAGCTTGCCATCGCCGCGGGCTGCTGCTGGTGGCCAGACCAGTTGCCCGTTGCCGAAGATGAACACCGATTCGGCTTCCTGTTGCAGAACAGGGAAAGTAGAACCGCAAAGGTTGAAGACGACCCGGGTTCTGGGTTTTTGGGTTCGGGTCGGGTCCATTTGACCTGACCCACCGTGGAGAAAGCCCAGTCGGCGTTAAGTGTGGGTCGGTTTGGGTTTCGGGTCGGGTCAGTTTGACCTAACCTGTGGTGTAAGCCTAGCAGCAGCAGCAGTTCAAGGCCGGTTCGGGCCGGGTCAAGTCAGGTTTAACCTGACCCATTTACAGCAGCAGCAGGTTCGGGTCTACGTTGGTTCAGATCTAACCCGTTAGCAGTCCAGCCCAGCCAGCCGTTTCCAGGTCGGGTCTGGTCAAGTTCGACCCGACCCGACTACATCAAAGCCCAATGACAACAGTTTAGTTCTGTTCTGGGTCAGGTGAACCCGACCCGGGTCTGCTTCAAAAGCCCAGTAGACTGCAGTAGCGACGTCAGTAGTGACATCAGCACCGGTAAACAGGCAGATTTGACCATATTCGACGGCCAGAATTGTTTTGCAAGTTTTGAGATCATCCGAACTCCAAATTGTGCTCCATTTTTTTTCTGTGCACTTGTAGCGACGAGATCTACGAGATAGATGAAACAGATTGACTGTTTAACTTACAGAAAAATTAGCAAGCAAATAGAGCTTAGTTTGAGTGGGAGCAATGGCGAATGACACAAAGCAAACGATTGAAAAATTCAATGGCCAGAATTTCGCATACTGGAAGATGCAGCTAGAGGATCTTCTCTATCAGAAAAATTTCTACTTGCCACTTAGAGGAAAAGCAAATAAGCTTGCAACTATGTCAGATCCAGAGTCGGAGGTGCTTGATAGAAAAGCCTTAGGTACAATCAGACTCTCTTTAACAAAATTTGTTGTATTCAATATTTCAAAAGAGCAAACCACTGAAGATGTTATAGCTGCCCTTTCACGAATGTACGAAAAACCATCTGCTTCAAATAAAGTATATTCGATGAAAAGATTATTTAACATGAAGATGGCTGAAGGTGGGATTGGCACTGAACACGTAAATGAGTTCAACACAGTCATGAGCCAATTGTCATCGGCAAAAGTACATTTTGATGATGAGATTTGGGCACCGTTATTGTTATCTTCTTTACCAGATAGTTGGAGTGGTATGGTTACTTCACTAAGTAATTCATTGGGATCAAGTAAACTGAAGTTTGATGATGTTGTGAGTGCTATCATCGATAAAGAACTTCGCAGGAAATCTTCAGGTGAATCATTAGGAAGTGCTTTGAATGTGGAAAATAGAGGAAGGAAAACTGAGAGAGGTTAGAGTCGTGGAAGATCTAAATCGAGAAACAAGTCAAGATCTTCAAAAGGCAAGATCACATGCTGGAATTGTGGCAAAAAGGGGCACGTAAAAAAGGATTGCGGAACTCCACAAAAAAAAAAAAAAAAAAAAAAAAGCAAAGGAACGGTAACAATGACAATGATAGTGATGCTTCCGCAAATGTTGCAGGTGATACTGTTCATGATGCTTTAATTCTTTCATTTGATTATAAATCTGAATCTTGGGTTATAGATTCTGGCGTGTCCTTTCATGCCACTACACACAAAGAATATCTCCAAAATTATGTGAAAGGTGACTTTAGAAAAGTCTATCTCGGTATGATGGACCTTGTGACATAATTGGGAAAGGAGATGTTCAGATCAAATTGCTAAATGGAGGTATATGGCAATTGAATAATGTCAGGCATGTACTGAGCCTTAGAAGAAACCTCATATCTGTTGGCTAGCTTGCAAGCTCTGGTTATATCACAACCTTCGGAGGTGACTTATGGAAAGTGACAAAATGGAATATGGTTGTTGCTCGTGGTAAGAAAGAAGGTACTCTTTACCTGACTAATAGCAGTATTAATTCCATTGCAGTTGCAGATAAAGGCACAGACTCAAACACATGGCATTGTAGACTTGGGCACATGAGTGAGAAAGGAATGAAAATTCTTCACTCGAAAGGTAAGCTACAAGATCTCAAGTCTTTGGACTTAGATTTCTATGAAGACTGTATTTTCGGAAAGCAGAAGAAAGTTACTTTCTCTAAAGTAGGGAGGCAACCAAAATCAGAAAGGTTGGAACTGGTTCACACGGATGTGTGGGGACCAACATAGGTACCTTTTCTTGGTGGATTTTCTTACTTTGTTACATTCATTGATGACGCTACCAGAAAATTATGGGTTTATCCTATGAAACACAAGTCTGATGTGTTTGGTATTTCAAAAAGTGGAAAGCATTTGTTGAAAATGAAACAGGTTTAAAATTGAAATGCTTGAGGTATGATAATGGGGGAGAGTACTACAACAAAGAATTTGAGGAGTATTGCTCCACAAATGGGATAAAGTGAGAAAAGACCATTCCTAATACACCATAGCAAAATGGTTGTCACAACCCGAGCCCAGGGTTTGGGGGTTAGCAAAAGCCAAACCTAATGACACACGTACTCCCGTGCATGCACACGTAGACCGAGTCTAAATGCACACGCACAAGGGAACAAGCACACGTGCCAAGCAAGTATGCGGAAGCTGCAAATATCAGAAACATAAAACTAATAGTACAAAAAGAGGATACAAAGGACGGACTGACATAATTACATATGAACGTTTACAAAAGAACAAAAGGATAAATACAATAGTGACATGTCATGACAGATACAAGTCTGAAAATCCCCAAAACATGACTCCAACATGATGCATGCCATGAACGCGCTCCCGTGGAGTGATCACATCCACTCCTCTAGGCCTGATGGGGCCCCGGGGGTCTCATCTGGAGCCTGGCCGACCTGCGGGGGTTCGGCAGGGGGATCTGGGCCTGCAACACCAAAAACAACTGTGAATACGAAGATTCAGCAAAGTATAAACCATAGCAAGTTAACACACGCTGTATCTAATAGAGTAAAGAACATCATGTGATTAAAGAAAGCATTTTCGTATACTAGGCTGTCATGCAAGAAGGAAATATGCCATGTGAATCAATGGATACATGCGGTGCACATGACTAGTGGCTACTACATTACCATATGCTCCCAAAAGAGGGATCTTATCACATGCAAAGAACACCATTGTCCGGGCCAGGGTACAATGGGTCTCGGTTTCCTGGGGTCCGGTTCCCCAAGACAAAATCCATACTGCAGCAGGTCCTTATAACTATACCAAATTCACCCCGTCGGGATCCTAAGGCTGAGGCTAAGTAGAGCCTGACCATACAAAGTCAATCATGAAAATCCTGAGTAGATCGTGACAACTTATCATACGTGCAGATCCGTGAATGAACACATCATACATGCATACTCAGGATAAATAAACCACAATGTGAAAGTAACGAAACATACGTAATCATGTTAGAGAGTTGAGATCAATGATCGAATGCAATATGTTATGCAACAATCATGTGAATCGAATCATCTTAAGTTACAAACCAATTCTAATCTAATTATCCGGTGTTTCTAACCGTGCATGATGATGTAGTTTTAAGTTATTCGATGCACCGTTGTCTAGTGTTGCCTTGAATCGGGCGGTGCACGAAGTCCCTTAAACCAACACCCATGGGGAGGTGCTTAACATCCGGATAACGAACATGAATGATTCGCAGCCCTCGAGATCATTCACGCGTTGTATCATATTCCGTTGGGCAAGTCTAGGTGTTCTACATTCTATCATGAAGGTCATATCGGTCTTTTCGTTACACCTAGCCTTATTCTTCATGTGTGGTTACGGCTTAGCCGTGTGTGTGCTACGGCTTAGCCGTGTGTGGTCTACGGCTTAGCCGTGGCTGAACCGTAGAAGGTCTGTCATTTGCTGACTCTCAGTTATTCCAGAAATTTCACCCTGTATTGTTCTACGGTTGGGCCACGGCTGAGCTACGGCTTAGCCGTAGGGCAATCCACGGCTTAGCCGTGCCCTAGCCGTAGAGGAAAACTGGGTTTTTCTCCTCTCTGGACTGTGAGCCGTAAGAAGCATACGGCTTAGCCGTACCTGTACGAGTTCAATTTCCTGAAACCTGTATAGAATGTCTGGGAAGCATCAGAAATGCAATTCATCAATGGGAATACACAAGAACTGAAGCAATGAGTATCACATGGGCTGTAAACACTTATTTCCATATCAATACATGTAAGCTCAACCAAATTCAATGCATACCAACATGGGTTCTCAATGTTATGGTTATACTTGCCTCAATTGGAGATCAATTGCACACTTGAAGTTCTAAAGCCCAAACACAACCTAAACCAAATCAAAACCACCTGCATGCATGAGGGATGGAGAGGAATTCCAAAGACATACACACCAATGAGAACAAGAAGGAGAAGAATGGAGAAAGAGATGGGAGAATGGAAGAATTCCACTCACCTAGCAAGCAAGAAACCAACCTCCTCTCTTGATCGATGGAGGAAGAATTCAAGTGAAAGAAGGAGAGAGAGAGAGAAGCTCCACGTGCAGTTGCAAAGAACCAGAGAGAGAACGAGAGAAGGAAATGAGAGTGGGTCGATGGTGAAGCTTATATAATCAAATGGGTTGTCCAAATTTACAATGAAAGTCAAGTCATAAGTCTATTTTCAGTTTCAGTCGAATCAAGGTCCAATCGAATCACACGACCTCGGTTGCGAATGACGTAGTTACGAAAGTTAACGGGCTCAACGAAAGACACGTGTTGACATCAAGATGATGCAAAAATGACCATGTCTAAGAAAAGCTAAAATTACGAAAAAGGGCTTGGTCTACTTAATCCAGGTCAAACTCAACCCAACTACCTATCCATGACCCGTAACGAAAACAAAACACAAACAAAACACGATTAACATCGAAAACAAGATTAACTAACCGCTAAACGGGGTCAAGCCGGGTCGGAGTGTTACAATGGTACAGCAGAGCGTATGAACAAGATCATTGTAGAGCGTGCTAGAAGCATAAGACTGCAAGCTGGATGGCCAAAGTAGTTTGGGGTAGAAGCAGTGAATACTGCTGCATACTTGATCAATCATGGGCCTTCAGTGCCTTTGGATGGTGGATTGCCAGAGGAAGCTTGGAGTGGAAACAAGGTAAATCTTTCACACTTAAAATATTTGGTTGTATCTCTTATATTCATATTGATGCTGAGAAAAGGGACAAGTTAGATCTTAAATCCAGGAAATGCACTTTCATTGGATATGGTTCTGATGAATTTGGTTATCGCTTCTGGGATGAAGAAAATAGAAAAATCATCAGAAGTAGAAATGTTGTATTCAATGAGATAGTCTTGTATAAGGTTAAGGATAATGTGCAAAAGGACAATACAGAGTACTTAGATGTAGAGGACATTCCTGAAAATGATGCACCTGAAGCACATGAAAATGTAAACCCACAGGTGGATCCTTGTACACCTACACCAGTAAGAAGGTCCTCTAGGATTCCTAAGCCTACACACTGTTATTTACCTTCAATGTGTTACTTGTTGTTAACTTATGGTGGTGAGCCAGAATGTTATGAAGAAGCAATACAGGTTAATACTCGGGCTAAGTGGGAGCAAGCCATGGAAGATGAGATGCAATTATTATTATCAATCAGACATAGGACTTAGTTCAGTTGCCTGAGGGAAATAAAGCATTGCATAACAAGTAGGTGTACGGGTTGAAGGATGAACATGACGGTAGCAAGAGATACAAGGCCAGATTAGTTGCAAAAGGTTTCCAACAGAAGAAAGGTATTGATTATTCCGAACTATTTTCTCCTGTGGTTAAATAAAACACAATCAGAAGTGTTTTGAGCATTGTGGCAGTAGAAGATTTACATCTTGAACAATTAAATGTTAAAACTGCATTTCTCCATAATGACTTGGTGATATTTAGAGAGAGATGAAATACAGAACATAAGAGAGATGAATGTCGTGCCTCCTTTGAGGATCGACTGTTCTTATATAAGGGTTTAATTCCCTAATTACAATCAATTACAAATCTTAGATCCTAAACTGAAGCCACAAATTAAGTCCCTAATTACAATCAATTACAAATCTTAGATCCTAAACTGAAGCCACAAATTAAGTCCCTAATTACAATCAATTACAAATCTTAGATCCTAAACTAAATCCACAAATTAAGTAACAACCTTTGACTAATTACAACGTAACAAAAAGGTACAATAAATGAGCCTAATGGACTTGGGCTTGCTTGACATGAAATGAGCCTAATGGACTTGGGCTTGCTTGACACCCCCCCTCAAATTGATGCTGGGGAGTCATAAAGCAGCAATTTGGAAACAAGAAATTGATGACGAGGACGAGGAAGTCCCTTTGTGAAGATATCGGCAAACTGAAATGCTGTAGGAACATGAGGAAGAGTAATGACACCACGCTTATATTCATCGCGAATAAAGTGGCAGTCAACTTCGATATGTTTGGTGCGTTCATGGAAGACAGGATTTTCAGTGATTCGGATAGCCCCAGTATTATCGGCATGCAATGGAGTAGGAGAGGTTTGAGAAAACCCGAGTTCCGAAAGAAGTCCCCGTAACCATAAGATCTCAGAACAAGCAGAAGACATAGCCCTATATTCAGCTTCCGTGGAAGAGCGGGACACCCGTTCTTGTTTCTTGCATTTCCAAGAAACGAGAGATGTTCCAAGGTACATGCACCAACCAGTAGTAGAACGGCGTGTGTCTTGACAGCCAGCCCAGTCAGCATCTGCATAAGCGGTCAGATGAAGAGGATTATCCTTTGGATAATATAAACCACGAGGTACAGTTTTGAGCAGATAACGGATAATGCGCTTCACAGCTGTCAAATGAAGGTGTCGAGGAGCTGTCATGAATTGGCTCACAAGATGAACAGCATATGAGATGTCAGGTCTAGTGATGGTGAGATAGACAAGACTTCCCATCAGACGCCGGTAGGTATGAGGATCAGGAAGAAGATCGCCATCATCTTTACTCAACTTGAGATTGACCTCTACAGGCGTATCAACAGGTGAAGAATCATTGAGGTCAGCCAACTCGATAAGATCTGATGTGTATTTGTGCTGATTAACAAATAAACCTTTTGGAGATTGATGCACCTCGAGGCCCAAGAAATAATGCAAAGGACCCAAATCCTTCATACGGAAGGAATCCCTGAGAGAAGCTTGGAGAGATTTGATCATACGATCATCCGTGCCAGTGATAATAATATCATCAACATAGACGAGAAGCACAGTAACACCAGTAGATGTGTGGCATAAAAAGAAAGATGGATCAGAAGGACTCTGGGTAAAGCCACTCTCGCATAAGCGAGCCTTGAAGGTTTCAAACCAAGCACGAGGAGCTTGCTTTAAACCATAAAGCGATTTGCGCAGGCGACAGACAGACCTCTTGAAGTGAGAGGAGACGCCTTGTGGTATCCGCATATAGACTTCTTCGTGCAGGTCCCCATGGAGAAATGCATTTTTGACATCCATTTGGTATAAAGGCCAGGATTTAGAGGCAGCAATGGCGAGAAGTAACCGAACAGATGTCATTTTTGCCACAGGTGCAAACGTTTCCTCATAGTCAATGCCATACTCTTATCTGTTTCCGAGTGCTACAAGTCTAGCTTTGTGTCTATCCAATGACCCATCAGATTTAAGCTTGATCGAGTAGATCCATTTGCAACCGATGGGTTTAACTCCGGAAGGACAATCCACAATATCCCAAGTGTGATTCTGATCCAATGCATCCAATTCCTCCTTCATAGCCTGGTTCCAGCAATCGTGTTGGACAGCCTGCAAATAAGAACTTGGGATAGAGATAGAAGAGAGAGTGGTCATCAAGGAAGTATGGGTAAATCCATACCTATCAGGCGGTCTAGAAGTTCTGGAGGAGCGACGTAAGGGAGGAGTAGGTGTGGAACCATGTGTCGGTGGAGGATCAGGGGGAGGACCATCCGCAGTGGGAGGTTTCTCCTGACGGTGGTATACAAAAGCAGGATTAAACCGAGTAACAGAGGTTTGATCCGAAAAACCTGGTAAGAGAGTTGGGGAAGAGGGATGAGGACTGTCCATGTGAGTGGGGAAGAAATATTGATTTTCAAAGAAAATAACATTCCGAGAAACCCTGATACGACGACCAATGGGATCATAACAAACAAAACCTTTTTGATTAGTGGCATAACCCAAAAAAGCACGCCTGCGAGATTGTGCTGTTAGTTTCGTTCTTTCTGTGGGAGGTAAATGAACAAAGCAAACACAGCCAAAGGTATGTAAGTGATCAAACACAGGATGATGACCAAACAATTTAAAATGAGGCGTTAAATGAGCAATGGTATGTGATGGAAGGCGGTTTATGAGATAGACAGCTGTGGTGAGAGCTTCAGTCCAAAAACGAGGGGGAACGGATGCTTCAATCAGAAGAGTTCTAGTGACAGCAAGAAGATGTCTGTTTTTCCGTTCCGCGACTCCATTTTGTTGTGGAGTATATGGACAGGTACGTTGGGAAATGATTCCATTATTGTTTAAAAATGATTGAAAATCCTTGGAAACATACTCCCCCCCTGAGTCTGAGCGCAAAGTTTTAATGCATTTAGAGAATTGGTTTTTAACATATTGAACAAAAAATTTAAATGCATTAAGAACATCAGACTTTGAATGTAATAAATAAATCCAAGTAAATCTGCTGTAGTCATCAATGAATGTTACAAAGTACTTGAAATGACTATGTGAAATGGTCGGAGCAATGCCCCAAACATCACTGTGAATTAAGTCAAAACATGTAGTGCTCCGTGTGTTAGAAGTTGGAAAGGGTAAAGTTTGACTCTTCCCTAATTTACAAGCATCACAGTCAAAAGAAGCAGAATCAACAGGTTTATTTATTAATCCAGATTGAAATAAAGTAGACATTGTAGAAGCAGTCGGATGACCTAGTCTATTATGCCACAACCGAGAATTATTCTTAATGGAAAAACAAAATAACTGATGTAAAGTTTTATCATGAATAAATGAAGACACTGGTAAGGAAAAAAGTCTTCCACGCTTAGGCCCCCTCGCGATCACTTCCCCCGACTCCCGGTCCTGCACAACACAACCAGAAGGAGAAAACAAAACATTGCAGTTATTTTCAACAAGTTGACCCACAGAAACCAAATTGGTAGCAAGATGAGGAGAAACTAAAACATTGGTTAATGGTAAGGGGCTAGGGATATCACCAACAGAGGTGATAGGAAGATGATCTCCATTGGCAGCTTGGACAGTAAGATGACCAGTGTAAGGAACAACATTGTGTAATTTTAGGGCTGAAGTGGTCATATGGTTACTTGCACCAGAATCTAAGTACCAGGTATTGGAAAGAGAGGAAGCAGTACCTGCGATGTGCATGGAAGCTAAGGCATTGATGATCATTTGGTTTACCATCTCAGGGGTGAGAGGAGTTGTTGACGTAGATTGGGAGGAACCAGGTTGGGATGAAGAATCAGACTGCAGAGAACCACTGAAGTCAGGTGAAGCATATGGTGGAGTAGTCACAGTGTAAGCACTAGGAGCTGACTGCACGCTGTAAGTACCAGGGGCTGGCTGCACATAGTTGCGGGAAAGAGAAGTGCGATTCTTCTTCCTGCACTCTTCAAGAACATGACCAGTGGCCTTACAATATCGGCAGATTTTTGCCTTACATTGATTTGCATAGTGACCATATTTCTTGCAGGTATGGCACTGAACTTTACTGATGTCCCTAGAAGGTGGTCTAGTTGTAGCAACATAGGCAAGGGGACTCTCAACAGATCTCTGTTGTTCCAGTGTAGTTTGAGTGACCCGACGTTGTTCTTCCCGTAGAAGTTCCTGAAGACAATCATCCAAGCTAGGAAGAGAAGCCCTGCTCATTAAGTTAAATCGAACTGTCTCAAACTCGAGACGAAGTTTCATAAGAAACTGATCCCGATGACTACATTGCTGTAATGGAAGTAATTCCTGGAGAAGAGCTGCAGATACCGAGGCAAACTTAATCTCATCATATTCGGACCACAGTCTGTGGAAGCCATTATAATACTCCTGAATAGACTGGGTGCCTTGAGTGAATTGTGAGATTTCAAGTTCTAATTGAAACTGGCGAGCAGCATTGCCCTGTTGGTAAATTTTCTGAAGATACTCCCACATTGCACGGGCAGTGTGGCAGGGTTTGAGGTTGAGAATAAAATGTGACTCAACAGAGCCCAGCAACCAGGTCTTGATTTTAGCATCCTTTGTTTTCCAAGCTAAAATTTTCTTATCATCTTCTGCAGGTTGAGATTCAGATCCATCAATGTGTCCCCAGAGTTCTTTTCCTTCCAAATAAATTTGAAATTGGAAGGCCCAGGAGGTATAATTTGTACCATCAAAGCGAATCAGGGCAATCTCATGTTTGTCCATGACTAAAGAGAAGGAAGAAACCCGCACAAAGCAGTCCGGAAAGGATATTGGCAAAACAATAGCTTTTGGATGGCCGAGATGAAAAGAAATGGACAAAACAGAATTTCTACAATAAAGGGTAGATGGCCTACCTCAGATGATCCATAAATGGTGAGAAAATCTTCAAAAAAAAATGTAGAAATCCAGACGACCAAGATGGGCTGGTCCAGCTGAATGGCGATGATGATCGCAGGTGGGCCACTTCAGATCTGAGATGAACAGGGATGATCAAGGCTTCCAGATCTTGGAAGATGACTCTGATGATCAATAAATCAGAAACAAATTCTTCATAAATCCTGGAAGCTTCAGGCGACCAAGATGGTAGGATTCCGCTAATGAGTTGGTGAGAATCACAGGTGGGCCACGTCTGATCTGAGATGATCAGGATGATCTGGTTGAAGAGAATGATCACAGATGATCATATACTGGCTTCCAATGTTTGGAAGATGATGTAGGAGAAGATCACAGATGATCGAGCTCTGATACCATGATATTTAGAGAGAGATGAAATACAGAACATAAGAGAGATGAATGTCGTGCCTCCTTTGAGGATCGACTGTTCTTATATAAGGGTTTAATTCCCTAATTACAATCAATTACAAATCTTAGATCCTAAACTGAAGCCACAAATTAAGTCCCTAATTACAATCAATTACAAATCTTAGATCCTAAACTGAAGCCACAAATTAAGTCCCTAATTACAATCAATTACAAATCTTAGATCCTAAACTAAAGCCACAAATTAAGTAACAACCTTTGACTAATTACAAAGTAACAAAAAGGTACAATAAATGAGCCTAATGGACTTGGGCTTGCTTGACATGAAATGAGCCTAATGGACTTGGGCTTGCTTGACACTTGGAAGAAGATATCTACATATATCGGCTGCAAGGATATGCTGTCTCAGGAAAGGAGGACATGGTGTGTAAACTCAAAAAGAGTTTATATGGCTTGAAGCAGGCCCCAAGACAATGGTATATCAAATTTAACAGGTTTATGTGCAACACATGTTACAAACGATGTCCTGCAGACCATTGTTGTTATTATAAAAACTTCGATAACTATTATATCATTCTCCTTTTATATGTGATGACATGCTTGCTGCAGCATCGAACATGCAAAAAATAAATAATCTAAAGAAACAGTTGTCAAAGGAGTTTGAAATGAAGGATTGGGTTCTGCGAATCAAATTCTTGGCATGAGAATCACTAGAGACAGAACAAATCGTACACTGAAGTTGTCTCAAGCGGAATATATTAAAAAGGTCCTACACAGGTTCAACATGCAAGGTGTTAAGCCAGTTAGCACTCCTCTAGCAAGCCATTTCAAACTCTCTAAAGAGTTGTCTCCTAAGACAGAACAGGAGAAAGATGATATGTCTAAGATCCCATATGCTTCAGCTGTTGGCAGTTTGATGTATGCTATGGTTAGCACAAGACTTGATATTGCTTATGCAATGGGAGTTGTAAGCAGATTCATGGGTAACCCTGGAAAAACACATTGGAAAGCAGTTAAGTGGATTTTCAAATATCTGAGAGGTACAACTAATGCAGAATTATGTTTTGGAGGACCAAAAATCAAACTGGAGAGTTATGTTGATTCAGACTTAGCAGGAGATCTTGATAAAAGTAGAAGTACTACTGGATATGTCTTCACCTTGGGTAGTGCAGCAATCAGTTGGAAATCACAATTACAGGATGTTGTTGCGTTTTTAACTACAGAAGCAGAGTATGTTGCTGCTACAGAAGCTAGCAAGGAAATGATTTGATTACAGGAGTTAATGGAACAGTTCGGTAAGAAGCAGAAGGACAGCAAGCTGTACAGTGATAGTCAGAGTGTCATTCATTTTGCAAATAATTCAACCTTTCATCGAAGAACCAAACACATTCGGATAAGATATCACTTTATGCTGTGGCTTCTAGAAGAAAAGGTGTTAAAATTGGACAAGATTCTCACAAGTTAGAATCTAGCAGATATGCTTACAAAGGTTGTGAACATAGAAAAACTGAAGCTGTGCTCAGCTTCAGTTTGACTTCTTGTTTGAAGACAAGGTGTTGTGATCTGAATCTGTGTTTTACTGTTGTCATTACCATTCAGTGTGATCAGTCTTCAAGTGGGAGATTAATGGGTTGGTGAAGCCTGATCTGGGGTTATTATGTAATATGTCGGTTTAATCTTGACCTTTTGTTATACGGTCAGGTCCGACAGTTATTAATGCTTAGGGTTATTATAAATTAGGGTTTCTGTTTTATTCTGAGTGGTGTGAGAAAGAGAGAATTAGTTTCTTTGCAGAGAAAAGCCCTAGGAGAGTTGTGTACTTTTGTAATCACAAGAAGAGGATTATTTTTCTTGTGGGTGATCTCTAACAATAGTGAAACAGGTTTGAATCTCCGTGGACGTAGCCCACATCGGGTGAACCACGTAAATCTGGTGTCTATTGTGTGGATTGTGTGTTTTTCTTGTTCTCCTCTTTTCTCGACAAACTTGCCTTCTTTTCTGTTGATTTCCTTGTTTCTCTTTCATTTGTTTTTCTAGCTGGGTCTTCTTCCTCTTTTTTTCATTCTTCCTCTTCTTGTTCTTGATTCGTTTTCTTCCTGCTCTTTCATTCCTTCTTGTTCTTCTTCTTTCTTCCCAACCACCAAGGTCATTTTGGGTATTTACAAAAATAAAGGAAAAAGTGACCTGAAAATCTAATTTTTCCCAGGATGTCCTGATTTAAAATATCAATGGAAAACTTAAGCCCTTATTTGAAATGTGAGTTTTTTTTTTTGGTCCTGATTTGAAATGTTGAGAAAACTTAAGCCTTATTTTAAAAACTTTCCTAAATTTATTTAAAAAGAGCATTAGTTATTGTGAGAATATCAAGGAGAAATGGAATTCATAAAATTATGAATTCTGGGCTTTTACCAACAAAATATGGGAAAGATAGTTTAAGATGAAATATTTTTAAATTTCTAAAAGGTTGCAAATCACATGAACTTTAAGCCTGTGCATTCCATTGAAAGATTAAAGAAAGAGATTCATGTGATCTGAGTATGACTCTTTTGTGCGTGACTTTGTACAAGGGGTTTTATGTGTTCGGCACGATTGAAAATATACTATTGTATTCTCTTGTGATTCGCATGTGCCGTGACACGTGAGGCCCCATATCAAAACTTGGCCCCACTACTGCGCTTGTAATGGTTTATTGTTTTTCTTCTTTTTCTTGTTTGTGCACTTCTTGATGCAAAAGCAGCTCCATCAGTTACTCTGCACAAAGCTTTAAACAGTAAGGCAAGAAACAGCTTTTTCTGTGAAATCCCTCTTTGAACTCCCACTGCCAAAAGCCACTTGCATTAAGTTGGAGGGATGTGAAAAGAGGAATCAGGACAATAACATTAAAAAGACTCTAAAATACGCTATCCGTTTGCCCATTTTACTAGTTAATCAAAACTCATAGAAAAATCCTGATTTGTTAATTCCACAAAATCTCAAAAAACTTCTCCCAGTGTGAAAGAATCTGTGAAAGCAATATCATAATCAAAACGACAAATTATCTAAGTGACTTAATCATGGCTTTTTAAAAATGCACACAGTAGAGTCTACCTGTATGCATGACAATTTTTCTAATCGATAAGTTAGAAGTTATTTGAAGAACTGATATTTGGCCTAATAACAACATCCTAATTAAACTAATAATTCCTTTACTCCCTTGACTATTGTGGCATAATCTCCATTAAGAAATCTGTTAGTACCTTGGCTTTCCATGTACAAGGCCCAAAAATTGACTTTTTCAAGGCAAGAAATTAGACTGAGTCCCTTAACGGGAACAAAATCAACGACATTCAAAGCGAAAGGATAGGGATATCAATGATAAGTGCCGGGTGAAAGTGAAGAAGGGTTAGTGAAGTGCTCCCACGCCAAAAAGAGTAGACAGCATACTGCTTCTAAGGACTCCCAGCTTGTCGCTGCAAACTATGATGCATGCATATCCAGCCAGAGGAGAGTGGATGGAAAGGCCTTCTTATTACGGATGAGGGAGAGAAAAAAAAAATTAGTCTCACCGGATTATTCATGTCTTTGATTTCATGGCATTAAAGTGGTTTCTTATCCATAGACATTTGTGAGATTCAATCTAACAATGAATGAAGATTCAATTAGAGTAAAATCAGCCCTCATTCCAAAGTAGAGGATGAGAAATTATTGAAGGAGTTGTATTGATCAAAGGTTGGCCGTTTAGATAGACTGCACATGTTGTAAATTTGCAGGAAAATATTCTCCTCTAAACAATGTTTTATGTTTCACTGGACTCGGGGCAAAGCTTCTCTTCTATTGAAATGGCTTTTCATGTTACACAATGGAATACCCTTTTGCAGTCCCACATGAAATTATTGACATTCAAGACTCATGTAGAAGGAATGAGGAATCTGATCTCTTGTTGGGTCTCGTACACGCTTCCTATTAGTGGGATGTTACGAAGTCTACCGTGGGGTCCACTTCAGGGTAGTTCAAACCATTTAAGATGAATGTTTTTCCCTTTAGGTGTAATCAACCTATATTATAGGGTCCTTGGGAGAATTACTCATAACTTGAAATCCCAAACTTGCCCTTAAAAAGTCCTTTTTATGCCCATCACTTATAAGATGTAACCATAGTTATGTTTTATGCGCTATTAGTGTTAAATTTAATAAATTTAAGCTTGTTCTTATTACTGAATCATCAAGTAACTTGTGAGTTCCAAAAGCACATCAAGATAGCATATACATTATGATAATGTGAGAAAGTACAAGTGAATTTGACATTTTTGTTTATTTAAAATGAGGGGAGCGTCTTGAATACATATGTTACGTCCAAGTAGGGTACTTAGTAAACCATTTATGCCCATGGTCGATATCATCATCATCATTTTTTTGGCTTAGATTATAATAATATGATCTAGCCTAAAATTGTGGAGGTCAAAAATAATGAAAGATATCTATAACAAAAAGAGCATGCAATCATCATTTTTAAGCTGTATCTAAATAAACTTTGAAATTAACTTGAAAAAAAATAGAAAATGCAAATCTTAATAGAGTTGTATAAGATTTTCTCATACCAAATCTTCAAAAAATCGGTGTTTTTAATGTCTTAAAATTTATTGGAAGTGAGATAAATGAAGAAAAGCGTGTGAAACTATGTTTGCAAGAAAGTAGAAGTAAATAGAAGAGGAGAAAAGAGGGCTATGTATATTTAGGTTGAGAAATTGAAATTCTAGATTGCTATATCAGTTCCAACCAATATTTTGAATTCTTGACCCATAATTTATGAAAAATTGGAGATAATTTAAGAACTCGAAATCGAGACCGAGTCATATCATTTTATCATATCGGGCCGGTACAAGTTCGGCATGATTCATGTGGGCTGCTCGTTGTGGGCCTTTCATACATCCATGGCGTTGATGCCTTGCATTCAAATTCTTCAATCCATGCTTTTTTTAGCTGTCAATCACCTAGATCGGCCCAGGGCCGCCCAGCTTTCGCCTGCCTGCTTTTAAAAGTAAGAGGAGGCCTGCACGAAGCATGGGCCACCACTGAGTACGGATTGCCAGTCCAGATTGCCTGAGTATTTGCCCCCCGGTGGTGATCACTCATTCACCACCGTGGGGCAAATACTCGTAGAATTTAAAGTCACGGGTTGCTGAAAACGACATAGAGAGAGAGAGAGAGAGAGAGAGAGAGAGGGATATATATATAGATGTGTTACCACTTACGAGAGATATTTAACATGGGTGGGCCATTTTGTCAGATCATGGTCAGGACTCGAAAATGCTAGTCTCCCACCGGTATTCTGTGTACTGTAAATTGCAGAGTAATAGACAGGGCTTGTCAAATTAGTTACAGAAGACCATACATTGTCCATGTTCCTACAATTCCATCACTTTCCACCAAATTCCATAGTCCTCACATTTTTATATGGGCCCAATCAAGCAGTAGGCTGAATTTCGCTTTTACAATGGTCGAGATGATGATGTGTGACCCAGGAAGGCCATTCAAAACATTTTTTTTTCTTAATTTTCAAAAGTGGTGACTTTTTGGATGGGAATGAACTAAATTCCAGAACAGTCTTATTGCATGAAACCTTCAGAATAAGGTCCATTGTGCTAATGATTTAAATCACTGGAACGCTACACAAGTCATAAACAAGCACAATGATTTTTAGGAAAAATTACATCAACGCCCTGTATTTGAGTGATATTATAAGACACCCTCATTTTTTTGAATTTACACTGACACCCCTCTTGATGGAGATGATGAAAAAGACTATTTTACCCTTTTAACCCTTACAGCATTTTTTAATTAGAATTTTCATTTTTTATATTGAGTTTACCATGTTAAGTCAAAGTGAGCCCCATTTCCATCCTCCTCTTCTTGCATAGGATCCATCACTCATCATCACCATGTTTGAGCTAGCAGATGGGTGAGCCCCATTGGTCCAAACCTCATGGAGCCAAGCCCATTAGGGTCGCCCAGGGATCAACTAACTGATCTATGGATCAGATCATCAATTTAAGGGATTGCTGACTCAGAAGTAAGAGAGTCAAAAGTCTTAATACTTAGTTGTGTGTTTGTTATTATTGAGAAATTTTGATCATTCCACCCGGAGCGCAGAGGTAGCCATTTGTATCGCCGTTGTTAAGCCGTGTGAAGGCGTTTTAAGGCGTGTTGTTGGTGTGTAAATCCTCAAAGCGTTAGATACTCGTGGTGGATTTGGTAAAGAATTCCTCAGTAATACAAATTATGGCTAAGTTTATTAAGAAGATTGTACTTTCTTCTTCCTCATCATCAAATTCCTTATCTTCTATGTCTATTAGAAATAGTGAAGAAATTAGCTATGATGATTTAGATCAAGTTATTTGTGACTGGACAATTCCAACTGTTCAAAAACATGAAGTTTATCAAATGGGAAGTTTTCAATTAAAATCAAGTTATAAGATAAAAACAATTGAAAGAACTGAATCTATTACTAGTAATATTCAGCATCTTTCTTTAATTAAGCCCCAAGAAATACAGGAATATAAAAAAACATATAATTATATTCATTTTGGTTTAGTACAAGTTGCTTTAAAACCTTTAACAAGACTTGGATTAAGAACAGAAGCTCTTATGTATGTTCAAGATACAAGACATAAAAAATTCAGTGATTCATTAATAGGAATGGTTGAATCAAGTCTGGCCAACGGCCCTACTTTCTTCAACTGTTTTCCCAATTTCTCTGTTTCTCTTACAGATCCAGGAGCACATGAAGCCCTTACCTTAGCCATCCAAACAAAAGGTTTTGATATGAATCCTCATAATCAAAATCTTGCCATTGTTTATCGAGTTTATTATAAACTAATGAATTCAGTTGTTCCAGGCATAGCCTATTCACATCAAGCTAAAGGTATGACTACCTTATTCCAAACCAATTTAAAAAATAAAGTTAATATTCCTAAACTCATCCAATGGAATGATATTAATTTATCCGGTAAATGGCTTTTAGAAAATGCTCAACCAGAAAAACCTAAGGAAAATCAAGATATAGAAAACATAATCGAACATGAAGACGGAAGTGTTGAAATAAATTTCCAAATAGACTCTAGACTTACAACCCCTACAGTTTATCAACCTTCTAAAAAATCCTATTCTCATCCTCCTTCAGTAGTAGGATCATCCATACAGGAACCACCTCAGGTAAATTTAAGGCCTACAGGACTTGTTTATCCTTCTTATCAAGCATCTCCATCTCATACATACAATCCCTCTGAAGCAGATTTCAACATAAATGTTATTGAAAGTTTTGAAATTAATAAAGAAGTTTTAAAAAAGAATTTAGCCGCACATCCTCTAACAAAACCTTTCTTTAAATATGTTTCTTCAGAACATCAAAACTTTTTGAAAGAAAAATGGTATAAATATATGTGTGATCATGAAATCAATATTTATTTCTTTGATTGGCTTAAATTGGCCATGAGGAAAAGATATAATAGTGATGATTTATCCATAAATATGATAACAAAATTAAGTGTCTCATGGATTATAGCTTCGACCAGCTCTTCTCCCCAAAGAACTAACGATTCTATCATTCATAAAAACCATACTAATTCATCATATCCGCCTACTCATATGTATTCTTCTCCTTTGGCCTTAAACGCCATTTCAGCTCAAGAAGAAATGTTTAAAGACCTCAAAGAGAAAAAATTAAAAACTAAACATTTTGAGAAAATACCACAAAATAAGAAAGAAAACTCTTCTATTCCAAGTGGATCAAAACAAAGTAATCTAAAAACAGAATTAAGCAAACAAAAAGCTTTTCCGCATATATCTCTACAAGATATTTATAAAGAAATTAATAATCAAAAACAAGAAATAAAAGAATTAAAACAAAATTTAAATGAATTTAAACAATGTTTTGATGATCTAGAACCTCAAACGGATAAAGAGAATATAAAAAACTTTGAGGTAAATTCTGTAACAACAAATCTACTCCAACCGTGGAAAACTCAAATTACAATTAAGATTAAGAACTTCTCTATTAAAGCACTCTGCTTACTAGATAGTGGTGCCGATGTAAATTTAATTAGAGAAGGATTAGTTCCAACAAAATACTACAAAAAAACTAAAACGAAACTCAATCTAGCAACTGCTAATAATAAACTTCATATTCATTATAAAGTAAATAATGTCCATATTTGTAAAACGGGAAGGTGTATAAAAACCAATTGTCTTTTAGGAAAGAATTTAAACAATGACATAATCCTTGGGAATCCCTTTCTACAACTTTTGCAGCCATTTCAAATTACTTCAGCAGGCCTTAAAACCATAAAAGATAATAAAGACTTACTTTTTGACTTCGTTGAATCAACCCCCATGCATCAGACTACTACTATACAAAAACAAATTTCATATAAAGAAAAACACATTGCTTATCTTCAAGAAGATTTGAACTCCCTAAGAATCACAGAAGGGTTACAAGACCCAGAATTTCAAAATACTTTACTCCAATTTAAAACATCTCTTGAAAAAGAATGTTGTTCTGACCTTCCTTTTGCCTTTTGGCACAGGAAACACCATACAGTCTCCCTTCCATATATTGATAATTTTGATGAAACCCAAATTCCCACCAAAGCTCGTCCTATCCAAATGAATAAAGATCTTGTCCAATTATGTACAAAAGAAATTAATGATCTTCTTAATAAAAAGCTTATTCAAAAATCACAATCCCCTTGGAGTTGTGCTGCTTTTTATGTAAATAAAGCACCTGAACAAGAACGTGGTGTTCCCCGTCTTGTTATCAATTATAAGCCTTTAAATAAAGTCTTAAAATCCATAAGATATCCAGTTCCAAATAAAACTGATCTCATCAATCGCCTAGCTGGTGCCTTTCTTTTTTCTAAATTTGATCTTAAATCCGGATTTTGGCAAATTCAAATTACCCCTGAAGATAGATATAAAACTGCTTTTACAGTCCCCTTTGGTCATTATGAATGGAACGTCATGCCATTTGGCTTAAAAAATGCTCCTTCAGAATTCCAACGAATTATGAATGATATTTTCCATCCATATCAAGAGTTCACACTTGTCTATATTGACGACATTCTTGTCTTTTCTAAATCTATTTGTGACCATTGGAAACATTTAAAGATCTTCAAAACCATTATTATCAAAAATGGACTCGTACTCTCTCAAAAGAAAATGAAGCTTTTTCAAACGGAAATCCAATTCCTTGGGTTTATAATTAAAACAGGAACTATTTCTCCAGTTCAAAGAGTCATTAAGTTTGCCTCTCAATTTCCCGATGAAATCCTCAATAAAGAACAATTACAACGATTTCTTGGATGCCTTAATTACGTCTCTGATTTTTATAAAGATCTTGCCAAAGAAAGAAAATTATTACAACTCCGTTTAATAAAAAATCCAGTAGAATGGTCACCTGCTCATACAAAAGCGGTCCAAACTATCAAACAAAAAGTCCAAAATTTACCTTGCCTAACTATCCCTCATCCAGATTTATTAAAAATAGTCCAAACCGACGCCTCTGACGTAGGTTTTGGTGGAATACTCCTCCAACAAAATGCTTTTGGGAAGGAAGAAATCCTTCGTTTCACTTCCGGAACTTGGACATCCACACAACAGAATTATTCAACAATTAAAAAAGAAATTCTCGCTATAGTAAATAGTATCATGAAATTTCAAAGTGATTTATTAAATAGGAAATTTTTATTAAGAATAGACTGTAAATCTGCGAAAGAAATTTTAGAAAAAGACGTTAAAAATCTTGCTGCTAAACAAATCTTTGCTCGATGGCAAGCTTTATTAGCTATATTTGATTTTGACATTGAGTATATTGCAGGCAAAGATAATTCCCTTCCTGATTTTTTATCTCGTGAGTTTTTACAGGGACAAAAGCATGAGGCCCCAGCAGATTCGACCTTTTAGGTCTCCCCTTGATAAAGCTTATCCACCTATATCCAGAAAACCTAGTGGCAATTATCTTGAGAGATGGGGAGCTACCCATAATTCCAATATTCCTCAATTTCAAAATCCCTCCAGCTCAACATACAGAAAACCTCAAGCCTCTCAAAACCAGTATTTCATCCAAAAACCACCATTAAGAATGTTTACCTTAGAAGACACATTTTATACAGAAACCGTTCCTATGGAACATATTATCCAGACTATCTTCGCTTCCGATCATTTCTTTTTTCAACCCCTTGATTATAAAATATATGAGCAAATTCTTATCCGAACTAGCAGCTGCACTATAGACCATACTGATGGCTCTAAAAACTCCTATTTAAATGCCTTACCATCCCATATTAACATCCTATATTCCAAAATCAAGATTATGCATATTCTCTCAGCAGATGATTGGGGACAACCGCTTCATATGCCGCAAAGAATAGATTCAGACCTCATCTTCAATTATTATGACTATATTTCCGCTTGGGAAGCCATTCTTTGTTATCAAAATCCAGCATTCCAGCATTCCTGGTTTATCCGGTTTAAATCCAACTTTCAAAAAATACCTATGTGGTTTTTTACACAATTTTGGCTACCCTTTGGAGCCACTAAGGATCTCCTTCCTCAAGCCCTTCTTCCCCTTTATGAATCTTATTCAGTAGCCTATAAAGCCTCTCTCAAAACAGAAGAAAAAAGCCTTTATCAATATTTACAGTTAGCAACAGAACCTTATGTTACCATGCACTTCTATTGCAAACATGAAATCCCATGGATCCTAAAATGGAATTTTTATAAAGAAATGGACTTCAGTCCACTGGTTCTATCCAGGGTCATATACATCAAATTCTGGCATCAATTTGATTACACGGCAATCTTACAGCAATATTCTGCTGATCAAGCTCTAAAGCCTTCCTTTTCAGAAATTCTCAGAACTCCTGAAAAAGAAAAAGAAAAACCTCCTCCAATCAATACTCCAGATAAACAAAAGAATACATGTTCTGTATCTTCTCCTGCTCTTCTTGCAGCGGCAGATTTACTTCAGTTCAAAAAAGATCTCCAAAAAGAAATTATGGAACAAATCCATAAAGAAAGATCCTCTGACAACTCGCCATTAAGCCTCAATCAGCTACACAATCTTTGGGCAGATGAGAATCCCTTTGAGACAATTGCTCCTGATGCAGATACCGAGGCTGAAGAAATAAAAAGTGATAATGAAGGATTCATCTCCATCCGAAGAAAGGATAAGAAATAACGTCTCACAAAGCCGCTCAATTTTCCACAGATATTATGAAGCTTCCAGTACCCATTATGAGAACCACGTCGTCACATGGTATCTGTCACCATGAAGTTGTCAGCATCAAGCCTATCAAAAAAGTCAACAAAAGTGGCTTCATTGCCAACATCTCCGATCTATACTCATAAACAATATCAAAAGCAACTGATCAAGTCCACTTGTAATCAATTTTGATTATCAATAAAGTTGCTTTGTGAGTATTTCTTCACTTATGTTAAGCATATGTTGTGCTTTATTGTTGTTGTTTAAGGGATTGCTGACTCAGAAGTAAGAGAGTCAAAAGTCTTAATACTTAGTTGTGTGTTTGTTATTATTGAGAAATTTTGATCATTCCACCCGGAGCGCAGAGGTAGCCATTTGTATCGCCGTTGTTAAGCCGTGTGAAGGCGTTTTAAGGCGTGTTGTTGGTGTGTAAATCCTCAAAGCGTTAGATACTCGTGGTGGATTTGGTAAAGAATTCCTCAGTAATACAAATTATGGCTAAGTTTATTAAGAAGATTGTACTTTCTTCTTCCTCATCATCAAATTCCTTATCTTCTATGTCTATTAGAAATAGTGAAGAAATTAGCTATGATGATTTAGATCAAGTTATTTGTGACTGGACAATTCCAACTGTTCAAAAACATGAAGTTTATCAAATGGGAAGTTTTCAATTAAAATCAAGTTATAAGATAAAAACAATTGAAAGAACTGAATCTATTACTAGTAATATTCAGCATCTTTCTTTAATTAAGCCCCAAGAAATACAGGAATATAAAAAAACATATAATTATATTCATTTTGGTTTAGTACAAGTTGCTTTAAAACCTTTAACAAGACTTGGATTAAGAACAGAAGCTCTTATGTATGTTCAAGATACAAGACATAAAAAATTCAGTGATTCATTAATAGGAATGGTTGAATCAAGTCTGGCCAACGGCCCTACTTTCTTCAACTGTTTTCCCAATTTCTCTGTTTCTCTTACAGATCCAGGAGCACATGAAGCCCTTACCTTAGCCATCCAAACAAAAGGTTTTGATATGAATCCTCATAATCAAAATCTTGCCATTGTTTATCGAGTTTATTATAAACTAATGAATTCAGTTGTTCCAGGCATAGCCTATTCACATCAAGCTAAAGGTATGACTACCTTATTCCAAACCAATTTAAAAAATAAAGTTAATATTCCTAAACTCATCCAATGGAATGATATTAATTTATCCGGTAAATGGCTTTTAGAAAATGCTCAACCAGAAAAACCTAAGGAAAATCAAGATATAGAAAACATAATCGAACATGAAGACGGAAGTGTTGAAATAAATTTCCAAATAGACTCTAGACTTACAACCCCTACAGTTTATCAACCTTCTAAAAAATCCTATTCTCATCCTCCTTTAGTAGTAGGATCATCCATACAGGAACCACCTCAGGTAAATTTAAGGCCTACAGGACTTGTTTATCCTTCTTATCAAGCATCTCCATCTCATACATACAATCCCTCTGAAGCAGATTTCAACATAAATGTTATTGAAAGTTTTGAAATTAATAAAGAAGTTTTAAAAAAGAATTTAGCCGCACATCCTCTAACAAAACCTTTCTTTAAATATGTTTCTTCAGAACATCAAAACTTTTTGAAAGAAAAATGGTATAAATATATGTGTGATCATGAAATCAATATTTATTTCTTTGATTGGCTTAAATTGGCCATGAGGAAAAGATATAATAGTGATGATTTATCCATAAATATGATAACAAAATTAAGTGCCTCATGGATTATAGCTTCAACCAGTTCCTCTCCTCAGAAAATAGAGGAATCTATTCATCCTCCCCTACAGCAAATCATTTATAAAGATACTTCAGCTGTACCCATAAAAGATGTTGCAAAAATTCAAGGCGATAAAGGCAAATCTGACTTAGTTTACAAATCAGATTTATGTCATGTTATAGAACAAAATAATTATACAAATATCAACCTTCATACTATTGGCCAACAGACTAACAGGATTGAAGAGAAAGTAGAATCTATTGTCAAAATTCATGAAGCATCCTCCTCTTCTCAAAAAGTAATAAAGACACAAACTTTAGGTTTTCAGGGAGAAATCCTAAGGGATATAAAGCTAGAAAAGAAACCTTTAAAATTTTCTGATGAACTTATTAATCAATTGTCACACAGTTTTACTAATATAAAACTGCAAGAAAATAAAAATCAAAAAGCTGAGAAATCTATAAATGTTTTAGGCTCAACTTCAAAAAATTCTACTTCAAATAATTCTACTTCCGGCTCCGATTCTGAAGCCATAGATTTTGACGAAACTTCTCAAGAAGAACCTCAAGATAATCAAAACCATCAAGACTCTCTACAACTCAATAAAATATTTAAAAGACAAAAACCAATTGTTACGACTGCTAAAACAAGAAATTATTATCCACGACCAACTCCAGTTGATCTTCAATTTGAAGAACAAGCTACTTTAAATGGTCTTAAATTTGAAAGCTCATCAATATATGAATGGAGTGTGGACGGCTTATCTGAATATCAAATCATCCAATTATGCCAACAGATGATGATCTATGCTTCTACTATGATAGCTGCCGGTAATGATCAAAAACATGCAGCAAATGCTGTTGTCCTTGGTTTTACTGGACAGTTAAATGGTTGGTGGGAAAAATACTTATCCGACCTAGAAAGACAAACTATTCTAAATGCAGTAAAAAGAGATCCAGCCGGAAACCCTCTTATGACTCCCCAAGGACAAATGATCCCTGATTCCGTTTATATGCTTATTAGCAATATCATAAAACATTTTGTTGGAAATTATATGAATGTAGAAGAAAAATTAAAAACCCAACTAATCAATTTATCATGCCCAACTTTATCTGATTTTCGATGGTATAAAGACGTTTTCTTATCAAAACTTTATACAATTGATTCAAGCAATGCAGAATTTTGGAAAGAAAAATTTATATCAGGTCTTCCTAAACTTTTTGCAGAAAAAGTTCGAGAAGAATTACTATCCGAAAATTATGGGAATTTGAACTATGCAATGTATACATATGGCGATTTAATCCAAAAAATTAATAAAGTTGGATTTTCCTTATGCAATGAAATGAAACTCAAACGGCAAATAGAAAACCAGAAACGTATCAGTAAATATGAACTCGGAGATTTCTGCTATCAATTTGGCATGGAACCATTAATAAGTCCTTCAAGCCAAAAGAAAAAACATACTTTAAAAAGAAATTATCAAAAAAGAAAATCAAACCAATTTGCAACACCACGATATTATACGCCCTCTCAACGATATCATAAAAAATCCTTTCATCGTACTCCTTATAAAGAATCAAGGAAAGCTTTTTCAAAAGAAAAACCATCTTCCTCTTACCAGAAACAAAAACAAAAAGACATACAATGCTACAATTGCAAAGAAAAAGGCCATATAGCACCTGACTGCCCACAATTAAAAGTGAAAACGGAAAAAGAAGTAAAAACTATTCTAAAAGGATCTTCAATAACATCCGATACAGATAATTCTTCTGATACCTGTCATTGCAAAATATTTGATAGCGAAATCCAGTATGAATCTGCCTCTTCCTCTTCTTTATCCTTAAATATGCTTTCTGCTCCAGAAGAATTAATACTCGAAATGTTTAAAGATCTTAAAGATGAAGAATTAAAAAATAAATATTTTGAAAAAATCCATACACTAAATAAAGGCAACAAAAAAGGAAAACCTACATTAAATACTTTACCGGAACAATTTAGCATTAAAACTGTTTTAGACAGATTAAGAGAACAAAATGTTCCTCCTCATCTAACAATTCCAGACCTTCATAAAGAAATAAATTCCTTAAAACAGAACCTACTAGAACTTCAAGACCTCAAAGCAAGAGTTGAGAATCTTGAATTTCATCTCTTAAAAACTTATCAAGAAAATAATGAGAAAATTGAAAAAAGTGAAAATAACGAAGACAATACTAATATTGAAAATCAAGACAACGTTGATGATAGTTTAAAAAATTTCATCAATTCGTTATCAAGAAATCCATTTCAAAAATGGAAAACCCAAGTCACAATTCAGATCAAAAAATTCTCTGTTACAACCCTGTGCTTACTTGACAGTGGCGCAGATGTCAATGTTATACGTGAAGATTTAATCCCGAAAAAATATTATCTAAAAACCAAAAATAAACTCAATCTAGCTACAGCCAAGAAACAACTCCTAATCAAATACAAATTAAACAATGTTTATGTCCGAAAAAACGAAATATACATAAAGACAAACTTTTTTCTGGGGAAGGATTTAAACAATGATGTAATCCTTGGAAATCCTTTTCTACAAATATTACAGCCCTTTCAAATTGATTCTACAGGCCTAAAAACTGTCATAAATAATAAAGAAGTAATTTTTGAATTTGAATAAGTAATTATCCAGTCTCAAATAAACAAATTATCTTGCTACTAACTTCAGTACCACTATTGCCATTCTTTTCCCTTATCTAGTCGTAGTTCTACTCCTTATCCAGGGTATCTTTGCCACCATGGCATCAAGCTCTAGCAAAAGCAAAGCCCCTCTTGAATCCAGCTCTTCCTCCAGACCTACATCCCAGCAAATGATCATTCCTTTTTTCAACCCAGGATTATCCATCACCTCTCAAGAACTGATCAATGCTCATTGGAGTGCCATCCTTTCCGATAAAAAGAAAAATACAAGAAAAACCTTATCCAAAATTGTAACCCATATCAAGGATTTAGAAACCCAAATACTGATGTGTCAAAATAGCCATCAAAAAGCACTGTTATCTATTTCTGCGGATGAAAAAACATCCAGAATTAACCTCCTGGAAAAGGTTAAAACAACCCTTCCAGAAGATATTGCCGCAAGAATAAGAGAAAAAACTCTTTCTTGTCAGATCAAGGAGCGCTTAATGTTCAAAGCACATTATATTAGCTGGGCAACTGGCTTTCCCAAGTTGTTCCTGCCATCACATGCAGTCGACATCTCTTATATCGAGCAAGGCTTAGTCCAAAGATTTTCTTTATCCAGTGATAATTTTGAGGTAATCCAGCAGCTCCCTGCAATCGTGCGACATGCCCTTCGCAGTCTTGGCAGCACCAAAAGACAACTTCTTATCACAATCTCATCAAGCTTGGGAGAAAGATCTGAAATACGGTTTTTTCAGCCTTATCAATTATGGAGCATTATGCAGCTAGAAGAAGGAGATTTAATTTGCAAAAAATTTAGTCCTTCTTTAAATGCTTATGAACATCACGAACATCTCCTGTTTAACTATCCACCACAGTGGTATGAAGCTCATGAAGTTGCTACAAAGGCATATAGCTTAGAACGTCTCCAAAATTATGATCCAGCCTCTGATCAGTATCAAAGATTTCTCACTTTAAGGGGACATCTCGAATTTGCATCCACATACAGATATGTTTGGTGTGACGGTCGACGAGTTGTCTGCATTGATGATGACCTCGCCGAACAAACTACAATTATACAACATCCTTCTAAATCTGGACATCCAGCATTAAATCAAATCCTCAGTGCCTATGAAGATATTTCTTTTGATATTTTAGAGACCACTCGAGAAAACTTAATTCAGCTATTCCATGGTGAACTGAGAAATAATAACTGGCATTCAGAAGACTCAACTGAAGCAGACTAAAGCGTCATCCTCTTTATCACGCAGCTCAATTTTCCACAAATATTATGAAGCTTCCAGTACCCATTATGGGAACCACGTCGTCACGTGGTATCTGTCTCAAAAGTTCCATCCAAGAATGGCCTTATCCTTATCAAGTATAACTTGTCACCATGACGTTGTCACCATCAAGCCTATCAAAGAAGTCAACAAAAGTGGCTTCATTGCCAACATCTCCGATCGATACTTATAAAACAATATCAAAAGCAACTAGATGATATCAAAAGCAACTAGATGATGTCATCATAAGGACATATGGAGTCAAACATTACGGCTATATGGCTTCATGCAACGAAGACCACCTCTCTTCACTATGACGCCTATCAACTAAGCTCCAGCGACAAGCCCACGTGCATCCTACATGCAGCAGAACTTAGCAGCAGAGTCTACATGCAGCAGAGCAGCAGAACTCCAGCTTATCCACTTATCCTCAACAGGAAATGAAATACAAATCCAGCTGAAATTTTATGTAATGAAATGTAAATTCAGATGGAAACTACTATAAATAGACATAACCGGCAATGTATCCAATAACAGTTGGAAACCAGTCCTAAAATTCAGTCCCATCCATCTTCCCATACACCTTCCATTCTTCCGTTGAAAAAAATTGGTATCAAAGCCACGTTTGGCCCCGGGAGAGTGTCATCAAGTCCACTTGTAATCAATTTTGATTATCAATAAAGTTGCTTTGTGAGTATTTCTTCACTTATGTTAAGCATATGTTGTGCTTTATTGTTGTTGTTTAAGGGATTGCTGACTCAGAAGTAAGAGAGTCAAAAGTCTTAATACTTAGTTGTGTGTTTGTTATTATTGAGAAATTTTGATCATTCCACCCGGAGCGCAGAGGTAGCCATTTGTATCGCCGTTGTTAAGCCGTGTGAAGGCGTTTTAAGGCGTGTTGTTGGTGTGTAAATCCTCAAAGCGTTAGATACTCGTGGTGGATTTGGTAAAGAATTCCTCAGTAATACAAATTATGGCTAAGTTTATTAAGAAGATTGTACTTTCTTCTTCCTCATCATCAAATTCCTTATCTTCTATGTCTATTAGAAATAGTGAAGAAATTAGCTATGATGATTTAGATCAAGTTATTTGTGACTGGACAATTCCAACTGTTCAAAAACATGAAGTTTATCAAATGGGAAGTTTTCAATTAAAATCAAGTTATAAGATAAAAACAATTGAAAGAACTGAATCTATTACTAGTAATATTCAGCATCTTTCTTTAATTAAGCCCCAAGAAATACAGGAATATAAAAAAACATATAATTATATTCATTTTGGTTTAGTACAAGTTGCTTTAAAACCTTTAACAAGACTTGGATTAAGAACAGAAGCTCTTATGTATGTTCAAGATACAAGACATAAAAAATTCAGTGATTCATTAATAGGAATGGTTGAATCAAGTCTGGCCAACGGCCCTACTTTCTTCAACTGTTTTCCCAATTTCTCTGTTTCTCTTACAGATCCAGGAGCACATGAAGCCCTTACCTTAGCCATCCAAACAAAAGGTTTTGATATGAATCCTCATAATCAAAATCTTGCCATTGTTTATCGAGTTTATTATAAACTAATGAATTCAGTTGTTCCAGGCATAGCCTATTCACATCAAGCTAAAGGTATGACTACCTTATTCCAAACCAATTTAAAAAATAAAGTTAATATTCCTAAACTCATCCAATGGAATGATATTAATTTATCCGGTAAATGGCTTTTAGAAAATGCTCAACCAGAAAAACCTAAGGAAAATCAAGATATAGAAAACATAATCGAACATGAAGACGGAAGTGTTGAAATAAATTTCCAAATAGACTCTAGACTTACAACCCCTACAGTTTATCAACCTTCTAAAAAATCCTATTCTCATCCTCCTTCAGTAGTAGGATCATCCATACAGGAACCACCTCAGGTAAATTTAAGGCCTACAGGACTTGTTTATCCTTCTTATCAAGCATCTCCATCTCATACATACAATCCCTCTGAAGCAGATTTCAACATAAATGTTATTGAAAGTTTTGAAATTAATAAAGAAGTTTTAAAAAAGAATTTAGCCGCACATCCTCTAACAAAACCTTTCTTTAAATATGTTTCTTCAGAACATCAAAACTTTTTGAAAGAAAAATGGTATAAATATATGTGTGATCATGAAATCAATATTTATTTCTTTGATTGGCTTAAATTGGCCATGAGGAAAAGATATAATAGTGATGATTTATCCATAAATATGATAACAAAATTAAGTGCCTCATGGATTATAGCTTCAACCAGTTCCTCTCCTCAGAAAATAGAGGAATCTATTCATCCTCCCCTACAGCAAATCATTTATAAAGATACTTCAGCTGTACCCATAAAAGATGTTGCAAAAATTCAAGGCGATAAAGGCAAATCTGACTTAGTTTACAAATCAGATTTATGTCATGTTATAGAACAAAATAATTATACAAATATCAACCTTCATACTATTGGCCAACAGACTAACAGGATTGAAGAGAAAGTAGAATCTATTGTCAAAATTCATGAAGCATCCTCCTCTTCTCAAAAAGTAATAAAGACACAAACTTTAGGTTTTCAGGGAGAATCCTAAAGGATGTAGGATGCACGTGGGCTTGTCGCTGGAGCTTAGTTGATAGGCGTCATAGTGAAGAGAGGTGGTCTTCGTTGCATGAAGCCATATAGCCGTAATGTTTGACTCCATATGTCCTTATGATGACATCATCTAGTTGCTTTTGATATCATTTTGATATTGTTTTATAAGTATCGATCGGAGATGTTGGCAATGAAGCCACTTTTGTTGACTTCTTTGATAGGCTTGATGGTGACAACGTCATGGTGACAAGTTATACTTGATAAGGATAAGGCCATTCTTGGATGGAACTTTTGAGACAGATACCACGTGACGACGTGGTTCCCATAATGGGTACTGGAAGCTTCATAATATTTGTGGAAAATTGAGCTGCGTGATAAAGAGGATGACGCTTTAGTCTGCTTCAGTTGAGTCTTCTGAATGCCAGTTATTATTTCTCAGTTCACCATGGAATAGCTGAATTAAGTTTTCTCGAGTGGTCTCTAAAATATCAAAAGAAATATCTTCATAGGCACTGAGGATTTGATTTAATGCTGGATGTCCAGATTTAGAAGGATGTTGTATAATTGTAGTTTGTTCGGCGAGGTCATCATCAATGCAGACAACTCGTCGACCGTCACACCAAACATATCTGTATGTGGATGCAAATTCGAGATGTCCCCTTAAAGTGAGAAATCTTTGATACTGATCAGAGGCTGGATCATAATTTTGGAGACGTTCTAAGCTATATGCCTTTGTAGCAACTTCATGAGCTTCATACCACTGTGGTGGATAGTTAAACAGGAGATGTTCGTGATGTTCATAAGCATTTAAAGAAGGACTAAATTTTTTGCAAATTAAATCTCCTTCTTCTAGCTGCATAATGCTCCATAATTGATAAGGCTGAAAAAACCGTATTTCAGATCTTTCTCCCAAGCTTGATGAGATTGTGATAAGAAGTTGTCTTTTGGTGCTGCCAAGACTGCGAAGGGCATGTCGCACGATTGCAGGGAGCTGCTGGATTACCTCAAAATTATCACTGGATAAAGAAAATCTTTGGACTAAGCCTTGCTCGATATAAGAGATGTCGACTGCATGTGATGGCAGGAACAACTTGGGAAAGCCAGTTGCCCAGCTAATATAATGTGCTTTGAACATTAAGCGCTCCTTGATCTGACAAGAAAGAGTTTTTTCTCTTATTCTTGCGGCAATATCTTCTGGAAGGGTTGTTTTAACCTTTTCCAGGAGGTTAATTCTGGATGTTTTTTCATCCGCAGAAATAGATAACAGTGCTTTTTGATGGCTATTTTGACACATCAGTATTTGGGTTTCTAAATCCTTGATATGGGTTACAATTTTGGATAAGGTTTTTCTTGTATTTTTCTTTTTATCGGAAAGGATGGCACTCCAATGAGCATTGATCAGTTCTTGAGAGGTGATGGATAATCCTGGGTTGAAAAAAGGAATGATCATTTGCTGGGATGTAGGTCTGGAGGAAGAGCTGGATTCAAGAGGGGCTTTGCTTTTGCTAGAGCTTGATGCCATGGTGGCAAAGATACCCTGGATAAGGAGTAGAACTACGACTAGATAAGGGAAAAGAATGGCAATAGTGGTACTGAAGTTAGTAGCAAGATAATTTGTTTATTTGAGACTGGATAATTACTTATTCAAATTCAAAAATTACTTCTTTATTATTTATGACAGTTTTTAGGCCTGTAGAATCAATTTGAAAGGGCTGTAATATTTGTAGAAAAGGATTTCCAAGGATTACATCATTGTTTAAATCCTTCCCCAGAAAAAAGTTTGTCTTTATGTATATTTCGTTTTTTCGGACATAAACATTGTTTAATTTGTATTTGATTAGGAGTTGTTTCTTGGCTGTAGCTAGATTGAGTTTATTTTTGGTTTTTAGATAATATTTTTTCGGGATTAAATCTTCACGTATAACATTGACATCTGCGCCACTGTCAAGTAAGCACAGGGTTGTAACAGAGAATTTTTTGATCTGAATTGTGACTTGGGTTTTCCATTTTTGAAATGGATTTCTTGATAACGAATTGATGAAATTTTTTAAACTATCATCAACGTTGTCTTGATTTTCAATATTAGTATTGTCTTCGTTATTTTCACTTTTTTCAATTTTCTCATTATTTTCTTGATAAGTTTTTAAGAGATGAAATTCAAGATTCTCAACTCTTGCTTTGAGGTCTTGAAGTTCTAGTAGGTTCTGTTTTAAGGAATTTATTTCTTTATGAAGGTCTGGAATTGTTAGATGAGGAGGAACATTTTGTTCTCTTAATCTGTCTAAAACAGTTTTAATGCTAAATTGTTCCGGTAAAGTATTTAATGTAGGTTTTCCTTTTTTGTTGCCTTTATTTAGTGTATGGATTTTTTCAAAATATTTATTTTTTAATTCTTCATCTTTAAGATCTTTAAACATTTCGAGTATTAATTCTTCTGGAGCAGAAAGCATATTTAAGGATAAAGAAGAGGAAGAGGCAGATTCATACTGGATTTCGCTATCAAATATTTTGCAATGACAGGTATCAGAAGAATTATCTGTATCGGATGTTATTGAAGATCCTTTTAGAATAGTTTTTACTTCTTTTTCCGTTTTCACTTTTAATTGTGGGCAGTCAGGTGCTATATGGCCTTTTTCTTTGCAATTGTAGCATTGTATGTCTTTTTGTTTTTGTTTCTGGTAAGAGGAAGATGGTTTTTCTTTTGAAAAAGCTTTCCTTGATTCTTTATAAGGAGTACGATGAAAGGATTTTTTATGATATCGTTGAGAGGGCGTATAATATCGTGGTGTTGCAAATTGGTTTGATTTTCTTTTTTGATAATTTCTTTTTAAAGTATGTTTTTTCTTTTGGCTTGAAGGACTTATTAATGGTTCCATGCCAAATTGATAGCAGAAATCTCCGAGTTCATATTTACTGATACGTTTCTGGTTTTCTATTTGCCGTTTGAGTTTCATTTCATTGCATAAGGAAAATCCAACTTTATTAATTTTTTGGATTAAATCGCCATATGTATACATTGCATAGTTCAAATTCCCATAATTTTCGGATAGTAATTCTTCTCGAACTTTTTCTGCAAAAAGTTTAGGAAGACCTGATATAAATTTTTCTTTCCAAAATTCTGCATTGCTTGAATCAATTGTATAAAGTTTTGATAAGAAAACGTCTTTATACCATCGAAAATCAGATAAAGTTGGGCATGATAAATTGATTAGTTGGGTTTTTAATTTTTCTTCTACATTCATATAATTTCCAACAAAATGTTTTATGATATTGCTAATAAGCATATAAACGGAATCAGGGATCATTTGTCCTTGGGGAGTCATAAGAGGGTTTCCGGCTGGATCTCTTTTTACTGCATTTAGAATAGTTTGTCTTTCTAGGTCGGATAAGTATTTTTCCCACCAACCATTTAACTGTCCAGTAAAACCAAGGACAACAGCATTTGCTGCATGTTTTTGATCATTACCGGCAGCTATCATAGTAGAAGCATAGATCATCATCTGTTGGCATAATTGGATGATTTGATATTCAGATAAGCCGTCCACACTCCATTCATATATTGATGAGCTTTCAAATTTAAGACCATTTAAAGTAGCTTGTTCTTCAAATTGAAGATCAACTGGAGTTGGTCGTGGATAATAATTTCTTGTTTTAGCAGTCGTAACAATTGGTTTTTGTCTTTTAAATATTTTATTGAGTTGTAGAGAGTCTTGATGGTTTTGATTATCTTGAGGTTCTTCTTGAGAAGTTTCGTCAAAATCTATGGCTTCAGAATCGGAGCCGGAAGTAGAATTATTTGAAGTAGAATTTTTTGAAGTTGAGCCTAAAACATTTATAGATTTCTCAGCTTTTTGATTTTTATTTTCTTGCAGTTTTATATTAGTAAAACTGTGTGACAGTTGATTAATAAGTTCATTCGAAAATTTTAAAGGTTTCTTTTCTAGCTTTATATCCCTTAGGATTTCTCCCTGAAAACCTAAAGTTTGTGTCTTTATTACTTTTTGAGAAGAGGAGGATGCTTCATGAATTTTGACAATAGATTCTACTTTCTCTTCAATCCTGTTAGTCTGTTGGCCAATAGTATGAAGGTTGATATTTGTATAATTATTTTGTTCTATAACATGACATAAATCTGATTTGTAAACTAAGTCAGATTTGCCTTTATCGCCTTGAATTTTTGCAACATCTTTTATGGGTACAGCTGAAGTATCTTTATAAATGATTTGCTGTAGGGGAGGATGAATAGATTCCTCTATTTTCTGAGGAGAGGAACTGGTTGAAGCTATAATCCATGAGGCACTTAATTTTGTTATCATATTTATGGATAAATCATCACTATTATATCTTTTCCTCATGGCCAATTTAAGCCAATCAAAGAAATAAATATTGATTTCATGATCACACATATATTTATACCATTTTTCTTTCAAAAAGTTTTGATGTTCTGAAGAAACATATTTAAAGAAAGGTTTTGTTAGAGGATGTGCGGCTAAATTCTTTTTTAAAACTTCTTTATTAATTTCAAAACTTTCAATAACATTTATGTTGAAATCTGCTTCAGAGGGATTGTATGTATGAGATGGAGATGCTTGATAAGAAGGATAAACAAGTCTTGTAGGCCTTAAATTTACCTGAGGTGGTTCCTGTATGGATGATCCTACTACTGAAGGAGGATGAGAATAGGATTTTTTAGAAGGTTGATAAACTGTAGGGGTTGTAAGTCTAGAGTCTATTTGGAAATTTATTTCAACACTTCCGTCTTCATGTTCGATTATGTTTTCTATATCTTGATTTTCCTTAGGTTTTTCTGGTTGAGCATTTTCTAAAAGCCATTTACCGGATAAATTAATATCATTCCATTGGATGAGTTTAGGAATATTAACTTTATTTTTTAAATTGGTTTGGAATAAGGTAGTCATACCTTTAGCTTGATGTGAATAGGCTATGCCTGGAACAACTGAATTCATTAGTTTATAATAAACTCGATAAACAATGGCAAGATTTTGATTATGAGGATTCATATCAAAACCTTTTGTTTGGATGGCTAAGGTAAGGGCTTCATGTGCTCCTGGATCTGTAAGAGAAACAGAGAAATTGGGAAAACAGTTGAAGAAAGTAGGGCCGTTAGCCAGACTTGATTCAACCATTCCTATTAATGAATCACTGAATTTTTTATGTCTTGTATCTTGAACATACATAAGAGCTTCTGTTCTTAATCCAAGTCTTGTTAAAGGTTTTAAAGCAACTTGTACTAAACCAAAATGAATATAATTATATGTTTTTTTATATTCCTGTATTTCTTGGGGCTTAATTAAAGAAAGATGCTGAATATTACTAGTAATAGATTCAGTTCTTTCAATTGTTTTTATCTTATAACTTGATTTTAATTGAAAACTTCCCATTTGATAAACTTCATGTTTTTGAACAGTTGGAATTGTCCAGTCACAAATAACTTGATCTAAATCATCATAGCTAATTTCTTCACTATTTCTAATAGACATAGAAGATAAGGAATTTGATGATGAAGAAGAAGAAAGTACAATCTTCTTAATAAACTTAGCCATAATTTGTATTACTGAGGAATTCTTTACCAAATCCACCACGAGTATCTAACGCTTTGAGGATTTACACACCAACAACACGCCTTAAAACGCCTTCACACGGCTTAACAACGGCGATACAAATGGCTACCTCTGCGCTCCGGGTGGAATGATCAAAATTTCTCAATAATAACAAACACACAACTAAGTATTAAGACTTTTGACTCTCTTACTTCTGAGTCAGCAATCCCTTAAACAACAACAATAAAGCACAACATATGCTTAACATAAGTGAAGAAATACTCACAAAGCAACTTTATTGATAATCAAAATTGATTACAAGTGGACTTGATGACACTCTCCCGGGGCCAAACGTGGCTCTGATACCAATTTTTTTCAACGGAAGAATGGAAGGTGTATGGGAAGAATGGAAGGTGTATGGGAAGGTGTATGGGAAGATGGATGGGACTGAATTTTAGGACTGGTTTCCAACTGTTATTGGATACATTGCCGGTTATGTCTATTTATAGTAATTTCCATCTGAATTTACATTTCATTACATAAAATTTCATCTGGATTTGAATTTCATTTCCTGTTGAGGATAAGTGGATAAGCTGGAGTTGTTCTGCTGCATGTAGACTCTGCTGCTAAGCTCTGCTGCATGTAGGATGCACGTGGGTTTGTCGCTGGAGCTGGAGAGAGAGTATTGAGTATTCTGATAGGCGTCATAGTGAAGAGAGGTGGTCTTCGTTGCATGAAGCCATATAGCCGTAATGTTTGACTCCATATGTCCTTATGATGACATCATCTAGTTGCTTTTGATATCATCTAGTTGCTTTTGATATTGTTTTATAAGTATCGATCGGAGATGTTGGCAATGAAGCCACTTTTGTTGACTTCTTTGATAGGCTTGATGGTGACAACGTCATGGTGACAAGTTATACTTGATAAGGATAAGGCCATTCTTGGATGGAACTTTTGAGACAGATACCACGTGACGACGTGGTTCCCATAATGGGTACTGGAAGCTTCATAATATTTGTGGAAAATTGAGCTGCGTGATAAAGAGGATGACGCTTTAGTCTGCTTCAGTTGAGTCTTCTGAATGCCAGTTATTATTTCTCAGTTCACCATGGAATAGCTGAATTAAGTTTTCTCGAGTGGTCTCTAAAATATCAAAAGAAATATCTTCATAGGCACTGAGGATTTGATTTAATGCTGGATGTCCAGATTTAGAAGGATGTTGTATAATTGTAGTTTGTTCGGCGAGGTCATCATCAATGCAGACAACTCGTCGACCGTCACACCAAACATATCTGTATGTGGATGCAAATTCGAGATGTCCCCTTAAAGTGAGAAATCTTTGATACTGATCAGAGGCTGGATCATAATTTTGGAGACGTTCTAAGCTATATGCCTTTGTAGCAACTTCATGAGCTTCATACCACTGTGGTGGATAGTTAAACAGGAGATGTTCGTGATGTTCATAAGCATTTAAAGAAGGACTAAATTTTTTGCAAATTAAATCTCCTTCTTCTAGCTGCATAATGCTCCATAATTGATAAGGCTGAAAAAACCGTATTTCAGATCTTTCTCCCAAGCTTGATGAGATTGTGATAAGAAGTTGTCTTTTGGTGCTGCCAAGACTGCGAAGGGCATGTCGCACGATTGCAGGGAGCTGCTGGATTACCTCAAAATTATCACTGGATAAAGAAAATCTTTGGACTAAGCCTTGCTCGATATAAGAGATGTCGACTGCATGTGATGGCAGGAACAACTTGGGAAAGCCAGTTGCCCAGCTAATATAATGTGCTTTGAACATTAAGCGCTCCTTGATCTGACAAGAAAGAGTTTTTTCTCTTATTCTTGCAGCAATATCTTCTGGAAGGGTTGTTTTAACCTTTTCCAGGAGGTTAATTCTGGATGTTTTTTCATCCGCAGAAATAGATAACAGTGCTTTTTGATGGCTATTTTGACACATCAGTATTTGGGTTTCTAAATCCTTGATATGGGTTACAATTTTGGATAAGGTTTTTCTTGTATTTTTCTTTTTATCGGAAAGGATGGCACTCCAATGAGCATTGATCAGTTCTTGAGAGGTGATGGATAATCCTGGGTTGAAAAAAGGAATGATCATTTGCTGGGATGTAGGTCTGGAGGAAGAGCTGGATTCAAGAGGGGCTTTGCTTTTGCTAGAGCTTGATGCCATGGTGGCAAAGATACCCTGGATAAGGAGTAGAACTACGACTAGATAAGGGAAAAGAATGGCAATAGTGGTACTGAAGTTAGTAGCAAGATAATTTGTTTATTTGAGACTGGATAATTACTTATTCAAATTCAAAAATTACTTCTTTATTATTTATGACAGTTTTTAGGCCTGTAGAATCAATTTGAAAGGGCTGTAATATTTGTAGAAAAGGATTTCCAAGGATTACATCATTGTTTAAATCCTTCCCCAGAAAAAAGTTTGTCTTTATGTATATTTCGTTTTTTCGGACATAAACATTGTTTAATTTGTATTTGATTAGGAGTTGTTTCTTGGCTGTAGCTAGATTGAGTTTATTTTTGGTTTTTAGATAATATTTTTTCGGGATTAAATCTTCACGTATAACATTGACATCTGCGCCACTGTCAAGTAAGCACAGGGTTGTAACAGAGAATTTTTTGATCTGAATTGTGACTTGGGTTTTCCATTTTTGAAATGGATTTCTTGATAACGAATTGATGAAATTTTTTAAACTATCATCAACGTTGTCTTGATTTTCAATATTAGTATTGTCTTCGTTATTTTCACTTTTTTCAATTTTCTCATTATTTTCTTGATAAGTTTTTAAGAGATGAAATTCAAGATTCTCAACTCTTGCTTTGAGGTCTTGAAGTTCTAGTAGGTTCTGTTTTAAGGAATTTATTTCTTTATGAAGGTCTGGAATTGTTAGATGAGGAGGAACATTTTGTTCTCTTAATCTGTCTAAAACAGTTTTAATGCTAAATTGTTCCGGTAAAGTATTTAATGTAGGTTTTCCTTTTTTGTTGCCTTTATTTAGTGTATGGATTTTTTCAAAATATTTATTTTTTAATTCTTCATCTTTAAGATCTTTAAACATTTCGAGTATTAATTCTTCTGGAGCAGAAAGCATATTTAAGGATAAAGAAGAGGAAGAGGCAGATTCATACTGGATTTCGCTATCAAATATTTTGCAATGACAGGTATCAGAAGAATTATCTGTATCGGATGTTATTGAAGATCCTTTTAGAATAGTTTTTACTTCTTTTTCCGTTTTCACTTTTAATTGTGGGCAGTCAGGTGCTATATGGCCTTTTTCTTTGCAATTGTAGCATTGTATGTCTTTTTGTTTTTGTTTCTGGTAAGAGGAAGATGGTTTTTCTTTTGAAAAAGCTTTCCTTGATTCTTTATAAGGAGTACGATGAAAGGATTTTTTATGATATCGTTGAGAGGGCGTATAATATCGTGGTGTTGCAAATTGGTTTGATTTTCTTTTTTGATAATTTCTTTTTAAAGTATGTTTTTTCTTTTGGCTTGAAGGACTTATTAATGGTTCCATGCCAAATTGATAGCAGAAATCTCCGAGTTCATATTTACTGATACGTTTCTGGTTTTCTATTTGCCGTTTGAGTTTCATTTCATTGCATAAGGAAAATCCAACTTTATTAATTTTTTGGATTAAATCGCCATATGTATACATTGCATAGTTCAAATTCCCATAATTTTCGGATAGTAATTCTTCTCGAACTTTTTCTGCAAAAAGTTTAGGAAGACCTGATATAAATTTTTCTTTCCAAAATTCTGCATTGCTTGAATCAATTGTATAAAGTTTTGATAAGAAAACGTCTTTATACCATCGAAAATCAGATAAAGTTGGGCATGATAAATTGATTAGTTGGGTTTTTAATTTTTCTTCTACATTCATATAATTTCCAACAAAATGTTTTATGATATTGCTAATAAGCATATAAACGGAATCAGGGATCATTTGTCCTTGGGGAGTCATAAGAGGGTTTCCGGCTGGATCTCTTTTTACTGCATTTAGAATAGTTTGTCTCTCTTACTTCTGAGTCAGCAATCCCTTAAACAACAACAATAAAGCACAACATATGCTTAACATAAGTGAAGAAATTAGCTATGATGATTTAGATCAAGTTATTTGTGACTAGACAATTCCAACTGTTCAAAAACATGAAGTTTATCAAATGGGAAGTTTTCAATTAAAATCAAGTTATAAGATAAAAACAATTGAAAGAACTGAATCTATTACTAGTAATATTCAGCATCTTTCTTTAATTAAGCCCCAAGAAATACAGGAATATAAAAAAACATATAATTATATTCATTTTGGTTTAGTACAAGTTGCTTTAAAACCTTTAACAAGACTTGGATTAAGAACAGAAGCTCTTATGTATGTTCAAGATACAAGACATAAAAAATTCAGTGATTCATTAATAGGAATGGTTGAATCAAGTCTGGCCAACGGCCCTACTTTCTTCAACTGTTTTCCCAATTTCTCTGTTTCTCTTACAGATCCAGGAGCACATGAAGCCCTTACCTTAGCCATCCAAACAAAAGGTTTTGATATGAATCCTCATAATCAAAATCTTGCCATTGTTTATCGAGTTTATTATAAACTAATGAATTCAGTTGTTCCAGGCATAGCTTATTCACATCAAGCTAAAGGTATGACTACCTTATTCCAAACCAATTTAAAAAATAAAGTTAATATTCCTAAACTCATCCAATGGAATGATATTAATTTATCCGGTAAATGGCTTTTAGAAAATGCTCAACCAGAAAAACCTAAGGAAAATCAAGATATAGAAAACATAATCGAACATGAAGACGGAAGTGTTGAAATAAATTTCCAAATAGACTCTAGACTTACAACCCCTACAGTTTATCAACCTTCTAAAAAATCCTATTCTCATCCTCCTTCAGTAGTAGGATCATCCATACAGGAACCACCTCAGGTAAATTTAAGGCCTACAGGACTTGTTTATCCTTCTTATCAAGCATCTCCATCTCATACATACAATCCCTCTGAAGCAGATTTCAACATAAATGTTATTGAAAGTTTTGAAATTAATAAAGAAGTTTTAAAAAAGAATTTAGCCGCACATCCTCTAACAAAACCTTTCTTTAAATATGTTTCTTCAGAACATCAAAACTTTTTGAAAGAAAAATGGTATAAATATATGTGTGATCATGAAATCAATATTTATTTCTTTGATTGGCTTAAATTGGCCATGAGGAAAAGATATAATAGTGATGATTTATCCATAAATATGATAACAAAATTAAGTGCCTCATGGATTATAGCTTCAACCAGTTCCTCTCCTCAGAAAATAGAGGAATCTATTCATCCTCCCCTACAGCAAATCATTTATAAAGATACTTCAGCTGTACCCATAAAAGATGTTGCAAAAATTCAAGGCGATAAAGGCAAATCTGACTTAGTTTACAAATCAGATTTATGTCATGTTATAGAACAAAATAATTATACAAATATCAACCTTCATACTATTGGCCAACAGACTAACAGGATTGAAGAGAAAGTAGAATCTATTGTCAAAATTCATGAAGCATCCTCCTCTTCTCAAAAAGTAATAAAGACACAAACTTTAGGTTTTCAGGGAGAAATCCTAAGGGATATAAAGCTAGAAAAGAAACCTTTAAAATTTTCGGATGAACTTATTAATCAACTGTCACACAGTTTTACTAATATAAAACTGCAAGAAAATAAAAATCAAAAAGCTGAGAAATCTATAAATGTTTTAGGCTCAACTTCAAAAAATTCTACTTCAAATAATTCTACTTCCGGCTCCGATTCTGAAGCCATAGATTTTGACGAAACTTCTCAAGAAGAACCTCAAGATAATCAAAACCATCAAGACTCTCTACAACTCAATAAAATATTTAAAAGACAAAAACCAATTGTTACGACTGCTAAAACAAGAAATTATTATCCACGACCAACTCCAGTTGATCTTCAATTTGAAGAACAAGCTACTTTAAATGGTCTTAAATTTGAAAGCTCATCAATATATGAATGGAGTGTGGACGGCTTATCTGAATATCAAATCATCCAATTATGCCAACAGATGATGATCTATGCTTCTACTATGATAGCTGCCGGTAATGATCAAAAACATGCAGCAAATGCTGTTGTCCTTGGTTTTACTGGACAGTTAAATGGTTGGTGGGAAAAATACTTATCCGACCTAGAAAGACAAACTATTCTAAATGCAGTAAAAAGAGATCCAGCCGGAAACCCTCTTATGACTCTCCAAGGACAAATGATCCCTGATTCCGTTTATATGCTTATTAGCAATATCATAAAACATTTTGTTGGAAATTATATGAATGTAGAAGAAAAATTAAAAACCCAACTAATCAATTTATCATGCCCAACTTTATCTGATTTTCGATGGTATAAAGACGTTTTCTTATCAAAACTTTATACAATTGATTCAAGCAATGCAGAATTTTGGAAAGAAAAATTTATATCAGGTCTTCCTAAACTTTTTGCAGAAAAAGTTCGAGAAGAATTACTATCCGAAAATTATGGGAATTTGAACTATGCAATGTATACATATGGCGATTTAATCCAAAAAATTAATAAAGTTGGATTTTCCTTATGCAATGAAATGAAACTCAAACGGCAAATAGAAAACTAGAAACGTATCAGTAAATATGAACTCGGAGATTTCTGCTATCAATTTGGCATGGAACCATTAATAAGTCCTTCAAGCCAAAAGAAAAAACATACTTTAAAAAGAAATTATCAAAAAAGAAAATCAAACCAATTTGCAACACCACGATATTATACGCCCTCTCAACGATATCATAAAAAATCCTTTCATCGTACTCCTTATAAAGAATCAAGGAAAGCTTTTTCAAAAGAAAAACCATCTTCCTCTTACCAGAAACAAAAACAAAAAGACATACAATGCTACAATTGCAAAGAAAAAGGCCATATAGCACCTGACTGCCCACAATTAAAAGTGAAAACGGAAAAAGAAGTAAAAACTATTCTAAAAGGATCTTCAATAACATCCGATACAGATAATTCTTCTGATACCTGTCATTGCAAAATATTTGATAGCGAAATCCAGTATGAATCTGCCTCTTCCTCTTCTTTATCCTTAAATATGCTTTCTGCTCCAGAAGAATTAATACTCGAAATGTTTAAAGATCTTAAAGATGAAGAATTAAAAAATAAATATTTTGAAAAAATCCATACACTAAATAAAGGCAACAAAAAAGGAAAACCTACATTAAATACTTTACCGGAACAATTTAGCATTAAAACTGTTTTAGACAGATTAAGAGAACAAAATGTTCCTCCTCATCTAACAATTCCAGACCTTCATAAAGAAATAAATTCCTTAAAACAGAACCTACTAGAACTTCAAGACCTCAAAGCAAGAGTTGAGAATCTTGAATTTCATCTCTTAAAAACTTATCAAGAAAATAATGAGAAAATTGAAAAAAGTGAAAATAACGAAGACAATACTAATATTGAAAATCAAGACAACGTTGATGATAGTTTAAAAAATTTCATCAATTCGTTATCAAGAAATCCATTTCAAAAATGGAAAACCCAAGTCACAATTCAGATCAAAAAATTCTCTGTTACAACCCTGTGCTTACTTGACAGTGGCGCAGATGTCAATGTTATACGTGAAGATTTAATCCCGAAAAAATATTATCTAAAAACCAAAAATAAACTCAATCTAGCTACAGCCAAGAAACAACTCCTAATCAAATACAAATTAAACAATGTTTATGTCCGAAAAAACGAAATATACATAAAGACAAACTTTTTTCTGGGGAAGGATTTAAACAATGATGTAATCCTTGGAAATCCTTTTCTACAAATATTACAGCCCTTTCAAATTGATTCTACAGGCCTAAAAACTGTCATAAATAATAAAGAAGTAATTTTTGAATTTGAATAAGTAATTATCCAGTCTCAAATAAACAAATTATCTTGCTACTAACTTCAGTACCACTATTGCCATTCTTTTCCCTTATCTAGTCGTAGTTCTACTCCTTATCCAGGGTATCTTTGCCACCATGGCATCAAGCTCTAGCAAAAGCAAAGCCCCTCTTGAATCCAGCTCTTCCTCCAGACCTACATCCCAGCAAATGATCATTCCTTTTTTCAACCCAGGATTATCCATCACCTCTCAAGAACTGATCAATGCTCATTGGAGTGCCATCCTTTCCGATAAAAAGAAAAATACAAGAAAAACCTTATCCAAAATTGTAACCCATATCAAGGATTTAGAAACCCAAATACTGATGTGTCAAAATAGCCATCAAAAAGCACTGTTATCTATTTCTGCGGATGAAAAAACATCCAGAATTAACCTCCTGGAAAAGGTTAAAACAACCCTTCCAGAAGATATTGCCGCAAGAATAAGAGAAAAAACTCTTTCTTGTCAGATCAAGGAGCGCTTAATGTTCAAAGCACATTATATTAGCTGGGCAACTGGCTTTCCCAAGTTGTTCCTGCCATCACATGCAGTCGACATCTCTTATATCGAGCAAGGCTTAGTCCAAAGATTTTCTTTATCCAGTGATAATTTTGAGGTAATCCAGCAGCTCCCTGCAATCGTGCGACATGCCCTTCGCAGTCTTGGCAGCACCAAAAGACAACTTCTTATCACAATCTCATCAAGCTTGGGAGAAAGATCTGAAATACGGTTTTTTCAGCCTTATCAATTATGGAGCATTATGCAGCTAGAAGAAGGAGATTTAATTTGCAAAAAATTTAGTCCTTCTTTAAATGCTTATGAACATCACGAACATCTCCTGTTTAACTATCCACCACAGTGGTATGAAGCTCATGAAGTTGCTACAAAGGCATATAGCTTAGAACGTCTCCAAAATTATGATCCAGCCTCTGATCAGTATCAAAGATTTCTCACTTTAAGGGGACATCTCGAATTTGCATCCACATACAGATATGTTTGGTGTGACGGTCGACGAGTTGTCTGCATTGATGATGACCTCGCCGAACAAACTACAATTATACAACATCCTTCTAAATCTGGACATCCAGCATTAAATCAAATCCTCAGTGCCTATGAAGATATTTCTTTTGATATTTTAGAGACCACTCGAGAAAACCTAATTCAGCTATTCCATGGTGAACTGAGAAATAATAACTGGCATTCAGAAGACTCAACTGAAGCAGACTAAAGCGTCATCCTCTTTATCACGCAGCTCAATTTTCCACAAATATTATGAAGCTTCCAGTACCCATTATGGGAACCACGTCGTCACGTGGTATCTGTCTCAAAAGTTCCATCCAAGAATGGCCTTATCCTTATCAAGTATAACTTGTCACCATGACGTTGTCACCATCAAGCCTATCAAAGAAGTCAACAAAAGTGGCTTCATTGCCAACATCTCCGATCGATACTTATAAAACAATATCAAAAGCAACTAGATGATATCAAAAGCAACTAGATGATGTCATCATAAGGACATATGGAGTCAAACATTACGGCTATATGGCTTCATGCAACGAAGACCACCTCTCTTCACTATGACGCCTATCAACTAAGCTCCAGCGACAAGCCCACGTGCATCCTACATGCAGCAGAACTTAGTAGCAGAGTCTACATGCAGCAGAGCAGCAGAACTCCAGCTTATCCACTTATCCTCAACAGGAAATGAAATACAAATCTAGCTGAAATTTTATGTAATGAAATGTAAATTCAGATGGAAACTACTATAAATAGACATAACCGGCAATGTATCCAATAACAGTTGGAAACCAGTCCTAAAATTCAGTCCCATCCATCTTCCCATACACCTTCCATTCTTCCGTTGAAAAAAATTGGTATCAAAGCCACGTTTGGCCCCGGGAGAGTGTCATCAAGTCCACTTGTAATCAATTTTGATTATCAATAAAGTTGCTTTGTGAGTATTTCTTCACTTATGTTAAGCATATGTTGTGCTTTATTGTTGTTGTTTAAGGGATTGCTGACTCAGAAGTAAGAGAGTCAAAAGTCTTAATACTTAGTTGTGTGTTTGTTATTATTGAGAAATTTTGATCATTCCACCCGGAGCGCAGAGGTAGCCATTTGTATCGCCGTTGTTAAGCCGTGTGAAGGCGTTTTAAGGCGTGTTGTTGGTGTGTAAATCCTCAAAGCGTTAGATACTCGTGGTGGATTTGGTAAAGAATTCCTCGGTAATACAAATTATGGCTAAGTTTATTAAGAAGATTGTACTTTCTTCTTCTTCATCATCAAATTCCTTATCTTCTATGTCTATTAGAAATAGTGAAGAAATTAGCTATGATGATTTAGATCAAGTTATTTGTGACTGGACAATTCCAACTGTTCAAAAACATGAAGTTTATCAAATGGGAAGTTTTCAATTAAAATCAAGTTATAAGATAAAAACAATTGAAAGAACTGAATCTATTACTAGTAATATTCAGCATCTTTCTTTAATTAAGCCCCAAGAAATACAGGAATATAAAAAAACATATAATTATATTCATTTTGGTTTAGTACAAGTTGCTTTAAAACCTTTAACAAGACTTGGATTAAGAACAGAAGCTCTTATGTATGTTCAAGATACAAGACATAAAAAATTCAGTGATTCATTAATAGGAATGGTTGAATCAAGTCTGGCCAACGGCCCTACTTTCTTCAACTGTTTTCCCAATTTCTCTGTTTCTCTTACAGATCCAGGAGCACATGAAGCCCTTACCTTAGCCATCCAAACAAAAGGTTTTGATATGAATCCTCATAATCAAAATCTTGCCATTGTTTATCGAGTTTATTATAAACTAATGAATTCAGTTGTTCCAGGCATAGCCTATTCACATCAAGCTAAAGGTATGACTACCTTATTCCAAACCAATTTAAAAAATAAAGTTAATATTCCTAAACTCATCCAATGGAATGATATTAATTTATCCGGTAAATGGCTTTTAGAAAATGCTCAACCAGAAAAACCTAAGGAAAATCAAGATATAGAAAACATAATCGAACATGAAGACGGAAGTGTTGAAATAAATTTCCAAATAGACTCTAGACTTACAACCCCTACAGTTTATCAACCTTCTAAAAAATCCTATTCTCATCCTCCTTCAGTAGTAGGATCATCCATACAGGAACCACCTCAGGTAAATTTAAGGCCTACAGGACTTGTTTATCCTTCTTATCAAGCATCTCCATCTCATACATACAATCCCTCTGAAGCAGATTTCAACATAAATGTTATTGAAAGTTTTGAAATTAATAAAGAAGTTTTAAAAAAGAATTTAGCCGCACATCCTCTAACAAAACCTTTCTTTAAATATGTTTCTTCAGAACATCAAAACTTTTTGAAAGAAAAATGGTATAAATATATGTGTGATCATGAAATCAATATTTATTTCTTTGATTGGCTTAAATTGGCCATGAGGAAAAGATATAATAGTGATGATTTATCCATAAATATGATAACAAAATTAAGTGCCTCATGGATTATAGCTTCAACCAGTTCCTCTCCTCAGAAAATAGAGGAATCTATTCATCCTCCCCTACAGCAAATCATTTATAAAGATACTTCAGCTGTACCCATAAAAGATGTTGCAAAAATTCAAGGCGATAAAGGCAAATCTGACTTAGTTTACAAATCAGATTTATGTCATGTTATAGAACAAAATAATTATACAAATATCAACCTTCATACTATTGGCCAACAGACTAACAGGATTGAAGAGAAAGTAGAATCTATTGTCAAAATTCATGAAGCATCCTCCTCTTCTCAAAAAGTAATAAAGACACAAACTTTAGGTTTTCAGGGAGAAATCCTAAGGGATATAAAGCTAGAAAAGAAACCTTTAAAATTTTCTGATGAACTTATTAATCAATTGTCACACAGTTTTACTAATATAAAACTGCAAGAAAATAAAAATCAAAAAGCTGAGAAATCTATAAATGTTTTAGGCTCAACTTCAAAAAATTCTACTTCAAATAATTCTACTTCCGGCTCCGATTCTGAAGCCATAGATTTTGACGAAACTTCTCAAGAAGAACCTCAAGATAATCAAAACCATCAAGACTCTCTACAACTCAATAAAATATTTAAAAGACAAAAACCAATTGTTACGACTGCTAAAACAAGAAATTATTATCCACGACCAACTCCAGTTGATCTTCAATTTGAAGAACAAGCTACTTTAAATGGTCTTAAATTTGAAAGCTCATCAATATATGAATGGAGTGTGGACGGCTTATCTGAATATCAAATCATCCAATTATGCCAACAGATGATGATCTATGCTTCTACTATGATAGCTGCCGGTAATGATCAAAAACATGCAGCAAATGCTGTTGTCCTTGGTTTTACTGGACAGTTAAATGGTTGATGGAAGGTGTATGGGAAGATGGATGGGACTGAATTTTAGGACTGGTTTCCAACTGTTATTGGATACATTGCCGGTTATGTCTATTTATAGTAGTTTCCATCTGAATTTACATTTCATTACATAAAATTTCAGCTGGATTTGTATTTCATTTCCTGTTGAGGATAAGTGGATAAGCTGGAGTTCTGCTGCTCTGCTGCATGTAGACTCTGCTGCTAAGTTCTGCTGCATGTAGGATGCACGTGGGCTTGTCGCTGGAGCTTAGTTGATAGGCGTCATAGTGAAGAGAGGTGGTCTTCGTTGCATGAAGCCATATAGCCGTAATGTTTGACTCCATATGTCCTTATGATGACATCATCTAGTTGCTTTTGATATCATCTAGTTGCTTTTGATATTGTTTTATAAGTATCGATCGGAGATGTTGGCAATGAAGCCACTTTTGTTGACTTCTTTGATAGGCTTGATGGTGACAACGTCATGGTGACAAGTTATACTTGATAAGGATAAGGCCATTCTTGGATGGAACTTTTGAGACAGATACCACGTGACGACGTGGTTCCCATAATGGGTACTGGAAGCTTCATAATATTTGTGGAAAATTGAGCTGCGTGATAAAGAGGATGACGCTTTAGTCTGCTTCAGTTGAGTCTTCTGAATGCCAGTTATTATTTCTCAGTTCACCATGGAATAGCTGAATTAAGTTTTCTCGAGTGGTCTCTAAAATATCAAAAGAAATATCTTCATAGGCACTGAGGATTTGATTTAATGCTGGATGTCCAGATTTAGAAGGATGTTGTATAATTGTAGTTTGTTCGGCGAGGTCATCATCAATGCAGACAACTCGTCGACCGTCACACCAAACATATCTGTATGTGGATGCAAATTCGAGATGTCCCCTTAAAGTGAGAAATCTTTGATACTGATCAGAGGCTGGATCATAATTTTGGAGACGTTCTAAGCTATATGCCTTTGTAGCAACTTCATGAGCTTCATACCACTGTGGTGGATAGTTAAACAGGAGATGTTCGTGATGTTCATAAGCATTTAAAGAAGGACTAAATTTTTTGCAAATTAAATCTCCTTCTTCTAGCTGCATAATGCTCCATAATTGATAAGGCTGAAAAAACCGTATTTCAGATCTTTCTCCCAAGCTTGATGAGATTGTGATAAGAAGTTGTCTTTTGGTGCTGCCAAGACTGCGAAGGGCATGTCGCACGATTGCAGGGAGCTGCTGGATTACCTCAAAATTATCACTGGATAAAGAAAATCTTTGGACTAAGCCTTGCTCGATATAAGAGATGTCGACTGCATGTGATGGCAGGAACAACTTGGGAAAGCCAGTTGCCCAGCTAATATAATGTGCTTTGAACATTAAGCGCTCCTTGATCTGACAAGAAAGAGTTTTTTCTCTTATTCTTGCAGCAATATCTTCTGGAAGGGTTGTTTTAACCTTTTCCAGGAGGTTAATTCTGGATGTTTTTTCATCCGCAGAAATAGATAACAGTGCTTTTTGATGGCTATTTTGACACATCAGTATTTGGGTTTCTAAATCCTTGATATGGGTTACAATTTTGGATAAGGTTTTTCTTGTATTTTTCTTTTTATCGGAAAGGATGGCACTCCAATGAGCATTGATCAGTTCTTGAGAGGTGATGGATAATCCTGGGTTGAAAAAAGGAATGATCATTTGCTGGGATGTAGGTCTGGAGGAAGAGCTGGATTCAAGAGGGGCTTTGCTTTTGCTAGAGCTTGATGCCATGGTGGCAAAGATACCCTGGATAAGGAGTAGAACTACGACTAGATAAGGGAAAAGAATGGCAATAGTGGTACTGAAGTTAGTAGCAAGATAATTTGTTTATTTGAGACTGGATAATTACTTATTCAAATTCAAAAATTACTTCTTTATTATTTATGACAGTTTTTAGGCCTGTAGAATCAATTTGAAAGGGCTGTAATATTTGTAGAAAAGGATTTCCAAGGATTACATCATTGTTTAAATCCTTCCCCAGAAAAAAGTTTGTCTTTATGTATATTTCGTTTTTTCGGACATAAACATTGTTTAATTTGTATTTGATTAGGAGTTGTTTCTTGGCTGTAGCTAGATTGAGTTTATTTTTGGTTTTTAGATAATATTTTTTCGGGATTAAATCTTCACGTATAACATTGACATCTGCGCCACTGTCAAGTAAGCACAGGGTTGTAACAGAGAATTTTTTGATCTGAATTGTGACTTGGGTTTTCCATTTTTGAAATGGATTTCTTGATAACGAATTGATGAAATTTTTTAAACTATCATCAACGTTGTCTTGATTTTCAATATTAGTATTGTCTTCGTTATTTTCACTTTTTTCAATTTTCTCATTATTTTCTTGATAAGTTTTTAAGAGATGAAATTCAAGATTCTCAACTCTTGCTTTGAGGTCTTGAAGTTCTAGTAGGTTCTGTTTTAAGGAATTTATTTCTTTATGAAGGTCTGGAATTGTTAGATGAGGAGGAACATTTTGTTCTCTTAATCTGTCTAAAACAGTTTTAATGCTAAATTGTTCCGGTAAAGTATTTAATGTAGGTTTTCCTTTTTTGTTGCCTTTATTTAGTGTATGGATTTTTTCAAAATATTTATTTTTTAATTCTTCATCTTTAAGATCTTTAAACATTTCGAGTATTAATTCTTCTGGAGCAGAAAGCATATTTAAGGATAAAGAAGAGGAAGAGGCAGATTCATACTGGATTTCGCTATCAAATATTTTGCAATGACAGGTATCAGAAGAATTATCTGTATCGGATGTTATTGAAGATCCTTTTAGAATAGTTTTTACTTCTTTTTCCGTTTTCACTTTTAATTGTGGGCAGTCAGGTGCTATATGGCCTTTTTCTTTGCAATTGTAGCATTGTATGTCTTTTTGTTTTTGTTTCTGGTAAGAGGAAGATGGTTTTTCTTTTGAAAAAGCTTTCCTTGATTCTTTATAAGGAGTACGATGAAAGGATTTTTTATGATATCGTTGAGAGGGCGTATAATATCGTGGTGTTGCAAATTGGTTTGATTTTCTTTTTTGATAATTTCTTTTTAAAGTATGTTTTTTCTTTTGGCTTGAAGGACTTATTAATGGTTCCATGCCAAATTGATAGCAGAAATCTCCGAGTTCATATTTACTGATACGTTTCTGGTTTTCTATTTGCCGTTTGAGTTTCATTTCATTGCATAAGGAAAATCCAACTTTATTAATTTTTTGGATTAAATCGCCATATGTATACATTGCATAGTTCAAATTCCCATAATTTTCGGATAGTAATTCTTCTCGAACTTTTTCTGCAAAAAGTTTAGGAAGACCTGATATAAATTTTTCTTTCCAAAATTCTGCATTGCTTGAATCAATTGTATAAAGTTTTGATAAGAAAACGTCTTTATACCATCGAAAATCAGATAAAGTTGGGCATGATAAATTGATTAGTTGGGTTTTTAATTTTTCTTCTACATTCATATAATTTCCAACAAAATGTTTTATGATATTGCTAATAAGCATATAAACGGAATCAGGGATCATTTGTCCTTGGGGAGTCATAAGAGGGTTTCCGGCTGGATCTCTTTTTACTGCATTTAGAATAGTTTGTCTTTCTAGGTCGGATAAGTATTTTTCCCACCAACCATTTAACTGTCCAGTAAAACCAAGGACAACAGCATTTGCTGCATGTTTTTGATCATTACCGGCAGCTATCATAGTAGAAGCATAGATCATCATCTGTTGGCATAATTGGATGATTTGATATTCAGATAAGCCGTCCACACTCCATTCATATATTGATGAGCTTTCAAATTTAAGACCATTTAAAGTAGCTTGTTCTTCAAATTGAAGATCAACTGGAGTTGGTCGTGGATAATAATTTCTTGTTTTAGCAGTCGTAACAATTGGTTTTTGTCTTTTAAATATTTTATTGAGTTGTAGAGAGTCTTGATGGTTTTGATTATCTTGAGGTTCTTCTTGAGAAGTTTCGTCAAAATCTATGGCTTCAGAATCGGAGCCGGAAGTAGAATTATTTGAAGTAGAATTTTTTGAAGTTGAGCCTAAAACATTTATAGATTTCTCAGCTTTTTGATTTTTATTTTCTTGCAGTTTTATATTAGTAAAACTGTGTGACAATTGATTAATAAGTTCATCAGAAAATTTTAAAGGTTTCTTTTCTAGCTTTATATCCCTTAGGATTTCTCCCTAAAAACCTAAAGTTTGTGTCTTTATTACTTTTTGAGAAGAGGAGGATGCTTCATGAATTTTGACAATAGATTCTACTTTCTCTTCAATCCTGTTAGTCTGTTGGCCAATAGTATGAAGGTTGATATTTGTATAATTATTTTGTTCTATAACATGACATAAATCTGATTTGTAAACTAAGTCAGATTTGCCTTTATCGCCTTGAATTTTTGCAACATCTTTTATGGGTACAGCTGAAGTATCTTTATAAATGATTTGCTGTAGGGGAGGATGAATAGATTCCTCTATTTTCTGAGGAGAGGAACTGGTTGAAGCTATAATCCATGAGGCACTTAATTTTGTTATCATATTTATGGATAAATCATCACTATTATATCTTTTCCTCATGGCCAATTTAAGCCAATCAAAGAAATAAATATTGATTTCATGATCACACATATATTTATACCATTTTTCTTTCAAAAAGTTTTGATGTTCTGAAGAAACATATTTAAAGAAAGGTTTTGTTAGAGGATGTGCGGCTAAATTCTTTTTTAAAACTTCTTTATTAATTTCAAAACTTTCAATAACATTTATGTTGAAATCTGCTTCAGAGGGATTGTATGTATGAGATGGAGATGCTTGATAAGAAGGATAAACAAGTCCTGTAGGCCTTAAATTTACCTGAGGTGGTTCCTGTATGGATGATCCTACTACTGAAGGAGGATGAGAATAGGATTTTTTAAAAGGTTGATAAACTGTAGGGGTTGTAAGTCTAGAGTCTATTTGGAAATTTATTTCAACACTTCCGTCTTCATGTTCGATTATGTTTTCTATATCTTGATTTTCCTTAGGTTTTTCTGGTTGAGCATTTTCTAAAAGCCATTTACCGGATAAATTAATATCATTCCATTGGATGAGTTTAGGAATATTAACTTTATTTTTTAAATTGGTTTGGAATAAGGTAGTCATACCTTTAGCTTGATGTGAATAGGCTATGCCTGGAACAACTGAATTCATTAGTTTATAATAAACTCGATAAACAATGGCAAGATTTTGATTATGAGGATTCATATCAAAACCTTTTGTTTGGATGGCTAAGGTAAGGGCTTCATGTGCTCCTGGATCTGTAAGAGAAACAGAGAAATTGGGAAAACAGTTGAAGAAAGTAGGGCCGTTGGCCAGACTTGATTCAACCATTCCTATTAATGAATCACTGAATTTTTTATGTCTTGTATCTTGAACATACATAAGAGCTTCTGTTCTTAATCCAAGTCTTGTTAAAGGTTTTAAAGCAACTTGTACTAAACCAAAATGAATATAATTATATGTTTTTTTATATTCCTGTATTTCTTGGGGCTTAATTAAAGAAAGATGCTGAATATTACTAGTAATAGATTCAGTTCTTTCAATTGTTTTTATCTTATAACTTGATTTTAATTGAAAACTTCCCATTTGATAAACTTCATGTTTTTGAACAGTTGGAATTGTCCAGTCACAAATAACTTGATCTAAATCATCATAGCTAATTTCTTCACTATTTCTAATAGACATAGAAGATAAGGAATTTGATGATGAGGAAGAAGAAAGTACAATCTTCTTAATAAACTTAGCCATAATTTGTATTACTGAGGAATTCTTTACCAAATCCACCACGAGTATCTAACGCTTTGAGGATTTACACACCAACAACACGCCTTAAAACGCCTTCACACGGCTTAACAACGGCGATACAAATGGCTACCTCTGCGCTCCGGGTGGAATGATCAAAATTTCTCAATAATAACAAACACACAACTAAGTATTAAGACTTTTGACTCTCTTACTTCTGAGTCAGCAATCCCTTAAACAACAACAATAAAGCACAACATATGCTTAACATAAGTGAAGAAATACTCACAAAGCAACTTTATTGATAATCAAAATTGATTACAATGGCGCGCAGCCAAGGCCTTCGTCATCGACGAGCTCTCCATGATCGACGGCTAGCTCTTCGACCGGCTTGGGTTCATCGCCCGCTAGCTCCGCTGAGGGTCGAAAGTGTGGGACGGGATACAACTCATCATCACCGGCGACTTCTTCCAGCTCTCGCCCATCAATTCACGAGACCCGGATAGGGAATTCGCATTTGAGGTGGATTGCTGGAGCAAGAGCTTCGATCTCCAGGTCAAGCTCACCCATGTTTTCCAGCAATCAGACGCCCAACTGGTCGAATTCCTGCAGGCAATAAGAAAAGGGTGCTGCGGTGATCTCGGTTGGTTTCACCTGCTAGGTAGCTGTTTTGTAGAGCCAGATTTTGGAGAGAGGGATAACGCGGTGACTGACCAAGATTTCTACCAAGAGTCTTCTATCAGATGAGTGGGTCTGATCATCCATCCAAAGGACGCACGATGTTTCTGAGAACAGAATATGAAGGATGCGAGCTCTATTTTTCTTTTTTTTTTTCTTGCCCTGATACGGCTTTGATCTGAGAGGAGAATCTAATCTGGATTTGCAGTGGACCACAGATCTCTAAGTGGACCACGATTGATCTGAAGCATAGGCCGAAAATCAAGAGAAGCAAAGGCTCTTGGTTGCAGAACCCAGATCGTTACTGGGATTTTGGCCACTTGAACCGGAGAAAAAAGAGAACCCAGATCACTGTTGCCTGAGAAGAACTCTGCTGCCTTCCGGGTTCGCCAGTATCTTGTCGTCGCCGCTGCCCAGTTCTTGACACCTGAGGGAATGGAGACCTGGCAGCAGCCAATTCATATTCTATCATTCATGCCACTATTTTTTTTTTCCATTTTCGTGAACGAGAGAGATGACTTTTGGAGGGGTCATGGAGTTATCTGAGACCGCAAAAAAATTGAAGCTTCGATGTGCCAGAGCTCCCTCGTGCCCTGCAGGTCCTCTTCGTTGCTCTTATGGATTCTTTTCTTCAGGTCCTCTTCCTTCCTACAAAAGTGAGCGTAAAATGGGTATTGCATATAAAATGTTTGCTTACATCATCATCTTTTTTAAGATGTCGGTAACTACAGTTTTCGGGGTGATACGGATGTAAACCACATATAAATTAAAAATAAGTGTAATGTAATTTCAAAAAAGGGAGGTAGTGCCCTTATATTTATTGCAAAATAAGGAGGGTATAGATGTAATTTTTTCTAATTTTTATTAGTATCAGCAACCCTTATCCACCTTCACGTGAAAAATGTTAGATTAAGGTGGAGCATTGACAAATGCATTCTAATAAAATTGTATTTAGTGTTATGTGCTTGCATATACAAATCCCTCCGATCCAGGTTTTCATATTTGAGTATTTACATGTAATCTTGTATTCTTGTCACTACTGCTGCTGCTACTATAATTGCTATGTTAGGCTAATAATAATATTTAAAATTAAAGAACAGCGGGTTGATCCTTAGGTATGCATATGAAACTAAGGTGTCAACACCCTATAATCATAATCATGGGTGTGTTGGTATTTAGTCTTAATTCTAGACGGGAGATATTATCTTGAGAAAATAAAGTTCTTCACTTAGAGAGTGATGACACTGGTGGAGTTATCTATTTGTTTCTTTTCTTGCTGAAAGAAGAATTCTTGAGTTGACACTCATATACTATATAGAGGATTTTATAGGAAAAAATTAATTAGATGTCTTGCAAAGGAAGACACCAAATGAATTCGACAAACAAATGGCCCTCTGGGCACTTTTTATTATTTTAGTGTGTCTATAAAGGCTCACACAGGTTTGGGGCTCAATTGAGTGTCCATACGTTGACCTACAGTATAATATTATTTTCAATTGCGTGTCGACATCAGTTCTCGATATATGTCTACTGCTTGAGTGTCGATTGTGTCTTCTTCTTTCTACTTATTCTTCCTCTTTTTTTCTCCATCTTTATTCTCCAAAACCTACAAACCATCACAAAATCTATCACAATCCGAGCCCAGAAATCGAGAGTTAGAAAAAACCTAACCAACTATACACATACTCTTGTGCACGCACACCTAAACTTAGTCTAAGTGTGCACACACAAGGGATATTCACACATGCAGATAAGATGTATGTGGAATCTGTAAGTATCATTGCATAACCAAACCATATACAGAAAGGGATCATAACTACAAAAGATTATAATAATTACAAAATGTACAAACAAAATGGGAACAGTTGCTGAGGGCAAATTACAAAGCATAACCCAAAAACCCTGGTACAGGAATTTATGCAGGCTCCGTATGCATAAAATGAGAACTGATGCCATGCAAGACCGCTCTCTAATGGAGGGATCCAATCCACTCCTCTAACCCTGATTGGCACTCCCGGACCTCTCATGGAGTCTGGCCGACCAACGAGGGGTCGGTAGAGGGATCTGAGCCTGCAACACCAAGAACAACTAATGAGTATGATGACTCAGCACGGTAAAAGCAAGAATAAGTTAACACGCATTGTATCTAATAGAGCAGTTATCAGTTAATAATTAACGATGCATAGAGATTATGTTCGTATACTAAGCAGGTTGTGCATTACAATTAGCATGCTTTCAGAATCATGAGACAGATAAATTAGCTACGTGGCTACTACATTTGCCATATTCTCCCTATTGAGAGCAGTCAGGACGAGAACATCATCGACCAGGTCAGGGTACGAATGGGTCTCTGGTTCCCGGGGTCCAGAATCCCAAGACAGGAGCAGTCTGCAGATGTAACAAATAGTCTACGCTAAAGTCAACCCCGTCGGGTATTCTAAGGTTGAGGTTGAGTAGAGCCAGACAGACAGGATCAATCATAGTATGTGATGCACATCAATCGGTATCAGGCAATTGGTCAGGCAGTGCAGTACGGTGCAGTACATGTCAGTAAGCAATACAGTGTGTGCATCACTCAAAAGCAATCAATTAGCTCAAATCTTGCAATACAAGCGAACAATTACATGATAAACAAAAATAAGAGCATAGAAGACAATAACCGAAAGCACTATGCAATGTAAGCCAAGTTATTACTCTGAATCAAGGTTGTTTACTAGCCATCCCCAAGCTAGTTGTCCAATGTTTCTAACCGTGAATGATGATGAAGTTTTATGTTGTTCGATACACAGTTGTTCATTTCATGAGTGTTGCAATGTATCAATAAACGTGTATCGAAGTCCCTTAAACCAACACCCATGGGAAGGTACTTAACAGTGGACAACACACATGAATGAGTCACAGCCCTAAAGACTATTCATGTGATTCTTACATTCCATTGGGCAAGTTCAGGTTGCCTACATTATAGATTGAAGGCCCTACAGGGTATGTTATTCAACCTGTTCCTTTTATTCATTTCTTAGGGGTTGTACGGCTTAGCCGTAGGCATCTTACGGCTTAGCCATAATATGCACTGTGGCTCAGCCGCAGTTCCCCTTCCTGTTCATCTGCATTTACGGTTTAACCATATTTTGTTCTACGGCTCAGTCGTGTTTTGTTCTACGGCAGGGTACAACTTAGCCATAGCATATTTTACGGTTACAACATGGCTGGATCGTAGAAGGTCATCTACATTTTCAGCTCTCTGGAAATCTAGCCATAAACTGACCTAGGCTAGGTCACGGCTAGGTTACGGCTTAGCCGTAGTACAATCTATAGCTTAGCCGTAGCCTTACCGTAGGGTAAAAGCTGATTTTTTAGCTCTCGGGACATTGAGCAATAAAACCTTATGGCTTAGCCATAAGTTTCAGAAACTGAACTTCTGGAACTTGTTACAGAAAACTAGAATTCGCATTCAAAATGGCGATACGATAACAACAACTATAAGTTGACATACTAGGGCTGTAAAATCAACAAATCATGCAAAAGTAATAAGAACAAAACCAATCAATTCTTTATCAACAAGTGTTCATCCAAATTGTGATAATACTTGCCTTAACTGGGTTCTAACACGTGATCGGTCGTCCTTTGGCTCAAATCTGCTGTCTAATTACGGTTTTACTCGTCATGCATGTAAGGAAATAAAGAAAGAAAGAAACGTTGAGTACATGCCATGCAAGAGGTGAAGCTTATAAGAGACATAGATAGAGAAAAAGAGAGAGTGATGACTCAATCCCTTACCTGCAAACTCACAAACGATAATTTCCACTCTTGGCTTAACGTGTTGGAGAAGAAAGAGGGAAGGAAGGATCAACGAACAGAGAAGAAGAAAACATCGAGAAAAAGAAGTCAAGTGGAGTGAAGGTTGGTGCATGCACCCATTAATAAGATAAGTATTAAGCTATTTTATAAAAATGTCCACAAGTTCAAGATATTAACAATTCGAGTCAAATAACTATCCAACAGAAGCAAACGAAGTCGTTTACGTGCGAGTCAGTTACGGTAGTTGACGAGCTTGATGAGATATATGTGTTGACACCAAGATGATGCATGTTTGACAACATTCGACAAAATCTAAAATTATGAAAAAGGGCTCATGTCTACCTAATCTCGGTTAAAGTCAACCCAACTACCTATCCATGACACGGAACAAAAATCAAAACAATAAAACAACATTCACGAAACTAATCCACTGAAACTAACCGCAAAGAGGGTTAATTAACGTTAAACCGGATTTAAGTTGGGTCGAAGTGTTACATGCTCCCCCGCTTAAGAATCATTCCGTCCTCGGAATGAACGTATACCTGTGCGAAGAGATGAGGATACTGTCGTGCCAATCTGCTCCTCCAGTTCCCAAGTGGCTTCTTTAAGTCCATGATGTTCTCTGTAACACTCCGACCCAGCTTGACCTCGTTTAGCGTTTAGTTAATCTTGTTTTTGTTGCTAATTGTGTTTTGTTGTGTTTTGGTTTTCGTTACGGGTCATGGATAGGTAGTTGGGTTGAGTTTGACCTGGATTAAGTAGACCAAGCCCTTTTTCGTAATTTTAGCTTTTCTTAGACATGGTCATTTTTGCATCATCTTGATGTCAACACGTGTCTTTCGCTGAGCTCGTTAACTTTCGTAACTACGTCATTTGTGACCGAGGTCGTGTGATTCGATTGGACCTTGATTTGACTCAAACTGAAATTTGTATTCTAGCTTGGACTTCATTGCAATTTGACCACCTAATGAGCTTATATATCTCACCCATCGATCAAACTCATACTCTCTCTCTCTCTCGTTTTCTCTCTTTCTCTTCACTGTGCATGTGGAGACTTCCTTGCTTCCTTGCATCCTCTTCTCCAACCTCCATCGATCAAGCCCTATTGTGAGGTTCTTGCATGAAAGGTGAGTTGGAAACCTTTCCATTCTCTCATCTCCTTTCTCCATCTCTTCTCCCTCTTGTCTCCATCGTGCGTGGTGTGTCTGTGTTTTGATTTCTCTCCATCCCTCATGCACGCATGTGGTTTTGCTTGTGTTAGGTTGTGTTTGGACTTGAGGGCTCCATTTGTGCAATTGATTTCCAAATTGAGGCAAGTATAACCATAACATTGAGAACCCATGTTGGTATGCTTTGATTTTGGCTAGCTCACATTAATGTGTGTGGAAAACATGTGTTTACAGCCCATTTGCTACTCATTAATTCAATACTTATCTACTCCCCTTTGATGATTGTAAATTTGATGAGTTTTCCGACATTCTGTACATGTTTCAGATTTCTGAATTCGTGCAGGTACGGCTAAGCCGTATAACACCTACGGCTCACAATCCAGAGAGGAGAAAAACCCAGTTTTCCTCTACGGCTAGGGCACGGCTAAGCCGTGGAATGCCCTACGGCTAAGCCGTAGCTCAGCCGTGGCCCAGCCGTAGATCAATACAGGGTGCCATTTCTGGAACAACTGAGAGTTCGCAAATGACAGACCTTCTACGGTTCAGCCACGGCTAAGCCGTAGACCACACACGGCTAAGCCGTAACCACACATGAAGAATAAGGCTAGGTGTAAAGATAAGACCTATATGACCTTCATGATAGAATGTAGAGCACCTAGACTTGCCCAACGGAATGTGATACTACGCGTGAATGATCTCGAGGGTTGCGAATCATTCATGTTCGTTATCCGGATGTTAAGCACCTCCCCATGGGTGTTGGTTTAAGGGACTTCGTGCACCGCCCGATTCAAGGCAACACTAGACAACGGTGTATCGAATAACTTAAAACTACATCATCATGCACGGTTAGAAACACCGGATAATTAGATTAGAATTGGTTTGTAAACTTAAGATGATTCGATTCACATGATTTGTTGCATAACATATTGCATTCGATCCTTGATCTCAACTCTCTAACATGATTACGTATGTTTCGTTACTTTCACATTGTGATTTATTTACCCTGAGTATGCATGTATGATGTGTTCATTCACGGATCTGCACGTATGATAAGTTGTCACGATCTACTCAGGATTTTCATGATTGACTCCGTATGGTCAGGCACTACTTAGCCTCAGCCTTAGGATCCCGACGGGGTGAATTCGGTATAGTTTATATGGCCTGCTGCAGTATGGATTTTGTCTTGGGGAACCGGACCCCAGGAAACCGAGACCCATTGTACCCTGGCCCGGACAATGGTGTTCTTTGCATGTTACAAGATCCCTCTTTTGGGAGCATATGGTAATGTAGTAGCCACTAGATGTACACAGCATGTTATCCTTGATTCACACAGCATCTTTCTTTCTTGCATGATAGCCTAGTATACGAAAATGCTTTCTTTAATAACATGATGTTCTTTATTCTATTAGACACAGCGTGTGTTCACTTGCTATGGGTTATACTTTGCTGAATCTTCGTATTCACAGTTGTTTCGGTGTTGCAGGCCCAGATCCCCCTGCCGAACCCTCGCCGGTCGGCCAGGCTTCAGATGAGATCCCCGGGGCCCCATCAGGCCTAGAGGAGTGGATGTGATCACTCCACGGGAGAGCGTCCATGGCATGCATCATTTTGGAGTCTTGTTTTGTGGATTTTCAGACTTGTATTTGGCATGACATGTCATTATTGTATATATTCTTTTGTTCTTTTTGTAAAACTCTCACATGTAATTATGTCAGTTCTTCGTTGTATCCTCTTCTTGCATTGTTAGTTTTGTGTTTCTGATATTTACAGCTTCCGCATACTTGCTTGGCACGTGTGCTTGTTCCCTTGTGCGTGTGCATTTAGACTCGGTCTACGTGTGCATGCACGGGAGTACGTGTGTCATTAGGTTTGGCTTTTGCTAACCCCCGAACCCTGGGCTCGGGTTGTGACATACGTATTGTATGGTATCAGAGCATTCCTTGCTCATTCCTTGTTCTAGATGATAAGCATGTAGGCATGTAGGATCGTGGTGAGGATACGATTATTTCTTTGTGCTCTTTCTAGATTTTGGGGTTTGTTGGGCGCAATTGTTTTGTGTTTGTGTCTGACTTTTTCCATTTTACAGGATGGCATCAGGTTCTGGTTCTCAGCAGAACGCCGGAAATAACGAGAGCGGATCTGCCCCGTCACCGCAGACACCGAACACAGATGAACGCATTCTCATGTTACTCCAGTCCCTTCATGCACAATCACAAGCAATGCAGAACTTGCAAGCCCAAGTGACCACTATGTTAGACCGACAAAGCCAAGTCCCAGCTCAGTCACATGTAGATCAGCAGGTAATTTTACAGCCTCGAGAGAGTGACCCGAATGCCCTTTACGGCAAATTTCGCAAGCGAGGAGCTATTGAGTTCTATGGGACAGAAGAGCCATTGAAGGCAGAACAATGGTTGGAACAGACGGAGGATGTGTTTGAGACTGTCGTGTGTACGAACCGACAGAAGGTCGGGCTGGCAACTTCTATGCTGAGAGACGTCGCAAAGACTTGGTGGAAGAGCGTGAAAGACTCCTACAGAGATATTCCTAGTGCTACGGTGTGGGAGATGTTCAAGCAACAGTTCAGGAGGAAGTTCATCCCGGCTCATGTGTTTCGAGCCAAGGAGGTTGAGTTCCTAGCTCTCCGCCAGCAGCAGATGACAGTAGCAGAGTACGTGAACAAGTTTATGCAGTTGTCGCTTTTTGCTCCGGATATGATCAGTACCGAAGAGAGGAAGGTGAACAGGTTTGTCGAAGGTTTGCATCCCCGGTACATGCACCACGTGACTGCGTTTCAGCGTCCGGCTACGTTCGACGATGCAGTGGACAGGGCCTATTCTGCTGAGGCCATCCACCAAGCTGCTAGAGCCGTTGAGCCCAAGCGACAGCCGCCCTTCAGTGCACGAGGACAAGTACAGAAGAAGAACAAAGGCCAGCAGAGTGCTTCTAGTTCTACGGGAGTGACTTGTGGATATTGTGGCAAGAACCACGCGACTGATGCGTGCTGGAGGAAGGCCGGTGCTTGCTTTATTTGTGGTTCGAGGGAGCATAGGATCGCCAATTGTCCTCGACATAGAGCCTCCGGTGCAGCTCCACCTGGCCCTACTTCCGGTGCAGTTCCTAGCAGACCCAGTGCACCTACAGCTCCGAGCAAGCCACAGTCAGCTCGTCCAGGTTCGAGACAGCCTCGCCAGACAGCTCGTGCTTACGCTGCTACTCACGAGAGTGCCGAGGATCCACAGGTGGTTGAAGGTACTGTTTTGATTTCGCGCGTCGAGGCCTTAGCTTTGTTCGATTCGGGGTCTACACGGTCTTATGTAGCACCTCATTTTGCCGAGCGGTTACCTCAGCCGTCTAAGCCGTTGCCATATGTGTTGGTTGTATCCACCCCAGTTGGCAAGCGAGTGGAGTGTAGTATGTACTACCCCCATTGCGACGTGCAGATTGCAGGTCATCAGTTACCTGTTGATTTGATCCTGTTGTCGATGTTGGACTTCGACGTGATCCTTGGTATGGATTGGCTCGCTCGATATCGTGCCTGTGTTAACTGTTACAACAGGACGATTTTCTTCGATTTAGGCAAGGGCTTCCGTTTCGAGGGCAGTCAGCAGAAATGCCCCAGGCGTGTGATTTCGGCGTGTAAGGCAGATCGCTTGATCCGCCGAGGGTGCGAAGGCTTCATTGCCTTTATCTCAGCGAAGAAGGAGCCGAAGCAGCTAGGTGAGATCCAGGTGGTCTGTGACTTTCCAGATATTTTTCCAGATGATGTGCCAGACTTACCCCCGGTTCGAGATGTGGAGTTCGCCATTGAGCTTGTTCCCGGCACGGCACCGATCAGCAAGGCTCCGTATCGCATGGCCCCAGCAGAGTTGTCAGAATTGAAGAAACAATTGCAGGAGCTTTTGGATAAGGGTTTCATTCGCCCGAGCGTTTCACCTTGGGGAACACCAGTCTTGTTTGTCAAGAAGAAGGATGGTACTTTTCGGATGTGCATAGACTATCGACAGCTGAACAAAGTGACGATCAAGAACAAGTACCCCCTACCCAGGATTGATGAGCTGTTCGATCAACTTCAGGGCGCAGCATATTTTTCGAAGATTGATTTGAGGTCTGGATATCACCAGTTGAGAGTCAAAGAAGATGACATTCCCAAGACTGCCTTCAGGACTCGTTATGGTCACTATGAATTCCTCGTGATGCCTTTTGGACTAACCAACGCACCTGCAGCTTTTATGGCATTGATGAATCAAATTTTTGCTCCTTTCTTGGACCAATTCGTAGTTGTGTTTATTGATGATATACTGATCTATTCTAAGTCAGCAGAGGAGCATAGGGAGCATTTGAGAAAAGCCTTGTCGTTGTTGAGAGAACATCGATTGGTTGCTAAGTTGTCGAAGTGTGATTTTTGGCTTGAGCAGGTGACATTTTTAGGTCATATCATTTCACGAGAGGGATTGGCAGTTGATCCATCTAAAGTGGAGGCAGTAGTGAATTGGTCTAGCCCCAAGACAGTGACAGAGATTCGCAGTTTCCTTGGTCTAGCAGGTTACTACCGTCGATTTGTCCAGGACTTTGCTAAGATCTCTTCTCCATTGACGAAGTTGACCAGGAAGAACGTACCATTCGATTGGACTGAGGAGTGTGAAGCCAGTTTCCAGACTTTGAAAGAGAAGTTGACTACAGTCCCAGTGTTAGCCTTGCCAGATGGTTGTGAAGGATTCGTGGTTTATTCAGATGCTTCTCAAGTTGGCCTAGGTTGTGTGTTGATGCAGCATGGGAAGGTGATTGCCTATGGATCGAGACAGTTGCGAGATCATGAGAAGAATTACGCCACCCATGATTTAGAGTTGGCAGCTATCGTGTTTGCGTTGAAGCTGTGGAGACATTATCTATATGGTGTGCAGTTTGAGGTTCGTTCTGACCACCACAGTTTACAGTATTTATTCACACAGCAGGAGCTGAACATGAGACAGCGGAGATGGCTTGAGCTTATTAAGGATTATGATTTCCCGATCAAATATCAGCCAGGCAAGGGGAATGTGGTGGCAGATGCGCTCAGCAGGAAAGCAGAGTCAGTGCAGCTATTGAGCAGTTTCCTCCTAGAGTTTCGTGGTCTCCCTGTTGAGGTTAAACTAGTGGATGAGTGCGTGACTTTGGCTAGTACGCTAGTGTTTCAGCCTGAGGTGATTCAGCAGATAAAAGACAGGCAGTTTGAAGATCTGACTTTGAAGCGCATTCGAGACCACATTGGAGACAGACCCGATTTCAGACTCGAGGATGGTGTACTCTACTTTCGGAGTAGGTTGTGCGTGCCAGCAGTTGATGAGTTCAAGGAGAAACTGATGAACGAAGCGCATTACGCTCGCTATACGATGCATCCAGGCAGTACCAAGATGTTTCGGAATCTCAAAGATCGCTTCTGGTGGAACAACATGAAGAGAGAAGTAGCAGGGTTTGTTGCTCGCTGTTTGACATGTCAGAAGGTGAAGGCAGATCATCAGAGACCGCCAGGCTCGTTGCATCCTTTGCATATACCGCAGTGGAAGTGGGAACACATCACCATGGACTTCGTTTCAGGGTTACCGCCGACGAGCAGGAAGAACAACGCCATTTGGGTGATTGTAGATCGCTTGACGAAGTCAGCCCATTTCATTCCTTTTCGGAAGGGTATGACATTTTCAGAGATGGCTAGGAAGTTCGTGGATGAGATCGTCAGGCTCCATGGTACCCCCGTGTCGATTGTATCCGATCGTGACAGCCGTTTTGTTTCGTCTTTCTGGAGAGCATTCCAAGAGGCTTTGGGTACGAAGTTGAGTTTCAGCACGGCATACCACCCACAGACAGATGGACAATCAGAGCGGACGATTCAGACTTTGGAGGATATGTTGCGAGCCAGTGTGTTGAACTACGAGAAAGAATGGGATCTTCATCTATCGTTGTGCGAGTTTGCCTACAACAACAGTTTCCACGAGAGCATTGGGATGGCACCATATGAAGCACTGTACGGGAAGAAGTGTAGAAGCCCGGTTTGTTGGGAAGAAGTTGGAACCCGCAGTTTTCACGGACCGACGATCATTGCCGAGACTACGGAGAAGGTACAGAAAGCAATTGAGAACTTGAAAGTTGCTCGGTCGAGACAGAAGAGTTATGCAGACACCCGCAGACGACCCTTAGAGTTCCAGGTTGGCGAGTGGGTTTTTCTGAAGGTCTCCCCGATGAAGGGTACGATCCGTTTTGGCCAGAAAGGCAAGCTAGCTCCACGCTATGTCGGACCGTTCGAGATCAAGAGTCGGATCGGTGATTTGGCCTATCGATTAGAGCTTCCCGAGATGTTTTCAGGAGTGCACAACGTTTTTCACGTTTCGATGCTTCGGAAATATGTTCATGATCCCTCCCATGTCATTCGCTACGATGAGATTCAGATCCAGCCGAGTGCTGCCTACGTTGAGCGACCGCTCCGTATCGTGGGGACCCGAGAGCAGATACTCCGCACCAGGACAATTCGGTGGGTCAAAGTGCTTTGGGAGCATCACAGTCCCGATGAGGCTACGTGGGAGTTAGAAGAGCAGATGGCACGTCAGTACCCCGATTTGTTTTCCCAGGTATGAGTGACTTAGTGTGCATTCCGAGGACGGAATGATTCTCAAGTAGGGGAGGATGTAACACTCCGACCCAGCTTGACCTCGTTTAGCGTTTAGTTAATCTTGTTTTTGTTGCTAATTGTGTTTTGTTGTGTTTTGGTTTTCGTTACGGGTCATGGATAGGTAGTTGGGTTGAGTTTGACCTGGATTAAGTAGACCAAGCCCTTTTTCGTAATTTTAGCTTTTCTTAGACATGGTCATTTTTGCATCATCTTGATGTCAACACGTGTCTTTCGCTGAGCTCGTTAACTTTCGTAACTACGTCATTTGTGACCGAGGTCGTGTGATTCGATTGGACCTTGATTTGACTCAAACTGAAATTTGTATTCTAGCTTGGACTTCATTGCAATTTGACCACCTAATGAGCTTATATATCTCACCCATCGATCAAACTCATACTCTCTCTCTCTCTCGTTTTCTCTCTTTCTCTTCACTGTGCATGTGGAGACTTCCTTGCTTCCTTGCATCCTCTTCTCCAACCTCCATCGATCAAGCCCTATTGTGAGGTTCTTGCATGAAAGGTGAGTTGGAAACCTTTCCATTCTCTCATCTCCTTTCTCCATCTCTTCTCCCTCTTGTCTCCATCGTGCGTGGTGTGTCTGTGTTTTGATTTCTCTCCATCCCTCATGCACGCATGTGGTTTTGCTTGTGTTAGGTTGTGTTTGGACTTGAGGGCTCCATTTGTGCAATTGATTTCCAAATTGAGGCAAGTATAACCATAACATTGAGAACCCATGTTGGTATGCTTTGATTTTGGCTAGCTCACATTAATGTGTGTGGAAAACATGTGTTTACAGCCCATTTGCTACTCATTAATTCAATACTTATCTACTCCCCTTTGATGATTGTAAATTTGATGAGTTTTCCGACATTCTGTACATGTTTCAGATTTCTGAATTCGTGCAGGTACGGCTAAGCCGTATAACACCTACGGCTCACAATCCAGAGAGGAGAAAAACCCAGTTTTCCTCTACGGCTAGGGCACGGCTAAGCCGTGGAATGCCCTACGGCTAAGCCGTAGCTCAGCCGTGGCCCAGCCGTAGATCAATACAGGGTGCCATTTCTGGAACAACTGAGAGTTCGCAAATGACAGACCTTCTACGGTTCAGCCACGGCTAAGCCGTAGACCACACACGGCTAAGCCGTAGCACACACACGGCTAAGCCGTAACCACACATGAAGAATAAGGCTAGGTGTAAAGATAAGACCTATATGACCTTCATGATAGAATGTAGAGCACCTAGACTTGCCCAACGGAATGTGATACTACGCGTGAATGATCTCGAGGGCTGCGAATCATTCATGTTCGTTATCCGGATGTTAAGCACCTCCCCATGGGTGTTGGTTTAAGGGACTTCGTGCACCGCCCGATTCAAGGCAACACTAGACAACGGTGTATCGAATAACTTAAAACTACATCATCATGCACGGTTAGAAACACCGGATAATTAGATTAGAATTGGTTTGTAAACTTAAGATGATTCGATTCACATGATTTGTTGCATAACATATTGCATTCGATCCTTGATCTCAACTCTCTAACATGATTACGTATGTTTCGTTACTTTCACATTGTGATTTATTTACCCTGAGTATGCATGTATGATGTGTTCATTCACGGATCTGCACGTATGATAAGTTGTCACGATCTACTCAGGATTTTCATGATTGACTCCGTATGGTCAGGCACTACTTAGCCTCAGCCTTAGGATCCCGACGGGGTGAATTCGGTATAGTTTATATGGCCTGCTGCAGTATGGATTTTGTCTTGGGGAACCGGACCCCAGGAAACCGAGACCCATTGTACCCTGGCCCGGACAATGGTGTTCTTTGCATGTTACAAGATCCCTCTTTTGGGAGCATATGGTAATGTAGTAGCCACTAGATGTACACAGCATGTTATCCTTGATTCACACAGCATCTTTCTTTCTTGCATGATAGCCTAGTATACGAAAATGCTTTCTTTAATAACATGATGTTCTTTATTCTATTAGACACAGCGTGTGTTCACTTGCTATGGGTTATACTTTGCTGAATCTTCGTATTCACAGTTGTTTCGGTGTTGCAGGCCCAGATCCCCCTGCCGAACCCTCGCCGGTCGGCCAGGCTTCAGATGAGATCCCCGGGGCCCCATCAGGCCTAGAGGAGTGGATGTGATCACTCCACGGGAGAGCGTCCATGGCATGCATCATTTTGGAGTCTTGTTTTGTGGATTTTCAGACTTGTATTTGGCATGACATGTCATTATTGTATATATTCTTTTGTTCTTTTTGTAAAACTCTCACATGTAATTATGTCAGTTCTTCGTTGTATCCTCTTCTTGCATTGTTAGTTTTGTGTTTCTGATATTTACAGCTTCCGCATACTTGCTTGGCACGTGTGCTTGTTCCCTTGTGCGTGTGCATTTAGACTCGGTCTACGTGTGCATGCACGGGAGTACGTGTGTCATTAGGTTTGGCTTTTGCTAACCCCCGAACCCTGGGCTCGGGTTGTGACATTCTCAAAGTACCTTGACCCATCGTATGGTTTTGGTGTGCAAGATCTGTTCTCTGGTCCCAATAAAACGGAATGGACATTCAACCTATGGCCCATTCTGTTGAATCTGCACATCGTCGTATCGAATGACGTGAGTCCGGTCTCAAACGTACTTGCAAAGCATCGACATATGAAAGACATCATGTACTCCGGAGAACTCCACTAGATAAGCCAACCTGTACGCTAATTCTGCAATTCTGCTTTTAATCTCGAACGGACCCATATATCTTGGCGTTAACTTGCCTTTTGGCTAAACGTATCGTACCCTTCATCGACGAGACCTTCAGAAAAACCCAATCTCCAACTTGAAACTCTAAAGCTCTTCTCCGGGTGTCTGCATAACTCTTTTGTCTCTACCAGGCAACCTTTAAATTCTCAATTGCTTTCTATACCTTCTCCATCGTTTCTGCGATGATTGTTGGTCTGTGAAAACTTCTAGTTCCAACCTCCTCCCAACATATAGGACTCCAACATTTACATCCATATAGGACTTCATAGAGTGCCATACCAATACTCTCGTGGAAACTGTTATTGTAGGCGAATTCGCACAACAAGAGATGAAAGTCCCATTCTTTTTCAAAATTCAGAACACTGGCCCGCAACATATCTTCCAATGTTTGAATTGTCCGTTCTGACTGCCCATCTGTCTGCGGGTGATATGCTGTGCTAAAACTCAACTTGGTTCCCGTAGCTTCTTGAAATGCCTTCCAGAATGATGAAACAAAATGGCTATCACGATCAAACACAATTGACACCGGCATACCGTGCAACCTGACAATCTCATTTATGAACTTCTTCGCCATCTCCAAGAAAGTCATACCCTTCCTGAAAGGAATAAAATGGGCTAACTTCGTGAATATGTCCACAATCACCCAAATAGCATTATTCTTCTTCCTCGTCAAAGGTAAGCCCAAAATGAAATCCATTGTTATGTGCTCCCATTTCTAATGAGGGATATGCAATGGATGCAACGAACCTGGAGGTCTCTGATGTTAAGCTTTTACTTTCTAGCACGTTAGGAACCGAGCAACGAACCCTACAATCTCTCTTTTCATATTGTTCCACCAAAATCGGTCCTTTAAGGCTTGGTACATCTTCGTACTTCTAGGGTGCATCATATAGCGAGCATAGTGTGCTTTAGTCATTAAACTCTCCTTCAATTCATCTATAGCTGGCACGCATAGCCTGTTCCGAAAATACAAGATACTATCCTCCATATGAAAGTTTGGTCGCTCTCCAATATTGTTTCAGATTCTCTTCAACGTTGGATCTTCAAATTGCCAGTCCTTTATTTTTTTTGAATCACCTCAGGCTGGAAAACCATAGTACTTGCAAGCATCATGTAATTATCCACTAATCTCATTGTGACGGGCAGATTGTGTAGCACAAAATAGAAGCTACCTAAGGGATGGAATGTGCATGACTTCCTACTGAGAGCATCTGCCACGACATTGCCTTTCCTTGGGTGGTATGGGAAAATCATAATCTTTAATGAACTTAAGCCATCTGTGCTGCCTCATATTCAACTCTTGCTACGTGAACAGATATTGTAAACTGTAATGGTCTGAGTGCATTTCAAATTTCAAGCCATATAAATAGTGTCACAACCTGAGCCCAGAAAATCGGGGGTTAGCGAAAAGCCAAACCAGTGACACACGTACTCCCGTGCACGTGCATCCAAACCTAGTCCAGATGCACACACACAAGGGATCTAAATCGTGCGGACTAAGCGTACGCGGAAACTGTAGATATCATAGCAAATAACAAAAGCAATAGCGGAAGCCAAAACAAAGAAAACGAGCGAAAAACCAAACGACAATAAGAAGAGACGAAGATAACATACATGGTAAAAACCAAATACGAGTTTGACTACACACCAAAAGAGACCAAAATCATGATATACAAAATATACACAAGAGTGACAAAGTCCAAAGTACAAAATACAGATCTCCAAAAACCAAAACCATGATGACATGCAGGTACGCACTCGGCAGAGGGGATTAAGCCCACTCTGCCAGGCCGGAGGGTGTCTTTAAGCTCTGCCCTGCAGCCTCCTCGACCGCCGGGGAGCTGGGCAAGGGATCTGCGCCTGCAACACCACAGATAACACAATGAAAACAATGATCCAGCAAATATAAGTGACAAGGACGTAACACTCATAGTATCAAATAGAATAATGATAAAGATTAAATACAGAGTTTCATATTAGTATGCTAAGCAAATCATGCATAGAATTAAGACATGATAAATGAATCAAAGCATATAATACTGAACTAGGTGGCTACTACGTTGGCCATATTCTCTCACATAGAGAGCAGAGCAGACAGATGAGAACACCACCGACCTGGCCAAGGGTACAAGTGGGTCTCGGTTTCCTGGGTTTTGGGGTCCCAAGACAAAGCTACGCTACAGCGATACAAAGCACGGAGAACCAAGCCAGAGGTAACCCCGTCAGGTATCCTAGGGCTGAGGCTGAGTAGAGCCAGACTGATACCAATCAAATCAAATCTAAGGAGAAAGGAGATTATCCGCTTTGGATTCACCGATGGCAAAGACCGGATCTTATCCTCACGTATTAATCTCTGGGCAGAGCCACCAGGGAATACCCACTGAAGCAGAGATTTCAAAGCCAGAGAAATACAGAGCATAGCGGAATTAAGTCAACGCATAGCATAGATCAAAGCATCATACAGAGCGAAGAATAAAACAGATATACAGAACGAAAGCAAAAGGATCTCATAATGCATAGATATAGATCAACAGAACAGAGGACAAAACTGTACTCAATATGCAATGCATCTCAGAGTAACGCAGAATCAAGGTTGATTACAAGCCAACTCTATTCTAGTTGTTCACTGCCACTAACCGTGCATGTTGGTGTAGTTTTAAGTTATTCAATGCACCGTTACCATTAAAGTGTTGCAATATAATCCTCACGTGCACCGAAGTCCCTTAAACCAACACCCATGGGGAGGTGCTTAACAGTAATTCAACGCTTACATGAATGAGTCACAGCTTAACAGACTATTCATGCGGTCCCAGGACTCCATTAGGCCGGTCTACATGTGGGGTCAACCTGTAATTTAGCCCTACAGAGTTACACCAGTATCCTAAGTTAATTTCAGATTTTCCAGGTCTTACGGTTTAGCCATGGGTGACCTATGGGGTAGCGGAAGACATCTTACGGCCTAGCCGTAACATGCACTACGGCTTAGCCGTGGTTCCTTTCAAAACACGGCTAATCCAGTCATCTTCCACCTCTGATCTGATCCATTTCACGGCTGAGCTACGGTGGAGTCCACGGCTTAGCCGTAGACCAGTCCATGGCTTAGCCGTAGCTTCACCGTAAGAGTTCTGAAATTAAAAAGTTTCGACTGATCAGAGATTTAATTCACTGCTGGTTCACGGTTGGGTCACGGCTAGATTACGGCTCAGCCGTAGGACAATTTACGGTTCAGCCGTATCCTAGCCGTAGAACAAAGTTCAAAATTTACGTCTCTGGAGTCTGAGCCGTACCAAGTTACGGCTTAGCCGTACAATATAGAAACGAAAACGAGTTGAGTTACAGAAACTGGAATCTAATACAGAAACTGATCGAAACAGACTCAATAGATCCTAATACCTTAGAAAATTAGTTGTAAAACATCATGTACATGGAAGAAGATGAAATCAAAGCAATCAAACAAAATACCCATATGTGCTACACAATCCTGTACTTATACTTGCCTCAAAGCTTTGTCAAATCCACTGAGATCAAGCTCCAATCCAACTAAACTCCAAGCAAAACAAAACCACAACACACACAACCATGAGAATACAGAAAGAGAGAGAGATCCAATTGGAGAAGAAGAACGAAGAACCCACTTACCCAAAGCAAAGAAAGAGGATTATCACAGAGAGGAGAGAAAGAACCCGCTTGAAACGGATACAAAATCCCACTCCAACCAAAACGATGAAGAGAAGAGAAAAGGAGGGAGAGAGAACGTGAACTTCTCCTGGTTGTTGCATGCACCGACTAAGGGAATAAACAGACATCTGTACAGGTGATGTGTATATATAGTTTTCGAGTTTAAAACAAGATCCAATGAGTTTCCACTATTTACAAATCAAGTCACACGAGGGTATAACTTCTCCAATTAACTCCGAATGAGTCTGTGACAGTTACGGGATTTGACGAGCTCAACAAATTACACGTGCTGACACCAAGATGATGCAAATATGATGCATTCAAAGAAAAAGCAAAATTACGAAAAAGGGCTTAGAACTACCTATCCCAAGTCAAAAGCTACTCAACTACCTAGCCATGACCCAAAACCAAGTCCAAAAGAACTAAACAATGCAAAAACACACTAATGAGCCACTAATCCGACTCAAAGGGGATCGGAGTGTTACATCCTCCCCTATTAGGAATCATTCCGTCCTCGGAATGACCACCTACCTGCGCGAAGAGCTAGGGATACTGGCGCGCTAGCTGCTCTTCTAGGTCCCATGTAGCCTCATCTGGACCGTGATGCTCCCACAACACCTTAACCCATCTGATAGTCCTGGTGCAGAGAATCTGCTCTCGTGTACCAACGATGCGAAGCGGACGCTCAACATAAGTCGCATTAGGCTGAATCTGAATGTCATCGCATCAAATCACATGGCTCGGATCTGGCACATACTTACGGAGCATCGACACATGGAATACATCGTGGACTCCGGAGAACTCAACTGGAGGCATCAACCGATAGGCTAAATCTCCAACTCGGTTCTTGACTTCAAACGGTCCCGCATATCTTGGAGCTAACTTGCTCTTCTGACCAAACCGCACAGTGCCCTTCATCGGAGAAACGTTAAGGATCACCCAATCTCCTACTTGGAATGCCAAAGATCTTCTCCATGTATCCGCGTAGCTCTTCTGCCTGGACTGAGCAACCTTCAAATTCTCTATCACTTTCTGCACTTTCTCTGTCGTTTCAGCGATGATCGTCGGACCATGGAAACTCCTTGTTCCGACCTCCTCCCAGCACGCTGGGGTCCTGCACTTGCGTTTGTATAGAGCCTCATAGGGTGCCATGCCAATACTCTCATGGAAGCTGTTGTTGTAAGCAAACTCACACAATGCCAGATGCATATCCCATTCTTTCTCAAAGTTCAGCACGCTAGCTCGAAGCATATCCTCCAATGTCTGAATGGTACGCTCAGACTGTCCATCAGTCTGGGGGTGGTATGCCGTACTAAAACTCAACTTCGTACCCATAGCTTCCTGAAAGGCTCTCCAGGATGAGGACACAAAACGACTGTCATGATCAGACACAATTGATACTGAGGTGCCATGCAATCTGACTATCTCGTTAAAAAACTTCCTGGCCATCTCTGTGAATGTCATCCCTTTCTTGAATGGAAGGAAATGTGCTGACTTCGTCAATCGATCCACTATCACCCAAATCGCATTGTTCTTTCTACTGGTTGATGGAAGTCCTGAGACGAAATCCATGGTAATGTTCTCCCACTTCCACTACGGAATGTGTAAGGGATGCAATGATCCTGGAGGTTGCTGATGATCAGCTTTCACCCTCTGACAGTTTAAACATCGAGCCACAAACCCTGCGATCTCCCGCTTCATATTGTTCCACCAAAACCTATCCTTCAAATTCCGGTACATCTTCGTATTCCCTGGGTGCATCGCATAATGGGCATGGTGTGCATCTGTCATCAACTTTTCCTTTAGTTCATCCACAGCGGGAACACACAACCTGCTCCTGAAATACAAAACTCCATCTGCCAAACTGAAATCAGGTCGATCTGCAATCCGATCTCTGAAGGTTACTAGAAGGGGATCCTCAAACTGGCGATCCTTGATCTGCTGAATCACCTCAGGTTGAAACACCACGGTCGTAGCTAACGTCACCATCTCACCCACCATCCGAACTTCAACAGGCTGATCGTGCACAAGAACATAGAATCCTGCTAACACTTGAAGACTCTCTGCTCTCCTGCTGAGCGCATCTGCAACCACATTCTCCTTGCCTAGGTGGTACTTGATCGGGAAGTCGTAGTCTTTGATGAACTCCAACCATGTCCGCTGCCTCATATTCAAGTCATGCTGATTAAACAAGTACTGCAGACTGTGATGATCGGATTGAACCTCGAACTTCACACCGTACAAGTAATGCCGCCACAATTTTAGCGCAAACACAATGGCTGCTAATTCCAGATCATGGGTGGCATAGTTCTTCTCATGCTCTTTCAGCTGTCTGGATCCATAGGCAATCACTCGCTGATTCTGCATCAGTACACAGCCTAGTCTAACTCGAGAGGCATCTGAATAAATCACGAATCCCTCACTACCGTCGGGGAGAGTCAACACTAGCGCCGTAGTGAGCTTTTCTTTCCACATCTGGAAACTACGCTCACACTTCTCTGTCCACTCATACGGGACCTTCTTCCGAATCAACTGAGTCAGCGGGGCTGAAATCTTCTCGAAGTCCTGCACGAACCTGCGGTAATATCCCGCCAATCCCAGAAAACTATGAATCTCTATCACTGATCTAGGACGGGGCCAATGGACTACTACCTCAACCTTAGTTGGATCCACCATCAATCCATCTCGAGAAATCACATGACCCAGAAACGCAACTTGCTCTAGCCAGAAATCACACTTGGACAACTTTGCATACAACTGTTGATCTCTAAGCAGCTGCAATGCCTTCCGTAGATGGTCTATATGCTCCTTAACAGTCTTCGAATAGACCAATTTATCATCTATGAATACCACAACAAACTGGTCCAAAAAGGAAGTAAACACCCTATTCATCAATGCCATGAAAGCTGAGGGTGCATTCGTCAAACCGAAAGGCATGACAAGGAACTCGTAGTGTCCATACCGAGTCCTGAAAGCTGTCTTAGGAACATCCTCATCCTTCACTCGGAGCTGGTGATATCCTGACCTCAAATCAATCTTTGAAAAGTAAGCTGCACCCTGAAGCTGATCGAATAACTCATCAATCCTAGGCAATGGATATTTGTTCTTGATGGTCACTTTGTTCAACTGCCTGTAGTCAATGCACATCCGGAAACTGCCATCCTTCTTCTTGACAAACAATATAGAGCTCCCCAAGGTGACACACTTAGGCGTATGAACCCTTTAACCAACAGATCCTGCAACTGTTTTTTCAATTCCAACAACTCTGCAGATGCCATACGATATGAAGTTCTACTAATGCGTGCTGTACCCGGCATCAAATCAGTAGAAAACTCTACCTCCCGAACTGGTGGCAACTCTGGCACATCCTCCGGAAAGACATCTGGGAACTCTCTGACTACTGAGATCTTACTGAGCTGTCGCTGATCCTTCTTCTCTGAAATGAATGCAAGAATCCATCACATCCTCTGCGAAGCATCCTGTCTGCTTTACAAGCAGATATCACACGTCTCGAGCACTTCGTTTGGCCGCCTTCGAATTTGAATCCGCTGCCCAGATCAAAATAGATAGTCTTGCTGTAACAATTGATACAAGTATGATACCTCGCAAGCCAGTCCATACCAAGAATCACATCAAAATCCAGTGTCGTGAGCAACACGAGGTTTACAGGGAGCTGATGACCAGCTATCCGCACATCGCACTGAGGGTAGAAAACACTGCACTCCACCCGTTTACCAACCGGGGTGGATACCATCAACAAGTACGGGAGCGGTATAGGTCGCTGTCGTAGCTGCACAGCAAAATGGGGTGCTACGTACGAACGCGTAGGCCCGGAGTCAAACAAGGCTAAAGTTTCAGCATCAAAAATTAAAATTTTATCTTCCACGACCGTAGCCTCCTCCGCGCCCTCATGCGTAGCAACATAAGCTCGAGCTGTCTGGCGGTTCTACTTCTGGGCTGGGCGAGTTGTTTGAGACTTGCCCTGCGCTGTAGATCCTGCGTATCTCGTCTGTGGAGAGGACTGAAACTTCGGGCATTGAGCCTGCTTGTGGTCCGTAGAACCACAACAGAAACAGGCCCCACTCTTCTTCCAACATCTCTCTGTTGGATGATCTTTCCCACAGTGACCACAAACCTCCTGAGTACTGCTCGAACTACCCTGCTTGCCCTTGAACTTCTTCTGGAACTGACCTCTGCCACTAGAACCTGCTGCCCTCTTATACTCAGTTCACTCCTCCTCAAATATGGCCTCTGCATCATAGGCCTGGTCAATAGCGTCATCCAGGGTAGCCGGCCACATACATGCAACCACGTGACGCTTATGCTTCGGATTCAGGCCGTTGACGAAGCGAGTCACCTTCTTATGCTCAGTATTCACCATATCCTCTGCGAAATGAGACAACTCTGTAAACCTGTGGACATAATCCGCGACCGATGTCTGTCTCTACTGAAGGTTGAAGAATTCCACTTCCTTGGCTCGCTAAACATGAAGAGGCATGAACTTCAGACGGAACTGCTGCTTGAAAGTCTCCCAAACCGTATCACCAGGCATAGTCTGGAATGAGCCCTTAATGCTCTTCCACCACATCTTGGCTACACTCCTGAGCATAGAGGCTGTGAGAACTACTTTCTGTTTGTTTGTGCACACAATAGTATCAAAAAGTTCCCCTGTCAGCTCTAGCCACTGCTCAGCCTGCAATGCATCCTCTGTACCATGGAATTCAGTAGCCCCACGCTTACGGAACTTGTCGAAAAGAGCATTTGGATCCGTTTCCTTGGGCTGGAAGATCACTTGCTGTTCTACTCGAGGAGATGCCGATGTAGCTACCTTACTCTACCTGTCCACCATAGATGCCATCTGAGCCTGCGAGGACTGCATAGACTGCATCATCATCATTATATGCTCCTCACTACTCATGGGTGGGGGTAGCCATCCACTTTTGCCGTTATGGCCCTGCTGATTCTCATCCCTAGACCCTGATCCTGATGCCATGGTGTGCTAGCTATCCTGCAAAAGGAAAATGAACAAAATACAAATATAAAACGTCCCAAGTTAGTCAATCCCCAAGAATCAACATATTAGACTCCAAGTCAAATAGTTGATATCGTCATCTCCCACGATCTTAGACGCCTACATGCTTATATCTAGCACGCTCTGATACCATACAATACGTATGTCACAACTCGAGCCCAGAAAATCGGGGGTTAGCGAAAAGCCAAACCAGTGACACACGTGCTCCCATGCACGTGCATCCAAACCCAGTCCAGATGCACACACACAAGGGATCTAACACGTGCAGACTAAGCGTACGCGGAAGCTGTAGATATCATAGCAAACAACAAAAGCAATAGCGGAAGCCAAAACAAAGAAAACGAGCGGAAAACCAAACGATAATAAGAAGAGACGAAGCTAACATACATGGTAAAAACCAAATACGAGTCTGACTACACACCAAAAGAGACCAAAATCATGATATACAAAATATACACAAGAGTGACAAAGTCCGAAGTACAAAATACAGATCTCCAAAAACAAAACCATGATGACATGCAGGTACACACTCGGCAGAGGCGATTAAGCCCACTCTGCCAGGCCGAAGGGTGTCTCTAAGCTCTGCCCTGCAGCCTCCTCGACCGCCGGGGAGCTGAGCAAGGGATCTGCCCCTGCAACACTACAGACAACACAATGAAAGCAATGATCCAGCAAATATAAGTGACAGGGACGTAACACTCATAGTATCAAATAGAATAATGATAAAGATTAAATACAGAGTTTCATATTAGTATGCTAAGCAACTCGTGCATACAATTAAGACAAGATAAATGAATCAAAGCATATAATACTGAACTAGGTGGCTACTACGTTGGCCATATTCCCTTACATAGAGAGCAGAGCAGACAGATGAGAACACCACCGACCTGGCCAAGGGTACAAGTGGGTCTCGGTTTCCTGGGTTCCGGGGTCCCAAGACAAAGCTACGCTACAGCGATACAAAGCACGGAGAACCAAGCCAGAGGTAACCCCGTCAGGTATCCTAGGGCTGAGGCTGAGTAGAGCCAGACTGATACCAATCAAATCAAATCTAAGGAGAAAGGAGATTATCCGCTTTGGACTCACCGATGGCAAAGACCGGATCTTATCCTCACGTATTAATCTCTGGGCAGAGCCACCAGGGAATACCCACTGAAGCAGAGATTTCAAAGCCAGAGAAATACAAAGCATAGCGAAATTAAGTCAACGCATAGCATAGATCAAAGCATCATACAGAGCAAAGAATAAAACAGATATACAGAACGAAAGCAAAAGGATCTCATAATGCATAGATATAGATCAGCAGAACAGAGGACAAAACTGTACTCAATATGCAATGCATCTCAAATTAACGCAGAATCAAGGTTGATTACGAGCCAACTCTATTCTAGTTGTTCACTGCCACTAACCGTGCATGTTGGTGTAGTTTTAAGTTATGCAATGTATCGTTGCCATTAAAGTGTTGCAATATAATCCTCACGTGCACCGAAGTCCCTTAAACCAACACCCATGGGGAGGTGCTTAACAGTAATTCAACGCTCACATGAATGAGTCACAACCTAACAGACTATTCATGCGATCCAAGGACTCCATTAGGCCTGTCTACATGTGGGGTCAACCTGTAATTTAGCCCTACAGAGTTACACCAGTATCCTAAGTTAATTTCAGATTTTCCAAGTCTTACGGTTTAGCCATGGGTGACCTACGGGGTAGCCGAAGACATCTTACGGCCTAGCCGTAACATGCACTACTGCTTAGCCATGGTTCCCTTCAAGACACTGCTAATCTAGTCATCTTCCACCTCTGATCTGATGCATTTCATGGCTGAGCTAAGGTGGAGTCCACGGCTTAGCCGTAGCTTCATCGTAAGAGTACTGAAATTAGAAAGTTTCGACTGATCAGAGATTTAATTCACGGCTAGTTCACGGTTGGGTCACGGCTAGATTACGGCTCAGCCGTAAGACAATTTACGGTTCAGCCGTATCCTAGACGTAGAACAAAGTTCAAAATTTACGTCTCTGGAGTCTGAATCGTACCAAGTTACGGCTTAGCCGTACAATACAGAAACGAAAACGAGTTGAGTTACAGAAACTGGAATCTGATACAGAAACTGATCGAAACAGACTCAATAGATCCTAATCCCTTAGAAAATTGGCTGTAAAACATCATGTACATGGAAGAAGATGAAATCAAAGCAATCAAACAAAATACCCATATGTGCTACACAATCCTGTACTTATACTTGCCTCAAAGCTTTGTCAAATCCACTGAGATCAAGCTCCAATCCAATTAAACTCCAAGCAAAACAAAACCACAACACACACAACCATGAGAATACAGAAAGAGAGAGAGATCCAATTGGAGAAGAAGAACGAAGAACCCACTTACCCAAAGCAAAGAAAGAGGATTATCACAGAGAGGAGAGAAAGAACCCACTTGAAACGGATGCAAAATCCCACTCCAACCAAAACGATGAAGAGAAGAGAAAAGGAGGGAGAGAGAACGTGAACTTCTCCTGGTTGTTGCATGCACCGACTAAGGGAATAAACAGACATCTGTACAGGTGATGTGTATATATAGTTTTCAAGTTTAAAACAAGATCCAATAAGTTTCCACTATTTACAAATCAAGTTACACGAGGGTCTAACGGCTCCAATTGACTCCGAATGAGTCTGAGACAGTTACGGGATTTGACGAGCTCAACAAATTACACGTGCTGACACCAAGATGATGCAAATATGATGCATTCAAAGCAAAAGCAAAATTACGAAAAAGAGCTTAGAACTACCTATCCCAGTCAAAGGCTACTCAATTACCTAGCCATGACCCAAAACCAAGTCCAAAAGAACTAAACAATGCAAAAACACACTAATGAGCCACTAATCCAACTCAAAGGGGATCGGAGTGTTACATCCTCCCCTACTAGGAATCATTCCGTCCTCGAAATGACCACCTACCTGCGCGAAGAGCTGGGGATACTGGCGCGCTAGCTGCTCTTCTAGGTCCCATATAGCCTCATCTGGACCGTGATGCTCCCACAACACCTTAACCCATCTGATAGTCCTGGTGCAGAGAATCTGCTCTCGTGTACCAACGATGCGAAGCGGACGCTCAACATAAGTCGCATTAGGCTGAATCTGAATGTCATCGTATCGAATCACATGGCTCGGATCTGGGGATTGGAGTGTTACAAATAGTGTCTCCATAGTTTCAAAGAAAATACGATGGCTGCCAATTCTAAGTCATGTGTGGCGTAGTACTTCTCATGCTCTTTGAGTTGCCTCTAGCCATAAACAATCACCTTGCCGTGCTGCATTAAAACACAACCCAAACTGACTCGAGAAGCATCAAAATATATCACAAACCCTTCGCTTCCATCAGGTAGGGTCAAGACTGGAGTAGTAGTAAGCCTTTCTTTCAACGTGTGGAAACTGTTTTCACATTCTTCAGTCCACAGGAAAGGGACACTTTTCCGCGTTAACTTGGTCAACGGAGTGGATATCTTGGCAAAATCTTGAACAAATCTACGATAATAACCATCATGTCCAAGAACGCTTTTAACTTCTGTCACGGTCTTGGGGCTAGGCCAATTGACAACTGCCTCAACTTTCACTGGATCAACAGCCAAGCCTTCTCGCGAAATGACATGACCAAGGAATGCCACCTGCTTTAGCCAGAAATCACATTTCGACAACTTGGCATATAATCGATGTTATCTCAATAATTGCAGGGCTTGTCTTAAATGCTCCGTATGCTCCTCCGCTGTTTTCGAGTACACCAAGATATCATCAATAAAAACAACTACGAACTGATCCAAGAAAGGAGGCGGCAGGTGCATTGGTTAGTCCAAACGGCATCACGGAAAATTCATAATGTCCATATCGTGTCCTAAAGGCAGTCTTGGAAATGTATCCTCCTTTACACATAGTTGGTGATACCCAGACCTCAAATCAAATTCGAAGAAATATGCGGCACCTTGTAGCTGATCAAACAATTCATCGATACGCGGCAGGGGATATTTATTCTTTATGGTGACCTTATTCAATTACCGATAATCTATACACATCTGAAAAGTGTCATCTTTCTTCTTGACAAACAACACCAGAGCTCCCCATGACGACACACTTGGGCGTATGAAATCCTTATCTAAGAGATCCTGTAATTGCTTCTTCAATTCCAATAATTCGGCGGGGGTGATACGATATGGAGCTTTACTAATCGATACGGTGCCGGGCACAAGATCAATGGAGAATTCCACTTCTCTAACAGGAGGTAACTCGGAAACGTCCTCTGGGAATACATCCGGAAATTCGCACACTACCAGAGTCTCTCCCACTGGCTTCGAACTCTTCTTCTCTGAAACAAAGGCGATGAAGTCTTCACACCTTTTGCGTATTAATCAATCTTCCTTGCATGTGAAGATAACATGCATGGGTTTCTCGTCTGGCTGCCCTCAAAACGAAACCCATTCCTGAGATCAAAATAGATCGCCTTGTTGTAACAATTGACACAGGCACGATATCTCGCCAACCAGTTCATTTTAAGGATAACGTCGAAGTTTAACATCGACAACAAGATTAGGTCAACTGGGAGTTAACACCCTTCAATCCACACATCACATTGGAAGTAGTATACACTACACTCTACTCTTTTGCCAACAGGAGTGGACACCACCAATACATACGGTAGTGGCTTGGGCGGCTACTGTAACTGCTCAGCAAAATGAGGAGCTATATACGACCGCGTAGACCCTGAATCAAACAAGGTGAGGGCTTCTGCTTGTGCAATTAAGGTCTTACCTTCCACCACATATGCATCCTCGGCGCTTTCGTGGGTAGAGGCATAAACCTGCGCGGTCTGGCACTACGGCTTCTGGCCTTGGTGAGGTTGCTAGGGCTTACTGGGGTTGTAGAACCAGTAGGCCGGGATTGCTGGGGAAACTTGGACTTTAGACATTGAGCTACTTTATGCTCCATAGAACCATAACTTAGACAAGCCCCTAATTTCTTCCAGCATTAATCGATCGGGTGTCTTCGGCCACAGTGCTCAATTTGACTCCAGCAAAACTGGTAGTTCCTTGTCTTCCTTTCAGTTTCTTCTGCACTTGCCCCTTGGACCTCATTGGTGCGTTTCTCTTGAGGTCTGCAGTCCTTTTTGCTCAAAAATTGGCCTCAGTAGCATAAGCTCTGTCCATTGAGTCATCAAAGGTGGCTGGTCTTTGGAAGGCTGTGGCATGATTCGTGTACCTAGGGTGCAAGCCGCTGATGAAGCGGTTCACCTTCTTTTCTTCTGTATTAATCATATCCTCTATAAAATGGGATAATTGCGTGAACAGATGTACATACTCAGCTACCGTCATCTGCTGCTGTTGTAGAGACAAGAACTCAACATCCTTCAGCCTCTGTATAACACTCAGACCCAACTTAATCCGGTTTAGGGACTAATTAGTGAGGAATTGGTTGCCAAATTGTGTTTTGCCTTTGTTTTTGGGTTGCTCTGGGTTATGGATAGGTAGTTGGGTTGAGTTTTACCTGGATTAGGTAGCTTCGGGCCCTTTTTTGTAATTTCTAATTTTAATGGAGTTTGTCATTTCAGCGTTATCTTGATGTCATCGTGTGTCTTTCGTAATGCCTGTTACTTTCCGTAATTGACCCGGAATCATCTGGAATCGTTTGAAATATATAAGTACTCAATTGACTCGAATTGTAATTTGTATAACTTTTGGACCTGGTTGCTAATGGCTAAAATATTTATATATATAAGGCCACTACCTCTTTTTTCATCCTTATCTTCTTCTTCTTCTTTGTTCTTCGTCTTCCTTTCCCAACTTCTGCCATTCTTGTCTCGTGGCCAGTGTCAAGTTCTGTTTCCTCGCGTCGGGTTTCCTCAATTTGAGTCAAGAACGAGTGAGGCTTGATTCTTCATCAGTTAAGGCAAGTATAAACAACGATTGGTTGAATACATGTTGGTAACTTGTGTTGATTGCGATTTACTTCAAATCTCTTAATTTATGCATGTTCTACAGCCCTCACGGTTCTTCTTTCATGGATAGAAGAGAAAGAGTAGGATTTGTCAGCGTTGGAACAGTAGGTAATTAGCTCTATTGTCGGCCGGCGTATCAGGGCCAACTGATCGGTCATGCTAGTCCGACCGGTCAGATTCAGGTTCTGGGAGCAGGTCCGATTGGTCGAATTTGCACCCGAGTGGTCAGGTCGTGTATATTTCAGTAATGAAGGCTTTTCGTCTAATTGATTTCAAGCCTAACGAGAGGCCTTTCATAGAACTCTTAGTGGCCTAATTGCTAGGCTACATAATGGATTAAGAATCCCCTACGGTACGGTTTGAGGAGCACCGTGATTTCCTCTTAGCCCTTACACCCTAGGATTCAATATAGCAAAGCCGGAAGATAGGGTAGTACCTCACACCCTTGTGAGTTAAAGACTATATCGGACTTCGCATGACTCTAAGACTTATATTTCTTGCCTTTACCCAAGCCTTGAGTCAGTTATGAACCCTCTCTGTTTTAGGGCCGACCGGTCGGTCCTGGGCCTCGATCGATCAAATTCTTGTTCTGGATGGGGTCCGACCATTTGGACACTTACTCGATCGGTCGGGTAAGTCACACTTACTCGAATGGTCGGGTAAGTCACCTGTAGACCTATAGGGAATTCAATGTATATAATTTCCTGACCCGATTTATGCTACTTGGAGACCGATAGATGAACTACACTAATGACCGATCACATGAATATCATGAATGGTCTTGAAGGTTGAGATATATTTATGAATCTTATCCATTTGTTAAGCACCTTCCCATGGGTGTTGGTCTAAGAGACTCCGATGCTCCGAATAATACAATGAGACACCAAAGTAAGAACAAGAAAGTATCGGATAACTTAAAACTACATCATTATTCACGATTAGTAACGATGGATAACCGAATTAGGGTTGGATAGTAAAAGATCATGATTCTTGCTAAATAAATTGACTTGCATTGCATATTGACTATGGTTTTGCCCTCCTATTCACATGGTACGCGTTCTATGCCGGGGTAAACGATTGGATATTCCCGCGGCTCTGTCCATGGTTAATCTTGGGTGGAAACAGCGGATTCCATGTTCGATGCTAACTGTTTGATTTAAGTGAGTTGATTAGCCTTGACATGTTTTGGGTAATTCGGATACCTTAATCTTAACATGGACTTGACACAGATACTACCTTACCTGTCTACTCGTGTACACCCATATAAGTATTGTGCCTTGATATGATTTATTTGATATGACTCACATGATATCTTGCTTGGATAAATTGTGACCTCTACTCTTCTGTATGTTTGCATCTTATTCGTATGCCCATTTGATCTAGTATGTTCTATTGGTTCGCTTGTTCGATTGGTTCGACTGTTTGATATGTTTCAAGAACTTGAGCATTGTATGTATGACTTGACTGTATGCACGTATGAGGTATGTTTGATATGATATGATATGATATGGTACGCATGATCTACTCAAATTCTAGTATTTGTTTGGTTCTGTATGGTCTGACACTACTCAGTCTTAGCCTTAGGATGCCCGACGGGGTTGACTTTGGCGTAGTTTATATGGCCTCGCTGCAATGAGTTTATGTCTTGGGGATTCCGAGCCCCAGGAAACCGAGATCCATTTTCCCATGGTGTTCTCAGCACGGATAAAAGATCCCTTTTTGGGAGCACATGGCATATTTATTAGCCACATAGTACAGTGTTTCTGTTATTGATTCGTGTGGCATGCCTTATTCATTGCACGATTTGCCTAGTATATGAAATTGACCTCTTATGTGATTACCTGTTACTGATTCTTTTAGACACTGCACGTGTTACTCTTATGTTGTTTATACTTTGATGAGTCGTCCTACTCACTCGTTGTTCTTGGTGTTTCAGGATCAGAGTCAGTTTCTGATCCCTCGAAGATTATCCTGACTACGGAGGAGATCATCGTGACCCTAGTGAAACGGGGAGTGGGTGTGATCGATCCGCTCCAACGAATGCCTTGCATTCCTATGTTGCATATGTATTTTTATATGTATTTGTGACTCTTCTCTCATGTATTTCTTGTGACATCCATTTTTTCCTAGTGATATGTTTATTGTACCTGGTCTATACTCTTTTGTGCACTGATACTATCTACAGCTTTTACTTACATGGATTGCATGTGTGATGGATCCCTTGTATATGTGCACCTAGACCAGGTTTAGGGGTATATATACGGGAGTACGTGTGTCACTGATTAGGATTTCTCCTAATCCCCGACATCCTGGGCTCGGGTTGTGACACTCTGCACATGAGGTGGAATAAATTTCCTTCTGAATTGTTTCTGGAATATCTCCCACACTGTCGCATTAGGCATCTCCTTATAAGAGTCACTCACGCTCTTCCACCAAGTCTTGGCCACATCACGAAACATCAAAGCTGTGAGCACCACCTTCTGTCTATTAGTGCAAACAACTGTATCAAAGAGATCCCTAGTATGCTCTAGCCATTGTTTTGCTTTCAACGCGTCTTCATTTCCATAAAATTCCGCGGCCCCGCGTTTCCGGAATTTTTCATAGAGGGCATTGGGGTCACTTTCTTTCAGCTGGAAGACCACTTGTTGTTCTTCATGCGGTGCTCTTGATGTTTGACTTTGCTGCTCTACAAGTGTAACACTCCGACCCAGCTTGACCCCGTTTAGCGGTTAGTTAATCTTGTTTTCGTTGTTAATCGTGTTTTGTTTGTGTTTTGTTTTCGTTACGGGTCATGGATAGGTAGTTGGGTTGAGTTTGACCTGGATTAAGTAGACCAAGCCCTTTTTCGTAATTTTAGCTTTCCTTAGGCATGCTCATTTTTGCATCATCTTGATGTCAACACGTGTCTTTCGTTGAGCTCGGTAACTTTCGTAACTACGTCATTTGCAACCGAGGTCGTGTGATTCGATTGGACCCGAGTTTGACTCAAACTGGAAATAACATTCTAACTTGGACTCTCTTGCAATTTAGACAACCCATTGCTTACATATACACTCACCCATCGACAAGTTGGATTTCTCTCTCTTGTTCTCTCATTTTCATTCTCTTGCACTGCACGTGGAATTCTCTCTCCCTCCTTCACTTGAATTCCTCTTCTCCATCGATCAAGAGGAGGGTGGGTCTTGCATGTGAGGTGAGTTGGTGGAAATCCCTTCATCCTTCTCATCTCTCTTCTCTAGTTCTTCTCCCTCTTGTTTCCATTGTTGTATAGTGTGTCTATGACTCCAATCCTCATGCATGCATGTTGTTTTGATTTGTATTAGATTGTGTTTGGGCTTGAGGGCTACAAGTGTGCAATTGATCTCCATTTGAGGCAAGTATAACCATGACTTGAGAACCCATGTTGGTATGCATTTGACTTGGTTGATCTTACATGAATTGGTATGGAAAACATGTGTTTACAGCCCATTTGATATTCATTTGCTTACTCCTTGTCTATATCCCTTGATAAATTGCAAATTGGATGCTTTCCCAGACATTCTGTACATGTTTCAGATTTCTGAATTCGTGCAGGTACGGCTAAGCCGTATAACACCTACGGCTCACAATCCAGAGAGGAGAAAAACCCAGTTTTCCTCTACGGCTAGGGCACGGCTAAGCCGTGGATTGCCCTACGGCTAAGCCGTAGCTCAGCCGTGGCCCAGCCGTAGAACAATACAGGGTGCAATTTCTGGAATAACTGAGAGTCAGCAAATGACAGACCTTCTACGGTTCAGCCACGGCTAAGCCGTAGACCACACACGGCTAAGCCGTAGCACACACACGGCTAAGCCGTAACCACACATGAAGAATAAGGCTAGGTGTAAAAATAAGACCTATATGACCTTCATGATAGAATGTAGAGCACCTAGACTTGCCCAACGGAATGTGATACTACGCGTGAATGATCTCGAGGGCTGCGAATCATTCATGTTCGTTATCCGGATGTTAAGCACCTCCCCATGGGTGTTGGTTTAAGGGACTTCGTGCACCGCCCGATTCAAGGCAACACTAGACAACGGTGTATCGAATAACTTAAAACTACATCATCATGTACGGTTAGAAACACCGGATAATTAGATTAGAATTGGTTTGTAAACTTAAGATGATTCGATTTACATGATTTGTTGCATAACATATTGCATTCGATCCTTGATCTCAACTCTCTAACATGATTACGTATGTTTCGTTACTTTCACATTGTGATTTATTTACCCTGAGTATGCATGTATGATGTGTTCATTCACGGATCTGCACGTATGATAAGTTGTCACGATCTACTCAGGATTTTCATGATTGACTCTGTATAGTCAGGCACTACTTAGCCTCAGCCTTAGGATCCCGACGGGGTGAATTTGGTATAGTTATAAGGACCTGCTGCAGTATGGATTTTGTCTTGGGGAACCGGACCCCAGGAAACCGAGACCCATTGTACCCTGGCCCGGACAATGGTGTTCTTTGCATGTTACAAGATCCCTCTTTTGGGAGCATATGGTAATGTAGTAGCCACTAGTCATGTACACAGCATGTTATCCTTGATTCACGCAGCATATTTCTTTCTTGCATGATAGCCTAGTATACGAAAATGCCTTCTTTAATAACATGATGTTCTTTATTCTATTAGACACGGCGTGTGTTAACTTGCTATGGTTTATACTTTGCTGAATCTTCGTATTCACAGATGTTTTTGGTGTTGCAGGCCCAGATCCCCCTGCCGAACCCCCGCAGGTCGGCCAGGCTCCAGTTGAGACCCCCGGGGCCCCATCAGGCCTAGAGGAGTGGATGTGATCACTCCACGGGAGAGCGTTCATGGCATACGTATCTTTGGAGTCTTGTTTTGTGGATCTCATACTTGTATTTGGATTGACATGTCAGATTGTATCTGTTATTTTGTTCTTTTTGTAAAACTCTCACATGTAATTATGTCAGTCCTTTCTTTGTATCCTCTTCTTGCTTGTTAGTTTTATGTTTCTGATAATTGCAGCTTCCGCATACTTGCTTGGCACGTGTGCTTGTTCCCTTGTGCGTGTGCATTTAGACTCGGTCTACGTGTGCATGTACGGGAGTACGTGTGTCATTAGGTTTGGCTTTTGCTAACCCCCGAACCCTGGGCTCGGGTTGTGACAATAAGGGAGACTACTTGGGCCTGCAAAGAATGAATCGCCTGTAGCATCGCAAGGAAGCGATCTTCCAGATTAGGAGGCTGCTGTGGAGCTGCTGAGCTACTTTCATTGTCACCATGATTGTTGTTATTAGTACCAGAACCAGATGCCATAGCCTGCAAAACTCAAGAGTCAATCTGCAAACACAATACGTTTCCCACTACAAAACCCAAATGAACATATATCAGACAAGATCGTCACACATCTATGACTGCGCACCTCACCACGTCCTATATGCCTATATGCTTAGGAACTAGAAAAAGTAATGCTCTGATACCATACAATACAAATGTCACAACCCGAGCCTAGAAATTGGGGGTTAGTAATAACCTAACAAGCGACACACGTACTCCTGTGCACGCACACCTAGACTTGGTCTAAGTGTACACACACAAGGGATATTTACACGTGCAAACAAGATGTACGTGGAATTTGTAAGTATCATGGCATAACCAAAGCATATACAGAAAGGAATCATAACTACAAAAGATTATAATAATTACAAAATATACAAATAAAATAGGAACAGTTGCTGAGGGCAAATTACAAAGCATAACCCAAAAACCCTGGTATAGGAATTTATGCAGGCTCCATATGCATAAAATGAGAACTGATGCCATGCAAGACCGCTCTCCAAGGGAGGGATCAAATCTACTCCTTTAACCTTGACTGGCACTCCCGGACCTCTCCTGGAGTCTGGCTGACCAACGAGGGGTCGGTAGAGGGATCTAAGCCTGCAACACAAAGAACAACTAATGAGTACGACGACTCAGCACAGTATAAGCAAGAATAAGTTAACACACATTGTATCTAGCAGAGCAGTTATCAGTTAATAATTAACAATGCATAGAGATTATGTTCGTATACTAGGCAGGTCGTGCATTACAATAAGCATGCTTTCAGAATCATGAGACAGATAAACTAGCTAGGTGGCTACTACATTTGCCATATTCTCCCTATTGAGAGTAGTCAGGACGAGAACATAATCGACCGGGTTAGGGTACGAATGGGTCTCTAGTTCCCGGGTATGGAATCCCAGGACAGGAGCAGTCTGCAGAGGCAACAAATAGTCTATGCCAAAGTCAACCCCGTCGGGTATTCTAAGGCTGAGGTTGAGTAGAGCGAGACAGGCAGGATCAATCATAGTGTGTGATGCACATCAATCAGTATCAGGCAATTGGTCAGGCAGTGCAGTACAATGCAGTACATGTCAGTAAGCAATACAGTGTGTGATCACTAAAAAGCAATCAATCAGCTCAAATCTTGCAATACAAGCGACCAATTACACGAAAAACAAGAATAAGAGCATAGAAGGCAATAACTGAAAGCACTATGTAATGCAAGCTAAGTTATTACTCTGAATCAAGGTTGTTTACTAGCCATCCCTAAGCTAGTTGTCCAATGTTTCTAACCGTGCATGATGATGTAATTTTAAGTTGTTCGATACATAGTTGTTTGTTTCATGAGTGTTACAATGTATCAATAAACATGTATTGAAGTCCCTTAAACTAACACCTATGGGGAGGTACTTAACACTAGACAATGCACATGAATGAGTTACAGCCCTAAAGACCATTCATGTGATTCTTACATTCCATTGGGCAAGTTCAGGTTACCTACATTCTAGATCGAAGGCCCTACAAGGTCTGTTATTCAACCTGTTCCTTTTATCCATTTCTCAGGGGTTGTACGGCTTAGCCGTAATATGCACTGCGGGTCAGCCGCGGCTCCCCTTTCTGTTCATCCGTATTTACAGTTTAACCGTATTTTGTTCTAAGTCTCAGCCGTGTTTTGTTCTATGGCTAGGGTACGGCTTAGTCGTGGCACATTTTACAGTTACAACATGGCTGGGTCGTAGAATGTCATCTGCATTTTCAACTCTCTGGAAATCTAGCCGTAAATTGACCTACGGTTAGGTTACGGCTAGCTTACGGCTAAGCCGATACGGCTTAGCTGTAGGCTTACCGTAGGGTTAAAGTTGATTTTTCAGCTCTTGGGACATTGAGCTGTAAAACCTTAGGCTTAGCTGTAAGTTTTAGAAACTGAACTTCTAGAACCTATTACGGAAAACTGGAATTTGCATTCAAAATGGAGAAACGATAACAACAACTATAAGTTGACATACCATGGTTGTAAAAGCAACAAATCATGCAAGAGTAATAAGAACAAAACCAAGCAATTCATTATCAACAAGTGTTCATCCAAATTGTGCTTATACTTGCCTCAACTGGGTTCTAACACGCGATCAGTCGTCCTTTGGCTCAAATCTGCTGTCTAATTGCGGTTCTACTCATCATGCATGTAAGGAAATAAAGAATGAAAGAAACGTTGAGTACATGCCATGCAAGAGGTGAAGCTTGTAGGGGACATAGATAGAGAGAGAGTGACGACTCAATCCCTTACCTGTTAACTCACAAATGATAATTTCTCCTCTTGGCTTAACTTGTTGGAGAAGAAAAAGGGAAGGAAGGAGCAACGAATAGAGAAGAAAAAAACGTTGAGAGAAAGAAGTCAAGTAGAGTGAAGGTCGGTGCATGCATCCATTTATAAGATAAGTGTTTAGCCATTTTATAAAAAAAATCCACAAGTTCAAGATATTAACAATTCGAGTCAAATAACTGTCCAATGGAAGCAAACGAAGTTGTTTACGTACAAGTCAGTTACGGGAGTTGACGAGCTCGATGAGATACATGTGTTGACACTAAGATGATGCATGTTTGACAATATTTAACAAAATCTAAAATTACGAAAAAGGGCTCAAGTTTACCTAATCTCGATTAAACTCAACCCAATTACCTATCCATGACCCGAAACATAAATCAAAACAGTAAAACAACATTCACGAAGCTAATCCATTGAAACTAACCACAAAGAGGGTTAATTAACATTAAACTGGGTTTAAGTTGGGTCGGACTGTTACAAAACCCATGGCCTACACTATTCTTATAGATCCACTCCCATCTCCCAAATCATTCCATCCACACCAAGCACAGGTTACAGTTCAGGTTAGGTCAACCTGAACCAAGTGGAAATTGGTTTCCCATGGGCGTAGGTATCTTTGACGAACCACGTAAATCTCTTGTCTTCTTGTGTAGTTGATTGTTAATCTTGGTTGCTTATGCACACATGCGCACAACAAGTGGTATCAGAGAGTAGAAGTTGTGCATGGAAGATTGTCAGAGCGGATCTCGTATGTGGATTTGGATTTCTGTGAAAACAAGAGATTGGCTGCGATCTTTGTTTGGGCCACACTATTACAAAGAAGAAAAGTGGGTTCTCGGGTGTTACTGGACATCTTCGTTGGAGAAGATCGCTGGTTCTTTTTTAGGTCTTTCGCTGCTGAATTTCTAAGAAGCAGCCCAGAGAAAAGGGTTCCCAGTCCCCGCACAACAAGTCCACATGCAATAGACTTTCCAGTCTTCGTGTCGCTGCCGTTGCCGTATGCCGTCGCCGGTCCCGCGCCACTGTCACCGGACCAGTCCACCGGAGCCGAAGCAAACGGGAGCCTGTATCCCTCTTTTGTCTGCAACTCGGTTGTAGAGATACGTTGAGGTTGAAGACGACCTTTGTGGTTCCAGGTTTCGGGTCGGGTCATTTCGACCCAGCCTGTGGAGTATAAGCCCAGGTTAGGAGGTGCAGGTCGGTTCGAGTTTCGGGTCGGGTCGGGTCGTTTTTGACCCAACCCGTAGAGCAAGCCCAGTCAAGCAGCACCGGTTGCAGGTCGGGTTAGGTCGGGTCGACCTAAACCCGTTTGCAGTCCGTCCAACCCATTAGCCATTGAGGACATTAGCAGAGTGACGTCACCAGGTTGACGTTAGCCCACATCATTAGACAACGGTCAAAGACTAGAGTTGACCAGATTGACGGCAGAATTTTGTTTTTGTGATATCTTGATCATTTGACGGCTGATTGGAGATCCGTTTGCTCCTACAGACTCGTTTCGAGTAGATCTACGTGTTTGTGGAATAAGATTGGTTGTTTGATGGTCAACGGAGAGTTTGACCAAATCAGAGCATAGAAAACCTTTTTGCGATATCGGAGCCATCTGTGGTCAGATTTTAGATCCGTTTCTTCCAATGTACTCTTGTTGATGAGATCAACAGCTTGGTGCAGGAGTTGAGGTCAGCGTTAGTTGTTTATTTTTTTCCTGTTGTTTAATTTAATTAAGAAAGAGAACAACACTATTAACACTACCATGATTAAGCTCAACCATTCCAATTAGTTGATCTGGAAACTGAAGATGGAAAATATTCTTTATTGTAAAGATCTTCATGATCTCGTTGAGGGGGATAGTGCCCGACCAAAAGATATGCAAGATGCTCAATGGAATAAGTTACATAGAAAAGCGATTGGTCACATCAGGCAGTAGGTTGATAATAGTATATTTCATCACGTGTGTAATGAAATCAATGCGAATACCATTTGGAAAAAGTTAGAAGTAATGTATGATAAAAGGACCATAGTGAGCAAAATCTTTTTAATTAGAAAACTTGTGAATATGAAATTCAAGGATGGTGGTTAAATCGAATATCACATCAATGAGTTCCAAAGTATGGTAAATCAGTTAGCCACTATGAAAATGGTCCTTGATGATGAGATGCAAGCTTTGTTGCTTTTAAGTGCTTTGCCAGATACATGGGAGACATTAGTTGTTTCCGTGAGTAACTCTACTCCAGATGGTGTGTTGTCCATGAGTCAGGTTACGAGTAGTCTACGGAATGAAGAAACTAGAAGGAAATCTACAGGGACAAGTAACGCACAGGCCTTTGTTACTAAGAATGGGGGGAGGAGTAAGAGTAGATGACCAAAGGGGGGTCGTAGCAAGTCTAGAGGTGAATCACAGGTTCAGTCTAGTGGTGAATTACAGAAAAAAAAAGTCTGTAAAATGCTTTTTCTGTGGCAAGATGGGCCACATCAGGAAAAATTGCTTTGTCTTGAAGGAACAGAAAGGATCCAATAATGAGAAAAAGAATGACAGTGATAACACTATAGCTACTTTGGTAGAGAATGTAGTGGTGCTCACCGGCGATGATAAAGGTGTTTGAGTGTTGTAGATAGTCAAGTTGAGTGGGTTGTTTACACAACAACATCCTACTCTACCACTCCTTGTAAGGAGATGTTCACGAAGTACAAAGCAGGTGACTTAGTACTGCGAAGATGGGCAACACGAGTCATTTAGAGATTGTTGGTATCGGTGATGTCTGCATTAAAACCGATATTGATTGCACAATGATGCTAAAAGGTGTAACATGGTCCTGATTTACGGTTGAATCTAATTTTTGGGACTGTATTGGATCGTACAGGTTATGAGAATTACTTCGGAAATGGCAGATGGAAGCTCACTAAAAGGTTTCTTGTTATTGCAAGAGGAAAAGCAGGTAATACGCTTTATAAAACATAAGTAAAGTTGTGCAAAGGTTTGTTGAATGTAGTTCAAAACAGTTTCTCTTTGAATCTATGGCATAAGAGGCTTGGTCATATGAGTGAGAAAGGCCTGCAGATGTTGGCAAAAAAGGATTTAATTCTTTGCTCCAATGGTATATCCCTCGACCCTTGTGATTATTGTTTGTATGGCAAACAGTATAGGGTTGCTTTCTCTTCAACATCAAAATTGAAATCAAATGTATTAGATTGGTATATTTTGATGTTTGTGGTCCCATAGAGGTAGAATCATTGGATGGCAATAAGTTCTTTGTCACACTCATTAATGATGTATTTAGGAAAGTCTGGGTTTATCTGTTAAAACCAAAGGATCAAGTGTTCTAAATTTTTCAACAGTTTCATGTTAAGGTTGAAAAAGAAATAGGTAAACTCTTAAAATGTCTCCGCACATATAATGGGAGTGAGTACACATCCAACCAGTCCAAAAGCTATTACTTGAAGCATGGCATTCAACATGAAAAGATAGTTCCTGGTACTCCATAGTACAATGGTGTGGCAGAGAGAATGAACCGCACTATTCTTGAGAAGATGAGATGCATAATGAGATTAGCACGTTTGTTTAAATCATTTTGGGGGGAAGCCGTTCTGACTGCCGGTTATTTGATTAACAGATATTTCTCAATTCCTTTGAATTATGATCTTCCAAAGAGAAGATGGACTGGTAAATATATTTCCTATTCACACTTGAAGGTGTTTAGGTGTAAGGCGTTTGCATATATACCAAAGGAGCAGCATTCCAAGTTGGATGATAAGGCAGTGAGTTGCATCTTTCTTGACTATGGTAGAGATGAGTTTGGCTACAGGTTATGTGATTCAGAAAAGAGGAAAATTATTAGAAATAGGGATATGGTTTTCCATGAAAACCAATTCTTTGGAGATGTTGAGAATATTAATAAGTCTTCTGAGACAGTTGATGGAGTGGTTGATCTCACACTGACTCCTTCTCCGGTGCAGACTACAGGTAGAGAAGGTGGACAAAATGATCTGAATCATAATGATGCACAGGGGTTGCTAGATGATGAGGGTGTTAAGCAAGGGAGCTGTAGTCTTCTTGGTTGGAAATCATGAAGCCTCAAGTTAGGAGGTCTACACAAGAGCGTCAACCATCAACTAAGTATCTTGCATTCGAATATGGTTTGTTTACTGATGAGGGGGAGCCAGAAAGCTTCTGAGAAGCAATGACTCATATTGATAAAGATGAGTGGATGAAGGCTATGTAGGATGAGATGAGTTCTTTAAAAAAGAACAAGACATATGAGCTGGTGTAACTTCCTAAAGATAGGAATGTTCTAAAAAACAAATGGGTGTTTAAGCTAAAAATGGATGAGAATGGAAAACTGATAAAGCACAAAGCACAGTTAGTGGTAAAAGGCTTCACACAGACGAAGGGTACCGACTTTAGTGATGTTTTCTCTTCAGTTGTGAAAATGACTTCTGTTAGAGTCATCTTGGGTTTAGCCGCCAGCATGGACCTTGAGCTTGAATAGATGACGTGAAGACCACGTTTTTTCACAGTGACTTGAAAAAAGAGATCTACATGACTCAACCAGATGGGTTTGAGGTAAAAGGAAAAGAATAGATGGTTTGCAAACTGAAGAAGAGTCTCTACGGGGTTAAATCAAGCACCGAGATAGTGGTACAAGAAGTTTGATTCAATCATATTGAGTCATGGGTACCCGAGGACAGTTGCAGATCATTGTATCTATGTTCGTCGATTTATCAATGGCAAGTTCATCATCCTTCTTTTATATGTAGATGATATGCTGATAATTGGACAGGATAGCAAGTTGATTGGCAAGTTAAAAGAGGAGATGTCAAAGTCGTTTGACATGAAAGACTTAGGTCCCGCATGAACGATATTGGGAATGTAAATACGTCGTGAAAGGAGTTCCAAGCAGCTATGGTTATCACAAGAGAACTATGTTGAACGAGTACTCGAACGGTTCAACATGAAGAATGCAAAGCCAGTTAGCATGCCTTTAACAAGTCAATTCAAACTAAGCAAGCGCTTGTGTCCTACTACAGATGATAAAAAAGAACGGATGGCATGTGTTCCTTACTCTTTTGCTGTGGGGAGTCTCATGTATGCCATGGTTTGTACACGGCCAGACATTGCTCATGCTATGAGTTTAGTGAATAGATTTCTCTCTAACGCTGGAAAAGAGCATTAGGAAGCAGTGGAGTAGATCTTTAGGTATTTGAGAGGTATTTCCAAAGTGTGCTTGTATTTCGGAGGCTCAAAACTAGTGGTGGAAGGTTATACTGATGCTGATTTTGCAGGTGATTTTAATAGTCGGTTGTCGACTTTTGGTTATTTGTTTACTTTCGTAGAGGAAGCTATCTCCTGGTAATCGAAGTTGCAGAAGTATACAGCACAGTCTACAACCGAAGTGAAATACATAGCTGCTAATGAAGCAAGAAGAGAGATGCTTTGGTTGAAGAGATTCCTTCAAGAACTAGGTTTGAAGCAAGAAGAATATGTAGTTTACTATGATAGTTAGAGTACTATGAATTCCAGTGAGAATGCTATATATCATAGTCGCATGAAGCATATTGATATCAAGTACCATTGGATTCGTGAGGTGATCGAGAAGAACTTCATGAAGCTAGAAAAGATTTACTTAGACAAGAATCCCTCGAACATAATGACAAAAGTTGTATCTAAGGGAAAGCTGGAGTTGTGTTCAGAGTTGGCAGGGATGAACTCCCAGTAAGGGGTTCAGAGCGTTTTCCCCTGGTCTGGAGGGAGGATTGTTGGCCAAGTGGGTCCAGACTAATTAGGTTCAGTATCTTGGGTGGTTTCCTTAATTATATTAGGAATCTCCTATTGTTAAAACAATAATTTCTTAATAAGATTAAGACTTTTCTTTTTTCTAAGAATAGAGTTCTTGTTGGATAAGGAAATAATGATTATATATATGATGTAATCTGTAATTTTGGATAAAGGCTAAGATTCCAAGACTGTGATTTCACATATTATAGGAGAATCTAGTGGAAATTAGTTTCCCGTGGACGTAGATATATTTGCCGAACCACGTAAATCTCTTATCTTCTTGTGTGGTTGATTGTTGATCTTGGTTGCTTATGCACACATGCGCACAACAAAACGCAGCCCAGTCGACTGAATTAAACCCATTTAAAGATCTATTCAAACCAGTCGAGTTGAAACATCCTCTGTAACTTCTGCCCATACCCACTTAAATCCAATGCAACCCACCAATCCTCACTTTCATCTCTACCACCTTCCACCGCCCTCATCATAGGTAGGTCCCTTACCTCATCAACCAAACTCCAACCCATCTTAGACCCTTCACCCAACCAAGCCATCATGTCAATCCCTCAACTCTCATTCTTTGTGAACCCATCAGATCAACCCATCTTTATTCTCCGTCTCTTTCTTTCTACTCAAACAAAAAGCAATCATTTCCAACCAGTCGATCTAAGCAGACCTACAAAACTGATCCAAGCAGACCTACATTCTTGTCCATCTCAACCCCTTCTTCCTTATTTTTCTTATTCATGTATAAAGATAAGCGACGATATCGTTACTCCTCTAACCATTACAAAAAAATTGAAATATAGGCCCACAGGACTGCTGCTTTTCAATGAAATCTAATGTGTCTTTTCTTTTTTCTTTTCTCTGTTTTCATTTTTCCTCTTTTTCATTTTTGTTTTTTGTTTTTTTTTTTTTTGTGCAAGGGCTATTTATGGGGTTTGCACCACATGCCAAAGCACCCAGCGGGGCCCAACTTCTAATCCATTCAATTGGACCACACCTGATTGATGTGGACAAAGTGCAAGGTCATCGATTGCAATTTTACACAGTGAGTGGAGATCGTATCCACATAAAGCCCAAAAACTGTAGAAAACTTGTCCTAATTGAAAAATTAGTGTTATCCTGTTAAAAATCAATATAAAATAAATCAACTACTAAACTTAAATTACAAGTTTCAAATTAAAATTATAATCTCAAACAAAAACCCTAATTTAAGAATCCTAATTTAAAGATTGCCAAAACATAAAAGACATCAACCAACCAATTTCATAAAAGTAAATAAGCCATGCATTAAAATAAAAAAAACTAAAAAAAATATAGATTTTAAATTATCAATTTTTGAATCACAAACTCTATACTTATAGTCAAAGGACAACTTTAAACAATGCCAAGTATGGCCAGTCACCACATATAAATACAGTATATCAATCTAGTAAACTAAATTACTACGATTCATAAATCTTTGTTTAATTTGTTACACACATGTACGAAGGCATGAACAAAAATATAAAAAATGTCAAATTTCAAAAAAAAAACTCACTTTTACTCTAGTTAGATGAAACACCAAGCCAACAGAGTGCTTGCATTGCAGAACACATTATCTCTTGATTTTCACCAACATGCAATCAAGGAAAAAGATGGAATGGATGGATGATGGGGTGGATAAAGGAGGATCTAAAGAAGGGCTCGGCGGAACCCCACTTTAGTTAGATGGAAGGTGAAGATGTGATGGATGTGGAGAGACGTATGGGTCTATGGAGGTAGATGATAGTGAGGAGTATGGAATAGTGGAGAGGGAGTGGTGTGGTGTAGTGTAGGTTGAGTGGAGGCGGGGTTTGGGTACGGAATGATCAGGATGGCTTTTCATTGTGGACGTAGGGTATGTGGAGGGAATGAAGGGGTGAAGATGGGTATGGCATGGATTGTGGAGATGGGCCGTAGTGCCTTGATTTGATTATCTTTCCAACAGAGATCTCCTTCCCATCAAAGCTTTTCTTTTCGTTAAGTTTAAACAAGGAGCAACCATGAATCTTAGAACCTACTGTCCAATCTTATCGAATGACTGTATCACTCTTATTGCCTTTTCACGCCGTCCCATATCATCATGCTCGGCCCACTTTTGCATATTCTATTTTTCAATGTTGCATAATGAATGAATCTTCCTTTTCTTGAATTGTGACAAAGTGGGGCCCACAAAATCATCATGGCCGTTCTATGCCTTGTGTTGGGCTGGGTAGATGATACGTTTTGCCTGGGCTATGCAAAGGGGTACTTAGGAACGTTGGATGTGAATTGCACATGACCTGGGGTGCGCCTTGGTGTGATCATATATTCTATCTTGATCTTCCATTTTTCAGACTTGGAAGTGAATGGGGTTCACGATGTGCATGGCCATAGAGTTGATATGCCCATTTCTCCAATTTCGTTTCTTTTTCTTCATTGTGGGTCCCATGACAAATATTCTTACTTAAGAGCGGGTCCTGATGGGTCTTCAACTCCAATTAAGTTCCTTCAAATTTTGGGAATTAAAAGAAAAGACATTAATTAATGGACTTCATGAATTTATGCTTAAAACTGCAGAGAATTGATGATTTATTTTGAAATTTAGAAATTTGATGGAAAAAATATATAAATCATGAGTTTGTGTTTAAATTAATTTATCTTACCTAAATGAGTCCATAAATTAATATAAAATCATGCTATGAATGTGTCATTTGATGGACTCTTCATCACTGATCCCAACTTTGACAACCATCCAATTAGATTAGACCGTTGGATCGACTTGCATTTATTTTGGATGGTAAAAACTTATCGGCTATTGATCAAATGGTTTTGATAATGATTTGAACGTCAGTCACCATACTTGGGTAGGTAGGTGGAGATCTTTTGATCTCCTCCCATCGCATCCCCAAGTGGGGACCCTAGTGGGCCCCACTAAGAAGTGGTTCGCACCCTTTCTGGACGGAGGGCTCCCCCCATATATTACTTTTAAAGCCTATGATACTCATAACGTAATTGATTGTAACTGTTACTCTTGCCCAGTGGACAGGAAATCTACAGCGACTCACAGAGCACGAGTTATAAAAATAATAGTAGCTGAAGCAGAAATGGGTTGTTATTTCAATTAATTTTAGGTCGACGATAAACTCTTGCAAACTTTTTTTTTCCTCATTACTAACCCTAAGATCCTTGATCAGTTATGTTAGACAAAAAATCATAACAAAAACTTACAAACTAGACGCAATAGGATTATTGTAATTTGATCTGTCGACTTTATTTACCTACCCCATCCGCTCATGAATAGTTCTTTTATTTTGGTAATCCAATCCACGCGGCTGGCACCCAATAGAAAGCCCATATGAAAGAGACGGTATACCTAGGATTTGGTGACTGGTGAAATGGCCGGTTACATTTGATATCTGGGTAGTAATGGTGAGTAGATATTGAGGCACTCCCTTGTCATATAAATAGGTAGGGGTTAATAAGGGTTGTCATTAGGCTTGGCCTGGTGATACCCAAGCCTGCCCCGGGCTTTACCCAATGGATTTTTTTCCTGGTGGGCCGGGTGGGTCAAGCTTTGTTTGAAAAGTCTAAGTGCAACCCCGGCCATCGCGCTTTTGTTCAGGCAGGGGGGCAGGGTTTTTTCTATACCTTTTTATCGTTTAATAATATTATTTTAAAGTAAATGCATTATGCATGAGTAAAAGTACAAATAACTATCTATTATAGGGATTGATGGATATGAATACAAGCAGTTAAATATATGAGTACAAAGTATAAATAATTACCATTGCTAGTTTACTATATGAATAGCTTGCGTGCGCGCAAGAGGACTGACGGGCTAAGCTGGTGTTAATTACTGACTTCTAGGAGCAATGGTGGGAGACTGGAGGCTCGTTTAAGGGGCGTCTGGGTATTCATTTATTTTTCGAAAAAGGACGAGTGGGTACTTATGAGAGGGGAAAAAACAAAAAAGAAGCTCTGTTTGACGTTATTGGCAGTGCCTACATGTGCGTGGTTTTGAGAGTGAGTCAGGTCTGTATATGCAGGTTTGAGGCACCTGGATTAGGATGCCCGCTTGGATGAGGATAGCTGGCTGTTCACGGACTGCACGCCCTATATTTTTTTAGGTGGTGTCAAACTCTGAAAGAAAATGTCTTCAACTCTTCATGAACTAAACCAAACTGGCCGTTGGATTAGTGAGATGGACGGTTACATGCAACGACTTGCTTGACGGAATTAATAAAAGCGGTTGGGGGAAATCAATAAAAGTACAGCCAGAAGCGGCTTCCGTACGGCAGGGGGAAACGACCATAAATGTGGGCCCTTTGTGCCTCCTCAGTAGTAGCAGGATACAATTTTATGAAACCAGAGGATTTTACGAAAAATTTAGAAATCCTTTTTGATTTAAAAAGGATCTAAAAATCATGTTTCCACGGTAATGGTCTCCAAGATATTTTTTTATTTACTTTTTTATATATAAGGTAAGCAGAAGTATTGCCACCCCTCCATATATGAACAAAAATATCCCAACTTATTATTATTATTTTTAAAATTGTGATGAATGAACATTGATTGATATTACATAATACTATGCTAATACAGGTGCCATTACATTAAATATGAATATCTCATATTATATGTATATACTAGGTTTACGCGCTTGTTAGAAGTGATACTATCATTTTAAAGACTCATGTATCAATATTTAAATATACGTATGATATTATTAAGTCCAATACCACTGAATCTTAAATAAATAGGAGAATATTTTGTGAAATTTTGGATATTAAAAATCCTATAGTAGAATGAAGTAATGTGGGACAAGCATGAGATCCACTTCAATCTAACAAAGAAGGAAGCAAAAACATATTATTATTCTAGAAACCCAAACACCCTCTGCCATATTCCATCGTAGTCCCCAACTCTCATCAAACGGCAGTATCTCTCTCTTACCTACATCAACGTCATCCCTTCATCATACGGCAGCTCTACACGCACACACACACTCACTCTCTCTCTCTCTCTCTCTCTCTCTCTCTCTCTCTCTCTCTCTCTCTCAAGTCTCACCTGAGCCACCTGCGCAGGTCGCTAGTGGACGATGGCGACACTTCTCCTGCAATGCCGTTCGTACACCAAGACGACTGCTGCTCCACCATCCCATTCCCATGCACGCTTTTAAAGCTCAGCCTCTCTCCTCCGCACCCCTCCGGAGCCGGGAACGACAGCCGCTTCCTGGCCGTCCCTGGCCTCTCCCTCTCCGGCGTCGATGGCCTCTGCTTCGGCGCGCTCTGCGACCTCACCCGTGCCTTCGCCGACTCGGTCGCCGCCATGTAGTTCGGCACTGCCCCTCCGCCTGCTGCTGACATCCCGTGCTGGCGGAAACCGCTGCTGTAGTAGTAAGCAGAGCTGGGCGTGTGGACTGCCGGAGAGATCGAGATCTTCTCTTCCCTAGAGAGGCGGGGGCTCCCCGACCGGACGTGTATCGGCCGGGTCTTTGCCGGAGAGGGGGTGATCGGAGACTGGTGGAGAGAGGAGGAGTAGTGTTGTCCTTTGTGGAGTGGGGATGAGATGGAATACGAGCTCTGGTGTTGAGGGATTAATCTTCTCATGTTGGTCGTTGAGTAAGAGAAGGGACGAGCAGTGTCCATTTCGACTGTTTTGATCGAGTCCCTTTGATCCGTTGATGCTCTTCCCCTGCTCTCCCATCCTCTCGTTGCCATCCAACGATCGAACCACTTTGGTCTGTCTTCCGTGTCAGAGTCATCCATGGCTGATGGGTTCCTTCCAGATCTCCATATCTTCAATTGGCTCGCAAAGAAATCGATGAATTAGCCTCAGAATCGATAGAAATCAAAAGGGTGATTAGAAAGAGTAAAAGAAGAGAACCTGATGAGAGAATGCGTATGCAAGCGCCTTTTCTCTTTTTAAAGCTGCTTCCTTTCTGTTCTGCAGCATGGCTTGGATTTCCTCAATCGTGTGTGGACGGTCGTCCCAATCATCTGCAATGCTACTCCCATCTCTCGACTGAAAGAAATAAAGATAGAAATTGCATTAAACAAACATTAAAGAAGAAGAGCTCATCAGCTAAGAAGATGAGCAAATGAAAGTAGTACTACTACTTACAATGGATTTCCTCTCTGCCATTTCCTGAAGACATCTCGATTGCCAGAAGCTATTGTTATCGCTGAAAGAGGACTTGCTGCTGCCTTCGATTGAGACCCTTAAACGTTGATCTCGAACCCGAGCCTGCACTCGAACGAGAGCTTGCATGCATCTGAGGGTCATATTCGCCTGTTTTCTAACGTTGTGTCCTCTCACCAAAGCTTGCAGCTTTACGAGCCCTCTAAGCGCACGAAGAGCTCTCCTCGCCTTAACAACCGCACAAAAGTTAGGATGAAGAGCGCCCAAAAAAGATTTGAAAAGAAAACAAGACCCAGATTTACCAAATAGCCTCTGAAAGCCGTCTGAATAACAATGGCAGCGTAGTGCTCGTGCTCTCTAACGAAATTCGAAGGCCTGGTGAGCCGAACAACCTCCACAGCTGCTTGTGCCGTCGCAACCGCCGCCTCCGCAGCGGCCGCTGTAGCTACGGCCACCGCGATCGCGTGCCGCTGGTCAGCAGCGGCCGCTGCAGAGACCCGACTAGCCGTGGGCTTGAAGTCCCCTTGCTGCAGCGTTTCCTGCTGCGAGTGTTTCCGAAAGATCCATCTCTTTTTCTCCCTCTTCTGCACAAACAGCCCCAAATGACAAAAACCCAACAACAAATCCTCATTTAAACAGCAAATAGGAAATTCAAGTTCAACGAAAGTTCTTACCTTTTCCTCATCTTCCACCTCCTTCTCTTCTCTCCTCTTGCTGCTCTTCTTATCATTCTCCTTAGAAGGAGATCTGAAAGCCCTTTTGACCGCTGTCAACCATGACGTTCCTCCCTTCTTTCCCATCTGAGATGCAGTTGCATTTACAGCAGAAGCGAGAGAAGAAGACGGTATAGAAAGAAGAGAAAGAAAGGCAGCTCTTTTATTGGATTTCCTTGAGCTCTTTAATTACAGGTAGATACCGAGCTCCAATACATTGGCAGAAGCAGCGTGCTGTAATTTTCTGGCGTGAAAAAACTAAAAGCTTGTCAGAAACGAGAGAGAGAAGGAAATTGAGAGAGAGAGAGAGAGAGAGAGGACGTTTGTAACATAAAATTCAAAAACAAACGAGAGCAGAGTAGTAGTGAGAGAGAGAGAGAGAGAGAGAGAGAGAGAGAGAGAGAGAACATCTCGATAGTGGCGAAAGTGGAACAATCGAGTTGTGCGCACGCTGCCTTTGCAGAAACCATGGCGACTTTATTATTTGGCTTTTGGGTGCACCTTTGCTTCCGTTTTTTAATCTTCTTCGGTGCGAAACAACGGTCACAGACTCATGTGCTTAATGATTTTCGAGCACAGCAAGTGAAAGACAGAGTAATGGACAGAGGAGGTGAAAGAGCATGCATTTACATGGATTGGAGTGTGTTTTTTGTTTAATCAATGCTTGTGTTTATGGGGATTCCGTTTTGGGAAGGGAAAACGGGACGTGGCTCGTTTGATTCTTCGGTTTTGCAGAGTTCTGGTCAAAGTCGTCCCTTGTTCAATTGACTTGGACTCTGTCGTTTGCTGAGAGGGGATGGGTTTGGATTGGAGTGTTCTTACTACTACTGGTACTGGTACAGTTACTGTCGTCATTGCTTGAATGTGACAACTGTGTGTGTTGATATGAATAACTCAGATCGAATATGGGAAAATCTTGGCCGTTTGAGTATGTAGTTCAAAATTAGCAGCCAAAATTGGGTCTTGGTGCAGAGTTTATGGAAAGTAGACTGTGCTACCGAAAGGTTTTCGATTTTCAATGTGGTACGCCTCTATTCACCGCACTATGAAAGGTTTTTGATGAGAGATTCTTTAAAATGGATTAATGTTAATCTTAATAATATGTATGCAAACAATCAACTATGCAGTGAAAATAAAAAATCAAACCACAAGCACACACCATAAGAAGACACAGATTTTACGTGGAAATCCAAACCGGGAAAAAGCTCCGATAAAAAATCAAGCACTATGAATTATACTACAGTTACAAGAGAATACTCACAACCCTTATCCAGTTGCTTCTCAACCTAAGGATCTTGTGATTTCCTTGCACAGCTCCCTACTGCAACGACCTCCTGCCATTCTCTGTGACAGATCCAAAACACCTAGACGCATTTTAGATGTCGTACTTGACTCCCCAAAGCAATCTTCTACACTCAGAGAAGTAGAAGACAATGATTTCTAGAGCAGAACTTCAGCCTTCAACTCTCCAATGGAAGAACTCTAGAGAAGGTGATCTCCAACAAGCAATTTTCTTCTTAGAACATTGAGATCTATATTTCCCTCTTAGGGTTAAGAGAGAACCCTCTTTTATAGCTCCTGATACGTGCTTCATAAGTATAATACGATTAGGAAAGGAGTTAGCATCAAACAGGTAAGTTTCCTTTCAATTCGGGCTGAAAAATCGCAAGTTAACGCATTTTCTGCACTTGCCCAGTCGGTCGGATGAATTGCCCGATCTGTCGGATTAAGGTTCTGCTCAAGTGAAAATTTCAGCATTTTCCTGCAAATTGCCGGAGGCCATAACTTTCTCGTTGCAGCTCCGATTGAGGCAATCTCAGGCTCTATAGAATTCTCTCGAAACGAGCTTTCCAATGGTAGGTCATATGCCTATATCTGACGTTCGGTTTGTGAGATATGACCTTTTTTAATCTATATTGTCCGTAGAAAACCACTTCAATTTGTTGCTTTTTCTTCTATTTCTTCACTTCAGTGCATCCGGCGACTCAAACCATTGTCTATACTCAAAGATATATAAAATGCAACACTAATGGACTCAAGTTTTGTCCAACCCATGAATTTGCTAACACAAAAATACTTACACACTAAAAATCTTACATGCATGTTTACATCAATTTCAGGATGAGAATTACTGGATAAACACTAATTTTATTTTTTTACACATAAGAAAAAATAAAAAAAATTTTCAAAAATGCCCCCATCTCTCTATCCCTTCCTCACTCCTCTCTCCTCCCCTCTGCTGCCCTTTCTCTCTAGTCGCCTAGAGGGGGGCCCTCCCTCTTCCTTTCCTTTTTCCTCTTCCTCTTCCGCTCCTCTCCGTCCCTCTTCCTCCTCCTCTTCCTCTCCTCTCCCACCTCCTTCCTCTCCCTCCTCCCACCCTTTTCCTCTCCTCTCCTCTCCCTCCCTGTTCCTCTCCCTTTTCCTCTTCTCATCTCCTTGCGCTCCACGTTCTCCCTGAGCTGGACCAGCGAGTGCCTGGTCGAGTGCGATCTCAAGACTACAATGATTTCGACTGGATCGGCCAGTTCAAGATCGAGAACAGCATCCGGATCGGGTCAATCACATGCGGCTGCGGCTGTGCCTGCTCCGGCGAATCCACCACGATCGCAATGTGATCGGACGACATCTCCGCCTCTCCGGCCAAGACCACGGTCTCTGCACAGAGATCCCTATGCAAGGAACGAGAGAAAGGTAGGAAGGGAGGAAAGAGGGATGGAGAAGGAAAGAGAGAGAGAATAAAGAGAGGAAGAAGGAGAAGAAGAGGGAGAGAGAGGGAGGGGAGGGAGAGGAAAACCTTGTTGGCTGGAGCTCGTCGCTGCCTGGAGGGAAAAGGGAAGAAAGAGGAGGGAGGGAGGGAGAAGTGTGTAGGGGAGAGAAGGGTATTTTGGGGATTTAAGATTTTTCTTTTCATGTGTGATGAGTGAAAAAAATTGTTTTCAAATAACAGCCTTCTTTAGGATTTTGTGTCTAGTTTTATGTCCCAAATTAAGATGCTCTACTTTTGTAAAGGTGCTAAAACTTTTTGACCCATCGGATTTGGGTCCAAACCCAAAACCCCTAAAAATGTAATGTTGGGTCTACTTTCATAAGCCACATAAAAATCCCGGTTTCATCCTTAGAACCTATATGAAAGTCCTGAGATTTTCGAAAAACCCAACTAGCAGTTTGTGTCCATCCCCTTCAAACCAAAATTCTAGGTCTTTCACTGCCATTCTTAATATTTAACATTTTCTTTGAGTTCATCTCATGCACCCTAATTTTATATTTCATTTCTTTTAGAATTTCTCATAGGATACATAGTGTATCTATGGATTCAAATATATAGTTATCGTAGGGAATCAAATTATAGATTCATCACTAAAAATGGCCTCCAACTGCAATTTTTTTTACCACTGCAAAAGCTAACCCTCTAATGGTCCATTTTTTTTATATTACTCAGATAGTATGGTCCTATTTGGCATCATTCTGGTGCTATTTTCAATTTTATGCTCAGATTTGATTGTGCTAGGTTGTGCCGAGATTAAATTTTGTAGAACTTCTTTGGAAATATTATAGTACAATACTTTGCTAAGAATATGCCATACGAAACTTATTGGGTAACAGTGTAAAAAATTTTCTCCAATGATCAGAAACAAGAGAATCATAAGATGTAAAATGTGGAACTCTCCTTTTAATGTTTGTGGCATTTTATTATTGGCATATATGGAACCTACTGTAGAAGTTATAATGTCTATATTCACAAGATTTATAAGGTGAACCTACCTTTATAAGAATTATAATATGGGCCTACATTAATAAGATTTATAATGTAGGTCCACTATTTGTGGTTGCGACTACTGAACGTATATTTAGAAATTACAAAGTGGGGCCATATATTTTGTGATTTTGTATATATAACTCATATTTAGAAATTACAATGTCATGCCTACCTTTAGAAGTTATAATAGATTATAATATGGGACTATCCTGTTGTTGATTGTGAACATGAGACTCACTTTAAAAATTACAATGTGGCTCCACCCTTTTTGATTTTTTTTTGAAAGCTTAAATATTTTTTCGAAAGATTATATGTATATTTTGAAGGATAAAATATTTTTTTGAAATATTAATATTCTTTTGAAAGATTAAATATATTTTTTGAAAAATAAAGTACTTTTTGACAGATTAGATTTTGTTAAAAAAATATTATTTTTTTGAAAGATTAAATAAATTTTTGAAAGATTAAAATTTATTTAAAAGATTAAATGTATATTTTTTGAAATATTTTGAAAGATAATATTGTTTTGACCATATAACCCACATTTAAAATTAGAACATATGGCTTACACTCAAAGATTTATAATAAGGTCCCACCATTATAAAAAAATAGGAATTATAATATGGGCCCATCTTTTGTGATTGTTAACATATAACTTATTTTAAAAATTAGATAGTAGAGTCACTTGAGACAAGTAGGAAATAATTGTACCAGCAAATTATTTTTTAAAAAAGACATAGTTTTCTTGTTTCGAGTTTCTTATACCAGCAGATTACGATTTTGAGATTCCTTCAGATAAGACAAAAATTAGGAATAATGATTTATATATATCAAACATGTTTTCTATAAGCTGATCACGTGGAAATATGGGAACATCCAAATGGCACATGCCAAACGCACCCTCAAGTTCTCATCAATGTGTACTTTAAAAGTATAGAACTACTTACAAAATGCAATATTTCTTGTGGGCCCCTTCCCTCAAAGCATTGTTTTTGGTTTTTTTTTTTTTTTTTTTTTTTGTGGGGTTTTTGTTTGTTGGGGGGGGGGGGGGGGGGGGGGGTGTGGGGTGTGTGTAACTCAGCCAAGGAGGTTTGACCACATAGAGAGTTTGTATATATGGGAAGAAAACATTGTTGAGGACATAGGAGTTATACTGCAAAGTCACTAAAATCCCATAATTCTAAAGTTATCAAATGCTTACTGCGATCTGGGGATACTTAATTTTGGCTTTTGAAAATGTTTGAATTTCTAAACTCTTTCTTATGGGACCTTCAACATTGTTGAACAATTGTCAAATTTCCTAAGAAGGAAATAGACTACAGAGGATTTGACAAACCATTTATGACATCATCCAGTAGTGTAGTGGCAGTGTGGCCTCTGCAGGGCTACCTGCCCTTGCTCGTCCAAGATGGGGAGAGAGATGGAGAAGTAGTTGAGAGTATAAGGTCAATCAAATTAAATTAGAGTCGCCTGTTCATAATTAAGGAAATCCTATGGCCATGCCAATAAATTAACTAGTGGGAATGCTGTTGGAAAAACTACTTACAAAGAATGTGCAATTATAAAAATAAATAAATAATTAGAATAAATAATTAGTAAATAAAAGTGAATGTGAAGAACAATACTTTGCATAATGTAAATGTGACAAATTGAATAAGAAAGCAATAAAAATAATGGACAAAGCATACCAATTAAGATGCTTTCTTTCTTTTTTTTTTGATATCCTAGCCTTTGGGGTGTTGGGACCCCTAACCGTCTGGTAAGGGAGCTTTAAAGTGAGGGAAGAAGACCTAGGATGAGGTAACTAGTCCTCACTTAGAAAATTTTTTTGCAAGGTTTGAACCCTTGCTAGACTGATAGGAGCCAAACCTCTTAGGGGTAAGAGGTAGTTCTTATTTAAGATGCATTTTTAAAATCAGCAATTTTCTATATGAAGGTAGTTTTGATGAAAATTTGTCTCCAGGACTTAATGTGTAAGTCCGATTTAAAGTTTGCACACTAGAATTAGAAATATGGAGTTACCCTTGAAAATCAGAAAATAATGATAATCTTTGTAATTTTTAATGTCATATTAGAAATATAAAAAAGGATATTAATATATAGAGTTGGAAAGCACCCTTTAGCATTAGGTCACATCCACTTATGTGGGCCCAAGAGAACATCACATCCAAGGGGAACAATAATGTGTTGGGAAAGGCAAAAAATTTAAAATATTTGAATGGATACATTTAAGTCTCAAGTCTTGAGATTTATTTATTATTATTTCAATTGCTGGTTTTTGGAAAATACCCAGCACATGCTTATAAATTTTCTAAAAACACTAAACCTAGATGTTGTCATGGAGTTTGCTTGAGAATAAATCTCATTCCAACAGGATGTAAGCCACACTGAAAGATATCACATGTACATCCTAACCCAACAGACCCTGGAACTGCAAGGGCTTAACTTTGGTTGGACTCCTGTGATTGCTCCTCATCCATGCAGCGAAAAAAAACAGATTCATGCACCAAGGTCTGTATTATTGTCTGGCAACGTTAACTGCACTGTCGTACCGATTAGCGAAGTATTTGAAAGTTGGTGTGACAAGAAATCCAGTCTCAAATCATCACCACGGAGAAGAATGATAAGGCTTCTGGTTGTTGATGGTATCATAACAGAGATTGGGGTAGCAAACGGGTTGTGGGCCGGGCTAATGATATCTTAGTCTGAGCCATAAAGCACTGGGGCCTAGTATATAGGTATGGACAAGCCAGTGGACCCAGGGGCTAGGTCCATTCACAGCCTGTAACATATGACAGGTGGGATTGACTACGGATAAGCCCTTTCGCAGGTCAGGTTCGGTTCCAGTCCAAGCCACTTTCATGAGGTCGTGATGGAGACGAGTGGGTAAACATTTGAGAACTTCGTTCAACAGGGGCAAGGAACTGGGGCCACTTGTGTTGCAAGACAACCGCACTACCTTGACCATATCACCATCTCACAGCTGCACCATCGAGCCCTTCTTTTGAACCCCTTGTTTGCTTCAGTGCCCATCTCCTTCGATGATTGCAGCCTTTTGTAATAGGTTTTTTTTATTAATAAGGGTTTTGTAATGGATTTGGTCGTTGTCTTTCTTCACCGTTGTTTGGTTGCAACCAAAATTAATTTGAAAACGTCAGACACGTATATTACACATGAACGCCAATGATTTTGATGGGTTCAGTTTTGATTTTGATCCATCCGATTTCGATTTTGACTATTCCCCATTTTTTGTTACTTCGTATGGATCCCATGTTTTATTTGCAATTCCTTTCTACTTCCACGGCCGCTGAGACATTTGTTAAGACAAAGGGTGCGTTTGTGCCAAATCATTTTCAGCAGGAAGCAGCCCCAGCTAGCATTTGGTGCGGCAACCATTGTAGCAGAAAAAGCTCATGTTTTATGTGGTTTTCTTCGACGGAGTAGACCCGGAGATCCCACCCAACTTGGCAGGAAAGCAAGAACCTCGGAAGAGGAAACCAAAAGTTGATTTCCTCTTCCTTGGACCGCACCAAACGCACCCTTAATCGAACCTGCAAGCCAATCAAAATTTGATTTTGACTGCATTCACGATTTTGACTTTCTTATGGTGGTTTTGACCATCTCAATTAATGTAAATATAACTTTCAATGAGGTCGACAAAGCCCACATCGTATTTGTAATTTTGAACGTCATTGGGGCCCACTGTCAATCACCCATTTAAAAGCATGCCCAAGTACAATCTGCAACGGTAGACATCTCTTAATTCTATTGCAGATATCGTTTTTCCTTCTTTTATATTTTCTGAATCCATTATTATTGAGAGCTGAAAAAAAAAAAACCCTTACCAATGATAAGTGTGCGCACCTCGGCGTGGGGTCCCATCGTGAACTAAAACTAGGAGGATCAAAGATCTCCTTGGGCCCCACTTTATGGAAAAATTAGCCCCACCTCTCACGTTTATCATCTTCATCTGGGTCCTACAAGTTTATCAATATATAGTCCATTTGGATATTTTAGCGGTGGATGAAATTCAAGGGGGATATATGTGTGTGGTCCATTTGGATGGACCAACATGTGGCCCCAACTAAGGGTGTTCATGGGCTAGGTCAGGCCAAGCAAAGGCATATCTAGGCCTAGGCCGACTTTAAAACCATTGGCTTGAGCCCGGTCTAATCCCAACACGGGCCATAAAAATCAAGCCCTAGCCAGCCCATTTAATCAATAGGACCGGGCCAAATCGGGCTTTTTATCAATTTTGTGGCTATTTTAATACTTGTTTCTACTAATTAAATTAAATTCCATGCATTCCTTACATGGGCTTCTCCGGGCCTTAGGCTTTGGGCTTTACATCAATTAATCTCATCCGAACCAATTTTTAAATGGGCCCCAATTGCATATTAGGTGGGCTGGGCCCAGATTGGTTGGTATTGCCCATGAGCACCCGTAGGCCCAACCCCAGTGCGCATTGCATATATATATCGGAGCTACATTAGAGTCAGGTACCAAGTACACGTATTAGAGGCCCCATTCGTCACGCTCAAATGGTGTCCTTATCTTCTGAGTTATGAGGATATTCAACTGTCGTCTAATCCAATGTTGTCCACCATTAAAAGCCATTCTTTTGTAGAGAGAGAGAGAGAGAGAGAGAGAGAGAGAGAGAGAGAGCATACTGGGGGTGCATCCTGAGACTCATTCACTCAAGATTATGATTAGCCTAAACGATGGTGCAGCCTATGAGGATCAATCAAAGTCTGGGCCCAAGATTTCTCGCTGACCTCTTGGCTTGTAATATATATGCAGATAGAGATATTATTAATCATAATTGCCTTCTTTTCCATGAAGCAAATGCCCATCTAACCTTGAGAGATTCCATTTCTTTCAAGCTGTGTTCATAGTTGTGAAATTCATTTTGTCTTAGGTGAAATTTTTGAAAAATTTCATTTCAGTCTACATACTTAAACAAAGACCGAAGCGAAACAACCATACACAATTCCTCAGTTAAGATTTCAGTTAATTTTGGTGGATTTCAATTCAAAATGATTTTAAAAAGGACTTTCTGATTCTTTTTCTTCTTAAAAGCCCCAACCCCTACCCTAAGCCCTATTTTAACAACAAGAACAACAATAACAGTAATAATAAGAAAAAGAAAAAAAATATTTCACTTAAAATAAATTTTCTAATAAAATCACTTAAAATAAATTCACAATCAAATTTCTACATTTATATACATATTTTTAAATTTAATTTTTTCTGTAACATAAGTTTGAAAAGTTTTACCGAAATTTTCAAATGAGCCGGGATTTCTCGTTCGTAGGAAACTCAGACGACATCAGAAATGAAATTCACAACTATAGTTGTGTCCCTTTGAAGTGTGGGTGGGTCCGTGGTCTATTTTGCTTTTTCTCTTTGTGCTTCTCTCTTTTGCCTTTGTTTTCATGGTTCCTTAATTTAGTTAAAGTCATTCAAAGATGATGCCACATATATAAAAGTTAGGCCCCACTTCTGGTTTTACAACATGATTATCCCATTTTCTGCCATTGACATTATCCAAATCTATCATCCTAAACAACTTATAAGTTCCATCCATACGATATTATAAACGGGCTGACCCAACTACCCTGAGTAGTGCCAATTCAGAACCGCTGTCAAGACCCACACCTAAAGGCCACAACCAAAGCCAAAACTACCCCACAACTACAAACAATTTATACAACCACCCAACAATTCGAGAGTTCAATATACAAGACTCATAAAAGAAAATTACTGATGGATAGGCATTACAACTTACAATAATCATCAATAACTAACCAAACCGCTAACTAGAGCTAAATGTCACGATCAGCTAGATTGCCCCACTTTTGTCAAAAAGGAGGCTTAATCATGGCTAAGATGGATCTTATGGGCCAGACCAATCTCATGACCCATGACCAAGGGCCCATTGTCTAGAAGTTTCTATAATTCTCTACAACTTTGGAATAATGTAAAAGCTTAGAGATATTTGTAAAGAATAGTGTAAAACATTTTAGAGAGAGTTCTAGAAGACTTTCAACCAATGTATAAATGACATGTGGCACATTCTAAGCTGCACTTTGTAAGGCCAAAGTGTATATAAAGGGGTGGCCTCCCTCATTTGTAAACACTAAGAGTTGTAAGAAGCTCTCTAGTTCTCTTAGTATTTTCCTAGTATTCTTTTCTTATGAGTGTGGTGTTAGCCTTATAGTCAGGTGAGTTCTAATTAGCTTGGGAGAAAAGGCTGACTCGCTAAGTGCAGGGGGCATTAGTCGAGTGCTGCATTGGCTATAAATCGTGGGTGACACGATCGGTCCATGACAAGTGGTGTCGGAGCAAGGTTGGTTCGTCACCCTTGAGGCAAGATCACAAGGAAGAAGTTGTAATGGCATCTCATGAAAGTGAAGTCACCGAGGTCCTTGGAAAGGGTGGAAAGAAGGGGAAGGGAACGCTAGATGCTTCCCGTGAGCCAAGTGGGGACTTGGACTTGGCCACTCTAGAAAAACGCCTAAGGTCCTTGGAGCGAAACTTTTTAGAGGTAGACAGTTGTGTAGAGTTGCTGGAAGGCTGTGTTAATACCCAAGAAGAAAGCCAGCAAGAGTTGGTATCTCAGGTGAATATGGTGAGCGAAGAGGTCGTTGACATCCATAAGATGCAACACGAAGAAGCTCGCGATGCTTTCCAAGTAATGACGGAAGAGGTCAAGGAAACCATTGCCTCCTTAGGGGCAGACCTGTTGGTGGATCTTCGTGCAAGAGACGATGATGTCAAGAATAGGCTGGCTGTGTTGGAGCGAGTAGTTGCCAATGGAGGCACTTCCGTTGAGGAGACCCATAAGGTATGGTTACCTGAACCCAAATGCTATTAAGGTGTTAGAGATGTTAAGGAAGTAGAAAATTTCTTGTGGCATATGGAACACTACTTTAGGGTTGCCAAAGTGGAGGATGAGGCAACCTAGGTGGAAATGGCCACCATGTATTTGGAGGATGATGCCATGTTGTGGTGGCATAGATAGCTCAATGATATGGAGAGGGGCCTTTGTACCATTGAGTCATGGGAAGATTTCAGGAAGGAACTGAAGTCTCAATTCCTACCTGAAAATGTGGACTACTTGGCTAGGAAGAATTTGATGAAGCTCAAACATGATGAATCAATTCGGGAATATGTGAAGAAGTTCACCCATTGCATGTTGGATATCAGCAATATGATGGATGAGGATCGGTTGTTCTTTTTCATGAATGGATTGCAACCATGAGCCGAACAAGAGCTTCAAAGGAGGAATGTACAAGACCTAGCCACGGCCTTAGCCACAACAAAAAAATTAATGGAATTCTCTTAGAAGGCAGATTCTAGGAAGCCAAAATCATCCAAACCCTATCAAGGCAAAGGTAGGGGAGATAAGAAGGGTGATTCAGAGGATGGTGGGAAAAAGCCCTTCTTTTCACATAAGGGCCAAGATAAACTCGTTGGGACTGGGAAGTCTAATCAAATCCAGTGCTACATTTGTGGGGGTCTTGGACACAAGTTGTTTGAGTGTCCAAAAAGATGCACTCTTAATGCCTTGTTGAAAGGAAAAGAGGACCCAGCCTTTAGTGGTAAGGAAGGCACGGATGATCCTATGATGAGTGCCCTTACCATACTCAATGCGGTGAAGAAACAAGCAACTGCTTCCCCACCTATCAACAAAAGCCATATGTGTGTAAATGTGCATATCAACGACAAGGTCACCAAAGCATTGGTAAACACGGGAGCCACACATAATTTCCTTGCTGAAGATGAAGCATGAAAGTTGGGGCTAAAGTTAGAAAAGGACTCCAGCCGTATGAAGGCAGTAACTCTGAAGCTCGACCCATGAAAGGAGTTGCTAAAGGAGTAGAAATCCAAGTGGGGGATTGGAAGGGTACAACTAACTTCACTGTAGTCCCCTTGGATGATTTCAAAGTGGTGTTAGGGATGGAGTTTCTCAAGCCAACTAAGGCGGTGCCAATGTTACATTTGGACGCCGTTGGAATTATGAATAAGAATAAACCTTGTATGGTCCCAGCTATCAAGGCTAAGAGAGGTGGCCACACTATCAGCTCTGTAGTTGGCCAAAAGTGTCAGGAGGGGTAAAGACACCTACCTAGCGGCACTTGTGGAAGACAAGGATGTCACATGGGTAGATCTGCCAAAGGAGATTAATCAAGTCCTTGGAGAGTTCAAGGATGTGATGCCACTAGAGCTACCCAAAAGGCTTCCACCAAGAAGGGAGGTGGACCACAAGATAGAGTTGGAACCCAGTGCTATGCCACCAGCAATGAGTCCCTATTGGATGGCTCCTTCAGAGTTAGAATAGTTGAAAAAACAACTGTGGGAGTTACTTGATGTAGGGTTCATCCAACCCTCCAAAGCACCATATGGAGCACCGGTGTTGTTCCAAAAGAAACATGACGGTAGTCTTCGGCTATGTATCGACTATTGGGCGCTCAACAAGGTCACCATAAAAAATAAATACCCTATCCCTCTCATAGTAGATTTGTTTGATCAGCTTGGTGGAGCAAGGTATTTCTCTACATTGGATCTTCGGTCAGGGTATTATCAAGTCCGGAATGCCAAAGGAGATGAGCCAAAGACCACATGCGTGACACGCTATGGAGCTTATGAGTTCTTGGTCATGCCATTTGGCTTGACGAATGCACCAGCCACATTCTATATGCTTATGAATCAGATTTTCCATCCCTATTTGGACAAGTTAGTGGTGCTATAATTGGATGACATCGTGGTCTATAGCAAAACTTTAAAGGAACATAGGAAGCACCTCCGGATAGTTTTGCAGGTACTACGCTCTAACCAACTTTATGTTAAGAGGGAAAAGTGTTCATATGCCCAAGAAGAGGTGATGTTCTTAGGGCATAAGATAAAGGAATGCACCATTTGCATGGATGAAGGAAAAGTGAAGGCTATATGGGAGTGATGCCTTCCAACCAAGGTGACAGAATTGAGATCATTCCTTGGTCTGGTGAACTATTATAGAAGGTTCATACCAAGCTTTTTTAAGAGGGCATCACCCTTGACTGACTTACTTAAGAAGGGTCAAGCTTGGCATTGGAAGGATGAATGCCAAAGAGCTTTTGAGGATCTAAAGGAAGCAGTGATGATAGAACTAGTGTTGGCATTGCCAAATTACACCAAACCATTTTAAGTGCACACTGATGTCTCAGACTTTGCTATTGGAGGGGTACTCCTACAAGAAGGACCTCCCATAGCATATGAGAGCCGTAAGCTCAACGACACGGAGAGGAAATACTCCGTCCATGAGAAGGAAATGACCGCCATTGTGCATTGCTTACGGACATGGAGGCACTATCTACTTGAATCCCAATTTATTGTTCGGATGGACAATGTTGCCACAAGCTTCTTCCAAACTCAAAAGAAGTTAACACCAAAGCAGGCAAGGTGGCAAGACTTCTTAGTTGAGTTTGACATACCTATTAAGTACAAGCCAGGGTGCACTAACCAAGTGGTGGATGCATTGAGTAGAAAGGTGAAGCTTGTGGAGCTAAATACAATTGTCACCATTGAAAATCCCATGCTTGAGAAGATCAAGGAGGGCTTACCAAAAGATAATATGGCACAAAGCTTGTTGGAAGCTACTAAAGATAGAAGGACCAGGCGCTTCGGGGAGGAGGATGGCCTACTCTATGCTAAGGGGAACAAGTTCTATGTGCCTAAGTGGGGGAACACGCGAAGGGACCTCATAATAAAATGCCATGACACCCGATGGGTTGGTCATCCTGGATATAGGAGGACCCTCGCACTACTTAGTGCACAATTCTATTGGCCACAGATGAAGGACGATGTTGAGGGCTATGTGTGGACTTGCCTTGTGTGTCAACAAGACAAGGTGGAACACCAAAGACTGGCTAGTGAATTGGAACCATTGCCTATGCCCACATAACCGTGGAAAAGTATCTCCATGGACTTCATCTCGTGTTTACCCAAGGTGAATGGTTAGGTAGCATTATGGTTGTGGTGGATAGGTTCTCCAAATATGCTACCTTCATTGCCACACCAACAGACTGCACCACAGTCGATGTAGCCATTCTTTTCTTCTAGAACGTGGTGAAGTATTGGGGCTTGCCAGAAGTTATCATAAGCGATCAGGACCCTAGGTTCACAGGAAAGTTTTGGACAGAATTGTTCAAGTTACTAGGGTCCTACCTACACTTCTCCATAAGTTTTCATCCTCAAACCGATGGGCAGATTGAATGGACCAACGCACTCTTAGAGGAATACTTACGGCACTATGTCAACACAAACCAAAAGGATTGGGTAAATCATCTAGACGTGGCTCAATTTTGTTATAACCTTCAAAGAAATGAATCAACAGGTTGTAGCCCATTTGAGATTGCAACAGGGTAGCAACCCCTCACACCTCATATGGTCATAACCGGTTATACGGAGAGTAGCCAAGCTGCCTTTTCATTTGCAAAAGATTAGCATGAACAACGAGACGTCGCCAAGGCTTATTTGCACAAGGCCACCAAACGCATGAAGAAATGGGCATACAAGAAGAGAAGGCCGATGCACTACAACATGGGCGACAAGGTGATGATGAAACTACAACCTCAATAGTTTAAATTGTTCAGGAAAGTCCATAAGGGGTTTATACAAAGGTATGAGGGACCATTCACCATCATTAAAAAGGTGGGTAGTGTAGTATATAAGTTAGATCGTCCATCTAACTTTAAGATCCACCCAGTCTTACATGTAAATTGTCTTAAGCCATATCATGAAGACAAGGAAGACTTGTCAAGGATTAGCATCAATCGATCATCATCTACCATGTTGACATCGTTCGATAAAAAGGTGGAATGCATCCTTGACTATCGTAGAGTAAGTTGATGTGGTGTCCCTCCATATACCGAGTACTTAGTGAAATGGAAAGGCCAACACAACCATGAAGCAAGTTGGGAATGAGTGGACACTTTGTGGCAATTTGAGAAAGTCCTTAAAGACTATCATAAGGAGAACACCGCAACGAGGACATCTATGGATTATGTCACGACCTGAGCCCAGAAATCGGGGGTTAGCGAAAAGCTAAACCAGTGACACACGTACTCCCGTGCACGTGCATCCAAACCCAGTCCGCATCCAAACTCAGTCCAGATGCACACACACAAGGGATCTAACACGTGCGAACTAAGCGTACGCGGAAGCTGTACATATCATAGCAAGCAACAAAGGAAAATAGCGGAACCCAAAACAAATGCGGAACGGAAAAGTCAAAGCTAAATACCATACAATACTGGAAAACCAAATACAAGTCTGGGTACACGACAAAATTAAGATGTACAAATATACAGAGTACAAAGTCCGAAGTGCAAAATACAAAATCTCGAAACCAAACAACTAGGCCACTGATATGCATGCACGCACTCGGCATAGGTGATTAGGCCCACTCTGCCAAACCGGAGGGTGCCTCTAAACTCGGCCCTGCAGCCTCCTCGACCGCCGGGGAGCTGGGCAAGGGATCTGCGCCTGCAACACCACAGACAACACGGATGAATATAACGATCCAGCAAATACAAGTAACAGGGATGAAACACTCATAGTATCAAGGTGAATAATGACGGAATAGAAGTTACAGAGTTTCATCTTAGTATGCTAAGCAAATCGTGCATAGAAGTAAAGCATGATAAGTGAATCAAAACATAGAAATACTGAACTAGGTGGCTACTACGTTAACCATATTCTCTCCAATAGAGAGCAGAGCAGAGCAGATGAGAACACCACTGACCGGGCCAAGGGTACAAGTGGGTCTCGGTTTCCTGGGTTCCGGGGTCCCAAGACAAAGTGACACTGCAGTGATACAGAGATACAGAGAACTAAGCCAGAGGTAACCCCGTCGGGCATCCTAGGGCTGAGGCTGAGTAGAGCCAGACTAATACCAATCAAATCAAATCCAAAAGAAGGGAGATTATCCGCTTTGGACTCACCGATGACAAAGACCGGATCTTATCCTCACGTATTAATCTCTGGGCAGAGCCACCCGGGAATACCCAATCAATCAGAGATATACAAAGCCAGAGATATACAAAGCATAGCCAAAATACAGATCATAGCATAGATTAAGTCAAAGCACAACATAGATCAAAGCATAGTGCAGATCGAAGAATAAGACAGATATACAGGACGAAAGCAAAATGACCTCGTAATGCATAGACATAGATTTGCAGAACAGAGGGCAAAACTGTAAACAATATGCAATGCATCTCAGATTAATACGGAGTCAAGGTTAATTACAAGCCAATACTAATCTAGTTGTTCACTGTCACTAACCTTGCATGTTGATGTAGTTTTAAGTTATTCGATGCACCGTTGTCATCCTAGAGTTGCAATGTGATCCTCACGTGCACCGAAGTCTCTTAAACCAACACCCATGGGTAGGTGCTTAACAGTGAATCAACGCTCACATGAATAAGTCACAGCCTAACAGACTATTCATGCGGTCCAAAGAATCCATTGGGTCGGTTTACATGTGTGGTTCCTTGTATATAAGCCCTACAAAGTCACACCATTATCCTAAGTTTTATTTCAGATTTTTCCAGGTCTTACGGTTTAGCCATGGGTGACCTATGGCTGAGCCGAAGACATCTTACGCACTTGTCGTAACATGTACTACGGCTTAACCGTGGTTCCCTTCAAAGCACAGCTAAACTGGTTATCTTCCACCTCTGATCTGATACCTTTTTCGGCTGAGCTACGGTCAATATACGGCTTAGCCGTAGACCAATCCACGGCTTAGCCGTAGCCACACCGTAGGAGTACTGTATCGGGAAAGTTTCGACTGATCAGAGATTTAATTCACGGCTGGGTTACGGTTGGGTCACGGCTAGCTTACGGCTCAGCCGTAGGACAATCTACGGCTTAGCCGTAGCCTAGCCGTAGAACAAAAGGTGAATTTCAAGTCTCTGGAATGTGAGCCGTACAATGTTACGGCTTAGCCGTACAATACAAAGAACGAATCGGGTTGAGTACAGAAACTGGAATTTGGTACAGAAACGTCTCAAAACAAGCTCAACTGATCCTAACATCTTAGAAATTGGCTATAAAACATTTTATACAGAGAATAAGAAGGAATCAAAGCAATCAAACAAATCACCCATATGTGTTGTCAAATCCTGTACTTATACTTGCCTCAAAACTCTGTCAATCCACTGAATCAAGCTCCAAATCAACTAAAACCAAAACAAATCAAAGAAATAAACCATGCATGAGATGAAGACCCAGAAACAGAGAAAGAGAGGTGCAATTGGAGATGAAGAAGAAAGAGTTGCAGAGAACCCACTCACCTCAAGCCACAAAACACAGACAGAGATGAGAGAGAAAGAGGAAGAACCCAATCGAATCAACTCCCACACCAACCAGAGACTGAGAAGAGAAGTGAAAAGAAGAGAGAGAGATGAACGTGGCTCTCCTGGAGCCTCCTTGCATGCACGTTGAAGAAAAATTACAGGAAATGAGGACATCTGTAAGATGACTCATATATATAGTTTTTTGGAAGTTTAAGTCAAAGTCCGAAGAATTTAAACTATTTACAGTTCAAGTCACACGAAGGTCCAACTTCTCCAATTGACTCCAAATGGGTCTGACACAGTTATGGAATATAACGAGCTCAACAAAATACACGTGCTGACACCGAGATGATGCAAAGATGATACAAGCAAAGCAAAAGCAAAATTACGAAAAAGGGCTTAGAACTACCTATTCCAGGTCAAAGGTTACTCAACTACCTATCCAAGACCCAAAACCAAGTCCGAAAGAATAAAATAACAGAAAAACACACTAATGAGCCACTAATCCGGCTCACAGGGGATCGGAGTGTTACAGATTAGGTGGGGGAGATTGTCACAATCAGCTAGATTGCCCCACTTTTGGTAAAAAAGGAGTCTTAATCATGGCTAGGATGGATCTTATGGGCCAGACCAATCTCATGATCTATGACCAAGGGCGCATTGTCTAGACGTTTCTATAATTCTCTACAACTTTAGAATAATGCAGAAGCTTAGAGATATTTGTAAAGAATAGTGTAGAACATTCTAGAGAGAATTCTAGAAGACTCTCAACCAATGTATGAATGACATGTGCCATATTCTAAGCCACACTTTGTAAGGCCAAAATGTATATAAAGGGGAGGCCTCCCTCATTTGTAAACACCAAGAGTTGTAAGAAGTTCTCTAGTTCTCTTAGCATTCTCCAAGTGTTCTTCTCTTGTGAGTGTGGTATTAGCCTTATAGTCGGGTGAGTTCCAATTCGCTTGGAAGGAAAGGCTAACTCGCTAAGTGCATGGGGCATTAGTCAAGTGTTGCACGGGCTATAAATCGTGGGTGAGATGATCAGTCCGTGACATAAAGCTCCTTTGACACCTCATTGACACATCACCACCTCAGTAACACAAACTAGTACTATACGTGAATTCCAGGAACCCAACTTACATGCGCGTTGATGAACTTCCGATGTATAGTTTTTTTGCTCCAAACTGTCATAGTGTTTGTAATGGAAGCTTTGCATTTTACACCCTAATGAAAAGATACCTCTTGTCAAGCATGGGAGTGCATGATGAACTTACGAATTCCTTAAATTCTGAGGCTATGTATGTATTATATATGTTTTATTGGATAAATTTTTAGTCTAAGATCTTAGTTTATCATAGAGTTTTGATATTTTTTATTTTTATTTTTTGATCAGTATAAGAAAATTTTATTGAAAGAAAAAAGAAAAGGAATAAAAGAATAAAAAAAAGAGCCCAACGAAAGAAAAACAAAAGAACCGGTATAAAAGAATTAAACTGAAAATAAAAGAACAAAAAAAAAAAAAAACTAAAGAGCACTACAAAACAGCCCACTAAACTCAAAACTTTATCCACCCCTTGTTTTGCCAAGTAGTTCACAAAACTATTTCTCGAATGCTTAAGATGCCGAAACTTCTCGTTGATGGAGAAAGAGAGAGATAAAATCTCACTAAAATAAAATTGAAACCTCTAGGACAATTTGGTTGTCAACACCCATGAAATAGGGTTTAGAGAATCACCTTCAATGGAAAGAAAAAGAAGTGAAGATACAAAGAGCTTCCAAAAAAGCAATTACTTCCACTTCATTAGACTCTATACAACCCACATTCTTATTAAATAAGGGAAGAATAACACCACCACTATTACGGAGCACCCCACCAACTCCCGTCGCGCATAGTTTTCCTTTTGCTACCCTTATCAACATTGAACTTCCAACTCCCCAGAAGAAGGAGGGGACCAATAAATTGATATGCTTTTTTTTTAACAATGCAATAAAGAGAAGCCTTCCAATTATGCGCTAGACCACCAACTCTAAGGCTGTCAAACTCCTTACAAGATGCCCACTTATTTTTTTTCACAATACCACATGAGCCACATCTTCCATAAGCATTGAAGAACCCCTTAATACTCTGTCATTACTTTTCTTTCAGATAGATCAAAGAATTGCATATGTGATGAGTTTTGATGACTTGTCTCCATAGAGCCTTCCTTTTTTTTCCCAAATCTCCACCAGCACTTAACTAGTAAAGACAGATTTTTAAAATCCAAATTGCCTAATCCGAAGCCCACTGCCGCCTTGGGTTTGACAACAACCTTCCACTTCAGAAGATGCATTTTTTTCTTGTCACCACTACCTTCCTATAAAAAATCTCTTCTCAAACGATCCATTTTTTCCTTTTCCACTGCAAGCATTAAGAAGAGAGACATGTAGTACACCAAAAAATTTGATAAAGAAGCTTTAATCAAGGTTAAAGAAAGATAACTTCTTTTCCACATAGAAAGCTTCCTCTCAAACTTCTCCATAACCAGATCCCACAAAGCTTTAGATTTAGCCTAGGCTTTAATTGGTAAACCAAGGTGCAAGAAAGGCAACTATCCCACCTTCCAATGAAGATTATTAGCCATGGACTAGACAACCTCCAAAGGACACTCTACCCCCACCGGCATGCTCTTAGATAAGTTAATATTTAATCCTGAAATAAGTTGGAAACACCTAAGGCTCCTTCTTAGAACCACTATTTCTTCCCTATAGAGGAATTGGAGAGAATACTGTCATCGACAAATTGAAGATGGATAATGGGCTCATCTCCTCTTCCAACCTTAAACCCGTAATAAGCCCCTTTGATGTGCAAATAACTCAATCTCTTAAAACTGCAAGTGCATAGTTGTACTTTTGAGACAATGGAAAGTACAGGTCGATCCCACATGTAGCACTTTTGAAATTTCTCTTTTTTCTTAGATTTGATTTTTTTATAAATAACAATAAAATAGATATGAATCAAAGCAAATCAAGATATGAAAGAGAAATCAAAATAGAACTACTATGCAAATAATTGACGACGATGATGACAAAAGTAGATCAGAGCAACAAAGAATCCATTAAATAAATTTAATAACCAATCTATGCAATTTAACTTAATCTTTAGTCTCTAAAATAACTTAGATCAGAAATAACTCAATTTTTCTAATCTAGAGGATTTTTCTGTTTTAAAAACCAACTTTTAACAAAAAGAACCCATGACCTCCATCCCCTCATTAAAGTAAAAATTATTTTAAGCGTCATTTATCGAATTAAGAATAAAATACCAAAAGCATATAAGCCTAAGCATATTTTATCAAAATAAAAATAATTGATCAGAAAATAAGTTTTTATGAACATAAAACGGAGGTTTGCCTGAGGTGTGATAACAGATCTATTATTCTAAGCATGCATTATAAAGACATTAAAAGAATAAATTAAAAATATAAATTAAAAGTAAAATCACTTAATCTCATCATTGTGCTCAGACTTGAAAATCTACTCCTCCATTGCAAAGAAAGTTAATTTCATTGATGCTATTATGGTGAGTACAAGGATTCTAAACACTCTTCTAACCTAGTTCTGAAACAGGGCTCCAGAATACCCAAATTAATTTTTTATTTTTTTCTACAATAGAGAAAGAAGATGAGGAAGAGAGAGAGAAAGAGAGAGAGAGAGAGAGGAGAGAGAAGTGGAGAGAGAGAGAGATGGAGCGGGTGCTCTTGGACGTGTGATGTGTGTCTTTATAGGGCATGGAGCCCCTTTGTTTTCTTTTTCTTTTTTTTTTTTTTTATCTTTTGTAGCTTGTAAAGTTTTCTTTTGGAAAGTCTCTTGGCTTGGCCTCCAAGTGAGCAAAGACTTGAAACTTTGAAGAGATTCTTTCTTGCTTTCCTTTAGAAACTAATCTCCACACAAACATTTCATTCTAGAAGATTTTCCTCTCTTATAAAAGTAAATTTTCTAAATAAGTTTTCCTTCCTTAATTTCTTGAGGATTTTCTTCAAATCTTCTTAGATTATCTTGAAAATAGTAATGCAAGGGTCCATCTTTAGTGTACTTCACTTGAGGGAGATGGACCCCACCCAAGGGTGTGTAATATAAAAGAAATTTGTAATCTTTTTGCAATCCCATCTAAAAATATACAACCAACATCCTGAGGCTACAACGTTGTCGTTTCAACTCCAATTGATGTATTCTTGGATCCTACGAACATAAAGAGCTTTCCAAAGGTAGGTAGATTGTTCAATTCTAACAATTGGTTTGAGAGTTATGACTGTTTTAATCTATATTATCTAAAGAAAAATGGGCCTGACTTTTCATTTTTGAATTCCTCTTCTTTGACTTTCCTTTTCTTGAATTTTCTCCACCTTGGCTTTCTTTTCTTGATTCAAATTTCAATTCTTTCAACAACTTGAGAGTGGGACCTCCTTTGACCATCCATGCATGTGTGTGGGGTCCTCATGAAGCTAACCTTTTAAATTCCTTGTACAGTGTGCTCTACTTGATCTACTCATGTCTTTCCGCACATTCTAAGTAAACCCATAAAATACTGAAGAGCCTATATTGAAGTGGGACTCGACCAGATAGAGTTTTACTCTAATTGGGATTCTTCGGATAAAATTTGTAAATTTCTACATTCATGTAGAAGATGTGTAAAATTTGTGAAAATTTCAATGCATAGGTGAAAATGCTTAAAATGATGAAAATAACTGAAAATTCATGAAAATCACCTAATTAAGTCTTAATTCACACTAATTCATGCTAAAATGATACAATTTCATGACTTTAACACTCCTCCTTCTCTAGCCTTTAAGAGCATAGCACTCAAAGCCTCCACAACTATAGTAAACAAAAAAGTTGAGAGAGAATCGCCTTGCCTTAACCCTTGCGAAGCACTTAAAAGCCGAGATGGTGAGCCATTTACCAAAACTAAGAAAGAACATTTTGAGATGCATTCCTGAATCCAAGAACGCCACTTCTAGCCAAAACCAAATCTCTAAAGCATGTATTCCACAAAGCTCCACTCTACATGATCATAGGCCTTTTCCATGTCTACTTTGAAGATAACACTTGCTTCCTTAGATTTCTTCTTAGTGTCAATTAGCTCGTTAGCAATCATGACCCAATCAAGGATTTGCCTACCCTGAACAACTCCTTGAAAAGGGCAAATGACAGTTCGCATAGCTTGCTTGAACCTATTTGCCAAGGTTTTGCTAACAACTTATAAACATAGCCCACTAGGATAATTGGCCAAAAATCCTTAAGCTCCACCAGATTAGGAATTTTAGGGGTAAGAGTCAAGAATGTAGCGTTAATCTCCTCAGTTGGCCTTCCCTTATTGTGAAGCTCTAAGAGCATATTAATGAAGTTGGGCTTCAGAACACCCCCAAGCCGCTTGAATAAAAGAGAAATTGAACCCATCGGGCCTAACCCCCCCACCCCCCCCCCCCCCCCCAACACACATTTTCAGAATGCTAAAAAAACCTCATCCTCCTCAAACTCTCTCTCCATCCAATCCTTCAATTTATCACCAATGGTGGGAAAATGAACACCTTCCAGCAAAGGCCTCGAGAAGCCTTCACTAGCATACAACTTCTCAAAGTAGGTAGCAGTCTTTTCTTTAACAACTTTCGGGACACTAGATAAGCCTTGCCTTGTTTGTATCCTACCATTGAAATTAATCCTCCTCCTTGCATTAGCCATCTTGTGATTTTTTTTGTTATTTTTATACCCCTTTTCAAGCCATATAGCTTTAGATTTCTGCTTCCAAGAGATCTCTATCGATTGATCAATATCCTACAGTTGTTTGATTGCTTTGGCCTTATCTGCTTTCTCTGCTTCATTTAGCTCCCTTATCCCACCCTTCTAACTCTTTAGAAACCAAGTTCCTGGAGTGATCCTACCACCGAAGACCCCTATAATCCATTCCATAGTCTTGACTTTAAGGAGCTGTAATTTTTTCACAAGTTTGAAGCCCACAAAGCCTTGACAGTTAGATTACTGCCACCACTCTCTAACTAAAGGACGAAAGTCTTCATTCTTAAGCCAACAGTTCTCAAATCTAAAAGGCCTCCACTCCCAATTGACCTCTTCAGTTTTGAGCTTAATTGTCCTATAGGATTTCAAATATGACTATACTAAGTGGAGGTTCAAGACTCGATCACCTTCATTTATGTATGGTCTCATAAGCATGACTTGTAGCAGCATCTTTGCTTCCTTTGTTTTATTCTTTCTCTTGTGCTTTAATGTGTAGGGGATTGTTGGATTTAAGTGTGCATTAAAGCACAAATTCCCATTTTAAAGATGGAGTTTCCTCCTCTTTTACTCCTCTTTAAGAACCTTTGTCCCACATCAGTTATTTACTACTTTTATGTGGTTTATTAATGTTTTCTCCCCAGCCTATGGAGTTAAGCTTTCTAGTGGGTATTGCGGTAATTACCACACGCGCATCGGCCATGCTATATGTTCGGCCGATTGTGTGAGCGAGCGGGCTTGGGCTTAGTCCTAGGCTGTACGTACGGTGGGGGTTGAGTCAGGTTTTGCCCGTCCGTGCCGAGCCAGCTAGTTGGCTTGCACAGATTGGGCCTTTCCACGCAATGTATTTTTGGATCGGAGGTGGATCCTGATCCGGAGCCACTTGTCAGGAGCTTGCATTTATTCGGCTCACATCTTTTCGCATGACCATAACTGTAACGTCTCTCTCCATTAATGAAGAGATACGTTGTGTTGATTGTTGCGCACGAGTTATGCTTACAGTAAAAGTGAAAGGTGTAATTCCCTCTTGGTTATCTTCCCAGGAACCTCTATATAAAGGGTTCTAGAGAGAACCTTTCTACACATCTCTGTAAGAGAACTCTTTTCTAAAAGGCTTTCTATCAAATTTCTTCTTATGTTTTATGCTAAGGAAGATCTGCAATAGTGCTTCTTTGATTTCATTTTTCTTTCTCTTTCAATTTGTTTATTGCTGCTGTGAGTCTGCAAAAGTGGTCCCTTTGGGATTTGAGTACTATTTAGTAATCGAGTGCATGGTTGCTGAAAATTCTTGTAATGACCAATATTTTTTTATTTTCAATTAGAATTAATCTTGACCTTTGATTTGATCTTTGATGGACCCCACTTGCATTTAAAGCTTTTTTGTGATTTGATGCTATTTAAATTTGGTAAATTATGTGTTTAAGATTATTGGGTCCCATTTGTGTTAGAATTTGAGATTTTAGGCTCGGCTCAACTAAGAGATCCAATTCGAATGGACTCCTTGAGTTGTTTTCCATCCTAACTTGAACATTAGTTTACAACTCAAACTGTACCCTAGAGAGAGAGAGTTTAGTCTAAACCACCCTCCTTGGACAATTCTAGTTTGAGAATACGTCTCTCTGAGAACTCTTCTCTAGCTTTGATATAAGTAGAGCACACCCCCTCTCTCGTACGAGTATCTCAAATCCCTCTACTTTTTCTTAGGCCTTATCTCTTGTCCATAAGATGTGTTTCTCTGTCCTTTCTTCTTCTTTTGTAGTTACTATTATGGTATGTCATCCTAATAGTTTTACGGGGTTTGCTATTTGAAATAAACAATAAACTTAGTACCCTCACAAAAAAAAAACCTAAACTACCCCCATCCTATTCTTTCCCCTCTCACCTTCCACACCTCCCCTGCCTCTCTCCTTCCCTTCCCCAGCTTCCCCTCCTGACCACGATCGGTGGTTCCGGCGGCCGTCGGATCTCCCTCCCTCCCCCTCTTCATCTTCCTCTCCCTTTTCTTTTCTCTCACTTCCCCTCTCCCTCCTTCTTCCTCTTCCTCTCCCTCCCCCTTTCTTTCTCTCCCTTTCCCCCCTTTTCCCTCTCTGCTTGAAATCTCTGCAGATCTCCTTGTTGCCTCCCTGCAACAGGGAGATCAAGGCTCCCCCCACTCCCCTTCCTTTTCTGCAGCACCCTCCCCCCCACCCCCACCCATTCGACCATGACTGGCTGAACAGTCCTGGATTATTTGGCCAGTCTTGTCTGAACTTTTTTTTTTATTTGGCCTTATAAGTTCGAACATAAACTATAATGTTCGGCGTCACATGGCTGAACAGGTTGGCATGAAAGATTAGGGAGAGGAGAGGAGAAGAAGAGGGGAGGAGAGAAGAGGAGAGGAAGAGGGAGAGGAGAGAAGAGGAGAGGAAGAGGGAGAGAAAGGAAGAGGGAGAGGGAGAGAAAGGAAAATGGGGAGGAGGAGGGAAAGGGAGAGAAAGGAAGAGGGGGAGGGAGAGAAATGAAAAGGGAGAGGAGGGAGGGGGAGAGAAAGGAAAGAGAGGAAGATGGAGGAAGATTCGGCGGCTTCCTCCACTGGAGCTGCAAACATCATTGGAGGGAGAGGTGGGGAAGGGGAGGAGAGAGGAGGGGGAGGGGAGGAAGGTGAGTGGGGAGAAAAGAGGGTATGGGTAGTGTAGGTAAATTTTTTTTGAGTGTACTGAGTCCATTTTTTATTTCAAATTGGAAACCCCTAATTTTGCATAGCATCATAAGTTTTCTTTATCATGAAATTTTAAGCATGTCATGTCATCAAACCAATCTACTTGAGCACCATCTTCATCATCACCATCAGTTGGATGAGGCTCAGCCCATCAGCCACCATGACCAAACCCATTAATCTATTTTTTTGGACTAGGCTTCCTGCACTCAAGCTAAACCCGGCCTGGACCCCGCCTGACCCAAGTCTAGAACCCAACTCCCCGCTCACCACTGAACCTAGCACATGAACCCACTATTCATCTTTTCCATCAAATCAGATTTTTCAAATTGCCATGTCTGTAACTCTATACTCAAAGTTTCCATCAAATCATCTTTCTCCTTTTTACAACTATTCGGCTCTTCTCTCAAGGATTCAATCTCTTGTTTTGACTCATCAAAACCATCATGCATTAATTCAGAGATTCTACCAGCCATTAGATCTTTCTGACTTTCCAAGAGACGTACCTTAGCAAGTGCGTCTTCCAATTCTTTCTTAAGAGAAGTGATCTCTTTTTCAGCAGATTCCAATTTTAGTTCCAATGCATCATTAACCATTGCTACTTTTCTACAAACTTTTCGCAACTTATCGTGTGCTTCCATCAACTCCTTTTCAAATTGTGGCATATCATCAAAAGAGTCATCACTCTCATTATCAGAACTAGAACTATTGTCAGAGGTGATCTGTGAAGATTTAGCCATGAACGCAATATACTTGGTACTAGCAGTGTTGTGAAGTGGATTTTCTATATCTTCATAATCATCATCACACAATGTTGTAATAACGTTACCCTTTTTCTTCAACATTCTATTGGCACATTAAGAAGCAACATGACCATACCCTTAGCATACAAAACATCGAACAAATTTTTGGTTTTCCCTTGTAGAGTTTTTATCAGATTTGTGCATAATTATGCCAGATTTTTCATCTTTCAAAATTGGTGGCTTGATGCTATATGTGTTTTTGCTATTGATGTCCATTCTAGAAATCTTTTGATCTATTTACACTATAGATTAATGTGACCTGCTCTAATACCACTTGAAAGTCTTTAAACCTTGACACAGGTTAAGGTCCTAACACAGATTTCTAGTATATAGATACACAACCAATTAATCTAATTTGAAAAGCAATCACCACAAGAGAAATAGACACAAGATTTTTACATGGAAAACCCAAATGGGAAAAACTACAGGACCTAACACCGGTCTAAACTCAGATCAAGCACTATACAAGAGAGGTTACAAGATCTACTTACTATCCTTTTCCCAGTTGAACACAACCTAAAGGACTGAAGTTCTTCTTGCCAACACACATGCCGTTTACCTTTTTCAAATTTGATCCAACACACTTTGAAGTCACTCAAGACGAATAACCTTTTACAAGAGAGAAGATAATCTTCTACAAGATAGTAGAAGCAATATTCTCTAGTACAAATCTTCAGCACAATCTCCAATGAAAGCTCTAGAGAAGAATGATATCTCCTATGTGTATTCTCAATTTAGAATAGGGAGATGGATATCTCAGGGTTGAGAGAAAACTCATTTTTATATCCTCAAATTCGTCCTTCATAAGCATATTTCAATTATGAAAAGATTTGGCATGAAACAGACAAGTTTACCTTCAAATCAAACTGAAAAATCGCAAGTTGGCGCACATTCTGCACTTGCATGATCAGTCGAATAAAAGGTTCAATCGGTCGGATCATTATTCTGCCCGGGTGAAAATTTCAGCATTTTGCTACAAACTTCCGAAGGCCATAACTTTCTCGTTTTAGCTCTGATTGAGGCGATCTTGGGCTCTACAGAATCCTCTCGAAATGAGCTTTCCAACAGTTGGTCGCATGCTCATATCCGATGCTTGGTTTGTGAGATATGACCTTTTTAATCCATATTGTCCATAGAAAACCACTTCAATTTATTGCTCTTTCTTATATTTCTTTGCTTCAATGCATCCGGCGACTCAAACTATTGTCCATACTCAAAGATATGTAAAATACAACACTAATGGACTCAAGTTTTGGCGAACCCATGAATTTGCCAACATAAAAATACTTACAAAGGTAACATGAGAAACATGTAAAAATAACAATAACAAGAGCAAGTTACCATTTCTTCTTCTTTTTATTTTAATAACAAGTTGCAATCATTTAATACCATTATGCAAAATCACGAAAGACCTACAGCAACTCGCAAATAACCAACATAAGTAACACACGATCACACAAAATGGGGCTTTGGCACCTTATAAACTAAATCTAAGGATAATTTACTCCAATCAACCTTTTAGAGATAAACCTAAACAAAAAAAGTAATAGATCAAATTCATAACTCTATAAACAAAGAGAAAGAAAAACTCATAGATCACTAAGACACCAAAAAACACAACTCAAGCCCTGAAAACCCAAGATTCAGAAATAAATGCATAGGAACGAACAAACGATCGAAACAAAGTCCATGCCTCAAACCTTCGATTCAGAAATAAAAGCATAGGAACAAACAAACGATCGAAAGGAAGTCCATGCCTCAAACCTTAGAGCTCTCGTTTTAGAATGTAGTTGAGAGCTTTTCTTGTAGTGGTATGGTAGCTGGATTTCTAATTTTAGACCCTAAATCACACAAAAACCCAAAAGCTAATGGTCATAAAAATATCCTAAATCATAAGTCACAAAAGACCCTAAATAAAAAACCTTAATTAAAAAAAGAATAAAAAATCAAGCAATTGCAAAAAGAGATAAAGTACCGTCTGAAATGGGAGCTGGAATGGGAAATGATTAAATAGATTACTGCTTTAATGTTTCTGAAATCTCAAAGAATCTTACTTACATCTTGCCATTGAAATAGAGTCTTTCACTTGAAGCACCAAAAGCCACCACATTAAACTTCAGTTAGTAAAGCAAATGATACATTTTGTAGAGAAAATCCAAAGATCGAAGAATTCACAACAGTTTTAGCTAGAATCAAGAAAACAAATTGTCAAGATCTTATGATTTGAAAAATTTTCCATGCATGGCCCATCAATGATGAAAGCTTACCTCTAAACTCACGAATCCACCATTAGAGAGACAAGAGAGACAAAGTGTTTATGGAAAATCTAATGGGTTTTTAAAGGATTTAGAGTGGTATTATTAGGGTTTTGAAGGGAGAGAGAAGAACTGATGTGGAAGCAAGAGGCTACAATTAAAGAGAAGAAAGGAATTTGGGGGATCGTAATTTGCAGCAAAACTCTCTTGCTCTTCTCTTATTTGTCTGGGTTTCTTCTCTTCCCTAGTCTTCTCCTTCTTTTCTGAAATGTGAGTAGCGAAAAGAAACGATGGGAGAATTTAACGAGAGAAATGGAGAAAAGAGGCGGGAGGAGGAGGAGGAACGTATTCTAGAGGGCACAAAATGAAATGAGGGACAGAAGGATTTTTCTAAGGAATGAAATTTGGCCCCAACAAAAGCCAAGAACATCTTTTTCATCCTTGAACGGGTAAAGGCCATCCCAATTTACAAACAGGTAAGATCCGTTCTAGGTCACTGCTCTAAATCCAAGAATTTGGTGTATTATCTGGTATTCAACATCATTTGGAAGTATTGTGTTCCGTGGTCATATTTTTCAAACCTTGTTTTTCAACATGTAAAAGTGCGAAAATTTTCAACAAAACGACTTCTTCTCTAGAATCGTCCCTATTTAAGATCTCAATAATTAACAAAAGTGGGTGTGTGAGTACTACTGATTACCCGACATATATATGGACAAAACTAAAATGCATCTATCCCCCACACTGTGAATGTTTTCTTTTTGGGAAAGTATTAATATGCAAAAGGACATAAGCATCACACCTCATGACATCTTTTTGACCTTGATAGGTCTAAAAAATGAAGTGTCCCTCATAGTGTGAGGGATAGATACATAGTAGTCTTTCCCTCTCTCTCTATATATATAGGATCGGTGCCTCTTCCTGTGCATCCATCCCTCATGGAATTTTTGTGCACACTACTCCATGGGGTCTATTGTGGACCCCACCAAGTGATGAGATTAGGGAGGGAGGATGGAAAGGTCCATGCGAGACCACCTCATATATCAAATTGGCCCTAATTACATGCTTCTAACTCCTTCATTCATGGCCCATATATCCATTCCATTTGAATTGGTGTACAATTGATCAAACGATCCAGTAAATTTGGATCTAACCGAAACTTAGGCAATGTGCCTATCAAGGGGTCTTCTATGTGTTTCAAGGTTTGGATTGGGTGATAAATAGGCCCCACCTAAAGTTCTCGAAAAAAATGGTGAGGGACAGATGCATATGAAGATTCCCCTATATATATTTATATGGGAAATAATCTAATAAGAACTACTTCTTATCATTTTTTGTGAGAACTCTAGGTGAGGCCCATCTATCATCCAATCCAAACTTTGCAATACACATGAGCTCTTCTGATAGTCACAGGCCATAAGTTTTGGTCAAATCCAAATTTACTAAACTGTTGAATCGTTTGTGCACTAATCCAAGTAGATTGGGTTTGTGGGCCACAGATGATGGGTTTAGAGACATGTGGCCTAAAACTTGATATTAGGGTGGTCCTACATAGATCTTTCCATCACTCTAGTCCCATTTGGAAATGGGACATACAAGTGGACTGCATCAATAGTTCTCACGGTATTCTCACAGGATCGGAGCCATATATATATATATATATGAATATTAGAATACATCCATCCCTTACCCATATATATATATATATATGAATATTAGTATACATCCATCCCTCACCATAGGGTGAGGGATGCCTACATGGCATTCCTTACTTACACATGAGCATTTTTGTTTTGCTTAATTCTTTTGTCTTTTGCACATAAATATTTCTAAATATGTAAATGTCCTCACCCTATGATAAAGGATGGATGCAATGATGTACACTATATATATATCTCAATATATATAGATGGAGAATTCCATGTCATCAAGACATCAACGGTTTGGATTCTTGTACACATGCTTCACATGATGATTCTCTGCGCATTGCAGATCCAACCTCTCTTTTCTTCGAATGACACCTTGTGTTTTTGGAGCTGAAGTATGGGACGGAGAAATATGCTGTATGTTCGGATTCCTTCTCCCTGGGACCCGTATCTGTCACCATCCAACATTGATCAAGGTTGATGTAAGATGGAAAAAAAAAAAAAACTTTCTCATTTACACGCACAAGAGTACAACAATGAATAGGGCCCTTTCTGGCGGCAGCTAATTATCCTGTTCGTTTCTCCTAAAATAAAGAAACCAGTAAAAAATAATAATGAACTTGACTAGGCAACTACCTAGCCAGGAATAGAGAAAGAGAGACATTTCCTAACAATTGGTGGCCCACTTCTTTATCGGAGTATGTATAAATGGGCTGACGCCTTAATATCATAAAACATAATCTAGTCACGATGTGTGGCTGTGCACCTGAAAACTACTCTAATTTAAAACCCTTTTGAAGAAATCTTCTTATACTGGATTGTAGAAATATGGATGAGTGAGTGCGTTCGTGTATGCTGTGGGGTACTTGTATGACCAATGGGCCGTGCAAAACCACTAAAAATCAAATCAGCAAAATACTTTATAAAATATATATTTGTATTCACCTTATTATAATAACAAGAAAACTGCAATAAACACTTGGACTTTTACTTAACACACTGTTTTCGATAAATAACTACAACACAACTTTATATAAGCATGCAATGGACATTTTCAAAAGACAAAACTTTCACTATAACAATTTGCAGTTTTGGCGATGTTCATTATTGACGTTTTCAAGATTTCGTCGCTAAAGGGTACTTTTTACCGACAAAAAAAAATATGCATCGGTAAAGTTTAGTTTTACCGACGTTTTTGTTAAAATGCTGGTAAAAACACTATTTTTTACGAATTTTTAGCGATGATTTATTTGGAAACGTCGCTAAATTGAAATTTTGTTGACGTTTATTTTAAACGTCGGGAAATATAGAGAATTTTTCCGACATTTATTAAAAACGTCGTTAAAAGTTATTTTCACCGACAAAAATTATGCGTCGGTAAATTAAATATTTTTTGTGCTTTTTAAAAAATAATTTTGACTGACATATTTTTTCGTTGGTAAAAAGAAACATCGGTAATTTTTTTACCGATGAAATTTTGTTTTGACGACGAAAATATATCGTTGGTAACAGTCCAGAAGTTTTCGATTTTGGCGCCCCTCTTTTTTTCCCCTTTTCCTTCGCCCACCCCGTCTTCTTTCCCCTTTCCTTCTCTCTCTCTCTCGATCTGCTCCGGTCCTTGGATTCTCCGCTGGCTCCCTTGCTCTCTCCGGCTCGCTGGGTTCTCTCTCTCCCGATCTGCTCCAGTCGCTGGGTTTTCTCGCTGGCTAGCTCGCTTGCTCGCTCTCTCCAATCTCTGAACTCTCGGTCGCTTGGTTCTCTCTCTCTGGCTCAAGCGAAGATGGGCTTCATCCAATCGTTCTCCTCCTCCTGAAGCGTCCAAACCCAGGACGAAGATCTCTGACCATCGTTAACGATCGCTGATCGTGAACTCCAAGTGCAGAGCTGCGATGTAGTAATAAAACTGGTGAGACCAGGTCGATCCTCAGGGAGCAATGTGTTTAAGGTATTTTCAACTTGTAACCTGTCTTAAATAAAAATCTAAACTAGCCTAATTTATAATCTAACAAATACATACATTCCTAAAACAAAATAATTACAATCCCTAATTCTAAAAGTTCCTAAAAGTAAAATTAAATTTACTGCAAAACAAAACACACGTTAGAACTTCCAATAAAACTAAATCTAAAATTAGAAACTAACTAAACTAAACAATGTTTAAAACAAAATAAACAAAAGTTAGAAACTTTTCTAAGTTAGAATTTTCAAAACTAATAAACTTTCCAATTTAAAATCTTCAATTAAAATAAGTTTAGAAAGAGATTTAATTTTGGAAATTAACTAAAACAATCAAAAACATAAAACTAGAAACAAAATTAAAATTAGAAAGTTAGTAAAATTAATAATGCCATGCATGCCATGAGATGCTGAAAAATTCTAAGTCTGAAAAACTAGTATGCTGATGCAAATTTTATGCATGATTTGAATTATTCTAATGCATCCTAAATCTAAATTTAATGGCTGGAATTTATGCTCTACTGATGCAAGAAACCAACAAAAAAAATGGAAGTGAAAAAGGTTTTAAAACGAAAAAGTTATGAATGCATGAATATGACAACTTTGCAAAATTCTATGCAGGAATTCTGATTCGGGTTGACTGATTGGCAAAGTTTAAGCCTCTGGTTCACAAACCTTCCGAAATTATTTTGATCTGAAATTTTGGGGAATAAAAGACCACATCCTAAACTTTAATATTACCAAGTTTCAAAGAAAAATATTGTGATTTGACTGGTCTACCCACTTCGAACTTTTTGTCAAAAACTGTTTTTACAGTTTGCTGAAACTATTAAGTTATGTTGTTTATATATTAAGTCCGAATTTAATCATTAGATTCAGATCTGAAGGCTTAATTTTCATCAACTTAAATATGCACAAAATCTTATGATAAGAAAATAGATGCAATGATTCCTAATCCAACCATCAAACTATGCAAAAACAAAACTTAAAATCCATGTGAATGTAACAAGAAAAATGACAAAAGTGCAGAAAATAAAATAGAAGTGAAGTAAAATAAAATTGTAGAAATTTAAAATTAAAAGTGCAATGAAAGAAAATAAAAATTGCAGGAAGTCAAAGGTGGTATAACTGAAGTTAAAGGCGGTAAACAATAGAAGTTAAAGGCGGTATTAACAAGAAGTCAAAGGCGGTATATTCACTCAAATTCTCCCTTAGTCTAGGCTTAATAATTTCTTAAAGTATGCTCTTCTATTTGGGTCGTCAATCCAAACAAGAAAAAAACACAAATCAAGCAGTCATACAACCATAAGAATAAGAAGAATAAGAAGATGAATATTATTGAACTAGTATGACACTCCTTTACATAAGATAAAAAAAAAATTAAACCAAAAGATTATACATACTAGGATGGAAAAGAATTCCTCCTTCTAGTTGATCTTCAAGGTTGGTGGTGTGGCTTTAGGGCTAAGCCTCCTTGATGACTTGAGATGGAGAGACAAGAGAGGGAGAGATAGAGTGTAGAAATCTAGAGGTGGGAGGTGGGTAATTCTTCCATGAAGAATATGGGAGAAGGGTGCCCTATTTATACTTTTTCAAGTCCTACTCCTTCTCAAACTTTAAAATATTAAAAATAATTAAAAAATGAAAGAAAAAAGGGCTCCAACCAATGCTTTGGACGTGCAATATCCTTGGGGATTTTTTTCTTTTTATTTTTCTCTTCTTTCCTTGCTTGTTTTGTCCAGAAATCCCTCTTGGATGCTTTTTTCCTTCTTTGTCTTTGCCACCTTGGATTGAGATATTTTGAGAGATGAAATAGGGATAAGAATCCTCTCTTAGAATCAAACTTGGCCTACATGAGGTGTAGAACTTCTCCTTTTATCTCTTTGCATTGTCAACTTTCCTTTTTTGGAAAGTTCTCCTTGTTGGCTCCTAACTTGAAGAGATCTTCTAGATAATTCTCCCTTGATTTTTTCCTTTACTTTTTCAATCAAAATCTGATCCAAAATCTCTTTTGGACGTGGAATAGGTTGCTTGGATATTTTTTTGCATTTTTTTTTCAATTAAATCTTCTCCTTCTCAAAAAAGAACTCCTATGTGGCTTTCCTTGTCCATCTTTGATGAGATATTCTTCAAATTCTCTTAAAAATCTCTTGAAAATGTGCAACAAGTAAATGGACCCCATCTTGGATGTTTTACAAGTGTGCCCCACACATGTGCATGTGTGTGTGGGACTATGAAGCCAACTTTTTGCAATTTTCTTCCAATTTCCTTTTCTCTACAATTCTGCTCTCCTTTCTCTTGAAAATCAATTCCTTGCCTCAATTCTTTACAAATGGGACCCACATAATCAATTTCCTACAAAACAGATGTGAATTCATGTGAAAAGACAATTTTACCCGTAACATCACATATGCATGACTGTGGGCCCATTTCTCACGAAATCATAATAAAAATATACATCATTCTTCATGATTTTGTATTAATGAACTAATGATGAAGAGAATTCAATTTATTTCATGAGAAAAATTATTTTCACAAAACTTTCCAAAAATAGACTTTCTAAAAATAGCAAGTTTCATGAATTTATGCAAAAAGTGTGATTTTTAAGCAATTTATGCAGAAAAATATAAAGATGAATTTAAAATGAATTAAACCATGATATCACACTAAATGAGGCTCTTTCAACTTAATAAGTCCTTAAAATGGGTCAAAATGTGTATGAAAATATGCATTTTTAAAGACTCATCAATCGCAAATTTGTTTTCAAATTTTAATTGGCACTTCCAAACCGCCGTTAACGATTGCAAGCATCCTCCTGAGCTCCGTGGCCGATCTAATGCTATCAGGTATAACATATCTATCCAAGCTTCCTCGTACATGAATCAATTTAGATAAAAAGAAAGGAAATTTGATAGCCCAGTGAATGTTTGTGGAATTGCCTAAGAGTTGTTGTTGGGTTTTTTTTTAGCTTCTTCTTCTGATTGATTGTCATTTCAAAACAGGAGTAAATTAAAACACATTTCACCGTTAACAAACTGCAAATTAGGACATCCGGTAACAAATCTTTCCCACCGACAAGTTTTTGTATTTCTTTTTTTTTAGTTTCTAATATAATATTGCCCTTCTAGTGAGTAAGGGGTGCTGATGATTAGGTGATCCGGGAAGTTATTAGGTGAGCACGTTGGTTGGTGGAAACAGAGCAAATTCTGTTGGATTAGTAGGCGGATGCTTAGATTGTGCAGGTGCTAGCGGAGAGGAGAGACAGGTAAATGCAATTTGTGAATGGGTGCTGTGGGGATGGAAGTGATGGAGGAAAGAAAGGATGTGTTTTTCTGTGTGAGAATGTTTGAGTGGGGGGTTTTTGTGGGTTAAATGGAGGTAGGAATGTGAGGGAGAAGAGGAGAAGAGAGGGTGGCTTGTTTATTTGGGTGTTGCCAAAAACAGTGATGAGGCAGAGGGAGTGGAATGATGATGGATATGGAGAAGGTGGCCTTTGAAATGGGCCTGTTGCAGGTATGGGGCTTTGTTCTATAAGGTAACTTGGGAATCAAAGAGTTTGTTGATTGGATTTGTGAACATTGGTGAATGGAGGTGATTTGTTGGTTTGTGGTGTGTGTGACAAAGAAGAAGATAGGTGTGTTGGGTTTGGGGAAGACGACTAAGAATGAATGAGAAGGAGGTAGCTCAAGCGGAGAGTCTCAAGGAAATAAAAGTGCATACAAATTTAGATTCTAGTAGGAGTAGCCTACAACAGAGAATGATCAAATCAATATACCAACAAAATTATGAGAAACAAGAATAAAACAGGGCAAGAAACATCAATGGAAGCAAAATGAAGTGTGATATTACTGGAGAAGAAAGAAAATTTGTTGAATTTTTAAAACTGTAGGGAAGTGGAAAACCTCTTACAAACAACCAAAGAACCATTAGGATAGTATTTAAAGGCATGGGTGCTCCAAGAATACAAAGAGATGGCAGTCTCATGAATATTTCCAGCTACATTGGCAACATATTCTCACAACTGAAAACCTTGTATATATGAGTTACCTTGCATTGGGAACCTTCAAATGTAATGTTTAACATGCTAGCCGCCATTTTTGCAGTCTGCATTGTTCTCGAAAATGGGGAATAACAAATCCTGATATTTTCTAGTGGTATGTTTTTAGCCTTCAGTTCCTGGAAATGTATATATTTATTTTTTTGAAATGGTCAGTAACTTATTAAATTACAGAACAAGAATATACGCAACAATACATCACTATAAGCATACCAAAATCAACCCATGCATCAATAGTTAAATATAGGAGTCTCCTGAAACAAAGTTATAATGATAAAAACATCATGCAGCTGGATCTTTATAGTCCTCAACTTCTTCACAAGAGAAAGCTGTGTTATAATTATGTTCAAATAGTGTGCACCATGTTAGTATTTTCTGAAGATCGGCATGGTATATTTATGGTTGTATTACATGAACTAGCTAAAAACAAATGAACTAGGAAAAAGAAAGTACCAATGGGTAGCCATTGTGAATTGTAATTCATAAAGTTATAAATTACAATGGTTCAGAAGCAAATGTTTGGTAGACCCAATGTGCCAGTTGGATGTGCCACTAAGTAGTCATATGGGCTCTGTGGAATGCAGAAATCAAATTTAGTGTGCTTCTGTTTTAGTGCTACCAGTTTAAGGAAAAACTTAAGTATTGCCGTATAGGATCCTACACAAAGTTATCAGGACATCCAACTAATGCTTAACTGAAGCGTTGATTCACCATAATAACTAATAGAAAACCAATTGTACCCAAAGAAGTAATTCTCCAGCGGACTTTGCTTGGGTAACTCCTTCAGAAGCCAAACCATATTCTTCAAGTCTGCTATTTTCCTGTCAAATCAAAATCAGCTAGAGATTAACAAGCATAACAATAATTTAATGGCCCTGCATATACTGCATTACCAAAGCCCACATATCCCAAATCCTTAATAGGGGAGGCCCATGCATCTCCTAATAAGGAGAAAAGGAGAAAAACGCCGGAAGCTCTTTAATCTGGCCAATTGTCCTGTTTTGAAAGATGAGTGGAAAACTTAAGTCCTTTTTCGAAATGTGTTTTTAATTTTATCCTATTTTGAAATGTCCTATTTTCTCTCTCTCTCTCTTTCTCTCTCGGTTTCTGTGTGTACCAAGATGTGTTCCTGTCCAAGTATAAACAATAGAAGGCCTTGATTGAATTTGCTATTCAACTCTCTCTATCTCTCTCTCTCTGTACCAAGATCTATTCTGTCCAAGTATAAAGTGTTCGGGGACAGCATCTTTCTATTTCTTAAACTGAGAGTTTTATTCTAAATATTTCTAATTGCTTGTGATTAGGTTAGATATAGACAGGAGTTGGATATTACACTATCAAAACTGATTTAGTACGGAGTACATTGCCGGGGTGAACTCATTTATTGAGTATGTAAAGGCGAATTCAAATGGGGCAGCGTCCATTAGGTGCCCATGTAATGATTGTTGTAACCATTGGAGGCATGATTATGGAATCATGAGAAGTCATTTGCACATTTATGGAATGATGGTCTCATACCAACGGTGGATAGCTAACGGGGAACCTATAGTTCAACCCAATGATGCGGATGAGAGTGAGGATGAATCGGAAGAGAATCAGGATGAATATGATGAGTTAATAGAGGACCATCGTAGGGGAACTTACCTACAAGAAGATACTCAAGAGAAAGATGATGTGCAAGATTTTGAAAGATTGTTGTAAGCTTCCCAACGTGGCTTGTACCCAGGATGCAAGAGCTCAGATACTCTGTTAGTGTTTGTTATCAGGATATTGCATGTGAAGGTCGAAAGTGGGTGTAGCAATAAGTCGTTCAACAAGGTCCTGCAGATTTTTAAGGACTTTTTACCCGAAGGTCATGTGGTGCCAACCTCAATTTACGAGGTGAAGAAATTATTACGTGACTTGGGCATGGGGTACAAAAACATAGATGCCTGTAAACATGATTGTGTGTTGTATTGGAAGGAAAATGCTCAATTGGATAAATGTCCAGAATGTCAAGAGCCTAGGTACAAGGTCAATGATAGCATGCGAAAGAAGATCCCTCATAAGGTGCTCCGTTACTTCCTATTGACAGCGAGGTTGCGCAGTTTGTATATGTCAAGGAAGACAGCCACAGATATGAGATGGCATAGTGAGAAGTGTGTTGATGATGGGATAGCGAGGCATCCGGCTGACTCCATGGAATGGAAAGAATTTGATAAGAAATATCTAGAGTTTGCTCGAGAGACATGTAATGTGAGGCTGGGGTTAGCTACGATGGATTCAACCCTTTTGGTAACTTGAGCACCTCTTATCGCATGTTGCTTGTCATACTTATGCCTTATAATTTGCTACCATGGATGTGCATGAAGGAGCCATTTTCTATGATGTCATTACTTATTCCCGGACCAAGCTCACCGGGAAATGAGATCGATGTATATCTGAGGCCCTTGGTTGATAAGTTGAAGGACTTGTGGGATAATGGTGTATCCACTTTTGATGCCTCCACTAAACAGACCTTTCAGATGCATGCGGCTGTGATGTGGACTATAAATGACTTTCTTGCGTTTGGCAACTTGTCTGGGTGGAGCACAAAAGGATATAACGCTTGCCCCTCATGTAACGACAACTTGTTGGGGGTGAAGTTAAAAGATAAGATTGGGTATATTGGCCATCGAAAATACTTGGAATTGAACCACCAATGGCGTAGAAGCAAGGTCTTCAACGGTCAGCCTGAGTACGAAAAAAATTCTTTGGATTTACCGGTGCAAAAGGTATTAGACCAGCTAGAAGAACTAGCGCCGGTCTAGTTTGGCAAGAATAAGAAAAGACCGCATGACTCTGGAGAACTGAATTGGACAAAGAAAAGCATCCTATATGAATGGCTCTACTGGAAGTGCAAAAGGCTTCGGCACAACCTTGATCCTATGCACATTGAGAAGAATATTTGTGTAGCTTTGGTTAGAACAATTTTGGGCATAAAGGGCAAAACCAAGGATATGGAGAAAGTGCGTAAGGATTTGAAAAATATGGGCATAAGGCCAGAGTTGCATCTAGTGGACAGGGGCGATGGATCTAGCTTGAAGCTGCATGCCTCTTACACTTTGTAATCAAAACAGAGAGATGCCTTTTATGAATTCTTGAAGTCGATTAAATATCCAGATGGCTATGCAGCGAATCTCTCGAGGTGTATAACCTCGAAAAATGGTAATTTATTTAGTTTAAAGAGCCATGATTGCCATATCCTTATCCAACGCATCCTTCCTATTGGTATGCGTGGCTTTCTGAATAAGGATATTTGTATAACATTGTTTGAGTTAGGCTCTTTTTTCCAAGACCTCTGCTCGAAAACACAGAGACACGATGATTTGAAAAAATTAGAGGAGCATATAGTTTTAATATTGTGCAAGTTGGAGAGGATTTTTCCTCTTGCTTTCTTTGATGTAATGGTTCATCTATTGGTTCATTTACCGCGCGAGGCCATTCTTGGTGGACCGGTGCAATATCGGTGGATGTACCTAATAGAAAGGCAATAATTAATGACCATTGATGAATTGTTCATTTATTATTGCAATTGCCTTGCATTGAAAATTGTAAATGATATCATTGGTTGTTTAAAGGTTTCTAAAGACCCTACAAGGGTACTTTCGCAACCGAGCTCGGCCAAAAGGTTCGATCGTCGAGGTTTACATTGTCAAAGAGTGTCTTACTTTTTGTTCAATGTATTTAAGGCAGACTGATCGAGTTGAACGCTATGATGATGGTGGCGAACGTGGCCTGGGGATGTCAGTATTTAGACAAACTGTCCGTCCAATCGGGCTGATGGCAAGGGCACATGATCCTTCGCAGGAAGAGTGTGACATGGCTCATTGGTTTGTGCTGAATAATACCCTTGAGGTGGAGCCGTATCTACAGTACGTGCTTCAATCTAACTATGTTTTTTCATTGCTTATTAATTGTTTGATTTATTCTCTACTTTTAATTATTCACTAAAAGCTACCTTGAGTAGGGTCCACAAGAATTTAGTACAAAATCGGCACAGTGGAGAAATCGGGCATGTACAACGAAAAGAATTTGCCAATTGGTTCAAACAACATGTAAGACATAAAATATTATCATTTTAATTGCTATATATTATTAGATTACACTTCAAATGACAATAGCGTAATATATTTGTCTTAATGTGCTTATGTAGATGAACTAATTATGAACTAGTGGGTCACCTGAAGCTACTGAGGAGATTTGGTCATTAGCAAATGGGCCCAGATCACTAGTGAATCTATATCAAGGGTGTGATAGTCATGGTGTCCGATATCACACTAAAGACCGTGAGAATTGTCATAGAAGTCAGAGCAGTGGCTTGGTTGTGAATGGGGAATACGAAGGAGAGAAACATGACTATTATGGATACATCCACAGAATCTGGGAGTTGTCCTATTTGCACGGGGGTAGAGTGGTATTATTTGAATGTGAATGGTACAACACTAGCACCAAGCACAAGATAAATATTGAAGAACATGTTACAAGCATTGATATAATGGGCCGTTGGTATAAGGATGATCCATTTGTACTACCAAGTCAGGTGACACAAGTTTTTTACGTCAATGACACCACTAGAGGAAAAAATTGGAGAGTTGTAGAACGGGTCAAGCATCGGGGAGTATGGGATGTACCTGCTAAGCGGGATGATGATGACGATGACGATGCATGTAATGATGCATTTCAGCAGGACCAAATGACATATGTTGTCCCAATCCTCCTTGATGGTACTAATGACCAATACTCTAGGGATGATATAGATCCTGAGATTGTTCTCAGTGATGAGTCAGAAGACGAGGAGGGCCAAGATGAGGATGAAACATTGGTGGAGTATGAAGATGAAGAAGATAATGATGTACTTAGTCAGTCTGACTCTGACATGGAATATGACACGTAGCGTGTGATTCAAGTTTTGCACATGTAATGATTATGTAAATTAATAAAGATCTTACCTTACAAAATGACGTTGTCTGAAAGTTCATTTTCTCTTGTGATTTGTTCATATATGGATAAAACATTTCATTTATTATACGTTTTATGCTTATTTATATATATATTATAGTTGCAAAGAATGGCAAACGGAGGGAAAAAATGGGTCAAACCAGGAGAGCTGTCCCATCACGTTCAAGCATTCAATTATTTATTAAAGAGAAAAAGGACAATTAAGCAGAATGCAGATAAACTTGTTTCTCTAGGGCTCCCGTTGACTGCACGTGCTTTATTTGATTCAGTTAAAGGGACAAATGGGAACAAAAAGAAAATGGTTAATGGGAATGATAATGACGAGAACTACAGTCCCCCATAAGATGATGACGTAGATGACGAAACATTTTTGTCAAAATCGGATGAGGTAATCTTTATGTGAATGTCTATGACGTGTGCTTTAAAATATTAATTTTTGATAGTGACACCCATGCTAAAATGATTTTTATATCCATGGAATGTAAATTGTTGACATTTGCTTTCCTAATATTATTGATTTGGCCTAATAAATATTTATTTTCCTTGTTACTTGGCTCTAAGTTAGGTTGCAGATATGCCTCGGCAGAAGAGGGTTAGGCGTGCTCTGAGTATCACAGCTGCACTTGAGTTAGCTCGTGTAGAGAACACACCTGAGGCTGCAACACAGCCTCAGTTGCCGATACAGCCACTGACTACACAGGATGTACTGTTGCAATCGTCTACCACACAGCCCTCATTGACCCAGCTTCCTACCACACAGCCATTGTCGAGGTTATCTCCACCGTCCCTGACTCCGCCGAGTCCTCATACATTTGTTAGCAGTGTTGGTGAGAAAATTATGACCTCTTAAAATCTTGGATTCACTTCAATTTAATGTTTTCTATTTACTAACTCATTTAGCACTGTCATTTTAATAGCATCAGCCCCAGTCTCGAAGGTTCGGAGCCATGTAAGGGGAGTTACGCGAGGGAAAAATGTGGCAAAGCTGAGGAAAGAGTTAGGTCATAACATCCCAGTTCCGATCCCCAGCTCGAGTCATAGGCCGGAGGGGGAACATGCACCGTCATTGGTCAACCATCTTGGGTTAGCCATTAGAGAGATGGCCCCAGTCCGACCTCATGGCTGGAAGAAGCTTGATAGTGCGATCAAGCTTGCGGTCATTGGATTAGTTCAGGTAAACTATAACGAGAATTATCAACCAAATTGATCATAGTTGTACTCGTTAGTAAAAGGCATGGATTATATTTTATTATTACTAATCGTTATATGGCTCTCTCTTAATTATAGCAAGTATTTGATATTGGGGACTACGAGGGTGATATGCAGCTTAGGGCAGACATTGACCGCTAATGCGGGATTTTGTACAGGAGTTGGAAATATGAGTTGCATAGCCATTATCTCGAGCTGTTGGAGCAGGGAGTTCCCCGATCCGAGGACCACCCGGCGAATGGCTGTGACCCAGCCGACTGGTAGTTGATGATCTTGCAATGTCGGGAATCACCACAGTGGAGGGTAACATTTGGATGTTGTCTACAATAGTTAATTATATTGCATCGTAATTTTATTAGGTATGATTCAATGAATAAGAGCTATTGTATTATTACTCTTCTATGTAGGCGAAGTTGAAGAAGGCTCAAGAAAGTCGAGCCAAACTGCCATACAATCATACTAGTGGCTCCAGGTCATTTGCATCGAAGATGTCTCTGATGGTACTAATTATATTCATATGAACAAACTTGATTAAGTTTATTAATTTATCAATATGTAGGTTCATGTCTAATACAAGTTAATTTCAAATGACAGATAGCACAAAATGCCGGTCAGGCGCCTCCTATTACTCAGTTTTTCCACGACACCCATTATAGGCAAAAGAGTAATTCGTGGGTAAATGACGTGGCTCAACAGAGATATGTATGTTTGCTCTTCGATTCAATTTTGATCAATAATTATGTTAGAAGCATTTTTAATCCCTTATTGAATTAAATGGTAGGAGGCCTTGGTGCAGCGGATGGAGGAGCAGTAGCAGCCCTCTGTCACAGCTTCGATGACTGAGGAACAAATTGCTGTTGATTTGCTTGGGAAGAGGTCGGGTTATTTGAATGGGTATGGTATATACACGAGGACCTCTTCATCTTCCACACAGTTTTGAGCGCAGCATCTTGAGGTGATCGCCCTACGCGAGCAGCTAGCTGAGCAGGCTAGGAGGCAAGCTGAGTAGGATAGGCGGTAGGCTGAGCAAGACAGGCGGCAGGCTGAGCAAGACAGGAGGACAGCTTCACTCGAGGCTCTCGTTCAACAGCTGGCAGCTGCGGCAGGGATAGATCCAACAATCTGCCTCAACATCTCTAGATGGACCAGTTCTGCTGGTGATGGCACATCTACTGCAGGGCATCATGCGACCCCTTGGTTAGTATAATATTCTCTTGGTGATGGCACAGCTACTGCAGTGATTACTCCTAGGAGATGGCAAGTGCTAAACATTCATTGGCTTGTGTTTGGTGGGTGCAAAGTCAATAATACCGATACTTGCTTCTATCTTTAGTATTATGGATTTCATGCACGATAAACTTATTTGCTCTCTTCCTTGGGATGGTGACATTTGTTCTTTCTTATTTGCATATCCTCGTTGACGATTTTTTAATGAAGTAGATGAAGTTTAAACAATAGGCCTTTCACAATGTTTTCACAATTTCATTGAAATCTCTCAACCCATGGATATTTTTTAACGAGGTGTTGCCATCCTAACATTTTATTTGTATGGTGCTTGCACAATGAAGCGTATCACTTGCAATGGGACAACATTTTGGGATGGTGATATCTGTTATTTTATTTTTATTTTATCTTATTTTATGGCATGCATCTCTTCAATTGCTGTCGAATATTCTCAAATGCAAACTTTGAAAAATAGGCCTCTCACAAAGTTCTCACAATGTTTTATCGATTGGATGTTGCTATTCTAAAGTTTTATCTTGGATAGCTTCGCAAAATGAAGCTTTGACCAATGACATTATGTTGCTTCAAAATTGGATGATTACTTGACATTGCGGCAACCTTTTCTGAATAGTTAGGTTTGTGCACTTGTGCTTGATCTTTCAATAGTCATTCCAATGGTCTTGTTCTAAACATGCACTAGTCTTTGATGGAAGTAAGTTTATATATATATATCTATATATATATATATTCTCATTGTTAAAGGAAGAAGCTTACAACTATATTGTTCCATGGAGGACTATATGGTGAGCCCAACATGATTTGAGGTTATCTAATTTGAGTTAAATTTAAGTTTTTCATGGCATTATCAGAAAAACCTTGTTTTGTGTGTGTGCGTGCATGTGCACGTGTGTGAGGAAATCATTCTACATAAAGGATGATTGCAGAAAAGCAAACAATTTTCTACTTTGCACTTCCACAAAAAATGGTTTTACACAAGCGTGCCCTTGAGATTATTTGGAGTCTTTTAAGGGTCTTAGAGAGGTGACAGGAATTTTGATTTCGTCTAGTGCAGATTGCTTCACATCATTCTCCGTTCACTTGGGCACCATTGACATTGTTTATTTCCCTTCAGATGTCTGTAGACGATACTAACATAGATTTGGAATATGATAATGAGCCTTGTATATGCGTCTTCATTTCTTTCTATTTTTCACTATTGGCATTCACACGGGTATTTTCAATCATATATATTTCAATGAAGTTTCTAGAAGTTAATTAACATAAATTGAGTTCTATCTTTGAATGGTGTTGGTTGACTGTATACATTTTTTTTTTGGTAAATGAACATTAGAATAGTGGTCTAAAGAAAGGAAAGGAGAAAAAAAAAAGATTCGAATAATTTTCTTCTCTATCTGCATAATCATCTTGCAGAACATATTTATACATAGCAATGCTAGTGGTGCAGAAAATAAAGAGTTTATTTTTTTCTTTTATAAAAAATAAAAAAGGTCAAAAGGTATCCATTTCCATGCCTTTATCTAATATCATTTATCTCTCATTTTATTGTATTCAATGATGTAACATTTGTAATTTTTTAATTCATTAAAAAGGTTCTAATGTTATTTTTGTCATTACAAATTGATGGACGAGTTCGATTCGGTTCTATTGCAGATATGGAGGACTTTTTTTTTTCAATTTAGTCAATCTATATTTGTATATTGGATATTTATATGGGACTGTATTATTGTAATATTTGCTAAATGGGACGAATGATTTGATGAGAAATGGTGATGTTTGTTTGTTTATTTAGTAATTCTTGTATGGATGGATTTCTTTTTGTTAAATACAGGTGCATGAATAGCTTTACATTTGATATGGGTATAAACAGGTTTATTGGAAGATTATACCAACAAAAACAGTAAGTACATTAAAAAAAAACTTTTATTGCCGATAAAAAAACGCTTTTGCCGACGTTTTAAAACATCGGCAAAAGTCAATTCTAACTTCTATTTTTTAAAAAATATATAATTACCGACGTTTACTATCGTCGGTAAAAATAAAATAAGTTTTGACTGGATAGCTTACCGACGTTTCTGTGTCGTTGATAAAAATAAAGAAAAGAAAAACTAGAATAAAAGTTGAATTTACCGACATTATAAAACGTCGGTAAACGGAAAACAAAAATTAAAAAAATTTGTATTACTTTACCGACGACATATTAACGTCGGCAAATTTCGATGTTAAAATTTTCCTGTACTGTAAAATAAATTTGGAACTAATTAAAATTTTAACACCGGTAAGCATTAATTTCGACGACGAAACCATTTTCATTGGTAACTATTTTTTCCGACATTAATTATGTCCATAAATGTCAGTCTTAACGTCGGTAAGAATTAATTTCGACGACGATACATTTTTGTCGGCAATAATTTTTCTGACGTTAATTGCGTCGGTAAAGGTATCCTATAACGTCAATGAAAATATTTTCTACGCCGAAATATTTTCGTCGGTAATAATATTTGCCGACGTTATTTACGTCGCTAAATGTAATACTTTAATGTCGGTGATAAATTTTCAACGATGAAATTTTTTTCGTTGAAAATAGTTTTTTCTCACATGTAAAAACGTTGGTAAATGGCTATATATAACGGCAGTGAAATTTTTGTTTTCGACGACAGTAATGTTTTGGTCGGTAATAATTTTCACTGACGGTATTGTTCATCGGTAAATTTCGATTATAACGTCGGTGAAAATTTTTTCCCACGACGAAATTTTTTTCGTCGGTAATTATTTTAGCTGACATTTTTTTACCAACGTTTTATATGTTGTTGGAAAAATTTTTAGCCGACGTTTTATGATTTTTTGGTGACGAAATTATTCATAGCTAAAATTGTTAATTGTTGTAGTGTTTACATATTCCAAGATAACAAGTTTCACAATATTTTTCTTTTCTAGACTTTCTTTGAAATCTCAATGTGACTTTTGGATTCATTGGGAGGATTTTTCTTTACTTGCATACCATAATATTAAAAATAATAATTCTAACAAAGAGGCCATGCCCTACATAGGTTCTATCTAAAATAAATATAAAATATAAAAGTACTTGCAATAGGTAGATAACCCAATATTAGGAAGAGAGAAAAGATCTAAGATAAGAAAAGAGGCAGTAAGAATATCTAAGTATAATGAAAATAAATTTGAGATATATAAAAACAATTGTAAACAATAGTTAAACTAAGTTGTAAAACTTATTGAATGTGTAAAACTATTAGTGAGTTAATCGAATTAATCTAAAACTTTTAGATCGGATAACAAAAGAAAGTAACATCATCAAAATAATTAATTGGTTTAATTATTATGTGCTTATGTTTTCTATTATTTTGTGATTTAGTTGGTGTAAGGATTTTTGTGTTGGCAAATTCATAGGTTAGACAAAAGTTGAGTCCATTAGTATTATATTTTACATATCTTTAAGTATAGACAATGGTTTGAGTCACCGGATATACTGAAGTGAAGAAATAGAAGAAAGAGCGACAAATTGAAGTAATTTTCTATAGACAATTTGGATTAAAAAAGTCATATCTCACAAACCGAGTGTTGGATATAGGCAAGCGACCTACCGTTGAAAAGCTCGTTTTAAGTAGATATTCATAGAGTCAAAGATTGCGTCAATCGGAGCTAAAACGAGAAAGTTATGGCCTTGGAAGTTTGTAAAAAAATGTGCTGATTTTTTCATCTGACTCGTCGGGCATGTATCTGACGATCTGACCTGATGCAGTAATTAAATTTGACTGATCCGACCGATCAAACAAGTGTAGTAAATTTTGCCGACTTGCGATTTTTCAGTCCGATTTGAAGAGGAACTTGCTGTTTTATGCCAACTTCTTTCCTAATTGAAATATACTTATGAAGCACAAAATTGGAGCTATAAAAAGGGGTTTTTTTTCTCAATCCTAAGATATCCGTTTCCCTATTCTAAATTGAGAATATACATTGGAGATGCTCTTCTTCTCTAGAGCTTTCATTGGAGATTGTGTTGAAGCTTTGTGCTAGAGAATATTACTTCTACTATCTTGTAAAAGATTATCTTCTCTCTTGTAGAAGATTATTTGTCTTGAGTGGCTTCAAGGTGTGTTGGATCAAGTTTGAAGAAGGTAAAAGGCGTGTGCGTTGACAAAAAGAACTTCAGTCATTTACGTTGTATTCAACTAGACAAGGGTAATAAGTAGATCTTGTAACCTCTCTTGCACAGTGCTTGATTTAAGTTTGGACTGGTGTTGGGTCCTATAGTTTTCCCGTTTGTGCTTTCCACGTAAAAATCATGTGTCTTTCTCGGGTGGTGATTGCTTTTTAACTTAGATTAATTGGTAGTTTATCTACATACTAGAAATCTGTGTTAGGATCTTAACTTGTGTCATGGTTTAAAGAGTCTTAGTTGGTTATTAAGGATGTCATTTGCTAGGTTTTCCCTTTTGAGTCATATTAGATTTGTTGAACCTGAATCAATATATTTCATGTTACTTTATAAATAGTCCTTGACTATTCTAATGAAAATAAAGACACAGGATTTATTAAAAAGTAGTCCCTAATTTTCTCTCAAAGACCATTGTCTCACATTGATATGTAATTAAAAAAAACGAAAAAGACAATCAAATCATATGTCATGGACATTATAAATCAAATTATGACACAACTATATTTTAGTTAACCCCCCCACCCCCGTGAGATTCTATTTCTCTTCCCTTATTAGAATTGTAGTTACATGAATGACGTCCTGCTTGACACCATAGTACATGATTGTGGAAAAGGACTTAATATTTGAAATCCATGATCTATTAGAATTAAACCAGATTTCATGATGGGATTTTTGGGCTGCTAGTATTTAATATAGTTTTTTGTTGTATCGTAACTTATAGTGTCTTTTAGGCTTCCCCATAAGTTTTTTGTAGTCTGTATGTGTTGTTTTAGATTTTTTTATGCATCTTTATCATTATCATTATTCCCAAGAGAAGTGTAAGAGATTATGAACAATCTAATCCTGGTTTATAAATAGAGTCTTGTATATCTTTGCATGTGTGCTTTAATAAAAGAAAATTTGAGGTCACATACCTTGTTGATCTTTCTTTGTTGTTTGAGATCAAAAGAACAAGTTTCTTCTCTTAAATCTTCATCTTCGTTTTTTATTTTAGTGAAGACATCCCTATTTCACTGTAACCTCAGTACTTTTATTCTGTCAACCTTAGTTCGCAGAACTGAAACCTCAGTATTTTCAGCTGCGAACCTTAGTATTTGCAGAATACGAACTTCAATTCATCAAAGTGGTATCAAAGCAAGATTCAAGGTGATTCTATGGCCTCTAACAATATGTTGCAACCACAGCTTCCTCGATTTAATTGAAAGAACTACAACCAATGAAGTATCTAGAAAAAGGTGTTGCATGGTTCTTAAGATTTATGGGATATTATTGAAATAGATTTTGTAGAACCAGTAGACTCAAGTGCTTTCACTCAACAACAACTCAATGAGTTGAAGGAGAACCGCAAGAAGGACAAGAAGGCATTGTTCTTCATTTTTCATGCAGTGGATGAAGCTATCTTTGAAAGAATCTCTTCTGCAAATTCAGCAAAACAAGCATGTACACACTCTACACATCAAACAAAAGGAAAAGACAAGGTAAAGATGGTAAGATTACAAACTCTTAGAAGTGAATTTGATTCTCTACGGACGAAAGAATTCAAATTGGTTGAAGATTTCTACAACTGAGTTATCTACCTTGTTAATCAACTAAGAGTAAATGGATTAAAAATTGAAGATCAATAGATTGTAGAAAAAATCCTTCAAAGTATGACCCGTAAGTTTGAATATGTAGTGGCTGTAATTGCAGAATTAAAAGATGTGTCTTCATTGTCCTTTGAAAGTTTAGTGAGATCACTCTAATCTCATGAACTTCGCATTAAGCAATTTGATTCTTCTCCTCTAGAATAAGCATTCCAATCTCAACTCTCTTTAAGAGGTGTTAAAGGGAGAAGAGGAGGACACGATCATGGAAGAGGAAGAAGCAACCATGGACGTGGCACATATGAGAAACATGAAAAAGAATCTGAATCTCATGATTTTTCTAGCAACAATACTCTACGAGGGAGAGGTAGACCATGAGGAAGAGGAAGAGGTCATGGCTCTTCCTATTCCCATATACAATGCCATTATTGCAAAAAATATGGGCACATGCAAGTATATTGTAGAAAGAAGATGGCCGATGAAGGACAAAATGAATCGAGTTTATACATGAAAATGCTCAAGAAAAGGAAGGTGATGAAACTGTCCTACTCGCTTGCAATGTTAGTGAAGATATTTGTACTGATATTTGGTATCTTGATAGTGGTTTGTAGTAACCACATGACTAGCAACAAAGATGTGTTTATTAATCTTAACAATTCCATTCAATCCAAAGTCAAGATTGGTGATGACAGAAGGCTTCAAGCAAAAGGATGTGGTGACGTCCTCCTTCGCACAAAGAAAGGAGACCAAAAGAGAATTTCTAATGTTTTATATGTGGCAGGCTTAAATCATAATCTTTTTAGTGTTGGACAGCTTCTTCGCAAAGGGCATGATGTTCATTTCAAGGGTGATCATTACATGATTAGAGATAAGAACAACTCTCTAATTGCAAAGGTGCGGATGTCTTCAAATAATATGTTCAGTTGAACATCCAATATGAATCTTTGCCATGTTTTAGTGCAATCATCAAAAATAGTTCATGGCTATGGCATTTGCAGTTTGGCCATTTGAGTTTCAACTCATTATCCTTGATGTGCAAAAAGAATATGGTAAGAGGTATGCCAAATATTGACCGGCAAAACCAAGTTTGTGAAGGATGTATACTTGGAGAGCACCATAGAGACTCCTTCCCAATTGGAAAAGTATGGAGAGCATTAAGTCCACTTCAATTAGTGCATTCAGATTTATGTAGACCAATGAATACAATTTCAAATGGAGGTAATCGCTACTTTCTCACTTTCATTGATGATTGTAGTAGAAAAACTTAGGTGTATTTCTTAAAAGAAAAATCTGAGGTCTTTGGTTATTTCAAAATTTTCAAGGCCATGGTTGAAAAGTAAAGTGGTTTCATGCTGAAAACTTTGCGTTCTGATCAAGGAAATGAGTATGTATCAAATGAGTTTGAAGAATTCTTGAAAGAAAATAGAATTAAGCATCAACTCACCACTCGTTATACACCCCAACAAAATGGGGTTGTGGAAAGGAAAAATAGAACAATTATGGACTTGGGAAGAAGTATGTCGAAAGCCAAAAGGATGCTTAATTCATTTTGGGCTGAAGTAGTATCTTGTACGGTCTATCTTCTCAAATGTGCCTCATCAAAAAGCATTCAAGATATAACCCCTCAAGAAGCTTGAAGTGGTCATAAGCTTTGTGTTCGTCATTTGAGAATATTTAGTAGTATTGCATATTCACGTGTACCAAATGAGAAAAGAGGAAAATTGGATGATAAATCGGAGAAATGCATCTCCATTGGCTATAGTGAAAAATCCAAGGCATACAAGTTGTTAAATCCATTGACTAACAAAATCATTGTTAGTAGAGATGTGAAATTCAATAAAGAAAAGTCATGGGAGTGGAATAAAATGAAAAGAAGCAAAATTCTATTTTGCTTGATGAACAAAATGATGAAGTTCTAAGTTCTCCATCATTGTCATCATCTTCATCTAGGGAGAGTTTGGATCAAAATGATGATCATGAAGAAACACCTACACCAAGGAGATCTAGTCGGCCACATCAACCATTCAAAAGGTATCCATCTAGTGATTATGTTATGATTACTAATGGTGGGATGAGTTTTGCTTTGTTTGTAGATGCCGATCTTGTTACTTTTGAAGATGCCTCTAAAGATCAAAGGTGGATTGAAGCTATGGATCAAGAGATTAAGTCCATTGAAAGAAATGACATATGGGAGTTGGTGGAACTTCCAAAAGGCAAGAAGACAATTGGAGTAAAGTGGGTGTACAAGACCAAGTTAAATCCAAGAGGTGAAGATGAAAAATGCAAAGCTCGCTTAGTAGCCAAGGGCTATAAGCAAAAGCAAGGAGTTGACTATGATGAAGTCTTTGCCCCCGTTGCACATTTAGACACCATTCGTTTGGTGTTAGCTCTTGCAGTTCAAAATCAATGGAAAGTGTTCCAAATGGATGTAAAGTTGGCATTCTTAAATGGTACCTTAGAAGAAGAGGTCTATGTTGATCAACCTCCCGGCTATGTGAAGAAGCATGAAGAGATGAAAGTATGTAAATTGAAAAATGCCTTATACGGTTTAGAGCAAGCACCAAGGGCATGATACAAAAAGATTGATATATATTTTGAAGAAAATGGTTATCACAAGTCACCTCATGAGCACACTCTTTATGTCAAAAAAAGTTTTTAAGGTGAGATTCTCATTGCTTGCTTATATGTAGATGATTTGATTTTTACCGAGAGTAGTGCTAAAATGTTTGAAGATTTCAAAATAGCCATGATGCATGAATTTGAAATGACTAATATGGGCTTACTTCATTTCTTTCTTGGAATTGAAGTAAATCAAAATGAAGATGGAATTTTCATTTCTCAAAAGAAATATGTAAAAGAATTGTTGGAAAGGTTTAGGATGGAAGATGCAAAACTCATTAGTACTCCTATGAAAGTTGGTTTGAAATTAAGCAAATATGATGGAAAAAAGATAGTGGATCCAACTCTTTATCGAAGTCTTGTTGGTGGTTTAATGTACCTAACAACAATAAGACCGGATCTCACATATTTAGTAAGCATCTTAGTCGGTTTATGGAATCTCCAAGAGAGGCTCATTTGGAAACTGAAAAAAAAAATTTTAAGATATGTGAAAGGAAACCAAAATCATGGTCTTCACTATTATAACGCTGCAAATCCAAGTTTGGTTGGCTTTTATGATAGTGATTGGGCTGGAAGTTTCAATGATTACAAGAGTACTTCAGGGTATGTTTTCAAAATTGGTTCTAGTGCAGTTTTATGGTCTTCAAATAAGGAATCTGTTGTAGCCCTCTTTACAGCTAAAGTGGAATATATTGCTCTTGCTGCCACCGGTTGTCAAGCTAGGTGGTTAAGGTGGATTTTGGAGGATCTACAAAACTATTTTGTGACAACAAATCAGCCATATTTTTGTCCAAGAATCCTATGTTTCATGGTAAAAACAAGCACACAAAGATCAAGCACTACTTCATTCGAGAATTAGTAAAGGATAAAGAAGTTAAAGTCAAGTTTTGTAAATCTCAAGACCAAGTGGCAGACATGTTCACTAAGCCTTTGAAAATGGATTTGTTCATCAAGATGAAGACCTTGCTTGGAGTAAGAGAAATCTAGCTTAAGGGGGGCTATTAGAATTGAGCTAGATTTCATGATGGGACTTTTGGGCTGCTAGTATTTAATATAGTTTATTGCTCTATTGTAACTTATAGTGTCTTTTGGGCTTCGCCATAAGTTTGTTGTAGTTTGTATGTGTCGTTTCAGATTTCTTATGCATCTTTATCATTATCATTATTCCCTAGAGAAGTGTAAGCAATTATGAACAGTCTAATCCTGGTCTGTAAATAGAGTCCTGTATCTCTTTGCATGTGTGCTTCAATAAGAGAAAACTTGAGGTCCCATACCTAGTTGATCTTTCTTTATTGTTTTATATCAAGAGAACAAGTTTCTTCTCTTAAATCTTCATCTTCATTTTTTATTTTAGTGAAGACATCCCTATTTCATTGTAACCTCAGTACTTTTGTTCTGTCAACCTTAGTTCACAAAACTGAAACCTGAGTATTTTCAGCTGCGAACCTCAGTATTCGTAGAATACAAACTTCAATTTATCATGGTCATCTTCCCAAAATTCTATTGAACCTGAATCTAGAAATACCTCTAAAAATTATTATCCCCTAATATTTTTGCTTCAACCCAAATTATGTTATTAAAGTAATAATAATAATAAAGTTAAATTATGATTTTATACATGGTGGTAGTTTCAACTCTGTAGGAAAATCTAAGACAATATTAAAATAAGGGATGCTAATTTACAACAATTTCAATTTCAATCATTTTTTTTTCTCCTTTGCACATTTACATAGCGAGATACCCATACAACATCTTGGCTCATTTTAGTACCTAAGTTCCTAACCAAGAGGCTAAAACCCATAGAATGATCCCATGTTATTTCTATGGAGAGAAGATGACTCGCCACTCTGAGGTGACAAGTGAGCTCACTGGAAACCAAAGATCAAATTATTAGGATTATTCAAGGGATATGTGGCAAATGACAAACATAACACATAAAAATAATCAAACTTATTTATTTTTAGATACCCCTAGCATAGCCGCATAGGAGATTGAGACCCAAGAGAGCGCCTGCATACCTGGGAAGAAAAGCTTATATAAATAGAACAGAAAAATGTGATATATATATATGGGGCTTTTTCCTGTGCATACGTTCCTCATGAACTTTTCGTGCACACTCTTTGGTGGGGCATACTATGGACCCCACTAAGGGATGAGATTGGGGGGTTGAAAAGATCCATGTGAAAGCACCCTACATATCGAATTTGGTCCTAATCACATATCCCTAACCCCTTCATCCATGGCTTACAAATTCATTCCGTTCGGATTGGTGTATAGTCAATCCAACGGTCCAATAAATTCAGATCCTACCAAAAGTTGGGACGAGTTGCTATCATGAGGTCCCATATGTGTTGCAAGGTTTGGATTGAGTGATAGATGGGCTCCACCTTGACTTCTCACGAAAAAAATGGTGAGGGACGGATGCGTAGGAAGATTCTCCTATATGGGGCCTTTTCCTGTGCATACGTCTCTCATGGGCTTTTTGTGCACACTCTTTGGTGGGGCCCACCGTGGACCCCACTTAGGAAGATTCTCCTATATATGTATATACCCGGTGGTGGTAAGAGCAGACAATTATACCACCAAAGATCCCATCAGTTTCCTTTACATCACTAAATTTCCATAAAAGACATCTCGATGATTGTAACATACTGCTTCACAATGCCACCCAGCTTGAATACCTATAGAAAAGATTTGCAAGGTTATACGGCAGGTGTTGACGATAATTATAGCGTAAAGCTCCATAGATGGACGTTGTCATTGCAGTTGTGAGTCTGAAGGTCTTGTTGATCTTGGATGGGGAGAAGGGAGAGGTTGCTGTTATTGATGAAATCAAGTTGCTTGAATGAGTCTGATTGGTCATTGAGATGGGATGCCACCATTCGATCGACGGCGGTCCAGTCACTAAGGGCGGGATGGTTTGGGCAGCTGCTGTCGCCCAAAAAAGAGGGAATGGCTTGAACATTGTCGGAAAGTGCAGGAAGATATGTCATGTAGCTGGTATTGCTGTTGTTACCTTCCATGTTGCAGGACTCTCTAACGCACTTAAGAATATGGTCCAGAGCTCCTTCCCTACTTGAACTGAGCATTTGGGTGCCAACATCGTTCGCCAGTGATGACACCGGAGTGCTATCTAGTGTCTTGAGAAGGTTCTTCTTCCTGAAAACGCGGCAAACCACCCACCCTTCTTCCTCCTGTGTCACTCCTGCCGAGCTAGAGGGCTGGATTATGTCCCAATTAACCCAGGAATATCAGTCAGTCAGTCTCTTATATATGAATGAATAAACAACTAAACTTACTTATTTTTCCAAAAGAAAAAACAGTTTAAACTGTGAAAAAAAATTTGTTCCAACAATAACTATTTCATCAATTAACTTGCTTCATTAGCAAATAAGATCATATATATGTATGCTACATTGGATTGGGAGTTGGTGTCAGTGCTCTCCTCGAGCCTGTACTCGTGCATGATCCAATCGGATTTCTGACCGTTGGGTGCTCTACCCAAGTAAAAGACAAGGGTTTTTCTCATTCCAATCCGTTTGGAACTGCTGCGGATGACCTTATCACGACCAGTGGCTTTCCAGAACCCAGCGGCAGTAGCACGATTGGCTCGGATGCCCGTGGGGTATTTCTTGTCTTTATGGCTAAACAGGTACCATTCGTTTTGTGGGGTGGATCCGATTCTGCACGTCTCTGCATAATTCGTTGACAAAAGAAGAAAAAATATGAGAGAAGTCTAGATTTTTTGTACAAATGTGTGAAGGATGGTTTTATGGAAGCATCACCTTCTATATCCCATGGCTCGACTTTGTTGAGATCGATTTCAAGGATCACATCCAAGTCAATCTTCTCATGTGCCACCTTCTTTTTTAAGTAATATTGCAAGAGCTCCTCCTCCGTTGGATGAAACCGGAAACCCGGTGGAACACGAGACTGACAGCCTATCAATGGACTCATCATTTCTTCAACTTTTGCCTGACAGAATCACGGATTTCAAAATTAGAAAAAGAAAAAAAAAATAAAAAAAGAGGAAAGGGAAACAGAGAGAACGTATGAAACTAATGCAACACAACCTTTACCTCTAGATTTTCCTAATTATTTGCAATGATCAGCTCTATAGAATTCAGAGAGAGAGAGAGAGAGAGAGAGAGAGAATATTTTGGGCGTAGGAAACACAGGGGGTAGGTGATGCACTTATATATGTGCGACATGAAGGATGGAAGACAATAGAACAAGGTTGCATTTCAATTCATGGTTTTAATGTGGGAGTAGTTTTCTACTTTTGTGTTCAAGAGTAGTTTTCTACTTTTGGGTTCAAGAAGTGAAAGTTTTGAAACCTTAGTTTCGTCTTAATGTCCCACTCACAAATTGTAATATGAATCACAGTAAAATCAAATTAATTAAACTAATTAATTGAGCAAGCACACAAGTGACAAGAGGCACAATTTTTTTCGTGGAAAACCCTATTCAGAAAAAAACCACGGGTCACCTTAACCAGGAGTAACAAACACTATATAATTGAAGATTACAAAGATACTTATAAATCCCTCCCCCCACCCCCCCCCACCCAATTGTACCTCAACATAAGGACTGCGATGATGTAGTAGACTTCTTGTTATTCACCTTCATTGTGCTTGAAACAACCTACTTAAAAGGCTCTTCAAGTTGAATCTACTGCATGAGAGAATAGATGAGAAGATCTAGAGCAGAGGCTTCAGCACTTCAAGCTCTTCACAAATTGCTCTAGAGAGAAAGCTTCAATCTTAAATAGATGCTAGATTGCTCTTTAGGAAGATAGATGCCTAGAGGAGAAAAGAAAAGCCCCCCCATATATAGGCTTTCCTTCATAGTTTAGGTCTCCCCTACATACAATTTATCTTTCCTAAGAAGTAGGAATAGAAAAAAAAAGTTTGAAATTCTCGGAAACAAATTTGTCGCTACATGCTGAGCGCTCTAGTATATACTTGAAATTTGAGCAACCGAGCACGAGCGTGATGCTGCGGAGTTCTTTTGCAACCATCTCGAGAAAATGCACATGAGCGTAGTCTGGAGAATTTCAGTTCATTTGTCTTGGGAAAGCACGCACGAGTACAGTCTATATCGCACTTGAGCGCAGTTTAGGTAATGTGCAGTTAACCCGGCATTCCATTCTACAAAGATAATTGATTAAAGATTAAACTCAGTTTGTCCATTCCCAATAAATTAGCCAACACTTAAATGTTCTTACAAGAAGGGCCACCCACCTTTAGAATGAAGTCATAGAAAGAAATGTTATTGGTAAATAGAGACAGTGACACAGAGAGAGAGAGAGAGAGAGAGAGAGAGAGAGAGTCATCCAAGGCTGTCGCCATCGACACTGGACCCAATTAAAACTCTAGTGGAAAAGCAACATCCAATCTACCACTATAGCCAGAAAAAAAAACAAAAAAGAAAAATTGTAGCAGCCTAGCCTAATCAATGATCCGTATATCTAGTGTAATGAATCGTACATCAGGAGGCAAAGATGATGGAGTTGGTGGTATTGCGCTTTCATTATCCCCATCACCTACTACAACAAATTGCATCTTTACCAGTACTTTTTACCAACACAACCAAAAATGCGTTGGTCAAGGGTATATTTTGCCAACGCAAATGAGGATGTATTGGGAACAATTAAAGTGGGGAATACTTTTACCAACGCATTATTAGTTGCATTGGTAGAAGTACCATTTTGCCAATGCAATAAATATGTATGGCAAATATTACCATTTAACAACACAAATAAGAATGTTGGAAAAAGTTATAAAGGGGGAGTACTTTTATCAACAAAGTATTATTTGTGTTGGTGAACTTACCCTTTTACCAACACAATAAAATATGCGCTGGTAAAAGATTACTTTTTAACAACACAAATGAGAATGTATTGGAAAAAGTCAGAAGCGGAGGTTACTTTTTCCAACGCATTATTATTTGCATTGCTGAAAGTACCATTTTGCCAACGCGATAAAATATGTGTTAGTAAAGGTTATCTTTTACTAATGTGTCAAATAATGTGTTGGAAAAGGTCTTGAGAATTGGTAATTTCACTGATGCAATAACGTGTATTGGTAAATGAGATACTTTTTCCAACAAATAAAATAACATGTTGGTGAAAGGTAGTACCTTTGCTAATGCAATATAGGATACATTGATGAAAGTCCAAAATATGGTGTGAGAGATTCCACCACCCCTCCCCTAAAAAAAAAAAGCCCCCTTATAAACAAGAATAGTCTTTTTTGAACCCTAAACCTATTATGCCTTTTTACGGCCATTCAAGATCTCTGCTGCTCATAGAGAAATGTCACCTATAAGTTTCTACTCTCTCTCTCTCCACTATCTTTTGAATTCCAATCTAATCTAACGAAGATTAGTGTTATAATGAGATTCGCTCATTTGATTCCAAAGGCACATAATACATTCTTTAGATCTAAGTTATAATCTCATACTATTACCATAAATATCTTTTTTGGCCTACGGTTTTTAACTTCTGGATAGGCCATCAGCTTACATGAAAAGACTTTCCCTCATTAGCGTTGTTGATGGCTTGCACTATACAATATCCATGTTATCTTAGATAAGTTTTGCTTTAATTTGTCACCTATTGATGCTTCCCTTAAATGAGCCCCGATGAACTCATTTATAATTATATATTTTCTAGTTTTATTAGATGTATCTTAATTACTCTATTTTTTTTTCCTGTAAAGGCATGTTAATTGATATAAGATATCTTTTAGGGCATGTTTGTGTAGCCGATTTTTATCAAAAAAAGTAAGGATTGTGGAAATTAAATTCTGTGGTATAATAAAATCCATGTTTGGTGTGATCACTATTCCTAATTGACAAGAGCAAAGATGAGCTAAGTTCTCCATGATGATCCGAAAAACCAATTCTATGGATTATAGGGGTGTTCATGGCCGTGCTAGGTCAAACTAAGGTATATCTAGGCTTAGCTTTCCTTTACAAACATTGGTCCAAGCCTAACCTAAGCCCAACATGGTCCTTAAAAGTCTAGCTTGAGCCTACCCATTTAAAAAAAATCGGGCCGGGCCAAATTCTCATTCACTCAGCATTATATAGGAGATATGTATCAACAACCCATCACATGTCAACCATTGGATCCACTTGTTTATTGCAATGCAAAGTCAATATTCAAAGCATATGTAATAAGCAACAAATCACTTCCATTGCTTTTTATTTTATTTTATTTTCTTAGTTTTCTTTCTTTGAAAAATTCAAATGTAGCCCATATATAATCTAAGTCATTGAGAAAATGATCAGAAGTGTGCATATGATTAATTGATGGGACCACTTCGATAAATTGCACAAGCAAAACCCCTTAGCACAACTAGAGTATTCAAAATCAATGAGGATTTTCATAAAAAAAAAACTCAATCAGGATTTGCACTTACCAATATAGATTTTTGTTAATACTAAGGAAAGAAATAATTAAGGAATTCTCTTTCCAATAAAATAAAAATTTTTCATTCAGGGGGGCAAAAATCTCTCTGCTAATGTCTCTATGTCTTCTAGTCTTCCACATTGCATGCATGTTTCATCTCATCTTTATTTATTTATTTATTTATTGTCTCTCAATGTAATATCCCAGCCCAAATTAATAAGTTTAATTCAATTAAAAATAATTTCTGAAATAAATAATGACATTATTGGATTGGGGGAAAATCAAACCACATTGAACAATTAGGGCACAAACGTGATTAGGACTTGATTTGGGAATTTTAAAGGCATGTTGGTAATTTTTAGAAAATATGAAGGGTATTTCTGTAATTTCAAAACATAGCAAAAATGGGGCTCATTGGATAGAGAATAATTAATTTTGAAACTTTTCCTTAAGACCCGAACTCATCCGGATTATTCTAGTGCCTAGTTGAAAAAGATTTAAATAAACCCACTACTAGTAGTGTGGGGACCACATGTTTGTCTCATCGAAGAGTAGAATTTACCTTCGTAAGAGTTTAGTTGACTAGAGAGTTATCCTAGCACTCTATATGGGAAAAATAAGAATTCCACACTACCTATACTTCCTAGTTTTACTCTAAGTACCTATATTCAATTCTATATATATATGTATACAACTAGAGCCCTCTTCTACAAACAATTCTCTCCGCCAACTCTCTCTCTCTCAACTAGAAGGTCTACAACTTTAAGCTTACGGATTTGAAAGGAAGCATAGAAGAACTACTTTAAGGCTCTCTACAAGTTTCGAATTTCGGTAAAATCAATGATTAAGGCAAGTGCACAAACCTAATTTCATGCTTTCTACCACTACAACAATTAACATTTTTAGCTACGAATAATTTCATCGATAAAAGCCAATAAAACGTCGGCAAAAAGTTTTACCGACGAAAATAAAAACGTCACCAAAAAAAGGTCAGCGAAAATTATTACCAACGAAAAAAATTTCATCGGTGAAAATAATTTTCACAGACGTTAAAATGACATTCACCGACGTTACTTAATGTTGGTGAAAATCATTTAATTTAATTCTAATTTTAAGTAAATACTTTGCCGACATTTTTTTAACATCGGAAAACAATTCAACATATTGCGTAAAATTGAAAATATAAATTACCGACGTTTCCTAACATCGGTAAGTAATTCTAATTTTAATTTAAATTTATTTCCAACATTTTCCGACGATTATTGAACTTTGGTAAATAATTTTAATTATTTTCAAAATTTCTATTAACCTTTACCGACATTATTTAACGTCAATGAAAATCATTTAATTTAATTCTAATTTTAAGTAAATACGTTACCGACGTTTTCTTAACGTCGACAAAAAATTTAACAAATTGTGTAAAATTGAAAATACAAATTACCGATGTTTTCTAACGTCAGTAAGTAATTCTAATTTAATTTAACTTTATTTATGACATTTACAGATGATTATTGAACGTTGGCAAGTGATTTTAATTATTTTCAAAATTTCACTAAACCTTTACCGACGTTATTTAACGTCGGTGAAAATCATTTAATTTAATACTAATTTTTAGTAAATACATTGCCGATGTTTTTTTAACGTCGTGAAACAATTTAACAGATTGTGTGAAATTGAAAATATAAATTATCAACGTTTCCTAATGACGATAAGTAATTTTGATTTTAATTGAAATTTATTTACGGCGTTGAACGTAATTATAATTTAATGTTTACATTTACCGATGATTATTTAACGTCAGTAAATAATTTTAATTATTTTCAAAATTTCAGTTACCAATTATCAGAGTTTAAAAAATGTCACCAAAAGTAACAAAATTCCAAAATCCGAATTTACCGATGTTAAAAACTCGTTAGTAAATTAATCTGAATTTTTTTAATTTTTATTTTTTCTTTTGCCGACATTTTAACGTCGCGAAATGTTACGTCGGTAAATCTGAATCTTTTACCGACGTTACGCTTTTCGATGAAATAAAACTTCGGTAATTATTTATTTTTAACTTAAATTGACTTTTCCCGACGTTAAGTAACGTCAATAATTTGAGTTTACTTTTGCCGACGTTATAAAACGTCGGCAAAAGTGATTTTTCGTTGGCAATAGTTTTATTTTTTTTATGATGTAATAACTATTTTTCCATTATAATCTTCCAATAAACCTGTTTATACCAGTATCAAATATAAAGCTATTCATACACCTGTGTTTAACCAAAAAAATCCATCCATACAAGAATTATTAAATAAACAAATAAGCATCACCATTTTTCATCAAGTCATTCATTTCATTTAGCAAATATTACAATGATGCAGTCCCATATAAATATCCAATATACAAATACAAATAGACTAAATTGAAAATAAAAAGCTCTACCAAGTTTGCAACCGAATCGAACCGAACTCGTCCATCAATCTGTAATGACAAAAATAACATTAGAACCTTTTCAATGAATAAAAAAATTACAAATGTATGATCATTGAATATAATAAAATGAGAGATAAATGATCTTAGATAAGTTTTGGTTATTTTTACTTGTCTCTTGAATACAATAAAATTCGCCCGTATGGGTCCAAAGGATTTGAAACAATTTAGCTATTGGCTGCCCAATTTGAAATTTGACAAAAGAATCTCAAAGCTGCACTGCTAATTTTAAGCAATGCAATTGGCATGGCTCCAAAGGATGAGGTACTACTTTGTTTTGTTTTTTGAAATGGAAGATAAGCTACCTGTTAAAATCTTGCTTTCAAGATATTCACTTGGCAGTAGAATATTGTTCCAAAATCAAAATACTGATTAAGTTATGCTTGTTTTCATGCCTATGAAACAGATATTTAAGAAGTACATTGAGATTGAGTTACAGCTTGGAAACATTGACTGTTGCAGAACTCTATATGAAAGTATTTGGAGTGGGCTCCAGCAACTGCTATGCTTGGACTTGGAGCGAGGTTGTTGAATTTGAGAGATCACTAGGTGAGACAGAGCGTGCTAGTGTAATATTTGAGCTTGCTGTAGCTCAACCTGCATTGGATATGCCAGAGTTGTTGTGGAAGGTATGAGAATAAAAGGCTTCTTAAGTTAATCTTTATTTAATTTTATTTTTTGGTAACATGGCTTGATGTCTTGAACTAAACCTTAAGGCTCGCAACAGTGAACACCTTCCAAAGTTCTTGCTATAACTTCAATAGAAAAGAGTTTCTCTGAACTAGTTCATGATCTCCTCCTACCATCCTAAACTCAGTTTTAATCCTGTTACCAGATTTCACAACTGTATCCACTACACTTTGTTATTTGGAAGAAACCCTTGTGATGCAAATGAGGAGACCAATAAAATTCTCAAATGACAACCTGCATTGCTCATGCTCTTTCTTCTTGATTCTATCAAATTCTTATCCCATCTTTTTGGGCTTGGCTTTGTGTGTTCTACTCTCATTCTTTTTTTTAATTTTTTATGATTACTCTCATTTCTTTGTTGAAAATACAATTTTAGTCTTATATTCCTCAGAGTGGAGTGCTTTCTGCAGATTTGTTATTGGTCTTATCCTTAGAGTTAATGGTTTGAGAGACCTGTTTATTCTCTTTCTCATGCACTTAAGCCAGGTATTTGAAGGCTTTGTGACCTTATGAGCCAAGAAAGTTTCTTAGTTGTAAGCCAATGGTCTTGATTGCACCTATTTGACATGCCCAAGATTGCAATTAGGGCTGTAAATTTACCAAATCTGGAATGGAATGGGATGGGTGAAATTCATTTGTTTTACTATCTTTTCTCATTTTATTTCGCCTAAAGACTTTTCTCCCTAATATTAAGAGTTTATCATCGTTCATCATCTAAAGTCAGAGTTTTTACTTTATCTCCCAGTTTCACATTTTCATCCTTCTTACTCCTTGTCTCTCATTCAAGGCTTTCAAGGGATGGTAATGAAAGAAAAGACGTATCATCTTGTTTGGTGAGAAGCTGTTGAAAATCCTATGAGTTATTATGTTAAAATTTCAAGAGAATAATATACTAACCAAGGGGTCGCATCATGCTCTGTAGTAGCCGTGCCATCACCAGCAGAACTGGTCCCTCTAGAGATGTTGAGGCAAATTGTTGGATCTATCCCTGCTGCAGTTGCTAGCTGTTGAACGAAGGCCTTGAGTGCAGTTGTTCTCCTGTCCTGCTTAGCTAGTTGCTCGCCCGGGGCGATCACCTCAAGATGCTGCGCTCGAGACTGTGTGGAAGATGAAGAGGTCCTCGTGTATATATCATACCCATTCAAGTAACCAGACCTCTTCCCAAGCACATCAACAGTAATTTGTTCCTCAGTCATCGGAGCTGTGACAGATGGCTGCGACTGTTCCTTAGTCCGCTGCACCAAGGCCTCCTGCCATTTAAAACAATAAGGGATTTAGAATGCTTCTAACATAATTTGTGTTCAAAATTGAACCGAAGAGCAAACATACATATCTCTGCTGAGCCACGTCATTTACCCACGAATTACTCTTTTGCCTATAATGGGTGTCGTGGAAGAACTGAGTAATAGGATGTGCCTGATCGGCATTCTGTGCCATCTGTCATTTGAAATTAACTTGTATTAGAAATGAACCTACATATTAATAAATTAATAAACTTAATCAAGTTTGTTCATATGAATATAATTAGTACCATCACAGACATCTTCGATGCAAATGACCTGGAGCCACTAGTATGATTGTATGGCAGTTTGGCTCGACTTTCTTAAGCCTTCTTTGACTTCGCCTACATAGAAGAGTAATAATACAATAGCTCTTTTTCATTGAATCATACCTAATAAAATTACATTGAAATATAATTAACTGCTGTAGACAACATCCAAAGTTACCCTCCACTGTGGTGATTCCCAACATTGCAAGATCATCAACTGCCAGTCTACTGGATCACAGCCATCCGCCGGGTGGTCCTAGGGTCGGGGAACTCCCTGCTCCAACAGCTCGAGATAATAGCTATGTAGCTCATATTTCCAACTCCTGTATAAAATCCCGCACTGGTGGTCAATGTTCGCCCTGAGCTGCATATCACCCTCGTAGTCCCCAATATCACATACTTGCTACAATTAAGAGAGAGCCATATAATGATTAGTAATAATAAAATATAATCCATGCCTTCTAATGACGAGTACAACTATGATCAATTTGGTTGATAATTCTCGTTATGGTTTACCTGAACTAATCCAATGATGGCAAGCTTGATCCCACTATCAAACTTCTTCCAACCATGAGGTCGGACTGGGGCCATCTCTCTAATGGTTAACTCAAGATGGTTAACCAATGATGGTGCATGTTCCCCCTCTGGTCTATGGCTCGAGCTGGGATGTTATGACCCAACTCTTTCCTCAACTTTGCCGCATTTTTCCCTTGTGTAACTCTCCTTACACAGCTCCAAACCTCCGAGACTGTGGCTGATGCTGTTAAGATGACAGTGCTAAATGAAGTAGTAAACAGAAAACATTAAATTGAGATGAATCCAAGATTTTAAAAGGTCATAATTTTCTCACCAACACTGCTAGCAAGTGTATGAGGACTCGACAGAGTCAGGGATGGTGGAGATACCCTCGGCAATGGCTGTGTGGTAGGAGGTCGGGTCAATGAGGGCTGTGTGGTAGACAACTGCATCGGTACATCTTGTGTAGTCAGTGGTTGTATCGGCAATTGAGGCTGTGTCGCAGCCTCAAGTGTGCTCTCTGCACGAGCTAACCCAAGTGCAGCTGTGATACTCCGAGCACGCCTAACCCTCTTCTACCGAGGCATATCTGCAACCTAACTTAGAGCCAAGTAACAAGGAAAATAAATATTTATTAGCCCAAACCAATAATATTAGTAAAGTAAATGTCAACAATTTACTTTCCATGGAAATGAAAATCATTTTAGCATGAGTGTCACTATCAAAAACTAATATTTTAAAGCGCATGTCATAGACATTCACAAAAAGATTACTGTCACGACCCGAGCCCAGAATTCGGGGGTTAGCGAAAAGCTAAACCGGTGACACACGTACTCCCGTGCACGTGCATCCAAACCCAGTCCAGATGCACGCACACAAGGGATCTAACACGTGCGAACAAAGCGTACGCGGAAGCTGTATATATATATCATAGCAAGCAACAAAGGAAAATAGCGGAAGCCAAAACAAATGCGAAACGGAAAAGACAAGATAATTACAACTGGAAAACCAATACAAGTCTGAGTACACGACAAAATAAAGGTGTACAAATATACAGAGTACAAAGTCCAAAGTACCAAAGTACCAAAATCTCAAAAAATCAAAACTCAAAACAAAAGGCCACTGATATGCATGCACGCACTCGGCAGAGGTGATCAGGCCCACTCTGCCAAACCGGAGGGTGCCTCTACACTCGGCCCTGCAGCCTCCTCGACCGCCGGGGAGCTGGGCAAGGGATCTGTGCCTGTAACACCACAGACAACACAAATGAATACAACGATCCAGCAAATACAAGTAACAAGGATGAAACACTCATAGTGTCAAAGTGAATAAATTAATGACAGAAGATTAAATACAGAGTTTCATCTTAGTATGCTAAGCGAATCGTGCATAGAATTAAAGCATGATAAGGGAATCAAAGTATAGAAATACTGAACTAAGTGGCTACTACGTTAACCATATTCTCTCCAATAGAGAGCAAAGCAGAGCAGAGCAGAGGAGAACACCACTGACCGGGCTAGGGTACAAGTGGGTCTCGGTTTCCTGGGTTCCGGGGTCCCAAGACAAAGCGACACTGCAGTGATACAGAGATACAGAGATCTAAGCTAGAGGTAACCCCGTCGGGCATCCTAGGGCTGAGGCTGAGTAGAGCCAGACTAATATCAATCAAATCAAATCTAAAAGAAGGGAGATTATTCGCTTTGGACTCACCGATGGCAAAGACCGGATCTTATCCTCACGTATTAATCTCTGGGTAGAGCCACCAGGGAATACCCAAAATCAGAGATAGACAAAGCCAACAAAGCATATATATAAGTCAAAGCACAGCATAGATCAAAGCTTAGTGCAGAACGAAGAATAAAACAGATATACAGAACGAAAGCAAAATGACTGCGGAATGCATATACATAGATTAGCAGAACAGAGGGCAAAACTATAAACAATATGCAATGCATCTCAGATTAATACGGAGTCAAGGTTCATTACAAGCCAGCCCTAATATAGTTATTCACTGTCACTAACCGTGCATGTTGATGTAGTTTTAAGTTAGTCAATGCACCGTTGCCATCAAAGTGTTGCAATGTACTCTTTGTGTGCACCGACGTCCCTTAAACCAACACCCATGGGGAGGTGCTTAACAGTAAATCAACACTCACATGAATAAGTCACAGCCTAACGGACTATTCATGCGCTCTAAAGAATCCATTGGGCCGGTTTACGGGTATGGTTAACCTGTATTTGAGCCCTACAAGTCTCACCATTATCCTAAGTTATATTTCAGAATTGCCATGCCTAACGGTTTAGCCATGAGGGACCTATGGTTGAGCCGAAGACATCTTACGCGCTCGTCGTAATATGCACTACGGCTTCACCTTGGTTCCATTCAAAACACAGCTAAACTGGTCATCTTCCATCTCTGATCTGATACCTTTTTTCGGTTGGGCTACAGTCAGTATACGGCTTAGCCATAGACCAATCACGGCTTAGCCGTAGCAATTCACGGCTTAGCCGTAGCCACACCGTAGGCACACTGTCTCTGGAAAGTTTCGACTGATCAGAGATTTAATCCACGGCTGGGTTACGGTTGGGTCACGGCTCAGCCGTAGGACAATTTACGGCTCAGCCGTAGCCTAGCCGTAGAACAAAAGTGAAATTTCAAGTCTCTGGAACATGAGCCGTAGAAACTTACGGCTTAGCCGTACAATACAGAACACGAATTCGGGATGGTTACAGAAACTGAGAGATTGTACCAAAACATCTCAAAACAAGTTCTTTAGGTTCCTAACACCTTAGAATTGGCTGTAAACATCATATCTACTAAAGAAGATGGAAATCAAAGCAATCAAGCAAAACACCCATATGTGTTATCAAAGCCTGTACTTATACTTGCCTCAAATCCTGACAATCCACTGAATCAAGCTCCAAATCAACTAAAATCAAGACAAAGCAAAGCAATTTACAAATCCATGAGCATGCACAGAGAGAGGAAGAGATGGGAGATCAAATTTGGAGAAGAAACACAAAGAACCCACTTACCAAAACAAGGACAGAGATGAGGGAAAACACCCGATCGAACTCACACCAATGATTCCAGGGAAGAGAAGTGAAGAGGAGAAGAGAAGAAAACGGACGTGGAGTTCTCCTAAAGCTGCTGCATGCAACGTTGAAGCCAGCTGAACAGAAATGAGGACACCTGGGTCCTGACTCATATATATAGTTGCTGAAGGTATAAAACAATGTCCAAGGAATTTGGGTTATTTACAAATCGAGTCACACGAGGGTCCAACTTCTCCAATTGACTCCAAATAGATTTGGCACAGTTACAGAAATTGATAAGCTCAACAAAATACACATGCTAACACCAAGATGATGCAATCAAAGCAAAAGCGAAATTACGAAAAAGGGCTTAGAACTACCTATCTCAGGTCAAAGGTTACTCAACTACCTATCCAAGGCCCAAAACCAAGTCCGAAAGAATAAAACAACTGAAAAACACACTAATGAGCCACTAATCCGGCTCAAAGCGGATCGGAGTGTTACAATTACCTCATCCAATTTTGACAAAAATGCTTCGTCATTTATGTCATCATCTTGTGGGGGACTGTAGTTCTCGTTGTTATCATTCCCACTAACCTTTTTCTTTCTATTCCCATTTGTCCCTTTAGCCGAACCAAATATAGCACATGCAGTCGACGGGAGCCCTAGAGAAACAAGTTTATCTGCATTCTGCTTAATTGTCTTTTTTCTCTTTAATAAATAATTGAATGCTTGTACGTGACGGGACAGCTCTTCTAGTTTGACCCAATTTTTCCCTCCATTTGCCATCGTTTGCAAATATATATAAATAAGCATAAAATGTAAAATGTAGAAATGTTTTATCCATATATGAACAAATCACAAGAGAAAATGAAATTTCAGACAATGTCATTATGTTAGGTAAGATCTTTATTAATTTACTTAATCATTACATGTGCAAAACTTGAATCACACACTACATGTCATAGTCCATGTTAGAGTCAGACTGACTAAGTACATCATTCTCTTCTTCATCTTCATACTCCGCCAGTGTTTCATTCTCGTCTTGGCCATCCTTGTCTTCTGACTCATCACTAAGAATAATCTCAGGATCTATATCATCCCTAGAGTATTGGGCACTAGTACCATCGACGAGGATTGGGACAACATATGTCGTTTGGTCCTGCTGAAATGCATCGTTACAGGCATCATCATCGTCATCATCATCCCGCTTAGCAGGTACATCCCATACTCCCCGAGGCTTGACCCGTTCTACAACTCTCCAATTTTTTCATCAAAGGGTGTCATTGACGTAGAAGACTTGTGTCACCTGTCACAACCGAGCCCAGGAGATCGGGGGTTAGCAAAAACCTAACTAGCGACACACGCACTCCCGTGCATAAGCACTTAGACCCGGTTTAGATGCACACGCACAAGGGAAAACACACGTGCAAAACATGTATGAGGAAGCTAAAAATATCAACAAGAGACACGAGGCACACAAGAACAAACGAAATAATATCCAAAGGCTGATACAAAGGTCTGAACAAACACACGGGATCCAATCACAATGTATAGAACATGAGTACAATCAATGACATGAAAAGAAAACAAGATGCATGCATGCAGAGAACAGTCGCGCTCTAATGGAGTGATAGCACACACTTTGAGAACCTGAAGAGACAGCTGGAGTCTCCCAACCAAGACGATGCATGAATGACGACATCACACAAAATGCAATATTACGAAAAAGGGCTTATGTCTACCTGAACCAAGTCAAACTCAACCCAACTACCTATCCAGAACCTGAAACCAAACAAAAACAAGAATGAAGCACAATTAGCAACCAATTCCTTCGAAATTAGCCACTAATCTAGATCAACTCGGGTCTGAGTGTTACATCACTTGACTTGGTAGTACAAATGGATCATCCTTGCACCAACGACCAGTTATATCAATGCTTGTAACATGTTTTTCAATATTTATCTTGTGCTTGGTGCTAGTGTTGTACCATTCACATTCAAATAAAACCACTTTACCCCAGTGCAAATAGGGCAACTCCCAGATTTTGTGGATGTATCCATAATAGTCATGTTTCTCTCCTTCGTATTCCCCATTCACAACCAAGCCACTACTCTGACTTCTACGACAATTCTCACGGTCTTTAGTGTGATATCGGACATCATTGCTATCACACCCTTGATATAGATTCACTAGTGATCTGGGCCCATTTGCTAATGACCAAATCTCCTTAGTAGCTTCAAGTGACCCACTAGTTCGCAATTGGTTCATCTACATAAGCACATTAAGACAAATATATTACGCTAATGTCATTTGAAGTGTAATCCAATAATATATAGCAATTAAAATGATAATATTTTATATGTTTTACATGTTGTTTGAACCATTTGGCAAATTCTTTTCGCTGTACATTCCCGATTTCTCCACTGTGATGATTTTGTACTAAATTCTTGTGAACCCTACTCAAGGCAGCTTTTAGTGAATAATTAAAAGTAGAGAATAAATCAAACAGTTAACAAACAATGCATAAATATAGTTAGATTGAAGCACGTACTGTAGATACGGCTCCACCTCAGGGGTATTATTCGGCACAAACCAATGAGCCATGTCACGTTCTTCCTGCAAAGGATCATGTGCCCTTGCCATCAATCCGATTGGATGGACAGTTTGTTTGAATATTGACATCCTCGGGCCATGTTCGCCACCATCATCATAGCGTTCAACTCGATCAGTCTGCCTTAAATACATTGAACAAAAAGTAAGAAACTCTTTGACAATGTAAGCCTCGGCGATTGAACCTTCTGGCCGAGCTCGGTTGCGAACATATTCTTTTAGGGTCTTCAGAAACCTTTAAACAACCAATGATATCATTTACGATTTTCAATGCAAGGCAATTGCAATAATAAATAAATAATTAATCAATGGTCATTAACTATTACCTTTCTATCGGGTACATCCACAGATATTGCACCGGTCCACGAAGCATGGCCTCGTGTGGTAAGTAAATTGATAGTTGAACCATTACATCAAAGAAAGCAGGAGGAAAAATCCTCTCCAACTTGCACAATATTAAAACTATATGCTCCTCCAATTTTTTCAAATCATCGTGTCTCTGTGTTTTTGAGCAAAAGTCTTAGAAAAAAGAGCCTAACTCAAACAATGTTGTACAAATATTCTTATTCAGAAAGCCACGCATACCAATAGGAAGGATGCGTTGGATAAGAATATGTCAATCATGGCTCTTTAAATCAGATAAATTACCATTTTTCGAGGTTACACACCTCGAAATGTTCGCCGCATAGCCGTCTGGATATTTGATCGACTTCAAAAATTCATAAAAGGCATCTCTCTGTTTTAATTCCAAAGTGTGAGAGGCATGCGGCTTCAAGCTAGGTCCATCGCCCCTCTCCACTAGATGCAACTCTGGCCTGATGCCCATATTTTTCAAATCCTTACGTGCTTTCTCCGTATCCTTGTTTTTGCCCTTTATGCCCAACATTGTTCTAACCAAAGCTACACAAATATTATTCTCAATGTGCATAGGATCAAGGTTGTGCCGAAGTTTTTTGCACTTCCAGTAGGGCCATTCATATAGGATGCTTTCTTTGTCCAATTCAGTTCTCCAGAGTCACACGGTCTTTTCTTATTCTTGCCAAACTTGACTAGCGCTAGTTCTTCTAGCTAGTCTAATACCTTCTGCACCAGTAAATCTAAAGAATTCTTTTCATGCTCAGGTTGACCATTGAAGTTCTTGCTTCTACACCATTGGTGGTTCAGTTCCAAGTATTTTCGATGGCCAATATACCCAATCTTATCTTTCAACTTCACCCCCAACGAGCTGTCGTTACATGAGGGGCAAGCGTTATATCCTTTTGTGCTCCACCCAGACAAGTTGCCATACGCAGGAAAGTCATTTATAGTCCACATCACAGCCGCATACATCTGAAAGGTCTATTTAGTGGAGGCATCAAAAGTGGATATACCATTATCCCATAAGTCCTTCAACTCATCAACCAAGGGCCTCAGATATACATCGATCCCATTTCTTAGTGAGCTTGGTCCGGAATAAGTAATGACATCATAAAAAATGGCTCCTTCATGCACATCCATAGTGACAAATTGTAAGGCATAAGTATGACAGGTCACATGCTATAAGAGGTGCTCAAGTTACCAAAAGGGTTGAATCCATCGGTAGCTAACCCCAGCCTCACATTATGTGTCTCTCGAGCAGACTCTGGATATTTCTTATCAAATTCTTTTCATTCCACGGAGTCAGTCGAATGCCTCGCTATCTCATCATTAAGACACTTCTCACTGTGCCATCTCATATCTGTGGCTGTCTTCCTTGACATATACAATCTGCGCAACCTCGGTGTTAATGGGAAATAATGGAGCACCTTATGAGGGATCTTCTTTCGCCTGCCATCATTGACCTTGTACCTAGGCTCTTGACATTCTGGACATTTATCCAATTGAGCATTTTCCTTCCAATATAACACAATCATGTTTGCAGGCATTTATGTTCTTGTACCCCATGCCTAAGTCACGTAATAATTTCTTCGTCTCGTAAATTGAGGCTGGCACCACATGACCTTCGGGTAAGAAGTCCTTAAAAATCTGCAGGACCTTGTTGAACGACTTATTGCTACACCCACTTTCGACCTTCACATGCAATATCCTGATAACAAATGGAACAGAGTATCTGAGCTCTTGCATTCTGGGTACAAGCCACGCTGGGAAGCTTGCAACAATCTTTCAAAATCTTGCACATCATTCCTCTCTTGAGTATCTTCCTGTAAGTAAGTTCCCCTACGATGGTCCTCTATCAACTCGTCGTATTCATCCTAATTCTCTTCGGATTCATCCTCGCTCTCATCCGAATCATTAGGTTGAACTATAGGTTCCCTATGAGCTATCCACCGTTGGTATGAGACCATCATTCCATAAATGTGCAAATGACTTTTCACGATTCCATAGTTATGCCTCCGATGGTTACAACAATCATTACATGGGCACCTAATGACCGCTACCCCATTCGAATTTTGCTTTGCAAAATCAATAAATGAGTTCACCCCGGCAATGTACTCCGTACTAAATCGGTTTTGATAGTGTAATATCCAACTCCTGTCCATATCTGACCTAATCATAAGCAATTAGAAATATTTAGAACAAAACTCTCAGTAGGGTGACTCACAATGTTAGATAATGCTTTTAACCATATTACACAAATGTTACACATCTGTGTGAACATTTTGGCCTACAATTGGCACCCATCAAACATCAAAATTTGACATCATCCATGATCAGTGACCTCTGTTTTTATGAAATTGCATGCATGCCATTTGTTACTTTCCATATTTGCAGCTCCATTATTATAATACCCTAATTTCATCTCCCTTCTTTGCTCCACCCCAGCCCCTCTCCAAGCCAGAGACATACTAGTCAGTGACAAGAGGAGGCCATGCACGTGACAACCATGTAAACAACTACAATGACTGAAAAAGATTAAAAGCTTTCACTCCCAAGCAAACAATCCCTCTCACATACCAATACATGTGAAAAGTGCAGTTATCATGAACTAAAACGTTTACATAAGTAAGTTAATCTTCTTGCATAGGCATAAGACATTTGTGTATTTTCCCATTTTATTTCCATGGCAAGTTTATTTTCTCTGGGTATATAACACTGATTCAGCTGAGTGTGGCTGAAAAGTCCCAAGAGCAGCAGTCCCTTTAGCATCTCCACAATTACTGTAGACTGCAAAACCCACTTCTCTCTCGTCCATCTCACATTTCCAATTGGAGAGAGAACTACTAATGAAAATGGAGACTAAGAGCGATGTAGTATCCTCCTCCTTCTCCTTGTTCCTGTTTGTGCTGCATTTTCAGCTGATTCAGTGTAGTGTGACTTATGATAATTTAATGCAGACGTTTTAGTTCATTGAGCATTTTCACTGAGTCAGGCACTTGTTATGGAGTTCATTGAGCATTTTCACTGACTCCGCCATTTTCTTAGTATCTCTACCAAGAGAATACTGATGGCTAGTGATCGCATCATTAACAATTGCTAATTCAACCTTAATCAACTTAAACATATCCTTAAGAGGGTATCCGGTGTTGCCCCGTTCATTTTCCGTGTCGTAATTATTAAGAAACTTTTCTACCATTTTAATGCAAGCCTGAACAAGGAGCCCTAGAAATGATGAAAAAAAATGAAACAATAAATTTAGAGGAAAAAGCTAATTAAGAAAATGTCACACTTACAATGAGATATTGGTAGAGAATCCACAAAGGCCATTTCCTGGTTCAAGGAGAGCTGAAATCAAGAAACAGGGAGAGAAGTTTTCACATATTATATACTGCTTCTATAGCAAGGAATATGTACTTGAAGTGTTCCTATTCATGTTAGTATATATGTTACCTTGTGTTACAGGCAAAGGGAGAATTCTAACAAAAACTTGAAAGCAAAGAAAGAAGAGAAACAGATAAATTTAAATGATCAGGAGGGGTAGCCGTAGTATAGAACTTTAAATGATAAATAGAATAGATGTATTATCTCATACTTTGCAAGTCTCATAATTTCAAATTAAAATAAAATTGTAAGGGTTTAAGAAAAAAAAAATAACAAGAAAAGCCTTACCTTGGTTGGCGGCAACAGCAGAGAGAGATCGAGAGAGCAGAAAGCAGAGAGCAAAAAGATAGAGAGAGCAGAGAGTGACAGAGAGAGAGAAAGAGCAGATCGGTGAGATCGATTGAAGGAGACAGAGCATAAACCGACAAAGAGAAAGAGCAAAGAGAGACCAAGAGAGGGAGAGATCAGAGAGAGGCCGAGAGAGGGTGAGATCAACTGAGAGACAGATCAGAGAGCAGAAAGCAGAGAGAAATAGTGACTGAGAGAGAGAACGAGAAAGGGTGAGATCAACTGAGAGAAAGAGAGAGAGAGCAGAGAGCAGAGAGAGATCGAATGAAAGAGAGAGAGCAGAGAGTGACCGAGAGAGGGTGAGATCAACTGAGAGAAAGAGAGAAAGCAAAGAGCAGAGAGAGATCGACTGAAAGAGATAGAGCAGAGAGAGACCGAGAGAGGGAGAGATCAGTGAGAGACCGAGAGAGGGTGAGATCGACTGAGAGACAGATTAGAGAGCAGAGAGCAGAGAGAAACAGTGACTGAGAGAGAGACCGAGAGGGTGAGATTGACTGAGAGAGAGAGAGAGCAGAGAACAAAAAGGGATCGACTGGGAGAGAGATCAGAGAGAGACCGAGAGAGGTAGAGATTAGAGAGAGACCGAGAGAGGGTGAGATCTACTGAGAGACAGATTAGACAGCAGAGAGCAGAGAGAAATAGTGACTGAGAGAGAGACCGTGAGAGGGTGAGATCAACTGAGAGAGAGAGCAGAGAGCAGAGAGCAGAGAGAGAGATCGACTGAGAGAGAGAGCAGAGAGGGTGAGATCGATTGAGAGAGAGCAGAGAGCAGAGAGAGCAGAGAGCAGAGAGAAAGAGTGATAGAGAGAGACCGAGAGAGGGTAATAGAGAGCAACTGAGAGAGAGACCAAGAGGGGTGAGATCAACCGGAGAGAGCGAGCGAGAGAGACCGAGAGAGGGTGAGATCGACTGAGAGGGAGAGAGTAGAGAGAGTGCCAGAGAGAGAACCCAGCGATCGAGAGATTAGAGATCGGACAAAGCGAGCGAGCAAGCGAGAGAACCTAGCGACCAGAGCAGATCGGGAGAGAGAAAGAGGGAACCCAGCGAGCTGGAGAGAGTGAGCGAGAGAACCCAGTGACCGGACCAGATCGGGAGAGAGAGAGAACCCAGCGAGCCAGAGAGAGCGAGCGAGTTAGTGGAGAACCCAGCGACCAGATCAAGCAGATCGGGACAGAAAGAGAACCCAGCGAGCGATCGGCGAAAGAGTGAGAGACAGATCAGGAATGAGAGAGAAAAAAAGACGGGGCAGGCGAAGGAAAAGGGGAAAGGGAGGGGCATGAAAATCGAAAATTTTTGAATTATTACCGACGATATATTTTTGTCGCAAAAGCCAAATTTCGTCGGCAAAAATATTTACCGACATTTTCATTTTACCGACGAAAAAATATGTTGGTAAAAATTATTTTTAAAAAAGCACAAAAAATATTTAATTTACCGATGCATACTTTTTGTCGGTGAAAATAACTTTTAATGACGTTTTTAATAAACATCGGCAAAATTCTATATATTTTTCGAGATTTCAAATAAACGTCAGCAAAATTTAAATTTAGCAAAGTTTCTGAATAAACCGTCGCTAAAAATTTGTTATTTACTAACGCAAAATTAATTTCCTCAGTAAAACTTAGCGTTTATCTACGTTTTATCAAAAACATTGGTAAAACTTTACTTTTACCGACGGAATTAATTTTTCGTCAATAAAAAGTATCCTTTAGCAACGAAATTTTGAAAATGTCGGTAATGAACGTCGCCAAAAGTGCAAATTGTTGTAGTGTACCTGATTTAAGTATTATACAAATTATCTTTCGAAACACGAAATATATTTTTTGAGCCTATGTATTTAATCTAATTCGGTGCTTGAGTTAGTACTTCTGCCTATCTTAAATCTAATTTCGTAATGGTGTTGTGATTGTTGTAATTGGATCTGAAGTTAAGATTAAATAAACCCATGGTAGTGAAGGTACTGTAACAACCCATCTCTGCCGGCATGCAGATGGTGATGGGGAGATGAAAATCTGTTCGTGAGCCCATGATTTTAAATTGGTATGATTGTTGAGTGGGTCAATAAAAACTATTAATACCCAAGTTCCTTACGATCTGTGATAAATCCAATTTAGGAGCATGAAGTATAGAACCCACTCATGATCTGTTTCTGGAACCCAGGCCGTTTTGTGTTTTTCTTTTTTTTTGTATGGGTTGTGGGACCAGGTGGCCCACTTGTTGAAAGATCTGATCCGATCATCGGATGGGCTATCCTTGTGCGACCTTAGTGGAGCTATACTAGTTAGGAATCAACACTGATGGGCTTACAGATCTAGGACTAGAAATCTGCTCACAACGTGGTAGAAAACTGACGACCCTTGTATGCAACCTATGGCCAGAAATCTTTCCCTATATCCCTGTAAACTTTGCAAATCTGTATTTGTAATGTAGATAGGATCCACAGATGTCATTCTCCACCCATCCTAGCCAGAAACTGGGGAAAAATCCAACTGGACTGCCTGAATCTTAGAGTTTGGTCGTCAAAATGCAACCTTCCGAACCTACTTGTGGGGCCCACATGACCCACCTGAGCAATGATCAGGTCCAGCCATCTAAAAGCTCATTCTTGGACAACCTTGGGGACCCTAGACTATACAAATTGGGTTCCCAATGGTCCATCATACAGGTGACCTGATGGTAAGAAACGTTAGAGGATTCTATATATACCCAGTCATGTCGAGACAGTGAAGAAGGAAGCACTGTAGCTTCTTTTAGAGTCTTATGTGGTTTTCTAGAAAATTACAAATAAACCCCTTTATCTTATATTAAAAATGCTGCTAGGGTCATGCTACTTACTGTCTTTATAATTTAGCCTTGTGACATATCCTATGGAGTACTAAATCTCTAAGAGTTACAACTAAGTACCTGTTTACGTTTGTTTTATAACTAAAACCTTACTTAAGTAATAATAGGCCTATTAGGTTCATGGGTAACCGCTGCAAATTGTGATTCGCGACATGAAAACTGAATCATTTACATGGCTTGACACTCACTTTTGCATTATTTGAAACATGCTTAAGGTTATGGAAACTTAAAAGTGTGACATCATGGGCCTTCCAAACGCCAACTACCTTTAGAAGCGCCAATTAAGAATTAACCCAAATTTAAGGAAGAGGCCCTCGTGGTCATCCAAATTAGGTTTCGAACAAGTATACTGTGCTTGGAATCCCATGATATCATAGGGCTAAGTTGGCCTAGACTCGACATGCACAAAGTAACTTTACACTCAGTATGACCAGTAAAATCTGGATTTTGTATAATAAAATTTAATTGCTTGGTTTTATGTTTTCAATCATACCTAATATGTACTCTGACATGATAAAATATATTTTTCTTTGTTTTATGGTTTATGGTATTTAGACATTGCATCTGTCAACTTTTGGAATTTGTTATATGTAAATAAATTCTATTTTATGATTATTTAGCTGTTTATTTGTATTTTGAATTAAGGCAATACCACTAGGCTGTTTAAGTTTAGCATAGTGGGGCATCACTATGTAGGGGCAATACTTCTGAAACTATCTGCAGATTAATTAACTCTCTACCAGTGACAATCAGTCACTTCAATACCAAACTCTATTACTCTGCTCTGATAGCCAATGGCCATAATTCTGATTCTCTGGGTACTAAACTCTGTTCTCTATTCCTGTCATATTAAATAGGGGGCCACTATAATACCTGTGACAACCTAGCCAATATGGGATGCCAATTTGTTTTAAATGCTATGATATTTGTAAGATCCTCACTTGGTTTTATGCATGAATCTATATCTTGTATTATTATATCTTGTCAATCTATTTTGAAAACCTTGTAATTTATTAGCCTTTGATTTTTATAAAAATATGGTATGAAATATGAAAATTGGGTAGTATACTTGCTGAGGTTATTTCATAACCTAATCCCCTATGATTGGCGCTTGTAGGTAATGATGTCCCTTCCAATGAACTAGAGGGAACAGCGGTCGAAGAGGAACTGCAGGAAAACTACACATGAAGCGCAGACGATATAACTTAAAGATATCGTGCCTGTGCTAGAGAGTCGACAATTTAGATAATTAGTCTATTTATAATGATTTTAATTTCAGATTAGTTGTAAGCCCTTGATTGACTATTTGTGTTAGGATCTAGTTAGTTGGATTATATTTTTATCTATGGTTTTATTTATGACTTTGATACATTCAAATTATTAAATTTGAGTAGGATTGAAAAGGCCAAGTCAAATTGTGGGCCTCTTATTCTAGCTCAATCTTTAGAAGATCTCAAAGTTTCAATGGTTTGAAGAGTTTAAATATTATTAGGATTAGCCATGCTATAGTATGCTCCTTGTGTTTTGTGTCATGACCATGGCCTAGGGATGTCTAGACTGCTGGAAAAACAAGTGAAGATGATGTATAATTGGTTGACCATTTATTTGAAAACACGAAAAAATAGTTATCTCCTCATGTAGCTGTAAGTTAAAATAAACTACAGAGCGTTAGCAAGACCTTGGTCCAAATTTGTTTTCAGAATAGTCTCTCAAATAAGAAAAATACAATTGTAAGAAAAGTTTTGACCCCAATATTTTTGTGCCATATTTGTGTGAAACTGTTGAAGTCATCGCGGACTCAGAACATGCAATAGAGGAATTGGGTTGGTGGCGCAGTCTAGGGTAGGTATAGGTATCCCTATTTGGGTTATAATTTTTCATTTTTATTGTGTTTTCTATTCTGGTTAGGATTTTACTTAGTAGGTGTGATTTGTATTTTCTATTTATATTGGTGAATGTAATAAGATTCATTAGATTGCAATAAAGAAGGGTTTTAATTGTGTCATCAATTTTCTCTCTTCCTTCTCCCTCAACAAGGGTTTTAACTGTCATCAATTTCAAGAATATCAGGAGAGCCGAGGGCGGCGATCCTGATTGATTTCTCACATTTGGTTTATCTTGGCGATAGTATGAAAATTCAGGAACCGATTGTGTGCAAATCAGACGTCGAGGCGCAATCATAGTGATCGTATTGATGGAGAAAATCTTGTGCATGAGTTAAAGAGGAAGAAAAGGGTTCGGACTGTGGGTCGTCTAGACCATCTCACACCTGAGGGTTTCGACAACTCAGGGAGCTGAGTCGATCCTCATTTGGATCTCGGTTTTGTCCTTTGTTTGACCAGAGAAAATGAGTTAACGACTTGGATCTATTGCAGAAAAAGAGACCTTGAACCACAAAGTTGCAAATGCCCGAGAAGGAGGATTGCATTGGAGTCGATCCACCTGCTGTTACTGTCGCCGGTCTCATCTTCATCTGCATTAGAGAAGAGGACTGCACTACTGCCAACAACTCCCAACCGTGCCTGGCAAAGAAGATGACCAGACCAACCATCACTGTTTCCTTTTTTGACTTGCAGCGAAGAAGCCCGATTTGAGGATCAGGATCGGATCGGTGGGTCACACTCAATTCGCGAAGAGGGATCCGGACTTCTCGCATGTGCCGGCGAAGGTCGCCTGGACTCTGTCCCCCATTAGAGAAGAAGACGACATTTGGCGCCTAGGTTCTGCATTAGGACAATACCAGGTTGAGGTCAGGTCAGGTTGACCTGATCCATAACATAAGCCCAACCTGGTTTTGAGGTGGTCAGTCCGGGTTAAGTGGACACGACCTGGTTCTACCAAGAATCGCAGCAGTCGAGCAGCTGATATCAGTAGGTGACGTTGACATTGACATCAGCAGATTCCAGTTTGGGGTTTGACCAAATCTACAACTTGAATTTGTTTTTGTAATATTAGGGCCATTTGGACTTTGATTTTAGATAAATTCGATGTTACATGCTCATGGTGACTTGATCTACATACCAGTGTGGATATTAAGATAGATCAAACTAGAACAATGCAGATGGATTTCGCGATGGGTTATTTCTCTTTTTGTCGGTGGTACTTTATGGCAATTCTAATTATAGTTTGTGGAGAAAACAACTAGATTCTTCCTTAGTGAGTAATATGTTTTGGACAATAATGTGTGGGGGAGAACCATATAAGGTATCCGCTAAAAAACAGTGGGTCATGAAAGGAACAGGGGCTCCATTTGCAATGAAGGTGTTAGAGGATGATGACGTGATTGGATATCCCATGGATGTGACTCCAAAAGAAGCATGCAACTCATATGCAAAACTGCTTGCCAAGAAGTCAAAATCCATAGTGGAAAAGGTGTGTTAGCAGTCCGGGAATCCAAGATACATTGCAAAGTATTGCAACATGAAGATGGCAGTCGTTGAAGGAAATTTAGCAGTGAAAGACTTTAGGCAAGGGAAAGCCAATGACCATAGGGGAGCTATTCAAGGGGATGGTTGGGACCAAGAGACGCATTCTACTACAACCTTCAAAATAGTCGAAATCTGTGAGTACGCATTTAAGTTGAAGCACACAATGCATTCAACATAAAAAGAATCAACAGTGAAAGATGTAAATCAATCGGGGATTAAATCAAATCTTTAGAGGGTGTCATATTCTGAGGGGCTTAAAGATCATGGGACAGACTGCTTCAAGGAGTAAGGATCAAAAGAAGTAGAGGATGATCAGTCTAAGATTGATTGGATCCACAAAAATAGGCTGATGAAACAGTTGTGGAAATTATTTCTTATGACATTTCTGTGACTCACACAGGTGCAATACTAATCACACAAGAGATTAAGTAGTGGCAAGGCGCATTCAACGATCTGATTGTAGCCTTTATTAAGGATGAGACAATGGAGATAGTTCTATGTCCAATTGGAGTGAAAACAGTGTGATGCATGTGGGTCAAGAACTGTGAGAGTCGGTGTGGTGGGTCCATAGATCATTATGTTAGGATATTGAGTGTTGGTGAATTCATGGGTTATAGACAAAACTCAGGTCCAATGTGAATTGTAATTTTATATTTTTAGTCTTGGACCATACCGTTTGTGATCAAATGTGTTGATGTGAAGAAATTAGAAGAACATACAAAGTGAAGAATGGTCAAAAAGAAGTGTATTCGCTCGAGCAAACCTATCGCCTGCTCAAGCGAGCCTGAGCACAACGCCCTGACAGAACTATCACTCCCTCAAGCGAGGTTCCCTCCAGTCGAGCAAGCAGTGGCAATTTTTTAACCGGCCTATGCAAAAACCTTTCATGTTTCAACCAAACTTCCCTTTTCATGTCCTATTCAAACCCTACCTCTTAGCCACAAATTTAGGCCTATTTAAACACAAGAGCTTTCTACCCTAAGTATGTCATCTCCCTAATTCTAAACCTAGAAAACCTATTGGAGATCTTTTTTCTCTCTAAATCATCCATTGAAGAGATGTACTGAAGTTAAAAAGGTTCTAGAGGTTTTTGCTTCTACTATCTCATAGGATTGTGTGTCTTAAAAAGCATCAAGGCGGGTTACGTCAAGCACGGGCAACAATACACGGCATGTTCGTCGGCAAGAAGAACTATAATCCTTAGGTTGAGTTCAACTAGGGAAAAGGGTTGTGAGTATATCTTGTAACTGTTAAATTTTTTAGTGCATGGTTTTCTTTGGATCGAGGAGATCGGTCTAGTGATTTTTTCCTTGTGCGGGTTTTCCACGTAAAGAATCTCGGTGTCTCTTCTTGTATGATTGATTGATTTAGTCTTGTTCTTTTAATTTCTGCTTATCTAAACTATATCTGAACTATATACTAAAAATTTGTTTGGGACCATGAAGCTCATCTTGGCGGTCCTATACCATCACATTCCATAGAATGGTTGGAAGCAAAGGGATTCAGCCATCAATACAACTTAGATCTTGATTTGGTCCATTGGGAACAATCATGCACCATACAAGTGCAAATTGGTTTTGCGGCTAATAGAGGGTAAAATTGAAGCAGATGAAATTCAATGATGTTTTCCAACATGGGGGATTTAACATGGGGATCTACTTGAAATAGCCACATGGTTTTGAACACCGGCGGAAACAACACTGCAAACGTGGAACGTTTTTCACAAATTCAGATGGAAACTTAGCATTATGGTGCTAGGAGTTGGCACTAAGGGGCAGTATTCACGTCATTGTTGATTCAACACATGCACTAGAAGGGTTGGGCTGGTGGCAGTATATATGGTAGATTTAGGTTTCCTTATTTGGTTTAGGGTTTTACTTTTATGATTGTGTTTCTTATTTTGGTTAAGACTTTACTTGGCAGGTGTGCTTAGGGTTTTCTATTAATATTGGTGAAGGTAATAAGATTCATCAAAATATAATAAACAAGGGTTTTAATTGTGTTCTTAATTTTCTCTCTTCCTTCTCCCTCAACAGAAACATCATTGTAAGCATTTTTTAAATGATATGTTTATGTTTTTTTCAGTTATTTTATTTTGTTCAAGAGTCCCTAATTATTAAATCCTTCTAGTTATTAAATATTTTCTAAATGAGAGATAGAAAATGAGATTGAAATTCACCATCACCTTTACTTTCAAAACTCTTTCGGTTTTTGTCACATTGATTCCCAATCATTTTTTTAAATTTGGAAGAACACTTAATGAAATCGGATTCGCATTATCACAACAAAAACCCAGGCAATCGGGAATTAAGGTTTAACCTAATTAGTGACACACGTACTCTTATGCGTCCACAGTTAGACCCCGTCTAAATGCACACGCATAAGGGAAGATCACACGTGCACATTACAGTGTACGCAGAAGTTGTACTATCATTGCATGCAAAAGAGGAGGTCTGTTAAAGCAAAACAATATCTACAGGAGATTACATGAATTACAAGATGTACAAGAGTGAGCCAAGACCCAAAAGTAGAGAGTCCTACTAACTCCAAGTTACAAGAACTAAATACATCCCACACACTAAAGAAGACCTATATGCATGTCATGATGCTCTCTGGTGGAGTGATCACATCCACTCCTCTAGCCCTGGCGGGGCGTCTACGATCTCCTTTACAGTCTTACTGACCGACAAGGGGTCGGTAGCGGGATTTAAGCCTGCAACACTAAGGACAACTAATGAATACAACGATTCAGCAAAGCATAAGCAACAATAAGTTAACACGTATTGTATTTATAAGAATAAGTAACAAGTGATAATGTATAGAGTTTCAAGTTCATATACTAGGCAAGTTATACAATTGAATAAAGCATGCTTTCAGAATCATGAAAGAGATATACTGTACTTGGTGGCTACTACATCGGTCATATTCTCCCATAAGAGAGCACGCATTGAAAACACCATTGACTGGGCCAGGGTATGAATGGGTCTCTAATTCCTTGGGTCCGGAAGTCCCAAGACAAGAGCACATTATAGCGGCAACAGGCAAGCTAGGCCAAAGTCAACCCCGTCGGGTATCATAAGACTGAGGCTAAGTAGAGCCAAAATCATGTCAATCATGTCATATAAGACACATCAATTTAAGTCACAGTTAAGTCATACAGTCCGTGCATCACTTCATACCACAATAAGTGCAATCATGCAAGGCACATACAAGTCGAAATAGGAGTAAAAGGAAGGAATGCAATAATCGAAGTCAACATGCAATGAAATCAAATTCTTTTAGGGAATCATGATCATTTATTAGCCAACCCTAAACTAGTTGTCCGTTGTTTCTAACCATGCATGATGATGTAGTTTTAAGTTATCAGATACACAGTTGTCTTTCTCTTCGTATTGCATTGTCTAGGGAAGGTATATCGGAGTTCCTTAAACCAACACCCATGGAGAGGCGCTTAACAACTGGACAACACACATGAATGAGTCACAGCCCTCACGACCATTCATGCGCTTCTCATATTCCACTGGGGAAGTTAAGGGTTACCTACATTCCAACTCGAAAGCCCTACATGGTCTCTTAAAAACCTACCTTTTTTCACATTTCAATGGTCTCATGTCTTAGCCATGGGTGACCTACGGTTTAGTCGTATGCATTTTACGGCTTAGCCGTATTATACACTATAGCTCCGCCGTGGTTCCCCAAAATTGTTTCCGCATTTATGGCAAGCCACGATTGAACAGTGTATTCTCTTACAGCTAGATCGTGATTGTTCTACCACTCAGCCACAGTTAAGTACAGTTTAGCCGTAGCACACCACACGCCTTAGCCGTGGCTAGACAGTAGAAGGTTTCTTCACTTTTCTACTCTCTGGATATCAAGCCGTAACTTGACCTACGGTTCGGTTATGGCTAGCCTACGGCTTAGCCGTAGTACAATCTACGGCTTAGCCGTAGCTTGACCGTAGTGTAAAGTTAGGGTTTTCTGCTCTCTGGAAAGTGAGCCGTGAAGCTCTATGGCTTAGCCGTAAGCTTCGTATGATCACATTCTAGACCTGTTACAGATCAAATTGTATTTGCATAAATATGAAACAATGAGAACAAGTATGGATAATTGGACACAATGGGGCTGTAAAACACAAACCACATACAAGATTAAGAAATTACTAGCAATCAATCATGTACCAACATGTATTTACCCAAATCGTACTTATACTTGCCTTATAGGAGTTTTGTCACATGAATCCCTGTCATTTGGCTCAGTTTGGATGTCTATTAGCAACTCTAATAAGAAGAAAGAGAGGAGTTGAGTGCATGCAGTAAAAGAGATGAAGATTCGAGACGTCGATATTAGCAAGAACCCAAGTCTTACCTTAGAACACAAGAGATGAATCGATGTCAAGGATGCAACGGATTCTCCCCTTTACTGTGATCGTAGAAAAAGAAAGGAAGTGAATGAACATTGAGAGAAAGAATGAAGTCTGGAGATGAATCAAGGTTGGTTCATGTATTGGGTTATATAAGATAAGTATTAAAAAAATTTTATATAAAAGTCCAAAGGTTAACAAGAATGACAGTTTGAGTCAAATAACGATCCAACGAAAACAAACGATGTCGTTGGCATGTGACTCAGTTACAGAAATTAACAAGTTCGATGAAATAGACGTGTTGACACCAAGATAATACATGAATGACGAAAGATTACAAAATAAAAAATTACGAAAAATGGCTTATGTCTACCTAATCTAGGTTAAACTCAACCCAATTACCTATCCATGGCGAAGCAAAAACAAAACCAAAGCGACATACCTCAACTAAGTCGTTGGAAACTAATGAAAAAGAACATTAATTAGTCGCTAATCCAGATTAAGTTGGGTCGGAGTGTTAGAAGCATTTTAAGGGATACATTTATTAAATTTGCTCAGTCAACTAGTCCTATGAAAACCTCTATGCTTTACGGAGGTGGTGGAAATACTTTTCATCATTTCACCTCTATAACCTAGTCAACTCACATTTTGAGAAAAGCATATTTCAATTATGAGTTGTTTCTCTTGGAATTCAAACTCACAACATGTTGCCACTAATACCATATTGTTAGTACTTTTGTATTGGTTAATTCAATGGTTGGACAAACTTTGAGTCCATTGAGTTGTATTTTACATTTTGAATGGGCTATGGTTGCCTGTCGGATAAACTAAATTGAAGATAACATAAATTGAAGTGTTTTTCTGAGGATATTATGGATGAAAAAGGTCATATCTCAAAAAATGAGTGTCAGATATAGGAAATCTGCCTATTATTGGCAAGCTCGTTTCAAGTAGATATCCATATAGCTAAAGATTATTTTAATCGAAGCTAAAATAATGAAATTATGGCCTCAAGAAGGTTGCCGATGCACGCAAGATATTCAAGTGTGCCCGAGCACTTGTTTAACCGGGCTTGAGCACCCAAGATAGTGGCTAGTGCACATAAGCACCCATTTAACCGCACATGAGCGCACGAACAACAGAAGCCTACTAACTTGCTCGAAAATCTTTCACAAACAGTAGAAGCCCACTGACTTGCTTGAAAATATTTCCTATTTGTGCTATAATTGCCTATTTTGTTTAGATTTGGTTTCTAACCCAAAGGCATGAATTATGGGCTATAAAAAGAGGATTCTGCTTAACCATAAGTACAACATAACACATAGAGATCTCTAAGTTCTGTATTGAGATTACTATTGGAAATATTGTCTAGAGCTTCAATGAAAGATGGGGCTGAAAGCTTTAAGTTCTAGAGTTTGTGCTTTTAGTTTTTTGTAGGAGATTTGTGGTTTTTACATTCTTGTAAAAGAATGTTCTTTGGTTGTAAAATATTGTTCGTGGTAGAGATCAAGGCACTAATAATGAGGCACCGAAGGACTGCGTGTCGTAGAGATTTAGCAAAAACAACTATGATGCCTTGTGTCGAGGGACTGACTATAGGGTTATGAGTATATACTATACTGCGAAATTTATTGATTGATTTTATCTACTTTGGACTCGTGGTTTTTTCCTGTTTGTATTTCCATGTTAAATTGTGTGTTATCTTCTTTATGTGATTGATTGCTTTTATTTTTCACTGCATAAAAGTAGTAACTGAATCACAATTTAAAATAAGTCCCTAGCATTATAAACTTTCAATTGGTAGCAAAGAGTGTCACACAAAATTATGGTGTATTGATCAAAAAGGATTTTCTAGAATGAAAAGCACATTTACAACCAAGCCTTATATTTAGAAAATAAAAAATCTCTCTTAAAGAAGATACTCAAATATGAGCCTGAGAAAAAAACCCCTAAATCTATTCAATGCTTTGAATGCAAAGAGTTTGGCCATAGAGCATCTAAATGTACCAATAGAAAAAGAAGAGATGCAGTAAAGGTTGTGATTTTGAAGATTAAGAAAATTCTCCTCTTGATACTCTCAAGGCCAAGTATGTTGTTTTCATGGTTAGATCTTCTCCATCTAAAAATGATTGTGTTAATAACAATCGTGATGAAGAAGTATCCCAAGAAAATGTAGATTGGGAAGCACAGTACAAATTTTTGTCTAGTCCAGGGCAAGCATGTGCTATAAAACTTGTGAAGCAAGTTGATGATTTTGATGTTGAAGTTCTAGCATAAGAAGAATGTAGAAGAGGCACAAGTACAGATCATTCCAACTGAAAGTCATAAAGGTTCTCTGCTCGAAAATTTGACGACTGAAAAACAAGAGAATGAGTCTCTAAAAACCCAAGTGTTGAAGAATCGGGCTAAGATTGATGATCGTAATGGAAAGTTAAAGATGGCTTTTATAGAGTTGGATGCTTCAAAAGTTGTTTTGACTTAGATGCATGCCAGTTCAACTATTCTTGATAATATCCTAAATGTTCAAAAGTTGCACTTTGATAAGACTGGTCTTGGCTACATTGACGTTGCTTCAACATTTGGAACACTGTTTTTATTAAAAGCTTTGTAAATGCATCCACTGCACATCATATTGCACCAAATAAACATGTTGAATGTGCATCTAATAATGTGTCTTGTCTTAAATCTGCATAAGCACTCACATGTCATCACTGTAGAATAAAAGGATACATCCGTCCCCATTGCCAAAAAACAAGTATTGGAGAGCTTAGTTTTCTACACCCAAATCAAGCATAATATACGTTAAGAAGGAAGACTTACCATCTATTTTAGTATAGACTATGTTGAAAATCTTCAATTCACAAGTGTGGGCACCAAAATCCTAGAGCCCTTGATCAAGACGATTAAGGCCCCAACCCTAACGTTGATACGAGGATATAATTAAGAGGAAGTCACAATTGAGGGGGAGCTATTGTTCGATCTTGATTGACAAACACGCTGCATGTTGACACCATAAATTTGTCAATTATTGACAAAAAGGGGAAGAGTGAGGTATTAATAGGGAGTTTTGAAGATTGAAGATGTGATTCAAGGAGCTACTAATGTGTTTTGATAATACAATTTTTTTTTTCAGTTGGTTGTTGAGTTGAAGATACATTGTTTTTTTTTTTTCTGTAATTTCAATTTACTCAATGTATTTTTTGTTTGATTTTTGGGATTAAATGTATAGGAAGTTTTGTCCGTGATTGCTAAAGGGGGAGATTGTCAGTAATTTTGTATTGGTTAATTCATGGGTTGGACAGAATTTGAGTTCATTGAGTTGTATTTTATATTTAGAATAGACTATGGTTGCATGCCGGATGAGCAGAATTGAAGATAATGTAAATTGAAGTGTATTTTTGAGGATATCATGGATTAAAAAGGTTATATCTCAGAAACTAAGTTCTGGATATGGGCAACCTACTTACCATTGAAAAGTTCGTTTCGAAAAAATATCTGCAGAGCCTAAGATTGTGTAAATCGGAGCTAAAACGACAAAGTTATAGCCTCGAGAAGTTTGAAGATGCCCAAAGGAAATTTAAGTGCATTTGAATGCCCATTTGAGTGGGCTTCACTACAACATTTCTAGGATTTGGCAACAAAATCTTTCATCATTCAAAAGCATTTTTTTATTTGCACATTAATTTTATTTCGTCACCCGTTTTGTCGCCATTGTCCCGTCTCTAAATAAATTTGACTACGAAATTTGGTTTCGTCACCACAATGTCGCAATCCACAACGTTTTATTTGGTCACCAAATATACCAAAATTTCATCGCTATATATTATATTTCATCATAAAAAGCACAAAAAGAGATAATTAATAAACTGATTAGCCAAATTTATAAGTATTTTTTAAAAACATAAAAAAAAACATTTGGCGATGAAATAATTTCATTCTCCAAAAGAAAATTTAAAAAAAAAATTTATTTTTAAGTTTGACTTGGGGACTACAAGCAAATGAATCTAATGTAATTCTCAAAGATCAGTATAATTATTCTGCTTATTTATTTTAACAGCGGTTAGTATTTCCAACAAGTCAGTTCTTAGAATTCAATTAGTGATGGATTACCTATTTTCCCTCTCTCAGTTTAGAGTTTTAAAGTAGGATAAAACTTCGTTTTGATTGAATATGTAACGCCCACCCTACACGCATGCATGATATTGTCTGCTTTGGCCCATGGGCCTCACGGTTTTATTTCTGGTGGGCTTCAACCCACCAAAAGACCTCAAGTAAGGTAAGGGTGCAAGCTCTATATATATAAACCCATTCACTTTTCCTCTCTATAGTCGATGTGGGACTCCAGGATGTCACAATCCACCCCCCCCCCTTAGGGCTATACGTCCCTGTGTAGTAGCCTGCCAGTTTCTGTAGCCTGCCAGCCCTCTTGGCCTGCCCACATATGAACCCTAAAAGTGCAATAGCTAGGTCTCACCAAGTCCTAGAGGGGGGATGAATAGGACTATTAAAAATTTCTTTTCAAGAATTAGGTTTTATTAGTTTGCAATCTAAGGGATTAATTAAGATTGAGAGTCCCTAAGAAGATTAAGAGAGATGTTCAGAGTTGTGAGTGCTTACAGTGTATAGAAATGCAACTAGAGTAACAAAGATGTAGCTTAGAAATGATGATCAACACAAGTGATAAGAATGCAAGGCAACATCCATACACAACAAGCAATAAACACAGTGATTTATAGTGGTTCGGTCCTAGACCTACATCCACTCTCAAGAGCAATCTCTCTTGGTTCCACTAAATAAGAGGTACTTACATAACATACACCTCTTGCAACAGTTTTTGATTCGGTGGTTTGTCTTCCACCAACTGGGGTTTTTTTTATCAGGTGGTTGATCCTTGATCTAGTCCACCAACTACAACAATTTTTGATGCGGTGGTTTGTCTTCCACCAAATACAGCAATGAGAATTGAAATATTAAAGAACACCTAAACAAGGAATTGTATACTTTGGTTTTGAGTGGTGCTCTTGATGCTTGAAAGACTACCTCCAAGCTTTGACCTCTTGTTCTTGCTCCTTGGTGATGAAGATCTTCAGATGAGTGCTCAGCCAAGGGAAGAGGTTTTAAGAGGGTTTGGAAGGCTAAGATATTCTCTCAGATTTAATGAAGCCTTTCCTAAATGACCAACTACTCTTCTTGAAACAATAATGGCATTTTTTTGGTGTTGAAGAGTAGGTGGTCGTGGGAGCTTTAAAGATGATTTTAATGGAGGTGCAAAGGCTCAGCTATACTGATGATTTTCTCAGTAATAAAGTCTGTGTTTGGGGCAAAGGAGAGGTACTCTTTAAATACAGATAAGCTCCAACGGATAGATCTACGGCTAAGAACAGGATGGTCTACGGCTTAGCCGTATGCTCTGACAACATCCAACGGCTAGTTTGACCAGATTCAACAAAAATTTTTTCTTACGGTTAAGCTTACGGCTTAGCCGTAAATCCTAATACGGTTTAGCCGTGAGCACCTTTCGGCCTAGCCGTGGGTCAGCCGTAAGCTGAAATCTCCCAAAAACTGCTCTTTGGAGAGTGGCCCGTAATCTTTACGGCTTAGCCGTGAATCACATTACGGCTTAGCCGTGAAGGCCTTTCGGCTTGGCCGCAAGGTCAACCGTAGGCATTATATGGCCAAGTGCACTCTTTGGACTGTGGCCCATAGATTTTACGGCTTAGCCGTGAAACACACTACGGCTTAGTCGTAACATTTTTCGGTGCAGCCGTAGGGTCAGCCGTAGAACAAAATGATTCAAAATATACTCTCTCAAGAGTGAACCGTAGGATCTACGGCTTAGCCGTGATCCAAGCCGTAGTACAAATGCAAGGTGATTAGAAACCCTTTTTCCTATTCTATTTCTATGGGTAAGAAGGGTCAATGATACCTTATCCCTTGGCACTCATAGAGAATCTTCTTAATTGATCTTGATCTTCCTGGAACTTGCTTGATCTTCATTGATAAACCTTGAGCTTCCTTGATCTAACTTGATCTTCATAGATGTAACTTGATCTTCCTTAGAGCAAGACTAGACTTGGGTCACGTAATTGACAATACATTCTTACAATGACACTAACAATCTCCCCCTTTGTCAATTTCGTGACAAAATTACACATAATGAAGTAGATACAACATTTTAGCTCAACAAATAAGATACAACAAGTTACTACAATACTAAATACACCTTAAGCAACCACATCTACATAAGTTTGAAAGTTCAACACATTGAAGCTCCCCCTTTGAAGATGCTTAACCTGCAAAAGGCTGCAAACACAATCTATTAGAAAGGTGGGAGGTTAGAGGGCTCCCCCTAAAGACATGCATACAATTCTCCCCATTTTTGGCACAATATTGACGAAGAGATAAAGCATAAAGAAGAGCATAAGGGCACACAAGGAGAAGCAGCTGCGAAGTAATGGTCATAGTATATTAGAAGTTATGAGCAGTACAAGGCATAAACAGTTCAAAAGAGTGCATCACCCATAATAACAAAAGAGGTAACTACAAACACAACCATTAGGTGAAGCACAGTCAATGCCCAAAATACAGAAGGAATACAATGACAGAACAGATATCAATCAGAAGGAGGAGAGGGGGAAGGAATCGCTACATCGTTTCTCCGGCAGCTTTTGGAGATCTTGGACAGGTATTGAAATGATTTCTTCAAGAAGAGCTTCTCCATCTTGGTTTGCCTTTGTTCGAGAGTTGCCAACCAAGCTTCAAACGAGGAAGAAGAAGAAGCCGGGGGAGGAACCGGAACCGGGGAAGCAGTAGAGGGTGCTGCAGGAGGAGGCCCATCCGGTGAATCGTCTTCGTCTCCAGAGTCATGAAAGCGGGGACCAGCCGCTTGTTGCTTGGAGAAGCGCATGTTCTGAATATTGACTGTGCCAAAGGTGGGGTGAGACTCAGGAGCTTCATCAGAAGGTAAATTGACCCCACACTGAGAGGCGAGGCGAGTCATCAGATATCCAAATACGCATGCATTGGTGCCTCTGCCTAGGCAAAGCCAAAACCGAATAATGGTAGCACAGATAAGAGATGGAAGACACACTTTGACCTCCATATGGACTGAGTAAAGGACATTAACCATGAAAAGTGTTAGGTCAGAGAAATTGCCCCTCCGAGGATAGATGTTACAAGTAAAGATAGCATGGAGGATCCGGTAGTGAGGAAGCAGGGAGGCTACAGGGAGGAACCTCTTGTCCTTCCATGAGACGGTGGCTCCACATAGAGCGAAGGTGGCAGTTTGTTTTTCTTCTTCGGATAGAGAATCCGTGATGACCGAAGGGGAGGTATCGGAGAGAGGAACACACAAAAGGGCAGAAATGATGGCAGGGGTGATGGTATTGGTGCCATCAGTGAAATCAAGGTCAAAAGACATAGAGTCTAACGATGCTCGCGTGATGGATGCATACATGGTTCGCACAATCGAGGGGAAGCTAGGACCACCCCATTTCAGAATATTTTCCCACCCAATGTTGGTGAGGAAGGTATGGACTCCATATGTTTCAACTGCTAGAATATTGACATCGCGTTCCACAGTAATTGGACGGGAAAAGAAAGACCGATCGCGAGTGGGTTCCTGTGGAACCAAAACTCGGGGAGAGGGTGGAGAGTGCTGTCGAGGCCGGGAGGAGCTACATGAGGCACGAGGCCTCTTACCAGGGGGGTAAGCGTTTTTGGTTCGTGGAAGCATAGTGATAGACAGAAAGAAAGCCCCCAAAACAGAAAGAAAAGGCACAGAGGAATCGAGCACAGTAAAGCCAATGAAGCAGCGGTGAGCAAACAAGAAGAGAGAGAGAGGAGAACAGTACAGAGGAGGGAGAAGGCCGGAAGAGGAAGACCGCAAATACCTGGAAGGAGAAGGCCGGAAGATGAAGAACGACGAAAGAAGAAAGGAAGGAGACCGAGGGTAGAAGGCTCGTGTAGACGCAGAGTAAAAAAAAATAATGAAGAGACGGAGTTAAGTACTGATCGGCGCGCAGAACGAGGACGAAAATAACACTTATGGCTTAGCCGTAGAGTATTTTACGACTGAGCCGTAAACCCTGACGGTTGAGCCGTAGGATAAATGTTTGCGCAAATACGGGTTAACCGTAAGGAGATTACGACTTAGCCGTAAAATGGCTTACGGCTTAGCCGTAGGCCCTGGGCAAAACACAAGTTAATCCAAACAGCAAACACCAATTGATTTCCTCAAATTTCCAAATTTTGACACATCAAGAGGTTTAGTCAAGATGTCTGCAAGTTGTTTTTCAGTCTGAATATATTCGAGCTCAATGATTCCTTCTTCGACCAATTCTCAAATGAAATGATGTCGAATATCAATGTGTTTGGTGCGAGAGTACTGGACCGGATTTTTAGAAATGTGTATGGCACTCGTGTTATCACAATACAAGCTTATTATTTCTTGTTTAATGCCATAGTCCATAAGCATCTGCTTCATCCACGAGAGTTGAGAACAGCAGCTTCCGGCAGCTATGTATTCAGCCTCGGCAGTGAAGAGAGATATCGAATTTTGCTTTTTACTATGCCAAGCTACTAGACAATTTCCAACATAAAAACAGCCGCCACTTGTGGATTTTCTATCATCTAAGTTTCCTGCCCAATCAGCATCTGAGTATCCAGCAATGGAGGATGATGAGTCATGAGGATACCACAGACCATATTCAGTTGTATCTGCAATATACTTAATGATTCTTTTTACAGCAGTTAGATGGGATTCTTTCGGATCTGCTTGATATCGAGCACATGCTCCCACACTAAATGCTATGTCTGGCCTACTTGCAGTAAGGTATAACAGGCTACCGATCATACTTCCATATAGGCTAGAGTCAACCCCTTTACCATTTGCATCTTTAGTAAGTTTGATGGTTGTACTCATGGGGGTTTTGACATGTTTCCCAGTCATTAGACCAAATCGTTTTACCAGTTCTTTAGCATACTTGGACTGGGAAATGAAGATACCATCACGTAATTGTTTGACTTGTAAACCTAGGAAGAAATTCAATTCGCCAACCATACTTATTTCGAATTCAGATTTCATTAGATTAACGAACTGAGCAGTCAATTCATTAGATGTGGAGCCAAAGATGATATCATCTACATATATTTGCGCTATTAAAACTGACTTTCTTGTCTTTTGGATAAAAAGAGTTTTATCAATACTATCTCTTTGAAAATTATTGTCTAACAAGAATTTTGTCAACCTTTCATACCAAGCACGTGGAGCTTGCTTAAGACCATACAGAGCTTTCTTCAATCTAAACACATGATTAGGGAATTTTGTGTTTATTAAACCTTTAGGTTGTTCAACATACACTTCCTCATTCAAAGTTCCATTTAGAAAAGCACTCTTAACATCCATTTGATACAATTTGAACTTTAAAAAACAAGCTATAGATAATAAAATTCTAATTGATTCTAAACGAGCAACTGGAGCAACGGTCTCATCAAAGTCAATACCTTCAATTTGAGAATATCCCTGCGCTACCAACCTAGCTTTGTTCCTAACAATAACGCCATTTTCAAAAAGTTTATTTTTGAAGATCCATTTAGTGCCTATCACATTTTTATCCTTTGGTCTTGGAACTAGGTACCAAACATCACTTCTTGTAAATTGATTCAATTCTTCTTGCATAGCTTTTATCGAATCATTGTCTGAAAAGGCTTCATCAACGCAGGTAGGTTCTAAAACAGAAGTAAAGCATAGGTGACTCATAATGTTCTCCAATTGTTTCCTAGTTTTTACACCTGTTAGAGGGTCACCAATAATCTGATCTATAGGATGATCTCTCACATTCACCAAATTTTCAGTGGAAGCAAGTGCATCAGTTTTTATTGTGGATCATGTGGGTTCAATCATTGAGGGCACTTCCACTTCATCAACATTATTAGACATTGTGTATTGATCATCTATAATGACATTTATTGACTCTTGGATGACTCCGGTTCTCATATTTAGAACACGATAGGCTCGACTCCGTGTTGAATAGCCTAAGAATATACCTTCATCACTTTTTGAGTCAAATTTACTCAGTTGTTCTCTATCCTTCAAAATGTAACATTTACTTCCAAAGACCTTAAAATATTTCACATTTGGTTTCTTCCCATGCCACAATTCATAAGCTGTCTGATTTGTACCAGTCCTAAGATAAACTCGGTTGATGATGTAGCAGCTGGTATTAACAGCTTCGGCCCACAAGTCTCTAGGAAGATTCTTACTATGAAGCATGACTGTGGCCATGTCTTGGAGAACTCTATTTTTCCTTTCAGCTACCCCATTTTGTTGTGGAGTTTTGGGTGCTGAATATTCATGATGAATCCCATATTTCTCACAGAATTTGTCAAATTGATCATTTTCAAATTCTCCACCATGATCACTTTTGATTCGGGCTACTGAAGTCCCTTTTTCAATTTGAATTTGTTTTACAATCCTTTTAAATTCTCCAAAAGCTTCAGATTTTTCTCTCAAGAATGCAACCCAAGTGAATCTAGAGAAATCATCTACCATGACAAGAAAGTACCTTTTCTTACCTCGACTCTCTCTTTTAATTGGTCCAACCAAGTCCATATGAATAAGTTCTAGAGGTCGAGTAGTTTTCATAGCATTCACCATTTTATGGGCACTTCTAATTTGTTTTCCTTGAAGGCACTCTCCACAGATCATCTTTTCTTGACTACTGATCTTGGGCAGTCCTTCAACATATTTGTTTAGATGGGATAAGTCCCTATAGTTTACATGCCCAAGTCTTTGATGCCACAACTTAGCTTCATCAATACTAGTTAATAAGCAAGAAGCGGAGGATGAAGTATTTGTTTTTCCCACCACATAACAGTTATCGGTAGTTCTAAGACATCTCAATATTATCTTTCCATTCCTTGAGATCTCACAACTATGACTACTAAAGTTTACGGCATAATCTTTATCACAGATTTGAGATATGCTAAGTAAATTATGTTTCAACCCATCAACGCACAAAACATTCTCAAAAGGTGGTAAGTTTGGAACATTTAAAGTTCCTTTCCCAATAATTTTCGCAGTAGTACCATCACCAAAAGTAACCGTGCCTCCATTGAATTCAATCATTTTAGACAAACAAGATTTATCATTAGTCATATGTTTTGAGCATCCACTATCCAGATACCATCTTGATTGTTCTGCAGCTTTAAAAGCTGTGTGGACCACTAGATTCTTGTTTTTAGGTATCCACTTAAGTGTAATAGTGGTGGGGATCACAATTGGCTTTTGGTGTTTCACTTGAAAAGTTTTATGTTGGGAAATGAGAATGTTTGCTCCATCCTTTTTGTATATTTCAAATTGTTTTCTTAACTTTTGGACTTCTTTTAACAGATTATCCATCTTTTGGTTCAAGGGGAACTTGTTTATTTGAGATTTCGGCTTTTTGTTTTCAAGTTCCACTTTCTTAAAGGTGTTTATCTCAATTTTTTGACTAAAGTTATAATGAATTTTTCTTAACTTGCACTCCATTTTGAAATGACCTCTTTTTCCACAATAATGACAGATGACATTTGATGAAACAGTATGAGTACTAGTAGATGCCTTATCCAAAGTGTTTTTAACACTAGTATCTTCCTTTAAAGCACTTTTGACAAAAACAATTCTGGAACTTGGAGGCTGATTAGCATTTTTGTCATATCCAAGACTGGTCATATCTTTATAAGCTTTCCCAATTTTGAATAGTCTAATGTATTTCTCATCATTTTGGGTAAATCTGTACTCATACTTTTCTTTATACCATTTCAGAATAGTCACTTCATTGTGGAGAGCATTATTTTCATCTTTTATTTTTAAAAAGGATTTTTCATTTTCTCTTTCTGTTGATAATTGGGTTTTTACACTTTCGAGTTCTTTGATTAATTCTTCCTTTTCAGCATTAATACTATTAACCTTTTCTTTTAAATTCTTAATTTTGTTTTGTTGATTGCTTACAGTTTCAACGAGCCTACAGGTACCCTCATAGAGTAGTTCATAGGAATCCGTGGTGTTGTCATTATCCTCATCATCTGAATTTTCATATTTACTCTCTAACTCACTTCCTGAGATTTCTTCATTCGATATTTTAATCATTTCCTCAGAGGGACTGAATGTTGCAATGGTAGCCATCAGAACTGTATATTTGTCTGATTCATTTTGATGTGATTCATCTGAGTCAGAATCTGATTCAGATGAATCATCCCAAGTGGCTACAAGATTCTTCTTTTTGAATTTTCCTTTTAGAGGACAATTGGTGGATATGTGTCCAAATTTCTTACATCTGTAACACATAGGCTCTTTATGTTTACTTCTAGAGAGAGAACTTGACCGACCTTTGTATTTATCATTAGTGTTTTCATTTTTATACTCTTTCACCCTCCTTTTCTTAAATTGTTTCAAAAATCTTGTAGCCAAAAGGGCCACATCTTCATCCTCGTCATTACTAGTTATTCCTATGTCATCTTTAGAGGAAGATGTGTTATGAGAGGTGATTAGAGCGATTGATTTCTTTTTGTCGTTGTTAAATTTGAGTTCAAAGGTCTGAAGGGATTCCACTAAATCTTCAATTTTCATTTGTTCCGAATCCTTATGTTCTTCTATAGAGGTTACCTTAAGATGGAATCTTTCCGGAAGTGATCTCAAGATTTTACTACAAATTTTACCTTCCGGAAGAGTTTCCCTAAGAGCCCACATTTCATTTACAATTTTCATGAGCTTAGTATGGTAGTCAGTAAACATTTCATTTTCTTCCATGCGAATGTTTTCAAATTGACTCGTGAGCATCTGAAGTTTAGATCTTTTGACAACTGAGGTACCCTCATAAGTTACTTCAAGGATTCTCCATGCCTGTTTTGCATTAGTGGTTGTCATGATCTTTTTAAACTCATCTTGATTCATGGCACACACTATAGCATTGTAAGCTCTAGCATTATTTTATCTAAGAGGTAGCTGAGCAGGAGACCATCTAGCTGGATCCAATGGTCTAGTGGTTGTGACACAATTTATAGTCACATCTTCAGTGGGTTCCGTCCAGCCTTTCTCTATAGCCTCCCAAACAGCCCAGTCCATGGATTTCAAAAATGCTGTCATCTGGGCTTTCCAGAAGGCATAATTTGTTCTATCAAAGAAAGGTGGACGGGTGATAGAGCTTCCTTCAGGATTCATGGTGAATCTAGCAAAAGATGGACCTACTTCAAGTTATTACACCCTTAAAAAGTAACCCTCTCTGATACCAATTGAAAGTGCAATAGCTAGGTCTCACCAAGTCCTAAAAGGGGGGTGAATAGGACTATTAAAAATTTCTTTTCAAGAATTAGGTTTTATTAGTTTGCAATCTGAGGGATTAATTAAGATTGAGAGTCCCCAAGAAGATTAAGAAAGATGTTCAGAGTTGTGAGTGCTTACAGTGTATAGAAATGCAACTAGAGTAACAAAGATGTAGCTTAGAAATGATGATCAACACAAGTGATAAGAATGCAAGGCAACATCCATACACAACAAGCAATAAACACAGTGATTTATAGTGGTTCGGTCCTAGACCTACATCCACTCTCAAGAGCAATCTCTCTTGGTTCCACTAAATAAGAGGTACTTACATAACATACACCTCTTGCAACAGTTTTTGATTCGGTGGTTTGTCTTCCACCAACTGGGGTTTTTTTTTATCGGGTGGTTGATCCTTGATCTAGTCCACCAACTACAACAATTTTTGATGCGGTGGTTTGTCTTCCACCAAATACAGCAATGAGAATTGAAATATTAAAGAACACCTAAACAAGGAATTGTATACCTTGGTTTTGAGTGGTGCTCTTGATGCTTGAAAGACTACCTCCAAGCTTTGACCTCTTGTTCTTACTCCTTGGTGATGAAGATCTTCAGATGAGTGCTCAGCCAAGGGAAGAGGTTTTAAGAGGGTTTGGAAGGCTAAGATATTCTCTCAGATTTAATGAAGCCTTTCCTAAATGACCAACTACTTTTCTTGAAACAATAATGGCATTTTTTGGTGTTGAAAAGTAGGTGGTTGTGGGAGCTTTAAAGATGATTTTAATGGAGGTGCAAAGGCTCAGCTATACTGATGATTTTTTCAGTAATAAAGTCTGTGTTTGGGGCAAAGGAGAGGTACTCTTTAAATACAGATAAGCTCCAACGGATAGATCTACGACTAAGAACAGGATGGTCTACGGCTTAGCCGTATGCTCTGACAACATCCAACGGCTAGTTTGACCGGATTCAACAAAAATTTCTTCTTACGGTTAAGCTTACAGCTTCGCCGTAAATCCTAATACGGCTTAGCCGTGAGCACCTTTCGGCCTAGCCGTGGGTCAGCCGTAAGCTGAAATCTCCCAAAAACTGCTCTCTGGAGAGTGGCCCGTAATCTTTACGGCTTAGCCGTGAATCACATTACGGCTTAGCCGTGAAGGCCTTTCGGCTTGCCCGCAAGGTCAACCGTAGGCATTATATGGCCAAGTGCACTTTCTGGACTGTGGCTCGTAGATTTTACGGCTTAGCCATGAAACACACTACGGCTTAGCCGTAACATTTTTCGATGCAGCCGTAGGGTCAGCCGTAGAACAAAATGATTCAAAATATACTCTCTGTATAGTGAGCCGTAGGATCTACTGCTTAGCCATGATCCAAGCCATAGTATAAATGCAGGGTGATTAGAAATCCTTTTTCCTATTCTATTTCTATGGGCAAAAAGGGTCAATGATACCTTATCCCTTGGCACTCATAGAGAATCTTCTTAATTGATCTTGATCTTCCTAGAACTTGCTTGATCTTCATTGATAAACCTTGAGCTTCCTTGATCTAACTTGATCTTTATAGATGTAACTTGATCTTCCTTAGATCAAGACTAGACTTGAGTCACGTAATTGACAATACATTCTTACAATGACACTAATAAACGTGCCCACTTGCACCAAGTCACGGCACGGACCCACACTCGGTCTAATCGAGAGTTGGCTCTGATACCATTTGTAACGCCCCACCCTTCACGCATGAAGAGTGGGTTACGTGAAATTAGGAGTCAATTTTTTTTATATTTTTCCGTAACTAAAACCATTGACTCCTAATTATCTTTCCCACAGGATCTTTAGGCCGTGGTGAGTTTAGGCTATTCACATTTATTCCCAACCTGCGGAAGTAATTTCAACCAATAGGTACCAAGAGAAAAATCAAGTTTGCATATTACCAGATAACAATAATAATATTCCAAGTTGCAAAAGAAATAAGTAATAATTTATTACAATGTTCCACTGAAGGATCAAGTCTCTAAAGAATGATTTATTTCAAATTGATTGTAAATTAAACGAGTCACTCCTGTGCTTAGTTAGACGGCCCCGAAGCCATCGTTTGCACCCCACTCGGGAACATCAGTTGGCTCAAGCGTTTGAAACGCTTCAGCCTGCGCCTCTTCCTCGGCAAAGCCGGGCTCGGTACCCATGCATCAATTTTAGAAAAACAAGGGTCAACCACAAGATGGCGGTAAGTAAGATACACATAACTCATAATGAAATACACTATCAAAGTGAGAATAAGACGAGAAAATCATAAGAATATATAAACAATGTAGGATAAAGAATGCCATGCAATATAGAAGGAACGAGTCTTAAATCCAACTCTACATCAAATGAACAATATCATATTTGCCTAACATCGCATCTGCCGATGCCCTTACGGGATTTATAACGTCTTCAGATGCATCGCATCCTATCCAGAAATGGTGGATCAAACCGTCTTCGGATGCCTAGGATCCTATCCAAAATTACGGTGAAACCAACCGTGTACGAGTGATAAGCTCGTCTTCGGCCCTAAGTCCGGTAAAAATTATCACATTGTACATTTGTGAACCGACTGCAGTCGTCCAATGACCAGATCCACATAATAATTTCACATAGCCCTGCCCCTTCCTATGTCGAGACTCATAAACATGGCTCAGTGATTGTTCGACAGACACATCCTTTGGTAGTGTGAAGGGCTGGCCATAATAGGTATTCAAATACCATCTAATAAAACATTATACCAACCAAATAGTTTTCAACATAACATGAATACCTCATAAATAAACACTGTATAGTCTAAGCCGCAACACGGTCGAAGTCATTATAAAATAATGGGTATAAACTCTAACATGTATGCAACAAGGTAAAGAGATACATCATGATGATCAAGAAATAACTCTATAAATATTCCTAATACTGTGACCATAATTCACGCATGCGACAATTCCACATGAACCAAGATGAAGTAAGGTTGGGAATTTTTGAAAACGGGGTGATGCATAGCCCAATTCTCACTTCATCTGGGTGCGGGTGATTTGTACCGTTATGTGCAAACCATGAAATCTGTAAGAGGAAATCTGCCCGCATAACCTTTTACTTTGATGATGTGATGGATTTTATTTTTATTAAATCTAATTTGTTGGGTTCCAAGGCCAACACAAGGGTCTTTCATGATATGTAAACTATCTAAAGAGAATCATAATTAAATGATTAAATAAACATAAAATCATAATCAAGTGATTAAATAAACATTTAAATAAGTTATTTGGCCCAACTTCTATTATTCCCATGATCCCACACAAGGGATGGCCCACCTGGTCACTCTTAACAATAGCCCAAATAATTATAAATCCACATATATACCAAGGATCTACAAGCAATGGACCCACCTGTATTGTACCAACCATACACAAGGATCAAATTTCCCTGTGTGCACACCCAAACACAGTTATGGGATTTTATCACGACACCAACTTCTTCCTTTCTTTATATATATAAATATATGTGAGTGATGTAATGTATGTTGAAACTTAGGTGGCACTTATATATATATATATATATAGAGTTTCTTTACAACCCAGGTGATACATATCACAAAGTTCATTGACTCATCACAGTAACTACTCCATCACATGGCTGTCAAGAAGTTTCACATCACTACCATGGATCCAAGTGTTGGATCAAGAGGGCCCACCATCGGCTAGGGTCCCACGTGACTGGCCTCACATAATCGGTCCATACTACAATCATGGGGCCCACCTGTAGGTGGCAGACCCACACTTACTTTTAAGTGATAATCCCTGCACATGTTGCTGCCAAATAGCAACATGTGCAGGAACTTTTTATTTGTGGCTGTTTGGGACTCGTCCCTGCATAGGCTGATTTTTCTTTATACATATATACCGATGCCCACATGAGAGTAGTGCCCGGGCCCCACCCGTCATGCATGGAGAGATGGGAGACCCACCTGTGATCACTGCCAGGCACCCATATGCGCCTGTGCAGTGATGCATAGGGGTCTCCACCTGCACAGTGTCTGGGATTTGTTCCCAGACACACTCATAAGTATTTTTTTTTTTTTTTACAAATCTAGATGGCCCACCATCATCCAATAACTAAGGGTCCATACTACAGCAATGGGGCCCACCTGTAGGTGGCGGCCCACCACCTGATAAAAGTTGGAAATCCCACCTGTCCATGGTGGAAACAAAGAGCATGTCTGAGTTCATTCCCAGACATGCTCATCCCTCTCTTTTTTTTTTTTTAAACATCAAAGTGGGTTTCTCTCCATCACATCATCAATCCGATCCATGCAATCCAGCTACTCCTATATCTATCATTATCATCATCATCATCATTTATAGATTTAAATGGGCATTTCACAGACTACTTCTAATACTATGGATTCAAAGAAAAACTGTATAGATCATTAAAAATAATGGGTATTTCACTTGCCTTTGATGAAGATTGATAAAGGAAAGATGACCCTAGATCTCCCTTGTGTACGTACGCCCACCAAATCCAATGAAGAAGAATACGACAAAGAAAGAAGAGATGATGTGGAAGATGAAGATGATGAAGATGATGAAGATGGCACTCGGCGACGGCTTGGATTGGGCTTGCCCTTGGCCGATCAAGAGAAGAGAAAATGGGGAGGAAGGAGAGAAGAAAAATCACTGTAGAGATGGGGGAGCAAGGCACCCATCGTTTGATATAAATAGGCTTAGGGTTTGGGGAATAAGTTTTGGGTTTTTATAAAAAGGACCTTGTTGTTTAGGTTAATTTATAAGTATGGGCCTGGTTTGGGTTATTGGGTTTACTGGGCCCAAAATGGGTCCGAATTGGGTCGGGTCAAATGATGGATACTCATGGTCCTAAAATTACTATCCGATTAACCCAAAACCCAAAAGAAAATTAAATAATTATAATAACCATAATTAACTAAAATACAAACAATTAAATAAAATTTTATTTAAATTAAGTAAAATAATAACTTGGGTTAGGAACGTTACAGAATAAGGTTGAGTACTAGAACTAATTAGCCAAAGCTTTTGAGCATCATTTGCAAGAACCTAAAATTGACCATCTCACCATTTACCACAGTGGAGGCACCTAAGTCCGGAAGAAGACTTGCTCATTTGCGTCCTTTTCTTCTTTCCTTGCCCAATTTGTCTTCATTGCCCGTAGAAGGCAACACCACAACAACTACATTTTTTATAAGTTACCAATATTTCTTTTCTGCCAACAAAGCCAAGGCAACAAGAAACATATCTCGTACCCATTTAAAATCTCACAATACATAGACTGTTGCTAATGACACCAAAGACTGTTGCTAATGACACTAAAGTATGCATGTCCATTCTTTGTGGGCAGATTTCATTCCATCTGACGTGGGAATAACACGTGACAACCATGTTCTAGATGCTGTAGGTAGGCAAATCAAGCTTTAACATCCAAGTTTAGTCTTCCTATATTATTATTTTTTATCGTGACGAAAGCGAATAAGTAGATGTTGATCACTTCAGTTGTGCTAATGGGACCCCATTACCTGTTATCCAGAGTGCCCGACTGAAAGATGGAGGAATGAATAGATCTTCTTTTTGGACTCAATAGGTAATAGGTTCCTTTTTTTTTTTTTTTTTGCTTAAAAGGCAACTTGTATTAGAAAAAAGGAGAAGCCGGACAAGAAAAACTAGCCGCAAGATAAAAATAAAAAATAAAAAAGAGCCTATGAGTGGTGAAGTTAGGAGGAGATTTCTAAAAATCAATGAGCATGTAAAAGAAGGTCTTTGAAGAGATAATCTTTGCTTTTAAAATAGAGAGAAAAGTCTCATGAAAGACTGCATCATTTCTAAAGATCCAAATGGCACAAACAGAGTGAAGAAGAAGATGACTCTAATACTTGGTTGATCAACTTGGTCAGGGTAGACCTGTGTATAAGCTCCTTGGGGCTGAAGCCCCCACAAACCTCTAGGAAGGCCCATTGGGCTATATGGGGCTGGCTGACCTAGCCCCCCTAGAGCAAAATCAGTTAGCCACAATTGAACAAAACCCACTCTCTCTCTCTCTCTCTCTCTCTCTCTCTCTCTCTCTCTCTCTCTCTCTCTCTCTCTCCACGTATTGATTCAAAATAATTTTTATGTTTTATAAGGCTGATTGGTTTTGTGCTTAATCTCAAAAATAAATTTTCAAAAACATTAGAAACACTACAACAAAATTCACTTTTGCCAACACACAACAAAACGTTGGAAAAATTCAATAAATGTTGGCAACATATTTTACCAACCCAAAAAAATGTGTTGGAAAGGTGTTGGTAAAAGTATGTGGGGAGTGCCTTTTGCCAACACAAACAAAAAATGTTGGCAAACTTTGATCTTTACCAACATAAAATAGTGTTGGCAAAATTAGATATAACATGTTGGCAAAGCAACTTTTGCCAACACAAATAAAAAATGTTGGCAAACGTTGATCTCTACCAACATAAACGGGTGTTGAGAAAACTAGGAAAATAGGTTGGTAAATAAACTGTTGCCAACACAAACAAAAAATGTTGGCAAATTTTGATCTTTACCAACGCAAAATGGTGTTGGCAAAATTAGATATAACATGTTGGCAATGCAACTTTTGCCAACATAAATTAAAAATGTTGGCAAACGTTGATCTCTACCAACATAAACGGGTGTTGAGGAAAGTAGGAAAATAGGTTGGTAAATAAACTTTTGCCAACACAAACAAAAAATGTTGGCAAATTTTGATCTTTACCAACGCAAAATGGTGTTGGCAAAATTAGAGATAACAAGTTGGTAAAGCAACTTTTGCTAACACAAATTAAAACCGTTGGCAAAAGTTGAGCTCTACCAACACAAATGGGTGTTGAAAAATGTAGAAAAACAGGTTGGTAAATAAACTTTTACCAACACAAAATACAATGCTACCACAAGTTAAACTTTACCAACACACTATGGTGTTAGCAAAAGTAAGAAAAGAAATTGGCAAAACAACTGTTGCCAACATAAAAATGCATTGGTACACAGAAATGCGTTAGCACACATAATTTGTGCTGGCAAAAGTAATTTTGATTTTTTTTAGTTTTGGAAAAAATGTTTTTGGAACTTGTTTATACCTGTTTATATCACATCCAAACACATTAACAATACAGTAAATACAAATCCAAAATATGAACACATAAATGAAACATTTATATTTAAAAAGTCAACATATACTTCAAAACATATATATCCCATCGAATAAACATCAAATGTTTGTAAATATCTTAAAAGAAAGATCGAAAAATATCAAATTAAATATATCAAACTAGAAGTCTGCTTATTGCAAAACAGATGCTAACCAAGAGAAGCCTCATCGTGCCCTCCAACCAATGTGGCATCACCACTACCGCTCCCTGGACTAAATCACTACAACAAAATTCACTTTTGCCAGCACACAACAAAATGTTGGAAAAAATCAATAAATATTGGCAACATGCTTTACCAACCTAAAAAAATGCGTTGGATAGGTGTTGGTAAAAGTATGTGGGGAGTTCCCTTTGCCAACAAAACCAAAAATGTTGGCAAACTTTGATCTTTACCAACGTAAAATGCTATTGGCAAAATTAGAGATAACATGTTGGGAAAGCAACTTTTGCCAACACAAATTAAAAACGTTGGCAAAAGTTAATCTCTACCAACATAAACGGGTGTTGAGAAAAGTATGGAAAAAGGTTGGTAAATAAACTTTTACCAACACAAACAAAAAATGTTGGCAAACTTTGATCTTTACCAATGCAAAATGGTGTTGGTAGAATTAGAAATAACAGGTTGGTAAAGCAACTTTTGCCAACACAAATTAAAAACATTGGCAAAAGTTGATCTTTACCAACACAAATGGGTGTTGAGAAAAGTAGGAAAACAGGTTGGTAAATAAACTTTTGCCAACGCAAAATAAAATGTTGCCAAAATTAAACTTTACCAACATACTATGGTGTTGGTAAAAGTAGGAAAAGAAATTGGCAAAACAACTTTTGCCAACACAGAAATGTGTTGGCACACAGAAATGCATTGGCACACAGAATTTATGTTGGCAAAAGTAATTTTGATTTTTTTTAAATTTTGAAAAAAAATGTTTTTGCAACCTGTTTATACCTATTTATATTCCATCTAAACACATTAGCAATACAGTAAATACAAATCCAAATATGAGCACATAAATAAAACATTTATATTCAAAAAGTCAACATACACTTCAAAACATATTATATCTCATCGAACAAACATCAAATGCTTGCAAATATCCTAAAATAAAGATCGAAAAATATCAAAGTACATATATCAAAATAGAAGACTGTCTATTGCAAAACAGATGCTAACCAAGAGAATCCTCATCGTGCCCTCCAGCCAATGTGGCATCACCACAACCACTCCCTGGACTAAATATAGTTACGCTAGCTGGATCTATCCCTGTTTTTTCAGCTACCATTAGCAAAAAGTTTTAAACTCCTGACATTTGACTCTGATAATTAGCAACCTGCTGGCGTAGAGCGATCAATTCAATATTAGATGCTTGAGACTGTGTAAAAGATGAATAGGTGTTGCGAATCCCATATCCCAATGTGTAGGCCGACCTCTTTCCAAGCACTTCTTGGGAAACTTGCATCTTAATCTGTGGATCTGGGACATCTGACTGTGACTGTGAGGTAATCTTTTCCACCATTGTAGCCTGTCAATTTTGAATACATTAACCTCCAACAAAGATATAACAATGTAGTTTTGGGTGTTTATTGCAAATGAGTTAGGTATATGTACATAACGTTACTCAACATTGTCGTTTATCTACACACCCCCTTTTTTATGACGTTTGTGGGTGTCTGTGAATCTATCGGGTATAGACTGTTGTACACCACTCTCCTTTGCCTATTGTTTCATTTGATAAACCAATTATACTAATTAAACAGTGAATTTTATAATAATACTGTAAGAATTTCTAAACATGCACTCATAGCAATATCGGCTCGGGATGCAAATGATCTGGAGCCGCTTGTATGATTGTATTTCAGGGCAGATCGAGCAGTCTTCCCATTCTCTGACTTTTTCTGCAAGGGAAATATAATCAATTAACAGGATGTATATATAAATTAAGAATTGGAAGTAAAAGATTAACAATTTGTGTATGTTTATATAAATTACGAAGAGTAGTCCTAAGCTATATACCTTCCACTTGTCACTATTCTCCCACACATTTTCAATCTTCCACACCCAGTCATCTGGTTTACAAGGAGGGTTTTTAATAGTCTTGAGGTCAGCCACTCCCTCCTCCTTAAACGCAAGGTACCGCTTGTGCAAGATGCTTTTCCAATACTTTAATAATTTTTGGCACCCTTTGTCAATGATACTTTTGACCAACTCATTGTTTGTGTAGTCTCCAAAGTCAAAGGTTTGCTGCAATAGGAAACAACAAAATTACCCCAGCTAAAATCATAAATAACATGTTTGAAATATATACATTATAAATAGTAACGAAACTCTCTGAATAATTGACTCCCTTAATCCACTATCAAGTTTTGCAAACTTAATATCTCGGAGTGGTACAAAAGATCGAATTTGTTCCCCAAGTGCACTCGCCAAGGAAGGAGCCCAATAACCCACTATTTCCTTTTGGTCAAAGTCAATTTCAACTGGAATAGCATGACCGAGTTGTTTTTTAAATTTATCCACGCTTAAACCCCGGAACACACCCCGTCCACGCATTTTAGAAGATGCTAGGACCGATGCTGTTAATATAATAATTTAATTTGAATTAGTTTATAAAAAATATTAAAGTAAGGACAATTTGTTATGTATATATAAAGCCATATATTTCTTACCAACGCTGCTACCAATAGTAGGTGGACTGGTCATCTGGTCAGGCAGGGCGGGTTGTGGGACTTGATTAATTGCCACCACCACGGGCATACTCATTGCATGATTGGCCTCTATTGGTGAAGGTTGTGTCGAAGAAGAACCATGGGCATGCCCTCCACATGATTGACCCCTACCTCTTTTCTTCAACCACGGGGCCATATGTCTAACCTGGCATAGCAAAAAAATGAAATATTAGTACATGAGTCAATAATAGGAAACAACTTGATATATATGCAAATGTGATTATAAACAAAAAATAAGAAACATATTTGAGACAAACATTACCTTCGACACCTGAGAACTAGCAGACTCATCATCCTTAAAACCACCAGTATCTTTACTGGAAGAACTCTGTCCTTCCTCATCCTCGGGTGGTACATGCTCGTCGTCATCATCATTTGCCATTGACCTAATTCTCTTTCCCTCTCTTCCACATGTACTTGTGGTCCACCTATTCGAACCAAGCATCAAATCTGCCGCTTTATTTAACCCTAACTCATGAAGTTTTTTTGAATTCTCCTCAATAGTTTGCTTTCTCTTTTTCTCCAAAGCATTCATCTTAACTCTCTTTACCCACCTGGGCATCACAAATGATTTGCCACCTTTAGGCATTTTTTTGGCAACTATATATGAACATGTTATTTAATAAAATGAAATATAACATAAATCAATAAAATGAAATGAAATATGAAACAATATTGAGACATTTAAATCAAGAATGACTATTCAATCATAACACATGTCCATTCATAAGAAAAGTAAAAAACAAAAACTACATCTGATAATCTACATCAAAATCTATATCAGGATTGGGTAATCTCTCGATCTCATCGTCTTCATCATCTACATACTCTGCCAAGGTGTCATCCTCATCACTGTCATCATTTATACGGTCTAGCCTTAGTTCATTGATATGAATGATCTCGGGATCCCTATCATCCCTATGGTAAGGAAGATCCATGTCTTCATCATGGATTGAGAGACCAGAAGTGGATTTATCTTGTTGAAATGCATTAGCATCATCTCGCTTTGGAACATCCCATATTTCACGGTGCCTAACCCGTTCTACAATTCTCCAATTTTTGCCTTTGCTGGTATCATTAACATAGAATACTTGACTCACATTACTTGGTAGGACAAATGGATCATCTTTATACCAATGCCTTGTAACATCAATAGATGTGACATATTTATCACTGTAAATTCTGCTTCTATGACCCGTGTTGTACCATTCACATTGGAACAGAACCACTCTACCCCCATGCAAATATCTCAACTCCCATATTTTGCATAGATAACCATAAAAATCAATCTGTTTTCCTTTATGGTCCCCTTCTACAACCAACCCACTGTTTTGGCACCTACGACGGCTTTCACGGTCTCGAGTATGGAATCGGATGCCATTAGAGATACATCCAGAATAAAAATCAATAATAGGATCGAGACCATTTGCAAATGACCAAAGTTCTTCAGTTGCTTCTGCTGATCCTTGAGTTCGCAAATCATTCATCTACATGATTAACATATGGAAAGTGCACTAAGTTAAAATCAATTGTGGTCTAGTTCGTTAATACTAAGTGGTTTTCAATTTTTTAATATATCTTACCCGTTTTTTGAACCAATTTGGAAATTCTTCTTGCTGTACTTGAGCTATGTCACGTCCTTGTGGAATTTGCACAACACTCTTGTGTTCTCTACTCAAGGAAATTTTGGTTCATTAGTATCTAAAAGCTGTGTAAAAATAAATGAGTGTAAGAACTATATGTACATGTAATAAGACCAAACTACATACTCTAAATAAGGTAGGACCTTGTCTGTATTGTATAACATAAACTAATGCGCCATTTCCTTTTCCTTCTATGAAGGGTTGGAAGCCCTTGAGATTGGTGAGAAAAGACGGACATGCTGAGAGAAGATCTCCATCCCAGAGCCACGTCCACCACCATCGTCATTCCATTCTAGTTTATCAAACCCTTTTAAGTACATTGAACAAAATGTAAGGCACTCTTTGACAATAAATGACTTGGCTATTGAACCTTCAGGACGTGCTCTGTTGGTGACATACCCTTTTAGTGTCCCAAGAAACCTTCAAATAAACAACAACAATTATATTATAATTACATATGGAAGAGAATTACACTAATGAACAACTAATACACTATAAGAAGGTATCATTTACCTCTCGATTGGGTACATCCAATGGTATTGCACTGGTCCAGCAAGCATAGCCTCACGCGGCAAATGAACAGCTAGATGGACCATCACATCGAAGAAAGCCGGAGGGAAGATCCTCTCTAGCTTGCAGAGTATGATTACTATTCTTTCCTGTAATTTTTCCAAATCACTCAGCCTTAATGTCTTTGAGTAAAGCTCCTGAAAGAAGCTACCCAACTCAAATAGTATCGTCCATATCTCCTTATTCACAAAACCGCGCATGCCTATAGGAAGAAGACGCTGAAGGAGGACATGACAGTCATGACTTTTCAAACCTGATAACTTGCCATTTTTTGAGTTAACACATCTCGAGATGTTGGCTGCATAACCATCCGGGTAACAGATCGATTTCAAGAATTCACAAAAACCATCATCTGTTTTGGGTTCAGCGTGTAGATTGCTGGAGGCTTCACAATATATCCATCTTCATTCCTTTTTAAGTGTAATTCTAGCCTTATGTGCATATTTTCCAAATCATTACGGGCCTTATAAGTATCCTTATTCTTCCCATCTATGGCCATTAGAATCCCATAGCAGTTTTCACATATGTTCTTCTCAATATGCATGACATCAAGGTTGTGTCGAAGATTCAATGACTTCCAATATGGTAGCTCCCAAAAAATGCTTCTTTTTTCCCAACCTATTTATTGAGGGTCACGGGGTCTTTTGTTGTTGGAAGGAGCCTTTCCGAACTTGACTTCCTGCAGATGATCTTCCTCCACCTAAGCTACTAGTTTTTCCACTGGTAACTCCAAGGATCTTGTCTGAAGCTCACAATGTCTGTCAAACCTTTTGTCCTTCCTCCAAGGATGGTTCTCAGGCAAGTAAGCTCGATGGCCCACCCACCCAAGCTTATCTATCAACCTGCGAGACATTTGATTATCGTTGCAAATAGGACAAGCATAATAACCTTTTGTTCCCCACCCAGACACGTCACCAAATGCAGGGAAGTCATTTATAGTCCATATGACAGCTGCATGCATCCGAAATGTCTTTTCAGTTGAAGCATCATAAGTCAAAACCCCTATCTCCCATAGATCCTTCAACTCGTCAATCAATGGCCGTAGGTAGACAGCAATGTCCTTTCCCGGTTGATTCGGCCCTGGAATAAGTAAAGACAACATGAAAAATGGGTCCTTCATTGCCTTTTAGGGTGGTAGATTATAGGGTGTAAGTATCACTGGCCACATGCTATAAGAAGTGCTCAAGTTTCCAAAAGGGTTGAACCCATCAGTGGCCAACCTTAATCTTACATTGTGGATCTCTTGAGCAAACTTAGGATAATGCCGATCAAAGTCCCTCCACTCCTTACAATTAGCTGGATGACTCATTAACCCTTCATCGAGATGTTTACCACAATGCCATCTCATGTCATTCGCTGTCATCTTGGACATGTATAATCTTCACAACCTCAGTGCCAATGGGAACCAACGCAGTATCTTGTGAGGAATCTTCTTACCCCAGCCATCGTTAACCTTGTACCTAGACTCCTCACATACAGGGCATCTTTCCAATTTAGCAGTCTCCTTCCAGAGTAGTGCACAATCGTTTTTACATGCATCGATAAGCTCATACCCCAACCCTAAGTCACAAAGTAACTTCTTGCACTCATACATTGATTCGAGAACTATGTTTTCCTTTGGTAAGAACTTCTTGAATATCTCCAACATCTTGTTAAAAGAATTATTGCTCCACCCGTACTCTACCTTCACCTGTAACACCTGAATGATGAACGATAGTAGAGTATCTGACTCTTTACAACCCGAATACAGGCCTTGCTGAGAGGCCTCCAACATTTTCTCGAAGTTCTGTACATTATCTAGCTCTAGGATATCATCCTCTATGTAAGTCCCCTTATAATGGTCCTCCGTCAATTCATCAAAATCATGATAGTCCTCATCGAATTCATCCACGATCTCATCCGACTCATCAAGTTGTGGAATCTCCCCGTGATCTAACCAAACAGTATAGGATTCCCTCATCCCATATCTGAGTAGATGACGTTTCACAGTACCATACGGGTGTGTAAAATGGTTGCAACAGTTTGCACATGGGCACTTAATCTCTCCCACCCCGGCCAAATGCGTTTTTGCAAATTCAATAAACGAATCCACTCCATCCATATGTTGCTTACTAAATTTATCTTTAAGAAATATCCAACTCCTATCCATATCTGATCATATGCAAGTTTATTATTAGATAATCAGAGAATAGAATTCACAATATTAAAAATAGGCAAAAAAAAAACAACCTCTTTCATTTTTAGATTTATATTTGATTTTAACAATTAAAACTAATATTTTTCAATTGAACAATGGATAGGTTTAAACTAACCTAACAATGGATAGGTCTAAAAGCTTAAAATTTTTTAGTGTTGCCTCAAAGAAATTCGGACTCATTTTTCTAATGATAACCAAAGTTCAATTTCTAAGCTCCACTAGAATTAAAAAGGATAGTATTATTAGGTTTTTTTAGAGTTTTCTTTTTTACAATAGAATACGTCATCTCAAATTGACAATGATGTGAGTTGCTTATTCACATAGGAATTAATATGTCTATATGAATAAACCATGGACCGAAACTTGAACTAATTTTATCATTGCCAGGCAACCAACTTTACCAAAAATCAACTAACATGTACTCTGTTTTACTGCTCAGTTATTTATGTTAAAGAACAAAAACAACTTTCACTTGAATGTGACTCATGATACCTCAACTGGGTCCTTAGTGAGGGTATGGATAATACTATAATAATTTTTAGTACTTTCAGTATATCCAAATTAGGATTTGCATTGGATTGGATATTGTGGATCATCTTCCCAACCAATAACCTAAGCCATTGCTTAAAAAAAAAACAAGGAACACAAGAAAGAGGGAAAAAAAATAAAGGCATTAATTGGCACAGAATGATTTTGAACAAAAAGATGGGAAGAAGACTTTTATCATACCTTACGATGTTTAGAAGAGAAGGGATAACCACTCATGGTGCCAATATATTCAGACTGTTAAATATTTTCTTGAGCATTTAAACATACTTTTATGATTTTAACTTTCTTGAGTGGTAGTTTTCACAAAGCTTATAACGTTTTTTTTAAATCTTCTCCTAAGTTGCTTCATTCTTTTCTCTTAATTTATTAATTTTAAGCTAGGATCTGCTAATATTACTAGCAAATTTATCTCTTGTAGCCATAGGTGGGCTGGTTAGGAAGCTCATATATGGGACAACAATAGTTTATATTCTATATATTTCTTAATAGAATTCACAATATTAAAAATAGCAAAAAAAAATCACCCTCTTTTATTTTTAGATTCATATTTGATTTCAGCAATTAAAATTAATATCTTTCAATTGAACAAAAGAAATTTATTATTGTTCACATATAATTAACTCGGTAAGGCTATTGCTATAATTCATTAGTGGGGCTCATTTATGAAATCTAACCCACTAAAGATCATTGACCCACTTGTTTAAGCCCAAGGATAATTTTATGCTAGTAAAAGTTAAGCTCATTGGGATATTAAATGAACCTAAAGGATAAAACACAACATTAAAATTAGAGAAATAAAAATAAATAATATTTTTTAATGTGATCGATGATGCCAAGCCAACCATTGATTTTTAACCTCATCCAATTTTCACTCTAATAAATGACGTGTTGTTACTAAATTTATCTTTTTAAAATTGATTATTTGGTGAATCTGATAATATGCCAATTACCAGTTAGAGTGAAATTTTACCAGGGCAAAATAGAGAGAGGGAAAATAATTTTGAACGGTTTGGATCTTATGTAAGTGGACATAATAGTGGGGACCACGAAGTGGGATGGCTATAAAGTTACAAACATGCAAGTATTGACTACTAAACATTAAAAAAATAGAAAAGCAACCATTAAAAAAGGCATTTGCCATCGCCTTTTACACCCCCATCTCAGAAACAGAGATGCCTACATAACAGGGATGAAAAACGGGAAAGAGAAACGGGAAAGGGAAGGAGAAAAGGAAGAGGAAGGGGAGCTCGGAAGCAAGACCATACGAGGCTAGATGGCTCCGACGGCGGCAAGGCCAGATGGCTAATCAGGTACCTTTTCACCTCCTTCCTCCCTTTCTCTCTGCATCTTTTAGTGTTTATTTTCCTCTTTTTTTCTTTTAATCAGGTGATTTAGTCTAGTTTTGTTATCCAGAAAAAAAAAAAGGTTTTGGTCTAGTTTCTGCAAACTGGAAGATCAAAATGATTGCATCAGGTCAACAGAAATTGTGAACCCAAAAGGAGCACCTAATGCCAAATCTCGTCCTCAAATCTGGCGGGACACTGTTGGGCGACCACACCACACTAATTGGGTCTATCCTTACATTTCAAGACCTTTGGGTTGCATTTGATTGCATCTTCACAGAATGGTTTTGACAGATGAACAGAGAATGAACAGAAACTTAAAAAAAAAAAAAGAAACAAAAGCATACCTACTAATCGAACGGTCTTCTTCTTGTTGAGGACCCTTCACCAATGACCAAAGAGCTTATAGCAAAGGGAGCAGGAAGGAGATGTTTTCATTAGATGTTTCTCATGGAAGATGTTAAGAGAGAAAAAAAAAAGTGGAGATGAAACGTTCATGTTGAAGATCGGAAGACAAAGGCGTGAGCAGAGAAATTTTTGGCCCATTTTCATGAGGATTTAATGTTTTATTGGAAAGAAAATCCTTAATTAGTTCTTTCCTTAATTTATAGTTTGATTTTTTTTATGAAAATCCTTATTGATTTAATAGACCACTTTACAAAAGTTTAGTTTTAATGGGTTTTTCTTATAAGTCATTGGAAAAAAATTTAAGGAAACTAACTTTTATTGTATATATGAAATTTTGGAAATAGATATTAGTCACTTCAAAAAGGTTTTTATAATATATCTTTTACTAACTTATTAAAAATTTATAATAATTTTCATTATATTTTTTCTTTTACATTTTTAATATTTGCAATATTTTGAAAATATTGAAATATCATCAGTAAATTAACATTTTCTTTTAACAATCTCATAATATTTTTCCAAATTTGCCAATATTTGTGACATTGATGTGGATAACAATGTCCCATTTTGATCCATGCATTGCACCTGTTTATGTCCCTGGGCCTGAAAATGCAATGATGATCCTTAGTTCCTAAGCCAGAACATATTCATAATGAGCCCTTTTAGATGAAAGGCCAAGATCTAATCATGTTCCCAATTCAACATGAACACCCAAAAGGTCCAAACAACTAAGAGTGCCTGCAGCCACACCATTTGAAATTGAAATAATCGGCGAAAAGACGAGAAATCCTTAATTATTTCTTTCCTTAATTTAATGTTTGATTTTCTTTTATGAAAATCATCATTGATTTAATGGACCACTTCACAAAGGTTTAGTTTTAATGGGTTTTTTTTGTAAGTTACTGGAAACAAAATTTAAGGAAAATAACTTATACCGTATACATGAATTTTGGAAATAGATATAAGTTACTTTAAAAAGGTTTTTATAATATATTTTTTAGTTTTTTATAATATATGTTTTACTAATTTATTAAAAATTTAGCATGATTTTCATTGCATTTTTCTTGTTACATTTTCAATATTTGCAATATTTTAAATATATTGAAAGATTATCAGTAGATTAACATGTTCTTTTAACAATATCATAATATTTTTCCAAATTTACCAATATTTATGACACTGATATGGATAACAATGTCCCATTTCGATCCATGCATCACACCTATTTATGTCCCCGGGCCTGAAAAGGCAATGATGACCATTAATTCTTGGGCTAGAACCCATTCATAATGGGCCTTTTTTTTTTAATTTTATGAAAGGCCAACATCTAATCATGTTCTCAATTCAACATGAACACCCAAAAGGTCCAAATAAATATGAGTGTTTGCACCCACACCATTTGAAATTGAAATGATCAGTGAAAAGATGAGAAATCCTTAATTATTTCTTTCCTTAATTTAATGTTTGATTTTTTTTAATGAAAATCCTTATTGATTTAATGGACCACTTCACAAAGGTTTAGTTTTAATGGGCTTATTAATTTTTGGGGGGAAATTTCTCAAACCATTTTTTGGACCTTTGCCAACGCATCCCAAATATGCGTTGGCAAAGCTATATATTATCTCCACCTTCTACTAACTCATTCTTTTATTCGTTGGAAAAAGTATCCATTTACCAATGCACATTATTTCGTTGGCAAAATTAATGTTTCTGGAGATCTTTTCCAACATATTATTTGATACGTTGGTAAAAGATAACCTTTACCAATGCATATTTGATTGTGTTGGCAAAATAGTACTTTCACCATCGTAAATAATAATGTGTTGGAAAAAGTAATCGCCCCTTTTGACTTTTTCCAACACATTCTAATTTGTGTTGGTAAAAGGTCACCTTTAGCTACGCATATTTTATCATGTTGGCAAAAAGGTACATTCACCAACGCAAATAATTCTTTGTTGGCAAAAGTACTCTTCCCTTGTGACCTTTTCCAGCACATTCTCATTTGTGTTGGTAAACAGTAATCTTTACCAACATATATTTTATTACGTTGGCAAAAGGGTACTTTTAGCAACACAAATAATAATGTGTTGGTAAACGTATTCCTCCTTTTAACTATTCCCAACATATCCTCATTTGCATTGGCAAAAGATGCCCTTGACCAACGCATTTTGGGATGTGTTTGTAAAAAGTGTTGGTAAAGATGCAATTTGCTGTAGTGAATATAGGGACGCTTGCTGGATCTATCCCTGTTTTTTCAGCCACCATTAGCAAAAAGTTTTGAACTTCTGACATTTGACTCTGATATTTAGCAACCTGCTGGCGTAGAGTAATCAACTCAGTATTAGATGCTTTAGATTGTGTAAAAGATGAACAGGTGTTGCGAATCCCGTATCCCAATGTGTAGGCCGACCTCTTTCCAAGTACTTCTTGGGAAACTTGCATCTCAATCTGTGGATCTGGGACATCTGACTGCGACTGTGAGGTAATCTTTTCCACCATCGTAGCCTATCAATTTTGAATACATTAACCTCCAACAAAAAATAACAATGTAGCTTTGGGTGTTTATTGCAAATGAGTTAGGTATACGTACATGACGTTGCTCAGCAATGTTGTTTATCCACACACCTCCCTTTTTATGACGTTTGTGGGTGTCTGCGAATCTATCAGGCATAGACTGTTGTACACCACTCTCCTTTGTCTATTATTTCATTTGATAAATCAATTATACTAATTAAACACTGAATTTTATAATAATATTGTAAGAATTTCTAAACATGCACTCACAGCAATATCAGCTCGGGACGCAAATGATCTGGAGCCGCTTGTATGATTATATTTCAAGGCAGCTCGAGCAGTCTTCCCATTCTCTGACTTTTTCTGCAAGGAAAATATAATCAATTAACAAGATGTGTATATAAAAAAAGAATTTGAAGTAAAAGATTGACAATTTTTATATATTTATATAAATTACGAAGAGTAGCTCTAGGCTATATACCTTCCACTTGTCATTATTCTCCCACACATTTTCGATCATCCACACCCAGTCATCTGGTTTACAAGGAGGATCTTTAATGCTCTTGAGGTCAGCCACTCCCTCCTCCTTAAGCGCAAGGTACCGCTTGTGTAAGATACTTTTCCAATACTTCAATAATTTTTGGCACCTTTTGTCAATAATACTTCTGACCAACTCATTATTTGTGTAATCCCCAAAGTCAAAGGTTTGCTGCATTTGGAAACAACAAAATTACTCCAGTTAAAATCATAAATAATATGTTTGAAATAAATACATTATAAAAATTACCGAAACTCTTTGAATAATTGACTCTCTTAAGCCACTATCAAGTTTTGCAAACTTGATATCTCAGAGCGGAACAAAAGATCGAATTTGTTCTCCAAGAGCACTCGCCAAAGAAGGGGCCCAATAACCCACTATTTCCTTTTGGTCAAAGTCAATTTCAACTGGAATGGCATGACCGAGTTGTTTTCTAAATTTATCCGCGCTCAAACCCCGGAATGCACCCCGTCCACACATTTTAGAAGGTGCTGGAACCGATGCTGTTAAGACAATAATTTAATTTGAATTAGTTTATAAAAAATATTAAAGTAAGGATAATTTGTTATGTATATATAAAGCTATATATTTCTTACCAACGCTGCTACCAATAGTAGGTGGACTAGTCATCTGGTCAGGTAGGGGGGGTTGTGGGACTTGATTAACTATAGCCACCACAGGCATGCTCACTGCATGATTGGCCTCTATTGGTGAAGGTTGTGTTGAAGATGAACCATGAGCATGCCCTTCACATGATTGACCCCTGCCTCTTTTCTTTGACCACGAGGCCATATGTTTGACCTGGCATAGCAGAAAAATGAAGTATTAGTATGTGAGTCAATAATTAGAAACAACTTGATATATTTAGAAACAACTTGATATATATGCAAATGTGATTATAAACAAAAAATATGAAACATATTTGAGACACACATTACCTTCGACGCGTGAGAACCAGCAAACTCATCATCCTCATAACTACCAGTATCTTCATTGGAAGAACTCTGTCCTTCCTCAGCCTCGGGCGGTACATACTCCTCGTCATCATCATTTGCCACCGACCTGATTCTCTTTCCCTCTCTTTCGCATGTACTCATGGTCCGCCTATGTGAACTGAGCATCATATCTGCTGCTTTACTTAACCCTAATTCTTGAAGTTTCTTTGAATTCTCCTCAATAGTTTGCTTTCTCTTCTTCTCCAAAGCATTCATTTTAACTCTCTTTACCCACCCGGGCATGACAAACGATTTGCCGCCTTTAGGCATTTTTTTTGGCAACTATATATGAACATGTTATTTAATAAAATGAAATATGACATAAATGAATAATATGAAATGAAATATGAAACAATATTGAGACATTAAAACAAAAATGACTATTCAATCATAACACATGTCCATACATGATTAAAGTAAAAAACAAAAACTACATCTAATAATCCATAGCAAGATCTATATCAGGATTGGGCAATCTCTCCATCTCATCGTCTTCGTCATCTACATACTCTGCCAAGGTGTCATCCTCATCACTGTCATCATTTATATGCTCTGGCCTTAGTTCATTGATATGAAAGATCTCGGGATCCCTATCATCCCTATGGTAAGGAAGATCCATGTCTTCATCATGGGTTGAGAGACCAGAAGTGGATTTATCTTGTTGAAATGCATCAGCATCATCTCGCTCTGGAACATCTCATATTCCACGGTGCCTAACCTGTTCTACAATTCTCCAATTTTTGCCTTTGCTGGTATCATTAACATAGAATACTTGACTCACATTACTTGGTAAGACAAATGGATCATCTTTATACCAACGCCTTGTAACATCAATAGATGTGACATATTTGTCATTGTAAATTCTGCTTCTATGACCTGTGTTGTACCATTCACATTGGAACAGAACCACTCTACCCCCATGCAGATATCTCAACTCCCATATTTTGCACAGATAACCATAGAAATCAATCTGTTTTCCTTTATGGTTCCCTTCTACAACTAACCCACTGTTTTGGCACCTACGACGGCTTTCACGGTCTTGTGTATGGAATCGGATGCCATTAGAGATACATCCAGAATAAAAATCAATAATAGGATCGGGACCATTTGCCAATGACCAAAGTTCTTCAGTTGCTTCTCCTGACCCTTGAGTTCGCAAATCATTCATCTACATGATCAAAATATGAAAAGTGCACTAAGTTAATATCAATTGTGGTCTAGTTCATTATAACTGAGTGGTTTTCATTTTTTTAATATATCTTACCCGTTTTTTGAACCAATTTGGAAATTCTTCTTGCTATACCTGAGCTATGTCACGTCCTTGTCGAATTTGCACAATACTCTTGTGTTCTCTACTCGAGGAAATTTTAATTCATTAGTATCTAAAAGCTGTGTAAAAATAAATGAGTGTAAGAGCTATATGTACATGTAATTAGACCAAACTACATACTCTAAATAAGGTAAGACCTCATCTGTATTGTATAACACAAACCAATGCGCCATTTCCTTTTCCCTCTGTGAAGGGTTGGAAGCCCTTGAGATAGGTGAGAAAAGACGGACATGCTGGGAGAAGATCTCCATCCCAGAGCCACGTTCGCCACCATCGTCATTCCGTTCTATTTTATCAAACCCTTTTAAGTACATTGAACAAAATGTAAGGCACTCTTTGACAATATATGACTCGGCTATGGAACCTTCAGGACGTGCTTTGTTGGTGACATACCCTTTTAGTGTCCCAAGAAACCTTCAAACAAACAACAATTATATTATAATTACATATGGAAGAGGATTACACTAATGAACAACTAATTTTACATAAGAAGGTATCATTTACTTCTCGATCGGGTACATCCAACGGTATTGCACTGGTCCAGCAAGCATAGCCTCACGTGGCAAGTGAACAGCTAGATGGACCATCACATCAAAGAAAGCCGGAGGGAAGATCCTCTCTAGCTTGCAGAGTATGAGTATTATTCTTTCCTGTAATTTTTCCAAATCACTCAGCCTTAATGTCTTCAAGCAAAGCTCCTGAAAGAAGCTACCCAACTCAAATAGTGTCGTCCATATCTCTTTGTTCACAAAACCACGCATGCCTATAGGAAGAAGACGCTGAAGGAGGACATGACAGTCATGACTTTTCAAACCTGATAACTTGCCATTTTTTGAGTTGACACATCTCGAGATGTTGGCTGCATAACCATCCGGGTAACAGATTGATTTCAAGAATTCACAAAAACCATCTATCTGTTTTGGGTTCAGCGTGTAGATTGCCGAAGGCTTCACAATGGATCCATCTTCATTCCTTTTTAGGTGTAATTCTGGCCTTATGTGCATATTTTCCAAATCATCATGGGCCTTATAGGTATCTTTATTCTTCCCATCTATGGCCATCAGAATTCCATAGCAGTTTTCAAATATATTATTCTCAGTATGCATGACATCGAGGTTGTGCCGAAGATTCAATGATTTCCAGTATGGTAGCTCCCAAAAAATGCTTCTTTTTTTCCAACCTATTTGTTGAGGGTCACGGGGTCTTTTCTTGTTAGAAGGAGCCTTTCCGAACTTGACTTCCTGCAGATGATTTTCCTCCACCTGAGCTACTACCTTTTCCACCGGTAACTCTAAGGATCTTGTCTGAAGCTCACAATGTCCATCAAACCTTTTGTCTTTCCTCCAAGGATGGTTCTCAGGCAAGTAAGCTCGATGGCCCACCCACCCAAGCTTATCTATCAACCTGCGGGACATTGGATTATCGTTGCAAATGGGACAAGCATAGTAACCTTTTGTTCCCCACCCAGACACGTCACCAAATGCAGGGAAGTCATTTATAGTCCACATGACAGCTGCATGCATTCGAAATATCTTTTCAGTCGAAGCATCATAAGTCAAAACCCCAATCTCCCATAGATCCTTCAACTCGTCAATTAATGGCCTTAAGTAGACATCAATGTCCTTTCCCGGTTGATTCGGCCCTGGAATAAGTAAAGATAACATGAAAAATGGATCCTTCATTGCCTTCCAGGGTGGCAGATTATAGGGCATAAGTATTACCGGCCACATGCTGTAAGAAGTGCTCAAGTTTCCAAATGGGTTGAACCCATCGGTGGCTAAGCCCAACCTTACATTGCGGATCTCTTGAGCAAACTTTGGATAATTCCGATCAAAGTCCCTCCACTCCTTACAATCGGCTGGATGACTCACTAATTCTTCATCGAGACGCTTGCCACAATGCCATCTCATGTCACTCGCTGTCATCTTGGACATGTACAATCTTCGCAACCTCGGTGCCAACGGGAACCAACGCAGTATCTTGTGAGGAATCTTCTTACCCCGGCCATCATGAACCTTGTACCTAGACTCCTCACATACAGGACATCTTTCTACTTTAGCAGTCTCCTTCTAGAATAGTGCACAATCGTTTTTACATGCATCGATAAGTTCATACCCCAACCCCAAGTCACGAAGTAACTTCTTGCACTCATACATTGATCCAGGAACTATATTTTCCTTTGGTAAGAACTTCTTGAATGTCTCCAACATCTTGTTAAAAGAATTATTGCTCCACCCGTATTCTACCTTTACTTGTAACATCTGAATGACGAACGATAGTAGAGTATCTGACTCTTTGCATCCCGAGTACAAGCCTTGTTGAGAGGCCTCCAACATTTTCTCAAAGTTATGTACATTCTCTAGCTCTAGGGTATCATCCTCTATGTAAGTCCCCCTATAATGGTCTTCCATTAATTCATCAATATCACGATGGTCCTCATCGAATTCATCTATGATCTCATCCGACTCATCGGGTTGTGGAATCTCCCCATGATCTAACCAAACAGTGTAGGATTCCCTCATCCCATATCTAAGTAGATGACGTTTCACAGTACCATACAGGTGTGTAAAATGATTGCAACAATTTGCACACGGGCACTTAATCTCTCCAACCCCAACCAAATGAGTTTTTGCAAATTCAATAAATGAATCAACTCCATCCATATGCTGCTTACTAAATTTATCTCTAAGAAATATCCAACTCCTATCCATATCTGATCACATGCAAGTTCATTATTAGATAATCAGAGTAATAGAATTTACAATATTAAAAATAGGCAAAAAAAATCAACCTCTTTCATTTTTAGATTTATATTTGATTTCAACAATTAAAACTAATATTTTTCAATTGAATAATGAATAGGTTAAAACTAATATTTTTAGTGTTGCCTCAAAGAAATCCGGACTCATTTTTCTAATGATAAGCAAAGTTCAATTTCTAAGTTACACCAGTATTAAAAAGGATAGTATTATTAGGTTATTTAGAGTTTTCTTTTTTACATTAGAATACATCATATCAAATTGACAATGATGTGAGTTGCTTATTCACATAGGAATTAATATATCTATATGAATAAACCATGGACCGAAACATGAAGTGATTTTATCATTGCCAGGCAACCAACTTTACAAAAAAACAATTAACATGTACTCTATTTTATTGCTCAGTTTTTTATATTAAAGAACAGAAGCAACTTTCACTTGATTGTGACTCAAGATATCTCAACTGGGTCCTTAGTGAGGGTATGGATAAACATGATGCCAACATATTCAAACTGTTAAATATTTTCTTGAGCATTTAAATATACTTTTATTATTTTAACTTTCTTGAGTAGTAGTTTTCATAAAGCTTATAATGTTTTTTTTTAAATCATCTCTAGAGTTGCTTCATTCTTTTCTCTTAATTTGTTAATTTCAAACTAGGATCTATTAATAATACTAGCAAATTTATCTCCTGTATCCATAGGTGGGCTGGTTAGGATGCTTATATATGGGACAACAATAGTTTAAATTTCTTACTAACTTACTACCAAACCTGCCTTTAAGAGAAATATATTATATGTTATATTTCTTATAATGTTTTAAAATTTTTAAATAGCTTCTTTATTACAAATTATGTTACATGTGCTAAGCACGGGTGTGTTTAGCTACTTAATTTCTTTTCCAGAGTTGCTTTATTCTTTTCTCTTAATTTGTTAATTTCAAGCTAGGACCTGCTAATAATACTAGCAAATTTATCTAGTTTTTCCATACTTTCTAAAAGGGTCTTTATCTGTCACTTGCTAATCCATACTTTCTTTATATACTATTTCCTTAAAATACATGGAAACTAAAAGAAATTACACCTTGCACCATCACACACTTGACAATGAGTTGGTCCACAAACATTTTAGGAATTATCTAAAGCAAGAATAAAAGAGTGAAAATAAACAAAAAAAAAAGTTTATTAAGAGAGAGGGGTATAGATCTGTCGAGACTACCAATAATAAGGTGACTGGTTGACCAAGTCATAAACAATCACCACCATTCAAAACAAGCATTCTCTCCTATTTTCACTCAAGTTTGAGTTGGGCCTACTTGCGTGCCTTAGTGGATCTGAACTATTAAAGAGGAAGGGAATGCAGTAAAACAAATGATAGTTAAAGAAATGAGTGGGTTGCACACAAGGAATCATTTTGAATGGTTAGGATTTTAAGCAAGTGGACCCATTTGTGGGGGCCACAAAGTGGCTGTTGTTTTAAAGTCCATACACATTTGCATGGGCTATGGGCATAAAAAAATCAAAAAGAACAATCTGGATGCTTTTTAATCTATTGATCGCCCAAATAGGGGAGTTGTTGCACCGACTGAAGAAAGTAGAAAAAGGGGAACGACAAGGGGAAGAGGAGGAGATCTGATTTGGTTCCTTTTTAGTAATCAGGGTTTGGTAAGAAAAGGAACCAACCCGGCCAATTTTCTTCTCCACCTCTATGCCGTGTATGTGGTTAGGATTTTCCATGTTGCCACCCTCCATCATTCTTGTCTCCTAGGAACCTAGGGAACAAGTGTGTACTGTGCCCGATCCCAACCGATTCTGAGGAAGCTGTGCCCCGAGGATCCGACCCCCAAGCCCGGAAAGAGCCTCGTTCCCGGGCAGGTGACGATCCTGAAGTGAGGAGAGTCGATTCATGTGAAGAAGAGTAAGCAGAAGAGATCCAATCTAAAGAAGTTGGTCTCCCTCAGCAAGGCAGATTTGGTCGTCTGCGGGACGGAGTGGCTGGGACAGAGCTCTGGATCTGGTGCCAAAGCAGTTCCGACTGAAGAAAATAGAAAATAGAAATGGGGAAGAAGAAGAAGAGAGGAGGAGGAGGAGGAAGAAAAGGAGGTGCCGAAGCAGTTCCGGCTGAAGGAGTCCACACCGTTCCGAGTCAAGACATGACAGAGAGAGAGAGAGGGAATAAGCAAGTGGAAAGGAAAGGCATGGAGGAACAAAGATGTTTACTTTTAGGGGTTTGCTGTGGATCACCTGTTGGGAAACAGAGATGCTGGGACTTGAGGCCAATAGATTTGGCTTCTTTTTGTAGTGTTTTTTTTTAAATATGTGGTTTGGTTTGACAGAGATTTGGTGAGAGAGATCACATGCCAATGGAGAAAGAGTAAGAGAAGTGCAAAAGTTTCAGATTTGGCCAGGAGTAAGCGTTCGTCTCTCTCTGCATCTTTTAATTTTGTTTTTTCTCTAGTTCTTCTGCTTTTAATCAGGTACCCTAGATCTGGATCGTTTTGGTTTGATTTTTGCAATTAGGATGATCAAATCCCCATGGAATAGATTCATAAAAATAAAAAAAAATGTACCTGCAAATTGACTGGCATCTTCTTCCTGCTGGGACAGTGGCTCGGTTTGGAAGAGCTTGACCAAACACAAGCTTATAGCAAAGGCAGGAGGGAGGAGATGATTTCGAGATGTGGAAAGACAAAAAAAATTAGCGGAAACGTGCATGCAGGAGGACCGGAAGACACAGCAGAGATTCTTGCCTCCTTGAAAGCAAATTTTTTTGTTTTATTTGGAAAGAGAATTCCTTCATTATTTCTTTCCTTATTAACAAAATTCTATATTTGGTAAGTGCAAATCTTGGTTGAGGTTTTTTTTTTTCAATTATGTGCCCCCAGTGTCTTGAACATGCAGGATTTCTAATCTGGAGATCAAGCATGTCAATGTGATGAGCCACAATGTGGATGGTGTCTGAAAATGTCTAAGCTTGAAAGATCTCAACTCTTCATGGCTTTTGGTTTTATTAAGTACATCATTTCACAGATATCTACGGTTGAAGTTTTGGTTTGATTAAGTACATCATTATTTACAGTAATCCACACACTAATGTATGTTATTTTTATCGAAAAAAAGGGGTAATGAAGTATGTCCATTGCCAGTGCTATACTAACAGACCTACTGCTATTGCTTAAAGTGTAATTCATATAAACAGAGTGCAGACCAATTGACTAACAAACCGGATGTACTTGTAAAAACCGACTGGGTCTCAAGCCCCTTTATCTGCCTCCTACAAAACCTACAATGCTGAGGCCTGCGTCCGGTCATCTACAGCCTCTTCCTGCTATTCTTCTTAGCCATCAAATGGTGCATGGCTAACCCAAGAGATGGACTCGGCGAGTCAAGGGAGGTTGAGATGGGTGCAGCAGAACTACATGATTTGCAATTACTGCACCGATTTTAAGTGACTCCCATAGGGGCTCCTTGCCGTATGCTCCACTACTTGATCCAACAAACTCCTTTGTGAAAACTACTATTGGAAACAATTTTTTCATTATTTTTTTAACTTAATAGAAATTCGTTTTTTCTTTTTAAATATACTATTGAATCCTGATTGTAATGAGGTCAAGTGGGCCTAAATTTGTTATTCTTTTGATTGTATGCGTAAATATCAGTGTTTAGTCTTCTTTTCTTGATTGATGAGTGAGTTTTCACATGATATCCTCTTCCCCAATTTTTTGGTCTTGACCATTTTTCAGATCATTGTGCCAAATCCTTTTACAGCTAAACAATCACACTACACTTGCCCTAACAGCTAACCTTGTCAAAGGGCTGAGTCTGACGGCCAACCTTTCCAAAGCCCCAACCCTGAATATATGGGTCATATGTTATCTACGCCCCTGCCTAGAGCAGGGCTAATGCTGAATTGAAAAACAGGTCCTAAAGAGGATAATATTGGCTTTTAGAATTTACATTGCACTGTGCACAAATTATAATTTTGTTAAGCCTCCTTTATTTTGAGGTAAGAAGAGTCGACGCAATTCACAGCAGATATTGTTGAGGAGTGATCTTAGTCTTGGGGGAATATTTAAAATAATAGTATTTTCAGGGTCTTTATTCCGCTTCTACTAGCATGTCGAGGGGTTATTTGATTTTGATGAGTAATACTATTTTTTGGGGGTAAAAAATATATGCATTACAAAGTTTTGTGTCGATTTTCAAATAAGAGTAAGCATTGAGGAGTGGGCTCCACTCGAGGGGGAAAAATGCTGAGGCCATTGGATTTTACTTATGTCACATAATTTAATTTCCACAATCCTTACTTTTTTTTGAGAAAAATTGGCAATACAAATATCCCCTAAAAGATCTCTTATATCAATTAACTTGCCTTTACAAGAAAAACAAATTAGAGCAGTTAATATACATCTGATAAAACTAAAAAAGATATAATTATAAATGAGTTCATTAGGGCTCATTTAGGAGAAGCATTAATAGGTGATAAATAAAAGCGAGACTTATCTAAGATAACATCGATATTGTGTATTGTAGGCCATCAACAACGCTAATGAGGAAAAGTCTTTTCATGTAAACTGATGGCTCATCTAGAAATTAAAAATGATAGGCCGAAAAAGATATTGATGGTAATAGTGAGATTATAACTTAGATCTGAAGAATTTATTATATGCCTTACTTAAGTTGGAATCTACTTAAATTGGAATTTCAAATGAGCTTATCTCATTATAGGACTGATCTTAATTAGATTAGATTGGGTAGGTGGGTATGTCGGTATTAGTCTTTATTTTCTTAAATAGTTGGCATACATTAATAGCTTGTTTTGGCATCTTAGCTGGGCGATGTTCTCTAATATCCCTTTCCTTATAATTAGGTAACTATATTTACCAAATTCCAATGAGATGTGGTGGCTAGGAATTTTTGAATTTCTAATGGGCTTAGGCATGTAAAGACCCATCGGGGCGAATATCTAAAATCCAAACCCAATCCAAAACAAATTTGGGTTTTTTTTCTTAAGTTTTAGGTTAAAAAAAAACAAGTATCCAAAACTATGGTATTTGTCAACTTAAACAAGTGCTTAAAACCATTATTTATGTTAATAATTTTTCCACAAAAGATTAAATCCATGGGATATATATATAATCACTTGGAATTGAAAAGACATGAGTGGAGAGAGCATAGGAACTTGTAGGTTTCTCTGTGAGGAGCAGATATCTTGATTGGCCGTAAGAAGGCATCGTGGGGGGGGGGGGGGGGGGGGGGGGGGTGGAATCTCTCGCACCATATTTTGGACTTTTGTCAATGTATCCCGTATTGCTTTAGAAAAGGTATACATTATCTCCACCTTTCATCAACGTATTATTTTATTTGTTGGAAAGTATCTCATTTACCAACACATGTTATTACGTTAGCAAAATTACCGATTCTTACGACCTTTTCTAACACATTATTTGATACATTGGTAAAAGATAACCTTTACCAACACATATTTTATTGCGTTGGCAGAATGGTGTTTTCACCAACGCAAAAAATAATGCGTTGGAAAAGGTAACCCCGCTTCTGACTTTTTCCAACACGTTCTCATTTTTGTTGGTAAAAGGTAATCTTTTACTAACGCATATTTTACTGTGTTGGCAAAAGGGTAAGTTCACCGACACAAATAATACTTCATTAGCAAAAATAGTCATCCCTTATGACTTTTTCCAACACATTCTCATTTGCGTTGGTAAAAGGTAACCTTTTACCAACGCATATTTTACTGTGTTGGCAAAAGGGTAAGTTTACCAACATAAATAATACTTCGTTGGTAAAAGTACTCCCCCTTTATGACTTTTTCCGACACATTCTTATTTGAGTTGGTAAAAGATAACAGTTTACCAATGCATATTTTACTGTGTTGGCAAAAGGGTAAGTTCACCAACACAAATAATATTTCATTGGCAAAAGTACTCATCCCTTATGACTTTTTCCAACACATTCTCATTTGTGTTGGTAAAAGGTAACATTTTACCAACACATATTTTATTGTGTTGGCAAAAGGGTAAGTTCACCAACACAAATAATAGTTCGTTGGCAAAGTACTCCCTCTTTATGACTTTTTCCGACACATTTTTATTTGAGTTGGTAAAAGATAACATTTTACCAACGCATATTTTATTGTATTGGCAAAAGGGTAATTTTACTAACACAAATAATACTTCGTTGGCAAAAGTACTCTCCCCTTATGACTTTTTCTGACACATTCTCATTTGCGTTGGCAAAAGAGTATTTTTACCAATGCAACTAATAATGCGTTGGTAAAAGCATTCCCCCCTTTGACTGTTCCCAACACATCCTCATTTGCATTGGCAAAAAGTACCCTTGACAAACGCATTTTAAGTTGTGTTGGTAAAAAATGTTGGTAAAGATGTAATTTGTTGTAGTGAAATGGGGAAATTTCTGAAAACCCTCCATCACTTGAGATCCCCATCTTTTAAATGGGTTCTATTAATTCATGAAAAATATTTAAGAAATTGGGGGTTTTCTAAAAATCCAACATTACTAGAAATCTTAATTATTGAGATAGGATCTCTTGATGGAATTGAATTTGATTTCAACAAAAATTAAGAAAATATTTTCATTAGATATGGGAAGGAGAGATGCATCTAATATGTCACTATTGATTTTTATATACTGATGCATTTTATTAATTATTAGCTAATTGTATTTAAATTTAATGCAATATTTGGTTATTTATGGTTGTAATTTTTATTAAGATTTTAAGGAAGAGTTTTAAATTGAGTTTTCAGAAGTAGTTTTGACCTTGATTTAAATAAACAAATGAATGAATATTAAAGCATGTTTTGGTTTTAATTTAAACATACAAAATGAATGAAGTTTAAAGTACGTTTTATTTCAAATATTATTTCCAGTTAAATTGCCCAGACAACAATATGTTAAATCCATGGAATCCTTTGTCAACTATTCTTTTCGACACACTGAATGGATTTGTTTTTTATAGACTTTTTAAAGTTCTAAAAAAAAGGACTTTTGGCAGTGTCCAATCTCCAAATTTTCTACATGGCAAATTAGAGACTTGATTTAAAAAAAATTACGAGAATAGATATATATTGTACTTTGACATCTCTTGATATATATTGAACTTTTTTTAGGAGTGACTACTCCTTTGTAGTCTTTGTATGCCTTTTTTCTTTTTTTGCCTGTTTTTTTTTTTTTTTTTGTAATTCTTCTTTTTGGAGCTAGCTTTCTAGCTTTTCTCTTCTTTTTCTAATACATTTTTCCCTTCAGCAAAAAAAAAAAAAAAAAAAAGAACGTTCCAGCCATAGTTTCTATTTCTTCTGATGCTAAGAAAGATATGGATTCATTAAAAGCAAAGGAGACATCACAACCATCAAGGGAAGGATTTTGACTACACTGCCAAATTTTGAAAGGGAAAACGATAACAAGACAATAAGGCACACAGGAATAATTACATTCTAGTACACAGAGAGATTCCAATTCACAGAGCTAAGTAGCCAAATACCAACATCACATTAACCCGACATGCATTTCTTGGAGCAAAAGCTTTTGTGTTCTCTTGTTTCGTGGACCGTAGCAAAAGAGCATGACCGGTCTTGTGTAATGTAATGTTCCAGAATAGATCAAACGGAATTGTAATAGTTCTCCCTTTCAGACAGGATTTTATTCGATTTTGAGTTTGCTAAAGACATTAAACATTCCTAGCCATGGCGTCATATTTTATATACATACTCCAGACATATTTATCTCTTATGTAATAGTTCTGTTGTATTGAATCCCAGAGCCAAACAAGATGTGACCTGTAGTATGTATCTGGGCCTCCCTATTTGGCATTACTAATTCAACTGTTATTAATGTGAAACCCCCATGCAGCTACAAATAATGTAGAATCTCTTTTCTAAAGAAACTTATGAGCTAGCCACTGATTAGGCGTACCAGTTTGCCAGCCCTAGATGGGTTTGATACTGAACCTGTTTTGAATATCATTATCTGTTCTGGCAGTAGTAGTGTTAGAGATTATCTATAAATGATTAGAAAATTAGTTTAGATGTAATCAGCTATTAATAAGTAGATTATCCTTACCATCGGGATAATGTTACTTGTATTTGCATATAAATGTAGATCTTTTCGGTGAATGATACTTATTGTGAGTTATTAGAAATGAATATGATTTGCATGTCTCTAGGTATAGGTAGACCTTACAACCTTGTTGCGGATGCTTGGATCTGCCGGATGATCAGCCAAGTGCTCCAATTCCCTTAAAAACAAGATTGGAAAAGTCATGACTCGGACTCGAACTCAAACTTAGATAGAGTCAATGTAGAGACTCAGGAGAGTCATCTGTTTTCTTAAATTATTTTAAAAAAGGAAAGACTATTATGCATATATCCCTTATATTATGGTGAGGGACAATTCCTTTTTTAGACCTAACATGGTCAAAAATATGTCATGAAGTGTGATGATTTTGTCTTCTTGCACATTAATACTTTCCCAAAAAGAAAGTGTCCTTCACCATAGTGTGAGGAACATATGCATAATAATTTTGTCCTTTTAAAAATATATAAAATAAATCCAAAATTTATAAAAAAAAATAAAATACATATATTTTAGCATTCCTGATAATCAATTCAAATTAATAAATTTATATGCGCAAGAAAAGTATTATAATATGGAAGATAAAAGAAAAGGTATTCCATATTACATAATTTGTTAGTCAAAATATTAAATGTAAAATATCAAATATAAGTTTCAAAATACATTTCAATTTCCATTTCTGACTCCAAACCTAATGTATAATTACTTATAAATAAACTTTTATTGTATAAAATTAGATTTGCCTTTTAAATGGCTCTAAAAAAAATTATTTGCTTAAAGGAAAATATATTAGAAAGGGAAAAGGAAAGCTAGCAATTCTACCTCCAAAAAATACAAAGGGGAAGGCCAAACGACAAAGCAAGAAGCAAAAAAAAGAAAAGGCCTACAAAAGATTGCAAAGGAGTAGTCACTCCCAAAAAGTGTTGTTTGTAAGAGAAAAATGGAGCGGTAAATTAGATGACTCGGCCGAGTCTCCCCTATTTCTGACTTAGTCTTTTGTCAAAACAAGATGACCCAGGAGAGTCATGAGTCAACTCAAAGAGTTTTCCAATCATGCTTGAAAGTGATTCTAGCATTTTCGGTCAACCAAGAAGCCTACTCCACCTAGAATCCCACATCTACCTATTAACGAAGAGAATATATGACAATGAGCTAGACACAAGAGTTTGATGTCATTCCAAAATTCTCTAAGGTAATGGACTACAACTTTAGTTAAGAGATTGATCTCTATGATGTTTATCAATTGCCTTAATGCAACATTGGTGTAACAACCCGAGCCCACTACTCATTTAATATTGTCCACTTTGGCTCATGAGATTTCAACCTAATCTTGTCACATAGTTTTAAAAGGCCTCATGTGAGTTAAGGTTAGGTCACACACATATGTGTCACAAGATCAGGATTTACATGTTCAGATGTGAAACTTATGCACCACTACATGCCCAGTCCTTTAAAGTTTTGCCCACTGTCTAACTCTAGAAGAATGCTCGTCGGACCTAAAGAATGCTTGTCGGACCTAACACACTTCTACAGAACAGTCATAGGTGCGACATAACTTGTACAGTCCCATCTTCTTCCCTCTTAACTTTCATCTCCACCTCTCGTCGACCACCAGAAACCGGGATTCCGAACCACCCAAATCAGTGTCCAAATAACTTTTTTTCCACCTAAGTCAAGCTTCCTCACTCAATCATCTTCAATGGAATACTGTTATCAAACTTGACACAATTTGTAAAGGAAAAATAACATCAACCAGATTTGGGCAATAGCAAAAACATAAAACTAGTGACCACTAACTACTGGAAACTAATTAAATGAGTGGGATAAAATTAACCTCATTTTCTAGATATGGAATCATGATCAAAGTACTGATCGGAATTAAAAAAAACTAAGAATTGAAGGAAAAGTAGAGACTGATGAAATAAAAGTAATGGATTTAAGGCACCCATTTGATAACTGTACTAGACAAGATTATGAAACAAGTCTTTTTAAACAAACAAACCATTCTGTTGCCTCTAAGTGTGACAACTCTTCCTTAGACCACAACTGAAGTGAGTTTGGGTTCAAAGGAGTCAAATACAAGAGAAGCATAGCCCCAACTCTCATTTCAATCGAGTACAAGGTAGATTGTTCTTCGTACATCAAACAAGTGACCATCAAGAAGTACGTATGCCCAAATACGCTTCTTAGGTATGGATTTAAAGTGAGTTTATTGTAATCTGGGTCAAATGGGGTCCCATAGTTGAAACAAGGCTATAACACGCATGTAGTGTGAATACGGATCCCAAAGAACCCATCAAACATCATTACATTTGCCTAAACACCAAAAACAAACTTTGGGATAGAACTATAATTCGACTGATCGGGCATGGACCTGATCGATCGGACCATAGTTTTGTCTTTGATTAGTTCCACCTCCGATCGATCGGGTAGTGCTCTGATCGATTGGGCCTGGGACTAATTCATACAGGTCTTTGTATCTCTTATATATCATGTGCATGTGGATGTGCTACTGAAAAGTTGGTATATTAATGAACAAATGTTTTTATTAATGTCAATGACAATTACAGGTGCACTTTATAGGTTTCCGCTTCATAATTAAAAAGATTGACACGTGTTTTATGTATCTTCCTTATATGTTCCTGTGAAATTACCCTTGTGGCAGTTCGTACGTATCTTGATATGACATGGTTGCCACATATTACAAATGTTGCACCTCGAGATCCTCCATAATCTCCAAGTTTTGGGTTCGGGGCATGACAAAAAACTACAAGTCTAAATGGGGCCAATAATCAAGCATTATGAATCTTGTAATTAAATGAAGATACTTATAACTTGATCAAGTCTTCGCAACTTAAAGACTATAAATCTTTGCACATAATCACTATGTAATGACTCGACACCGTAGATGCACTAGATCATCCAATCTTTGCTTGACTCCTTAGACATTTTTTCACAAAAGATGTAGAAAAATAGATTCTCTAGAACAAAGATACAACACTTTACTCTTCAATGGATACTCTAAAGAAAAAGGGTTCTCTCAATCAGATCTTTTGGACTCATAATAATGAGAGAGGTTCTTTAGGGTTCACAAAAGGACCCTTTTTTATAATCCACAATTCATGCCTTATAAAGATACTCATTATAGAACTCAACTTACTAATCATGGCACAAAGAGGAAATAATTTCGAAACAGGTTGATGGGTTTTTGTTTGTGAGGTGCTCGAGCAGGTAGATGGGCGTTCGAGTGGGCAATGCTTCTACCTAGTGAAAATCATCAAGTCCACTTGAACGCGCGATCGTCCACTCAAGCATGTAAAACTTTTGCCCCTGTTTCAATTTCTTCATGAAATTTCTTATGTTCTTCACTTTAACTCTTATAGCGACAATAAACACAATCCATCTAAAAGAAATATAAAATTACAGCCTAATGACCCAAAGTTTTATCCAACCCATGAAATAGTCAATATACAATAATCCTTTCATCATCATAGTTGATATTTAATCTTCTCAAGAAATCTCACAAACTGAGTATCAGATATAAGCAAGCTACCTACCATTGAAAAGAAGAGCCCAAGATTACATAAATTGAAGCTTAAACGACAAAGTTATGACCTTTGGAAGCCTGTTGATGCGAGCAGGAAATTCAAGCGTGCTCGAGCGGGCTTTAAACCGGGCGCGAACGGCAAAGGCAGGGGTAAGCGCCCTCAAGTGCCCATTTGACCGCTCTTGAGTGGACGGACGACAGAAATACATCAACCTGCACGAAAACCTTTTTTTATTTGTGCCACAATTGTTTGTTTTTCTTGAATTTGGTTTCCAAACCGAGGGTACAAATTATGGGCTTAAAAAGAGTATTACTCTCAACCTTAAAGACAGCATAACACATAAAGCTCTCCTTATTCTCAATTGGGGATTGCCATTGGAGAGATTATTTAGAGCTTTCATGAGAGATTAGCCTGAAAACTTCAAGATATAGAGTTGATGTTTCTACTTCTTTGTAGTAGATTTGTGATTTCTACTTCGTTGTGGAGATCAATGCATTGATAGCGGGGCACTGAGGGATGATCGTGAGTTCCAAGTGCAGAACCGCGATGTAGTAATAAAACTGGTGAGACCAGGTCGATCCTCAGGGAGCAATGTGTTTAAGGTATTTTTAACTTGACTTGCCTTAAAATAAAAATCTAAAACTAACCTAATTTTAAAATCTAACAAATACAAGTGTCCTACTTACCAAAATTAAATTAGTTACAAACCAATGAAAGAAACTTTCCTAAATTTAAAAACCTAAAATAAAACTAAAATTGCTGCAAAACTAAAACACAAGTTAGAACTTCCAAAAATAAAAACTAAAATTAGAAACTAACTAAACTAAACAATGTTAAAAACAAAATAAAAAAAAGTTAGAAACTTTCCTAGGTTAGAATTTCCAAAACTAGAAAACTTTTCAATTTAAAATCTTCAACTAAAACAATTTTAGAAAGATATTTTAATTATGAAAATTAACTAAAACAATCAAAAACATAAAACTAGAAACAAATTTAAAATTAGAAAGTTAGTCAAATTTGCAGAAAATAACATAAAATTGCAGGAAGTCAAAGGCGGTAATAACACGAAAGTCAAAGGCGGTAAACAACTGAAGTCAAAGGCGGTAATAACAAGAAGTCAAAGGCGGTAATAACAAGAAGTCAAAGGCGGTAGATTGCTCTTTCAATTTCTTATCTTAATTTGGGCTAAAATAGATTAGCAGTGTTGTCTTAAGGTCTTATTCATCATCTTAGGTCGTCAATCTAAGTGAGAATAACAAATTTCCATTCCATGTAGAAATAAATTTCAGAATTGGCCTCTAGTCTTTTTTCACTCAAACCTCTTTAACTCCATCTTGCATTGCCTCCAAACATACAATGTATCCAAAGAGACAAAGTATATTAAAAAGGTTACTAAGATGGGTTACTAGTTGTGATTCCAATTCTATCCCAATATTTAAACAAGAACAAAAATTAACCCAATCACAAACAAGACTAAAATTATGAACACTACAAAATCAAAGACAAGAACAATTGAAAAGAAACAAACTTTACTAGTATGAAATTGTTTTACAAAAGATTGGAAATAAAAAGCAAACAATTACATACTAGGATGGATGAGAATTCCTCCTTCTAGTTGACACTTCAAGGTTGGTGGTGTGGCTTTAGGGCTAAGCCTCCTTGATGACTTGAGATGTAGAGACAAGAGAGGGAGAGATGGATGAAGAAATCTAGAGGTGGGAGGTGGGTAATTCTTCCATGAAGAATATGGGAGAAGGGTGCCCTATTTATACTTTTTCAAGTCCTACTCCTTCTCAAACTTTAAAAATCTTAAAAATAATAAAAAATAAAAGAAAAAAGGGCTCCAACCAATGCTTTGGACGTGCAATATCCTTGGGGATTTTTTTTTCTTTTTATTTTTCTCTTCTTTCCTTGCTTGTTTTGTCCAGAAATCTCTCTTAGATGCTTCTTTCCATCTTTGTCTTTGCCACTTTGCATTGAAATCTTTTGAGAGATAAAATAGGGATAAGAATCCTCTCTTAGAATCAAACTTGGCCCACATGAGGTGTAGAACTTCCCCTTTTATCTCTTTGCATCGTCAACTTTCCTTTTTTGGAAAGTTCTCCTTGTTGGCTCCTAACTTGAAGAGATCTTCTAAATAATTCTCCCTTGATTTTTTCCTTTACTTTTTCAATCAAAATCTGATCCAAAATCTCTTTTGGACGTGGAATAGCTTGCTTGGATATTTTTTTGCATTTTTTTTTCAATCAAATCTTCTCCTTCTCAAAAAAGAACTCCTATGTGGCTTTCCTTGTCCATCTTTGATGAGATATTCTTCAAATTCTCTTCAAAATCTCTTGAAAATGTGCAACAAATAAATGGACCCCATCTTGGATGTTTTACAAGTGTGCCCCACACATGTGCATGTGTGTGTGGGACCATGAAGCCGACTTTTTACAATTTTCTTCCAATTTTCTTTTCTCTTCAATTCTGCTCTCTTTTCTCTTAAAAATCAATTCCTTGCCTCAATTCTTTACAAATGGGACCCATATAATCAATTTCCTACAAAACAGATGTGAATTCATATGAAAAGACAATTTTACCCCTAACATCACATATGCATGACTGTGAGCCCATTTCTTATGAAATGATAATAAAAATGTACATCATTCATCATGATTTTGTATGAATGAACTAATGATGAAGAGAATTCGATTTATTTCATGAGAAAAATTATTTTCACAAAACTTTCCAAAAATAGACTTTCCAAAAATAGCAGGTTTCATGAATTTATGCAAAAAGTGTGATTTTTAAGCAATTTATGCAGAAAAATATAAAGATGAATTTAAAATGAATTAAACCATGATATCACACTAAATGAGGCTCTTTCAAGTTAATAAGTCCTTAAAATGGGTCAAATTGTGTATGAAAACATGCATTTTTAAAGACTCATCAAGGGACTGCGTGTTATGAAGATATATTAAAAACAGTTAGAATGCCTTGTGTTGAGGGATTGGCCATAGGATTGTAAGTATATCTTTTACTGCACAAGTTAGTGATTAATTTTGTCTACTTTCAACTAGTGGCTTTCGCCATTTGGGTTTCTACGTTAAAATTATGTGTTGTCTTCTTTATGTGGTTAATTAGTTTTGTTTTCCGCCATATAGAAGTAATCGAACCGCAATCTAAAATAAATTCCAGACATTATAAATCTTTCAAATAGTATCTATCTTGAGTAGTTCTACGCATGTGATAAGAAATATTTTACTAGCATGGGCTCTTCATGCACCAATTAGAATATGACATTAAGCAGAAACATGGAATTTTTCTTTTGAAGGTGTTGAATTTTTGAGCAAGCTAATGGTCCGCACTCAAATTTATATACCTGATTGTTGTTTTTTGGTAGGCATGTACATTAGGGCCATGGCCTTCTAAAAGAATTTCTAGATATTGGCACTCTCATATGAGATCTCTGTTGGTAGGATTTTTTAAGTCTTGACTTGTTCTTCCCTTGAAGCATCAAAGGATTTAGACTCTCCCACAGAGTAAAGCTACGACTTTGTGGAGTGGGAGGACAAGCGCTTGTGATCAATTCTAAAGGTCTAGCTTATCAGGTCAGAAGACACTAGACTACCACCACTACAGACAACAAGGGACATCATTTTCCTTTTTCCATTTTATTTACTTTCTGGTATGATAATAAAGGTCTTATCAGGTCTTGTTAGCTTGCAAAGTGTAAGAATATGAATGATGTGTAAACATAATAATTTTCTTTTTCCACATTATTTATTTTTTGGTTTTTATTACAAATGTTATGGAACATGCGTCATACCGGTTGAAAAGTATTTCCCTCCCAGTACTAATGCCTCGCTTCGGGTACTAATGCACGAAGGCTTGAGTAGAATTGCTTAACGGGGAAATATTAATATTATATAAGAGTCAATTAGTCGTGAGTTTGAATTCTAAAAGAAACTTCATTAAAATATGAGAATCATGAAATGCCACTTATCAGGTTCCACATGAAAAGAAGTGTTTGAAAATTACTTTTATTGCATCTATAATACCTTGAGATTTTGGTAGAATGGGTTAATAATGGAAATTTAATATGGTACCAGAGTGATCAATTGGTGATGAGTCAAATCTCAAGAGACACAATTGTTAGGAAATATACCTAGGATTTATGATCAACTACGACATACACAAATCACATAAGATCATGCAAGCATGGCTCTTCCATTCCTTAGCTTGGATGTACCGACAATTTCAACATTGTCCAATATTAATCACGTCTGAACCAACTTGAGATCTCCCATACCTCACTGAAAAGGTACGCCCCAACAGCCACTATGATTGAACGTGGCTCCTGCACCTCCTTAGGTTGAGGTGCACCCACATTTTCAACGATGTGGTGTGACGATCAAGTACAAGTATGGCTTAAACTTCTCATTCGTTGACTTTCCAAACACTTTTGTGTTGGTCTTCCGAAGTGATCAAATTCATCTGTTGTCATCCTTGATAGCATCCTTGCAACATGATAACTTCTCACCATCATCTGGTAAAGAAAAAGTATCCCTCATTTCGACTGAACATTTCCCTAGGCACACTGCATTAAGCATCTTTTGTACTTTGCCTTTAACTTGGTGTTTCTTCTATCGTTCTTGCAGTTCCGGTCCACTATTAATGGCCTTTTGGAAATGCCTATTGCACCATCTTCAAACTTTCCATCTAACTCCACCTTAACTGGCGTTTCCTTTCGTTTCACCTGCAGTTATGGTCCTCTTTTAATGGCCTTTTTGGAAATATCTATTGCACTATTTTTCAACTTATCATCTAACTCCACCTCAACTAACTTTTTTTCTTCCTTGGAGCTACTCCACCTCCACCTATAACTGTACTCCCTACTAACCTGTGGAGACCTTTGACTTCATGATGACCATTGCTCTCCTAATCACCTTCAAAACTCCATCTGCTACAGTGCACTTGTAGTCGTGGATTAAAATCGCAGTATCGATCAAATCCAAAGACCGACATAATATTGGTATCGGTCGCAATTCTTGATCCATTATAGTCGTTGCAGCTTGAATTTTTTTTTCAAACCCAAAAAAATTCAAAGCATATATCTAAATTTTTTCTAACTCAGTGAGATGCTTCGACAACCATAATCCTTGTGCCATCTTCAAGGAGCACAACTGTTTCTTCAAACAGTTTGTTTGTCAATGAGTTAGACATGTATAGGCTCTCTAATTCAGCCCATAACTCCGAAGTAGTATTAATCTCCATCACATTATAGAAATGTTATCATAGAGGGTAAGATGAATTGCACTCATGTAACACTCCAACCCAAGCTAAGCTTAATTAGCAAGTAACTAATTGTGATTACGAGCTTATTAATGTCGTTTTATCGTAAACAAGTCTATTTTTGTTTTGCGGAGTCTAGTAGATCAAGTTCAGGTCATGAATAGGTAGTTTGGTCGAGTTTGATCTCACCTAGGTAGATGAAAGGCTTCTTTTGTAATTTCAGAATTCATGATTTCACGTCATACATGCATCATATTGACATTATCACGATGGTCTTGTTGAGATCGTCAACTTTTGCTCTTTACTCGAATGCATTAGACTTTATTTCACTCAGTTGGACCCTCATTTGACTTACATTGGAAATAAAATAAACAAGAAGGACCTTTTCATAAAATTGTAAGTTATATATATGCTGGCATGGGCTTGAATACCCATATCATTTGTCCATTCCTTTCTTATAACTGTCACAGTTCTTTGTTCCTCTCCACTTCATCTCTTCCACACCATTTCCATAAACAATCAAAGATTACAGCTTGCATGTGTAGTATAAAGCTCTCCTCTCCCACTCTCATACCTTTTTAACCACCTCATTCTGTGAAGTGAATGACTCAAGCTCTTCTTCTTCCTAATCGTTCACTAAGGTAAGAGCACTTCCTAATATGTGGAGTTTTGGGTTCAAGGAGTCAAGAATACTTTTTTCTCAAACATACACTCACCTTCTTTATCTTTTCTTGCATGCATGGCATTGGGGTTCAAGATGTAGATGAATTTTCTCAAGTTGAGCCAAAGAAAAGATTAATTAGATGAAAGCTTAATCTAAGGCAAGTATAAGCTAATTTTGGTTGAATACATGTTGGTAGTTTACGACTCCTGTTTTTCTACGGCATCATAATGTTATGTCCCAACCCTATACCTCCATTCTTCCAAAATTCCTATGGTATGATGAGTTTCTATAAATGCATGATGAAGCATGAATTAATTGGTAAGTAGAGCAGAGAAGTCCTCTTACGGGGGTTCAATTGTGGACTACCCCCAGTGTTATGGGTTGAAGATTGAATTCTGTAACTAAAGGAATATCTGAAAACCCGAAGCTTATAGCTAAGCTGTAAGTAGATTACGGCTCAAGGTCCAGAGAGGTGAAACATGTGGTTTTCTTCTATGGTTAAGCCAAAATTGAACCGTAATATGTGCTATGGCTAAGCTGTAGTCTAGCCGTAAGGTATATACGTCTAAGCCGTAGAAGAGAATACGGTTAAACTGTAAATGCGGAGGAACAGTTGGGTACCTACGCCTAAGCCGTAGTGTAATCTACGGCTAAGCCGTAAAACACCCATGGTTAAGCCGTAGTGTAAATTATGGCTAAGCCGTAAAACACCCATGACTAAGCCGTAAAGATAGTGAAACTTAAGGGTATGAAACCTTTTTGGACCTTAGATATAGGATCCTATTACCTTAGTAACCAGCCCATTGGAATAATGAAAGATCATGAAAAGTCTTGGGCTAAAACTTATTCATGTGATATTATCCATTAGTTAAGCACTTCCTCATGGGTGTTGGTTTAAGGGATTTCGATACACCTTTCGACATAATGTAACACCAAAAGAAAGACAACTATGTATCGGATAACTTAAAACTACATCATTATGCACGGTTAGAAACAATGGATGACTAGATTGGGGTTGGCTAGTAAAATTACCTTGATTCTATTAAATTGGATTGCATGGCATACTGGACGACGGTCATTGTCCTCCACTCTTATGAAAGGAATTGAATGATTATCGTATGTCTTTACTTCTAATATTCCAATATTGTATGCATTGAATAATCTGCTTGATATGTTTCTTGATATTCGATTGACATTGACTATTGACATTGAATGGAGTACGAATGTTTGCACGAATGAATGAAATGCATTGCATGATAATTCAATCTCAGTGATATGATTGAATCGACATAGTCTGACTCTACTCAGCCTCTGCCTTATGATACCTGGTGGGGTTGACTTTGGTGTGGCATGAGCGTTGCCATTGCAGTGTGCTTTTCTTGGAGCTTTTGGACTCAGGAACTAGAGACCCATTTGTACCTTGGCTAGGTCAATGGTGTTCTCAACGCATAGATCCCTAGAGGGAGGATATGGCAAATGTAGTAGCCAAATAGTATGTATTTCACGTATTGATTATTATAACATGGTTATTTCAAATGCACGGTATGCCTAGTATACTAACTTGAATTATATTATTCATATATCATTAATTTTTTGAGATATAACGTATATTACCTCAATTATGCTTATACTTTGCTGAATAGTCATATTCATAAGCTGTCTAATGGTGTTACAGGTCCAAATCCTAAACACGGTCTAGCAGACCCAAGAGTCAGAGAAGGAGATCGCAATGGTTCTTTTAAGCAGTAACGAATGGATAGTAGAAGCTTCTTACCTAATCCATATGCCGAGAGCAACTAATTAATATCTTAGGAACAAGTATATTGTGGTTTTTGGGGACTTGTAGCATTTGCATCCATGTAAACTATTATTTGCATGTTTTGCTTCTTCGACGAATATTTTTCGATTTCTTGCACTTTAATGTTTTATATAGAATGTTTATCCTTGATCTCATTGCATGCATGTGCATATCATGTTTGAGTTGCACGGTTATTGTGTAGAATTAACACTATTATCTTATATTCTTTTAATATTAAGTTTTTGGACTGTTCCATGGTTGTAATGATATTGTTGAACTGTTCAAGGAAAGTGAAAAATTATAGTTGATATTGACAATCTTCCGCGTATTGAATGCTTGGACAGTTGTTTGTTAAGCACCTCACACGTGTAAGCATGTGAATATCCCTTATGTAATTCCATTCAGACTTTGGTCCGGGTGTGAAGTGCACGGGAGTGTATGTGTCATTGATTAGATTTAACCCCAATCCCCAATCGCTTGTGCTCAGGTCGTGACATACTTATAGTATGGTATCAGAGCAACCATCATGAAAAGTCTTTATAAAATATTTTGAACGTAGGAATATGGAGAGACTACGTTAGAATAGGTCTGAATTTCAATTATTTGACTTCAATGTCTAATAAGTTGACTGGGTAGGTTGGTATATTACTCCTAAATGAGATTCAGTTCTTTTTTAGGTAATTATCAAGTAATTAAGTACTGAACCCGTTAACAGAATTGTTCTACAAAACTCATGGCATACGATGGTTTTTCGGAGCCTTACATAGATGTCCTCCGATGCGAGTTGGGATCTCTCTGAGGCATACCTTACGCTATTCGGATAGCAACCCTAGTGAACTTCCTTCAAGAAGCTGAATTGTCCAGAGAACAGTATACTCTAGAAGAAAGTATCAAGCGTCTTCTCCCAGATTCATTGAAAATGTGTGCAGAAGGAGACGACTCCTGTTGCATGCATTCAAATCACAAGAGATACTCATGACGCATTCCAATTTCCTGCTGTACAGAGCTTAAACGTTGAGCAATAATAATATTACGCCAGAAGAGCACTTAAACTCTTGTACGTAAGCATTGCTAAAACAATGCGATGATTACATCAGCACCATCCAAGAAATTGTTGTCTGGTATACCCTTCATAAAGGACCGCACACTTTCATCGCACTGTATTGAAGGTAACTCCGTATGAACATTAGAATATTAATTGACATTGATTTTTCTTTTTATATTCTCTTTTATAATCTAGGTTGAATGTAGTTTTTTACCTATTAGGATGTCACCTAGCACCTTGGATGTGTAGTACTGAATCATAAGTGGGTAAATCTAGTGATTTGCATGTATGGATTTTCATCGTCTTGTATTGATGTAGAATTGATCATTTATTGGGTGCATCGCAAATTCATAAAACATACTTTCAAAGCTAAATCCCATTGACTAATGGAAGAAAGTTTTAAAATCAAACATGGGTTTTGAAATCCTTAACAATTTTGTAGTTTTAATTAATGTCTAGATGGAAAAATTGATCTTTGAAGAATAAAATATTTTCTAATTATTCAATTATTGAAAATTAGTTAGTCAATACTAAGTATGAGATGATTCTCGCAAATCGATTGAGGTTTAATTTCTTTTAGCTTGGAAGAACAAACTAGAAGGGATAAAAATATATTAAAAAAAATCAGAGATAGAGATATGTATAGGGAGTCATTAGTCAAATCTTTCTATTGGTTGATTGATTGTTAACAATCATTGGCGAAGAAATGAATTTGTTTTTTCTTATTAGATAAAAACAGAAGTGAACGACATCCATCGAATTTAGATGACTTAGATCTCTTATTGTCAATGTCGGAGGAATAAAGATGTTCCATGACTTAAATGAGAATTCAGTATTAGTCGTAATGATCATTCGACAATTTGCTTCGCTCTTGCAGGTTACTCAATCTCAATGTACACTAGGGAGAAATAAATTTTTGATTGAAGTAGCATTAAATTACAATTGAAGTCATTTTGTTGAAACCTTGGAGTTGTGACAATTTTACCGTTGATTAAGAAACTATATTCTAGAAGACTGATCCTTGCCATGAAATCATTGGAGAATCTCCTCCTGCCTGCTAGATGAATACAAATTTAGCTTTGAGGTTTTGAAATTTAAACTGAACATTGAAGAATCTATCTTAAGAATAAAGTGAGTTGAACACTGTTGTGGAAAGTTAAAAGTGATTCATCATATAATTTGGTAGCTTGAGGATTTAATTTGATTAAAGAAGTAATTATGGGTTTAGGGTTTAGGGTTTAGGGAATAGAAAAGATCTTGCATTGGATCAGATGATGATGATTATGTTATTTGAAAGTAAATCGTATATCCTAATTTAAAGATTTAGAAAGGTCTAAGTAAGCTATCTTGATTCGTAGTTAGACATCTTCCATACCATGACTATCGGTATTCTTACTATAATATATTTTACTAAGTGCATCATACCCGACTCGTCTTGTACATCATTGTTGATTCTGACCAACATGATCCGAATCTTTTGTTTCCATTCGAACCCTAGGAAACTCATACGATATTTCATTCTAGTATCTAATCTAATGGGGAATTTCTTTAAAAAGATTAGTGAAATCAACTAAGTCTTCTTCTATAACTAATTTTCCTCACGACATATCCATACAAGTGATCTTTTCTATTCCCTTCTTATGTGACTAATTGGAATTTACCTGAAGAATTTTGTTGTTCCCTTTCTTGTTAAAGCGCGAACTATTATACCCAGATGGTTAAATCGATGAAGCATTATTCTGGTTACAATTAACAATGAACTTTTGTAATTGACATTCAAGTTTATTGTCTTCCTGTTAAAAGCATCTTCCACGACTTTCTATTTTTCTTGATGATACCCAATAAGGAAATTCTAATCCTTACGAATTCAACCTATCTATATTCGAATCATGTTGTTTAAAAGAATATCGTAATCTACAGTGATCTACGTAAACTTCGAACTTCTACTTACAGTTACCAAAAATTTCAAAGGACTCTATTCCTCAAGCCATAAACCCTACAGGTACATTAGTCCAACTCATGACTAAAAAGCCATCATTAGAATTCCTAATGGTCGTACCTTGATTTTAAGGTTGTTTTGCTAACAACAAGCTTCTTTCATTCTCAATTGATGATAACAATAATCACCCTTACATAGTACTAAAAACAATTAGATCTGATGAATCACATAATCCTGTTTGTATGTAATCCTATATTCTTGGATGCCTCGTTGTTTCCACTGACATCTTCCTTCTGAGAAGCTTGCTTGTTCTCATTTGGTTTCTTGATTGAGAATTTGCCTTTTCTCCATTTTCTCTTGATTGAGAATTTGAGCAAAGAAAGTTTTGCCCATGTAAGAGATCTTCCTTCTTCGTTCTATTGACTTCCATTTTCTCTTCTCTATTTTGTATGAGATTTGAATTGTCTTTTCCTTCTTTAGTCTCACTTATCATGAACTATAGACTTTAAGATTTCAATGTGCAAATTAGAACCGAAACTTCTTTTCCACTTTCATATTATTGTTTCTGACCTATGACTTTTTGAAACTCACTATTTTTCTCCTTCCTTAGATTTTCTTGTCAAAAGATAAAACCCTTTCTTCAAATGTTCTATCCATGTCCTTTAATGAGTTAAGTACTTCTTTGGCTTGCATGCCAAACTCTGTGTCTTGAGACTCTTCTGTCTTTGACCACCAAAGAACTCGAACACCTTCATTATGGCAACATGCATTCCAATTTCATTCTTATAACTATTAATGGTGCAGTGATCTATAGCGATGAGATTCAATCCGACATAGTACCACCATCACCATAGAGCAACTTGATAAAATGTAGCCAAACATTAACGGCTTCATAAGATCGTGCATTATCATCATACAAGTTCAAGGAATAATAAGGAGTGCCATCCCAATAAAAGAACCTTGCTAACAATCACTAGTGAAGACCCGAGTTTCAGAGTAGTAGCTTGGTGTTCTGATCGACTTGCATTACAAGACAAAGATTAAGATCTACATAAGAGCACTTCGACTTTGGTATGTAAGAGATAGGTACATTAAATACTTGAACTGTTTTCCATATTTTGTTTCATTCAGAGGACTGAATGATTACTAAGCGGGGGAGGATATAACACTCCGACCCAAGCTAAGCATGATTAGCAAGTAACTAATTGTGATTACAAGCTAATTAATGTCGTTTTATCGTAAATAAGTCTATTTTTGTTTTGCGGAGTCTAGTAGGTCAAGTTCAGGTCATGGATAGGTAGTTGGGCTGGGTTTGACCTCACCTAAGTAGATGAAAGCCCTTTTTTGTAATTTCAGAATTTATGATTTCACGTCATACATGCATTATATTGACATCATCATGATGGTTTTGTTCAGCTAGTCAACTTTCGCTCTTGACTCGAATGCATTAGACTTGATTTCACTCAATTTGACCCTCATTTGGCTTACATTGGAAATAAAATAAACAAGAACGACCTTTTTATAAAATTGTAAGTTATATATATCCTGGCATGGGCTTGAATACCCATTTCATTTGTCCATTCCTTTTTGACAACTGTCACAGTTCTTTGTTCCTCTCCACTTCATCTCTTCCACACCATTTCCATAAATAATTGAAGATTACAGCTTGCATGTGTAGTATAAAGCTCTCCTCTCCCACTCTCATTACCTTTCTAACCACCTCACTCTGTGAAGTGAATGACTCAAGCTCTTCTTCTTCGTAATCGTTCACTAAGGTAAGAGCACTTCCTAATATGTGGAATTTTGAGTTCAGGGAGTCAAAAAGACTCTTTTTTCAAACATGCACTCACCTTCTTTATCTTTTCTTGCATGCATGGCATTGGGGTTCAAGATGTAGATGAATCTCCTCAAGTTGAGCCAAACAAAAGATTAATTAGATGAAAGCTTAATCTAAGGCAAGTATAAGCTAATTTTGGTTGAATGTATATTGGTAGTTTATGATTCCTGTTTTTCTACTGTATCTTACTGTTATGTCCCAGCCTTGTATCTCCATTTTTCCAAAATTCCTACAGTATGATGAGCTTTTGTAAATGCATGATGAAGTATTAATTAAAATAGACATTGGTAAGTAGAGCAGAGAAGTCCTCTCACGGGGGTTCAATTGTAGACTACCCCTAGTGTTATGGGTTGAGGACTAAATTATGTAACTAAAGGAATATTTGAAAACCCGAAGCTTACGGCTAAGCCGTAAGTAGGTTACAGCTCAAGGTCAAGAGAGGTGAAACATGTGGTTTTCTTCTATGGTTAAGCCAAAACTGAACCGTAATATGTGCTATGGCTAAGCTGTAGTCTAGCTGTAAGGTATATATGCTAAGTCGTAGAAGAGAATCCGGTTAAACCGTAACTGCGGAGGAATAGTTGGGTACCTATGGCTAAGCCGTAAAACACCCATGGCTGAGCCGTAGTGCAAATTACGGCTAAGCCGTAAAACACCCATGGCTAAGCTGTAATGGTAGTGAAATTTAAGGGAAAATAGGTATTGTATGAAACCCTGTAAGACCTTAGATATCGGATCCTATTAACACAGTAACTAGTTCAATGGAATAATAAAAGATCATGAAAAGTCTTGAGGGCTAAGACTTATTCATATGATTGTATCCATTTGCTAAGCACCTTCCCGTGGGTGTTGGTTTAAGGGATTCGATACACCTTTCGATACAATGTAAAACTAAAAGAAAAACAACTGTTTATTAGATAACTTAAAACTACATTATCATACACGGTTAGAAACAATGGATGATTAGATTGGGGTTGGCTAGTAAAACTACCTTGATTCTATTAAATTGGATTGCATGGCATATTGGACGATGGTCATTGTCCTCCACTCTAATGAAAAGAATTAAATGATTGTCCTCCACTCTAATGAAAAGAATTAAATGATTATTGTATGTCTTGACTTCTAATATTCCAATATTGTATGCATTGGATCTATTTGATATGTTTCTTGATATTCGATTGACATTGACTATTGATATTGAATGGAGTACGAATGTTTGCACGAATGAATGAAATGGATTGCATGATTATTCAAGCTCAATGATATGATTGAATCGACATAGTTTGACTCTACTTAGCCTCAGTCTTATGATACCCGGTGGGGTTAACTTTGGTGTAGCATGAACGTTGCCACTACGGTGTACTTTTTTTGTGGTTTCTGGACTCTAAAAACTGGAGACCCATTTGTACCTTGGCTGAATCGATGGTGTTCTGAATGCATAGACCCCTATAGAGAGGATATGACAAATGTAATAGCCAAATAGTATGTATTTCACGTATTGACTCTTATAGCATGCTTATTTCAAATGCACAATTTGCCTAGTATACTAACTTGAACTCAATCACATGTCATTAATTCTTTTAGATACAATGCGTATTACCATAATTATGCTTATACTTTATTGAATAGTCTTATTCACAAGTTGCCTAATGGTGTTATATGTCCAAATCCTGAACACGGTCTAGAAAACTTAGGACTCAGAGAAGGGGACCGCGGCGGTTCCTTTAAACAGTTCAAATGGATAACTCATCCATATGCCGAGAGCGACTAATTAATAACTTAGGAATGTGTATATTAGAGTTTTTGGGGATTTATAGCATTTGCATCCATATAAACCATTATTTGCATGTTTTGCTTCTTCTACGAATGTTCTATGATTTCTTGTACTTCAATGTTCTACATAGAATGTTTATCCTTGATCTCATTGCATGCATGTGCATATCATGTTTGGGTTGCACGGTTATTGCATATAATTAACACCATCATCTTATGTTCTTTTAATATTAAGTTTTTGGACTGTTTTATAGTTGTAATGATATTACTGAACTGTTCAAGCAAAAGTGAAAAATTATAGTCGATGTTGATAGGCTTTTGCGTATTGAATGTTTGGACAGTTGTTTGTTAAGCACCTCACATGTGTAAGCATGTGAATATCCCTTGTGTAATTCCATTTATACTCTGGTCCGGATGTGAATTGTATGAGAGTTCGTATGTCACTGATTAGGTTTAACCGAATCCCCAATTTATTGGGCTCGAGTCGTGACAACTCATAGCCCTTTCGTCTAAATCCTCGCAATCCTCATCGGACATCTTTGCCGGCTTTTTCGACTTACTATCCAAAGACTTTTTTAGACTATTTTGAATTAAGACATCTTTCATCCTTCATTATCAAAGACTGAAATTGCTTGTTTCAGTGAATATCTCAATCTTATATTCATTGCTTGATGACATTGTGTCTCCATATTTGCTCCTCTTAAATTACCACTTTTTTTATATTCATCAATGGTTAATTTCCTCTTTCTATCTTATAGATATTGACATTGTGATCGCCCTAAAAGAAACGGATCCGAAATCTGACTTCGAATGACTTCGATATCACAGAAACAATTTTTTACACTCTGATTGGTCAAACTTCCTCATTGACTGTTAAACTACGAATCTTCTTCCACAAATCATACATCTGCTTGAAAAGAGTTAAAAAAAAGGGGCGTGAATATGAGTTCGGATGACCCCAAAATTCATGAAATAATTATGGCCGTTGATTTGTCAAACTTGCTTGTTTGACTATGGTGACATCAGCGCTGATATCACCTACAACGCTGCTGGGTGGGCTCTACCGCAAACAGGTAAGGTCCGACCTGACCTAACTTAGCCTGAATACGACTTGGGCTCTGCTGCAACGGGTCAAGTCCAAACCAACCTAACCCAGACCTAGTCTAACCTGAACCTGCCAAAGCCCAGGCGCAGGTCCACTTTTTCCACTTCATGCTTCACTGGTTTCTATAACAGGCAGACATCTTTAGGCCCCTCCCCATTCTTCCTCTACCATGGTGGATGACGACAGGGAACTGGGCTTCTACAACGGCGAGGGGAGACCGTCTCTTGACGGCGTCCCATCGGTGCTTTCTGGTGATTACGCAACGATTGCGAGTGGTTGGCGGCAGATTTGGCGACAACTCCTTTTTTGCGCAGAACTGGCAATGGGTGTGTTGTTGCTTCTCTCCGGCGATGGCAGATGGTAACCCTCTCCAACATAGGTGAGCAGGCGACACGGAAAAGTGCTGGGCGGTAAACATAATTGGTGGATTTCGAATCCCTCAGAACCGATCTCTCTCTTCCTGTATGGATTTCCAGCATAGCAAATCAAGATGAAACAGGCACGATCAGTCACGTGGCCCACCAGTCTTTGAGTTCCCAATTTTCTCTATGGCAAACATACGACCCTAACTCGGATTACCTTCTCCAAATCTCCAGCTCCAATTGGTGCAACGCAGGAACAAAATCCTATGGAATCTACGATCAATCATGGCATACACAAATCACACAAGATCAAGCAAGCAACCATGAAAAAGATCACACATAAGCAAGCAAATATGTGGTTCAGCGAACTTCACTACATCCAAAGAGAAAGCTCACTCAATTCATTTATCTCCCTGCTGTGTTCAACATAACTCCACAAGGTTTAAGATTACACATCACATTAATATATAGACTATGTTTTCTTGGCCCTAAGGAAACTCATATATAATAACTAAAATACCCTCAATCCTGAACCTCGGTTCTGGCTAACTCAGATGACCGATCTGACTAAATCGGAATACAAGACAAAACCTAATAATAAATATAAATGACATGAAATGTCTGCCAACCTACATATTCCATCTAAAGGAAAATGTTAGAAAGTATTTCCATTGCTACTATTAATACCTCAAGGCTTTTGTAGGAATGGTTAGTAAAGAGAATTTAATAATAACATGCATTCCATTGAGAGGAATAATTATTGTATTTTAAAGTAGGTATATCAAAGGTTAAAAGTTCAAGGGTCATTTTATTTAATGATTCATGTGTGTAACAATTGTAAAGTATCACATTTGCTTACACACATTTATATATGTGATAAATAAATTAGGTGTGATAATGGTGTGAAAATTAGGATATTTTCGTACTTCAATAGTGAAAGATTTGCATGGAGGATTATCTAGATTGGAGTTTAAATAATATTACTACTATGTAGCGAAAAATAAAAGCAATTAACCGCACAAAGAAGGTGACACAATATTTTACGTGGAAACTTAAATAGAAAAAACCATGAGCTTAAAATGGACTAATCAAATACTAACTTTTGTAGGTACAAGATGTACTCACAACCCTACAATCAATCTTTCGATACAAGACGTTGTCGTTGTTATTGCTAGATTCCCTCGATACACAGTCTCTCGGTGCCTTACTATTAGTGCTTGGATTGCCACTTTGAACGGATCTCTTCAGTGAGACATCAATCTCCTATGAAGATGTAGAAGTCATAGATCTAGAGCTTGAGCTCAGCACAACTCTTTAATTGAAGCTCTAAATGGAATCTCTAATGTGAAATCTCAACTCAGATAATGGAGATAGATGCCTTAGTGTTGAGAGAAACACTTTTTTTTTAGTTTACAATTTGTGCCTTAGGGTTAGAGTCTAAATATGAACAAAACGGGCAACTTTGACACAAACAAAAAAGATTTTCATGCAAGTCAATGGGCCTTTTTTCCATCTGGCGCTTGAGCGGAGAAATGGGTGCTCAAGTAGACGGCATTTTCATAAATATTTCAAAAACTTTCCAAGGCCATAACTTTATTGTTTTAACTCTGATAGATGTAATCTTGGAACCTATGGATATTTAGTTGGAACAAATTTCCAATGGTTTGTGGACCGCTCCGATCTAATGGTTGATTCAAGATGTATAACCATTTCTCTCCAGACACCTCCATTTAAGCAACTCGATGAAGCATGCTCTAGTCCAATATAAAAATTATAAAAATACAACTCAATTGGGCCCAGAGTTTTATCTAACTCATAAATTAGCCAACATATAAAATTCTAACAAGCAAGTGTTAAACTCTTTCATATCATACTTGTAGACACAAGAAAGTACGAGAAGGAAAAAATAGGGAATTCGTGTTCCCAATCCCACAACCTACTCAATTGCACAACCCGTACTTGGAAAAATAGAAAGGGGGGACAATGCTTTTGTCTCATTTGAGGGGGGCTTGTCCTCTCTACCAAAGAACTCCACTTTTGCTAACAAAAGGAACCTGCCTTTTTTTTTTTTTTTTTTTTTGTCATGCAATAGAATAAAGTTAGAGTGAAACAAGACCTTAAGGTTGTGTGTTTGTAGAAATTGCAAGCGACGTGTAAGGATAGCCGCCTGCAAGCTACCAAATATGTTTTTTAGTGAAAAAATGCAACTATTAAATTTTATTTCATTTTATCTTTGTTGGATTCCATGGAAAGTAACACTGGCTAAAAGAGAAGATATTTTATACTAAAAAAATATGGTCGACTATGCAAAAGGAACCATTCCCCATGAGAAAGACACAGATTAAGCACCCATTTATGACAGAGTCTCTCTAGAGTGCACTTTACTTCACGGTGAGGAGTTATCAGAGGATTTCTTTTGGGCTGGGGGGACTCTCAATCGGCGAGGCCTCACATCCCTTAATACCTTTCACTCGTGCTTCTAGCAGAAGCACTATGTTCACTCTTGAAAGCACCTTAAGTACATTCGTGCTTCTCACCCGAGAAGCACTCACATACAAGGGATTGAGTTAACCGAAATCAATTATCATAAGTGATGTCCGAAATCGCTGAAGGCGCGTTAAATCCTTTTTGCTTACGCCTCTCGGAACCTCTAAACTGGAAAAAGTGTTATGTTCCACGGCAAGTCAGCTTGCTCTTTACTAGCACCCATTTTGAATGGAGGTAGAACGTAAGCTTTTGGGTTTAACCATTCCAAACTTCAGTACAAGACGGCGGGCACTGATGGAAGTAAGTCGGATGATGTCTTTACCCTTCTGGGGTGTGGGTTCTGAGACTGCTCCGGTCGCTGATTATTAAGGCTTGGCAGAAACGGAAGCGTTATACTCAGCAAGCCAATCGACTGACACTGGCTCCATATAGATAAAGACGGGGTAAGATATTCTTCAGTGAAAGCTAACGTTTTTTTCTGAAGTTTTCTTACCTTTTCCGGTGGTGAAGTAGAGGGAGAGAAGGCCCTCGAGGGAGTTAGGGTACTCTTGAAATTAAACTCTATGGTCAACTAAGGGTGATAAAAGTCCTGAGAGTCCTCTAAAAGGCGCTAAAAGGCATCTTAGAGATCATGCAGGTACCCTTCTCCATGAAACCTCACTCCTGCCTTTTGTGCTTAAGTTCTATTTGATCTAACTCCTCGGGGCCGAGTCTTTTGGTCTAATTCTTGATATCTTTGTAGAAAGGGGGCACCTGATGATTTATTGGGAGCTTTGTCTTTGTAACGTTCCGCACCTTAATTATACTATTATTATAGATTAAGCTGTATTATAGCTAAATAAGCCGTTAGAGTCTAAGCGTGTCTATTTTAGCATTAGGATCGTGTGTGCGCAGTTTTATTGGATTTCGATTTTGTCTAAACTTCGTAGGGTGTAGTTATCAATTTTAGGAAGTGTAGATGCCTTTTTCGTAGCTTTTGCGAATTGTGAGGTTTGGGCTCATGGGGTAGCTCTCCTAATTCCATTAGCCTTATCCTTTTATCTGAACCGATTCAGACCCATCTTATCTACCAAATATCTCATTTTCTAAAATTAAGCCTTTTTATGGAAAAATACCCAAAAACCCATTAAAATAGGATAAAATTTCTCTTCCTCGAAACCATGCCAATAGTATAGTCATTGGAAAGCTAATTTTATTTCATGAACAGTGGCGCTGACAGTGACTCAATCCGACTTATGGTTCACAAGTTATGGACAAAACAAGTTTTAGCCAAGTTATTATATGAGTGGCAGTTTTGTAATTTTACTTAAATCCCAACCCATTTCCTCTCTCCCCTCACTCTCTCACCTCACTCCCTCACTCGTTTCACTCCCCCATCCAGAGACGAGTCTCTCTCCTCCCCATCTCTTTTCTTTTCTTTTCTTTTCATTCTCCTTTCTCTCTTCACTCTCATTTCTCATCTCTCACTCCCTCTCACCAAACAGCGACGATCATCTCCCCTCTCCACTCTCGATCGATCACCCACCCAGTCGGCAGCTGCGATCCAAGATCCGGACTCTCTTTTGTCCGGAAACCACCACCGCCACCCACTCTCTCTTCCTTTCTTTCCTTCTTTTTCTATTTTCCTTATTTCCCCTTTTTCCCATTTCCTTCCTTCTTGCTGCCACCGCCGGGATCCACGCCTACCGCTGCCACCGGAGCTTCTCCTTCTCCTTCCATCTTCCTCCTCAAGCTTTCATCTTCCCAAGGAACCCATTTTCCAAGTTTTCCCCCAAACCAAATAACCCTAGGTAAGGTTTTCCTCCCCTATAAACTAGGTCATTAGAGTTTTAACTAAAATAGATTTTTGGCATGCTCATTAGCTTCTCTTAATCGTTTTTTTAGGCTTGATTTGAGTTGGGTTTGGATTTTCTTGAGTTTGAGCTTCTTTGGGGTTTCTTTGGTGAGCAAGGCATACCCTATTTTACCCTCTTCATCTAAGGCAAGTGGATTAACATATTTCATTGATGATGTGCATATATATTTGATTGATTCTAGCATTCTATTTGTCATTTGTACACCCTTTTGCTCATTTTGGGTTTTATGTTAAAAATGCTGGATTTAGGTGTGGTAATGTATGTGATGGATTGGTATGTTGGAGGTGATTTAAATGTGCTAAATGAAGGGGTGGGATACCCATTTTTTGCAGGTTAAGATGTGTGAGAAGAATTAAGGGCTTGAAACCCCATTTTATTGGAATTGTTCTATGGTGATGGAGGCCCGGGTGTGGGCTAATTGTGGGACTGATTGTAGGGACATTTTACATGCATATTGGAGGGTAATTTGAGGACTTATTATGAGGGTCATTGGGGAGCAAATGTACCTCTCATAGATGGTATGATTTGTGTACAATGTACAAACTAACCAAATCCGGTTGATGTTGGACATGGGCTATGCATCCTTTTGACTTAAATGAAATTAATTACCCAACCATACATCACCTGGAGTTCGAGTAGAGTTGTTAGGTACACAAGTTGCCATCATTGACCTAGGCATGGCTTGTAATTCTTCCTTGGCCTTCGGGTTTGCATACTTCGCATTGTCATTACATTGTTTATGACTTTTTAGCGACTGTACCCTGTATTGGTATTGTATGGACCGTGTTGAGGCTTGGCTTGGTGTTTGGGATATGGGAGGACTACTCATTGTGGGTATGGATTTATGGTTGTGGACCGAATTATGTTGTGGAGTAGTTCCTCAATATTTGTATGGTATGTTTGGATTTAGCCAGCCCTTCACATTTGACTTAGGAACTTTTGTTCGCGGACCATTGAGTCGGCCTATGTGTGGGTTGTGTTGGATCGGGGTTTTCTGGACGACTGCAGATCAATATTGGTATGGTATAGATGTACCTTCTGATTCTGGACTGGGTGTGATGCACCCTATGGCGGCTTGACCAACCGTTCTGGACGGGGCCTTGTGCTCTATGACTCTGGACTGGGTGTGATGCACCCTATGGCGGACTGATCCACTGTTCTGGACAGGATGCCTAACATCCGAAGACGATTTGGGCCATCGTATTTTGGGCCAAGTTTTACTCGGATATTGGCTTATGTGGTTGTGCGTAGTTATGTAGTTATGGATTAGGATTCCGTTCTTTCTTATGCCTTTATTGTTCATCACTCTTATGATCATATATGTCTTTATTCTATTTTGACATTGTATATTATTATGGTTTATGTTCATTCACTTGCCATCTACCGTTGTAGACTGATGTTGTAGTATTTGGTGCATAGGTACTGAGTCCTACCACCCCGAGGCAACGGAGAAGGGTGAAGCGCTACAAGCGCTTGAGCAGGTGCTGAGTCCGAGTGGGGTGCAAATGATGGATATTGATCCATCTAGTCCTGCACGCGAGTGACTAACATATTTTGAGATCTTAATGCTTTTCATTATTATTCTTTTGGCAGCCTGAGTTTTTGGTGGGCTTGCATTTAACATATTTGGTATAAACTTTTAAACTTTGAACTCAAACTCTAAACTTTACAACCCCTTTTTATGTGCGATACTATGATTATTTTGATAATGCCAACTGCTAGATATTGCTTCCGCAGGTATTTGTGTTGGTATGAAATGTTAAACTCACCGCGGACTAAAGATCCTGTGGTAAATTGATTAGGAGCCATGTGTCATGATGATTACAAAAAAAAAAAATATTGGCCCTAATCTCCCGAAACCCCAGGTTAATATTGGGGGGTCGTGGCAGTTGGTATCAAAGCCTTGCATGTTTCTAGGAAATAAAAATGGATAGAAACAATAGGACGCGTGTGAGGATTTCGATTTTTCGTTAGATGGATTTTACCTGCTTTGTGTATAAAGTCTATAGAGTTGCTTTCTAACATAGGTTTGATAGGTATTTAACCTTCCCAGTTCTTTTGTAGACTATGGCTCATCAGGGGCGCCGGTCCCAGGATAATAATGGGGATGATTGTAATTCCTTAGATCCGCGCTTTAATCAATTACACCAAGCTCTTGTCCAAGCTCAGAATGCTCATACCTCACAGATAAGAGCCTTAGAGGCAGAAAGGGCTGCAGAAAGACAACAAGCTAGAGAGGAAAGAGCCACTGATCAGGCTAGAGCTGATGAAGACAGGGTTATTTTTCAAGCTCAATTACTAGCCGCCGTTGAAAGAGCCAGAGAGCCAATTCAGGTCATTCTACCACCCAGGGAAGTTGATCCAAATGACTTGTTTGAAAAATTCAGCAAGAGGTTCCCACCTGAGTTTGATGGTTCAGGGGACCCAATGTATGCAGACGAATTCATAGCACAATTAGAGAAAATCTTTGCTGTTTTCAAGTGTACTCAAAAGCAACAAGTTGAGTTAGCTGCCTACAGGCTTAGTGGGATTGCTCGCCAATGGTGGGATACTGAGAAAGCTGTAATTCATGCAGACACAGTGGTAGAGGATGAGGCATGGGGAACTTTCTTGAAGGAGTTCCTTGACAAGTTCGTTCCAGAGTACTTGAGAGATCAGTGGAGGAAAGATTTTCAGAACCTAACGCAGGGCACCATGACAGTTCAAGAATAATATGAGTACCAGTTTATTAAGCTATCTCGTTACACTCCCACGCTTATCACACCAACAGCGGAGAAGATCAGGTGGTTTGTTGATTGCTTGTCAGGAGACCTTACAATGATGATGGGGAGCCAACAGAGGGAAGTTTTTGCAGAAACAGTGAAGGATGCATATTGGGCAGAAGGACAACTTAGAAAGAGAATAGCAGAATTGGCTCTTTTGGGCCAATGTTGGCCAGGGCAGCCGCAATATCAATCTAAGCAACCTTCAGGACAGAGTCAGCATAAGAAACAGAAATTTCAATCTCAGAGTTCCAATAGCCATAGTTTCAGCAGTCAAAGATATCAGTGTGAGAGATGCGGGAACAATCACCAGACGGAGAAATGTCATTAAGAGACAGAGAGTTGCTTCAAATGTGGGCATACCGGGCATAGAGCTCGTGAGTGCCCCACTACTAACAGTAGTGCGACTTCAACAGCACAGTTTGCAGCACCTCGAGCTCCTGTGCAGGAGCAACCTTGGCGGTCAGCACAACAGCCCTACCAACAACCATCTCGGGCCCCGCAGCAACATCAATATCGACCACCTGCACCACAGGGATCGCAGTTTAGGGGATTAGCCCCTCAACATCAGCAGTTCAAGCCACCAATACAGCATGGTCAGGGACAATTTAGGGGCCAGCAAAGCCAGCAACAACAAAAGAGTTAGCAGCGACCTCAAAAGACAGCACAAGTTCAGCAATCCAGGCCACAACAGACGGGTAGAGTTTATGCAATGACGCATGAGGATGCAGATGCCTCCGTAGACGTGGTGGAAGGTATACTTCTCATCTCCAACGTAGAGGCTAAAGTTATAGTTGATCCTGGCTCCACTCATTCTTTTGTATCTCATGCATTCGCTAAATGTTTGCAAAGAGAGGTAGCTCGGTTAGATTTTAACCTTGTGGTTAGTACACCTGTGGGTGGACAAGTCAAGTGTCCCCAATATTTTCCGGGTACCCGAGTTCAAATTGGAGAATTTGTTTTACCCGCAGACCTTATTATCCTTATGATGAATGACTTTGACGTCATATTGGGCATGGATTGGTTATCTACCTACAGAGCGGTAATGAACTGTTATTCCAAGACAGTGAAGTTGTAGGCTAATTCAGATATTGTTGAGTTTGTTGGGCAGCGCAAACAAATGCATGCGAGTAGAATATTAGCCTTGAGGGCAGATAGTTTGTTGAGGAGTGGTTGTGAAGGATACTTGGCGTTTATCACGGAGGATAAACAATCCAAAGAGGTGGAGGATATATCCTAGATACCAGTAGTTCGTGAGTTCCCGGATGTATTTCCAGAGGAGATTCTAAGCTTACCACCGATCAGAGAGGTTGACTTCACGATCGAGCTAGTTTCGGGGACAGCGCCGATCTCGAAAGCTCCATACAGAATGGCACCAGCAGAACTGAGGGAATTGAAAATTCAATTGCAAGACTTATTGGATAAAGGCTTTATAAGGCCTAGTGTGTCACCATGGGGAGCACCAGTACTCTTTGTGAAGAAGAAAGATGGTTCTATGAGGATGTGCATTGATTACAGGCAACTGAATCGGTCACGATCAAGAATAAATATCCAATCCCAAGGATCGATGAGTTGTTTGATCAGCTTCAGGGAGCTGAATTCTTTTCGAAGATTGACTTGAGATCAGGCTATCATCAGCTCAGGGTTAGAGAGCAGGACATTTAGAAGACAGCATTTAGGACTAGATATGGCCACTATGAGTTTCTAGTGATGCCTTTTGGATTGACGAATGCTCCTGGAGTTTTCATGGCATTGATGAACAAGATCTTCGCTCCATTTCTTGATTAGTTTACGGTTGTGTTTATAGGTGATGTGTTGGTTTATTCCAAGTCTCAAGAGGAGCATGAGCAACATTTGAGGATATCATTGCAAACATTGAGGAATCATCAACTTTATGCCAAACTGAGCAAGTGTGAATTTTGGTTAGAGCAAGTGGTTTTCTTGGGTCATATTATCAGCAAGGAAGGCTTAGCAGTGGATCCCACAGAGGTAGATGTAGTGGTTAAGTGGCAAAGTCCGACGTCAATGTCTGAGATCCGTAGTTTCTTGGGTTTGGCTGGTTATTACAGGAGGTTCGTGAAAGGATTTTCTACGATTACAGCACCACTGACTAAGTTGACACGAAAAGATGTACCTTTTGTATGGACTGAGGAGTGCGAGGCTAGCTTTCAGGAGTTGAAGAGCAAACTAACTACCGCTCCAGTGCTAACACTTCCTACAAAGGATGGCAAATTTGTGATCTACACGGATGCTTTAGGAGTTGGATTGGGTTGTGTACTTATGCAAGATGAAAAAGTGGTGGCCTATGGGTCCAGACAACTTAAGGAACATGAGAAAAAGTATGCTATTCATGATCTTGGGCTTGCAGCAGTGGTTTTCGCTCTGAAGATGTGGCGACACTACTTGTACGGGGAAAAGTTTGAGGTTCACTCGGATCACCGCAGTCTCCAGTACTTGTTTACGCAGCCAGAGCTTAACATGAGGCAAACTCGGTGGATGGAATACGTAAAAGATTTTGACTTTCTGATCAAATATCACCTCGGGAAAGCAAATGTAGTGGCTGATGCACTAAGCAGAAGAGCAGCGACCAATGCATGCATGAGAGCTGAGTGGTCATGGGCAGAGATTTTCTTGGATATGGGAGTAGATTTGCAGCCATCCAGTGATAAGGTTCTATTGGCCAGCATGTTTGTTTGGGAACCAGAAATTTTGAGCAGGATTAAGAACAGGCAGTCAGAGGATCCAGAGTTAGTTAGAGTGATTGAACAGATTGATAGCAGGCCAGACTTCAGATTGATAGAGGGTGTTTTGTATTTTTAGGATAGATTGTGTGTGCCAAACATAGAAGAGCTAAAGAATGAGATATTGACAGAGGCGCATCATTCTCGTTTCACCATTCACCCAGGTAGCATGAAGATGTATCAGAATTTGCGTAGTTATTATTGGTGGAACAACATGAAAAAGGAAATTGCAGGGTTTGTTTCAAGGTGCTTAGTATGCCAGCAGGTCAAGGCAGAGCACAAGAGACCCCTAGGACTTTTGAAACAGTTGGCAGTTCCGGATTGGAAATGGGAGCATATTACGATGGACTTTATCTCAGGATTGCCACTGATGCATAATAAGGACAGTATTTGGGTCATAGTTGATAGATTGACCAAAGTTGCTCACTTTCTTCCTATGAGCCTAAAAACACCAAGGGACGAGTTGGCTAAGATGTATATGGATGAAATCATCAGGTTGCACGGTGTTCCGGTCTTAATTGTCTCAGACAGAGATCCGAGGTTTCTAGGCAAGTTTTGGACTAGGTTTCAGAATGCTTTGGGTACTACTTTGAGCTTTAGCACTGCATATCATCCTCAGACAGATGGACGACAGAGAGGACCAATCAAACATTGGAGGATATGTTATGAGCTTGTGTATTGGATTTTGGGAAAGATTGGCCGAAAAGTCTTCCCTTATGTGAATTTGCTTATAACAATAGCTATCACTCCAGATTGGCATGGCACCTTTCGAAGCTTTGTACGGGCGTAGATGCAGGACTCCGATATGTTGGGAAGAGGTTGGTGTCAGGAGTTTCCACGGTCCTTCCATTGTCAGCGATACCAGTGATAAAGTGAAGCAAATTCATGATAGATTGAAAGTGGCCAGGAGCAGACAGAAGAGCTTTGCTGATTTGAAGAGAAGAGATCTTGCGTTTGAGGTCGGTGACCATGTATTTCTAAAGGTGTCACCTATTAGAGGAACGTTGAGATTTGGACAGAAGGGCCACTACAAGATTTTTCACCTTTGCCTACGCCAAATAATCGCCGGTAAATGTGTAAAAAATGCCGGCAAAAATCTTTTCCTGCGATTTCTTGTGCGCCGGCAAGTCGCTGGGAAAAGTTCGCCAGGGAAACTTTTTTCCGGCGCTAAAATGGTTGCGCCAGTAAAACTTATATATTGCCGACGAAAAAAGACAACCTTTGCCGGCGTATTTTAACGCCGGTAAAAAAAAAAAGATTTTCGAAAAAATTTCCATTTTAAAAAAGTTTTGCCGGCGTTTTATGATGCTGGTAAAACATTTAGAAGATTATTAATCAAATGTTTGGCCGGCGTTATCTAGCGCCGGTAAAACATTTAAAAGATCATTTTCCAAAATTTTTAATGTAATTTAAATATTTTTGGCGGCACAAAAATCGCCAGCAATGAATATTATTTTATTTTTTGATTTGTTAAATTTTTAGTTTCCTTTCCCTGTATATATATATTAGTTTATTACAACTTTTATATTAGTTCATTACAACTTTCAACCTATGTCATATGATTAAATTATAACAGCTAATTACATTATCCAAAAATAAATTTATTACACAACCAATTTTCATTTCCATTCCAAAACTATCAAAAGATAAAACATGAAAATTCATTCAACTACATATTAAAATTCAAACATCCTTTCAACATTTAAAGCACTTTACCATCACAAAATTAAAACCCATGTTAACATTCTACTCCATACCAACATTCAAATATCAATGGAAGTTTACATATCCATGTGATCATTTTATTGTTGCATCATTCCAACATCGATTTGCACCACTGTTTAAAAGAACTTCCTGCATCCCATTTCAATATGTAGCAGTCTATTACTCTAAATACTTGGCCTTCATGTTGACTGCATGAACTCTTTAAGCACAAAATTTTCTTCACTTATCATTCAATCTGCATAAAAAAGAAAAAAAAACGATGCTATGATTTCTTTGATGATATATATGAAGGGTAAACAGAAACTAATAAATTAACAAAAATAGAAATAGTAAGGAATACACCAATACAGATGCATAAACTGGTAATAAAAATAAGTATCAGATAGAATTTAAAACTGATGCAAAGAAATCAAGCATTTTTAAGTACCTAGTATATTAGATGAAAAGACCCAAAAAACATCAGAAAACAAATCCATTCCTCAAAGGCCTGACTCATCTTGACAATATCAAAGTATTATTTTAAGGCTTGAAACTTCAGAAGAATACCCACATTCTTGATCCAAAGGGCAGCACCAACATACACTAATGCAGGGTTGGTAGAGTTCAGTTCGGTCGTAACTGATTGGTTCAATCAACTCAGATGACTGACCAAACGTGTACATAATTTCAGCCAAGATTTTGCGTTAGTTTGGCCATTTGGGTAGATATTTCAAATCACCTAGTTCCTTTTTGTTTGTTCGTTGGGCAAAAGCTTCTTCACATTGATTTAGATTATAAATGTGCCCAACTGTCAGATGCACCTAAGAAGCCAATCCCTGCAGGTGAAGAAAACCAAAGCAGCATCATGGAAATAACAAGAGTAAAAATAATAATAATAATACTAAAAGAGAACAAAAAATAAAGAAGCCATTTTGAGACAAAATGGTTTCCCCCTAAGTCTAAGAGTAAAAAACACACCCAAGAAACCAAATCCAGCAGAAAAACAAGGAACTCTGTATCAGTACCCAAGGAGCAGCATAAGCACATGGTAAAGAACAGAAGAAAGAGAAAATGCAGTAAAGCACTAACTAGGCTTTTGAGAATCATTGCAAAAAATGTAGAAACCATGGAACAGGCAAGAGGCTTCATCTAGAATCCAGAGATGAAGAGAGGATGACTGGATGAGAATCGTTTGATGCTTATGTGAGAGATTGAGATGGCGATGACAATGGAGATTTAAGAAGCTAGGGCTTTTCCGATGGAGATAATGAAAAGGGGTATGGTACTTTGGTCTTCGATGGGGAATGAAAAGGGTTTCGAAGGAGTAGGGTTAGGGTTGGGGCGTTGTGAGGCTGAGTTGGGGCAGGAGTTAGTTTTGGCAACTTAAACACATTCTTTGGACTACCATAGAGAGAGCCCCTCGTTTGATGACCTGCCATTTGTTTATCACTAGGCGAACACTGTGAGCATTACTTCGGTGTTTCATGTGCCTCATTTTGCTGTCCCATTTGATAGTCCACAATGGAAGTTTGCTCTACTTATTTAGGTAGAGAGAGAGAGAGAGAGAGAGAGTTGGTGTCATGTAGGAAGCTTACTGCCAAAACTTGCCCTACCAAATCAAGCCTACCAATACATTTCTTTTTTATCAATCCAAGAAACTTCACTAAATAGTAAAGTACAAAGATAAAGAATAAATGGCATGCACCAAAAACCAGAATTCAATCAAAAGGCCAACAAAAGGCCCAACTCTATCAACCCATCGCGTTGCCATTTAATCCGTAAGATCATTCGCAGATCTAAATATATGATGGCACATCATCCGCATAGGGGAATGACGGGATCTATGCTCATTGTGAATATAACTGAACTTCCACGCAGCTTTGTCTTGAGGGGAATCAATTTCAACAATAAACATCTGCTGGGGTTCAGGCTCGAGAATAGGGGCTGCAACTCCAAAACAAGGGACTGATTTGCTCGAATAAAAAGACCAGCATTGTGAATGGCCAAGATCACACCAAAGTACAAAGGACCAATACAGAATTCGAAAAAAAGGCTGACTAACCAAGAAAGGAAAATACGAGAGAATGAGGGTTGTAGGCAATTGCTAGACCTGTGCTCACATACCTATGTGACAGTAGGAGGTTGGCAGCCCCTTGTGGAATGTCAGGCCGAATTCTTGGAAATTTAGTTATCTTTAGTGCTATTTGATTTCTGTTATTCACTCAAGTTTCACATTAGCAAGAGGGTAGTGCAATTTTATTTTAATGTTTGCATAATGCATGCACAGAATTAAGGAACTAATCTTTGTCACTTCACCACCAATTTATTTTCTTCTTCTCATTTTTCATTTCTATGTCCTCATAAGCATGTATGTTATCAAGCACCCGACTAAAGTACGCCACCCTTTTTTTATTCTCTAAAGGTTCCAAGTGTATTATTATTATTATTATTATTTTGATGACGTGGGTATCCTTTAGGTCTTTGACCCAACGAGACTAATCTCCAGGTGGTGCCCGCTAAACCCACACAAATGTACTTCGGGCAAATTTGGGGCTGTTTTGAACACAATGCGTGATCTCTAAACATTCCATGTTTTACATAGAAGATTCCAAATTTAAATAAAAAAAGAAAAAAGAAAAAGAAATGAGTTTAAGATAGCCACCACAAACTGACATCATCATTAGGCTTTATATTTTGTTTCCAAATCAGTAAATATGAGTAAATCAATTGAACTAAACTAACACAACCATTTTCTATTTAAACACAGATCAATGAGATTCTACGGTAGAAAAAAAGTGAAAGAAAGGATCAACATTAATTCCATGTATTAAGTTTATTGCAAACAGGTAGGAAGCATATGCCACGGTCAGTAGATGATAAGATTTTCATCTTCTTGGAGGCACAAAGGGAAAAAAGGTATCATTTCTATTGGACTTTTTCTTATACAGAATAATTAAAACAAAACAAATATTTTAGGAAGAAAAGTACCTTTTATAGCATAACGTTCCCAATATAGTGTTATTCCCTGCCAAGATCTAAACATGACATATCATAAGGATGAAGAGAAGGCACCGACCTCACAACTTGTATCAAATCACTTTAAGACTTTTCTAACAAAAGTTGGAATACAATCAATATATTTTTTATATTGCTCGTCCTTTGAAAGCAAGTCAATTACAATAGACATGGTGTCTGCATCTTGAAAAACATCTCTCTTAGCCATTATATGGAGAATCTCCAATGCTTTTTGAATGTCATTAATTTCACGAAAACCACGAAGAATTGCATTGACTGTGAAAGAGTTAGGTAAGCAACCATTTTCCTCCATCTTACAAAATAGCTCATTAGCCTCCTCCATCAAACCTTCTTTGCAGAAGACATTGATCATTGTGGTATATGCAATCACATCAGGCACCAAACCATTGTCAGAGAAGCCATCAAATAGCTTCATTGCCATTTCAACTTTCCCAGCTTTGCACAAACCATCAATGAGAATGTTATAAATTGTGATACATGGTTGAAAGTTAAAGTTAACCATAGCTTGAAATACATTTACTGCCTCTACAATATGATTTCTGCTGCAAAGTCCATCCAACAGTGTAATGTATGTAACACGGTCAGGACATGGCCAGACACTTCCATCTCATTTATGAGAGTTAATGCATACTGAACACTACCAACACTCAACAAACCGCCCAAAAGAGTGGTGTATGTAACAGTATCAAGTACCAATCCCTTATGACGCATCTCTTGGAAGAGCCTTTTGGCTTCATCTATTCGCTTTTTTTTACAAAACCCATTAATCATGACACTGTAGCTGAACACATCATGCTCAACGCCATCAGCCACCATTGACCTAAAGACTTCCATTGCAACATCCATTTTCCCTTGCAAACGATAACCTTCCATCAATAGATTATAAGAAAGCGTGCATATCTTCTCACCTCTTTGAATCATCAGGTCAAATAATTCATGTGCTTTCCCCGTCATTCCTTGTTTACAGAGAGCATCCATTACTATGGTGATTGTGACGACATTTGGAAATATATCCCTATTTAACATGTCATTGACTAATCTTGTGCCTTCTTCCCACCGGCTTAAATTGCAAAACCCCTGAATTAAAGAGTTATAAGTGACGACATCTAGTGAAATGCTATTACCAATCGTTTCTGAAAAGAGGCCCAGGGCCTCATCCAAAAGCCCTTCTTTGCAGAGACCATCAATGATAGTACTATCTGCGGAAGTATTAGGACTACATATTCCCATCTCCATCTTCCTAAACAAATCGATTGCAGCAGTAACATTTCCGGTCTTACAAAGCACTAGCCATCAAAAGAAAAAATACACAAAACCAAACAGAGATGAAATCGGGAAAAAAAGACGGTGATGGGATGAAACCCTACCTGGCCCTTGTCCTTGAGATTGATGCAAGTGGAAGACGATGATGAAGACGGCCAGGGAAATGGGTCTGATCTCTCTCACTCTCTCTCACTCTGTCTGATCTCTCTCTCTCGCTTTCTCTCTCGCTGGTGTCTCTCTCTCTGTCTCTCTCGCTCAATCGCTTTCTCTCTCTGTCTCTCTCTGATACTAATTTTAATATATGGACGGCTAGGAAAATGACGACAAAAATTTATTAATTAAAATAAAATATTTAAAAAAATTTTTCCCGGCACAAATAATTCGCCGGTAAAATTTAAAGCGCCAATCTCAGATAAAAATTGGTGGGAAAATTTTGTGGGTGAAATTTGCCGGTGATCTGGGGAGAACGCCGCCATAAATATAATATTTGCTGGCGAAAAAATTTAATCGCCGGTGAAAATTTAACCTTTACCGGTGAAATAATCTATTCGCCGGGAATAATCAAGCCTTTGCTGGCGAAAAAATAAGGCCGGGAAAACTTAACTTTTTCCAGCGAAAAAGCTTATTTCGCCGGCCAAAAGCATACTTTCCTCGGCATTTAAATATTGTGCCGGGAAAAAACGCCGGGAAAACTATAAATTCTTGTAGTGGGCAAATTGTCTCGTAGATTCGTCGGCCCTTTTGAGATTTTAGAGAGAGTGGGAGAAGTTGCCTACGGATTGGCTCTTCCAGCAGAGTTAGCAGGGCTTCACAATGTCTTCCATATCTTGATGTTGAAGAAATATGTAGCAGATCCTTCGCATGTTCTTCAGTATGAGCCACTAAAACTTCAGCCAGATGCTACTTATGTGGAGCGACCTTTGCAGATCATAGATACAAAGGAGCAGATTTTGAGGACACGGACGATTCACTGGGTGAAGGTTCAATGGGAACACCACAGTCCAAGGGAAGCCACTTGGGAGCTTAGAGACCAAGTTAAGAGGCAGTACCTAGATCTTCTTCCTGAGGTACGTTAGGCATTTGGAGGACCAAATGTCCTAAGGGGGAAGGAATGTAACGTTCCGCACCTTAATTATACTATTATTATAGATTAAGCTGTATTATAGCTAAATAAGCCGTTAGAGTCTAAGCGTGTTTGTTTTAGCATTAGGATCGTGTGTGCGCAGTTTTATTGGGTTTCAAGTTTGTCTAAACTTCGTAGGGGGTAGTTATCAATTTTAGGAAGTGTAGATGCCTTTTTCGTAGTTTTTGCGAATTGTGAGGTTTGGGCTCATGGGGTAGCTCTCCTAATTCCATTAGCCTTATCCTTTTATCTGAACCGATTTAGACCCATCTTGTCTACCAAATACCTCATTTTCTAAAATTAAGCCTTTTTATGGAAAAATATCCAAAAACCCATTAAAATAGGACAAAATTTCTCTTCCTCGAAACCATGCCAATAGTATAGTCATTGGAAAGTTAATTTTATTTCATGAACAGTGGCGCTGACAGTGACTCAATCCGACTTATGGTTCACAGGTTATGGACAAAACAAGTTTTAGCCAAGTTATTATATGAGTGGCAGTTTTGTAATTTTACTTAAATCCCAACCCATTTCCTCTCTCCCCTCACTCTATCACCTCACTCCCTCACTCGTTTCACTCCCCCATCCAGAGACGAGTCTCTCTCCTCCCCATCTCTTTTCTTTTCTTTTCTTTTCATTATCCTTTCTCTCTTCACTCTCATTTCTCATCTCTCACTCCCTCTCACCAAACAGCGACGATCATCTCCCCTCTCCACTCTCGATCGATCACCCACCCGGTCGGCAGCTGCGATCCAAGATCCGAACTCTCCTTTGTTTGGAAACCACCACCGCCACCCACTCCCCCTTCCTTTCTTTCCTTCTTTTTCTATTTTCCTTATTTCCCCTTTTTCCCATTTCCTTCCTTCTTGCTGCCACTGCCGGGATCCACGCCTACCGCCGCCACCGGAGCTTCTCCTTCTCCTTCCATCTTCCTCCTCAAGCTTTCATCTTCCCAAGGAACCCATTTTCCAAGTTTTCCCCCAAACCAAACAACCCTAGGTAAGGTTTTCCTCCCCTATAAACCAGGTCATTAGAGTTTTAACTAAAATAGATTTTTGGCATGCTCATTAGCTTCTCTTAATCGTTTTTGTAGGTTTGATTTGAGTTGGGTTTGGATTTTCTTGAGTTTGAGCTTCTTTGGGGTTTCTTTGGTGAGCAAGGCATACCCTATTTTACCCTCTTCATCTAAGGCAAGTGGATTAACATATTTCATTGATGATGCGCATATATATTTGATTGATTCTAGCATTCTATTTGTCATTTGTACACCCTTTTGCTCATTTTGGGTTTTATGTTAAAAATGCTGGATTTAGGTGTGGTAATGTATGTGATGGATTGGTATGTTGGAGGTGATTTAAATGTGCTAAATGAAGGGGTGAGATACCCATTTTCTGCAGGTTAAGATGTGTGAAAAGAATTAAGGGCTTGAAACCCCATTTTATTGGGATTGTTCTATGGTGATGGAGGCCCGGGTGTGGGCTAATTGTGGGACTGATTGTAGGGACATTTTACATGCATATTGGAGGGTAATTTGAGGACTTATTATGAAGGTCATTGGGGAGCAAATGTACCTCTCATAGATGGTATGATTTGTGTACAATGTACAAACTAACCAAATCCGGTTGATGTTGGACATGGGCTATGCATCCTTCTGACTTAAATGAAATTAATTACCCAACCATACATCACCTGGAGTTCGAGTAGAGTTGTTAGGTACACAAGTTGCCATCATTGACCTAGGCATGGCTTGTAATTCTTCCTTGGCCTTCGGGTTTGCATACTTCGCATTGTCATTACATTGTTTATGACTTTTTAGTGACTGTACCCTGTATTGGTATTGTATGGACCGTGTTGAGGCTTGGCTTGGTGTTTGGGATATGGGAGGACTACTCATTGTGGGTATGGATTTATGGTTGTGGACCGAATTATGTTGTGGAGTAGTTCCTCAATATTTGTATGGTATGTTTAGATTTAGCCAGCCCTTCACATTTGACTTAGGAACCTTTGTTCGCGGACCATTGAGTCGGCCTATGTGTGGGTTGTGTTGGATCGGGGTTTTGTAGACGACTGCAGATCGATATTGGTATGGTATAGATGTACCTTCTGATTCTGGACTGGGTGTGATGCACCCTATGGCGGCTTGACCAACCGTTCTGGACGGGGCCTTGTGCTCTATGACTCTGGACTGGGTGTGATGCACCCTATGGTGGACTGATCCACCGTTCTGGACAGGATGCCTAGCATCCGAAGACGATTTGGGCCATCGTATTCTGGGCCGGGTTTTACTCGGATACTGGCTTATGTGGTTGTGCGTAATTGTGTAGCTATGGATTAGGATTCTGTTCTTTCTTATGCCTTTATTGTTCATCACTCTTATGATCATATATGTCTTTATTCCATTTTGACATTGTATATTATTATGGTTTATGTTCATTCACTTGCCATCTACCGTTGTAGACTGATGTTGTAGTATTTGGTGCATAGGTACCGAGTCCTACCACCCCGAGGCGACGGAGGAGGGTAAAGCGCTACAAGCGCTTGAGCCAGGTGCTGAGTCCGAGTGGGGTGCAAATGATGGATATTGATCCATCTAGACCTGCACGCGAGTGACTAACATATTTTGAGATCTTAATGCTTTTCATTATTATTCTTTTGGCAGCCTGAGTTTTTGGTGGGCTTGCATTTAACATATTTGGTATAAACTTTTAAACTTTGAACTCAAACTCTAAACTTTACACCCCCTTTTTATGTGCAATACTCTGATTATTTTGATAATGCCAACTGCTAGATATTGCTTCCGCAGGTATTTGTGTTGGTATGAAATGTTAAACTCACCGCGAACTAAAGATCCTGTGGTAAATTGATTAGGAGCCATGTGTCATGATGATTATAGGAAAAAAAAAATATTGGCCCTAATCTCACGAAACCCCAAGTTAATTTGGGGGGTCGTGACAGTCTTAGCTCGAAATCCCCACATTGTATATATTTCTATCGATGTAGAACTTCATCTCTTCATTTACGTTGTTGATTATAGCACTTTACTTTCCCTTACTTTTGCAGTTTAAGTTACAACAATTTTATTTAATCACACCACTTTAAAAACAAATGCACCAATATGTTTCACAGGCAGTCGCAGTTGGTTACGCAATGAATCACAACCACTTTTAATTTTTTTTCCCTTGGGCATCTTAGTTTTTATAATTCTTGCTATTTATTTAGATGTTGAACTAACAACCTAAAGACTTGGAAGCTAGTTATCTCGAATCTTTACATATTTTGAGTAATTTGTCAAAATGTCCAGAAAAAAATCTATTTATAGGTCTAATTCTTTGCACTTTTTAAAGGCTCCCAAATCACAATCCAAACTATTTAATATTATTATATTAATGAAAACCACGAGCTATTTAGTTTCATAACTTAGATCTTCATGAATGTGATGATTTTGTGAAAACATCCAATATCCGAACACATCTAATGTCGTTGAATGTACTCAAACTTAGGTGAAAATGGTGCTTTTGACAAACAAGCTAATGTAATTTCCATATATAACAATTATATTATCTACAATCTATTTTCTATTCTTTAAAAGAATTGGGGATTCTGCACATACAACTATCCTTAGATTTGTAGTTCCCCCTTCAATAGAAGAAGTTTAACAAATTCTTATAGAGGTTTTAGTATGATATCCTAGTGCAATGTGATATTGGGCATATTGTATTATGCAAAATCCTAGGGTCTTCTCATATCACACATATTTCACTATGCAATATTTTAGAGTTGTGTGATATTACGCATTATTATACAAAATATTTACAATTCAATTGTTGTAGGGAAAATGTTAAGTCTAAGGCAGCCATATGGTCAAAATTCAAAAGAATTGCTTGTACAAGTGGACATGAAGCCCCATTCAACACCCCTTTAACACATGGCCCACCTTATGAACAATCTAGATCATACATTAAGAGAAATGAAATGATGATTCTTGTTTGGCACTACCATCTTCCCAACAAGAAATTATAGATGCTCCTGGATGACTAAAACCATTTGATGGATTGAAATTCGTGCTTCATGGACCATTGATTTAGTTAATGGCGGATCTAGGATTTTCATTTTAGTGGTGCGGGCAATGATCAAGTGAAGAAGTTAGAAAATAAAACTGAAATTCTTAAGATCTCATCTAAGGTGGTTTCTCGAATCTCGCGGGTGCGACCGCACCTCTGTGATTATACTTAGCCCTTGGATTTAGCCTCATACCACTGGTGACAGCTTTCTCGAGGCGCAGTATTTGGCAATTTACAAGATTGTCAGGCTTTAGATGTAAGTTTTTTCCCCCTTTCTTTTCAATCCTTTTGTAGTTGGATATCATCGTATTGGATTAAAAATTTTGGGTGATAATCCAAGAGGACTAAGAACCTATTCACATATGGCATCCCATAGCATATGGTGTTAGAGATAGCATCCGCTTATGAGTGGTAGAGAACCAACAATAATAGCTGTAACTAAATGAAAAATTGCGAGTGGAACTTAAAAGGATGATACATTGTCAGCCATTACACCACTAGCCAATTTCAAAACCACACCACCAAAAGAAAACACCAGAGGAAGGTGGTGTGGTCAAGCAAGAATTAGCATTTGAGGATCAACAAGAATAATTAAGGTATATTTGTGAATAGAGGTCTGGTTATAGGTAGGATGTCAGCAGCGATAGTTTACAGTATATTTCTGTAAACAACGAAGTTCTGGAAAGTTTTCTGTACTTTACAACCTTGTCTGAAATATAATATTCTCATATGTGGAAAGAGCTTGTGGACTCATCCAAGCACCACTATTTAAATGTCACGGTGTACCATTAATGAAGACGATCCACTGCAATCTCCACCTATAGACCAAAGATTATGGAGCGCCACAGTTGAAAAGAAAGTCAATTTATGTGTATTCAAGTTTGCGTTACCAATTACAAGTATATAAAAGATTTGGACACATTACAGAGAGTTTTCAACGTAGGGATGCTCATGAGGTGGTGCAACCTAGGCCTTATCTGGGCCCAGCCTGCTTTCTACTTAGCTTGGATATATAATATTGGCCATTTAATATTTGGGTTAGACTTGGATTAATTGATAAAGGTCTTAAGCCTAGACCAAGACCAAAAACAGTGTATAAGGACTTTTGTATGTCGGCTAATTAATAAGTTGGACAAAGCTTTGGTCCATTGAGTTGTATTTTATGTTTCTTATATAATGGACCATGATTTGTCGCGAGAAGAGCTGAAATGATAAAAATAGAAAAATAAGACAACTGCGCTCAGGCGAACCTGCGTACCCGTTCGAGCAGGTCTAGATGGAAGCGAACTCGCTTAAGCCCTTGACGTACACTCTCAAAATTGATTGACGAAACATCAATTAACTACATGCGTGAAGACCGCACTCAAGTGGTCTTGCTCATGCACTTGAGCGCGCTGATAGAAAAATCCCATAAACCTGCATAGATTTTTCTTCTTTTCTTTTCATTTTGTGATAGGATTACTAAGTTGTGTTGTAACAATTATAAAAAGCTTACATTCTATGTGCCATGGAAAACAATGGATTCACAGTAGGGTGATAGATAGGTTTGCGCTAAAATTGAGTCTAGGTAACTCAATACACTTGATGCATGCTCACTATGAGTGAACCAATCATCGTGATCCACATCATTCATTAACCCATGTAATTTTTTTCTTAGAAGAAGTTTGAATTGGATGAGTGAAAAACTCAAGTGAGTTTTAAATGATGTGGCTCACCATGATTGTTCCACTCAATGTGAACATTTGTCAAGTGTAATAGGTAATCTAGATTCCATATTCACCCAAATATAGGAGTTTCTAAATATTCTATTAAATGATCCTTGCTGTCTGTTTTTTTTTCCGCCATCATTGACATTTATACTAATCCCTACATTATACAGTGGGACAGTAGGGCTCCTAGATTTAGTGCATTTGCCAGTTGCCACTTATACTACACCAAAATGCACAATTAGGAATGGCTTAAAATTGTTCCAAACCAAATCTAGAATGGTTTTAAGCTGTTTTAGATAAGGGTGTTGCAGAAAAATTGGAATATATTAAAGCCATTCCAAAAAATAAATCAGGAATGGCTTAAATTCGTTCCAGACATAAATTTTTGAAATAGTTTTTAACCATTCCTAAATAATTTTGAGCTTGTTCCTGAATATATTATGGAACACTTTCTTGTGCTTTGGAACTGTTGAAAACCATTCCAAAATAATTCTAAATCCGTTTCAAAAAAAAGTTTCTAGCTAGTTTTTTTTATTTGGATGCGAATTTTAGAGGGCTATTTATATTTCATTTGAAACGATTCAAATGATTTCAAGCAGATAAAGATATAGAAAAAGTTATCTAATCATCCAACAATTGAATTTACATGCATACTAAATTAACATTGCTCATTAATGGTAACATTTATTTATTACAGTCATCAATGCACACCAAAATAGTGCTAGGCACCTAGCACCTGAAAACTACTCTAATTTAAACCCTTTTGAAGAAATTTTCTTATACTAGATTGTAAAAATATGGATGAGAGCAATGTGCTTGTGCATGTTGTGGGGCACCAGTATGACCAATGGGCGATACAAAACCTCTAAAAATCAAATCAGAAAAATACTTAATAATATATATATTTGCAATCATCTTATAAAATTTTTTGATAGGTACAATCACCTTATAATAACAAGAAGACCACACTAAACAATTGGACCTCTACTTAACACACTTTCTTCCATAAATAACTACAACACAACTTTATATAGTGCGTGGACATTTCTAAAAGACAAAACTTTATATATTCCAAGATAACAACGAGTTTCACAATATTTTGCTTTTCTTGATCTTCTTTGAAATCTCAATGTGACTTTTGGATTCACTAGGAGGATTTTTCTTGACTTTCATACCAAAATAATAAAAATAATAATTCCAAAAAAGAGGCCATCCCCTAAACAGGTTCTATCTAAAATAAAAATAAAATTTAAAGTACCTACAATAGGTAGATAACCCAATATTAAGACAAGAGAAAAGATCTAAGATAAGAAAAGTGGCAGTAAGAATATCTAAGTATAATGAAAATAAATTTGAGATATATAAAGACAATTGCAAACAATAGTAAAAACTAAGTTGTAAAACTTACTGAATATGTAAAACTATTAGTGAGTTAATCCAATTTATCTAAAACTTTTAGACCAGATAACAAAAGAAAGTAACATCATCAAAATAATTAAATGATTTAATTATTATGTGCTTAAGTTTTCTATTATTATGTGATTTAGTTGGTTATTAAGGATGTCATTTGCTAGGTTTTCCCTTTTGAGTCATATTAGATTTGCTGAACCTGAATCAATAAATTTGATTTTACTTTATAAATAGTCCTTGACTATTCTAAAGAAAATAAAGACACAGTATTTATTAAAAAGTTGTCCCTAATTTTCTCTCAAAGATTGCTGTCTCACATTGATATGATTAATTCTAAAATATGTAATTAAAAAAAAGAAAAAGAGAATCAAATCATATATCATGGACATTATAAATCAAATTATGACACAACTATATTTTAGTTGACACCACACCCCGCCCCCTCTCCCCCCTCGCGAGATTCTATTTCTCTTCCCTTTAATGAATGGTAGTTGCATGATGATGTCCTGCTTGACACCGTTGTACATGATGGTGGAAAAGGACTCATGTTTGAAGTCCATGATCATCTTCCCAACAATTCGAATCTGGAAATACCTCTCAAAATTATTATCCCCTCATATTTTTGCTTCGACCCAAATTATGTTATTGAAATAATAATAATAATAATAATAATAAAGTTAAATTATGATTTTATGCATGGTGGTAGTTTCAACTCTGTAGGAAAATCTGAGACAATATTAAAATAAGAGATGCTGATTTACAACAATTTCAATTTCAGTCATTTTTTTCATCTTTGCACATTTACATAGCCAATACAACATCTAGGCTCATTTCAGTACCCAAGTTCCTAACCAACAGGTGACAACGCATAGAATGCTCCTAGGTTATTTCTATGGAGAGAAGATGACTCACCACTTTGAGGTGACAAGTGAGCTCAGTGGAAACCAAAGATCATATTATAGGGATTATTCATGGGATGTGTGGCAAATGACAAACATAATACACAAAAAAAATCGAACTTATTTATTTTTGGATACCCCCAGCATAGCCACATAGGAGATTGAGACCCAAAAGAGCACCTGCATATGTGGGAAGAAAAGCTTATATAAAGAGAACAAAAAAATGTGACATATATACCCGTTGGTGGTAAGAGCAGACAATTATACCACCAAAGATCCCATCAGTTTCCTTTACATCACTAAATTTCCATACAAGACATCTTGATGACTGTAACATACTGCGTCACAATGCCACTCAGCTTGAATACCTATACAAAAGATTTGAAAGGCTATACGGCAGGTGTTGACGATAATTCTGGCGTAAAGCTCCATAGATCGACGTTGTCATTGCAGTTGAGTCAGAAGAAGGTCTTGTTGATCTTGGATGGAGAGAAGGGAGAGGTTGCTGTTATCGATGAAATCAAGTTGCTTGAATGAGTCTGATTGGCCATTGAGATGGGATGCCACCAATCGATCCACGGAGGCCCAGTCACAAAGGGCTGGTGCTTTATTATTGGGATGGTTTGGGCAGCTGCTGTCGCCCAAAAGAGAGGGAATGACTCGAACATTGTCGGAAACTGCAGGCAGATATGTCATGTAGCTGGTATTGTTGTTGTTAGGTTCCATGTTGCAGGACTCGCTAATGCACTTAAGAACATGGTCCAGAGCTCCTTTCCTACTTGAATTGAGCACTTGGGTGCCAACATCGTTCCCCAGTGATGACACCGGCGTGCTATCTAGTGTCTTGAGAAGGTTCTTCTTCCTGAAAACGCGGCAAACCACCCACCCTTCTTCCTCCTGTGTAACTCCTGCGGAGCTAGAGGCCTGGATTATGTCCCAATTAACCCAGGAATATCAGTCAGTCAGTCTCTTATATATGAATGAATAAAGAACTAAACTGACTTCTTTTTCCAAAAGAAAAAACAGTTTTAAACTGTGAAAAAAAAATTTGTTCCAACAATAAGTATTTCATCAATTAACTTGATTCATTAGCAAATAAGATCATATAAATATGTTACATTGGATTGGGAGTTGGTGTCAGTGCTCTCCTCGAGCCTGTACTCATGCATAATCCAATAGGATTTCTGACCGTTGGGTGCTCTACCCAAGTAAAAGACAAGGGTTTTTCTCATTCCAATCCGTTTGGAACTGCTGCGGATGACCTTATCACGACCAGTGGCTTTCCAGAACCCAGCAGCAGTAGCACGATTGGTTCGGATGCCCGTGGGGTACTTTTTGTCTTTATGGCTAAACAAGTACCATTCGTTTTGTGGGGTGGATCCGATTCTGCATGTCTCTGCATAATTCGTTGACAAAAGAAGGAGAAATATGAGAGAAGTCTAGAGTTTTTGTACGAATGTGTGAAGGATGGTTTTATGGAGGCATCACCTTCTATATCCCATGGCTCGAGTTTGTTGAGATCGATTTCAAGGATCACATCCAAGTCAATCTTCTCATGTGCCACCTTCTTTTTTAAGTAATAATGCAAGAGCTCCTTCTCCGGTGGATGAAACCGGAAACCCGGTGGAACACGAGACTGACCGCATAGCAATGGACTCATCTTTTCTTCAACTTTTGCTGACAGAATCACAGATTTCAAAATTAGAAAAAGAAAAAAAAAAAGAGGAAAGGGAAACAGAGAGAACGTATGAAACTAATGCAACACAACCTATAGATTTTCCTAATTATTTGCAATGATCAGCTCTATAGAATTCAGAGAGAGACAGAGAGACAGAGAGAGAGAGAGAGAGAGAGAGAGAGAGAGAGAGTATGTTGGGAATAGGAAACATAGGGTGTCGGTGATGCACTTATATATGCACGACATGAAGGATGGAAGACAACGGGACAAGGTTGCATTTCAATTCATGGTTTTAATGTGCGAGTAGTTTTCTACTTTTGGGTTCGAGAAGTAAAAGTTTTGAAACTTCGGCTTCGTTTAATGTCCTAATCGCATATTGTAATATGAATCACGGTAAAATCAGATTAATTAAACTAATTAATTAAGCAAGCACACAAACGACGAGGCATAGTTTTTTTCATGGAAAACCCTACTTAGAAAAAACCACGGGTCACCGAGTAACAAACATTATGTAATTGAAGATTACAAAGATGCTCACAGATTCTTCGTAGTTGTACCTCTAAGGACTGTGACGATCTAGTCAATTCCTCATCGTTCACCTTCATTGTGCTTGAAACAACTAACTTGAAAGGCTCTTCAAGTTGAATCTACTGCATGAGAGAGTAGATGACTTGAAGTTCTTCACAAGTTGCTCTAGAAAGAAAGCTTTAATCTTCAATGGATACTATGTTACTCTTTAAGAAGAAAGATGCCTAGAGGAGAGGAGAAAAGCCCCATATATAGGCTTGCCTTTGTAGTTTAAGTCTCCCCCACACAGAATTCATCTTTCCTAAGAAATAGGAAGAGAAAAAAATGGTTCAAAATTTTGGGAAACAAATTCGCTGCTACGTGCTAGAGCGCGCACCATAGCGCTAGTATAACCTTGAAATCTTGGCAACGGCGCACGAGCGCAATGCTGCTGAGTTCTTTTGCAACCGTCTTGTGAAAACGCCCTCGAGTGCGGTCTGGGTAATGTGCAATTAACCTGGCAATCTATTCTACAAAAATACATGATTAATGATTAAACTCAGTTTTGCCCATTCCCAATGAATTAGCCAACACTGAAATGTCCTTATAAGAAGGGCCACCCACCATTTGAATGAAGTGATATGAAGAAATATAATTGGTAAACAGAGAGAGACTCATCAAAGGCTGTCGCCATCAACACTGGACCTAATTGAACCTCTAGTGGAAAAGCAAGATCCAATCTACCACTATCGCCAAAAAAAAAAAAAAAAAAAACAAATTGCAGCAGCCTAGCCTAGCCCATCATCCGTTTATCTAGTGTAATAACGGTACATCAGGAGGCATAAGATGATGGAGTTGGACGTATTGCGCTTTCATTGTACCCATCACCTAAAGTACTGCATTATGGAGGGTGGAAGGTTGAAAAGAAATACCTATGAAGAGATCAAAGAAGAAGCCTAAAAGGGTATTGCATCGCTACATTTTACCACTAAGAGGCAATGATTATGAATATGATTTAATCGACCGCGTGGATTAATCAGTGTTAGACTGTAGCGAGAACCGTTGTACCGGCCCGAAGAGAAAATTTGAGAGGAGGATAAACAAGCAGTAGAGACTACTTTTTCTTTTAAGAATGCAACGGGGATGATCATGACACAAAAATACAAAGAACTATATAATTAATAGCATGGCTAATTCTAATAATATTTAAACTCTTCAAACCATAGAAACTTTGAGATCTTCTAAAGATTGAGCCCGAATATGAGGCCAACTTTTTGACTTGGCCTTATCACTCCGTCTCAAGCTGGAGGGAGGAGACGTCAGCCTGGGGTTACCAAACCACCCTTTTATTCTCTTCCATTCGGGAGGGAGAGTAAATATATTGGACAACGAATTGGATGAAGAAATAAAGAGAACGATATGCACCGCCAATGATAGAAAATATGGATAGAAGTCATTAATTTAGATTTGAAGAAGTTGTACTTAGCGAAATATTTAGCGCAAAATAAAACAGAATGAAAAAACAGAATTCATGTAGCCGACTCCAACATGGTTGGAATAAGGCTTTGATGCTGATGATGACGATGATGATGATAAAGATATGCACCGCCAATGCTACCTTTTCTTTAGTAAAATGATAATCCAATTCAATGTGTTTAGTGCCAAATGAAACTCGAGACCAATAGATATATAGAAGCACTAATGTTACAGTAAGTAGATAACAGATCCAAGTGATTTGGCCAATAGTATGGCAGCTGTGATTAAGGATTGGACTAAATATTTCATTAAAATCAGTCTTTCTGCACTAATCTGGCCTCGAAACGTTCAACAGTGTCATTTTCCTTGTGCTTCATTTTAAAAACTCAATTTGACTTAATAACATTCATATCAACAGTCTAAGACATAAGATCCCCTCTATCATTATGCTACAAAGCAGCAAGTTTTTCTTTAAAGGCTTGTACCCTAAGAGGATGAGGGAGAGCTACATTTTTTTTTTTTTTACATGTCTCTGATATCTTAGGAACTCAAAAGATGCATCACTATTCACATGTGTAACTGTTAGGATTATGAGTGTTAACTAATTCATAGGTTACGAAAAAAACCCAGGTCCAATATGAGTTGTAATTTTATATTTTTAGTTTGGGCTGCAGCGTATGTCACCAAATGTGCTGAAGTGAAAAAATTCAAGTAAACAAAGTAAATTCATGAAGTAAAAAAATATATAAAAAGAGGTGTGGGGGTTTAGGGGGGGGGGTGTGGGGGGTGCACACAGAATGACTACCTACTTGAGCGAAGGGTTAGTTCACTCGAGTAGATCTGATGAGGATGCTTAGATAGATTGGATGCCCTCTCAAGTGAGCACATCATCTGAGGTGATTTGCTAAGCAGTACAGCACGAATTTGTTTCTTATTTCATTTGCACTTGCTTATTTGTGTTTTATTGAAACCCTACCTCTAAGTCACGAATTTTAAGTTATAAAAACAATTATTCTCTCAACCCTAGAATATGCCATCTCTTAGTTCTAAACTTAGAAAACATATTAGAGATCTTTTTCTTTAGAGCATCCATTGAAGAGTTGTGCTGAATTTGAAAAGCTTTTAGATTTTTATGCTTTTACTCTCACAGGAGATTGTTCGTCTTCGGTACCAAGGCGGGTTGTGTCAATCACGAGGAGTAGTGAACAATGTGGTCCTCAGCAAAAAGAACTGCATTCCTTAAGTTGTGGTCAATTGGGGAAGGGTTGCGAGTATATCTTGTAATTGTTAAATTTATATTATGTGGTATTCCTTGAATTGAGGACATCGGTCTCATGATTGTTTACGTGTTTGGGTTTCTTACACTAAATCTCTCCGTGTCTTTTTGTAGTTGATTTGCTTTAGTCCTTTTATCTTCTAAATTGGACTAGATACAAGAAATCTATTTGGGACTTTGAACCTCATCTTTGTAGGTTTTAAAATCCTCAATTGGTATCAAAGTAGGTTCACACAGATATTTAATTTTTTAATATGTTGATCCATTAAGAGTTCTAAAATGGAATTTAATTCAGAAGGCACATCAACATTCAAGCCTCCTATGCTAGATGGATCAAACTATCCCTACTGGAAAGTCTGTATGAATGTATTTCTTCAATTTATTCATGAGGATGCCTGGAATTCCATTGGATTTGGGAACACTAGACGTGTTGTGGTTGATGGAGATACTATCCCAAAACATAGGGATAAGTGAACTAAAGAAGAGCAATAGGCTACTAATTACAATAACAAAGCCATTAATGTTATTTTTAATGGAGTCTTTTCTTCTGAGCTTCACAGGATCTCTACTTGCGTATCTGCAAAACAAGTATGGGATATCCTGCAGACTATTCATGAGGGCACCATATGGTTCAACAATCTAGACTCTAAAGATTGACTACTTCCTTTGAGAACTCTAAAGCTAATTGCATTTTGAAATCGAGAGTCTTCTGGTCTATAGTAACCCAAAAGAAATGAAATGGAAATCAATCTTACCTTAGAGATTGTTTTGGAAGAGAAGGTACCCAAGTTTTTCACTTCAAGGACTAAGGAGAGCTAAACAATGATGGAAATAGGCTATGAGAACCTCAAATCACACATGCAAACTTCTCGTGTTTGATTTGTTGAGAAATGGTGATGAAGAGATCCAAGGAAGAAAAACACTGGAGCAAAGAGCATAAAGGAGAAAGAAGTTCGAATGGTAACAGTTGGGTTATTTTATATGGAATCCTTTTCTGAAGTTTATAAGAAAGTCCATATTCCTTGAGGTAATTTCAGTTTAAATCAAATGAGGGTCCAACTAATTCAAATGAATTTGTTTGCGTTCAAATAAAGTACGGAAGTTAATGAGCTTGAAGAGACACATGTAATGGTGTCAATATGATGTATGAATAACGTGAAACCATAAAATCAAAAATTATGAAAAAGGGCTTTCATCTACTTACTTAAGGTTAAACTCGACCCAACTACCTATCTATAGTCTAAGCATAACCCATTAAGACAAAACAGTTAAATCCATCCAATGATATGTTAAACAGCATTATTTAAGCTAATCTCATAGTAATTAGCTAAAATTTTACTTAATTAGTCACTAAGTATGCTTAATTAGAATCAAAGTGTTACATCCTCCCTTGCTGAAGAATCATTTAGTCCTCTGAATGAAACATTCCTTCTCGAAGAGGTTGGGATACTATCTATTTTTTTTTCAAGTTCCGATGTGGCTTCACCAGGACCATGATGCTCCTAAAGGACTTTGACCCATTGTATGGTCCTTGTATGCAATATTTGCTCCCTCGTACCCACGATACGGAGCGAACACTTGACGTACGATGGATCCAACTGAATTTGGACATCATCATACTTGATGACGTAGGTAGGATCTTTAACATATTTGCAGAGCATTGATATATGAAACACATCATGAATCCGAAGAACTTAACAGGAAGTGCTATCTGTAGGCCAAATCACCAATTCTGCTCTTGATTTTAAACGAGCCTACATACCTCAAAGCCAACTTGCCTTTTTGACCAAAATGAATTGTACCCTTCATCGGAGAGCCCTTAAGAAAAACCCAATCACCAATCTAAAACTCCAAATCTCTTCTACGAGTATCAGCATAGCTCTTCTATCTTGAACGAGCAATTTTTAAATTTGTTATTGCTTTATGCACCTTTTCAATAGTTTCAGTGATCATAGTTAGTCCATAGAAACTTCTAGTTCCGACTTCTTCAGAAACTTCTAGTTCGGACTTCTTCCCAACAAACTGGACTCTGACATTTACATCCATACAATGCTTCAAACGGAGCCATACTAATACTTTCATAGAAGTTGTTGTTATATGTAAATTCACACAATGATAGGTGTTGATCCCATTGTTTGTCAAAGTTTAGGACAATGGCACATAACATGTCTTCTAAAGTCTGAATTATGTGTTCGGATTGTCCATCCATCTGTGGATGGTATGCGGTACTGAAACTCAGTTTGGTATCCATGGTTTCTTGAAAGACTTTCCAAAAAAAAAGATACGAATCTGCTATCATGGTCGAAAACTATGGACACTGGCGTACCATGTAATCTCACAATCTCATCTACAAAATTCTTGGCCATCGCTAAAAATGTCATACCTTTCTTGAAAGGAAAAAAATGAGCTGATTTCATTAATCTATCCACAATCACCCAAATTGCATTATTCTTCTTACTCGTTGGGGGCAACCTAAAAACAAAATCCATCGTGATGTGTTCCCATTCCCACTAAGGAATATGCAATGGGTACAAGGAACTAGGAGGTCTTTGATGTTCAGCTTTCACCTTCTGGCATGTAAGGCACCTAGCTACGAAACCTGCAATTTCTTTTGCCATATTGTTCCACTAAAACTGATCCTTTAGGTTCTAGTACATCTTCGTGCTACCAGGGTGCATCGCATACCTAGCATAATGTGCATTTGTCATTAGGCTCTTTTACAGACCATCATAAGCCGGTATGCATAATCTGTTCTTGAAATATAGAACACCATCCTCCAGTCGAAAATCTGGTCTATCAACTATATGGTCTTTAATTCGCACTAGATTCGGATCTTCAAATTGTCTATCTTTAATTGCTTAAATTATTTTATGCCGCAAGGCAATAGTACTTGCAAATATCACCAAATCATCCACTAATTTTACTTCAACAGGCATGTCCTTGAATTCATCTTATATGAACAAATTTGAGCTCAATAAGGCACTAAGACTTATTGTCTTCCTGCTTAGAGCATTTGCCACAACTTTCCCTTTTCCTAGATGATATTTGATAGGGAAATCATAATCTTTTACGAATTCAAGCCATCTACGTTGCCTTATATTTAAATGATGCTGCTTAAACAAATACTGCAGGCTGTGGTGATCTGAGTGGACCTCAAAATTTTCACCATACAGATAATGTTGCCAAAGTTTTAATGCAAACATAATAGCTACTAGCTCTAGATCATGCGTAGCATAGTTCTTTTCATGCTCCTTTAACTGTCGAGAGCTATAAGCAATCACCTTGCCATTTTGCATAAAAACACACCCCAACCCAACTCTAAAAGTATTAGAATAAATTGCAAATCCTTCACTTCCATCGGGTAGTGTTAATATTGGAGCAGTGGGAGCAGTGGTTAACTTCTTTTTCAAAAGTATAAGCCTGATTCACTTTCTCTAGTCCAAATAAATGGTACGTTCTTTCGAGTTAACTTTGTCAAATGGGCATATATCTTTGAGAAGTCTTGAACTAATCTTCTGTAATATCCTGCAAGTCTAAGAAAACTTCTAATCTTTGTCACAGATTTTGGACTTGGCCAATTTACAATTGCTTCAACTTTTGTTGGATCAACTACGAACCCCATCTCGTGAAATGATATGACTGAGAAAAGCTACTTGCTTAAGCTAGAAATCACATTTCTCTAACTTTGCATATAATCCATGTTCTCTCAACAATTGCAATGCTCTTCTTAAATGGCTTGCATGCTCTTTTGCTGCCTTAGAATATACTAAAACATCATCAATAAAAACCATAACAAAGTGATCCAAGAAAGGAGCGAAGACCTAATTCATCAAAGCCATAAACATAGCAGATGCATTAGCTAAACCAAAAGGCATCACGAGGAATTGATAGTGACGATACCTTATCCTAAAGGCTGTTTTCACAATGTCATCTTCCTTAACTCTCAATTGATGATATCTAGATCTCAAATCTCATTTTGAGAAATATGCGGCACCTTGGAGTTGGTCAAACAATTCATCAATGCACGGCAGGGGATATTTATTCTTTATAGTTACCTTATTCAACTGTCGGTAGTTAATACACATTTGAAGTGTACCATCCTTCTTCTTAACAAACAACACTAGGGCTCCCCACGGTGACACACTAGGCGTATAAAACCCTTATCAAGTAATTCCTGCAGTTGTCTTTTCAATTCCTATAATTCTGCAGGAGCTATACAATACGAAGCTTTACTAATCAGTGCTGTACCTATTACGAGTTTGATAGAGAATTCAACCTCTCTAATAAGAGGTAACCCTGGGACTTCAAAGGGAAATATGTCCAGAAAGTCACGTACAACGAAAATTTCTTGGAGCTTCTTGAGCTCCTTTCCCCCAGAAATAAAGACAATGAATCCTTCGCAACCCTTGCGTATCATCCTATCCACTTTGAATGCGCATATAATAAGCTTAGGCAATTTCTTCTTACTTGCCTCGAAACGGAACCCATTACCTAACTCAAAGTGAAAAGTTATGTTATAACAATTCACATAGGTATGATAGTTTGTGATCGTGAGTTCCAAGTGCAGAACCGCGTTGTAGTAATAAAACTGGTGAGACCAGGTCGATCCTCAGGGAGCAATGTGTTTAAGGTATTTTTTTCCAACTTGACTTGCCTTAAAATAAAAATCTAAAACTAACCTAATTAAAATCTAACAAATACAAGTGTCCTACTTACCAAAATTAAATTAGTTACAAACCAATGAAAGAAACTTTCCTAAATCTAAAAATTCCTAAAATAAAACTAAAATTACTGCAAAACTAAAACATAAGTTAGAACTTCCAAAAATAAAAACTAAAATTAGAAACTAACTAAACTAAACAATGTTAAAAACAAAATAAAAAAAAGTTAAAAACTTTTCTAGGTTAGAATTTCCAAAACTAGTAAAATTTCCAATTTAAAACCTTCAATTAAAACAAGTTTAGAAAGATATTTAATTCTAAAAATTAACTAAAACAATAAAAAACATAAAACTAGAAACAAATTTAAAATTAGAAAGTTAGTAAAATTAATAATGCAATGCATGCTATGAGATGCTGAAAAATTCTAAGTATGAAAAACTAGTATGTTGATGCAAATTTTATGCATGATTTGAACTATTCTAATGCATCCTAAGCTGGAATTCATGCTCTACTGATGCAAGAAAGCAACAAAAAAAATGGAATTAAAAAAGGATCTAAAACGAAAAAGTTATGAATGCATGAATATGACAACTTTGCAAAATTCTGTGCAGGAATTCTGATTCGGGTTGACTGATTGGCAAAGTTTAAGCCTTTGGTTCACAAACCTTCTGAAATTATTTTGATCTGAAATTTTGGGGAATGAAAGACCACATCCTAAACTTTAATTTTCCCAAGTTTCAAAGAAAAATATTGTGATTTGACTGGTCTACCCACTTCGAACTTTTTGTCCAAAAACTGTTTCTACAGTTTGCTGAAACTGTTAAGTTATACTGTTTATATATTGAGCCCGAATTTAATCATTCGATTCAGATCTGAAGGCTTAATTTTCATCAACTTAAATATGCACAAAATCTTATGACATGAAAATATATGCAATGATTCCTAATCCAACCATCAAACTATGCAAAAACAAAACTTAAAATCCATGTGAATATAATAAGAAAATAACAAAAGTGCAGAAAATAACATAAAATTGCAGGAAGTCAAAGGCGGTAATAACACAAAAGTCAAAGGCGGTAAACAACTGAAGTCAAAGGTAGTAATAACAAGAAGTCAAAGGTGGTAGATTGCTCTTTCAATTTCTTATCTTAATTTGGGCTAAAATAGATTAGTAGTGTCGTCTTAGGGTCTTATTCTTCATCTTAGGTCGTCAATCTAAGTGAGAGTAACAAATTTCCATTCCATGTAGAAATAAATTTCAGAATTGGCCTCTAGTCTTTTTTCACTCAAACCTCTTTAACTACATCTTGCATTGCCTCCAAACATACAATGTATCCAAAGAGACAAAGTATATTAAAAAGGTTACTAAGATGGGTTACTAGTTGTGATTCTAATTCTATCCCAATATTTAAACAAGAAAAAAAATTAACCCAATCACAAACAAGACTAAAATTATGAACACCACAAAATCAAAGACAAGAACAATTGAAAAGAAACAAACTTTACTAGCATGAAATTGTTTTACAAAAGATTGAAAATAAAAAGTAAACAATTACATACTAGGATGGATGAGAATTCCTCCTTCTAGTTGACACTTCAAGGTTGGTGGTGTGGCTTTAGGGCTAAGCCTCCTTGATGACTTGAGATGTAGAGACAAGAGAGGGAGAGATGGATGAAGAAATCTAGAGGTGGGAGGTGGGTAATTCTTCCATAAAGAATATGGGAGAAGGGTACCCTATTTATATTTTTTCAAGTCCTACTCCTTCTCAAACTTTAAAGTCTTAAAAATAATTAAAAAATGAAAGAAAAAAGGGCTCCAACCAATGCTTTGGACGTGCAATATCCTTGGGGATTTTTTTCTTTTTTATTTTTCTCTTCTTTCCTTGCTTGCTTTGTCTAGAAGTCCCTCTTGGATGCTTCTTTCCTTCTTTGTCATTACCACCTTGCATTAAGATCTTTTGAGAGATGAAATAGGGATAAGAATCCTCTCTTAGAATCAAAATTGGCCCACATGAGTTGTAGAACTTCCCCTTTTATCTCTTTGCATCGTCAACTTTCCTTTTTTGGAAAGTTCTCCTTGTTGGCTTCTAACTTGAAGAGATCTTCTAGATAATTCTCCCTTGATTTTTTCCTTTACTTTTTCAATCAAAATCTGATCCAAAATCTCTTTTGGACGTAGAATAGCTTGGTTGGATATTTTTTTATTTTTTTTCAATTAAATCTTCTCCTTCTCCAAAAAGAACTCCTATGTGGCTTTCCTTATCCATCTTTGATCAGATATTCTTCAAATTCTCTTCAAAATCTCTTGAAAATGTGCAACAAATAAATGGACCCTATCTTGGATGCTTTACAAGTGTGCCCCACACATGTGCATGTGTGTGTGGGACCATGAAATCGACTTTTTACAATTTTCTTCCAATTTCCTTTTCTCTTCAATTCTGCTCTCCTTTCTCTTAAAAATCAATTCCTTGCCTCAATTCTTTACAAATGGGACCCATATAATCAATTTCCTACAAAACATATGTGAATTCATGTGAAAAGACCATTTTACCCCTAAGATCACATATGCATGACTGTGGGCCCATTTCTCATGAAATGATAATAAAAATATACATCATTCTTCATGATTTTATATGAATGACCTAATGATGAAGAGAATTCAATTTACTTCATGAGAAAAATTATTTTCACAAAACTTTCCAAAAATAGACTTTCTAAAAATAGCAGGTTTCATGAATTTATGCAAAAAGTGTGATTTTTAAGCAATTTATGCAGAAAAATATAAAGATGAATTTAAAATGAATTAACCCATGATATCACACTAAATGAGGCTCTTTCAAGTTAATAAGTCCTTAAAATGGGTCAATTTGTGTATGAAAATATGCATTTTTAAAGACTCATCACACCCCCCCCCCAACCAGTGTTTTGCTAGTCCCTAGCAAAAAAATGCGATAAAATATGAGGCTTCCATCCTAACCTAATCTAATCTTAAACTAATGCAATGCAATAAAATTAAACATGAATGCAATGCCACTTTCGCTGACACTCTCGACTGCATTGAACGTATGCAGCAAGCCCTTAAATCCCTAGGTTCCCCCTAGTGGACGAGTTGTGCCTCGTGAGGGTTTGCAGTGAATATACCCACAAAATTCTCTTCTCTTTTTTTTAATGAAGAAAAAAAATGAATAAAAGAGAAAAGAAATGCCCCAAAAGAAAATTCACTTATATCAGATATTTTCGAAATCTGGAATAATTACACTTTCAGACTTTTCAAATTCTGGTCCACAATTCTATTCTAAAAAACTTTCTCAAATTCAAACCAACTTGCGTGCATTGTGGGAAACTGTATACATCAAAAACCTACTTTGGATATTTTACAATAATGCTGCAAACATAGAATTTTTCCTTCAAATAGTCTGATCCTCTGAAATTTAGCAAAAAGAAATTTCCTCTCAGAGTTACTAAGATAGCTGTCACATTACTATTTACTTCGGTTGGCCTCTTTTTCTCTCACTATATTTTTCCGACGCAAGAGTTCCCAAGTTCATATGATATAAGAAAAATTAGAATCCAGAGAACAAATCTAGTCCTTGTCCTTCCCCGCACATACTCCCTTGCAAACTCTTACGGACACTCTTCACTCTCTTACTTTTTCCAACATAGAATTTTCCAAGTTCATATGATATAGCAAAAGTTAGGATCTAAGGAGCAAACTTAGTCCTTATGCTTTTCCGCACATATCCCTTGAAAATTACTACGGACACTCGTTGGGCCATAATTCATCTTTATTTTCTTTTTTTTTCTTTTCTTTCCTGTTACTGTGCAATGTTTAGGTCCCTTAAGCTTTCTAATTAACCCATGTAGTGAGCGTTAGGCCAATGACTCCCAAACCAGATGGCTTTAGGGCACTATATATGGAAATATCCCTCCGGGCTTACTAGCTCAAGTTAAAAAGGCTACGAACCCAAACTAATCATAAATTACTCACTATATGCTCTCTTTTATTTTCACTCTTTTTTCTTCTTTTTCTTTAACCAAAGTAAACACTAGGTGGCAATTCTCAGTTCACTCCAATTAATTCATCGTGGTTCTAATATATACAATTTACCAAAAGTGAACCAGGAAACAAAAATATTCTACAAACTAAATTTCAAGTTCACATTGTATTCTCCAAAAAAATTCCAAAAACAAACAGCATCAAAGCTTCATATCCAAAATTTCAAAAAATGTATACGTGTGTGTATGTGAAGAGCAAGTTTTCATAATCTTCTGATAGGTTTTCTCCTTTAGAAAGTGCAAACTTTCTTTTTACTTCTTTCCAAAAGTATCTAAATTCTGAATTTCTATATATCTTCAAATCGCTTCAATTCTTTTAAAAATTTTCTTTTCCAAAATGAAAAATAAATACCAATGAAAAAGAAATAAAGGTCCTAATTTTTAAAACAAAACTAACTAAAATGATAAAAGTGATAGAAAAATAAAAAAAATTTTGTCTAAAATTGGACAAGCATGCTTGTTCTCACCCCCCCAACCTAAGATGAACATCGTCCTCGATGTTTATGCATGCAACGCAGAACTGTAAAAGTAACATGAGGAAATATAAATGTAAATGAGAGTAAAGAGAAAAAGTCACCTGAAGATGTGTTCGAGCTGCTTCCTGTCCAAAGTTAGACAAAACAGAAAAACAAGAACAAAAAGACAAGAAGATACTCTAAAATGAAATATCTACTCTAAAAAGAAAAGAAACAAAAACCTATACTACTGGATTCGAAATCATGAGTCCACCCAGATCCCAAATGAAATTTTGCTAACCAATCCATTCCAAGGATAACATCAAAATCTAACATCGATAGCAAAATCAAGTCAATGGGGAGTTGACGACCCTTAATTCATACATAGAATTAAGGGTAGCATAGACTACATTCTACTCTTTTGCTGACAAGGGTGGACACCACCAACACATACGGTAGTAGCTTAGGTTGTGTCCATAACTTCGTAGCAAAATAAGGTGTTACATATGAACACGCAGACCCCGAATCAAACAATGCTTGTGCTTCTTCATTATCAATTGAAAGAATACCTTCTACCATAGTAGCATCCTCTGCACTCTCATGAGTAACAACAAAAGCACGAGCATTCTGATGATTTTGCTTTAGGCCTTGACGTGACTGCTGTTGTTTACCTTGAGAAGTGGGTGTAAAGGGTCACGTTTGCTAGTTGGGCTTGTACTTGCGACATTGAGTCATCTGATGCTCCATTGAACAACAAATCAAACAAGCTCCTGTACTTCTCCAATATGCCTCTGTTCGATGTGACTTGCCACAAAGGCCACACTTCACAATTGCTTTACTTAGATTATCTTGACCACCCTTTATCTTCTTTTATACTTGCCCCTTTGCACCAAGGGATATGTTTCTTTTGGGGTCCATATTTCTTTTCTCACAAGCATTAGCCTTCACAGAGTAAGCTCTGTTTATCGCATCATCAAATGTAGCTGGCCTCTTAAAAATTGTAACATAATCCTTATACATGGGATTTTGGTCAATGATAAATAGGTTAACCTTTTTCTCCTCCGTATTAATCATATCTTCTGCATATTATGACAACTGAGTAAAGGTATGTACATAATTTGCCACCGACATCTGATGTTGCTGTAGTGCCAAAAACTTCACCTCTTTTTTCCTCTAAACATGAGCTGGAATAAACTTCCTTCTAAACTATTTCTTGAAAATCTCCCACACTGTAGCACCAGGCATATCCTTATATGAGTTTCTCACACTCTTCCACCAAGTTTTGCCACACTGAGAAACATAGAAGCAGTGAGTAGGACATTCTGCATGTTGGTCCAAACAACCATGTCAAATATATCATTAGTATAATCTAACCATTCATCTGCTTGTAGAGCATCTTCCTTACCATGAAATTTCATTGCATCTCTCTTCCTAAACTTCTCATATAGAGCATTAGGGTAATTTTCTTTAGGTTGAAATACCACTTGTTGCTCTACATGTGGTTGGACTGACGGTTGATTCTGTCGTTTTGCTATAGAAGCCATTTGTGCTTGTAACGACTGCATAACTTGCATCTGTGCTTACATGGCTCGAGACTGCACTTGAATTGCGTGCATTACTATCATAAAACGGTCTTTTGTATTAGGAGGTGGTTGTTGAGGGGCAAATCCACTAGTCTCTGGGAGTGGATTCATGTTAACCTTGTCGTTGTTATTTGTACCTGATCTAAATGCCATTTCCTGTAACAAAGAAAATCATCTTAATTTAGAAATACCCATCTATCAACATATTCAAACTATAGAGTCAAATGGTTGATATACGCTTAATTCTATCATATCCTCACCACGTTCCTGCATGCCTAAGAAGTTTGAAATGATCGTTTCATGCTCTGATACTATACATACGTATGTCACAACCTGAGCCCAAGAATCCAAGTATTAGGTTTTGAACCTAAAATCATGACACAAGTACTCCAGTGTAATACACACCTGGACCAAAGTCTAAGCGGAATTACATAAGGGAGAGTCACATTCCTTGCACATGTGAAATCCTATTAATGGACATCTATCCAAGCATTCAATACGCAGAAGCTGTCGATATCAATCATGAAACAAGTTATCATAACACCAAACTAAAATACATTTATATGTACAAGAATTGGAATGAAACCTACCTTTACAAAAAGGAAGAAAGTTTCTAAACAAGGAGGAGTTACACCATTTCAAAATTGTAACACTCCAACCCTAATTGATTATGTTATTAGTGAATTTCCATAGAATTAGCCTAGTTAATGATGTTTTATCGTAATGAGTCATGTTTAGGGTCATGGATAGGTAGTTAGGTTAAGTTTAACATGGATTAGGTAGATATGAGCCATTTTTCGTAATTTTAGACTTTGTAAGATTACAACATTCATGCACCATATTAGCGTCATCACTTGTGTCCCGTTTTGTTAACTTTCGTAATTGACTTAAACGCAAATGAAGTCATTTGAATTAGTTGGTCACTCACTTGACTTAAACTGAAATTATCCCAAGGAATGTGGACTTTCTTATAACTCCAAAAAAATTATGTCATATAAAAGGCTTAACTATGTCATATAAAAGGCTTAACTACCCATTCGACTTTCTCTTCTTGTATGCACTCCTCTCCAACGTCTTTTTCTTCTTCTTATATCTCTTCACCACCTTTTTTCTCAAATCAAGGGGATAGAAAATTTGTATGTGTGACCTAAGGTTCTTACTTTCCATTCCATCATCTTTAAGCTCTCCTCTTGTCTTTGAAGTGAAAGACTTAAGCACCTTCTCTTTCTAATCCATCTTCAAGGTAAGAGCTGTTTCCCATTACAGCTCTCTTGAGTCTAGAGGACTCTCATTTCAATACATGCACTCATCTCCTCCCTTATTTCTTGCATGCATGGCATTTAGGTCCAAGAATACCCAAAGTGAGCCAAATGAAGCATTAATAGTTTGAAAAGCTTAATTTAAAGCAAGTAGAAGTAAATTTTGGTTGAATGCATGTTGTTATATCATGATTTTTATGATTCTTACAAATCTCTCAATTTTCATGTGTTTTACAGCCTTTTATTTGTACTTCTATTTCATTGTTTGAATCTGCAAGTAACTTACCAAGTTCTGAAACGCAATGAAATTGCTCCAGAAAATCTAAAGCCTATGGCTAAGCTGTAAGTCTTCTACAGCTCAATGTTTAAAGAGCGATAAATTTAAAATATGTTATATGGCCAAGCTACGGCTAAGCTATAGGATGTACTACGGCTAAGCCATAATCAAACTGAAGCCTAACTGTAATGTAATTTACGGCTTAAAATCTAGAGAACAAGAAAATGAAAAAACCTCCTACAGTTAAGGCATGGCTAAATCATAACATGAGCTACGACTAAGCCTTAACCCAGCTGTGGCTCAGCCGTAGGCTAAATACGGCCTAGCTGTAAGTCAAAAAACAGTTCAACCATGTGAATGGGGGAAATTCTGGGTAACTATGGCTCAGTCGTAGTGTATTTTACGGCTAAGCTGTAAGATGCCATAGCTAAGCCGTAAGTCACCCACGGTTAAGCCGTAAGACCATTAAAAATTTAGGATTAATGTAGGCATGGATATAAGACCTTATAGGCCCCTAGCTTTGGATCCCTATACCCCATTAACTGGCCCAAAAGAATAATTGAGCATCATTAAGAGTCTTGAGGGCTGTGACTCATTCATGTGGTGTCGTTCATTCGTTAAGGACCTCCCATGGGTGTTGGTTTAAGGGACTTCAATGTACATTCTCAATACAACGCAACACCAAAGAAAAACAACTATATATTGGATAACTTAAAACTACATCATCATGAATGGTTAGAAACAATAGACGATTAGATTAGAGATGGTTTATAAAGCTGCCTTGATTCTATTAAATCAACTTGCATAGCATATTGGGTTACTATTATTGGCTTCTTTTATTCAATTCCTAATTCTGACTTGCATAATCATGTACACGTTGATTCTATTTGAATTGTTTTGTTTTGAAAAACATTTAGTATTGATATTGTTTTGCATTGAATATGAATGAATTGTATGAATGAATTGAACGTATATTCAATGAATGAATTGTACACAGTATTCAAAAATTCAATTAAATAAATTGAATCGGTCTGACTCTACTCAGCCTTAGCCTAATGATACCCGGTGGGGTTAACTTGGGTGTAGTGTGCTTTCTTGGAGCTTCCGGATTCCATGTTTGAGAGTCCCATTTATACCTTAGCCTGGTCAATGGTGTTCTCAACGCATAGATACCTAGAAGGAGGATGTGAAAAATGTAGTACCCACATAATAAAATATTTCTATTGCTTGAATCTTGTAACATCCTCTATTCAAATGCACAGTATGCTTAGTATACTAAATTGACAATCTATCTATGATCACCTGTTAATGATTCGTGTAGATATAACGCATATTACCTTAATTTTGTTTATGCTTTGCCGAATAGTCTTATTCACTCATTGTCCAATTGTGTTAAAGACTCATGTCCCTCTTCCCATCCCTCGAAGGTCGATGAGACTTTGATGGAGATCTCCGAGGTCCCATCGGGATTAGACAAGTGGACAGCAGTTCATCTTTAACTGACCTACCCCGGAGTGTAGCTTGGACTAATGGAGGCCCTATTTTGGGTTGTAGTTGCATTAAGTTTCATTTTGTTATGTATGGGTCATAACTCCATGTATTTTGTGTACTGTATATATGTTCCATTTTTTTAGCATTTTTTCCCCTTTTTGTAAAGACACATTTCCTTTTCACTCTATTACATATAGATGTATTTTTAGTTGTTATGTGTCCTTTTGTTTCTATGAATGATACTGATTGCTTTCGTATATGAATGCTTAGACAAATGTCCACTAATAGTATATACAAGTGTGAAATTTCCTTGTGTGATTGCACTTAGACTTGGGTCTAGGTGTGTATACACGGGAGTACGTGTGTCACTATTTTAAGTTTAATCTTAATACCATAATTCTTGGGCTCGGGATGTGACAGAAATACAAGGGATCATGATTCATGCATATATATCAAAATAAAACTAATGCAAGTCATGAAACCCCAAATGCAATTGCATCCCCAAAACAAAAAAAGGCCTAAACTTGCTCTTTAAAGCTCTTCGAGGGTGGATCAATCAGAGATGATATGTAGTCCACTCATCTAAGCCGGAGGGGTTCTCGAGAGCCTTATTTGAATTCTTCACAATCTTCTCAAGATTAGAATTGGAATCTGGGCCCGTAACACCATAAACAACTAGTGAATAAGACTATTCAACAAAGTATAAGTATAGTTAAGGTAATACACATTGTATCTAAAAGAATAATTAACATATAATTATAGAGGGCAATTTAGTTTACTAGATAGGTTATGCAATTGAATAATCGTGCTATGAGAATCAATTGACAAAAATACTTCAGTATTTGGTTACTACATTTGTCTTATCCTCCCCCTAGAGACCTTTATGTTGAGAATACCATCGATCAGGCTAGGGTACGAATGGGCCTTTTCATATATAGAGTACGAAAGCTCCAAAACACACTGTAGGGCCGTCGTTCGTTACTACACCAAAGTCAATCTCGCTGGGGCATCATAAGGCTAAAGCTGAGTAGAGCCAGACCAATTTAATTCATTTCATTGAACTTTGAGTAATGTGTGCAATTCATCCATTGAGAACAATACCAGATAGTATATATTGAATTCATTCATACAATTCGTTCATACTCAATTCTAGGTTAATGTCAATACAAAAACGTATATTAAGAAAGATTTCAGACAGAATCGATTTGTACATGATCATTTCAATTTAGGATTATTATTGGAATAAGAGAAGGTAATAACAGTAACACAATATGCTATACAATTCAAATTAATGGAATTAAGCTAGTTTTATTAACTAATTCTAATCTAGTCATCCATTGTTTCTAACTGTCCAGGATAATGTAGTTTTAAGTTATCTGATATACAGTTCTTTTTCTTTTAGTGTTACATTGTATCAGAATGTGTATCGAAGTCCCTTAAACTAATACCCATGGTGAGGCGCTTAACGAATGGATAACATCACATGAATGAGTCTCAACCTTCAAGACCCTTCATGGTGTTCAATTATTCCATTATGTCAGTTAATAGGGTAAATGGATCCAGAAGCTAATGCTCTACAAGGTCTTGCATAGTACCTACTTAACCTTAAGTCTCAATGACTTTACGGCTTAGCCGTGGGTGACTTATGGCTTAGCCTTGGGCATTATGTGGCTTAGCCATAAAATACACTATAGCTTAGCCGTGGTTCCCCAGAATTCCTCCTGTTTTCATGATTGAACCATCCTTTGTTCTATGACTTAGCTGTATTTGGCCTACAGCTAAGCCACGGCTTAGCTACAGCTTAGTTGTAGCAATTATACGGCTTAGCCATGGCTTATCCGTAGAAGAAAACTAAAAATATGGCTTTCTAGATTGTGAGCTATAACTTTCCTACGGCTTAGCCATAAGCTTCAAATTTCCTAAAGCAACGTAATATAGGTCCTCTTTTTTTCAGAAATTTTCCACTGCAATAGTCTCTACTCTATTCAGTCATTTTATCAGTCATTCTATCATATCAATTGGCCTGGTGTTTTGGTTTCCAATTCATCAGGAATACTACAATCACATTCATTTTAGTAGGAATTAGAGAAGTTTAGAATAATGAAGACATTAGGTTGAATGTATATAAAGATTTAGTAAAATTATAAGGATCATAATCTACCAACATGCATTATAACCAAAATTTGCTTTTACTTGCCTTAGATTATAATTTAAATTCACTATTGTTGTTTTGGATCAGTGGAGTAGTCAACCCAGTTCTGGAACCTACAGTGATATGCATGTTACATATGATGCAAAGAATGAGTGCATGTTGAAATCGAGAGTCTTCCAGTCTATAGCAACCTAAGAGAATTGAAATAGAAATCAATCTTACCTTAGAGATTGTTTTGAAAGAGAAGGTACCCAAGTTTTTCACTTCAAGGACTAAGGAGAGCTAAACAATGATGGAGATAAGCTGTGAGAACCTCAAATCATGCATGCAAACCTCTAGTCTTTGATTTGTTGAGAAATGGTGATGAAGAGATTGAAGGAAGAAGAACACTTGAGCAAAAAGCATACAAAAAGAAAGAAGTTTGAATGGTAACAGTAGGGTTATTATATATGGAATCCTTTTCTGAAGTTCATAAGAAAATCCATATTCTTTGAGGTAATCTCAGTTTAAGTCAAATTAGGGTCCAACTAATTCAAATGAAATTTTTTGCGTTCGAGTCAAGTACGGAAGTTAATGACTTAACAAGATACGTGTGACAGTGTCAATATGATGTATGAATGACGTGAAACCATGAAATCGAAAATCACAAAAAAGGATTTTCATCTACCTAGTTAAGGTTAAACTCGACCAACTACCTATCCATGACCTAAACATGATTCATTAAGACAAAACAATTGTAACTCTCCGACCCCAGCTAAGCTTGATTAGTAAGTAATTTATTGTGATTACGACCTAACTAATGAGGTTTTCTCTTAATTAGGTCTATTCACGTTTTGTGGAGTTCAGTTTAGGTCATGGAAAGGTAGTTGGGTTAGGTTTGACCTTACCTAAGTAGATGAAAGCCCTTTTTCATAATTTTAGAATACATGATTTCACGTCATACATGCATCATATTGACACCATCACATTTGTCTTGTTGAGCTTGTTGACTTTCGTACTTGATTCGAATACTTTAGACATCATTTGATTCTGTTGGACCTTCATTTGACTTATATTAAAAATTAAATAAACAAGAAGGACTTTCTTGTAAATTCAAAAAAATGGATATTATATAAGCTCACTCCAGCGACTCCAACGAGCTTATCTTCTTCTTTTCTTCATCATTTTCTCTCTTCTTCATTCCTGGTTCTCTCATCATCGAGAAAGGGATATTGATTGGTGCCTCATCGTCTTCTTCCTCGGTTTCTTTTTCCTTGTGTTGAACTAGGTATGATGTTGTTTGGCTTACAACTCTCTCGACTCGTAATTCACTCCATGCACTCAATCTTTCCTTTATTCTTGCATGCATGGCTATATAGGTCTAAGTTGAGCCCAGGTTGAGCTAGAGAACGGATTTATACCTTAAAAGCTTACTTGGAGGCAAGTATAAGCAAATTATGGATGAATACATAAATGATAATTGTATGATTCTTATAATCTTTTAGGTTTCACGTGTTTCGCAACCCTTTTATACACTTTCATATGTTCTTTTCTCAATATGAATGGAACTTTCCCAGTTTTGAACTGTAAATAGATTTCTGGACTTTTAGAATTCCCGACTCTTACGGCTAAGCCGTAGGTTTCCACGGCTCGAACTCCAGAGAGTAGTTTAATTGGAATTTACACTACGGTCAGGCTACGGCTAAGCCGTAGAATATTCTACGGCTGAGCCGTAGGCTTGCCGTGACCTAGCCGTAAGTCAAGTTACGGCTTGATGTCCCGATCCTGAGAGTAGTAAAAAGGGGGGTAATTCTTTTATAGTCCAGCCACGGCGAAGCCGTATGGGGTCTTACGACTAAGCCATATCCAACTCGTGGCTCAACCGTAGACTAACCATGGTACAGCCGTACGTCAATCCACGGTTCACCCGTATTTGCGAGGGAATCTGGGTAACTACGACTGAGCCGTAGTACATAATACGACTACGCCATAAGATGCATATGGCTAAGCCGTAAGTCACCCACGGCTAAGCCGTAAGTGCACTAAAAACTAGGATTAATAGGTATTGTTGTAAGACCTTGTGGCGCCTTAGCTTTTGGAATCCTTGTACACCATTAACTGGCCCAAAGGAATAATTGAAAGATCATGAAAAGTCTTGAGGGTTAAGACTTATTTATTTGACGTTGTCCATTTTTTAAGCACCTCCCCATGGGTGTTGGTTTAAGGGACTTCGATACAGTTTCCGACATAATGTAACACCAAAGAAAGACAACTGTGTATCAGATAATTTAAAACTACGTCATCATGCATGGTTAGAAACAATGGATGACTAGACTAGGGTTGGTTGTTAAAACTGCCTTGATTCTATTAAATTGAACTACATGGCATATTGGATGAGGGTTCTTGTCCTCCACTCTTATGAATGGAATTGAATGACATTGTACGTCTTGGCTTCCATCTTATATGCATTAAATCCACTTGAGTATGTATATATTGCAAGCTTGAATTGAATGTATATGGTTTGGTATTGCATGTTTTACTCAAGTTCAAGTACAAGATTGAATTGAAATGGTCTGGCGCTACTCAGCCTCAGCCTTATGATACTTAACGGAGTTGACTTTGGTGTAGCTTGCTTGTTGCCACTGCAATGTGCTCTTGTCTTGGTGCTTCTGAACCCCAGGAAACCGGAGACCCATTCATACCCTGGCCCAGATGATTGTGTTCTCAATGCATAGATCCCTAGAGGGAGGATATGGCAAATGTAGTAGCCAACTAAGTATGTATTACATTTATTAATCCTTATAGCATGCTTATTTCAAATGCACGACCTGCCCAGTTTACCAACTCAGAACTCTATTAGTCATATGTTCTTATTTCTTTTTGAGGCAATGCGTTTTGTGCATCCCACCTAGGGGTGGCAAAAGCAAAGCCTTATGGATTCCTTGACTCAAACGGACTTAATTTAAATGCATGTATGCTTCGCATACTATTTTAACTTCTATTGAATATATATCATTAATTCTTTTAGATACAATGCGTGTTACCTTAATTTTGCTTATGCTTTGCTGAATAGTCTTATTCATGAGTTGTTTAATGGTGTTATAGATTCAGGTCCTAAACCCGGTCTGGTACAGACCCAGGTATCGTAGAAGGAGACCACAATGGTTCCTTCAGGTGGTAACTGTGGATAGCAGAAGTTTGTTGATTGCTTCGTATGGTGAGAGTGACTCACTTGTAGTTAAGAATTGTGCATATTGGGATTTTGGGTCTTTTAGCATTTGCATAATTGCATCCATGTAGACTGCATTATAAGAACTCGATCTTATTATGTTTGTATCTTCTTGTATTCCCTCCATAATATATTACTCTTGATCCCCTTGCATGCGTGAGCACAACATGTTTGGGTTGTACAGGACATGTGTATAATTAATCTACTAATCTTGTTCCTAAATATTAATCTTTAGACTGTTCCATGGTTGTAATGGGCTTGCTGAATTGTTATGTGGAAATTGAAGAAAAATTATAGGCGGTATTAAGAGGCTTCCGTGTATTGAATGCTTGAATAGATGATCCGTTCAGCACTTCACACATGTGTAAGCATGTGAATATCCCTTGTATAATTCCATTCAAACTCCGGTCTGAGTGTGAATTGCATGGGAGTACGTGTGTCACGGATTGGGGTAACCCTAATCCCTAATTTCTTAGGCTCGGGTCGTAACAACAATTAAATCCATCCTAATGATATGCTAAACATCATTATTTGAGCTAATCTCATGGTAATTAGCCAAAATCTTATTTAATTAGGCGCTAAGCATGCTTAATTGGAATTGGAGTGTTACAGTCTTTCATCTCGGTAAAAGCCTCTTGACATGCCTTGCTCTACTCAAATTCATAGAAGTTTACATAATGGTCTAGATATAGAACTAAAGTCCTTTATAATCCTTCTATAGAATCCAGCATTCCCTAAGAAAGATCTCACATCCCTTATGGTTTTTGGGATGGGCAAGTTGGCAGTTAGATCTATTTTGGCCTTGTCCACTTTTAATCCTGTAAATGATACAATGTGCCTAAGGGCAATGCCCTATCAAACTATGAAGTGACATCTCTCCTAATTCAAAACTAGGTTATTTTCTTCACACCGAGAGAGGACTTTGTCTATATTGCTCAAACAATTCTCAAATGAATCTCCAAAAACGTTGAAATCGTCCATGAATACCTCGAGAAAGTGCTCTACCATATCATTAAAGATACTCAACATACATCTTTGAAAGGTTGCAGGAGCATTGTAGAGCCCAAAAGGCATCCTTCGATAAACAAAGGTACCAAAGGGGCATGTGAAAGTTGTTTTCTCTTAGTCTTCTGATGCTATTTCTATTTGATTGTATCCGGAGTATCCAGCTAAGAAACAATAATATTAGTGACCAGCGACCCTTTCTAAAATTTGTCCAAGAAAGGCAAAGGGAAGTGATCCTTTCGTGTGATAGCATTAAGTTTCTTGTTGTTGACCCATAAAAAATTGCAAATAATGCAGCAAAGACACTACAAGCTTTGGATTATAAAGTTCCAAAGTTTTCAAAGCATTTGGACCTCATCTCAGTTCAAGTCAAGCTTCGGAGGCTGTTTGCTAGCTTCTTGGGAATCACTATGGGACGTGGCACTTCCACATGTCGAAGCAATCTCCTATTCAACAAAATGCTTTCAAGTACATTTAAAGACTATCCTTCAAGGATTCAGAGCATTTAGACATCATTCGGATCCAAACTCGGCCTAGATGGTTATATACCGTGCTTTCTGGGTCTCAATACAAAACGACACTATGCAAAGATCAAACCATCTGAAACTCTAAAAAAAAGCTCAAATTATGCCCAGAGAGGCCTTACAAAGTTTTAAGATAAATAGACATCATTTGGCCGAAAAGCTACAAGCATGTCAACTTGGGGTCGGTTCCCCCCAAGCCATAGGGTCACTAACCAAAGTCCTACTTCCCGATGTCCAAAATTGATGAAATTTGGGCAAATACTCCAAGATGTTCTTGACGTTAGTCCCTCCAAGTTTCAAACCAAACCAAGGTCATTTGGTCCTCAAACAGCTGAAACAAGGGCCCACTTTCATGAAAAGTCAACTGAAGAGTTAACCAATTTCAGAGGGTCAAAACTGGTTAAAACTTTAATGACACATTCAAAATAATTTCCATAAGAAACCCTCCAAGTTTCGTGGCGATCGGACATCGTTCGGGCCCTAAACTGGCGAAAACGGGTTACATATACAAAAGTCTGAAAACGGGCCTTGTCCGTGACCGCGGCCCAATCAATGAAGGAGTTGACCAATTTTAGGTGGTCAAAATGATCTGAAACTTCTATGACATACTCAAAATAGTGTCAAGAAGAATCCTTCAAAGTTTCGTCAAGACTGGACTTCGTTCGGACCCCAAACAGGTGAAAATGAGTCACAAATGCAAAAGTCCAAAAATGGGCCTTGGAAGTGACCGTGGCCTGTTCATTAAGGGAGTTGACCAACTTCAGATGATCAAAATGAGTTGAAACATTTATGACACACTCAAAATAGTTTCAAGAGGTATCTGTCAAAGTTTCATGAAGATTGGACTTCGTTCAGGCCCCAAACAGGCGAAAACAAGTTATATATGCAAAAGTCCAAAACTGGGCCTTGTCCGTGACTGTAACCTGTTCATCAAAGGAGTTGACCAATTTCAGATAGTTAAAATGAGCTGAAACATTTATGATATGCTCAAAATAGTGTCAAGAAGCATCCCTCCAAGTTTTGTAGCAACTGGACTTCGTTTGGGCCCCAAAAAAGTGAAAACGGGTCGCGACTGCAAAAACCCGAAATTGGGCCTTGTCCGTGACCGCCGCTACGGTCACGGACCCCCAAAGGACACTTCCTGTGGTTTTGGGAGGTTTTTCTCCACTCCCTTTTGAAATCCAACTTCCCACAACCCCCCTCAACTCTCAGGAACTGCCAAAAACCACCTGGGGCCTCTATAAAAAGGATAGTGTTTGAAGGAAGAAGAGACAGACAGAGAGAGGGAGAAAACTTTAAGAAGAAAAGCATTCAAAAAGCATCCAAAGGAAGAGATACAGCAGCATTTCACGACCCTTCCCTCCCCTTTTCTCAGTTACCAAGATGAGCAAGAAAATTCAGAGAAGGAGGAGAAGGGAGGAGTGACTAAAGAACAAACTATGTTCATGCAATAACGACTATTCGAAGGATGACGTTGTCATCTTTGTTTTTCTCATTCGGGGGGGTTTCTTGGCTATCACGAAGGTTGTGAACAAGCCCCTTTGGGCCTCATTTTGTTTCTTGAAAGTCATAGGTTCAGAATGACACAACTTTGGCTTCCTGCGATACTCTCTTTGGACTTGAACAAAAGACAATCCGTAAACATGAATAATGAATTACAAAGTTTTCAATCGATTCCATAGTCGAATTTGATCTTCTCAATTGTTATTCAACACCCAAAGATATCATAAAAGGGAGTTTCAACACTTGAAAAAAGTTTGGAAGAAGAATCAGCATGAACAGCGCGAAAACGGAGGCACAACAGTGACTTCAAAGTCACTGTCTGTCAGTGACCGTGACTCACGGTCACTGACAGGTGCCAGTGACCCACGGTCACTGGCCTGGGGCAGTGACCGTGGGTCACGGTCACCCCCATTTTTTTCATTCTTTTTTGCATTTTCTTGCACTTTGTGTACATTTTCTTATATTTTCCAAATTGAGATCACATCTAAGACTTGAGGGAGGGGTTGTAAACTTTGCAAATTCATGTAAACAACCTGCATCCCTGCGGTCAGGGCATTAGAACCCATGTAAACAAAGGGAAATTAATAATGAACTGTAATTAATTCCCATTCTTCTTAACGCTTGAAGTGTGTGAATGTCGGACATTGAATCCATTACACATTTCCACGCCATTTTTAAGTGGGATCAGAAGATTGGCGCCGTCCGTGGGAAATTTCTTGCCCAAATTTGTGATTAAATTTGGTTTAAAAACGCATGAAAAGTGCTGAAAATTGCAGAAAAGTGCTGCTGTTATACTAAAAACTGCTGCTGTTGTGCTGAAAATTACTGTTGTTCTGCTAAAAAGTGCTGTGACCGCGGGAATCAACGGAAAATGGGCAGTGACCGTGGGTCACGGTCACTGACCTGTTTTATTACTAAAAATGACTTGTTTGGCCTTTGAAGACACCCATGCAAGACTTTGATGTCTACGATGGGTTTGGAAACATTAATGAAGAAATTTTGCACCTTGAAGTGCATTCTTTTATCATTCAAATGAAGGCATTAGGCACCTCGAAGTACATACTTTTGCCATTTAATTGGAAGATTTAGTTGAGGGAATTTGCACCTTGATGTGCATGGACCAAATCACACCCTTTCATGCTTTAGAAAAGTGATGATTCAGTCCATGGGGCTTTGACCCAAATAAATGTTTTGTTAAATCAGTGATAAGACCAACGACATTGCAGTTATGCACTGTCCGGCGTCATGCACTGATGGATCCTGTTTGATCATTGTGGTAGTGGTGCAGGCTCGATCCTGTAGGCCCTATCCCTTTGATTAGATCCAACCCTCTCTTGCTTATAAGACTGACACAGATGGCCCTAACATGTTGCCAAAATTGTGGTATCCAGGTCTAGTCAACTTAGCATGCTTTTAAGCATGACTATATGGTCCTGACATGCTACCAAAATTTTGACAGTTAGGACAATCAGCATAGCACAATGAGATGGGATTTATGCCTATACCTAACCATTCCTATTCGAAACCATGTTGGTTTAGATGGCATCTATAAACCATTTCGGCTAGCCCAAGAGGCAGCCATGTTGGTTATACCACTAATATAGTCCATTGGGCTTCTTTTTGTAGAGATATCATAGGTTCCCTAATCATCACCTTTGATGAGGCTAAGGAGAGGCTCTTTGAAATCTCCATGACCCAAAACAAACTAACTGCAAGAGCACCAAAAAAGGTTCAAAATGGACTCTACTGCCCCTACGTCAAAAGTTTCAGTCTTCCAAGGACTCTCTACTTCAATGGGCTCCATGACTTTGGCTGATCCAAATAGGTCATTAGTGACCCTTAAATCCATCAAGAAGGCTAAGATTCCCAAATCCTGTGTTTTCAAAAGTGCCCAGAATCCGTTTGGAGTTTTCAACAGGGTTCAGGAGGAACCAAATCACAAGTTAAAGTCAGAAGGCAGCAAGCTTCATATCACCAAAGCTCGTCTGGGGGCAAGGCAGGTTCGGTTCATGGATCATAAGTCAGTGACACTTGGCAAGTCACATTCAGTGACTGCTCAATGCTTAAAGTCATCACCTACTCAGCCCAAACAGCAGGTCGTTACCAACCAAACATCAAAGGACCTCCGGCAGTTCCCGACTCGTAAAAAGGCCCAGAAGGGTGCATCCATCCCAAGATATAACACGTGGTCACCTCAGCCACACACTCCAAAATCCAATAAGGCTAAGAACAAACGCTTGGCCACACTTGAAGAGAATATCTTTTACCTTCTGACTCAAAAAGAGGGACGGAGGTTTGGCAGAAGGCGTCTACCCTCCATCATTGTGGCACCATCCCTGCCATCTTCACCCCAAGGCTTATCACATGGCGCTAAAGATAAAAAACAAGCTGAGCGACTGGTCATCAATAATTCAACTGATCTCACTCATTTCAAGAATTCACTCCAACAGAAGAAGCGGCAAAAGAAAAAGAACAAGAGGTGTGCTACTGACATCCTTCCACTTTCCACTGCCGACTCCATGGATTGGGAACGAGTTGCCAACACTTCCAGGCCACTGGTTGCCATGTTTAAAGATCAAGCCTTGGCAGTTCGAATGGCTAACCAAATCAAGAAGAAAGCTTTAAGGTTCAATTCGAAGAATTACTTAGAGTATGACTCGGACTCAATCACAGGGGTTTGATTCAGACTCCCATTCAAGTAGTACTTTTGAAGGACATGTCGAAACTGATTTTGATGATGATCCTATCACTATGTTGAATGCAAAAGATAGTCAATGCACTCCTCGGGCATTAACATCATCTTATCCCCATCAGTACACTATGTTTATGGCTGAGGGGAGTGGAACTAGCAAGGATGAAAATGGCGATGCTAGTGGAAGTAAAGATACTGACGAAAAAGATGCTCGTAAAAATGAAGATGACAATGTCAGTGATGTTGTTAAACAACAAGGAGCTATGATTGAACACTTAACTACCCAATTGAAAATCTTAACAGATAAGCTCAATAATCCGATTGAAGCTCAAATAAATCCTCTTTTTTCCAACAGAAAAGAACAGGCAATGATCATGAAGGATGCCACTAAAATTGACCTTCTCACGGCTCAATTTAAGTCCTTAACAAACAAGGTGATAGCTACAGGTTTTACTGGTGATGATCATTCATCAATCCTTGGTCATCATGCAAATCCTGAAAAACATGTAACCTTTAAAGAAGTTGAAGAGATACTGACAAAATCAAAAGTGGAGACCGGGATAAAAGGAAAGGTATTACATTTAAGTATCCTCCGGAATTTGATTTGGTTCCATTTCCACCAGATTATAAACTTCCAACTTTCCAACCACACCTTGGGAAGGGGTCAGCATATTAGCATATTGTGCATTTCAAATCACTCCTAGAAAGCCTGCCAGAGTTAGATGCACTAAAAATAAGACTATTCGTCGGCACATTGAAAGGAGTTGCCTTCGATTGGTACAAGTAGTTACCAGAACTCTCCTTTATGACATGGCCGATCACAGAAGAGTAGTTGTTACTTCATTTTCAGGAGGGGGATTAGACAGTCACCTTTGCTATGCTCAACAGCACAAGGCAGGGATATAACGAAAATGCACAGGCCTTTATCAATAGATGGAGAGCATTATCCTATAAATGCTTGGAACAACCATCTCAAAAGGCAACGATCGAAATGTGCAAAACCAATTTGCGACTAGAAATCAAGGTTATCATACTTATTCATAAAACTAAGTCTTTGGCCTGATTGGTTAAAGTTACCACTGATGCAGAATTGACTCTCAAAGAGATCAATCAAAATCAAAGTTAAATTGAAGATGTCTTCTCTGAGAACTCTTAAATAACTCAAGGGATTACAGGGCAAACTTGCCTACATTTGCTGGTTCATCTCAAACTTATCAGAGAAGCGTAAAGCATTATCTAGACTCATGAAGAAAGGAATTGCATTTGTGTGGGATAAAGCTTGTGAAAATATCAAATGGTATCTCATAAACCCAATGATCTTTTCAGCCTCAATTTCTGGCAAACCTCTCATCCTCTACATTCAAGCTCTTGATCACTCTCTGGGGGCATTGCCAGCTCAAAAGAAAAACGAGGAAACTACACCACTATATTATTTCCAATGAAATGTATTTGGTTTCCAACACCAATCCACTGAAGGCATTTGTGACAAAGGCTGGTGCATTGGGTGATCGTCTATCCAAATTTCACCACATTCTAAAGCATCAAAATGTCAAAACAGATATAGTCCTCTACTTCTTGAAGACTCACATCATTTGTTGTTCTGGGATACCTAAACGTCTACATCACGATAATGGTCTTTAGTTCAACAAAGATAAATACTACAGATTCTGTGACAAATGCGGAATCTAATGCTGTCCCTCCACGGCATATAACACTGCAACTAATGGACTTGCTGAAGCTTTCAACAAGACTATTTGCAAAATTTTGAAGAACATGGTATCTGACAACAAAAGCGTTGGAGTACTAAACTTCCTAAAGCATCGTGGGCATACAGAACTACTGTTCGTGGTCCGACTAAATCAACACCATATTCCTTGGTTTATGGCTATGAAGCTGTGATACCCTTATGAATTCAACTTCCTTTTCTTCGGGTAGCTATGATGAACAAATACATTGGAGAAAAGACTACCAAACTCAGACCTCAAGAGTTGGAATACCCTGATGAAAAGCGGCTTGCTGCTTGACAAAGCATCAAGCTCCATCAAGCTCATATGGCCGGATCTTTCGACAAGCAGGTCAAAATACAGAGCTTACAAGAAAGAAGACTTAGTCCTTGTAGTCAAAAGGCAGATGTTCTCCACACACATGTCAAAAGGCAAATTTGAAGTCAAATGGGAAGGACCTTTTATTGTCAACAAGGTTTACTCCAATGGTGCACACACACTCCTCACATTCGAAGGAGATAGATGCATGATGTTTATCAATGGAAAACTTCTCAAGAAATACTATACTTGAATGTCATTGGTACACCCAAACCATGTACAATGTACCCAAACCATATACAATTTACATTCTCACTCCTAACCAAAATCAAAATCCTCTGGTTTCGAGCCTCACAACCTATGACTCCTGACAAAAATCAAAATCCTCTGATTTTTTAGCCTCACAACCTATGACTCGTAACCAAAATCCCTTAGATTTGTATAAAATGACTGTAAGGATCAAGTCCTTTGACCCCTCTAGTCAAACCTTTGTCACTTGGATAATGTCCTTACAAGACCCCTTGTAACATCCTGCTATATAGATTAAGTCTTTTTGCAAACCCTGTATAGCAAAACTCAACTATGTGGAATAAGTTTTTTTGCAGACCCCATATAGCTAATCCTTAGTTGTATAGAACAAGTCTTTCTGCAGACCCTATATGACTACCTTCGGTTATATAGAACAAGTCTTTTTGCAGACCCTATATAACCAAAATCTAAACAATAACCAAAACCAAATCTTTGTCCTAAGGAATAAGTCAAGGATCCCGGGGAAAGCCTCATACATGGGCACCGGATAACATCCACTTTGTTTGACCCCTTTCGATGCCTAAAGGATCAAGTCATGGACCCTGGAGAAAGCCTCACACATGAGCACCAGATAACGTCCACCTATATGACTCCCTTATGTTTGATTTGTGGATCCAAAAGATCGCAAATCACACTCTCATACAAGTCTGAGAAAACCAAACCAAACAAACCATCCACATAAACCACATCAAACATCCACAAAAAATTAAACCAAACAACCATACCAATGACAAAATGGAGGGAAAGAAAGTTTTTCCATTGATATTCATTTGAAGTTTAAGTACAAAGAATGAAGTCAATGTATACATGGCCACCCAGGCTAATCAAGATAAAAGAGTCATACAAGAAGCTGCGGCAATAAAATCTAGTCCAAGAACTTCTCAAGTCACCTCCCTTAGGACGTGCTCTTTATAGCTTGGATAAGCTAGGATAACAGCATCAACGTTAATTTCATTTAGTTTAATACTCATTTCACTTTCAAGGAATTAAACGAAGTCATTCAAGGTTGTCTGCTTCGCCTTTACTTTGGTGAGAGTGCACTCTTTGTAGGCCTGGTTTTTTGAACTAGACTTTTCTAAGCCATCTACGGTGCCTCGAAGCTTTAGAACATCATCTTTCAAGGATGAAAGCTGTTGCTACAATGTGATAATCTATGGTTGCAATGTTCCTCACAGCCAAAGTTTTGGTTCTATCTCAAGACACAACATGGTGAACCCACTTTGGGGCATTTTGCCCCAAACAAAAGTATGTGTTTTCTTGAAAGCCAACCTAATCCAAATTTTAAGTTCATCTTTGGGCGAACCAAATCTTGAGCCAAATTTATCATTTCAAATTGCTTTGGATCAAGATCTACAACAGCCAAAAGCCAATCTCTTTCAAAATTGCATCTCATTTTGAATCATGCCAAGCCAAGTTAAAACCCAAACTTTGATTTTTGAAAATGAACAAAAAATCCATGAAAATCCAAACCCAAATCCATTTTAAACTAAAACCTTTGATTTTCTTAAAACCTCAGTGATTCTTTTTTGTAGGTGTTCCCCACATCCCCACAGAGATGCCACTCTGGATATTTGTGAAAAATAGGTGAAAAGAAAATCAAATTCGTTTCTAAAATCCAAAAAAAATTCATAAACTTCTGAATTTTCTAAATACCTAAGGGTTTCCTTTGTGGGTGTTCCCCACAATCCCTATGGAGATGCTACTTTTGATATCCGTGAAAATAGGGCAAAGAAATTCAAAATTCTTATGTTTTTTTTTAAAATTCCATCATCAAACTCTTCATGGTTTTTATCAAAATTTTCAAATCCCAAGTTTAGGTCTACAACCTACCTTGACAAACTGTCTTTTCATCAGGTCATTCATCATTCCCACAGATTGGCTATTTCGAGGCACAATGATTATTACACTATAATCATTGCACCTCGAGGGGGCACTTGTTGACCTATAAAAAATTGCAAATAATGCAGAAAATAAACTATAAGCTTTGGATTATAAAGCTCCAAAGTTTTCAAAGCATTTGGACCTCATCTCAGTTCAAGTCAAGCTTCGGAGGCTGTTTGCTAGCTTCTTGGGAATCACTGTGGGACGTGGCACTTCCACATGTCGAAGCAATCTCCTATTCAACAAAATGCTTTCAAGTACATTTGAAGACTATCCTTCAAGGATTTATAGCATTTAGACATCATTCGGATCCAAACTTGGCCTAAATAGTTATATACTGTGTTTTCTGGGTCTCAATACAAAACGACACTTTGCAAAGATCAAACCAGCTGAAACTCTCAAAAAAGCTCAAATTATGCCCAGGAGAGGCCTTACAAAGTTTTAAGATAAATAGACATCATTTGGCCGAAAAGCTACAAGCATGTCAACTTGGGGTTAGTTCCCCCCAAGCCATGGGCTTACTGACCAAAGTCCTACCTCCCGATGTCCAAAATTGATGAAATTTGGGCAAATACTCCAAGATGTTACTGACATCAGTCCCTCCAAGTTTCAAACCAAACCAAGGTCAATTGGACCTTAAACAGCTGAAAAAGGGCCCACTTTCATGAAAAGTCAACTGGAGAGTTAACCAATTTCAGAAGGTCAAAACAGGTTAAAACTTTTATGACACTCAAAATAATGTCAATAAGGAACCCTCCAAGTTTCATGGCGATCGGACATCGTTCGGGCCCTAAACTGGGGAAAACGGGTCACATATACAAAAGTTCGAAAACCGGCCTTGTCCGTGACCGCGGCCCAACCAATGAAGGAGTTGACCAATTTCAAGCAATCAAAATGATCTTAAACTTCTATGAGACACTCAAAATAGTGTCAAGAAGAATCCTTCAAAGTTTCGTCAAGACTAGACTTCGTTCGGACCCCAAGCAAGTGAAAATGGGTCACAAATGTAAAAGTCCAAAAATGGGCCTTAGGAGTGACCGTGGCCTGTTCATCAAGGGAGTTGACCAACTTCAGATGATCAAAATGAGCTGAAATTTCTATGACATACTCAAAATAGTTTCAAGAGACATCCCTCCAAGTTTCATGAAGATTGGACTTCGTTCAGGCCCCAAACAGGTGAAAACGAGTCACATGCAAAAGTCCAAAACTGGGCCTTGTCCGTGACTGCGGCCTGTTCATCAAAGGTGTTGACCAACTTCAGATAGTCAAAATGAGTTAAAACATTTATGATATGCTTAAAATAGTGTCAAGAAGCATCCCTCCAAGTTTTGTAGCGATTAGACTTCGTTTGGGCCCCAAACATGTGAAAACGGGTCGCGACTGCAAAAACTCAAAATTGGGCCTTGTCCGTGACTGCGGTTGTAGTCACGGACCGCCAAAGGACACTTCCTATTGTTTTCGGCTGTTTTTCTCCACTCCCTTTCAAAATCCAACTTCCCACAACTCCCCTCAACTCCCAGGAACTGCCAAAAACCACCTGGGCCTCTATAAAAAGGATAGTGTTTAAAGGAAGAAGAGACAGACAGAGAGAGGGAGAAAACTTCAAGAAGAAAAGCATTCAAAAGGCATCCAAAGGAAGAGATACAACAGCATTTCACGACCCTTCCCTCCCCTTTTCTCAGTTACCAAGGTGAGCAAGAAAATTCAGAGAAGGAGGAGAAGGGAGGAGTGACTAAAGAACAAACTCTGTTCATGCAGCAACGACTATTCGAAGGATGACGTTGTCATCTTTGTTTTTCTCATTTGGGGGGGTTTTTTGGCCATCATGAAGTTTGTGAACAAGCCCCTTTGGGCCTCATTTTGTTCCTTGAAAGCCATAGGTTCAGAATGACACAACTTTGGCTTCCTGCGATACTCTCTTCAGACTTGAACAAAAGATAGTCCGTAAACATGAATGATGAATTACAAAGTTTTCAATCGATTCCATAGTTGAATTCGATCTTCTCAATGGTTAATCAACACCCCAAGATTTCATAAAAGGGAGCTTTAACACTTGAAAAAAGTTTGAGAGAAGAATAAGCACGAATAGCGTGAAAACGGAGGCACAACAGTGACTTCAAAGTCATTGTTTGTCAGTGACCGTGACTCACGGTCACTGACAGGTGCCAGTGGCCGTGGGTCACGGTCACCCCCATTTTTTTGTTCTTTTTTGCATTTTCTTGCACTTTGTGCACATTTTCTTGTATTTTTCAAATTGAGATCGCATCTAAGACTTGAGGGAGGTGTTGTAAACTTTGCAAATTCATGTAAACAACCTGCATCCCTGCGGTCAGGGCATCAGAACCCATGTAAACAAAGGGAAATTAATGATGAACTGTAATTAATTCCCATTTTTCTTAACGCTTAAAGTGCGTAAATGTCGGACATCAAATCCATTACACATTTCCATGCCATTTTTAAGCGCGATCACCTGTAGTCAATACAAACTCGCCAACTTGAGAGTACTCGGGTTGGAATGAGTTTGTTATTTGAGTTTCGGACAGCAGTGATATTGGCTTTCTTTGGTACGACTTGGGTAGGGCTGATCCATGGGCTATCCGAAATTGGATAAATGATAACCCCGTCTAGAAGTTTCAACACTTCAGCCCTAGCCATTTCCTACATGGTGGGGTCAAGCTAGCGTTGTATCTGTCCAGAGGGTTTGCATTTTCCTTTAGATAAAAATGATGAGTCCACACGAGGGGATTAATTCCTTTTATGTCAGCCATGTTCTAAGTAATTGCACGTTTATGTTGTTTGAGCATATGAAGTAATTGGACCTCTTGGTCCTTCTCAAGGCGCTCAAAAATAATGACTGGAAATGTGTCATCATCCCCCAAGGTAAGCATATTTAAGGTTTGGGGGCAAGGGTTTCAACTTAGGTTTGGGCGGCCTCACCTAGGAGGGAAGAGTCGGGGTACCGTACCAGTTGGTACGAGCTCTTCAAAAGAAGGTTTCCATGCAACACTTACCATTTCAACAGTGTCATCTTTCATATTCCTAGGGTCAGCAATGTCCTCATTTAATTCAATCAAAATGTATGAGTTGGAATGGACCGACTCTGTGAAAGTCTCCACTACCAAGGTATTTATGAAATCAACCTACTCATAGTCATCATTTTCATCCTGTAGTTGTTTGTACAAATAAAAAACATTGAGTTTTAATGTCATGTTTCCAAAAGATAGCATTATCTTTCTATTCCGGCAATTAATCAGCACATTAGATGTGGCTAAGAATGGTCTCCCAAGAATTACTAGAATCTGAGCTTTAAGGTTTGCCACAGGTTAAGTGTCTAACACAATGAAGTCCACTTGAAAGTAGAATTTGTCAACTTACACAAGCACATCCTCTATTACCCCTCTTGGTCCATTTACTGATCGATCGATGAGCTAAAGGGTAACTTAAGTAGTTTCAGCTCTCCTAGCCCTAGTTTTTCATAGACCGAGTATGGTAGTAAGTTTACACTCACCCTAAAATCAAGCAATGCTCGTTCAATTTGACAATTTCCAATGATGGACGAGATTGTGGGGCATCCTGGATCAATATATTTTGGGGGGGAGTGTCGTCTTTCAAGATTGCACTTGCATGCTCATGAGAAACACTTTCTTTTGGACATGCATCTTACGCTTAATAGTGCACAACCCCTTGAGAAAGTTTGTGTAAGATGGGACTTGCTTAATTGTGTCGAACAATGGGATGTTAATTTTGACTTCTTTAAGGACCTCTAGGATCTCCTAATTCTGTGTGGATGACTTAGGCGAAGTTAAACAGTTTGGAAAGCGTGGCAATGGATTGAACCCTAGAGGAACTGGGGTTTTCTTTTTCACAGGAATTGCAAGATTTCTATTTTCTTTTTTCGGCTCTACTTTCTTATCTAAGGAAACATGTTGTTTCCCTTTTTCCATATCAGGTTTTTGAATCTCTTTACCACTTCGTAGAGTAGTAATAGCTTGAACATGCTCCTAGGGGTTCGAAGGTCCATCATGATTGGCTTCATACTGTCCTTTTGGATTTGGTTGAAGTTGGGCTAGAAAAGCCACCTTATTTTGAGATTGAACGAGATTTCTAATTTCATTCTTGAAGTCTTGCATTTTCTATTTTTAAGCCAAAAGAAATTTAGCCAGCATTTCTTCTAGAGGCTAAATCTGATTCTAATTAACAGGTGGTGGCATTTGTTGTGCATTTTGATTAAATTGTCCCAAAGCATCACCATATTGGTTTAGCACTTGGGAGAAATTTGGCTGATTAGCAGTGGTTCCATTCCTCCAACTAACATTAGAGTGATTCCACAATTAAGGTTGTACGTGTTACCCAAAGAGTTGTTGAATGGGTGGTTGTATGTGTTTGTAACATTTGCTTGTAACATTTACTTGCACTTAAAACGCCTCTTGAAATATAGGGAGTGTGGGGCACTCCGTAGATGTGTGGGTACCAAAAGCGCAAATGCTATAAACAATTGCAAGCACCTTGTTCTTCACGATTTTCAAGGACTTAACTTCTCTTGTTAGATATGTAATTTTTACTTGAAGATCATCATTTTCTTCAAGTAAATATAACCCCCCTCCTTTGGCCTTATTCCATTGCTTTATAGGTTCAATACCTTCATATGTGTCCCAATTTTGAGCACTATCCGTTAAAATTTGAAGGTATGTCCATGCCTCATTTGGATTTTTGGCCATGAACTCCACATTGCACATCATTTCAATAAATTGATGCGTCCCTAGACTTTGTCTTTCATAGAAGTGGCCGATTGTGTGATGTAGCTTAAATCCATAATACGAACATGCAAGGAAAAGTTCATTAAAACGTTCCCAACACTTATAGTAGGACTCTCTTTCTTTTTTTTTTCTTTTTTTGAAATTCAGCATGAGCCTTCTTAAGGTGTTGGTCTTATAAGGTGCAAAGAATTTCTTCAAAAATTCACGAACCATGTCTACCCACAAAGCAATTGAATTGGGCTGTAAGGAGTGAAGCTGTGCTTTTGCCTTATCTTTGAGGGAGAATGGGAATAATAAAAAATTTATGATGTCCTCCCTCACATTGTTAAAGTGAAGTGTTGCATGTACTTTTTCAAATTCCTTTGTGCAAGTATGCACTTTCCATTTCGAGTCCATGGAATTTAGGAAGAAGTTGGATGAGCCACGGCTTAATATTGAATTGACCCACACCTGCAGGTATGGCCATACATGAAGGCGTAGCTTGACGTGTTGGTTGAAGGTAATCACACAAACTCATAAGTGATTGGTTTACCTCATTATTTTGGGATTGGGCCCATTTCTATTTCCATTCCAAGGTCCCTATCCATTGCTATCAGGATTTATCAATTGGCCATTATTGTCATGACCATTGTGTGCATCTACCATTGTTTCCGAACCACTAGGTGGACAAGAGATCTAAATTGATCGTAGATTTCACTTAACCTCTTGAATTTGGGTTTCTTACACATACAAGGATTAAATCAAGGGCGGGTAAGGATTTCCAATTTATATATTTTTTTTGATTTTTTTTTTTTTGCAAAAGTCCTAAGAAAACAAATTTCTAAATCTAAAACTAATGGAAAAGACAAGGTTCCAATGAAAGTTCTAAAACTTTTAGACCAAGGCACTTTTGTTGGACAAAAAGCCAAATTGGAATGGGTTTTTTTTTATCTTGCTTTTTTAACACTACAACAATTTGCAGTTTTGGCGACGCTGATTATCGACGTTTTAAAAATTTCGTCACTAAAGTGCACTTGTTACCGACGAAAAAAAATATTTGTCGGTAAATTTTAGTTTTACTGACGTTTTTGATAAAACGTCGGTAAAAACACCATTTTTTACCGACGAAAAGTTTTTTCGCTGGTAAATAACGAATTTTTAGCAACCATTTATTTGGAAACGAATTTTGATTGACGTATTTTTTCGTTGGTAAAAACAAACGTCGATAATTTTTTTACTGACGAAATTTTGTTTTGACGGCGAAAATATATTGTCGGCAATAGTCCAGAAGTTTTCGATTTTGGCACCCCTCTCTTTTTCCCCTTTTCCTTTGCCCGCCTTGTTTTCTTTCCCCTTTTCCTTCTCTCTCTCTCTCGATCTGCTCTGGTCCTTGGATTCTCCACTGGCTCCCTTGCTCTCTCCGGCTCACTGGCCCGCTCGCTCTCTCTGATCTCTGAACTCTCGGTCTCTGGGTTCCCTTGGCCGAATACTTCCAACCCCATCCCACCTCATTCAAACTACTCCAAACCATAACTAGTAGACACCATCTTCCTTGCCACCCTAGCGGAAGCCCACTTCGCAAATCCCATGTAACAGAAAGCCCAATGTTCAAACCCTAACTCCATCAACACCATAGATCTCCCATAACCGTAAACCCAGATCTTCCAAGACCCTAATCAACATTCCAACTCCTTCGACCCTCCCAATCAATCTACACAGTCCTTGCTACCAAGATCCTCAAACCTTTTAAACCCCATCACACCAAATCTGTTGCCCAACCCTAAAAAACCCAAAATCGAAACTCCAAATCCCTTTCAAAATCCTAACTGCTTTTCCAAATCAACCAAGACTTCAAACCCTGCATCCATACCCAAAGCCCTTCTCGCCAAATCCACATTGCCCCGAAACCAGTAGCAGAAACCCGAACCCCTCGCCTCTGCTTTCGCCGAGGCCTCTGCCCCCATTCGTCCCTAGCCCAAAACAGTGAAAAAAAGGGAAACGAGTGAGAGAGAGAGGGAGAGAGGGAACAGAGAACTGAGAAAAAGTGACAGAAAATAGAAAAGGGCAAGGGCATACCATTCACCAAGCACCGCTTCTGCGCCATCACCCTCACCGTCTAGCACCACCCCGCAGCATCTCGTTGCTGCTCCTTCCTTTCCCTTCTCCCTCTTATTGAATCCAGACACCGTTCTCCTCCTCCTGAAGCGTCCAAACCCGAGACAAAGATCTCTAACCGTTAATGATCGCAAGCTTCCTCCCGAGCTCCATGGCCGATCCAACGCTATCAGGTATCTATCCAAGCTTCCTCGTACATGAATCAATTCAAATAAAAAGAAAGGAAATTTGATTGCCCAGTGAATGTTTGTGGAATTGCCTAGGAGGTGTTGTTGGGTTTTTTTTTTAGCTTCTTCTTCTGATTGATTGGCATTTCAAAATAGGAGTAAATTAAAAACACATTTCACTGGTAACAAACTGCAAATTAGGACATCCGGTAACAGATCTTTCCCACCAACAAGTTTTGTATTTCTTTTTTTTAGTTTCCAATATAATATTGCCCTTCTGGTGAGTAAGGGGTGCTGATGATTGGGTGATCCGGGAAGTTATTAGGTGAGCACGTTGGTTGGTGGAAACAGAGCAAATTCTGTTGGATTAGTAGGAGGATGCTTAGATTGTGCAAGTGCTGGCGGAGAGGGAGAGATAGGTAAATGCAATTTGTGAATGGGTGCTGTGGGGATGGAAGTGATGGAGGAAAGAAAGGATGTGTTTCTCTATGTGAGAATGTTTGAGTGGGTGGTTTCTATGGGTTGAATGGAGGTAGGAATGTGAGAAAGAAGGCGAGAAGAGAGGGTGGCTTGTTTATTTGGGTGTTGCCAAAAACAGTGATGAGGCAGAGGGAGTGGAATGATGATGGATATGGAGAAGGTGGTCTTTGAAATGGACCTGTTGCAGGTATGGGGCTTTGTTCTATAAGGTAACTTGGGAATCAAAGAGTTTGTTGATTGGATTTGTGAACATTGGTGAATGGAGGTGATTAGTTGGTTTGTGGTGTGTGTGACAAAGAAAAAGATAGGTGTGTTGGGTTTGGGGAAGAAGACTAGGAATGAATGAAAAGGAGGTAGCTCAAGGGGAGAGTCTCAAGGAAATAAAAGTGCATACAAATTCAGATTCTAGCAGGAGTAGCCTACAACAGAGAATGATCAAATCAATATACCAACAAAATTATGAGAAACAAGAATAAAAAAGGGCAAGAAACATCAATGGAAGCAAAATGAAGTGTGATATTACTGGAGAAGAAAGAAAATTTGTTGAATTTTTAAAACTGTAGGGAAGTGGAAAACCTCCTTACAAACAACCAAAGAACCATTAGGATAGTATTCAAAGGCATGGGTGCTCCAAGAATACAAAGAGATGGCAGTCTCATGAATATTTCCAGCTATATTGGCAACATATTCTCACAACTGGAAACCTTGTATATATGAGTTACCTTCATTGGGAACCTTCAAATGTAATGTTTAACACGCTAGCCGCCATTTTTGCGGTCTACATTGTTCTCAAAAATGGGGAATAGCAAATCCTGATATTTTCTAGTGGTATGTTTTTAGCCTTTAGTTCTTGGAAATGTATATGTTTATTTTTTTGAAATGGTCAGTAACTTATTAAATTACAGAACAAGAATATACGCAACAATACATCACTATAAGCATACCAAAATCAACCCATACATCAATAGTTAAAATATAGGAGTCTCCTGAAACAAAGTTATAATGATAAAAACATCACGCAGCTGGATCTTTATAGTCCTCAACTTCTTCACAAGAGAAAGCTGTGTTATAATTATGTTCAAATAGTGTGCACCATGTTAGCATTTTCTGAAGATCAGCATGGTATATTTATGGTTGTATTACATGAACTAGCTAAAAACAAATGAACTAGGAAAAAGAAAGTATGAATGGGTAGCCATTGTGAATTGTAATTCATAAAGTTATAAAGTATAATGGATCAGAAGCAAATGATTGGTAGACCGAATGTGCCAGGTGGATGTGCCACTAAGTAGTCATATGGGCTCTGTGGAATGCAGAAATCAAATTCAGTGTGCTTCTATTTTAGTGCTACCAGTTTAAGAAAAAACTTAAGTATTGCCATATAGGATCCTACACAAAGTTACTAGGACATCCAACTAATGCTTAACTGAAGCGCTGATTCACCATAATAACTAATAGAAAACCAATTGTACCCAAAGAAGTAATTCTCTAGCGGACTCTGCTTCGCTAACTCCTTCAGAAGCCAAACCATATTCTTCAAGTCTGCCATTTTCCTGTCAAATCAAAATCAACTAGAGATTAACAAGCATAACAATAATTTAATGGCCCTGCATATACTGCATTACCAAAGCCCACATATCCCAAATCCTTAATAGGGGAGGCCCATGCATCTCCTATTAAGGAGAAAAGGAGAAAAACGCCGGAAGCTCTTTAATCTAGCTAATTGTCTTGTTTTGAAAGATGAGTGGAAAACTTAAGTCCAATTTTGAAATGTGTTTTTAATTTTGTCCTATTTTGAAATGTCCTATTCTCTCTTTCTCTTTCTCTATTTCTGTGTGTACCAAGATGTGTTCCTGTCCAAGTATAAACAATAGAAGGCCTTGATTGAATTTACTATTCATCTCTCTCTCTCTCTTTTTCTTTCTCTCTCTCTGTGTACCAAGTTCTGTTCCTGTCCAAGTATAAAGTGTTCGGGGACAACATCTTTCTATTTCTTAAACTGAGAGTTTTGTTCTAAATATTTCTAATTGCTTGTGATTAGGTCAGATTTGGACAGGAGTTGGATATTACACTATCAAAACTGATTTAGTACGGAGTACATTGCCGGGGTGAACTCATTTATTGATTTTGCAAAGGCAAATTTGAATGGGGCAGCGGTCATTAGATGCCCATGTAATGATTGTTGTAACCATCGGAGGCATGACTATGGAATCGTGAGAAGTCATTTGCACATTTATGGAATGATGGTCTCATACTAACGGTGGATAGCTCACGGGGAACCTATAGTTCAACCTAATGATTCGGATGAGAGCGAGGATGAATCGGAACAGAATCAGGATGAATACGATGAGTTGATAGAGGACCATCGTAGGGGAACTTACTTACAGGAAGATACTCAAGAGGGGGATGTTGTGCAAGATTTTGAAAGATTGTTGCAAGCTTCCTAGCGTGGCTTGTTCCCAGGATGCAAGAGCTCAGATACTCTGTTAGCGTTTGTTATCAGGATATTGCATCTGAAGGTCGAAAGTGGGTGTAGCAATAAGTCGTTCAACAAGGTCCCACAGATTTTTAAGGACTTCTTGCCCGAAGGTCATGTGGTGCCAGCCTCAATATACGAGGCGAAGAAATTATTACGTGACTTGGGCATGGGGTACAAGAACATAGATGCCTGTAAACATGATTGTCTGTTGTATTGGAATGAAAATGCTCAATTGGATAAATGTTCAGAATGTCAAGAGTCTAGGTACAAGGTCAATGATGGCAAGCGAAAGAAGATCCCTCATAAGGTGCTCCGTTACTTCCCATTGACACCGAGGTTGCGCAGATTGTATATGTCAAGGAAGACAGCCACAGATATGAGATGGCACAGTGAGAAGCATGTTGATGATGGGATAGCGAGGCATCCGGCTGACTCAGTGGAATGGAAAGAATTTGATAAGAAATATCCAGAGTTTGCTCGAGAGACACATAATGTGAGGCTGGGGTTAGCTACTGATGGATTCAACCCTTTTGGTAACTTGAGCACCTCTTATAACATGTGGCTTGTCATACTTATGCCTTATAATTTGCCACGATGGATGTGCATGAAAAAGCCATTTTTTATGATGCCATTACTTATTCCCAGACCAAGCTCACCGGGAAATGAGATCGATGTATATCTGAGGCCCTTGGTTCATGAGTTGAAGGACTTGTGGGATAATGGTGTATCCACTTTTGATGCCTCCACTAAACAGACCTTTCAGATTCATGCGGCTGTGATGTGGACTATAAATGACTTTCCTGTGTTTGGCGCAACTTGTCTGGGTGGAGCAGAAAAGGATATAATGCTTGCCCCTCATGTAATGACAGCTCGTTGGGGGTGAAGTTGAAAGATAAGATTGGGTATATTGGCCATAGAAAATACTTGGAACTGAACCACCAATGGCGTAGAAGCAAGGCCTTCAACGGTCAGCCTGAGTATGAAAAAAATTCTTTGGATTTACCGGTGCAAAAGGTATTAGACCAGCTAGAAGAACTAGCACCGGTCCAGTTTGGCAAGAATAAGAAAAGACCACGTGACTCTGGAGAATTGAATTGGAGAAAGAAAAGCATCCTATATGAATGGCCCTACTGGATGTGCAAAAAACTTCGGCACAACCTTGATCCTATGCACATTGAGAAGAATATTTGTGTAGCTTTGGTTGGAACAATTTTGGGCATAAAGGGCAAAACCAAGGATACGGATAAAGCGCGTAAGGATTTGAAAAATATGGGTATCAGGCCAGAGTTGCATCTAGTGGAGAGGGGCAATGTATCTAGCTTGAAGCCGCATGCCTCTTACACTTTGGAATCAAAACAGAGAGATGCCTTTTATGAATTCTTGACGTCGATAAAATATCCAGACAGCTATGCGACGAACCTCTCGAGGTGTGTAACCTCGAAAAATGGTAATTTATCTGGTTTAAAGAGCCATAATTGCCATATCCTTATCCAACGCATCCTTCCTATTAGTATGCGTGGCTTTCTGAGTATGGATATTTGTACAACATTGTTTGAGTTAGGCTCTTTTTCCAAGACCACTGCTCGAAAACACAGAGACACGATGATTTGAAAAAATTAGAGGAGCATATAGTGTTTATATTGTGCAAGTTGGAGAGGATTTTTCCTCCTGCTTTCTTTGATGTAATGGTTCATCTATCGGTTCACTTACCGAGCGAGGACATGCTTAGTGGACCGGTGCAATACTGGTGGATGTACCCGATAGAAAGGTAATAGTTAATTACCATTGATTAATTGTTCATTTATTATTGCAATTGCCTTGCATTGAAAATCGTAAATGATATCATTGGTTGCTTAAAGGTTCCTGAAGACCTTAAAAGGGTATGTTTGCAACCGAGCTCGGCCAGAAGGTTCGATCGCCGAGGTTTACATTGTCAAAGAGTGTCTTACTTTTTGTTCAATGTATTTAAAGCAAACTGATCGAGTTAAACACTATGATGATGGTGGCGAACGTGGCCCGGGGATGTCAGTATTTAGACAAACTGTCCGTCCAATCGGACTGATGGCAAGGGCACATGATCCTTCACAGGAAGAGCGTGACATGGCTCATTGGTTTGTGCTGAATAATACCCCTGAGGTGGAGCCGTATCTACAGTATGTGCTTCAATCTAATTATATTTATGCATTGCTTTTTAACTGTTTGATTTATTCTCTACTTTTAATTATTCACTAAAAGCTACCGTGAGTAGGGTCCACAAGAATTTAGCACAAAATCAGCACAGTGGAGAAATCGGGAGTGTACAACGAAAAGAATTTGCCAAATGGTTCAAACAACATGTAAGACATATAAAATTTTATCATTTTAATTGCTCTATATTATTGGATTACACTTCAAATGACATGAGTGTAATATATTTGTCTTAATGTGCTTATGTAGATGAACCAATTACGAACTAGTGGGTCACCTGAAGCTACTGAGGAGATTTGGTCATTATCAAATGGGCCCAGATCACTAGTGAATCTATATCAAGGATGTGATAGCAATAGTGTCCAATATCACACTAAAGACCGTGAGAATTGTCGTAGAAGTCAGAGTAGTGGCTTGGTTGTGAATGGGGAATACGAAGGAGAGAAACATGACTATTATGGATACATCCACAAAATTTGGGAGTTGTCCTATTTGCACGGGGGTAAAGTGGTTTTATTTGAATGTGAATGGTACAACACTAGCACCAAGCACAAGATAAATATTGAAGAACATGTTACAAGCATTGATATAACGGGTCGTTGGTGTAAGGATGATCTATTTGTACTACCAAGCTAGGTGACACAAGTCTTCTGCATCAATGAGACCATTAGAGGAAAAAATTGGAGAGTTGTAACACGGTCAAGCCTCGGGGAGTATGGGATGTACCTGCTAAGCGGGATGATGATGACAATGATGATGCGTGTAATGATGCATTTCAGTAGGGAGAAACGACATATGTTGTCCCAATCCTCGTTGATGGTACTAATGTCCAATACTCTAGGGATGATATAGATCCTGAGATTGTTCTCAGTGATGAGTCAAAAGATGAGGAGGGCCAAGACAATGATGAAACACTGGTCGAGTATGAAGATGAAGAAGACAATAATGTACTGAGTGAGTATGACTCTGACATGGAATATAACATGTAGTGTGTGATTCAAGTTTTGCACATGTAATGATTAAGTAAATTAATAAAGATCTTACCTTACAGAATGACATTGTCTGAAAGTTCATTTTCTCTTGTGATTTGTTCATATATGGATAAAACATTTCTATATTTTATGTTTTATGCTTATTTATATATATTATAGTTGCAAATGATGGCAAATGGAGGGAAAAAATGGGTTAAACCAGGAGAGCTGTCCCGTCATGTACAAGATTCAATTATTTATTAAAGAGAAAAAGGACAATTAAGCAGAATGCAGATAAACTTGTTTCTCTAGGGCTCCCGTCGGCTGCACGTGCTATATTTGATTCGGCTAATGGGACAAACGGGAACAGAAAGAAAATGGTTAGTGGGAATAATAACGACGACAACTACAGTCCCCCACAAGATGATGACGTAGATGACGATACATTTTCGTCAAAATCGGATGAGGTAATCTTTATGTGAATGTCTATGACATGCGTTTTAAAATATTAGTTTTCGATAGTGACACCCATGCTAAAATAATATTATTGATTTGGGCTAATAAATATTTATTTTCCTTGTTACTTGGCTCTAATTTAGGTTGCAGATATGCCTCGGCAGAAGAGGGCTAGGCGTGCTCGGAGTATCACGGCTGCACTTGGGTTAGATCGTGCAGAGAGCACACCCGAGGCTGCGACACAGCCTCAGTTGCCAATATAGCCACTGACTACACAGGATGTACCGTTGCAGCCGTCTACCTCATTGACCCAGCCTCTTACCACACAGCCATTGCCGAGGGTATCTCCACCGTCCCTGACTCCGCCGAGTCCTCAAACACTTGCTAGCAGTGTTGGTGAGAAAATTATGACATCTTAAAATCTTGGATTCACTTCAATTTAATGTTTTCTATTTACTAACTCATTTAGCACTGTCATCTTAACAGTATCAACCCCAGTCTCGAAGGTTCGGAGTCATGTAAGGGGAGTTACGCGAGGAAAGAATGCGGCAAAGCTGAGGAAAGAGTTAGGTCATAACATCCCAGTTCCGAGTCCCAGCTCGAGTCATAGGCCAGAGGGGGAACATGCACCATCATTGGTTAACCATCTTAGGTTAGCCATTAGAGAGATGACCCAGTTCGACCTCATGGCTAGAAGAAGCTTGGTAATGGGATCAAGCTTGCGGTCATTGGATTAGTTCAGGTAAACTATAACGAGAATTAATATCAACCAAATTGATCATAGTTGTACTCGTCATTAGAAGGCATGGATTATATTTTATTATTACTAATCGTTATATGGCTCTCTCTTAATTGTAGCAAATATTTGATATTGGGGACTATGAGGGTGATATGCAGCTCAGGGCGAACATTGACCGCCAGTGCGGGATTTTGTACAAGAGTTGGAAATATGAGCTGCATAGCCATTATCTCGAGCTATTGGGCAGGGAATTCCCAGACCCCAGGACCACCCGGCGGATGGCTGTGATCCAGCCAACTGGCAGTTAATGATCTCGCAATGTTGGGAATCACCATAGTGGAAGGTAACATTTGGATGTTGTCTACAATAGTTAATTATATTTCAACATAGTTTTATTAGGTATAATTCAATGAAAAGGAGCTATTGTATTATTACTCTTCTATGTAGGCGAAGTCGAAGAAGGCTCAAAAAAGTCGAGCCAAATTGCCATACAATCATACTTGTGGCTCCAGGTCATTTGCATCGAAGATGTATCGATGGTACTAATTATATTCAAATGAGCAAACTTGATTAAGTTTATATATTTATCAATATGTAGGTTCATTTCTAATACAAGTTAATTTCAAATGACAGATGGCACAGAATGCCAGTCAGGTGCCTCCTATTACTCAGTTTTTCCTTGACACCCATTGTAGGCAAAAGAGTAATTCGTGGGTAAATGATGTGGCTCAACAGAGATATGTATGTTTGCTCTTCGATTCAACTTTGATCAATAATTATGTTAGAAGCATTCTAAATCCCATATTGATTTGAATGGCAGGAGGCCTTGGTGCAGCGGACCGAGGAGCAGTCGCAGCCATCTGTCATAGCCCCGATGACTGAGGAACAAATTGCTGTTGATGTGCTTGGGAAGAGGTCGGGTTATTTGAATGGGTATGGTATATACACGAGGACCTCTTCACCTTCCACACAGTCTCGAGTGCAGCATCTTGAGGTGATCGCCCTGCGCGAGCAGCTAGCTGAACAGGACAGGCGGCAGGCTGAGCAGGACAGGAGGATAGCTGCACTCGAGGCCCTCGTTCAACAGCTTGCAGCTACATCAGGGATAGATCCAACAATCTACCTCAACGTCTCTAAAGGGTCCAGTTCTGCTGGTGATGGCACAACTATTGCAGGGCGTGATGCGAACCCTTGGTTAGTATAATATTCTCTTGAAATATTAAAATGACTATCATGGCAAGTATGTCAAGTAGTAGAATTTACATGTCAAATATGTCAATGGCTGGGGTATCTGGCTAAAATTCCCCATCATCATTAATATCTTGATCCCCTGTTTCCCCATGGGAGATTGAATGCAAAGAATCCAAGGAAACTTCATTTGAAATGGAAGGAAGCGTCATTGGAATGCAAAATTCAAAAGGAATTTTAGACTTAACCCTTTTTCCCCATGGGCCTTAACCATGGAAGGCCAATAGCCCAAATATCTCTCAGATTAATATTTTAGACTTTTCTCCATGTAGTGGCCTGAAAATGAATGGTTAAGACATAGAAAGTGTCTTCATTGATCCATAAATAGCCAAAGATTGAAGGGTTTGGATGCCCATGTCCACCAATCATCCATATGGATCTTTGAACTGTAGAGCCAAAGTTTATGAAGCCCTTTACCTTAAAACTATGTAGTTCATCTGAAAGTAGTCAATACCATTGATTATATTGCAATAAAATTTATGTAGTTCTTCTCAAGTAATTAACAGCACTGATAATACCGTAATACATGACGCCTCTTTAGTTTTATAAAAGTAATAGAAACTATACAAATCATGTTCAATCTGTTTATTTCCCTTTTCATATATTTCTCTAGTCATCTTTTCATATTTGTAGTATTTACTAATGATGAATTTAGAAAACACTCGTTAATGCAATCCATATGAAGAAAGGCAACAGTCTTCTCATTTGGTACTTTTAAGAGGACAATGATCAATTAATGCTGAAATTGGGGGAAACAGAAACCAACCTGACCCCATTCACTTTGTGGGTGGGACCTTGGGCTTGATCTTTGGTTGGAATATTGGACAACCTAGTGGAAGACACAATGGATGCAACCTGCCATGGAATCTAACACTTGATAATGAAGCATCTATCCCATACAATAGAATACAGTTATATTGTCCATTTCCATATATCCCAGTAGCATCGTCATAGTCCTCTTGTATCAATTAAACTTTTCTTTTTCAAAATATTATTGACAAATCTATTATAGTAGACAAGAAACACAATAATTGGACTCCTTAGATTATCATTGCAAGACAAGTTATCTGGATAATTGCTTTTCCTTATCACAAGATTTTGGCATTCTTGGAAATCCATTATTTACCAGTAGAAAAAAAATCCATTTAGTGCTATATAATTATCAAAATCCTCTATACCTGTAAACATGAGCTACTCATCGGTTGGGCCATATCTTAGATTTTGTTAATTATAGGGTGTTTGGCCATTGAATTTGGGCAATTTGCAGGAAATTTTTCTTGCCATCAACATGTGTGATATATCCTCCAAAATTTTCAATCATTGGTAGTGATTTTTCCATGATGTGATCCTTGGTGCCCTTGGTTGACTGGTCTTTAACTGGTACATAGATGCCACACAGAAACAGTGACTTTTTTTTAATATTTCCTGTAGATACAAAGGACTTGATAAACTGTATGTATATTGCTTCAGTTTAGTACCACAGTACTGTAAGGATCTGATTTCACAAGTCCCTTGTGACAAAGTTTCAATTGTACTTCCACTTGTGGACTTTTTTGGTGTTCCACTGTGAAGAATTTGTTTTGAATTAGAAATGATTCCTCTTAATGTTGTAATCTCTTCAAAACGATTTGGGGCAAGCCCTGTTCTCATTCTTTACCATGGAGATATATTAATGCTTGCAACATCATGGCTAGAGTGTTGCTGTGTAGTTTGCTCTATGATTCCTTAAGTACCCTCTGTATTATATAGAAGGTTCACGAGACAACTCAAAGGTATCAATTCCTTAACTACTCCTAGTGTGGACAGTTGCCACTTGCCTCCTAGAACGTCTCACGAACAGCATAGCTGATTTCAAGATTTCTGGAGTAGAAGGACCTTTCTATTGGATATTCTTTTAACTTTAATCCTACACTTCTAAAGACACTGGGAGAAAAGGGTATGTGATATGACCCAAGTCTCGTGATACATTGAGTATGGACATTTTGAAAATCAATACATAGATAGATAAAAATTTACAATCCCCATCAGAGTATATATCATGGTATTTCAGCAAGTAGAAATGGCCCCAAAATTAAATTTTTTGACATATCATGTAACCTATTAACAAAGATATTTCAGAAGGGCAAAGTGGCGCTAGAGTAACCTAAGGTGAGAACAATCTATGCCTTTATCTAATCTCATTTATCTCTCATTTTATTGTATTCAATGATGTTACATTTGTAATTTTTTTATGTCATTGAAAAGGTTCTAATGTTATTTTTGTCATTACAGATTGATGGACGAGTTCGGTTCAGTTCGGTTGCAGACATGGAGGAGGTTTTTTTTTTCAATTTAGTCTATCTGTATTTGTATATTGGATATTTATATGGGATTGTATTATTGTAATATTTGCTAAATGAGATGAATGATTTGATTAGAAATGGTGATGTTTGTTTGTTTATTCGATAATTCTTGTATGGATGGATTTATTTTTGTTAAATAAAGGTGCATGAATAGCAGGTATAAACAGGTTTATTGGAAGATTATAATGAAAAAACAATAGATACATTGTAAAAAAGATCAAGTTATTGCCGACGAAAAAAGACTTTTGCCGACGTTTTAAAATGTCGGAAAAAGTCCATTTTAATCTCTATGTTTTTTAAAATATATAATTACCGACGTTTATGATCATCGGCAAAAATAAAATAGTTGAATTTGCCGACGTTTTCCTTGTCATCGATAAAAATATAGAAAAGATAAACTAAAAGCAAAGTTGAATTTACCGACATTATAAAATGTCGGTAAAAGAAAAACAAAAATTAAAAAAATTCGGATTAATTTACCGACGATTGATTAATGTCGGCAAATATCAATTTTAAAATTTTGATGTTTTTCTGCAACGCCTCTAAAACGTTGCTAAATGTAAATTAAATTCGAAAATAATTAAAATTCCTTACCAGCGTTATGTTATCGTCGGGCAATGTAAATTTCATATTATAATGATATTGAAACGTAAAAAATAAAATTTAATTAAAATCGTTATTACTTAGCGATGTTATAAAACGTCGGTAATTTCCGTTTTATATTTTCACCGACGTTATGGAAACATTTGCAATATATTTACTTAAGATTACAATGACATTAAATAATTTTTACTGACGTCATATATCGTCGATAAATGTCAGTTTGGTAAGCATTAGTGTCGACAACGAAACATTTTTCATGGGTAATAATTTTGTCCGACGTTAATTACGTCGGTCAATGTTGATTATAGCGTCGGTGATAATATTCCACGACGAAATTATTATCGTCGGAAATAATTGTCACCGACGTTATTTTACATCAGTAAATGTCATAAGTTAACGTTGGTGAAAATTATTTTCGACGACGAAATTTTGTTCCGTCGTTGATGATTTTCGTTGACGTTTTTTTCCTGACGTGTTATTTTTCATCGGAAAAAGTTTGGGCCGACGTTTTTATGATTTTTTGCGACAAAATTATTCGTAGCTAAAACCATAAGGAAAGTTTTAGAGTTTTTTGGAAACTTCTAAGAACTATAAACCATCAAATAATAGCAAATAAACTTAATTAAACAAGTCCTAATAAGTAGCAAAAAGAATTAGAAAGAAACAACCTAAACTAGCTCATAATTAGGCAAGTTAGTAAGGCAATTTCCACAAATAGATGAGATTTTTGCAAAAATCAGAAAAATTAAAATTTCAGATCTAAATTAATCGAAATTTTAGCAAAAATCAGAGATGATATTTTCCTTTCTAATGGTTTAGGGCTAGTCTAAACATTCCATGCATGCACCACCTAAATCTAGAATGATGCCAATAATATTATTCCACTCCCACGAAGTGATAAAAAAAAAAAAGGAAAGTTGGTAAAATACCTCTTGTGATGGCACTCCTCAGCAACAGTGCCAAAAACTTGATTGATGGTCACAAGTACAAAGTCTTGATTGTAGTTTAACCCAATGAGTCCCGAATCTACAAGGAGCTAGTTTTTGCAGAAAACTTGTCCTTATTAAAAAACGAATGCTAGCCTAAAAAAATCTATAAAAATACACAACTACTAAATCTGAAAGTTAAATTTAAATTACAATTCCAAATCTGAGAATTAAATAAAAAATCAGAAATAAACGTAATCTAAGGAAAAAACCTAAACTAAACAGTAACCTAAACTACTAAATTACAAAACAATAAACTAGATCAAACCACCAATGTAAACAGACAAACCATGCATTAAACTAAAAATCAGAAATAAATCATTCAAATATAATGGATGAAGAATAAAATAAAAAGAATTCTAGTTTCTATATTACGGGATATGTAAACATCATGTTGGCAGAATTAATAAAAGACTACAAAAACATCGCACCAAGTGTACAAATACATGATGCCGACCCAAGGCAGGAAACCTTAACCTCACTATTTGTGTCTTTTTAAATTAAAATGAAACAATACAATCAATAATATCAAAAAAATAATTAAAACTAGAAAAAAAATCTCTCCTTACCCCAAATCAAGACATTAAGAAAGATATGGGAGTTGTGCATAATCCGTGCTCCAATCTTCAAGTTTCACACCCAGGGAGGAGTAGATGAGAGAAGAAATATGGAATGAAGAGGATCTACAAGTGGGCTTGGCTAAACTCCACTTTTAGATTGGGCGTGTGGAATGGAGCATGACGAGAAAGAGAGAGAGACAGAAAGAGAGAGAAGAGAGAGAGATGTATTGGTGTGGAGTGATTGGTTGAATGTGTGGGACATGAGATGCCAGATGGTGGTGAGGAGTATGGTAAGTGGACTTGGTACGGAGTGGAGATCTAGGGTGTGGAATTGAAGAGTAGTTTTGGTTGGTTTCAACTTACCAAGTCCCAGTTGCAGATAAACTGAGTAAGGTAATAAGTTTACACTCACTCCCAAATCTAGTAAAGCTTAACCTATCCAGTGGTTTCCAATGACACATGGAATGGTGGGACATCTTGGATCTTTGTATTTAGGAGGAGTGGTTTGAGTCAGGTATGCACTTATCTGTTTAGTGTGGAATGCTTTCTTGGGAACATGAACCCTACGCTTAGCAGTGCAAAGATCTTTTAAGAATTTAGCATAGGTGGGGACCTGTTTAATGGCATCCAGTAGAAGGATATTGATTCTAACCTCTTTAAGAACATCCGAAATTTCTTGCTTTGAGATTTTCTATTTGGGATGGGTTAATCTCAGAGAAAAAGGGGCAACTGATTTAATAATAGTGGGGTCTAGACTCTTTTCAATATCAACAGTAGTCTTTGCATTAAGGCTATCTTTTCCTTCAATCTTCCCATTCAAATCCGAAGAAACATGTTGTTTATCTCTTTTGAGATTCTCTTGAAGCTCTTTGCCACTGCGTAGAGTGACTGCTTGAACATGCTTCTGATAATTTGGGTTGCTGTCATTCACTTCAAGCTGGCTTTTTGGATTTCGAAGAGGTTGTGCTAGAAAGGTTCCTTTCCCTTGAACTTGAAGGCTATATTTGATTTGTTAACAGAAGTTTCTAACCTTTGGATAGCCTGTCGATTCTCTTAAATAACCTACTGGTTATTCTGAATATTCTGTTGATTATTTCATAGGTTTTGCGTAAACTGCTGTTAAGATTGTACTAACATGCTGAGTGATTCCTCCAGTGACCTATTTTGAGCTTGTGGTGCATAAGATGTATTATGCTGTGCAGGCACGTATGCATCAAAACTTGATGGTCTTTAGGGATTATACTCAACTGTAGCATTCGGTCCATTCCTCCAACTAAAATTTGGGTGGTTCCACCACACAGGATTATACGTGTTTCCCATGGTATTTGTATTGAACGACTTTTGGTAAGAGTTCAAGATATTAGTCTGTTCTTGAATTGCTTCCTGTAATGCAGGTCCAGCTGGACAATCTGCTAACATGTGATTTTTAGAAGCATAAATACCACAAACCATAACTTCTCCTTATTCTTCCCAAGTTTTAGGGTTTCTATTTCTTTTATAATAGCAACAAGTTTGGCTTGGATTTCAGTTTGATTGTTCAATTAATATATTCCTCCTCCCTTAGACTGGTTCAATGACCTTGATTGATCTGCCCCATCAAATGAGGCATATTTTTGTGCATTTTCGGCCATAAATTCTAGAAATTCTCACACTTCATCTATTTGCTTTTGATCGAATTGACCATTGCACATCATCTCAATAAATTGATGGGTGTCAGGAGTTAAACCCTCAATAAAAATTTTGATGAGACGATAAGTTTCATATTTGTGATGAGGACATGCAAGGATCAATTCATTAAATCTTTTCCAACACTTATAATAAGGTTCTTTGAGATTTTGTCTGAACATCATGATCTCCTTCTTTAAAGTTTTGGTCTTATGTTGTGGGAAGAATTTCTTTAAAATTTCAGTTTCTAGGCCTTTTTAGGTATTAATTGAACTTAGTTTGAGAGAGTGGAGCCAAGTCTTTACTTTGTCTTTTAAAGAAAACGGAAATAATCAAAGTTTAATTACATTCGGCACTACATTCTGTAACTGAAGTGTTGAACACACTTCATCAAATTCCTTTAAATGTAAGTATGCACTTTCAGAGTCAAGCCTATGAAACTTAGGTAGAAGTTGGATCGTGCCCGGTTTGATTTCAAATTGACCCAAAATTGGGGGCATCCGTATACATGATGGTGTGGTTTGACGTGCAGGGTTCAAGTAATTACGTAAAGTCCTAGGTGGCTAATTAACCTCCACTCCATTGGAGTCCCCATCATTATTTCCATTCTTGAGTTGGGCATCATTGTTACTGGACCCACTTGCCATTTCAGACAATCTCGAAGGACTTAATGGTCTAGGAGACTCTTTCCTTTTTAATCTATGTGCTGATCCTATTTGCCAAATTGGCTGAGAGGGCTTATCCTTTCTTTTTGGAATTTTGAGGAATCTTTTTATATTTTATTTTTTTTTAAAAAATGAGAAAAACCTAAAATCTAAGTAACTCCCTAAGGTCAAAAAGTTTCCTTTAGTTTCCAATCCTGCCTGTGAAACAAACTTGTCTAAGTTAGCCACCAGGAAGTGGTAGAGTCACAGATGGACCCATTTAAAGGACCAGTTTCCCGAACACACTAGCTGTTGCACGCTATAAGGGCAAAGTTCTTCTTGGACATCGAGAAGATTAAGGATAGTAATTAGATTACTTTTGGTTACTTTTTTCCAAAAGAAGTTATGACAAGTTCAAGAACAGTAACTTTTTCTAATTTTAAAAGGTTTCGAAAAATAACAGTGATGTAAGCTTTCTAACAATCCGTGCACTTTCCTATTCCAATTGTGGGTGTCCTCCTATTTCTAGAAAGATGCCACAATTAAATCACACCCATAATGTAAATAGGGAAAGCTAGAAAAGTTACCTTGGCATTCTGATGAGTCTTTAAAAATGCATATTTTTATACACACTTTGACCCATTTTAAAGACTTATTAACTTGAAAGAGCCTCATTTAGTGTGATATCATGGGTTAATTCATTTTAAATTCATTTTTATATTTTTCTGCATAAATTGCTTAAAAATCATACTTTTTGCATAAATTCATGAAACTTGCTATTTTTGGAAAGTCTATTTTTGGAAAGTTTTGTGAAAATAATTTTTCTCATGAAATAAATTGAATTCTCTTCATCATTAGGTCATTCATATAAAATCATGAAGAATGATGTATATTTTTATTATCATTTCATGAGAAATGGGCCCACAGTCATGCATATGTGATCTTAGGGGTAAAATTGTCTTTTCACATGAATTCACATATGTTTTGTAGGAAATTGATTATATGGGTCCCATTTGTAAAGAATTGAGGCAAGGAATTGATTTCAAGAGAAAGGAGAGAAGAATTGAAGAGAAAAAGCAAATTGGAAGAAAATTGCAAAAAGTCGGCTTCATAGTCCCACGCACACATGCACATGTGTGGGGCACACTTGTAAAACATCCAAGATGGGGTCCATTTATTTGTTGCACATTTTCAAGAGATTTTAAAGGCAATTTGAAGAATATATCATCAAAGATGGACAAGGAAAGCCACATAGAAGTTCTTTTTTTGAGAAGGAGAAGATTTAATTGAAAAAAAATGCAAAAAAATATCCAAGCAAGCTATTCCACGTCCAAAAGAGATTTTGGATCAGATTTTGATTGAAAAAGTAAAGGAAAAAAAATCAAGGGAGAATTATCTAGAAGATCTCTTCAAGTTAGGAGCCAACATGGAGAACTTTCTAAAAAAGGAAAGTTGACGATGCAAAGAGATAAAAGGGGAAGTTCTACACCTCATGTGGGCCAAGTTTGATTCTAAGAGAGGATTCTTATCCCTATTTCATCTCTCAAAAGATCTCAATGCAAGATGGCAATGACAAAGAAGGAAAGAAGCATCCAAGAGGGACTTCTAGATAAAGCAAGCAAGGAAAGAAGAGAAAAATAAAAAGAAAAAAAATCCCCAAGGATATTGCACGTCCAAAGCATTGGTTGGAGCCCTTTTTCTTTCAATTTTTTTAATTATTTTTAAGATTTTAAAGTTTGAGAAGGAGTAGGACTTGAAAAAGTATAAATAGGGTACCCTTCTCCCATATTCTTCATGGAAGAATTACCCACCTCCCACCTCTAGATTTCTTCATCCATCTCTCTCTCTCTTGTCTCTACATCTCAAGTCATCAAGGAGGCTTAGCCCTAAAGCCACACTACCAACCTTGAAGTGTCAACTAGAAGGAGGAATTCTCATCCATCATAATATGTAATTGTTTGCTTTTTATTTCCAATCTTTTGTAAAACAATTTCATGCTAGTAAAGTTTGTTTCTTTTCAGTTGTTCTTGTCTTTGATTTTGTGGTGTTCATAATTTTAGTCTTGTTTGTGATTGGGTTAATTTTTGTTCTTGTTTAAATATTGGGATAGAATTGGAATTACAACTAGTAACCCATCTTAGTAACCTTTTTAATATACTTTGTCTCTTTGGATACATTGTATGTTTGGAGGCAATGCAAGATGGAGTTAAAGAGGTTTGAGTAAAAAAAGACTAGAGGCCAATTCTGAAATTTATTTTTACATGGAATGGAAATTTGTTATTCTCACTTAGATTGACGACCTAAGATGAAGAATAAGACCCTAAGACAACACTGCTAATCTATTTTAGCCCAAATTAAGATAAAAAATTGAAAGAGCAATCTACCGCCTTTGACTTCTTGTTATTACCGCCTTTGACTTCAGTTGTTTACCGCTTTTAACTTCCTGCAATTTTATGTTATTTTTTGCACTTTTATTATTTTCTTGTTATATTCACATGGATTTTAAGTTTTGTTTTTGCATAGTTTGATGGTTGGATTAAGAATCATTGCATCTATTTTCTTATCATAAGATTTTGTGCATATTTAACTTGATGAAAATTAAGCCTTCAGATTTGAATCTAATGATTAAATTCGGGCTCAATATATAAACAGCATAACTTAATAGTTTCAGCAAACTGTAAAAACAGTTTTTGACAAAAAGTTCGAAGTGGGTAGACCAGTCAAATCACAATATTTTTCTTTGAAACTTGGGAAAATTAAAGTTTAGGATGTGGTCTTTCATTCCCAAAATTTCAGATCAAAATAATTTCGGAAGGTTTATGAACCAGAGGCTTAAACTTTGCCAATTAGTCAACCCAAATCAGAATTCCAGCACAGAATTTTGCAAAGTTGTCATATTCATGCATTCATAACTTTTTCATTTTAGATTTTTTTTTACTTCCGTTTTTTTTGTTGGTTTCTTGCATCAGTAGAGCATGAATTCCAGCCATTAAATTTAAATTTAGGATGCATTAGAATAGTTCAAATCATGCATAAAATTTGCATCAACATACTAGTTTTTCAGACTTAGAATTTTTCAGCATCTCATGACATGCATTGCATTACTAATTTTACTAACTTTCTAACTTTAAATTTGATTCTACTTTTATGTTTTTGATTGTTTTAGTTAATTTCTAGAATTAAAAGATCTTTCTAAACTTGTTTTAATTGAAGATTTTAAATTGGAAAGTTTACTAGTTTTGGAAATTCTAACTTAGGAAAGTTCCTAACTTTTGTTTATTTTATTTCTAACATTGTTTAGTTTAGTTAGTTTCTAATTTTAGTTTTTATTTTTGGAAGTTCTGACTTGTGTTTTAGTTTTGCAGCAATTTTAATTTTATTTTAGGAATTTTTAGATTTAGGAAAGTTTCTTTTCATTGGGTTGTAACTAATGTAATTTTGGTAAGTAGGACACTTGTATTTGTTAGATTTTAATTAGGTTAGTTTTAGATTTTTATTTTAAGGCAAGTCAAGTTGAAAAAAAATACCTTAAACACATTGCTCCCTGAGGATCGACCTGGTCTCACCGGTTTTATTACTACATTGCGGTTCTGTACTTGGAACTCACGATCACATTCTTGGGCAACGGAGCCAAAAACTTATTTGTTAACTCCAAGTGCAAAGTTGCGATGCAGTAATATCCCAGGAAGTACAGGGTAGAATCCACAAGGAGCTATGTTTAAAGAAGTTTTCAACTGGTTACCTTCCTAAATAAAATTCTAAAACTATCTTAATTTAAAATCTAACAAATACAGTCATTCTGAAAAATTAAACAATTACAACAACAATTCCTAAATTAAAATTTCTAATGCTAAAACTTCCAAAAAATAAAAAATAAAATCTCTACAAAAGAAAACACACATCAGAACTTCTAATAAAACAAAACTAAAATTAAAAACTTACTAAATTAACCGATGTTAGAAATAAAATAAACAAAAGTGAAAGAAACAAAAATTTCCTAAATTAGAAACTAAATTAAGCCAAGAATATACACTTTCTAAAAACAAAAAATTTCTAAATCCTATTTAATAAAGAAATTTAACTTTAGAAGAAACACCAAATAGAAACAACAACATACAATACAACTATACAAACAACACAACTTTCTAAATTAAGAAAGAATCTATCCTAAATTATCAAACATAAAATCTTCCTAAAAGTAAAAACACAAATCTGAAACTTAAACTTTCCTAAACTAATCTATGATGTATGAACGACAACAATGCAAACTAGGAAAAAAAAAACTACATGAATAAGTGGGACGTGCATATGTGTATGATGAGTGACCACGTATACTTCAGAAATCAGATTTGATGAAGCTGATTCAGTCTCGTTTCAGATCTGGAACTTCTTCCTGTAATCACAATAAATCAATTTTTAAGGATTGATTTAAATAGTTCACAAATACATCAATCATTCACATGAATAAAGGCTAACTTCTACCATCGCTTTAGGCCTAATTTGGGTTGCTTTCAATGTGTTTGAATTCTGATTTCAGAAGTTAGAAATTATTGTAAAGTTCAAGCATGAACATGTTCAATTCTGTTTGTGAAAAGTCCTCCAATGTGGGACTAATTGAGATTATTTTCTGCACACAAATTAGGACTGTTTTCAGTGATTTTCTAGGTCTGAACTCAGGTGTAAAAAAGTTGAAAATATCAAACATTCAGCTATTTTAGACATGCAAAAACTGTTGGTAGAAGTTGTCCAACATGAACCTTGTCCAAATTAATTTTTGCACAAATCTGGACTGGTTTCAATGCTGAAATTTATCCAACTTGTGGTGCAGGAAATCAACTATTACAGCTAATTCAAACATGCCACCATTCCATGCTCAGTTTGTCTATGTAAATTCAGATTTTCCATTGAACGATAGGTTTGTTTTTGCACAAAATAATGATTAATCATAAAAACCTTCAAATCTGATTTCTAAATCTTATTTGACTAACACCCTTAAATTATGAATGAAAAGTGAAATATGCATAAATTTAATGCAACCTACAACAGTGAAACAATTCTATAAAAAAATGTACAAGAACATAAATTGTGTAGGAAAATAAACTAAAAGTGCAGAAGAAAAAAAAAATTAAAAGTGCAGAAATTTAAATGTAATAAAACAGGAATTCAAATGTAGTAGTGCTGGAATTTAAATGTAGTAAAGGCAGTAAAGTTCTCTTCTCAAAATTCTCTTTTAAATCGGGTTTATGATTTCTTCAAATATAATCCTAGTATCTTGAGTAGCCAATCCAAGCACAAAAAATATTAATAAAATATCCACACAAACCATAAGAAAAGAAGAAAAATTTTAAGAAAAAAAACACCATATGAAAAGAAGAAAAATTTTAAGATAAAAAACATTATACTAACATGTAAAAATCTTTGCAAGAGATTGTGAAATAAAGTCAAGAAAAAATACATGCTAGGATGGAAAAGAAGAAAACCTCTTCTAGTTGAAATTTACAAGGGTGTAGTGTGGCCTTATAAGGGCTAAACCGCTTTGAGGACTAGATGAAGGGAGAGAGAGAGATGAAGAAGATGAAGTGCAGAGATCTAGAGAATGAGCTCTTTTTCCATGAAGAGTATGGGAGAAGGGTGCCTCATTTATACTTTTTTAACCCTCAAAGTTTCTATCTTCACTTGATATGATACAATCTTAAAAAATAATAATGAAAAATGAAAAAAACATGGGCTCCATACAGGGCTTTGGGCTTGACTTATTGCTGGAATTATTTTCTGTTTTTTTTTCTTTTCTTTCTTGCTTGGAAGTCCTTTTTTTATTCTTCTTTGCTTCTTTGTCTTTGCTATCTTGTATTGAGATCTTTTGAGAGATAAGTTAGGGATAAGAATCCTCTCTTGGAATCAAACTTGGCCCACATAAGGTGTCGAACTTCCCCCTTTGTCTCTTTGCATTGTCAACTTTCCTTCTTTAGAAGGTACTCCTTGTTTGCTCCAAAGTCAAAGAGATATGCTAAGATAATTCTCTTGATTTTTTTTCCTTTCTTTTTTCAACCAAAATCTGATCCAAATCCTCGGGTGTGGAATAGCTTGCACATATATATATATATTTCAATTCTTCCGCTTATCCAGAAAGAACTCCTATGTCGCTTTACTTGTTTATCTCTAATGAGATTTTTTTTAACTTCTCTTGAAAATATTTTGAAAATGTGCAACAAATAAATGGACCCCATTCTTAGATGTTTTACAAGTGTACTCCACACATATGCATGTGCGTGTGGGACCATGAAGCCAACTTTGCATTGTTTTCTTCCAATTTCTTTCCTCTATTCATTTTTTCTCTCCTTTCTTTTGAAAATGATTTCTTTGCCTCAATTCTTTACAAATGGGACCCATATCATCAATTTCCTATAAAACAAATATAAATTCATGTGAAAAGACAATTTTAACATTAAGATAAACAATGCATGACTGTGGGCCCATCTTTCATAAAATGACAAAAAAAATGAACACCATTTTTCATAATTTTATGTGAATGAACTAATGATGTTGAAAATTTAATTTTTTTATGAGAATATAAATTTTCACAAAATTTTTCAAAAATAGACTTTCCAAAAAGGCAGGTTTCATGAATGTATGCAAAAAGTGTGATTTTTAAGCAAATTATGCAGAATAATACTAAAATGAATTTAAAATGCATAAAACCACTATATCACACTAAATAAGGCTCTTTTTGAATCAATAAACCCTTAAAATGGTCCAAAATGTATATGAAAATATGCATTTTTAAGGACTTATCACGCATGCACTGGAAGGGTTGGGCTGGTGGCAGTATATCTAGTAGATTTAGGTTTCCTTATTTGGTTTTGGGTTTTACTTTCATGATTGTGCTTCTTATTTTTGTTAAGACTTTACTTAGCAAGTGTGCTTAGGGTTTTCTATTTATATTGGTGAAGGTAATAAGATTCATCAAAATATAATAAACAAGGGTTTTCATTGTGTTCTTAATTTTCTCTCTTCCTTCTCCCTCAAAAGAAACATCATTCTAAGCATTGTTTAAGTCATATGTTTATGTTTTTTTTTAGCTATTGTATTCTATTGAGGAGTCCTTAATTAGTAAATCCTTCAGTTATTAAATATTTTCTAAATGAGAGAGAGAAAATGAGATTGAAATTCACCATACCATTACTTTCAAAACTCTTTTGGTTTTTTTCATAGTGATTCCCACTCAATTTTTAAATTTGGAAGAACATATAATGAAATCGGATTCACGTTTTATGGGATACATTTATTAAATCTGTTCAGGTCAACTAATCCTACCAAAACCTCTATGCTTTATTAGAGGTGGTGGAAATACTTTTTATCATTTCACCTCTATAACCTAGTCAACTCACATTTTGAGACAAGCATATTTCAATTGTGAGTTGTTTCTATTGGAATTCAGACTCACAACATGTTGTCACCAATACCATATTGTTAGTACTTTTGTATTGGTTAATTCATTGATTGGACAAAGTTTAAGTCCATTGAGTTGTATTTTATATTTAGAATGGGCTATGGTTGTCCACCGGATAAACTTAATTCAAAATAATGCAAATTGAAGTGTTTTTCTGAGGATATCTGAATTAAAAAGGTCATATCTCAAAAAATGAGTGTTAGATATGGGAAAGCTACTTGCCATTAGCAAGCTCATTTCAAATAGATATCCATATGGCCTAAGATTATGTAAATTGGAGTTAAAATAATAAAGTTATGGCCTCAGGAAGTTTGCCAATGTGTGCAGGATATTCAAATGTGCCTAAGCACTTGTTTGACCGGGCTTGAAGGCCCAAGATAGTGGCTGCTGTAGTTAAACGCCCATTTAACCGCACATGAGTGCAAGGATAGTAGAAGCCCACTAACTTGCTCGAAAATCTTTCATATTTGTGCTATAGTTGCCTATTTTATTTAGATTTGGTTTCTAACCCAATGGCATGACTTATGGGCTATAAAAAGAGGGTTTTGCTCAACCCTAAGTACAACACAATGCAAAGAGATCTCCATGTTCTGTATTGAGATTACTATTAGAAATATTGTCTAGAGCTTTAATGAGAGATTTAACTAAAGGCTTCAAGTTCTAGAGTTGGGGCTTCTACTTTTTTGTATGAGATTTGTGGCTTCTACATTCTTATAGAAGATTGTTCTCTAGTCATAAAATATTGTTTGTCGTGGACATTAAGGCGCTAATAACGAGACACTGAAGGACTGTGTGTCATAGAGATCTAGCAAGAATAACTACAATGCCCTGTGTCGAAGGACTGACTATAGGGTTATGAGTATACATTATACGGCAGAATTTAGTGATTGATTTGTCGACTTTGGACTCATGGTTTTTTCTCATTTACATTTCTATGTTAAATTGTGTGTCATCTTCTTTGTGTGATTGATTGCTTTTATTGTTTTACTACAAAAAAGTAGTAATCAAATCACAATCTAGAATAAATCCTGGGCATTATAAACTTTCAATTAGTAGCAAAGAGGGTCACACTAAATTATGGTGTATTGATTTAAAGGGATTTTCTAGAATGGAAAGCACAACCACAACCAAGCCTTATGTTTAGAAACTAAAAAATCTCTCTTAAAGAAGATGCAAGCCAACCTAATCTAAATTTTAAGTTAATCCTGGGACAAACCCAATCTTGATCCAAATTTGTCATTTCAAATTGCTTTGGATCAAAATCTACAAAAGCCAAAAGCCAATCTCTTTCAAAATTACATCTCATGTTGAATCATGTCAAGCCAAGTCAAAACTTAAACTTTGATTTTTGAAAATGAACAAAAAAATCCATGAAAATCCAAACCCAAATCCATTTTAAACTAAAACCCTTGATTTTCTTAAAACCTGAAGGACTCTTCTTTGTGGTTGTTCCCCACAACCCCACGGAGATGCCACTCTGGATATCTGTGATAAATAGGTCAAAAGAGAATCAAATCCAATTCCAAAACCAAAACAGAATTTCATAAACTTTTGAATTTTCTAAATACCTAAGGGATTCTTTTGTGGGTGTTCCCCATAGTCCCCATGGAGATGCTACTTTTGTTATCTGTGAAAATAGGGCAAAGAAATTGGGAATTCTTATGTTTTTTTCAAAATTCCATAATCAAATCCTTCATGGTTTTTATCAAAATTTTCAAAATTTCAAGTTTAGGCCTACAACTTATTTGACAAACTGTCTTTTCATCAAGTCATCCATCATTCTCACAGATTGGTCATTTCGAGGCACAATGATTATTACACTATAATCATTGCACCTCGAGGCGGCACTTGTTGAAACATAAAAAAATTACAAATATTGCAGCGAATACATTACAAGCAAATTCTAAACCAAGCATACATAAATCTTGGGATTATGGAATGGCAAGTCAAGTACTGCATCTAGATGCTCAAAGTTTGTGTAATCCATTCAGAAGACTTCAAATGAGCTCAGAATGCAGCATTTCAAACTTCAAAGTTAGTGGACTTCGTTTCGCCACTCAACTCGCCAAATACCAAATTCAGGGTTCATTGAGCCAAAAACTAGGGGCCACTAAACACACTCAAGGTTATGGATCATCAAAGTGGATGAAAGTCACATGGCAACTCTAAGCCATGCTTGGGAATGAGGTTTCCAAGTTTCAAAGCATTTGGACTTCATCTCAGCTCAAACTAAACTTCAGTGACTGTTTGCCAGCTCCTTGGGTCACTGTGGAATTTGACACTGCTACATGTCAAAACAAGCTCAAACACAGAGGAATGCCTTCAAATTCACCCAAAGATTGCCCATCAAAATTTTAGAGCATTTAGACATCATTTGGATCCAAACTCAGTCCAGATGGTTATCTACTATGCTCGGTGGGGTCACTATGCAAAGTGACACCTCGTGAAGATCAAATCAGCTGAAACTCTTGAAGGAAGCTCAAATTATGCTTAAGGGAGGTTCCACAAAATTTCAAGTTAAACAAACATCATGTGACCCAGAGTCTACAAGCATGTTAACTTGGGGTCAATAACCCCTAAGCTGTGAAGTCTTTAATCAAAGTTCTGCTTTCCGATGTTCAAAATTGATGAAACTTGGACACAAAGCTCCAATCATTCTCAAAAGCTATTCTACAAGTTTTCAAGTCAAAAGGACCTCGTCTGACCTTATTTCCATTGCATGTCAACTTAGAAGACAATGACCCCCAAGCCATGGAGGTCACTAGCCAAAATCTTGTTTTCAAGGGGTTAAAGCTAATGAAATTCAGAAAAAATACTCAAAATATGTTCAAAGTCACTCTCCCAAAATTTCGAGTCCATTGGACACCGTTCGAGTAGAAAACAAGCTGACTACCTGCAGTGTGAAGTGAATAGTGACTTAAAACATGCAATAAATGGGTTATTGCTCGAAATCCTACTTCTCCAAATCCAAAATGCATGAAATTTAGATGTACACTCCAAGATACTCCTGGCATCAGTCCTCCAAGTTTCAAATCAAACCAAGCTCATTTGGGCGTCGAACAGCCGAAACAAGGGCCCATTTTCATGAAAAGTCAACTGGGAAGTTGACCAACTTCAAAAGGTGAAATAGAGCCAAAACTTCTATGACACACTCAAAATAGTTCCAAGAAGCATCCCTCCAAGTTTCGTGAAGATTGAACATCGTTCGGGCCCCAAACAGGCGAAAACAAGTCACATATGCAAAAGTCCAAAAATGGGCCTCGGGAGTGACCGCAGCCCAATGAATGAGGGTGTTGACCAACTTTAAAAAGTCAAATAGAGCCAAAACTTCTATGACACACTCAAAATAGTGTCAAGAAGTCATGAAGATTGGACATCATTCGGGCCCCAAACAGACAAAAACGAGTCACATATGCAAAAGTCCAAAAATGAGACTTGGGAGTGACCGCGGCTGCGGTCACTAACACCTGTGGAGTAGTTCTTGCGGTTTTCGGTGGTTCCCTCCACTTCAGTTCAAAGCTTAACTTCCTGTAGCTCCTTTTAACTCCCCAAACTACTGCTAAAGTCTATAAAAAGGGAGGTTTAACACATGGGCAAGGGAGACAGTAAATGGTAAAAGTAAGTGCAAGTTCTTGAATTGAATTTTAGAAATTTGAAGCAACTCCTAGCAAGCCACAAGGCATTCTTCACTACTCCAACATACTTCTTCTTCCCATTTTCACCAATTCAAGGTGAGAAATATTACAGAGGAGAGGAAGACACATATATTTTACTTAAGGAAGGCATATGCAAAAGCCACTCAGATGACATCTTTTTCTTTTGATTTTCTCACTTTGGAAGGGTCTTGGGTCACACCGGAAGTTGTGAACAAGCCTCTTTAGGCTTCATTCTAATCCTTGAAAATCATAGGGTCAGAATGACACAACTTTGGCTTCATACAGTGCCCTCTTTGGATTTGTACAAAATAGTCCGTAAACCAAAAAGTGATGATTATCAAAGGTTTAAGTCGATTCCACGGCAAAATCAAGCACTTGTGGTGGCCATTCAACACTCAAAATTCAAAGGAAACGAGCTTCAACACTTTAGAAAAATTACAGAAAGAAAACAGCACGAACCAGTGGGCAAAACAATGACCGTGGGTCACTGTCACTGGCAAGGGGCCAGTGACTGTGACTCACGTTCACTCCCCATTTTTCCCTCTTTTTGCATTCTTTTCCACTCTTGTGTACATTTTCTTGTATTTTCCAAATGGAGATCACATCTGAGACTTGAAGGAGGGGTTGTAAACTTTCAAAAACTATGTAAACAACCTGCATCCCCGCAGTCAGGACATTTGAACCCATGTAAACAAAAGGGAATTTAATGATGAACTGTAGTTAATTTCCATTCTTCTTAACGCTTGAGGCGCGTGAATGTTGGACTCGAATCCGTTACACATTTCACCCATTTTTCAAGTACGATCACTAGGGCATGGCTATCCTTTTATAACCTTTATGGAAAGATTGTGTCCAATTGGGTGAGAGAGTTCTATTGCAACATCAATGAAGTATCCTTAGAGTCTATTAAGACCTTTGTCCAAGGGCATCATCTTGACGTTTCTCCAGATTTCCTTAGTGGTCTTCTAAAAATACCTTGTACTCCACATGTTGAATATCCTTTTTCCAGAAAATGTTGATGAAGTTGCCCCAGTTGACTACAATGATGTTGCAAAGGAATTGGTTGGGAGACACTGTTCGTGGCCTAGTCAAGCTCTTAAACAAAACAAAATGACAGAGTAATACCAATTGCATGATATTCTTGTTACATGAAACATGGACCCAAAGAAGCACTAATCAAAAGTTCCCAACAAGTTTGCATATATGATATACTACATTGGAACTAGGAAGACAATTGGTCTCTCTCTAGTGGTTTTTCGAGCAATGTCAAAGACTATTTCTACACCAAGCAATGCTACACTGCCTTGTTCTGATTTGTCAAATGATGTTAAAAGTGGGTCTTAGTCTTGAGCTCAATGAAGACTTTGTAATAGCTTCTCAAAATATTGACTAGAACACCTTAAAGACTTCAAGATCTCATATGCATCAGATAGACTTGGAACATGATAATGAAGGAGAAGGGGAGGGGTGTCATGCTGGTCCATCATCCCAAGGTCATGTGACGGTCCATCTACTTAGGGCGAGCCTTCATTGCCTGATCGTTTGACCCATTTGGAGCTTCGGGTTGATCAAGGCTTTCAAGAATTCCACATTGATCACATCAAAGATCGCTTTGATAGTTATGAAGCGAAGATTGATTCTTTCATGGATTCTCTTTCATGGATTCGTCAGCGCTAAGTTCCCTTCTTTGCATGGCACTTCTCCAATTAGTCCACTTTGCTTATAATTTAACTTTGATGGGATTTAAAAATGTTTTAATCTGTTATGGTTTCAAACTTCTAACATAGCATGCTTTTCTTTTATTTGAACTTGCTATGGTCCTGTTTAATTTTCTTGATATTATACTTCTCACATGCCAATTTAGAACATAAAAGGGGAGATATCATGATTGATAACATGACATGAATGATCTTATTGAAAAGACTAACTTGATCTTTTGCCAAAGGGTTGTGGCAGATTGTTTTTGCTTGCGTTTGTACGTATATTCCTTGGATGATTGGAGGTTTCAGTTCTCATTTAGGTTTTTGGGTAGAATGTATCATTTTAGAGATTTTTGTCCATGAATTGCCAAAGGGAGAGATTGTAAGGTATGACTGTGGAGTACAAAAATGCGACCATGCATGTGTGTGTGTGTGTGTGTGTGTTGAGATCATACAACATTTACATATAAGTAAATGAGACCCTCCATTGTTTTTACCCTCCAAGCATCCCACAAGTGAATAGTGCATGATTATGGATCCACACCATCCACTTCTTATTTCTAGAGTTCGATACCTACAGACTTGTTTTGTAATGATTCCTCCTTTGACCTATTTCAAACGTCTTGTTTTAATCGTTACAGAAGCGAGTCAAACACCCACCCAATCTAGTATTTCTTAAGACAAAAAGCTAATATCTACCGAGATCGCACATTGGAATGGGCATTTATCTGTTCCAAACCAAAAAATGAAAGGCCACAGACTTATTAATTGGTCAAAATAAGAAAACATCAAACGTCATCATGGGTGTTTGATTGAAGTTTTCTTTTCTTTTCTTTTTATTCTTTTTTGCAACCCAATTACAGGGGCAAGGATCCCTCCAACGATACTGTAAGGACATGTAAGTGTTGGCTAATTCATTGGGAATGGACAAAACACAGATTAAAGTTTAATCTTGTAATTTTGTAACATGGACTGCTGTGTTGTCTACACTTTGCTATTGAATTTACCCAAACTCCCTTGAGCGCAAAGTGGAATGCACTAGTGCGCATTTTCTCGAGACAAGTAAACTGAAGATCACCAAACCGCGCTCAAGAGCACCATGGACCACACTCATGCGCGTTTTCTCGAGACGCTGCATACTATCTACACTTCAATGCGCTTGTGCACCGTTGCTTAGAATTCGAATTTATACAAGTGCGCTCGTGTGCATCTTACATCACACTCGAGCGCATGGCAGCGATTTTGTTTCCTATAATTACAAACTTTTTGTTTTCTCTTCCTACTTATTAGGAAAGATGAATTGTGCATGGGGCAAACCTAATCTACGAAGGCAAACCTATATAAGAGGTCTTTCTCTTCCAAGAACCAATCTTCTTGAAGAGCAATCCTAGCATCCATTGAAGATTGAGACCTTTCTCTATAGCAGTTTTTGAGGCAACTGAAGTACTAAAGCTTCTACTTTAGGTCTTCTTATCTACTCTTCCTAGCAATAGATTTAACCTGAGGAAGCCTTCAAGTTGGTTGTTTTAAGCACGGTGAAGGTGAATGGCAAGGAGTCAGCTAGATCATCGCAGTCCTTAGATTGAGGTACAAATTGAGGGGATTTGTGAGTATCTTTTGTAACCTTCATTTACATAGTACTTGTTACTCCTAGTCAAGGTGACCTATGGTTTTTTCTGAGTAGGGTTTTCCACGTAAAAAATCGTGCCTCTTGTCTTTTGTGTGGTTGCTTAATTAATTAGGTTAATTAATTTGGTTTTTACTATGAGTCATATTACAATCTGTGATTAGGACATTAAGGCGAAACTAGGGTTTCGATTCTTTCAATTGGTATCAGAACAAGGGCACACTAAGTTATTATGTGCATTGATCATCCAAATTGCCAACATGAATTTTGGTAAAGATGGCACGTCAACCATCAAGCCTCCAATGCTTAATGGAACAAATTATTCCTATTGGAAGGTTAGGAAAGTTACCTTTTTTAGAGCCATCAATGATGATGCCTGGGATATTGTTGAAGAAATATACACCAAATCAACTGTTGATGCAGAAAGGCAAACCATTCTAACACCCAAAGCCCAATGGACAAAAGAAGAGAAACATGACTCTAACTACAACAACAAGGCTTTCAATGTCATTGTTAATGTTATTTTGATTTCTGAATTCAACAAAATCTCTATGGGTACCACTGCTAAAGAAGCTTGGGACATTTTGCAACTTGTGCATGAGGGCACAGATAAAGTTAAGGAAACTAAACTCGAACACTTGACTATTGTTTTCAAAACAATGAGAATGAAAGAGAATCAAACATTCAATGAATTCTATGCTAAACTGAGTAACATTGTTAACTCAAGTTTTAGTTTTGGAGAGCACATTCCTTAAATTAAAGTTGTTAAGAAAATACTGTGCTCACTTCTTCAAAGGTTTCATTTGAAAGCAATAGCCATTGAGGAAAATAGAAGCCTAAGTACCCTAACTATGAATGAACAAGTTGGTATCCTTCAAACTTTTAAGACCAACAATCTTTCGGTAAAGAAGTCTAAGTGTATTTCCTTCATGTCTTCAAACGCTAAAGAAGATGTCTCTGATGATGATTCTGATAGTGATTCTGATGAAGCTGACTTTGAAGCCCTATTTGTCAAAAAATTTTGAAAGTTTTGGAAAAATAGGAAATCTTCCTTCAAAAAGGGTTTTGACAACACTAAGGCACCAAATAAGTCTAAATTTGTGCCTAAGGCTGAAAAGAATCTTGACAAAAGTAATTCAAAGTCTATCTAATGCTATAAGTGTCGAGGATTTCGACACACTGCCTCTAAATGTGCCAATAGTAGAGACAGTGATAAAAGCAAGGGAAAGGCCTTGAATATTACATAGGATGTTAAATCAGAACAGGATGATAATGAACCTGGTTCTCCCACTCAGGATTCTGAGATTCATGGCTTTTATTGCTAACATTTCTGATCTTAAAGAATCATCTGACAAAGACTCCAAGTCTAGAGAAGATTTCAATTCTGATGATAGCTCAGATGATGAGTTTAACTTAGAGAAGGAGTGCAGTATCCTATTGAAGAAATGCAAAACAATGTCCAGCATAAATGGAAAGATATCTATCAAACTGAAGGACATGGAAGCATAGAACACATCTTTGACATCTAAAGTAAGCAATTTGCAAAAACAATGTGATCAGTTATCTAACCAATTGCTTAATGCAAATGTTCAAACATATTTGGCTATGAAGCATGCTGAAAAAATTAAAAAAGAAATGCACATAGCTAAAACTGAAATTGCTTCACTTCAAGCTGAAAAAGGAATATTGACGTGGCAAATTAAAAATGGTTCACTTGGAGCTAGAATCGAGCAAGGAGTGGATTAAGCGGATGAACACGGGATCTATGAAGCTAAATGAGATACTATGCAGCCAAAAATGGATTTTTCAAAAACTAGTCTTGGCTATGAACCGAGTACTTCAAATAATAAAGGAAATTTGTATTTGTCCAGAGATCTAGAATTTACTTGATGACACCCACATATGCAAACATTGGTTATCTACACACTACTAAAAAGAGGAATGTGCCTAAACCTCGATTTATTCCCATTTGTCATTTTTATGGGATAAAAGGGCATATTCGACCACAGTGCAATAAATTGCACTATCGAACTAGATATCAAATGCAAAAGAATTTTTATGCTCCCTCTAACCAAAGAAAATATGTCAAGTCAAGACCAAATTAATTTGGGTGCGTAAGTCTGACATTAGATGCAATGTGGTTCTAACTGCTCATAGTGCTCAACAATGACATACTTGGTGTTTGGATAGTAGTTGTTCACATCATATGACTGGTGACAAATCATTTTTTACTTCTTTTAAGAGTTGTGATAATGGAAACGTAAAATTCGGAGACAATAGTAAAATAAAGATCATTGGTAAGGGAACCATTTCCATTCCAGGTATTTCTAAACTTACCAATGTGTTTTTTGTGGAAGGTGTTAAAGTCAATTTATTGAGCATCAGTCAACTATGTGACTCTAACAATGAAGTTTTGTTTTGCTTAAATGAATGCTTTATTCTTGACAAAAACCAAAAATGAGCACTCCATGGAAAGTGGACATTTGACAACTATTATGTTATTGCCACCAATTAGAAGCTGTCGTGTAATTTTACCAAAATTTGTGAGCAAGATTTGTGGCATCAACAGTTGGGACACATTAACCATTCAGATTTAGAAAGATTGCCATCTCAACAATTGGTTCATGGACTTCCTAAGTAGAAACATATCCCAAACATTGTATGTGGTCCTTATCAGATTGGTAAACAAATTCGATTGTCACACAAAAAGGTTGACTCTCTCACTACATCTAGGCCGTTGGAACTAATTCACATGGATCTAATGGGTCCCTCTCAAGTTCAAAGTATTTGTGGCAAGCAATACATATTTTTCATCGTTGATGACTTTTCACAACTTACATGGGTGAGATTTTTTAGAGAAAAATCTAAAACGTTTAAGCTGTTTAATGACTTGTGGACTCTTCTTATTGCAAATAAAGGTGAAAAGTTTGGTGTTATATCCAGAATTTGTTGCAATCATGGAACTAAGTTTGAAAACTCGGATTTTAATTTTTTCTGTGCTAAAAAGGGAATTAAACACTAGTTCTCTACACCAAAGGCACCACAACAAAATGAGGTTATTGAAAGGAAAAACCATGTTGTTCAAGAAATGGCATGCGTTTTGCTTTATAGTAAGAACATTTCCCAACATTTCTAAGCTGAGGCTATTAATACTGCAGTTTACATTATTAATCGAGTGTACCTTAGACCAAGAACTAAACTTACCCCCATATGAATTTTGGACTGGCACAAAACCTACAATTACCTATTTCAAAAATTTTGGTATCAAATGTTACATCCTAAGGGATTGTGAACATTTGGGTAAGTTGACTCTAGGAGTGGCGAAGGAATCTTCCTCGATTACTCTCTGCACAGTAAAGCTTACAGGGTTTACAATTTGAAAAATTCTATAATCATGGAGTCAAGTAATGTTGTGGTGGATGATACAAGTTCTTCTGAATTCTTATCTAAAGATGATGAAGGAATGACATTTGTTCCTTTATCTAAATAGGTAGATGCACCGGCTAAAGTCAAGATGGATGCAGCTCATCGTTAGCCAATCAAAACCAAAGGAGCTAAAGACTCCTACATCAAAAGCTGTTGTTCCTGATTCAACAGAAAAAAAAAAAAAAAGAGACCAACTCGATTTTGAAGCCATTGAAGGCTAAACTTCTTATCATCTCCTTTCAAGGGATAAAGCTGCCGTTCATCCACATTCCCAGAAAAGCCAAGTCATCAGAGATCATCCTCTAGATATAGTCATTGGAGGTATCTCTGCACCAATGAAAACTCAAAGATAGATTCATGATGTGGTAAGTTTTCTATGATATGTTTCTGTGGAAGAACCTAAAAATGTTAAAGAGGCCCTTATGATGACTCATGGATTGATGCAATGCACAAGGAACTCGATCAGTTTGTTAGACATGATATATGGGAGCTTGTCCCTTGTCCAACTCACACCAACATCATCGGTACAAAGTGGATTTTCAAAAATAAAACCGATGAGCTTGGTCAAGTCATTCGCAACGAAGCACGTTTGGTAGCACAGAGATACACTCATATTGAAAGCATTGACTTTGATGAGACATTTGCACTTGTGGCTTGTCTTGAATTCATTCAAATGTTATTGGCAATTGCTTGCTTCTTGAAGGTAAAGTTATATCAGATGGATGTCAAGAGCACTTTTCTAAATGGGTATTTGAATGAAGAAGTCTGTGTTGAACAGCCTAAGGGTCTTCAGGATCCAAAGTTTCCCGATCATGTGTTTAAATTGATTAAAGCTCTCTACGGACAAAAACAGGCACCCCGTGCATGGTATGAGAGATTAACAATATTTCTTCTAGACAATGGTTTCACACGAGGATCTGTGGATAAAACATTGTTTGTAAAATTTGAAAAGACAAATATACTCATAGACCAAGTCTATGTTGATGACATTGTTTTTGAATCTACATTTGAAGGATTATCTAAATCACTCTCCACCTTCATAGCTAAGGAATTTGAAATGAGTATGGTGGGAGAATTGTCTTTCTTTTTAGGCCTTCAGATCAAACAAAGGGATTTTAGAATTTTTGTTTGTCAGACCAAGTATGCCAGAAACTTGTTGAAAAAATTTAGGATGGACTCTTCCAAGGTTTCTTCTACCCCTATGAGCTCTATTGCTAAATTAGGTTTAGACTCAACTAGAAAAAATGTGGATGAAACACTTTACACGAGCATGATTGGTAGTTTGTTCTATCTCAATACAAATAGACCCGACACTACTTTTATCATAGGTGTCACCGAACTTGGTTGAGGAGAAAATTCTTATTCTAGAGCACATTGTCACCGAACAACAACTAGCTGATATTTTCACGAAACCTTTTAATGCCCCCCAATTTCATTCCCTTCCCAAATCTCTAGGCATTTGCCTAAGTCCTTGATTGTCTCTCAATTCATGTTTTGATTTACACATGCATGCTTTTTTAGACTGATTATATGATTTTTTTGCATGTGATACAGTTAGTTTGCGTTATTTTCTACGGTAATTCGCCTTGTGCACTTTTTAAGCCTTTTGAACATGACAAATTTTCACAAATGATTCACTTGGATACTCACTTGGGATTAGTGTGACACCAAGATCAATTAGATTCTTGACCGTGTTGTTTGCATTCATTATAAATATTTTATTTGATTTTTCCCATTTTCATTTGCTCCACTTTTGATGTAACCCTTTTTTGCACTACTAAGATGTCCTTGTATTCAAAGTCATGAACTCAAAGGAAACAGCTGCACATGGTAAATACTAAAACTAGCTTCCGTTAGTGTGAAAGCCACCAAAAATGGTTATTTGTTCTTTGATTAAAAAAAACAAATAAAAAGGTGGGGTGGAGGGGGGACTAATTTAGGTTTGTAGCCTTTTCAACTCAAGTTATTAAGTCCTTTGAGGTCCTTCTATACCTAATGCCCTAAAACCAATTGGCTTGGGAGTCATTGACCTAACACTTGCCAGATGAATTGTCTAGAAAACTTAAGAAACCTAAACATTGCATAATCATATGCATAGAATGTTACATTAAAAGGGAGCATCCCTTTTCTTAATCAGACAATATATTTCTTGTGGATTGCACTTTGATTGATGAATGTTGATTTTTGATTGAACATTGATTTCTTCGTGATGTATTCCATTTATTTTATTCCCACACACTTTAATGCTCATTTCAAGGATCTTTACTTTGTGTATTATTGGTTTAAATCTGGTTCTTCAAATTCTGCAAACTTTCTTGATTGTTCTTCGATGATTTTTATATTTTTTGTCTGATCAAGATTTTGTTTTTGTGCACTTCATGCGTGCCTTGGGAGCATGTTTCGTCTTCTATTTTTTTAGCTACGCCCTTCGTTTAGTCCTCCACCATTCTGAGCCTCTTGTTTTGCCTCTACTTGAGCTGTTAAATTCAAGATTCTGTAAGCGCACACGAGTGCATATTAAATTGCGCTCGAGCACGCATCGTGGATTAAAACACTATCCTGCTAGCTGACTACATTTTTTCTCCGCCCTCTCCGTTTCTTCATCTTCCTCCTCGGTCATCTACCTTCCTCCTCTATTGCTTGTGCTCTCCTACTCGGTCTCAAGGTAATATTTCATCCTTTGATTACACTTCATCTTCTTCATATCTCTTTATTTGTTATCCTTGATGTGCTTCCAAATTTGGGGATTTCACTCGATTTGGGGTTTTCTTGTTTGAGCTTGATTCTTGATGACTGGATTATGTGCTTTCTTTGTGAATGGAGAATGGGTATGTGACTGCTTTCCAACATGAATGGAATGAATGATATATGGTGAATGCTCGTTTGTCTTTCACTCCCTAGCCTAGGTTGCCATTGTGTTGTATCTGGTAATGGTGTTCCTAACTGGAGACTGGATTGCTATGGTTGAATCAGCTTGGTTTACTTGGCTAGCAGTTAATCTTCTACAATAGTGGATTTTTTTTCCTATTCGGTGCTTTTTGCTCATTGTGATTTCTCATCCACAGTGGTTGGAATGGACCAGTTGGTTCAGTCTACAGTTCAACAAATGTCTCAGTGGATTGATTATTCTATTTGGGATATTCTTATAACTGTAGTTTGATGGAATGGTGTCTCTCATTTTCATCATCCTGTTGGATTGGCTTGTCTGCATTACCCTACCCTTGACATCGGGTTTCAGTAGACTCATTGTTTTGGCTCTCTTCTATGATGATTATTGTGTTGTGCCTTGCTACTTATGTTACTTGATGTGTACTTGATGACTTTGTTGGCCAATAGTGATGCTTGGTATGCTTCTCACTATTTTTGCATCACTGTTTCTATTAAAGCTTGGGATTGTTGAGATCATTAATGTTGCCTGGAACGCTTCATATTGTTTTGGCTTTACTGTTACTGGAATACTTCTGCAACCCTGTTTTGGCACAGGTTGAAAATTGAATTAGGCACAATGTATTACAAGTGGTCTTTGTTGTTGCCTTTCTGATCAATAGTTTGATGCTTTGTTTATCCTTGGCCATTGTGCAGAGTCATAGCTTCCCGGAAAAGACCAAATGTGGGTTCCTCCTCCTCTCACTCTCACTATGACACAAACTGGTTTACCTCACTCAAGCATGCTCAGCGTTTTGAGAATATATTCTCTTGGAGATCAGTGAGCTCCGAGAGATCTATTGATGATGCTCTCACTTCATATCCTGCCTTTCAACGTACATTGGGAAGGAGACCCTGGCAATCACTATATTTCTATGGCAAGGAGGACAGCAGTTGTGATTTGGTATGGGAGTTCTACTGCAATGCCTTCGATTACACAGGCAATGTCTTTAGAACTTATGTTTGTGGAAAAGAGTTTTTTGTTTCCACCAATGTGATAAGTGAGCTCCTGCAGATTCCTGATCCTGCTGAGTATGATTACCCATTTCCTTCAAAGGATGAGTTCCCCGATGGCTAGAACTTCAATGTGATAGCTCTGTTTTGTGTGGTGCTCAAGGTGCCTAGCCCGGTGGCACACTTCTCCATGGATTGATGATCGAGGACTATAGGTTTCTAAACCTATTTGTGAGTTCTAACTTGGAGCCCCGAGGACATACTTCTGTTTGCAATCATCATCATGGATATGTCCTTTATGCTTTAGGCACAGGCAAGATTATCAATGCCCCTCCAGTCATCATAAACAGCATGTGCAAGGTTATAAATGGCCTAAGAAATGCTTTTCTTCATTTTGGAGTACTCATCACCAAATTTCTGAAATCTCCTAAGATCTCCCAACAATCCAAAGATACAATGATGAAGATGAGAGGTCTGATTAACAAAAGAACCGTTGAGCAGTCTACCGCACACCTTATGGGTCGGGATATTCCCAGAGGTCCAACTGGAGGTGACCAACAGGAGCAGCCACTTGAGGTTGAAGGGGAGTCTTCCATTTCTGATAGGTTGGCTCATCTTGAAATAAAGGTGGGTGTTGGATTCAAGAGTATGAATGACCACCTAACATCGATTGACACCTCCCTTGCCACCATTCTTACACATCTTCAGCATCAGGGTCCATAGTTATCATCATGGGACTTTATTTTCAGTACCTAGGCTCGATGATTAGTAAGGATGGGGAGATTGACGAAGATGTGGAGCATAGGATAAGAGCTGGATGGCTGAAGTGGAGACTAGCTTCGGGAGTACTTTGTGATAGACAAATGCCAACAAAATTGAAGGAAAAATTTTACAGGACAGTGGTTAGACCAGCTATAACATATGGAGCAGAATGTTGGCCAATTAAGAAGACACATATTCATAAGATAGATGTAGCGGAAATGAGAATGCTTAGGTGGATGTGTGGTAAAACTAGGAAAGATAAAATTAGAAATGAGCGCTTTTGAGAATATTTAGGGGTAACACCAATAGGAGATAAGATTAGAGAAACTCGTTTAAGATGGTTTGGACATGTTGAGCGTAGGCTAGTAATGGCACCAGTGAGAAAAAGTTTGAATATACAGGTGGAAGGTCCATCAAGAGGTAGGGGTAGGCCGAAGAAAACATGGATGGAAGTCATTAATTCAGATTTGAAGAAGTTGTACTTATCGAAAGATTTAGCTCAAAATAGAACGGAATGGAGAAATAGAATTCATGTAGCCGACCCCAACATGGTTGGGATAAGGCTTTAATGATGATGATGATGATGATGATGAAACTCTATTATATTTTGCCCAATTTTTTTTGTTCAATCTGGATTTCTATACCTGACTTTCATTTAAATCTAATGATTATGGTCTTACTTTGATACTTCTTCTCTTTGACGATACTGGATAGAAAGGGGGAGTGTTAATTTTGTGAGCATTTCACTTGTCTTTGCCAATGTTATGATAGGTTTTACAGGAATCTAGTGTTTGTGTTGTTCTGAAGATCTTTAGAAGTTCTATGTCCTTCATCTATGTTTGGATTTGAATGTCTTGGGTAAATTTTTCATGTATTAGGAGTTTTGTCTATGAATTGCCAAAAAGGGAGATTGTAAGGACATGTAAGTGTTGGCTAATTCATTGGGAATGGACAAAATAGGGATTAAAGTTTAATCTTGTAGTTTTGTAGAATGGACTGCCGTGTTGCGCAAGGTGGAATGCGCTCAAGCACGTTTTCTCTAGAAAAGTGAACTGAAGATCTCTAGACCACGCTCAAGCTCATCATGGGTTGCACTCATCCATGTTTTCTTGAGAGGGTTGCAAAATAGCTACGCTTCAATGCGCTCGTGTGCCAATGCCCAGAATTTGAATTTATACAAGCACGCTCATGCACGTCTTACATCGCGCTCGAGCGCATGGCAATGATTTTGTTTGCCAAAATTCTAGACTTTCTGTTTTCTATTCCTACTCCTTAGAAAAGATGAATTATGCGTGGGGGAAACCTAATCTACGAAGGCAAGCCTATATAAGGGGTCTTACTCTTTCCTTTTAGGCATCAATCTTCCTAAAGAGCAACCCTAACATCCATTGAAGATTGAAGCCTTTCTCTAGAGTAGTTTTTGAAGGAATTAAAGTGCTAAAGCTTCTGCTTTAGGTATTCTTATCTACTCATCCTAGTAGTAGATTCAACTGCAAGAGGCCTTCAAGTTGGTTGTTTGAAGTGCGATGAATGTGAACGGCGAGGAGTCGGTAGATCATTGAAGTCCTTAAGTTGAGATACAACTGGGGGGATTTGTGAATATCTTTTATAACCTTCGTTTACATAGTGTTTGTTGCTCCTGGTCAAGGTGACCCGTGGCTTTTTCCGGGTAGGGTTTTCCATGTAAAAAATTGTGTCTCTTCTCTTTTGTGTGGTTGCTTAATTAATTAGGTGAATTAATCTAGTTTTTATTGCGATTCATATTGCAATCTGTGATTGGAACATTAAGATGAAACTAGGGTTTCGATTCTTTTAGAAACAAGTGAAAAGACTTCAGACAAAGTGATAAAGCCTTCTGGCGAGAAAAAGGTAACCCCTGAGGGTCGAACCCTCTAGCAAGGTGTTTAATTTAAAAGTTTGGGTGCTTAATTTGAAGCAGATGTGGATCCCACTTCAAAAGGACATGCGCTCGTGTTATGTTAGCAAGAGAAAACCCTGCTCGGGGTTACATTAGTTCCACACGTGCATCCATGATCATTTGGGCCAGCCCCCGTGAAGCCCATGTGGGATCTTTTGTTTTACTCGTTATATGATCTTCCTTGCGCCTTTCTGTCATTTGCCTTTCATCGTTCTGTGTACCCTCTTTCTTCTGGCTGGTTTGTGTTGGTTTTTATTTTATTTATTTTCTTATGTTGTTGTTTCTCTCATGGCACAATAACGTTAAATTCCTTCCAACCATCTTGACCAAAGTGACTAATATCTATATGATGGTCGCATGTCTGTATATGTCCAGTGTCAATACACCAATATTTGAACGTACAAGTTTAGCATCATCGAATGTTTTAAGTCCATCATTTCATAAAGTTATCTCTTATTTCTTTTTAATGATAAAATTATTGTGAAGGTATGTAAAGAATTATAATTTTATAATTTAAAAAATGGTAAATTTTTACAAAAACTATATAACTTTTGGCTCATTTCAAAAAATTACATAATTTGAAATTTCAAAAAGTATGAAAATTTTCCACAACTCTTTCATTTAAGTCCGCCTCAAAAAATTTTTTTTGAGAAATGAAAAAAAAAACTTTTCTCTTAGGAGAGCTTTTCTTTTTTTGTTTTTTTTTGACCTCTTCCGCAAACACAGACACCCCACCCCCCGGGCCCCGCCCCCCAAAAAATATATATATACACCATGCATTTTTATTTTTGATGATCATATTAATCATTTAATTTATATAATTTTTTTTTATTCATTTACAATTCCCTTTTTTAACCATCAATGCATAAAGCTAGTTGAACTGGGCCCCAAGAGGTTGGGTCATTTGGGTTGGACTAGATCATTTCTCTTAAATGATTTACTAAAGGAAAATTTTGAAAAATGATATGAGGGTCTTTTTGTCACTTCTCAAGATTTTTAATGAAGATGATTTAATTGACAAAATAATGAAAAACTTTTATACCTTTTTCGAAATATTCAAGTCTTTATATAATTTTTTTTTGAAAATGAGTCAAAAGTTTAAAACCAACCTTGTTTCCATGGTGTTTGGTCAAATTTAAAGCTTAAAATCCTCAAAATATGAAAAATGTATAAGAATGAGGGTTGTGAAGATTGAACATGCTGCCTACTCTTCTAACTTGTACTAAGTTAATGCCCAACACCACTTACACCGCAAGATTTGTTTGTATTTTTACAACACAACAGAAAAAAGTCAACATAGTTTCAAATTTGGAGTTTTCCTTCGATCTCAATGCAAAAATGAAGCAAAAGATACAATAAACTTTTAAAACATTAAAATAATAAAAAAATATTTAAAAAATGATTCAATGGAATTTTAAATTTTATCACATCTTCTCTCCTTTTTCTCATTATATTGTCAATTTTTTGCTGTATCTATAGAATATATCAATATGTTATTAGGTATTTGATTACTCTACAAAAATATTATTCCTCATATATTTTATCATATTAGCGAAATATCATGTTTATGAAATGGATTTATTTCACCCTAAATGCATTTTGTACCCACATGATGATTATGTGAACCATTGATGATGAATGCGATCCCTTCAAGTACATATCCACAAATCTGATTTTAATAGTCGGACTCCATCATAAGAATATGGATAACATGATTAATAAGTAATAACGTGACTAGTACAATCTTATATATTATATTATAAATATACCTTCATATCGCTATTAGCCATACACTGAATTTTCACTATAAGAAAAAAAGGGTTTTAGCGAGGAATAAAATTCGTCACCAAATAGGTAAAATTCGTCGCCAAATACTTTTAGCCACGAATAAAAATTTGTCCCCATGTTGTCACAGAAAACCTGTCTGTGAATATATTCTGCGATGAATATCTGTTTGTCTCCAAATATCAATCTTTAGGCACAAATTTTGTTCATCCCTTATAGTGTTCGTAGCCAAATGTCCTACCTGAGCTCCCCTCATATCCAACCTTTAGGCACAAATAAATTAGTCGCCCTATGTGCTTGTCACCAAATATATAATCTTTAGGCACGAATATCTTCGTCACCAAAAATAGATAATAAGCAACAAATGATAATTTATCCCCAAAAGTCCAACTTTTAGACACAAAATTATTTGTCCCCAAATATCTATTCTTTAAACATGAATTTATGCGTCACCGTATATAATGGTCATCACGCATATTAAAAACGCGGTTGACCATTTAGCGGTGATGGAATCGTCGCCGAAAATATACAATTAGCAACAACAATTCTTGTTCACATCATACCCACAACAATTTAAATTCACATCATACCCCCAACCATTGACATCATCACAAAAAAATAATAATAATAATGCATTCATCCAAATATTCATCCAAATATCCATCCAAATATCCATCCAAATATAAAAACTTAAACATGACAAATGTCCTGACACTAATCCAAATACTAAAAAAAAAAAAAAAAGCCCTCATGAACAACAGTCCATGCCCACTACATCTTCAATCTGTGAACGAAGTAAAAATAAAAAGAATTAATGTGTTACAAGAAACATTACCAACACGAAGTTAAGGTAATATGTACGCAACTTTAATTTAAAAAAAACTAAATTAGCAATATCACACTAAACTGAAATGACAAAAGTCTTACCAGTTCTTACATTTTCGACGATATTCTCATTTGAAAGGAAAAAATTTTTGAGCATTAAGTTGAAAACCTATGTGTTTTCATTTCCTTCACTTCCAATCTTGAATTCATGAATTATTGCATTATTCTCCATGTTACATCATGACATGTTATATAAAGGACTTGCTTGGAGACAGGCGAAAACAGAGTCAAACATGGCAAAAGAAAAAAGGCAACTAGTTGTTAGTAGTGTAGTAGTGTCTAGAACAAAAAGATGTCCCCAAGGCAAACTCACCCAACAGATTCATTTGTAGAAGGTGTTCCTAGCCATTATAACCTAATCTAATGTAAATGACCTTTTATTATCCTTAGCCCTTTTGATTGACAAAAGAAAATATCAAAAACATGAAAGACTAATAATGAAATATTTCCAAGCCATATATGTAGGTCAAACAAGGTCCCATGTGGACCATGGGCTCAATCTTGATGCACATGTTCTCCTTAATAGCTTATCAATCCCTTCTTGGCTTGGTCTGATCCAACCTTCAAGATACTCATCTCCTAGTGCTAAGGCATTATCTTAACATTATCCACTTGATCATAATAAGAAAAAACAAAAATGACAATTTCCTAAATAGTAATTAAAAATCTTAGAAGAGATTATTAAACAATTACGACAATGAGGTTACAAGTGATGACTTATACCATTGTACAGAGTGGATTGTTAGCCGCATAATAGATGATCTATGGAAAACGTAAGAGGTAGATGACTGAACTGGTGGCTACATAAGAGATGATCATTGAGAGGATCAACTTTTAAGTGTGTGATCAGCAAATTGGAAGAGGATGCGGCTAGACTCAAGGAGGTCATTGCCAGTCTTCATGAGTTGTTTGATTTTGTATAGATTTGGTTGGTTCTTTTTACCTGCATTCAGAGGATATAATGAAGCAGCAATCACCTTGCAGTGGTGCCTAGTCCTTGAATGGAGATACACCTAGACAGTTGAGTGAACATGTGAATCAAATAAATATCAAAAAACATTGCTCGAGTTAAAGGTGGCCTTGGTTGAACCATGAAACTAATGCGTTGATGTTAAGAGAGTTCAAAAGCAGAACTGAACATGGTGCATTGTATAGAAGACACACACACGGATATATATGGTGCATTGGGGTTGGTGACTATCACGAGGGATAGTTGTTTTATGGTCCACTTGGATGGATAGTAAATTATGCCCCATAAGGTGTTTTGGAAAATGGTGCTTACCTTATCATGAGCACCGGTGCTTCGCGGAGGTTTTCCCTCATATATATGTATATATATGTGTGTATATATATAGAGAGAGAAAGAGTTGTATGTAAAAAAACTACAATCAAGAGGTTAATTAAAAAAAGGTTTCACAGAAAACATAAGGCATACAACATAAAACTAACCAACACTATCGATGTCATACGAAATAACAAAAGCCTACAAAAAATATTGTTCGAATGCATAGACATTACCATATCAACTTTAAACCTATTAATTGCTGCATGAATTTGAGGGGCCAAGAACAAATCCGCTTGCAAGTAGCAAGTAACCATTTACATCAAACTTCATTTGAAATCCTACATGGAAAACAAAAGTCCAAATTGAGAAGAAAAAAAACTCACTATTGCTTTAGACCATGCCACACCAGGCTAAACACATGGTTAGGCAATAGATATGTGGATTTCGATGTCTCGGTATCTGAGTAGAAACAAAGGCAAAAATAACAAACAAAAAATCTTTAGCATTCCAAGGAAATTTCAAACAGAGGACCAGATTAATGTCCCCATCAATCCATGATTCTGGAAAAGCAACCAAGTAGGCTACCTCATGGACCAGACCAGGTAAAGCTTGTCCAAGCATATCCTGTTTACTATCAGGCCTGCCATTCAGGTCAGCATAAAGGAGGTGGAATAGGGATCTGGTTGGACTTTTACCAGAACACATCCCAAACACAGCCATTCAGCTGATAGAATCCTAGCCCAACCCATGGCCAAACTCAGCCTAGATCCACCCCAATGAGAAGAGCTGGATTCATGCTGAGCAGCCTTGTGCCACTCTATACCAAAGGCAAAGGGCTGCAGTGTAACACTCCGATCCCCTTTGAGCTGGATTACTGGCTCATTAGTGTGTTTTTCTGTTGTTTTATTCTTTCGGACTTGGTTTTGGGTCTTGGATAGGTAGTTGAGTAACCTTTGACCTGAGATAGGTAGTTCTAAGCCCTTTTTCGTAATTTTGCTTTTGCTTTGCTTGCAGCATCTTTGCATCATCTTGGTGTCAGCACGTGTATTTTGTTGAGCTCGTTATTTTCCGTAACTGTTTCAGACCCATTTGGAGTCAATTGGAGAAGTTGGACCCCCGTGTGACTTGATTTGCAAATAACCAAATTCCTTGGACCTTGTTTTAAACTTCCAGAAACTATATATATGAGTCAGGAACCAGGTGTCTTCTCCCTGCTCACTTCGTTCGATACGTGCATGCAAGGAGAGAGCCACGTTCAGTCTTTTCCATTTCTCTCCTCTTCTCGTTCTTGGTTGGTGTTGGGATCTTGCACTCATCGTTGATTGGGTTCTTTTCTTCCCTCATCTCTGTCTGTGCCTTGGTAAGTGGGTTCTCTGCAACTCTTCCTTCTTCTTCTCCAATTGTATCTCTCCTTCTCTGTTGCTGTGTTCTCATCTCATGCATGGGTTGTTTCTTTGATTTGCTTTGATTTTAGTTGATTTGGAGCTTGTTTCAGTGGATTGACAGAGTTTTGAGGCAAGTATAAGTACAGGATTGTTTAACACATATGGGTGTTTTGTTTGATTGCTTTGATTCATTCTTATTCTTTGTATAGAATGTTTTACAGCCAATTGCTAAGAGGTTAGGATCAGATGAGCTTGTTTTGAGACATTTCGGTACCAAATTCCAGTTTCTGTACTCAACCCGAATTGGTTCTCTGTATTGTACGGCTAAGCCGTAACCTTGTACGGTTCACATTCCAGAGACTTGAAATTTCACCTTTTGTTCTACGGCTAGGCTATGGCTGAACCGTAGATTGTCCTACGGCTGAGCCGTAAGCTAGCCGTGACCCAACCGTGACTAAGTCGTGAATTAAATCTCTGATCAGTCGAAACTTTTTTGATACAGTACTCCTACGGTGTGGCTACGGCTAAGCCGTGGATTGGTCTACGGCTAAGCCGTATACTGAACCGTAGCTCAGCCGTAAAAGGTATCAGATCAGAGGTGGAAGATGACCAGTTTAACTGTGTTTTGAAGGGAACTACGGTTGAGCCGTAGTGCATGCTATGGCTAGCCCGTATGATGTCTTCGGCTAAGCCGTAGGTCACCCATGGCTAAACCATAAGGCATGGCAAATCCGAAATAAAACTTAGGATAACGGTGAGACTTGTAGGGCTCAAATACAGGTTAACCACCCATGTAAACCTGCCCAATAGACTCTCTGAACCGCATGAATAGTCTGTTAGGCTATGACTTATTCATATGAGCGTTGATTTACTGTTAAGTACCTCCCCATGGGTGTTGGTTTAAGGGACTTCGGTGCACGCAAAGATTACCTTGCAACACTTTGATGGCAACGGTGCATCGAATAACTTAAAACTACATCAACATGCACGGTTAGTGACAGTGAACAACTAGACTAGGGTTGGCTTGTAGACCTTAGTTCCGTCTTAATCTAAGATGCATTGCATATTACTTACAGTTTTGCCCTCTGTTCTGTTAATATATGTTCATGCATTTCGCGATTCTTTTGTTTTCGTCTTGTACATCTGTTTAGCCTTCGTTCTGTATTATACTATGATCTATGCTCAGTGCTTTGACTCAGTCTATGCTAGGCTCTGTATAATTCTGGCTTTGTATATCTCTGATGTATTGGGTATTCCCTGGTGGCTCTGCCCAGAGATTTACACGTGAGGATAAGATCCGGTCCTTGTCATCGGTGAGTCCAAAGCGGATAATCTCCCTTCTTTTGGATTTGATTTGATTGGTATTAGTCTGGCTCTACTCAGCCTCAGCCCTAGGATGCCCGACAGGGTTACCTCTGGCTTAGATCTCTGTATCTCTGTATCACTACAATGTTGCTTTGTCTTGGGACCCCGGAACCCAGGAAACCGAGACCCACTTGTACCCTGGCCTAGTCAGTGGTGTTCTCCTCTGCTCTGCTCTGCTCTGCTCTCTATTGGAGAGAATATGGTTAACGTAGTAGCCACCTAGTTCAGTATTTATATGCTTTGATTCACTTATCATGCTTTACTTCTATGCACGATTTGCTTAGCATACTAAGATGAAACTCTATAACTTCTATTCTGTCCTTATTCAACTCGATACTATGAGTGTTTCATCCCTGTTACTTATATATTGCTGGATTGTTGTATTCACTGCCTTGTCTGTGGTGTTGCAGGCACAGATCCCTTGCCCGGCTCCCCGGCGGTCGAGGAGGCTGCAGGGCCGAGTTTAGAGGTACCCTCCGATCTGGCAGAGTGGGCCTGATCATCTCTGCCGAGTGCGTATATGCATATCTTTTCGCGGCCATCTGTTTTGGGTTTTTGGATTTTGGGGAGATTTGTATTTGGGCACTTTAGACTTTGGACCTTGTACTCTGTATATTTTGTATATCATGATTTTGGGTGTGTATTCGGATTTTATATCAGCGTATTTATCTTTGTCTTTCGTTCCGCTATTTGTTTTGTTGCCTGCTATGATATGTACAGCTTCCGCGTACGCTTTGTCCGCACGTGTTAGATCCCTTGTGTGTGTGCATCTGGACTGGGTTTGGATACACGTACACGGGAGTACGTGTGTCACTGGTTTGGCTTTTCGCTAACCCCCGATTTCTGGGCTCGGGTTGTGACATGCAGTACCTTCAACATATATTAAATAGTCAGCTCAAATTTAAAATGAGCATTCCAAGGTCATGAAGGTAGACAGCACATAAAGATAAAACTACTATGAATAATTCATTCAATGAAATTAGTAATCAAACTGTGAAAAAGACAAGAAAGAACAAACCAAGAACACATCATCCCCTGTGGCATATCTTCCAGAGAAGGCTTTTAGCAGCTTTTCAAGAGCTGAAACACAGAAAATTACCAGACTTAAAGGCCCCACATGTTTAGAAAAGCATGATGGATTCATGGAAGTAAAAGAAAAGAAGGAAATTATGAGTTACAACTTACAACTATTAAGGTAAGAAGAGCAAAATAAGATCTAATGGATGTCTTTGATGGGCCATTCATGAATTAGGGATGCCTAAGAATACCTAATTTAGCAATAGCGGACACTAATTTAAGGGCCAAAAAGATTTAATAGTTTGAATTTTCGGTCATAGACATATAACACTTGAATCAAAATGAAATTTAGGGGCTTCTGAATTCGTATGGGAGGTTGAATTTGATACAATATTTAGCATCGAACAGTGGCCTATTCGCAGAGAGGTGCTTAGTCCATATAGTGTTGTGTTGCTGAGTAGCATGCTCCTATTTTAAAAATCATGCTTCCATTTTCATCATCTGTACAATGGGCCTACTATTCATAAATCCAACCACTCTTATCACCCTAGCACCCAATGAATTGACACAAGGCCCAAATTTCTCTACAATGAAAGTTGCATTTCAAATGGATCGCATGTAAAAGCAAGTGACTAAGAAGCATTCCTTGTCCTTGGTTGTTTCATTTACACATATCTTGAGGAGTGCCAATTGTATAGGGGATGCTTTGGCAAAACAAGAGGCAGATAGATCTTTTCCGCAGATGGGATTATCTCTGTAATATGCACTATCTGTGGGTTCTTAGGTTTGGCGTTTCTCTTTGTTTCAGTTCCTAGGGTATATTGCTCTTATAACCTTGTTCTTTTGTTTGTCTAATTAATCAAGTTTTTGTTACCGATCAAAAAAAGAAAACAAAACACAAGTAACTAATTCTAATCTCTGATAGGGAGGTAATATAATGGTTTACAAGTAATCAATTTGATAGTGAACTCCCTTTGATTGGAGTGAGATTTGGACCAATGCCAATTCATGGGTGGGGGTATGGATGATAGGGTGATTAAGTGGGTTCATGCATCAATTGTGAACCCAATGTACAGATTTTTGCAAAATGGAAACATTCTCCCACTCACATTAAGTGGGAAAATTTAATTTTTGCTTGTATACAAAAACACTTCCTACAACTTCTGGTAGTAGGGAAACTCAAATGCATACCAGAAAAAAAGATATACCAAATAGTGATCCTTAAGCATAAGTGTCCATCATGCCATCTTTTTCTGGCATAAAAAACAAAATCAGGGATGGATGGATGGGATTGAAAAGCACATCTGGAACTGCAACTTAGATTTAGATCCATATTCATATATTATTCATGGGGGACTACTTTACAGTGGAAGATTCAGTAGGAGGAGGTGCTCAGCGTGACAGCAAGAAGCAAGGTGGGTGTGGGTGTGGGTGTGATACAATGAATCAATTTACAATCAATTTCATATTGAGTGTTGGCTATTACGGGTTGGGCGTTGTGTAGAGATGGGTTGAAGTAAAGAAGTTGGGTGGTGAAGAGATGAGAGAGTTTTCACACCTGGATTTCTCTTGGCCAATTGAAAAATGAAAATTCTTCACTTGAGATCACGCTATTCTTGACCTCATCCCACCAAATCCTAGCCTTATTCATGCTTGGCCTTCTTCTCTGTTTCTTTCATTCTCCTCTGCTCTCCGTCGATTCTTCTCAATTTCTTTTAATTTGTTTCTTCCTTTTTTTGCTTTTGTTCTCCTCTCTATTTGGAGTGGGAGATGGAGAGCAGTTATATGGAGTGGGAAGTTTTTATTGGAGGCGGTGATACTGTGTCAGTTAATTTAAAGAGAGAGGAGAGAGGAAACTGGGTGTGGATGGACCTCTTTTTTTGTAAAACATTATTTGAATATGTTGTTGCGTGTTGGCAACGTCTGCTGATGGTAGTGGAATGGTTGTGCAAGGTTGAAGCTAGTACAATAGATGTATTGTGTGCAGTGTTGAGTCTGGTTTTAGTTAGTGTTGGGAGGTGAATGTGACATAATGGGTTTAATGGTGGTGAAGATGGGTTGCATGAGTGGCACGATGTTGTTTAATGGGTGAGGTGTAGTTGTGTACTAAAGGTAATGTGAGTGTGAAGGATATGGTATGTGTAAGATTATAAGTAAATAAAATATGGATTTGGGTTTATTCCATCACATTACATATAAATGAGACTAACAAAAGAACACCTTAGGCAATTTATTCTTAAAAAGAGAAAAAAAAATATGAAAATGAAAAGAATGGCTACCTGTCTACAAGCCAATCTCATCTAAAGACATACACCATCATATTCACTGGGATAATCTGTAGCCCTGGAATTTACCATAAAGAGAAAGCAACAGTAGTTGATAAGCATGAGAACTGCTATTTTTGTAAATAAAAAAAGGGCATCACCAGCAGATTGTTTGTTGAAAACAAACAATATCAACAAATGGATAATTTAACTTGATCATATGCCAATAATAGAGAAGTTTATGGAGGAAACACGTACAAATAATGAGATAAGAAAAAACAAAATTTATTTCCATTATTGCTATCAAGAACACCACATAGGTGTTGGTAGGCCAGACCAATCCTAGCCTACATGCCGAACCTATGTGTAAAATGGTATCAAATTATGAATAAAGCCAAGGCACGGGTAGGGCCAGACTTGCTATTGTTGCAAGGCATGTAGCTTGGCTTAGGGTCGGTGGGCTTGCCACCATCCCAGAATACCTTGTTCTCCATCTGTTGACTTATGGGGTAATATTTTTCTTTTGCTTTCTCTTTAGCATTTTCTCATTAACTTGGCATGCATCATCGGTTTGTAATCTAGGTGATCTTATTTTGTTAAGAATTTAGCATGCATTGGAGTTTTATAATCAATTTGGATTGTGAGTGTTTCTTATCCTTCTTCTGACAACTTGATATAGAGATAGAAAGGTGACAATATTGGATTAATAGCAAAAAAAAACAAAAACAAAAAAAAATACACCTTGCTCAACTACTAACCCAAACAATAACAAAAAAGAAAAATAATTCACCCAGTATAAAATAAATAAAGAGAAAATCCTACTAAAGATGAAAAATGCATCATAAAAACATGGATATTGGGAAAGCACCCACTTCTGAAGACATTACAAAAAAAAAATTCTTCATAAAAAAATCGAAACCTAGATTTTAGATGAGGCCTACCTTGGATGAATCTAGCACCGATCAAAAAAGTAACTTCAAATTGGTTCCTCCTCCTTGTCAACCACTGATACAATCACCGAGCCGAATCCCCTTTCTGTCCTTTGGCTATTGTCGCAAAGCTCCAAAATCAGGGAAAAAATACAAAATAGAAAGAAGAAGAAGAGGTAGAAGAAGGAGAGAAAGAAAAAAAGAGGAAGAAAGGTGAGGTGCTGTGCCGATGATAGAGGGAAAGAAGAAGAGAGGCAAAGAGCCGAATCCCCTTCCCCAATTGTTGCAGAGCCAAACCCTAGGGAAAAAAAATTGAAAGCTGATGAAGAGAGGCGTGCCCAAACACTCTGTTTCCAAACACATATATATCGATTGGTTTTTTTGGGAGATGACCGCTTTCTTTGTCCCCAAATGTATCCCCTTGGTGCCAATATATACAGTCGTACGCCAATATGTACAGTTTGGCGATTTGGCGATGAATATGTGTTCGTCGCCAAATAAAAAATATCCTTTAGCGACAAATTCCAGTTGTCGTTAAAAACAAATTTTGGCACAAATTTGGGCTGATGGCGGGATTTCATTAGGGATGACATTGGGAGACGAATTGTTATGTTTGTCCCGCAAAAAGTAATTTATATCGACAAACAACTTTGGTTGTCTCTAAATTTCTTCACAGATGGTGCATTTTCTTGTAGTGTTTGCAGTGAGATCTGCTCCTATTAAAGTGATGTTTGAGGATGTCATCACTACACTCGTGAGTGAATTCGATGACATCCGAGTCACTATTCCTTCTGTAACACTGGATATTCATTTATTTGGTATTGGGCAGAATTACAATGAGTGCCACTAAATTATAGTATTGTGTATAGAGTACTTTGCAGAAGCATGGTGGACTCACCTTCTTTAAAATGCAGACTGTTTACCTGCTCTAAGATACTACTTAGTGACCACTGTTGGATTGATTGACTACAGAACACGAGATGAATGTTCCTTTTCTTCTCTTGATTGGAATATAGAAAGGGAGGGAGTCCCTCGCCTGTGATCGATACAATGGTTGTGGGCTGAAACCAACTTTCAAGATTTAGATACAATGAATACAATCGGTGTCATGGCCAGTAAATGGCTAGGATTTTGAAAAGCTGGCCCTCACTGAATTTAGTAAAGGTCGCTCTCTATTTATTCCAATCTTGGTCATGTCACTGTGATTAAATGGCCAGTGCCCAGTGGGTCTTTGGCCCGAGTCATTGAACTGGTCAACGACACAGTTGTGAAAGTTGATGTCCTTAATCCCCTGTACTTCTTGGTTTTTTTAACAGAATTCAATTATGGCCAAATGGAAAGCTTTATTCCATGTTACGTTAGGTGTTACTTACACTCTGCTAAAGTCGCCCTGGTAAGAATAGATGATCACACTAACCAAGATCCCATTACATCACAAATTCAATACAAGACATGATCTCGATGACTAAAACATAAAGCCTCATGATGCCACCCCCAGCTTTCATACTGATCATAGTTTGTGGTCCTTCATTAAAGGTCCTGCTAATTTATTTAAATGAAGTAGCTTAATAGAATATTGATAACAATCTGACTTTAGCACTCTTTATGGCTATAAAATAGTTTCGTTAAGGTTATATGACAGTCTTCAAAGGTGGCATAAAGGGTCCATTATGGACGAAGACTATGGTGGTGGAAAACTCCATAGATCGAGGTAGTTATTGGAGTCATGAGCGTGAAGGTCTTGTTCATCTGAGATGGAGAGAAGGGACAGGTTGCTGTTGTTGAAGAAATCGAGTTGATTAAATGAATCTGATTGGCCATTGAGGTGGGACGCCACGAATCGATCCACAGTGGTCCAGTCACTGAAGGGTGGTTCTTTATGATTTGCTTGGTTTGGGAAGCCGGTGTCTCCCCTTTGAGTACTGATAGATTGAATGGCTTGACCACCGTCGGAAAGTGCAGGAAGATATGTCATGCAGTCCGTATTATTGTTATTGTTGGGCTCATTTTCCATCCTGCAAGACCGTTTCATGTACTGAAGAATCTGGTCCAGTGCTCCATCCCTACTTGAATGGAGCATTTGGGTGCGATAATCATCCGCCATTGATGACTCCTTCCTGCCGTCTGGTGTCTTGAGAGAGTTTTTCTTCTTGAAAACGCGACAAACCACCCACCCATCTTCCTCTTGTGTCAATCCTGCGGAGGTAGAGGCCTGGATTTTGTCCAAATTATCCCAGGAACATCAGTAAATTTCAATTTCTAAAGTATAAATAAATAACTAAACTAACATCTTTTTTCCTAAACAAAAACTAAAAGCTCAGTTTGGAACAAAAAGATCATCAAATAGTAACTGTTTCATCAAGTAACTCGCTTCGTTAGCAAATAAGTTAATAGATGTATGTTACATTGGATTCGGAGTAGGAATCAGTATTCTCCACGAGCCTGTACTCATGCATAATCCAATCGGATTTCTCCCCACGGGGTGCTCTACCCATGTAGAAGACAAGGGTTTTTCTCCTTCCAATTCGTTTGGAACTGCTGTAAATCACCTTGTCGCGACCCGTTGCTTTCCAGAAGCCAGCAGCAGTGGCTCGATTGGTTCGATTGCCCGTCGGGTACTTCTTATCTTTTTGGCAAAATAAGTACCATTCGTCTTGTGGGGTGGATCCGATTTTGCACTTCTCTGCATAGTTCATTGACACCATCATCATCATCGTCATAAGAATAAGAAGTAGACGACCTGTGAGAGAACGAATATGTGAAGAATGGTTTTATGGAGGCATCACCTTCTATATCCCATGGTTCCAGTTTATTGAGATCGATTTCAAGGATCACATCCAAGTCAATCTTCTCGTTTGCGACCTTCTTTCTTAAGTAATAGTACAAAAGCTCCTCTTCCGTGGGATGAAACCGGAAGCCCGGTGGAATACGAGCCGGACCACTTTTCGACAGACTCATCTTTTCTTCAGCTTTTGGGTGACACAATCACAGCTTCTAATTAAAAGGGGGTGTGTGAGAGAGAGAGAGAGAGAGAGAGAGAGAGAGAACGGGTAGAACTAATGCTACAAAAGCTTCAGACTTCCAAACTTATTCGCAAGCATCTGACGGATTTCTATATATAAAAAAAATTAAAAATCAATGTGAGAGAAAGAGGGAATATGTTGGGCATAGGGAAGGAGGTGATGTATTTATATATACGGTACATGAAGGTTGGTAGGCATGAGCAAAAGTTTGCATTTCAATTAATGGTTTTGAGGTGGGGTTAGTTTTCTACTGTTCGCTTCAAGAAGGGCAATCCACCTTTGGAATTAAGTGAGGGAAAGTAATGTATTTGGGGCCATCACACGCATGGATGAGTAGTGTTTGTGCCTTAGTCACACACACACATGCCATGGATCATACCCGAACCAGCAAAAAAACAAAACGCAATTGAGAGAAGATGCAAAGCTAGAGAGAGAGAGAGAGAGAGAGAGAGAGAGAGGTCAGCGACACTGGACCTTAAATTCTTGTGGAAAAGCGCCATCCAAACTACCCCCAAGGCAAAAGGAAGCAGCCTAGCCTACCTCATGATCCGTTTATTTTGTGTAACAACCGGTACATCAGGAGGCATGAGGTGAAAGAGTTGGAGGCATTGCGCTTTCATTGTCCTCGTCACTAAAAGTAATCCATCATACTGTGAGAAGAAATATCTATGAAGAGATCATTTAAAAAAAAGCTTGAAAAAGGCTAACATCAATTCCCATTGTACCAGTACTGTGCCTTAATTGGTTATGATTATGAATATGATTTAATGGACCACGTGGAATAATTTGTGTTGGACCAATGAAGCCGTTAGGACTACGCTAAGAAACTAAGTGCCAAAATTAGGATTAAACAAGTATTATCGGATAGCAAGACTAGCCCAATTGTCCTAGCGTAAACAGGCTCATATGAGCCCAAATTCATCAAAAACAATTTGTGGGACAGCATCCCTAACCACCAGAGCAGCGGCCAGCAAGCCCTATTCCCTTCCTTATTTCTTTATATTGCTTGGTATCTATAACAATTCGGGCCCAACCCATGTGATATTATTCACTTTTGCTCGTAGAATTTCAGTCCAATGAGTAGAATTAAGATTAGATCCCAGATATACATTTACTCAGGATCAGGGCCTACATTTTTTCAATGTGGGAGGTCTACATAGCCAGTTATTAAGAGTTTTCCCTATCCTCTTTCTCAAGGCGTATGCTTGGTTTGCACACCTTAAGAATTTTTCATGCCTTCTCTCTGTAGACGGATGCTCACTAGAACCTATGCCCTTCGAAAGGGGAGCCACAGGCATACATTCTGACTCACATCTTTCCAGTTTCCTTTTCAGAACATTATTATTTAGATGACAAAGCTAACAGTTAATTAAATTGTGGGAAGAAAGAGACACTCATTGTTCAACTTGGTCCTTTTTTTTATTTTGTTAAAGTTCAACTTCCTCTTGAATAACGGAGAACAGCGGCCACTTTGGACATTTTGGTCGTTTCTATACTTCAGTTATTTTAGCCTGTAAAATCGGTGGTGAGAAAATATTCTGCAGCTGATGTAGAGTTGGTATTTTATCTATCTGTCAGTATTCATGTCAGAGCCGAACGATTTCAATGATATATACTTCTATTATCTATCAGGCAATTTTCAGATCTAATTAATAATTGGTGAACTTATGTAATTCAAGGGAGTTGTGTGTATGGTCCATTTGGATGAACCATACGGTAGGCTCCACCTAAAGTTCTCACGAAAAAAACGGTAAAAAACATATGCACATGAATATTGCCCATATGTGTGTGTATATATATATATGTGTGTATTTATCTTTTTCTACCGCCCACAACACCCAATGTTGAGATTTGAGATCGAGGCCAAGGTAGAAGAATGAAAGAAAAGGACCTTACTAAACTCGTGGTAGAGCAAATCAAGATGATGTAAAGCAACTTAAGATTGTTACCCAAAAGCTCTGCTAATCTGGCCGCGAGAGTTGAATTGTAAAGTCAAAGCAACGAACATTGGTCTGACGGCAGTCTAGTTAATCCGATTGACTGGCATGATCCCAAAGATTGGAAGGATAATAAAGATAATCGTCGATGCCTAGCATTCTTGATTATAAGGATCTCAACCAACTGATCAAGATCTCGGAGTAACAAGGAAGTTTGAGTGGGGCTGACTTTTTGGACAAGTTGGATCTCATAGAGTGCACCATTGAAAGTGCACCATTGAAGGAAGACCCATTGCTGTTTATGGTGAAAAATTCAACGGCCCAAGATTGTATTAACCTAGATATGAAGCAGAGTTGTATTCAATTGCGCATGCCTTCCAGCGTTATTAGAGACATTGTTTGATTCACAAAAAAAATTGTCATATACTAGATCATGAAGCTCTAAAAATTTTAAATTTACATTAAAGCATAAAGCGGGTTCTCATAGTAAAGTCGTTATGGCTAAGTCAGAGGATAGTTTTATAATTAATCTCGACTGGTCTGATTTTTGCCTCTACTCCTTTATTTCTCGAAAGTAGGTAAATGTTTTGAAAAAATAAAACATTTAGCACCTCTTTCCAACAGCTACCCACTATAGAATAGAGGGATTGCCTATTTTTCCACAAGCCACCTTCAACATACACTTGGAAAATAGAGGATAATTTTAAGAAGCCGAGCTATAGTAGCATTGGATTTGATAACTCCTAGTCCCTTTCTTTAAAATTTTTTTTAATACGAGAGGCTAAATGAAGATCCAAACTATTGCAATGTTCACAAAGATCAAACACGACTATGACAAAAAAATATCAACTGTCGGATCATTGTCAATTTTGAAATGCATGCAAAAGAATGTGAGCCATTGGATATTATCTTCTGATTTCTGTGAGCAATCCTTTTTCTCTTATTATTATTATTTCTGGGGCAGTAAACCAGGGTCTAAACCGTTGAAAATATTTATAAGGTCAATGACCACTACGAGATCAAATTTCCACTGTTGGATTATCACCAATCTTGAGATATTTTTTTTAAAAAGTGAATTATTTGATATTTTTTTAAAAAGTTTTTGGGCCCCAAACACAAAATCCAAACCATTAGATCTCTTTGGAAAGCTAAACTTGGCTACATAGTTGAATTTCAAGGTTTGATATCTCGTAGATCTCAAGATATTTATGAAAACTTTCAACCACTGATTTAAAAATGTCCATTTAAATTAGATCCTTACATTACCAAACATATGTTTTGATTCTAGCCTCTTTTTTGTGTTGTTCTTTTTTTACTTTCCCTATTTTGGATGTCTATAAAACAAAAAGAGTAGACCTACAAAACAAGTTAAGAACTAATTAAATTAAGGCCTAAAATAAAAGCTCTAACTATCAAGTTCAGAATTACAATTATAGTGTTTGATTAAATTAAAATAAAGCTCTTATTACATAAGGTAATGGGACCCACCTTTAGGAATTATGGTAATTGGCACCCATCTTTTAAAAATTACGAAAGTAAAACCCACCATTTGCATCATTTTGAAAATCTATGATCTTACTTTCATCTAGCATTGTCCACCTCCATACATTTTACCTAAAAAATCTCAAAAAAATTAAGCAGACCCTTGGCACTTTTTTTTTTTTTTTTTTGAGGCAAAACCACTAATTTGAAAATAAGCTCTAAAATTAGAAAATCAGTTAGAAGATTACCAAATGCTCTAATCTGTAAATAAGCTCTAATTCACAAAATAAATTTTTGTTTATCTAGTTAAGAAATAGCCCCTTACATTTGTGCACTAGAAAGCTCTTGGGGTGTTTTTTTTTTTTTTTCAATAAAATGCCCCTCCTTTGGGGCCCATTGTTATACATTACAACCACGGAATGCTCTTGGATGGGAAAATATGAACAAGATCTACTTATATTAAAATTTTTGATTTCAATTCATTAGATCATCCGAACACCTTAATCTAGGCACTAAAGTATAATGGTTTTAGAGGAATCATTTTCTTAAAATTTCAATCTAACAACAACCAAAAGTTTAATGAGCGTCAAATTTGGACTTATGACAATTTATTTGGGAAAACAATGTGTATAAAAAGATTGAATTGACTCAAGATGGGCTCCACAGTTGAATAAAGACAAGGCTAAGAGGTTTGATGAATTGTAGATTACTATAATGAGAGTCTTTCATGCGATTAGATTGTATACATTGTCCTTCCAAATCGTAGATCCCATTATTGCAAGCGCCTTGGAGAAAACATATCAACAAATGACAAAATAGAGTTAGAATGATTACGAATTCTTTGAAATAAGAAAGTAGACTTCATAAGGGAGTCAAACGATGGCCGAACCAAGAATTTTGCCTTTGCCACTATGTAAAAAAATGCTTCTTGGAGGGGCTAGTATAAAAGAACAAAAATCCTCTATACTTTGGGGGTTTTTAAAAAATATATATATATTACATAGTTCCGTGTGATAGCTGCAAGGGGGGCTTCCTTTTCTTTTAGCCCTTTCTTTTAATGATATCCTTTGCATTTTAGCCAAAAAAAAAAAAAACATAGTGGACCCTTTTTCCAAAGTGACAAAACTTCCAAGTATGGCAAGAGATATTACGTCCAATTTTGACACCAACTTGACAATTAGGGCCTATTCTTTTATGAGAGTTTTCACTAAGAATTTGTTCTGTTGAAAATTCATGGAGATTATATGATGGTTTGGTTCTCGACATTTGCAAGCATAATTTTTCTTGATCAAAACTCCAAAAAAAAATATATAGCCACCTTATAATGTCTCAAATGATCTTTAAGATTACTAAAATTTCAAACACTTTTGCTTTTCTTTTCTTTTCTTTTTGTTTTTTTTTTTTTTTGTAAAATAGTTGGGGAGCAAGTAGGTGTTGTGTTCACCACTTTTCAGGGACTTGGATGAGAATGAATTGTGTAAACCTCTTATCTTTCTTGTGTGTGCATGTGTTAACATCTTTGCTTTTTTTTTTTTTGGAATTTCTCAATGCTCATGTATGAAAAGGATTCAAAAATTTTACATACTAGAGATGTTATAAATTCTCCCAAGGGTGCTTTATGCAAAAAAACCTCTTAAGATGGGTGTTACACTGAACAAAACTTTGTAGTCCTAACAACACTTAATTAATCCTCGTCTTTTTTTTTTTTTTTTTTTGTCGCTCCCTCGAGCACTTTCTTGTTGGGTTTCCAAGACCTTGGGTCTTCTTCTTCTTCCTCTAATCTTTCGAACCAGATTGAAAAACATCCAAACAGTGCCCAATAACTCCTTATTCACAAAAACCCCAATCTCTTGAAACATCCCCAAACAATTTAAGAATTCTTCAATAAATAATCCCAAAGAAAAGACTAGTAAACATGAAAATAAAAAAACACGACCATGATCCGATGAGTTAGAAACCCCTTTGCTTTGCTATATACCAATGCACAAAACAGCACAGCAAACAAAAGGCACAAATACAATGATATTTTTTGAAACAAAGAAAGCCTTTCTTCCTCTTCGTCCTCCTCTTTCTCCAAATTTCTTTGGATGAGCAATGGTATCGTCGGTCCCACCCTCCCCCTCCAATTTTTTCGACACACTAGACCTTGAGGATTAATCTAACACTGTCAAGACTATAGAGTCTTTCCGATGTAAGACCCATTTAAGAAGTTTTTTTCGTGTAAATTGTTCATTCTCCAAACATAAAGTCTTTAGATCCCAATAACCAAAAAACACGCCCTTGAAGAGCCTTTCCAGGTACCAAGCTTGCAGCAATACTGCCTATCACCCATAAACCGATAGACACAATAGTTGTAAACTAAAGAGCTATAAAAATCATACGACTAATCATGAATGGACAGCCATGGCATTAATAAAATTATAAAATGCTCACTTTCTATGTGCCATGGGTCACAATGGATGCACAGTAGGGTGATGGATAGGTCTGCACCCAAATTGAGCCACATTTGATGCAGGCTCACCATAAGTGGACCAGTTATGGTGAGCCACATCTTCCATAAAAAAATTTTTTTTTTCATTTGTGGTAAAGTAATTTTATTGTTAGAAGAAGTTTGAATTGGATGGGAGCAAAATCACCTAGGTTTTGAATTACATGACTCACCATAATTGGTCCACCCAATGTGAACTTATGTCAAGTGCAGTAGGTGATCCAAACTCACCCAAATCAAGAGTGTCTAAATATTCTATTAAATCATCCTATCTCTCTCTTTTTTTTTTCTTGGCGCTATTGACATGTCTACTAATCCCTTCATTTTACAGTGGGACAGCAGCTAGGACTAGTTGCCGCATGTCTGGTATGCAACATCATTTGGAAGTATTGTGTTATTCATGAATTTAGATTATATGAGGAAATCCCTCACAATAATCATGACTGAACCAGGGAGTTTTTAATAAGAAGATTCGGGCTCATTTTTCATTAGGAAACACTAAAAACACTATAGTCTACGGTCGAACCCTTGTAGACGTTTTTTCATTTTCTTTTTTATTATTATTTTCCTTTTTTGGTAAAACCTATAGATGTTAAGTGCAGAGATTTTCAACAAAATGACTCTCTCTCTCTCTCTCTCTCTCTCTCTCTCTCTCTAGGATGGTGTGCTATTTAAGATCTATGAATAATTGACAAAAGTTGGTGCGGGTGTCGCCCGTGTGGGTGTGGGAGTACCCAACAAATATATATGTGTTCATGGATGAAGAGAATTTCCTGTCATCAAGACATCACCTGTTTGTATCCCTCGTATACATGCCTCCCATGTTGTCGGATCCATCCTTTCTTTTCCGGATCGAGTGACATCCTGTTTTTCGGAGCCGAAGTGTGGGACTGAGAAATATGCTTTATGATCAGATTCCTTTCCCCTGGGACCCGTGTTTCTCACCATCCAACATTGATTAAAGTTGATGTGACATGAAAAAAAAATTTCCCTTTCCCTCTTTTGCACGCACGTTGTACAAGGAGTAATACACAGCGCCAAATTCGGTCAGGGCCCTCTCTTGCAGCCAATCTTGTTTGTTTCTCCAAAAATAAAGAAACCTCTAAAAACTAATAATAATAATGAACTTGACATAGCAACTACCTTTAGCGCGTACTGGTATAGAAAGAGAGACATTCTCTAGCCATTGGTGGCCCATTTCTTTATACGAGTACGGATAAATGGCTGACGCCTTAATATCATGACTAGCTAGGCAAAAATGTAGAAACATAATTTAATACCCTTTTGAAGAAATGCTCTGATAATAGATTTGTAGAAATATGGAGAAGTGCAATGGTTGTGCTTGTACAATCAATGAACCCTACAAAGCCCCTACTCGAAATTAAACGAGCAAAATATCTAACAAAATATATATTCTCCTTCACCTTATTATAACAAGAAGCCTACACTAAACACTTGGCCGTTTACTCAACACACTTTCCTCACAAACATAAAAAATAACTACAACACAATTTTATATGGCCTGCCAAAGGATATATCTAAGAGACAAGACTTTACATGTTCCAAAAAAATAATTAGTTTCATGATGTTTAGCTTTTTTACATGATCTTTGTTAGGTTTTTATGTAATTGGTTAATTCATCGGTTGGTCAAAACTTTAAATCTATTGAATCGTATTTTATATTATAAAATGGACTGTGGTTCGAATCACCAGAAGAGCTGAAGTGAAGAAATCAGAAAATCATTATACAGGGTTACCTGATAGGTCCAATCATATATTGCCCGATCGATCAGATCTAAGGCAAAGACAATACCCAATCGATCGTGTATTTGGCCAATCGATCAGATGGCGGAAAATATTCCACCAACCTTATGCGAAATTATTTTTAAATTATATCAAGATTAATTAGTTAAGTTCTACAAGAAGTATACTGATAGGCACAAATTGTGAGTTATAAAAATGGGGTTCTCTCTCAACCCTAGGGCATCCATCTCCTTAATCTAAGTTAAGATTTCACATTAGAAATTCCTTTCATTCCCTAGAGCTTCCATTGAGAGATTGTGTTGAAACTTTGGGCTAGTGAATATTGCTTCCACTTCTCTTGTAGAAGATTGAGGCTATCTTGTATGCTCAAGTTATGAGTAAATCAAGCGAAGAGCAATGCACGGCGAAAGAGAGTCATGGCAAAAAGAATTACCCAATAAGAACTCAGTCCCTAGGACAAAGGAGTGACTAGATAAGAGTTGTGAGTGTATCTTGTAACTACTCGGTATTGCTTGATAATTGATCCATGTTGGATTCATAGGTTTTTACCCAGTTGGTTGGGGTTATCCAATTTAAAAAATATGTGTGCTTTCTTCTTGTGTGATTAATTGGCTATTTGCAGTTGTTTTATTTCTTCCACTGCATAGCATTTCTCTTACGATCTAGAAATTGTGGACTCCACAAAACCTTCAATAAGTATCAGAGTGGGTTACACTAATTTAATGTGTTGATCCTTTGAGAATTTTAGAATGGAACTCAACCAGGAAAACTCATCTACATACAAGCCCCCTTACTTGGATTGATCTAGGAACTATGCCTATGGGAAAGTTAGAATGATGGCTTTTCTGAGATCCATAGACGAGGATGTTTGGAAATTATTGTCAAGGGCTACTCTCTACACATGGTTACTACTAAAGATCTAACTACTAAAAAACCTATGAACGAGTGGACCAAAAGTCGAAAACATGCATGCAACTATAATAATAAGGCTGTCAATGTAATCTACAATGGAGTATCACCATCAAAATTTTGTAGGATCTCCACTTATATTGCTGCGCAAGTTGCATGGGTTATATTGCAAATAGTGCGTGAAGGAACTGACTTGGTTAAAGAGACTAAGTTACAAATTTTGGCTACTACATTTGAAACTCTTAAAGTGGCTAATGATAAAAAGTTTGATAACATTTATGCCATTCTAAGTGATATAGTGCACTCATGTTTCAATCTAGGAGAACCAATTTCTGAAAATAAGGTTGTTAAGAAAATTCTTCAATCTCTCTAGATAGCTATCATTCCAAGTTCATAGCTATTATAGAAAATAATAAGATGAAGACTCGTAAGGAAAACTTCATTATTGATTGGAAAGTAAAACCAAAAGGAGCTACCTTAAAAGTTTCTAAGGAATCAGCAAAAAGAATTGAAAATGGTTCAAATTTTGATTCTAAGGAAATATATATATATAAGAAGTTATTATATTCATGAAGACCTTTATGAAGCTCATGAAAAAGAAAAGTGATATGAAGATTCCAAAATTTGAGAAAAAGTCTTCAAAAGGAGATCAGTGCTTTGAGTGCCAAAGCTCCGATCATATTGTACTTGATTATGGAAAACTGAAAACAAAGATGCAAAAAAAAAAAAAAGCATTCAATTTAACTTGGGATAATGATTCTTCTAATGGAGAGGAAGGAAAACATGAAACTGAGAATCCTACTTCTAGTGAAGAAAAGTTTATAGCTTTTATGGCTAGATTTTTATAGGTTGCTTCTGACAATGGCTCTAATGGTGAAGATGATGAAGTGTTAGACGAAGAACCAAATTGGGAGGAGCAGTACAACATATAATTGTTCAAAGATTATGCTAAGTTGATCAAGTACAGGAGCAAGATTGCAATCAAATGGAATTCTGTTCTAAAAGGAAATCCCTCTCTCAAGGAAGAGTTGGAAAAAGCTCTTACAAGGGTAAGATCAAAAAACCACCATGGCTGATAAGTTGACAACTAAGAATCAAAATTTTGAGAAATATGATCAAGATATTGAGAACTTGAAGAAAGAGTTAAAGAATTGCCAAGTTGAAAAAGAAGATTTGAGTGGCAAACTAAAGATGGTGTTGCCTAAGTTAGATGCTACAAAAGCTTCATTGAACAACACATTGAATCAAAGATACTCAATGACATCAGGTGCAGTAAAAAAGGGCTCAATGACATACATGGTCTCGGTTATGATAAATGTACATCTACTTCAAAGACTAAAGGTAAAAGTATTTTTGTTAAGAATTTTGCTTTAAATTCTATACTACCTGCTACTCCACATATTGCAAGCATAAATCATATGGTGAGTAGTGCAAAGAAGAAAAATGTGTCAAGTCCTAATGTCACACCCATAAGCCATCAGTGAGAAATCAAAAGACACATTCGAACCCATTGCAACAAGTTAAGTAGTTTACCTAAGAACAGGTAATGAATGAAGTAATTATCTAAGCTAATGGTCAAAACTAAAGCCATCTAAATCAGGAAAGTTAATTTGCCTACTGTCTTATTACACATTACGTTGAAATATTTAAATTTACAAGTGCGGGTACCAAAGTTTAAAAACCCCTAATCAAGAAGATCAAGCTCCCACCCCTAATTACAACGAAGATATCATTAAGGAAGAGTCTCAATTCAGGGGAACCTACTGTTGGATCCTAGTTGACAGATATACTACATGTTGAAATTATCATTTTTGTCAATTATAAACAAAAATGAGAGTGTGAAAGAGAATGAAAAAAGAATGAAGATGATGGTACAAATTTTTTTATGCAATTTTACTTAATGTAATTTTGCTTTTTATTTTTTGTTAGAATGTAATATGTAGGAAGTTTTATCCATGAATTATCAGCGGGGGAGATTGTTAGGTTTTTATATAATTGGCAAATTCATGGGTTGGATAAAACTTTCTGTCCATTGAATTGTATTTTATATTTCTTATAGAATAGACTATTGTTCGGGTCACCAGAAGAGCTGAGTGAAGAAATCACAAAATTAGTATACAGGGTTACCTAATTGAACGAATTTGAGGCGAAGGCGATACCGATCGATAATGTATCTGGTCAATCAATTGGATGGTGGAAAAAATTCCATCAATCTTATTTAGAATTATTTCCAAATAGTGTTAGGATTAGTAAATTGAGTTCTACAATGAGTATACTTATGAGGCACGAATTGTGGGTTATAAAATGGGATTCTCTCCCAACCTTGAGACATTTACCTCTATAATCTGAGTTAAGATTTCATATTATAAATTCCTTTCTTTTCTACAACTTTCATTCAAAGATTGTACTGAAGTTTTTAGCTAACGAATATTGCTTCTGCTAGTGTCATTGTAAGAATGTGTTGTCAATTACGTGACCCAAGTCTAGTCTTGCTCTAAGGAAGATCAAGTTTCGTCAATGAAGATCAAGCTAGATCAAGGAAGCTCAAGGTAGATCAAGTAAGTCCAAGGAAGATTAATCAAGAAGATCATCTATGAGTGCCAAGGGATAAGGTAACATTGCCCTTATTTGCCATAGAAATTGTATAGGAAAAAGGGTTTCTAAACACCCTGACTTTGTTCTACGGCTTGGACCACGGCTAAGCCATAGATCCTACAGCTCATTCTCCAGAGAGTTTATTTTGAGTTATTTTGTTCTTCGGCTGACCCTACGGCTGCACCGAAAAAGGGATACGGCTAAGCCGTAAAATCTACGGGCCACAGTCCAGAGAGTGCTCTTGGCCATATAATGCCTACGGTTGATCTTACGGCCAATCCGTAAGGCCTTCACGGCTAAGCCGTAGTATGATTCACGGCTAAGCCGTAAGGTTTACGTGCCACTTTCCAGAGAGCATTTTTGGGAGATTTTAGCTTACGGCTGACCCACAGCTAGACCGAAAGGTATTCACGGCTAAGCCGTATAAAGATTTACGGCTAAGCCGTAAGCTTAACCGTAAGAAGGAATAACGTTGAATCTGGTCAAACTAGCCATTGGATGTTGTCAGAGCATACGGCTAAGCCATAGACCATTCTGTTCTTAGCCGTAGATCTATCCGTTGGAGCTTATCTGTATTTAAAGAGGACCTCTCCTTTTCTCCAGACACTGACTTTATTACTGAGAAAATCACCAGTATATTTGAGCCTTTGCACCTCCAGTAAAACCATTTTTAAAGCTCTCACAACCACCTACTCTTCAACACTTAAAGTGCCATTAGTGTTCCAAGAAGAGTAGTTGGTCATTGAGGAAAGGATTCATTAAATCTGAGAGAATATCTTAGCCTTCCAAACCCTCTTAAAACCTCTTCCCTTGGCTGAGCACTCATCTGAAGATCTTCATCACCAAGGAGCAAGAACAAGAGGCCACGCTTAAAGGTAATCTTTCAAGCATCAAAAGCACCACTCAAAACTAAGGTATACAATTCCTTGTTTAGGTGTTCTTTAATATTTCAATTCTCTTTGCTGTAGTTAGTGGAAGACAAACCACCGCATCAAAAATTGTTGTAGTTGGTGGACTAGATCAAGGATCAACCACCTGATCAAAAATCCAGTTGGTGGAAGACAAACCACCGAATCAAAAAATTGTTGCTAGAGGTGTTTGTAATATAAGTACCTCATACTTAGTGGAACCAAGAGAGATTGCTCTTGAGAGTGGATGTAGGTCTAGGACCGAACCACTATAAATTACTGTGTTGATTGCTTGTTGTGTGTGGTGGTGCCTTATATTCTTTTTAACTTGTGTTGATCATCTTTTTAAGCCATATCTTCCTTATTCTAGTTGCATTTCTATACACTGTTAGCATACACAACTCTGAGCATCTTTCTTAATCTTCTTGTGGACTCTCAATCTTAATCAATCATTCAAATTGCACACTAATAAAATCTAGTTTTTGGAAAGAAATTTTTAATAGTCCTATTCACCCCCCCCCCCCTCTAGGACTTGGTGAGATCTAACTACTACACTTTCAATTAGTATCAGAGCGGGTTACTTCTTAAGGGTGTAACAACCTAAAGTAGATCCGTCTTGTGCTAGAATCACCATGAATCCTGAAGGAAGCTCTATCACCTAGCCTCCTTTCTTTGATGGAACAAATTATGCCTTCTGGAAAGCCCGGATGACAGCATTTTTGAAATCTATGGACTGGGCTGTTTGGGAGGCTATAGAAAAAGGCTGGACGGAACCCACTGAAGATGTGACTGTAAATGGTGTCACAACCACTAGACCATTGGATCCAGCAAGATGGTCCCCTGCTCAGCTACTTCTTAGACAAAATAATGCTATAGTGTGTGCCATGAATCAAGAAAAGTTTAAAAAGATCATGACAACCACTAATGCAAAACAGGCCTGGAGAATCCTTGAAGTGACTTATGAGGGTACCTCCATTGTTAAAAGATCTAAACTTCAAATGCTCACAAGTCAGTTTGAAAACATTCGCATGGAAGAAAATGAAATGTTTACTGACTTTCATACTAAGCTCATGAAAATTGTAAATAAAATGTGGGCTCTTGGGGAAACTCTGCCGGAAGGTAAAATTTGTAGTAAAATCTTGAGATCACTTCCGGAAAGATTCCATCCCAAGGAAACTTCTATAGAAGAACATAAGGATTCGGAACAAATGAAAATTGAAGATTTAGTGGGATCCCTTCAGACCTTTGAACTCAAATTTAACAATGACAAAAAGAAATCAATTGCACTAATCACCTCTCATAACACATTTTCCTCTAAAGATGACATAGGAATAACTAGTAATGACGAGGATGAAGATGTGGCCCTTTTGGCTAAAAGATTTTTGAAACAATTTAAGAAAAAGAGAGTGAAAGATTATAAAAATGAAAACATTAATGATAAATACAAAGGTCGGTCAAGTTCCCTCTCTAGAAGTAAGCATAAGGAACCCATGTGTTACAGATGTAAGAAATTTGGACACATATCCACCAATTGTCCACTAAAAGGGAAATCCAAAAAGAAGAATCTTGTAGCCACTTGGGATGATTCATCTGAATCAGATTCTGACTCAGATGAATCACAACAAAATGAATTAGACAAATATACAGTTCTGATGGCTACCACTGCAACATTCAATCTCTCTGAGGAAATGATTAAAATATCGAATGAAGAAATCTCAGGAAGTGAGTCAGAGAGTGAATATGAAATTTCAGATGATGAGGATAATGACAATACCACGAATTTCTATGAACTACTTTATGAGGGAACCTGTAGGCTCGTTGAAACTGTAAGCAATCAACAAAACAAAATTAAGAATTTAAAAGAAAAGGTTGATAGTATTAATGCTAAAAAGGAGGAGTTAATCAAAGAACTTAAAAGTGTAAAAACCCAATTATCAACATTAAGAGAAAATGAAAAATCCCTTTTGAAAATAAAAGATGAAAATAATGCTTTCCACAATGAAGTGACTATACTAAAACGATATAAAGAAAAGTATGAGTACAGATTTACCCAAAATGATGAGAAATACATTAGACTATTCAAATTTGGGAAAGCTTATAAGGATATGACCGGTCTTGGATATGACAAAAATGCAAATCAGTCACCAAGTTCCGGAACTGTTTTTGTCAAAAGTGCTTTAAAGAAGGAAGATACTAGTGTTAAAAACACTTTGGATAAGGCATCTACTAGTACTCATACTGTTTCATCAAATGTCATCTGTCATGATTGTGGAAAAAGAGGTCATTTCAAAATGGAGTGCAAGTTAAGAAAATTTCATTATAACATTAGTCAAAAAATTGAGAAAAACACCTATAAGAAAGTGGAACTTAAAAAACAAAAAGCTAGAGTCTCAAATAAACAAGTTCCCCTTGAACCAAAAGATGGATAATCTGTTAAAAGAAGTCCAAAAGTTAAGAAAACAATTAGAAATATACAAAAAGGATGGAGCAAACATTCTTATTCCCCAACATAAAACCTTTCAAGTGAAACACCAAAAGCCAATTGTGATCCCCACTACTAGTACATTTAAGTGGATACCTAAAAACAAGAATCTAGTGGTCCACACAGCTTTTAAAGCTGCAGAACAATTAAGATGGTATCTGGATAGTGGATGCTCAAAACATATGACTGGTGATAAATCATGTTTGTCTAAAATGATTGAATTCGATGGAGGCACGGTTACTTTTGGTGATGGCAGTACTACAAAAATTATTGGGAAAGGAACGTTAAATGTTCCAAACCTACCACCTTTTGAGAATGTTTTGTGCATTCATGGTTTGAAACATAATTTACTTAGCATATCGCAAATCTGTGATAAAGACTATGCTGTGATCTTTAGTAGTCATAGTTGTGAGATCTCAAGGAATGGAAAGATAATCTTGAGAGGTCTTAGAACTACCGATAATTGTTAGGTGGTGGGAAAATCTAATACTTCATCCTCCACTTCTTGCTTATTAACTAGTATTGATGAAGCTAAGTTGTGGCATCAAAGACTTGGGCATGTAAACTACAGGGACTTATCCCAATTAAACAAATATGTTGAAGGACTGCCCAAGATCAGTACTCAAGAAAAGATGATCTGTGGAGAGTGCCTTCAAGCAAAACAAATTAGAAGTGCCCATAAAATGGTAAATGCTATGAAAACCTCTCGACCTCTAGAACTTATTCATGTGGACTTGGTTGGACCAACTAAAAGAGAGAGTCGAGGTAAGAAAAGGTACTTTCTTGTCATGGTAGATGATTTCTCTAGTTTCACTTTGGTTGCATTCTTGAGAGAAAAATCTGAAGCCTTTGGAGAACTTAAAAGGATTGTAAAACAAATTCAAATTGAAAAAGGGACTTCAGTAGACCGAATCAGAAGTGATCATGGTAGAGAATTTGAAAATGATCAATTTGACAAATTCTGTGAGAAATATGGGATTCATCATGAATATTCAACACCTAAAACTCCATAACAAAATGGGGTAGCTGAAAGGAAAAATCGAGTTCTCCAAGACATGGCCACAGTCATGCTTCATAGTAAGAATCTTCCTAGAGACTTGTGGGCCGAAGTTGTTAATACCAGCTACTACATCATCAATCGAGTTTATCTTAGGACTAATACAAATCAGACAGTTTATGAATTGTGGCATGGGAAGAAACCAAATGTGAAATATTTTAAAGTCTTTGGAAGTAAATGTTACATTTTGAAAGATAGAGAACAACTAAGTAAATTTAACTCAAAAAGTGATGAAGGTATATTCTTAGGCTATTCAACACGGAGTCGAGCCTATCGTGTTCTAAATATGAGAACCGGAGTCATCCAAGAGTCAATAAATGTTATTATAGATGATGAATCCACAATATCTGATAATGTTGATGAAGTGGAAGTGCCCTCAATGTCTGAACCCACACGATCCACAGTAAAAACTAATGTACCTGCTTCGACTGAAAATTTGGTGAATGTAAAAGATCATCCTATAGATCAGATTATTGGTGACCCTCTAACAGGTGTAAATACTAGGAAACAATTGGAGAACATTATGAGTCACTTGTACTTTACTTCTGTTTTAGAACCTACCTGCATTGATGAAGCCTTTTCAGACAATGATTGGATAAAAGCTATGCAAGAAGAATTGAATCAATTTACAAGAAGTGATGTTTGGTACCTAGTTCCAAGACCAAAGGATAAAAATGTGATAGGCACTAAATGGATCTTCAAAAATAAACTAGATGAAAATGGCGTCATTGTTAGGAACAAAGCTAGGTTGGTAGCGCAAGGATATTCTCAAATTGAAGGTATTGACTTTGATGAGACCTTTGTTCCAGTTGCTCATTTAGAATCAATTAGGATTTTATTATCTATAGCTTGTTTTTTAAAGTTCAAATTGTATCAAATGGATGTTAAAAGTACTTTCCTAAATGGAATTTTGAATGAGGAAGTGTTTGTTGAACAACCTAAAGGTTTTATAGATACAAAATTCCCTAATCATGTGTTTAGATTAAAGAAAGCTCTGTATGGTCTTAAGCAAGCTCCACGTGCTTGGTATGAAAGGTTGACAAAATTCTTGTTAGATAATAATTTTCAAAGAGGTAGTATTGATAAAACTCTTTTTATCCAAAAGACAAGAAAGTCAGTTTTAATAGCGCAAATATACGTAGATGATATCATCTTTGGCTTCACGTGTAATGAATTGACTGCTCAGTTCGCTAATCTAATGCAATCTGAATTTGAAATGAGTATGGTTGGCGAATTGAATTTCTTCTTAGGTTTGCAAGTCAAACAATTACGTGATGGTATCTTCATTTCCCAGTCCAAGTATGCAAAAGAATTGGTAAAACGATTTGGTCTAATGACTGGGAAACATGTCAAAACCCCCATGAGTACAACCATCAAACTTACTAAAGATGTTAATGGTAAAGGGGTTGACTCTAGCCTATATAGAAGTATGATCGGTAGCCTGCTATACCTTACTGCAAGTACGCTAGACATAGCATTTAGTATGGGAGCATGTGCACGATATCAAGCAGATCCGAAAGAATCCCATCTGACTGTTGTAAAAAGAATCATTAAGTATGTTATAGATACAATTGAATATGGTCTGTGGTATCCTCATGACTCATCATCTTCCATTGCTGGATACTCAGGTGCTGATTGGGCAGGAAACTTAGATGATAGAAAATCCACAAGTGGTGGCTGTTTTTATGTTGGAAATTGTCTAGTAGCTTGGCATAGTAAAAAGCAAAATTCTATATCTCTTTCCACTGCTGAGGCTGAATATATAACTGCCGGAAGCTGTTGTTCTCAACTCTTGTGGATGAAGCAGATGCTTATGGACTATGGCATTAAGCAAGGAATAATGAGCTTGTATTGTGATAACACTAGTGCCATACATATTTCTAAAAATCCGGTCCAGCACTCTCGCACCAAACACATTGATATCTGACATCATTTTATTAGGGAATTGGTTGAAGAAGGGATCATTGAGCTTGAATATATTCAGACCGACCATCAACTTGCAGACATATCAACCAAACCTCTTGATGTGTTAAAATTTGAAAATTTGAGAAAATCTATTGGTGTTTGCTGTTTGGATTAAAATTGCTTTTGCCCAGGACCTATGGCTAAGCCATAAGTCATTTCACGGCTACGCCGTAAACGACTCTACAGTTAACCCGTATTTGCGCAAACTTTTACCCTACGGCTCAACCGTCAGGGTTTATGGCTCAACCGTAAAATACTCTACGGCTAAGCCGTACAGTTTTTTTTTGGTCCTCGTTCTGCACGCCGTCAAGTACTTAACTCCGTCCATTCATTTCTTTCTTACTCTGCGCCTGCTCCAGACTTCTGCCCTAGGTCTCTGTCTTTTCTTTTTTCTTCGTTCTTCCTCTTCCAGCCTTCTCCTTCAAGGTATTTTTGGGGATTTCTCCCTCCTCTGTACTGTTCTCCTCTCTTTCGCTTCTTGTTTGCTCGCTACTGTTTCTTTTGTTTTACTGTGCTCGCTTCTTCTGTTTGGCCTTCCTTCTGTTTTGGGTGTTTTGGGTGTTTGGACTTCCTTCATTTGTCACTATGCCTCCACGAACCAAAAACGCTTACCCCGCCGGTAAGAGGCCTCGAGCCTCGAGTAGCTCCTCCCGGCCTCGACAGCACTCTCCACCCTCTCCTCGAGTTTTGGTTCCACGGGAACCCACTCGTGATAGGTCCTTCTTCTCCCGTCCAATTACTGTGGAACGCGATGTCAATCTCCTTGCTGTTGAAACCTATGGCGTTCATACCCTCCTCAAAACGGTTGGGTGGGAAAACATTCTCAAATGGGGTGGTCCTGGCTTCCCCTCTATTGTGCGCACCATGTATGCATCCATCAAGGTAGCCTCGCTAGACTCTCTGTCATTTGAGATTGATTTCACTGATGGCACCAATACCATCACACCTGCCATCATTTCTGCCCTTTTATGTGTTCCTCTTTCCGATGTGCCCCCCTTCGGTCCTCAAAGATTCTTTCTCCGAAGAGGAAAAACAAACAGCGACTTTTACCTTATGTGGAGCAACTATCCCGTGGAAGGACAAGGGCTTCCTCCCTGCAGCTTCCCTGCTTCCTCACTTCCAGATCCTCCATGCTATCTTCACGTGTAACATCTATCCCAGGAGGGGAAATTTCTCTGACCTGACCCCTTTCATGGTTAATGTCCTCTACAATGTTCATATAGGGGTCAAAGTGTGTCTTCCTTCTCTGATTTGTGCTACCATCGTTCGTTTTTGGCTTTGTCCAGGAAGAGGCACCAATGCTTGCGTATTTGGATATCTCATGACTCGCCTTGCCTCTCAGTGTGGGGTCAATTTACCTTCTGATGAAGCTCCTGAGTCTCACCCCACCTTTGGCACAGTCAATATTCAGAACATGCGCTTCTCCAAGCAACAAGCGGCTGGTCCCCACTTTCATGACTCTGGGGATGAGGAAGACTCACCGGATGCGCCTCCTCCTACCGCACCCTCTGCTGCTTCACTAGTTACGGTTCCTCCCCTGGCTTCTTCCTTTACCTCCTTTGAAGCTCGGCTAGCAGTGCTCGAACAACAGCAAACCAAGATGGAGAAGCTATTGAAGAAATCTTTTCAACACCTTTCAAAGATCTCCAAGAGCTGCCGGAGAGACGATGTGGCAATTCCATCCCCCTCTCCTCCTTCTGATTGATGTCTGTTCTGGCATGTCTTGTTAGTACTGCATTCTTTCTGTATTTTGGGCATTGACTGTATTTCACCTGATGGTTCTGTTTGTAGATACATCTTTTGTCATTATGGGTGATGCACTCTTTTGAAATGGTTGTGCATTGTACTGCCCTTATTGTCTAATAACATATGGCCTATACTCTTATTTGTCTAATAACATATGGGTGTGCACTTATTTGTCTTCATGCTCTTCTTTCTGCTTTATGGCTATGGTGCTTCTTGTAGATCTCTTTGTCAATATTGTGCCAAAAAGGGGGAGAATTCTATGCATGTCTTCAGGGGGAGCTTTCTAACGGAGCTTTCTAACCTCCCACCTATCTAGTAGACTGTATTTGCAGACTTTTGCAGGTTAAGCATCTTCAAATGGGGAGCTTCAATGTGTTGAACCTTCAGACTTATGTAGATCTGTTAGGATAAGGTGTATTGAGTATTGTAATACTTCTTGTATCCTATTTGTTGAGTTAAAATGCTGTATCTTCTTCATTATATATAATTTTGTCACGAAATTGACAAAGACGGAGATTGTTAGTGTCATTGTAAGAATGTATTGTCAATTACATGACCCAAGTCTAGTCTTGCTCTAAGGAAGATCAAGTTTCATCAATGAAGATCAAGCTAGATCAAGGAAGCTCAAGGTAGATCAAGCAAGTCCAAGGAAGATTAATCAAGAAGATCATCTATGAGTGCCAAGGGATAAGGTAACATTGCCCTTATTTGCCATAGAGATTGTATAGGAAAAAGGGTTTCTAAACACCCTGACTTTGTTCTACGGCTTGAACCACGGCTAAGCCGTAGATCCTACGGCTCATTCTCCAGAGAGTTTATTTTGAGTCATTTTGTTCTTCGGCTGACCCTACGACTGCACCGAAAAAGTGATACGGCTAAGCCGTAGTACGTTTCACGGCTAAGCCATAAAATCTACGGGCCACAGTCCAGAGAGTGCTCTTGGCCATATAATGCCTACGGTTGATCTTACGGCCAAGCCGTAAGGCCTTCACGGCTAAGCCGTAGTATGATTCACTGCTAAGCCGTAAGGTTTACGGGCCACTTTCCAGAGAGCATTTTTGGGAGATTTCAGCTTACGGCTGACCCACGGCTAGACCAAAAGGTATTCACGGCTAAGCCGTATAAAGATTTACGGCTAAACGGTAAGCTTAACCGTAAGAAGGAATAACGTTGAATCTGGTCAAACTAACTGTTGGATGTTGTCAGAGCATACGGCTAAGCCGTAGACCATTCTGTTCTTAGCCGTAGATCTATCCGTTGGAGCTTATCTGTATTTAAAGAGGACCTCTCCTTTGCTCTAGACACTGACTTTATTACTGAGAAAATCACTAGTATAGTTGAGCCTTTGCACCTCCAGTAAAACCATTTTTAAAGCTCTCACAACTACCTACTCTTCAACACTTAAAGTGCCATTAGTGTTCCAAGAAAAGTAGTTGGTCATTGAGGAAAGGTTTCATTAAATCTGAGAGAATATCTTAGCCTTCCAAACCCTCTTAAAACCTCTTCCCTTGGCTGAGCACTCATCTGAAGATCTTTATCACCAAGGAGCAAGAACAAGAGGCCACAGCTTGAAGGTAATCTTTCAAGCATCAAGAGCACCACTCAAAACTAAGGTATACAATTCCTTGTTTAGGTGTTCTTTAATATTTCAATTCTCTTTGCTGTAGTTAGTGGAAGACAAACCACCGCATCAAAAATTGTTGTAGTTGGTGGACTAGATCAAGGATCAACCACCTGATCAAAAATCCAGTTGGTGGAAGACAAACCACCGAATCAAAAAATTGTTGCTAGAGGTGTTTGTAATATAAGTACCTCATACTTAGTGGAACCAAGAGAGATTGCTCTTGAGAGTGGATGTAGGTCTAGGACCGAACCACTATAAATTACTGTGTTGATTGCTTGTTGTGTGTGGTGGTGCCTTATATTCTTTTTAACTTGTGTTGATCATCTTTTTAAGCCATATCTTCCTTATTCTAGTTGCATTTCTATACACTATTAGCATACACAACTCTGAGCATCTTTCTTAATCTTCTTGTGGACTCTCAATCTTAATCAATCCTTCAGATTGCACACTAATAAAATTTAGTTTTTGGAAAGAAATTTTTAATAGTCCTATTCCCCCCCCCCCCCCCCTCCCCCCCCCCCCTCCCCCCTCTAGGACTTGGTGAGATCTAGCTACTGCACTTTCAGCTTCTACATCTCCTATAGAAGATCAAGACCATCTTCATGTTCAAGGTGTAAGTGGATCAAACGGAGAGCAGTGCACAGTGAAGAAGAGTTGTGGCAGATGGAGTTGCGCATAAAGGACTCGGTCCTTGGGACAAAGGAGTGACTAGATCATAAAAGTTGTGAGTATAGCTTGCAATTGTTTGTTGTTGCTTAATAGTTGATCCTTATTGGATTTTTGGTTCTTTTACTAGGTAAGGGTTTTCCACATTAAAAAATTTACATGCCTTCTTCTTCTATGGTTGATTGTTTATTTGTAAGTTATTTTATTTCTTCCGCTACATCATATTTGCCTTGAAATCTAGAAATTCAGGACACCCCAAAATCATTTATCTTTGAAATCTCAATCTGACTTTTGGATTCAATTGGACTTCTTGATTCACAAACTAGAATATTAAAAGTAATAATTTCGATAAAAGAACCACACCTTATATAGGTTGTATCTCAAAAGAAAAAAAAAACCTTACAATACATAGATAACCCAATAATATAAATAGAAAATAGATAAAAGCTAAGAAAAAAGGCAGGAAGAATATCAAAGTATAATGAAAATACTTAAATATGAGATATATAAAGGCAATTGTAAACAATAGTAAAAACCAAGTTGTAAAACTTATTGAATATGTAAAACTATTAGTGAGTTAATCCAATTTATCTAAAACTTTTAGATCGGATTACGAAAGAAAGTAATATTATCAAAATAATTAATTGATTTAATATTTATGTGATTATGTAATCTATCATATTTGATTTAGTTGGTTACAAAGGATATGATTAGGTTATCTTGTTTGAGTCATAATAGATTTACTAAAATTGAATCAATATATTTGATATTACTTTATAAATAGTCCTTGACTACTCTAAAGAAAATAACGACACAGGATTTATTTAAAAAAAGTCCCTAATATTCTACAATGTGGTTATCACTACAAGAAAAAGATCATTTAGCGACGCTTTTTCGTAACTCTAGCGACGCTATAAAATATCGTCAAATAAACTACCGACGCTTATAGCAAGCCTCGGCAACAGTGGTATCGGGGGTCGAACTAGCGACGCTTTTAATAAGCATCGCCCTGTTCTAGACTTTGCGACGCTCAAAAGCGTCGCAAATTGCAAGACTTTTGCAACGCCCCGAAGTGTCAACTTGCAAGACTTGTGCGACGCTCGAGCGTCGCCAGTGAACATGTAACGACGCTCCTGAGCGTCGCAAGTTTAAAAACGTCTGACGCAAATAAACGTCGCAATTTTTGCGACGCTAATAAGCGTCGCAGTTTACAAAACTATTGAGTCGCTGCCTAGCATCGCAAATGTCGAAAACTTGCCACGCTAAAAATTGCCATTGTTTTAAAAATTATGGCGACGCTGAAGAACGTCGCGGGTTAAAAAAAAAATGGGCAACGCTCTTTGGCATCACAGAAAATCAAACGTGTCCCTATTTTTTGTTTTTTAAAATTAAAATATTTTTCTCAAATATTTGCATAAAATTCCTTTTTTGCCGACAATTTACAAAGTCTCCATCTTTCCAAAAATCACATAAAAATTTTATTTTTCCGACGCGTTAACACTTTAATCTGAATAATTTCAATAATTTCTTAATGTCAATCATCATTTCTTTATTAATGCTAACATGCTGATCCAAACCAAAACCCTGTATTTCTCATGTCAAGAAAGCAATGCTGACATGCCTGTAACTCACAAATGATTTGTGAGTGTGATAGCTCGAATCTAACTCACACCCACTATCCAACATTCAAGATTCTGTAATGCTAAGCGAATCTGGGAAAATTCTAACATGCATTGTAAACAAAAGCTGGATGTCACTGGTAATACAAGCGTTTAAAAGTGAGCCCATCTATTTCTGCTCAAGTAAATAGAGGTGTTTTCAGCTGTATATTTGATTCTAATTTCTGTGTACACCAAAAACAGAAAAGGAAAATGGTTCTAACGTTTTGCAAATACCACTAAAACCAACATAGACATGGAGACTATAATCTTGAAACCGGAGCTCTCCCAGAAGTTTTGCTTGTCAAAGTTCCTACCTCCTTCAAAGCTTTGTCCCTTTGCTCTCCCATCTGTTAAGAAATAAATGCAACAGAATATAACCAATAACATTCAGAAAATGTTACAGAAGCTTTCTAATAGACATACAAATACAGGGAACAGAATGCTTTCTAATAGACATACAAATTCCAAGAAAGCCCATGACAGAAAAGAACCAAGACATTGACTGTGCAAGGCAAAAACGCATTTGAAAAAACCAATTTCCAAGCCAAAACCATAGAAAGAAAACAAAAATAAAAAATATTAGAAAGAAATAAAGAGGCAAAATAAAAGGAAAGGGAAACAAAAACCATAGGAGACAATCAACTAATGAAAATCTAATGAAAGTCTGAATGAGCCAGCCAAACAAAGAGAAAGAACACTGCAACCCCAGTTGGAGGAAGACAGGAAAAGAGCCAAAATGAGTCTATGCCATGGCATACCAGCTCATGTACAAGTTCTATAGCAGCATCTTCGTAGCTGCTCTTCTTTCCCTGACTGCTACCATAATTTTTCGTATTTTGTGATTACTGTTATATTGCACTTCTATATATCAAGTCTACATTGTTGGCCTAGTTGCTTTTGTTTCTTTTAGACTTAAGCTTGAGTGTGAATGTCCGTCCACTGTCAGCTCAGGGATTTGGAATGCCTATAGTGTCATTTGTTGCTGTTGTTGACTTGTAAGGCGCAGAACCTCACAACCAAAATTAAGAGAGGCCCACTTTCTCTGCTGATCTATATTCGGAGCCTTGCACCCATAATCAATGCCCCACTAGAAAACCATAGTGACCCCATAATTGGCTTGGTCATTCAGAGTGCTTATTCTGTTGGCAGAAGAGAAAAACAAAAGAAAACTATTCCAGCTGATACAGTTGTTCAATCAATAAGATTTAGCTCCATTGCTCCTTGAGAGTGGATCCTACCAGATCAATTATTTCGATCACTAACAGGTCCAACCAGTGCAAGATGCATGACATTATAAGAACGTGCTAGTAATGTTCTAGTAATGTGCTAGTAATGTTCCAAAGCTTCGAAGAATTGCTTCTGCTGCAGCTGAGATCAGTACAGTGACACAAAAAATGTGCTGCTATCAATCCAGGTTCTTAACCTACTGTTATTATGTTGAAAGACCTGTTGAACTTTTTTGCTATCAGAATAACAAAAAAATGTCATAGCAGTTGGACCACATTAGTGAATGAATATCAGCCATTCACTACTGCTGCTATCAACCAGTGCAAGAATATCAATCCAGGTTCAGTATGCCTAGCAGATACAATGGTTTTAAGTAAATACAAACTGGTTACACAGGAATCCTTGTTGAATTATGTTTGAGCTCAAAATACTTAGTTGCATAAATTGGTTAGTTTCCTTCCCTGTCTAAATCTTATGGACAGTTATTGTTTGTTAATCATTTGGTATTTAATTTGTCCTGCTATCAACCAGTTGCATGAATGAATCTTCAGGTTCTTAACCAAAGCAGTTGAACAAAAAAATGTGCTGCTATCAACCAGTGCAAGAATATCAATCCAGGTTCTTTTCCTTGATGAGAAACTTTTTTATTCCCTTACAACATTAACATTAAGCCACCTGAAGATGAAACCCACCTTGTCAGCTGGAATGCCCAACTGGAAGAAGACATGAAAATGATCTAGTTTCAAGATAACAAAAACCACATTATGGAGGTACTTGCTGCTAATGATCTTGATTGTGATGATCTCGGTTCAGTATGCCTAGCAGATACAATGGTTTTAAGTAAATACAAACTGGTTACACAGGTTTCCTTGTTGAATTATGTTTGAGCTCAAAATACTTAGTTGCATAAATTGGTTAGTTTCCTTCCCTGTCTAAATCTTATGGACAGTTATTGTTTGTTAATCATTTGGTATTTAATTTGTGACATTTTGTTCCTTCTGAATTTTGCATTTCATTACCACTCTAAGTTCCCAACACCTCACTGTGTCTTGGAATGTAACATATTCTTTCAGTGGGAATTTCGTCCAACATGCAAACTGGAACTGTTCACTATGTGATCCAGCTAATGGGTCCTGTCTAGATGGCATGCCTTTCAGTGAGGTAGTGAATGGAATGTCGTCATCATGGATGGTGGTAAGGGGCAAAATCAGTCATCACATTATCCTAAACCTTGATTCAAAAGCCTCAAAGTTTAATGGTACTTAGGACTATAATCCGTTTTTAGGAACAAGTTGACTGAAAGAATATAGATCATTCATAGGTGTAGCTTTCATAGAGAATGAATGTCATGATTGTAATTACTGTGTTACTGAGGTACTTTGAACACAAAACTGTAATTACCTTTGTATATGAATAGAAGTGGCCACCTCATACAGTGCGATGTCCGTCTTTTTGTTGTGGTTGATTGCCTGCATTTTCATGATCTCTTGGTCGGCTTGATGCATCTGGAACCTGTAATATACAAATAAAATGTACAAAATTTTGTAACTCCAATTGATTTCTTATTAACACCTTGAATTCTACTGTTTAACATAAGAAAGATACAAACTTACTTCTTCACTTGCCACGTTAGTGAATGGGTCACTAGCCCCAGCATGTGAAAACTCGACTTGTGCTATAAACCTTTGCATTAGTGACGTCATTTGATTTAGTTGAATTCGCAACTCTTTAATTTCAGATTGATAGTTGGTCTGCAAATCTTTTATTTCAGATTGGTAGTTGCTTTGCATCTCTCTCATTTGCAGTTTCAATCTTTGCATCTCCTCTACATCGTCCTGTCCCCCAGACCCCATACTCCTCAGTTGTGCATGCAACCCATGTACTTGAGTGGGTGTCACTCCAAGCCCATAGCCCTTCACTCGCCCATACCGATCCGGTCCCATTAGTTCAGTAAAAACTTCATTCTCCAACCGACTCGTTGCATCAGACGATGAAGGCGTGCCAGCACGTTCAGCCAAATGAGACAAAGCATTCTCCTATATTTTTCAAAACACACACATATTAATAGTTATAGTAAATGAATACTCATAAATTCATACAACACTATTTTATGATATTTATTTGTTCCATACAACTAACTGTTGCGATGCTTCACCAACAAAGCTCCCATCTTTGTGTTTATGGGTCATCGAAAAAAACTCAACACGTCCGGGCTCTCTTCCATGTTCCTCCACCTATCATGAGTCCGATCAACGGGTTATTTCCATGTGAGCTCAATAAAAAAACTTTTTAAAACAATTGATTGAAAGTTTTATACATATTCATCTCTTTTTCTAGCAAAACTTTTTGAGCCTGCAGTGTGTGGAGTTGTCTGAGTTGCACGTGCTGCCTTTCCTGTTCGTGAGTATATCTACCAAAATAAAACGCACATTCACATTAGTAAACATGATCTCTTTTTTATCAATAAAACACCCTGAGAACATTGAAAAAAAAATTTTAAAAAGCACTCCATCCACAACCTCACTCTTTTCAGAGAACCAATAATGCACAAGATCAATCCAATGTTGAGGCAAAATTTCTTTAGGAGCGATACTCGCAATTTGAGATTCTGTGAGCCCATCAATTTTATATTTTCCTTTCAAATCAAACTTCCAATCCCTCCATTTATTGCATGTGGAACGCAATATCCACTTGTCCACAGCACAATTTAAAGGAAGTTGGAACTTGCTCTACAATAGAAGAAAAAAATATATTTCATGAATAAGGACAATCGTGGACATACAACTAATAATGATAAATAAATTAATTAAAAGTCGATTGAGGTATGTTAAGAATTGCTAACCCGTGCCAATTTAACAATCTCTAACTTGTACGTATTTGGCATTAAATGCCAAGTCATATAGTTCAGCGGACACAAATTGCCCTTCTTGGCAACAGTCCCAAGCCATACTCCTAAGATCCCTCCCCCTTTCTTCACAGGTTGGCCGAATGAATTACATTTAACAATAATTCTTTCCCCGGCTGGTAGTGTCCAGACATCCCTAGCACGCAGGGGGCCTCGTCTAGTCCTCTTTCTTCCCTCAGCATCTATTAAAAAAGAAGATTTTAATGTTGATCAATAATGCATATAACATGATCACTATAACATGATTACTATAATACATATAATTATGATCGTACATAGTACCTACTATCTCCAAGTCATTATACTCAATATCGTCTTGATTCTCATTTTGTACTTGGTTTTGAGACTGTGTTGCTTGTGTGGCAGACCCATCCTGCGATTGTGTTGGTTGTGTGGGAGACTGGTTCTGAGAGAACAAATTCTCTGAGTTGGCATACATCTGCTCCTCGGTGTAGACAACCTCAAAATTTCTCACTCGTTTTCCCGTTGTCATTATGACTAAATCTGCACACAAAACATAAGTTTCCAGTATCAACAATTAGCAGCTATGAATATTCATAGATAATATGAAAAAGTAACTAATATACATACAACTAATAATGAATATAAAAATATATCACACACATGTTCCACAAGGCCATTGTTTTCTTGTTCAATATCTCTTCTAGCCCAACGTATGCAATCAGATAAGCCATCATCTACAACAACATTATGTGGCATACACTGCGTGTATGTCTCATCATCCTCTCCTCGTGATCCTGCCCCCATATCATACAAGTCTCTAGGCTTTGTTATAATAACGTGTGACCATTCTTTATTTCTTGGATCTTTCACATAAAATACCTGTTTTGCTTGTGATGAAAATACGAATGGGTCATCTCTCAAAAACTGCCCAGTGTGTATCAACTTGGACAAATTTATGAGAATGAACCCATTTGTATCTTGCCTAAACCCCCTAAGTGAGTTAATATCAACCCAGTCACAGCGAAATAACACAATCTTAAACCTCCCATAATAATCCAACTCATAAATGTCTGTGAGTACACCATAATAAGTTTGTCCCTCTGCTTCTACCATAACTCCACTATTCTGGGTTTTTTTAGATTTCTCTCGATCCTTTGTGTGGAATCTGAACCCATTGATGATGAAACCATTAAATCTCTTAACGACGTTATTCGGACCTCGAGCAATTGCCTTTACTTCATCTGAGCACTTGCTCTCAACCATCTTTGGTACCTATAAATTAATTTCAAAACAATGTAAGATACTTAATTTTGTTATTTATAAAGAAGACATCATAGTTTCTAACTTCACTTTAAAGAATATTTTATTTCTCACCTGGCTTAAAAGCCATCCGGGAAAACTTTCAACCAACCATTTATTTTCAATACTTTTATTAGCTCGAATGTTACGATTGGCTCGTCGTTGATAAGCCAAAAATTCACTATGTGAAAAAAGTAACAATCAATTAATACACTTTCAATACATAATATTTTAAAATATCAAAGTTATAGTGATACTAACCCACGAAAGTCAGAAATTTTAGTACTATGAAGTAGCATATAACGATGCGCTTGTGCCAATGATTTTTCATCAAGAATAGTGATCTCCGTCTTCCCCAAAACCTTTCCACCAGTTGAAAACATGTAATCTTCTGTATTATGTACGTATTCATAATTCCTTGGCGGTCGATTGAATACTGTCTCAACACCTTCAAAATATCTTGAACAAAATGTCAAACACTCGGCCGCTATGTACCCTTCGGCAATTGAGCCCTCGGGTTGTGCTCTATTACGTACATAAGATTTTAGGCGCATCAAATACCTTGCAAATTACACAATTAGATAACATGCTAATATTAGTATGGTTAATCGTTTGTCAATAAATAAAGTTGCTAATAAAATACAAAGTTTTTAGAGAAAAACTTATATATTCACCTTTCAATTAGGTACATCCATCTGTACTGTACAGGGCCACCAAGTTTTGCCTCTGAAGCTAAATGAATGACTAGATGAACCATAATGGTGAAGAAACTGGGAGGAAAGAGTTTCTCAAAGTGGCAAATTGTCAATGCAATACGAGACTCCAACTTGTCAAGATCTTGGAGATTAAGAGATTTTGAGCATAATGCTTTGAAAAAGGATGATAACTCGGAAACAATAGCCACTATTTCTTTAGGCATGGATGCTCGTAAGGCTAGTGGCAAGATATCTTGCATCAAAATGTGACCATCATGACTCTTCAAGTTTGAAAATTTCCGTTCTTTTAAATTAACACACCTTGAGATGTTCGATGGAAACCCATCAGGAACTTTTAGATCTTTTAAAACTGTCAGAAATAAGTCTTTTTCTTGTGCAGACATAGTATAGCAAGCTGGAGGCAAATAGATTTTGTTGTTAGACAATTGCTGAGGATGAAGCTCATGTCTTATACCCATATCCTGTAGATCAAGACGTGTCTTCATATTATCTTTTGTTTTCCCATCAAGATTTAATAAAGTGCCGACCAAATTATCACAAACATTCTTCTCTATGTGCATTACGTCTAGATTATGACGAAGAAGATTATGCTCCCAATAAGGTAGATCAAAGAAGATGCTTCTTTTTTTCCAAGTAAGCTGGAGGGGGGCACTGCAAGAAGATGCATCCCTTGTGCCATCATTCTGAGCCCCACATAAATTATCAACATCCACTGTAAAGTTGTCAACGTTATCAAATACTCTTGTCTAGTTCGTATTGCAATCACCCTCCATTAATCCTTCAGCCATTGAGGCACTAACCCCTCCCCTTACCCTCTTCTTTGAAGACCTTGAAGTTTTACCATATGTGTGCTTGATACCCTCCAATTGCCTTAAAACATCTGTTCCCGATGGCGGTAAGGGAGTAGACATCAACTCTATTGTACCATCAAATTGATTGTCTTGGAAACAAAAAGGATGGTTTTGTTCTAACCATCGCCGATGGCCCATATAGCAGAACTTCCCTCCATGCCTTAACCATTGAGAATACGTTGAATCCCCACAGCAAGGACAAGCAACACGACCCTTGGTGCTCCAGCCAGATAAGTTGGCATAGGCGGGGAAATCATTTATAGTCCACATAAGAGCTGCCCGCAATATGAAATTTTGCCTAGTGGAAGCATCAAATGCATCAACACCCTCCCACAACTGTGTCAACTCCTTTATTAAAGGTTGCAAATAAACATCAATATCATTGCCTGGGCCCTTTTCACCAGGAATAAGCATTGAAAGGATAAATGATGATTCCTTCATACATAACCATGGAGGCAAGTTATATGGAATCAACACAACAGGCCAAGTGCTATAGGTGGAACTCATTGTTCGAAAGGGATTGAACCCATCACTAGCTAGGCCAAGCCTAACATTACGAGGATCAGAGGCAAATTCTGAATAATGAGCATCAAATGATTTCCATGCTAAAGCATCTGCTGGGTGTCTCAAGATTCCATCCTTTTTACGGCATTCATCATGCCATCTCATGTAGGAAGCCGACTTCGATAACATATACATCCTTTTTAATCTTGGTATTAAAGGAAAATATCGTAATACTTTCGCTGGTATTTTCTTCTGTGGATTAACATCCCTTTCACTTGGTGATATACCCCCATGAGCATTATTTGATTTCCACCGTGAAGATCCACAAACATGGCATGATTCATAATTCACCCTCTCACCCCAATACAACATGCAATCATTAGGACAAGCTTCAATCTTTTCATATCCAATTCCCAACTCCTTGATTAGTTTTTTTGCTTCATAATGAGATGATGGCAAAGATGTTCCTTTGGGAAATGCATCATTCAATAGTTGGAGCAACATACTAAAAGATTTTCCTGACCACCCATTTAAATGTTTAAGGTGAAACAAACGCAAAATGAAAGATATCTTTGAAAAGTTTACACAACCGGGATAAAGTTCTTCATCACAATCAGAAACCAAATTGTCATAGCGAGTTCTATCATCTTTGGAAAAATCAACAGGCTGATCTCCGTGAAACGGGTCACTAATTGTAGGCCCATCGCACAACCCATTATCTTGTTGACCTTCAATAGGTTCATTTGAAAACCCAAAAGCATCCCGAAGCAACGCCCTCATGTCATCTTGTCCCAATATGCTTCCTTGAACATTAGTGGGTGCAACATGAAATTCATTGTGTTGTGTATAAGGCATGTCATATGAAGACGAAAACATAGACTCTCCATGGAAAACCCAATCAGTGTAACCTAATAGAAAACCATTCCACACCAAATGTTCTTCAACTACTTTTGGAATGAACGAATAATTATTGAAACATTTTCGACATGGACATAGAATCTCCCCATTCATAGACGCTTTCTCCGTGGCAAATTTAATAAAATTTGCAACTCCATCCAAATAAGCTTTGCTAGATCTATGTTTGTTTATCCAACTTTTATCCATTCTACAATATTATAAACACCGTCACCATAACCTACAAAAAAATTAAAGAGGAGATTGGCACAAAAAACATACAAAACTTACAAGAAATAGCATATAAATCACTTGTTCCTCACCAATGCAAGACTAATTTATGATCTAAATAATTTAACATTCCCAAATAAATGCTACATATATTATCAAAATGTAAAGTTTCACTCCACACAGATTTTAAGAAAAATGCGAACAACAAAAACAAAAAAAAAAAACCACCTAAGTCACAATTTTTTAGTATTTACACTTATGTGGGCGAGTTATATAAGTTTCTGAAACTATTCAAATTTCTCATATATTTGACAAACTAATTTCATGAAGATGAATTCTGTAAGTCTCATTGTGAAGTTACAGTAAACTGAAGGTAGAATTTTTAAGCTTTCCATAGGTAGATTTCAAAACACACTCATTGTACAGATGAGATCTGTGTTATTTAAGTGTGTTTTTTGTTTGTATGGGAACAAATTTCTGATGGCCCATGAGATGATGGATGTCAAGAAAGGATTATTAAAAAAGTAATGGGTTAATTACAATCTTCCTTATTTTAATTTTGTCTTCAGACAGTAGCTTAGAGTTATTTTTCCCCAAATTAAGATTTTTTTATAAAGAAGAAAGACATTCATACCATCACAGGCAGCAAATAGGAGACAAAACTCAATTAGAAAACCAACAATTTGCCAATGAATACTCATTGAATGGACTATTGTTCTTAAAGAGGATAATGATGTGCCAATCCACTGGTAACTTAGTTGGCGAGGCATCTCCCTTCCACAAAAGCAGCCAGGGATGAATCCCTGCCTGTAGAAAGAGAAGTGGTGTGAGGACAACCCTTCATATGCCGCTCGACTAGAAACCAATCATCTGATATCTATTGAAAGACTGGTGTGGCAAGTATGTGGCATACTGGCATCCACTAAATGACAAGATAGGTGAATGGAAATCTTTCCATATTTTGCTTATATGAAGGTAAAAACCTGCGTTTATAAATATGATTAAGGCCCAATAATGATGTTATCTCTCCCTTTTCAATAAAGCAATTAAGTTTTTACCTGTTTCCTTATCTGCCTTCTTAGTCTTTTATACTTTAATGGACATGCCAAATAGTTATATATATATATATATTTTTTTTGGTAGAAGCCAAATAGTTATACTTAGTGTCCTTCAATATCCTTTGTTAGTTCGTTTTTCTCATGCTAGCGATGAAAATTTTTATAAATCATCCTTCAAACCTCTACAAGAGTTAAGTAGTGAGATGTTTACAGAATTCAGATTTTCAAAAGACAATCTACCCTGCCAGGCTAGCCTCAATGACTTTACAGTCAAGCCATCCATCTACAGATACTGAGTTTGAGCCATCAAACAGTAAGGGCTTATCATCAGGAGCAGCATCACACAGGGACCTTCTACAGAAAAAACACCTTGGATCTGTAGCAAAGTTGGAATTGACTGACGGCATCAGTCTCTATGCAAAATTGGTGGTAAGTCATTACTGTTGATGTCCATGAATATTACTTAAAATGTAGCTTTCATTGCATGTAAAGGCTGTGCAAATGCTGGGATTGACACTGTAGGAGTGAAATTCTTATGTGTTGAAGAAAGCAAAATTTTATGCCAACTCAACCACTGTTTGTGGCACAAATTGCAATGCACCTCAATGCAGCAGGATTTTCTGATGAGATTTTTAGGATACAGTCAATTTCTAACAGCGCTTATGATTTGAGATTTTTAGGATAAATTCAATGTGTATGGGGGAGAGTGATTAGGAATTTGCTGTGGAAAGTACATGAGTCTAGCCCATTTGTGACTGAGTTTGACAGTGGTCAGAGTCAGAATAATGGGGTTTCAGGGTTTATATGAACTCTGTATCAAACTAATCAACAGAAGAAGAAAATTAATTTGAATGGGAGAAATTTTTCGTGCCTTATTCTGGGTCAACTATAGTATGTACTGTCAATCATTACCATTTGCGGCCATAATTACAGATGTAATTACTTCTCAATATGAAATCAATTCTCCCATGTTTACTAATTACACAGTCAATGGAATCATCAAAGAGATGGAAAATCTACATTAGTGCTGGCCAACTCATTCCCATGTGGTAAAAGGATGAGAATGGGTTTTGTAATGTGGCCTGTCATGTGAGCCTCTTGATTTTTTCATTCAAGATTTAGAATGCATTACCCACAAACATGCATTATTTCATGAAACAGGTCAGAAATCAAAACATCAAACTGAAATAGAATCCCCCAAAATTCCAAGACCTTACCGCAGATTTAGGGCACCAAAACCCCGAATCGTCGAGGCTCCGAGATGAGGGCGGGTGACTGTGTGATTGGGCGACCTGCTATCGTCCTCTGATTGTCCTTCAGATCTGGCGATTGGGCAAGCGGCTATCTTCCTATCGTCCGAGTCGAGTATAGGCGGGGAATACATATGCCGTCGAGTCGAGGAGAGACAGAAGTTGGAGAAGGGGGGCAGAACAAAGGCAAAGACAGAGACAGAGACAGAGCTAGAGACAGAGAAGGAGCGGATTTAAGGAGACTTTTGATGAGAAGGGGAAGAGGGAGTGCGGGGGCGGGAAGAGCGAGTGCGAAGGGCGGGAAGGAAGAGAGACCGAAAGGGGGGAGGTAAAGGAAAATATACCGACGCTTTTTAAAAGCGTCGGCAAATGTCAAACCCCTTCCAATTTGAGCGACGCTTCTAAAAGCGTCGCAGAAATCGCGTCGGTAAAGTTTCTTTTTCCTGTAGTGTATTAAGGGAACCTGCTGCCATGAAGGTTGCCACAGTTCTCCACGGTTACTCGGGATTATTAAAATGTAGTCCTTAATTTTCTCTCAAAGACCACTGTCTCACATTGTTCCTTCATCTTAATAGTTATGATAACTTCCATATGATTAATTCTAAAATATGTAATTAAGAAAAGGAAAAAAGAATCAAGTCGTATGTCGTGGATATTATAAATCAAATTGAGACATAACTATATTCCCTATTATAGTGGTGGTTGCATGATGACGTCCTGCTTGAGACCGCAGCACATGATGGTGGAAAAGGACTCAATGTTCGAAATTCATGATCATCTTCCCAGCCCTATGGAACCTGAATCTGGAATTCAGGCCTCTCAACATGATAATCCCCTAATATTTTTGCTTCCACCCAATTTATGTTAAAATAATAATAATAATAGATTTAAATTATGATTTTATACATGGTGGTAGTTTCAACTCTGTAGGAAAATCTAAGAAAATATTAAAATAAGAGATGCTCCTTTACAACAATTTCAATTTCAGTCACTTTTTTTTTTTAACCTTTGCACATTTAAATATTCACATAACCATACAGCATCTTGCGTCGTTTCAGTACCCAAGTTCATAACCAAGAGGGCTATAAACCATACGCTGATCCTGGGTTGTTTCCACGAAAAGAAGATACCTCGCTACTTTCAGATGTCAAGTGAGCTCAGTGGAACCTAAAGACCAAGTTATAAGGTTTATTCACGGGATGTGTTGTGACAAACGACAACATAACACACACCAATAATCAAATTTATTTATTCTTGGGCACCCCCAACAAAGGGGACTGGAATCCAAGAAAGCCTACACATGAAAGAAGAAAAGCCTTTACAAATATGAAAATGCAGCATACCCAACGTTTAAACCTTTGATAGCTAAGTAAGAACTTTCGCTCCTTATCACTTATGTAAAGAGCAATTCTTAATTAAATTTATTTTATTTATAAATAAGATTTGGACATGTTTTGGACATTGTTGTTTGCATGGGAAGACAATGCAGCTTTCTGCATTGGTGGCCTACGACACCAGATGAAACGCCCTTCACATAATATTGTACAAAGGTAAGAGGTTTATTGAGGACATAACGGACTGCGCATAGAATATTTGGGCCATTTCATGTGGAGGCACACATGAGCCATGCGAATCATGACCAGGAAGGATGAAATGGAAGATCACAACGCAAAATACGGATATGCAAAACATCAATCCTATTAGATGATCCTAATATCATTATTTATGGCCATAATTGTATTGATTTAAAAAAATCCGTCCTAGAAATTTCAATTTAATGGTGAATAGGGGTTGCATAAGAATTAAATTATGGATTGTGGCAATATAAGCGAAGTAGTGTGTGTGAGGCGGGTCATTTGATCATATGTACGCCAGGTGTCCCAACAGATAAGGTGGGCTATGATTCTTCCCCTAGAATGGTTCTCACATAAATATATTTATATTTATATATATATAGAGAATCTTCGTACGCATCCGTACCTCACCATTTTTTTTGTGAGAACTCTAGGTGGGGCCCATCTATCACTCAATCCAAACCTTGCAACACACATGGGAACCCATGATAGCAACTCGCTCCAACTTTTGGTCGAATCCGAATTTATTAGACCGTTGGATCGATTATATATCAATCCGAATGAAATGAATTTGTGAGCCATGGATGAAGGGGTTAGAGATATGTGATTGAGACCAAATTTGATATATAGGATGCTTTCACATAGATCTTTCTAACCCCTCCAGTCTCATCCCTTGATGGGGTCCACAGTGGGCCCCACCAAAGAGTGTGCACGAAAATTCTATGAGGGACGTATACACAGGAAAAGGCCCGTATATATTAAAGCAAATCGAAAGGTGGTTGGAGAGGACGCCACGTCATCACCACAATAGTTCTTATTTGAGATAAATATACACAAAAAAATATACATGACTTTGGTGTGCCATGTTCGATTATTCTCAAACAATCTAATTTATCTTCTTTTAAGTTTCTCAAATCTTTTCATTATTTAACAGATCATTTAAGTCTTTTCAACTTTAATGATGGTTTCTCTTTCAATTTGCTAAAATCTCTCGTCATGAAGCTTTCTTTATCACTTCTTCAAAAACTTCCCTAAAATCTCTCTCGAGGCAATACTTTATTGGTGATTTGCTTTTTGGATTGGTAATGTATGTGATGCATCCTTGGAATGACTGGATTTGCTGAATGAGTATAGCATTTCCATAATGGGCCATTGTTGGTATGGGGCACCGATGACTATTATTCCACAATCATTTATGAAATCCAACACTATGGTCCACAATAGGCACACTTTACCATTAAAAGGGTTATCAATTGAGTTGTGATTGTCATGTGGAAATGGACCTTGGATCACTTAATTGCCCAACAGAAAGTTCAGTGTATGGTCCTAATTTTGAGTCGGATAGATCAGCTTCTATCACATTGTTTTTTATCCAATTGCTGATATGGGCCACTTATCTTATCAGGTCCACACCATATTTTAATACCTTTTTTAAGCTGATATGGCTCATATTACACTTAGATCAATGTTCTAGCATACAGTTAAATTGATCATATGTGGAAAAAGTTACTAAATGTTTGCATATATGTTTTGAATGGTCCCATCCCATATGCAAATCAATTAATTCTTTTAAGTTCACATATATTAGGTCATACCAAGTTCTATCTCAATTAATTTTCTATTAAAAGGAGTTTCTCATGCTCCTCCATATATTTGTACAAGGAAATGCTGGATAAATAACAAATTGGTCTCTCTTCACATAGATTCTCTCTACACACAAGTCAAATTTTAAAATTTTATATTTTTTCTTTCTTAACACGCCCAATATCCCTAAACAATTCATTCCCTCCTTTCTTCACTTAACTCAATCATCTCTTCATCCTCCATCTCTTCTTTGTAATATGTCACGCCCCAAAATCCGAAGTCCTTGGGACCCTCAAATCACGGGACATGATGGGTTCTTTGGGGAGCAGTCCATGCTTGAAGCCGCGTTCGTGACCTTCCTTTGTTACCCGGGATGCTGAGATGTTGTTTCGCCAGCTGCCTTCGCGGTTGCTTGTAGTTCCTTCAGTCGGTACGAATTGTCAGCCTCACACACGCAGACAGACGGATAAGTCGAGTGGATGCTTTAGACAGACACTTGCAGAGCACTCAATCCAGACAAGGAAGCCTTACAGGCTAGTGGATGGCCGTGGAATTGCCGACGCGAAGATTGAGTTTCTGAAGGTCTTGCCTATGCAGAGTGCGATCTGTCCGGCCAAGAAGACAATTTAGCTCCGAGGCCTGTTGCACCACTCGAGATTAAGACTAGCTTCAGTGAGCTGGCACACAGCTGGATTCTTCAATGGCGTTTTCAAGAAGACATGCTGTAGTCAATGTCGAGGTACGTCATCGATGTATTCGGAACTCTCTCCTGCGTGTTCGTTGCGACGATGTGTGCATTCTGCCAGCATGCTTTTTGTGAAGCAATTCCTCCAGCCGTGGGAACTTGAAAAGCCACCTTGCCTACCAGAACGAGTCGAGAGGTCAAGCATTATGGAGATATCGCAGTTCGACAGGCTTACCTGATAGTATTACCAATTTGTGCCTGCAAATGTGTGTTCATTCCGGGGACAGAATGCGGTTTTAGTGGGGGAGGATGTAACACTCCGACCCAATTTGATCTGGATTAACGGCTAATTCCTGATGAATTGGTTACTAATCGTATTTTGCTCTTTTTTTTGTTTGGTTTCGTGTTACGAATAGGTAGTTGGGTTGAGTTTGACCTGGTTTAGGTAGACATAAACCCTTTTTCGTAATATTATATTTTGTTAGATGTCGTCATTCATGCATCATCTTGGCTTTAACGCGTGTCTTTTATTACGCTTGTTGATTCCCGCAACTACGTCGTTTGCCAAATATGACGTTTGCTTTCGTTAGACCCGCAATTGACTCAAACTGGAATTAACTTGAACGATTGGACTTTCTAGTAATTTGTTTTATCCTTATCTATATATATATATCACCGACCTTCTCCTTCTCTCACTGTTCTGTCTCTCTCTCTCGAGTTTTCTTCTTCTCATTCCTCCTTCCTTTTTGTTGATATAGCTAGGGAAAGAAGTTAATCATGTCCACGTTTGAGCATCACTCATGTGATTTAAGGTGAGCTTAAGTTTCTTGAAAGGCTTCTTCTCCAACCTTTATGTAAGCATTTGGATATCCTTTCTTTTGGCCTCTTGTGTTATTTGGTGTTACGATTTAATACCTACAGCTTCCGCGTATATGTTTGCACGTGTGATCTTCCCTTGTGCGCGTGCATCTAGACAGGGTCTAAGTGCATATGCACGGGAGTACGTGTGTCGCTGATTAGGTTTTTGCTAACCCCCAATCTCCTGGGCTCAGGTTGTGACACTCCTACCCCTGCATGGGATGCTTTCATAAGTGATGTGAGACTTTGCTCCCGCCTCTGCATGGGACACTGACTCAAAAGGTCTGTCACAACCCAAGCCCAGGGTTCGGGGGTTAGCAAAAGCCAAACCTAATGACACACGTACTCCCGTGCATGCACACGTAGACCGAGTCTAAATGCACACGCACAAGGGAACAAGCACACGTGCCAAGCAAGTATGCGGAAGCTGCAAATATCAGAAACATAAAACTAATAGTACAAAAAGAGGATACAAAGGACGGACTGACATAATTACATATGAACGTTTACAAAAGAACAAAAGGATAATTACAATAGTGACATGTCATGACAGATACAAGTCTGAAAATCCCCAAAACATGACTCCAACATGATGCATGCCATGAACGCGCTCCCGTGGAGTGATCACATCCACTCCTCTAGGCCTGATGGGGCCTCGGGGGTCTCGACTGGAGCCTGGCCGACCTGCGAGGGTTCGGCAGGGGGATCTGGGCCTGCAACACCAAAAACAACTGTGAATACGAAGATTCAGCAAAGTATAAACCATAGCAAGTCAACACACGCTGTATCTAACAGAATAAGAACATCATGTGATTAAAGAAAGCATTTTCGTATACTAGGCTATCATGCAAGAAAGAAAGATGCTGGGTGAATCAAGGATAACATGCTGTGTACATAACTAGTGGCTACTACATTACCATGTGCTCCCAAAAGAGGGATCTTATAACATGCAAAGAACACCATTGTCCGGGCCAGGGTACAATGGGTCTCGGTTTCCTGGGGTCCGGTTCCCCAAGACAAAATCCATACTGCAGCAGGTCCTTATAACTATACCAAATTCACCCCGTCGGGATCCTAAGGCTGAGGCTAAGTAGAGCCTGACCATACAAAGTCAATCATGAAAATCCTGAGTAGATCGTGACAACTTATCATACGTGCAGATCCGTGAATGAACACATCATACATGCATACTCAGGGTAAAGAAACCACAATGTGAAAGTAACGAAACATACGTAATCATGTTAGAGAGTTGAGATCAATGATCGAATGCAATATGTTATGCAACAAATCATGCGAAATCGAATCATCTTTAGTTACAATCCAATTCTAATCTAATTATCCGGTGTTTCTAACCGTGCATGATGATGTAGTTTTAAGGTATCGATGCACCGTTGTCTAGTGTTGCCTTGAATCGGGCGGTGCACGAAGTCCCTTAAACCAACACCCATGGGGAGGTGCTTAACATCCGGATAACGAACATGAATGATTCGCAGCCCTCGAGATCATTCCCGCGTTGTATCATATTCCGTTGGGCAAGTCTAGGTGTTCTACATTCTATCATGAAGGTCATATCGGTCTTTTCGTTACACCTAGCCTTATTCTTCATGTGTGGTTACGGCTTAGCCGTGTGTGTGCTACGGCTTAGCCGTGTGTGGTCTACGGCTTAGCCGTGGCTGAACCGTAGAAGGTCTGTCATTTGCTGACTCTCAGTTATTCCAGAAATTTCACCCTGTATTGTTCTACGGCTGGGCCACGGCTGAGCTTCGGCTTAGCCGTAGGGCATTTCACGGCTTAGCCGTGCCCTAGCCGTAGAGGAAAACTGGGTTTTTCTCCTCTCTGGACCGTGAGCCGTAGGAAGCATACGGCTTAGCCGTACCTGTACGAGTTCAATTTCCTGAAACCTGTATAGAATGTCTGGGAAGCATCAGAAATGCAATTCATCAATGGGAATACACAAGAACTGAAGCAATGAGTATCAAATGGGCTGTAAACACTTATTTCCATATCAATACATGTAAGCTCAACCAAATTCAATGCATACCAACATGGGTTCTCAATGTTATGGTTATACTTGCCTCAATTGGAGATCAATTGCACACTTGAAGTTCTAAAGCCCAAACACAACCTAAACCAAATCAAAACCACCTGCATGCATGAGGGATGGAGAGGAATTCCAAAGACATACACACCAATGAGAACAAGAAGGAGAAGAATGGAGAAAGAGATGGGAGAATGGAAGAATTCCACTCACCTAGCAAGCAAGAAACCAACCTCCTCTCTTGATCGATGGAGGAAGAATTCAAGTGAAAGAAGGAGAGAGAGAGAGAAGCTCCACGTGCAGTTGCAAAGAACCAGAGAGAGAACGAGAGAAGGAAATGAGAGTGGGTCGATGGTGAAGTCAAATGGGTTGTCCAAATTTACAATGAAAGCCAAGTGAAAAGTGTATTTTCAGTTTGAGTCAAACTCGGGTCCAATCGAATCACACGACCTCGGTTGCAAATGACGTAGTTACGAAAGTTAACGGGCTCAACGAAAGACACGTGTTGACATCAAGATGATGCAAAAATGACCATGTCTAAGAAAAGCTAAAATTACGAAAAAGGGCTTGGTCTACTTAATCCAGGTCAAACTCAACCCAACTACCTATCCATGACCCGTGACGAAAACAAAACACAAACAAAACACGATTAGCAACGAAAACAATATTAACTAGCCACTAAACGAGGTCAAGCTGGGTCGGAGTATTACAAGGTCGAATGTCACGTCCCCTTCCCCACGCGTGATATTGTCCACTTTGGATCCGCGATCCACACAATTTTGTTCCTGGTGGAATGCATCCCACCAAAACGCGTCATCGTAGTTAACGGGTGCCTGTGCTTATAAGGTCCAAGTCCGAACGCTCTCATAAGTGATGTGGGACTTTGCTCCTGCCCCTGCATGGGACGTTCTCATAAGCGATGTGGGACTTTGCTCCCGCCCTTGCATGGGACTCAAACTCAAGAGGTCCCTCCCACCCTCAGAGGAGAGCCGTCCTCGGCTCTGATACCAAATGTCACATCCCCTTCCCCACGCGTGATATTGTCCGTTTTGGATCCGCGATCAGCACAATTTTGTTCCCGCATCCCACCAGGAACAAGACCGTGCGGATCGTGGATCCAAAGCAGACACTATCATGCTTGGGGAAGGGGACGTGACATTTAGTATCATAGCCGCGGACTGCTCTCCTCTGAGGGTGGGAGGGACATCTTGAGTCTGCATCCCATGTAGGGGCGGGAGCAAAGTCCCACATCACTCATAAGACTGTCCAGACTTGGGCCTTATAGGCACGGGCACCTATTAACTACTATGACGTGTTTTGGTGGGATGTATCCCACCAGGAACAAAGCCATGCGGATCGCGGATCCAAAGCAGACAATATCACACGTGGGGAAAGGGACGTGACATGGGGACTATTTGGTTTGCAGGGCAATGGAAGGAAGTGAGGAGGAAGATGCAAATAGTGGGGTAGAGGTCTCGGACTCTGCCAGGTGGAGGAAAAAATGAAGCAGATGGGCAAGGCTTGTTTGGGCAGAAACAAAAGAAAGTGGAGGAAAAAAACAGAAACAAGAAAGGAAGATAAAACATGGAAAAGGACTGGGTCGAGTTCAGTTGTAGGAGAAGTATTAAGAAAAAGAAAGGAAAAGGAAGAAGAAATCAAGAAGAGAAGGAGGGTGAATGAATTACAGAGATGAAAGAGGACATGGGCTAGTTTAAGCTTTGGTGTAGAAACGATGGTTGACTCGTCGTTAACCATGAAGACAAGGTGGGTACTGTGGGTTGTGGTGGCTGAGGACTATGCACTAGTCTCCTGCATGTGGGGGATTCTGTGGAAGTGATGAAACAAAGATGGGATGTGGCAGCACCGGTAGGACCCGAGAATAGGTTTCGCATGTGGGAGAAGGGCTCGAGTACAGGTTAACAAGGCAAAAAGGAAGAGACATGCATAAAATTCTAACGTAACTTGCATGCAAAATAACTGTAGTAAACACAAAGGAAACGGAGAGAGAGAATACGAGGAATACCTGGATTGAAATTGAGAGGACCTTTTAAAGAAAGAGAGATCAAACTGAGCTTTGACAAGGGGAACCTTTTTATAGAAAAGGAAAAGAGAGTTTCCAAAAAGAAAAAGAGTCCTATACTAAGTTAGCCAAGGAGAGTAATTTAGGTTGGACTCTCTCACACAAATTAGAATTGAATACTAATCTCAATGTGGTGTTGAGATAGGAAAATACCACAACAAGTGTCCTAATCAATTTAAGTGTCTTGATTGAGCCAGACCCCTAAATATGTCAAATTCTAACAAAATATGATCCCACAAATAATTCCAAATTTTAAATAACACAAATGCATGCGAGGTCCGTCATAGATCAAACCAAAGGTCAAGATTAATTTTAATTGAAAATAAAAATCCGGGTCATTAATGGCCCCACCTAGAGTTCTCACCAAAAAAAAAAGTGAGAACTAGTTCCATATTGGTTAATAATCCTATAAGAACTAGTTCTTACCATTTTTTTCCTGAAAATGCTAGGTGAGGCCGATATATCACCCAATTCAAACCTCACAATACACAGGGACTCCCCTGATAGTCGCATACCCCAAATTTCAGTCAAATCCAACTTTAATGGACTGTTGGATCAAGTATGCACTAATCTGAAATAGGCTGGATTTGTCGCCATTAATGAAGGTGTTAGTGATGTGTGATTAAGGTCAAACTTGATTTTGGGCTAATCTCACATAGATCCTTCCATCCCCCCTGATCATATCCCCAAATAGGACCCACAAGTGGGGTCCCATTACAAATTCTCACAGAGGTGCGTGAGAACAATTCTCACATTCCAAAAAAGGAAGTGTGCCTCATTTTAGTGTGAGGGACAAATGCATAAGAGTTTTGTCCTATATATATGAATATATGGAAAATAATCCTATGAAAACTAGTTCTCAATGCTTTTTGTGAGAAGTCTAGGTGGGGGCCGTCTATCATCTAATCCAAATCTTGCAATACTCACCCTGATAGTCATATGTCCCAAGTTTTAGTCAAATCGAATTTACTAGACCATTGGACTGACTGTACACAATCCGAATGGACTGGATTTGTCCCATGGATGAAGGTGATAGAAACATGTGATTAGGGCCAAACTTGATATTTGTAGAAACATGTGATTAGGGCCAAACTTGATATTTGGGATGATCCCACCTAGATCTTTTCATCCCCCCTAGTCTCATCCCTAAGTGGAACTCAAAAGTAAGCCCCATAAAAAGTTCTCACATGTGTGTGTGATATCAAATTTCAAGTTAATAGAATCATCATAACCCCTTGACATGTGGCCCACAAATTTAATAATTTTAAAATTAAAACATAAATCAAATTGAATCCAATAGTCCAGTCCTTTCAGATCGGTGTAAACCCCAACAGATCCATGACAAATAAGAGGCATTTAGAATAATGGTTCAAATTGATCATGTGGGTCCCACAGCCCCACTTCGCACCATGGGCTGTCTTGTGCCGTCCCTCCCGTAAGAGACGTGCGTATTTTTCAGTGCTGTCCACGTATGGGATATTAAAAAGTATATATAGTCCCTATACCAGTGGAATTTTATTGTTTATAGACAAATCAGGTCATTTTTAAGTTGTCTCTTCAGCAGGGCCCCCGTCATGGGACGTGTCTCGGAGTTTATAGAGTCCTGCAAGACCCACTGGTCCAGTGAGGCCTCCGCTCCATCACACCAACCTTGCAACAGTACGTGATGAAGACCCTATGCATAAAATAGAAAGATAAAATGGACATGAAATCGCTCCATCACACCAACCTTGCAACAGTGGGTGATGAAGACCCTATACATAAAATAGAAAGATAAATGGACACGAAATCTCTCAACCAAGTACTTTTCTGTTAAAATGGGCCCACCTACATATGAACAAAGTTAATTAGAGGGGAAAACATACACTAAAACAAAAGAGAGCCAGCTGCCGTATATTTTATATACACTTTGTGATCCGCCTGTGTGCCTCCATCAAGAGTCCATAATTCACTATAATAATTCACATTTTTAGCTACGAAAATTTTTACCACCAAATGAGATTAAAGCGTCGGTAAATACCTTTACAGATGAAAATAGTTACATCGGCATATCTCGGTAAAAACTCGTAGGCAAAAGAGTTTACAGACGGAATTAAATTCCATCAACCAAAATTACGTTTTCACTGACGATAAGTTCTTATTTACCGACATTTTTTAACATCGGTAAACTTAGTTCACTTTGTCTAATATATTCATTTTACTTTTACCGATGTTTTTGAACAACAGTAAATCATTTGGCCTTGTTTTTTAATTTTTATTTACTTTTACCTATGTTTTAAAATGTCAGTCAAATCATTTCACTTTTTAAATTTTAAGTTTACTTTTACCAATGTTTTTTTCACGTCGGTAAAATCATTTCCCTCTTTTTTAAAATTTTCAATTTATTTTTACCAACATTAAAAAATGTAGGTAAATTCATTTTATTTTTTTAATTTTTGTTTCACTTTTACGGACGAAAAAAAAAACATTGGTTAGCTCATTTTTCCTTTTTCAAAAATTTTCAATTCAATCTCCCCGACGTTGAAAAATGTTGGTAAAAATATTTATAATTTTAAATAATAATAATAAAAAATCCTTACCTATGTTTTCTTATGTCGGTATAAATATTTAGAAAATTAAAAAAAATTAAATAAACATTCAACTGGCATTTTTTGTCATCGGTAAAAATATTCATAATTTTCAAGAAAGATATTTATAGTTTCAAAAAATTTAGTAAATATGTACCGACGTTGTATGATGTCGGTAAGAATCATTATATTTTTAAAAAAAGATTAAAAAGATTTACATACATTTTCGTACTTTAGTAAAATATTTATAATTTAAAAACAAATGTAATAAATATTTACCGACATTTTAAAACATCAGTAAATCAATATTTTCATCGGCAAAATTATTTTATTATAAAAATTGTACCATTTATTTTTTCAATATAATTTTCCTATAAACCTATTCATATACCTTTATCAAACATAAACCTGTTCATGTACCTATATCCAACATAACAAATGCATACATACAAGAGTTGCTAAATAAACAAATAACCATCGCTACTTTTCATCAAGTTATTCATCTCATATAACAAATATAGTCCCATATAAATGTCCAATATACAAATACAAATAAACTAAGAAGAAAACAAAATACCCCTGCAAGTTTGCAACCGACCCCAAAGCATCCATCAATCTGCAATGACAAGAATAACATTAGAATCTTTTCAATGAATTAAATTAGAAATGTAAGATAAACATGTATATATATAGAATCTTTTCCTAGGTTTTTTTAATGGCCTATTTTCCAGCCTAAGTATTGAGAATCCTACATTTTTGCATCTAATTCGTTAACCGTGAGTCCGATTCATAAGCCAGCAGTTCCTACAAGTTATTTTGGCCTTAAGCAAGGTACTTGTGCCGGTTTTCGGGCCGTCCAGTGGCCATTTCACGTTTTCGATCTCTGGTGGCCTATTTTCGAGCCTAAGTGTTGAAATTCCAACATTTTTAGTTCTAATTTGTTAACCCAGAGTCCAATTTATGAACCATCAATTCCTAACGGTTACTTTGGCCTTGAACGAGGTACTCTTGCCAATTGCTGATTGTTTCAAGGGTCAATCCCCATTTTCGACCTTCGGCTGCCTGTTTTCGAGCCTAGTGTTGAAAAACCTAGGTTTTTGTGTCCAATTCTCTAATCGGGAGTCCGATTCATGAGCAGTCAGTTCCTACAAGTTACTTTGGCCTCGAGCAACATCCTCATGCTAGTTTCAAGCTTGTCTGGTGGCCATTTCCATTTTTGACTTCCTCTAGCCGGTTTTCGAGCCTTAATGATGGATATCCTAGGTTTTTGCATCTAATTCTCTAAACGGGAATCCAATTTATAAACTGTCAGTTCCTATAAGTTACTCTGGTATCGAGCGAAGTGCTCTTGTCGATTTTTTATTTTTACACGGGGGGGGAGGGGGGGCCGTTTCCCCTTTTTGAGCTTCGACGATAAGTTTTTGAGCCAATGTGTTCGAAGTCCTAGGTCTTTTTATCTAATTCTCTAACCAAGAGTCTGATTTAAAAACAGTCAATTCCTACAAGTTACTTTGGCCTCGAGCGAAGTGCTCATGCTGGTTATTTAATTTTTTGCAAAGCTGTTTCCCATTTTAGACCGTCAACAGCCAGTTTTCGAGCCTTAAGTGTTGGAAATCGTAGGTTTTTGCTTCTAATTCTCTAACTAGAAGTCCAATTTGTGAACCGTCAATTCCTATAAGTTGCTCTACCCTTGAAGGAAGTGCTCATACCGGTTTCTGATTTTTCTAGAGGCCGTTTCCAATTTTAGATCTCTAACGGCCGGTTTTCAAGCATAAGTGTTGAAAATCCTAGGTTTTTGATTCTAAATATTTAACCGGGAGTCTGAATTGCATCCATCATTTTAATAAGTTACTCTACCTTCAAGTGAAGTGCTCATGCTAGTTTGGGGCTCTGACTCTCGTTTTGGACCTTTGGCAGCCAGTTTTCGAGTCTAAGTGTTGGAAACCTTAGGTTTTTGCATCTAATTCTCTAACCAGGAGTCCGATTTACAAACCGTCAGTTCTTACAAGTTACTCTACCCTCGAGCGAAATGTTCTTGTCGGTTTTCAATTTTTCCGAAACCGTTTCCCATTTTGGACCTCCAACAGCCAATTTTCAAGCATAAGTGTTGAAATCTTAGGTATTTGTCATAATTCTCTAACCGAGAGTCCAATTTGTGAACCGTCAGTTCTTACAAGTTACTCTACCCTCGAACAAAGTGAACGTGCCAATTTTTTATTTTTCCGGTGTCCATTTCCCATTTTGGGCCTCCAGCGGTCGGTTTTCAAACTTGTATAAGAAATACTAGGTTTTTATGTCTAATTCTCTAACCGAAAGTCCAATTCATGAGCTATCAATTTGTACAAGTTACTTTGGCCTCGAGCGAGGTGCTCGTGCCAGTTTCAAGGCTGTCCGGTAGCCATTTCTTATTTTTGACCTCCAGTGACCAGTTTTCGAACCTAAGTGTTGAAAATCCTACACTTTCAGTGTCTTTAAATTTCAATGAATTTTTTTTTTAATTTCTAGAGAATAATATATGAACCAAGGAGTCGCATCATAATCTCTAGTCACAGTGCCATCAATAGCAAAACTGGTCCCTCTAGAGATACCCAAGTAGATCGTGGGAACTATCCGTGTCGTAGCTACCGGCCATTGAACAAGGGCCTCAAGTTTAGCCTGCCTCCAGTCTTGCTCAGCCTGTCTCTTGTCCTGTTCAGCCTACCTCCTAGCCTGCTCAGCTAGCTACTCCCACAAGGCGATCACCTCAGGATCAAGCACCAAAGATTGTGTGGAAGATAAAAAGGTCCTCATGTATTTCCCATACCCATTCAACCGACTTTTTCCTAAGCACATCAACAGCAATTTGTTCCTTAGTCATTGGAGCTGTGACAAAGCGTTGCAACTGCTCCTCAATCCACTACACCAGTGATAGGGCATGTTCCCCCTCTAACCTATGACTCAAGATGGGGATTGGAACTGGGATGTTATGACCAAGCTGTCTCCTCAACTTTGCCACCTTCTTCCCTCGTGTAAAGCCCCTTACACAGCTCAGAACCTCCGAGGCTAAGGCTGATGCTGTTAAGATGACAACGCTAAATAAGTTAGTAAATACAAATTATTAAAGCAAAGTGAATTCAATATTTTAAAAGGTCATAATTTCCTCACCTACGCTGCTACCGACTGTACGAGGACTTTGCGGAGGCTGGGTCAACGGGGGTTGGGACTGTGGAGGCTGTGTGGTCAGAGGTTGTATCGGCAAAGGCTAGGTGACTCCCAAATCGAGGGTGCTTTTCGCACCTCCAAACCATGTAACTAAAAGATGGATCGACAAAGGTTATGTTGTAGACTTAGGTGTGCTCTCTGTACGAGCTAACCCAAGTGCAGCTGCTATACTCCGAACACCTTTAACCCTCTTCTCCCAAGGCATATTTGTAACCTAGCTTAGAGCAAAGTGGCAAGGAAAATAAATAATTATTAGCAAAAATGAATAATATTAGACAAGTGAATGTAAGCAATTTACATTTAATGGAAATAGAAATCATTTTAGTATGAGTGTCACTATTAGAACTAACATTGCCCAAGCGTATATCATAAACATTCACAGAAAGATTACCTCAGCTGATTAAGACCAAGATATGTCGTCATCTACATCATCATCTTCGGGGGGAATGTAGTTCTCGTCGTTATCATTCCCATTAACCTTTTTCTTTTCCTTCTTGTTTGTCCCCTTAATCAAACCAAAGATAGCACGAATAGTCAGCGGGAGCCTTAGAGATGGAAGTTTATTTATATTCTCCTTAATTGTCTTTTTTCTTTTTAATAAATAATTAGATGCTTGCACTTGATGGGACAACTCTCCTGGTATGATGCATTTTTTTCCTCCGTTTAGCATCTTTTGTAACTATGATGTATATAAATATGCATAAAATGTAAAATATAAAAGTGTTTTATCCATATATGAACAAATCACAGGAGAAAATGAAATTGAAGAGAATATTATGAATATAAGGCAAGATCTTTATTAATTAACTTAATCGTTACATGCATAAAACCTGAAACAAACACTACATGTCATATTCCATGTCAAAGTCAAACTGACTATGTAAATCATTGTTTTCTTCATCTTCGTGCTCAACTAGTGTTTTATCCTCGTCTACTGACTCATCACTGAGAACGATCTCAGGATCTATATCATCCCTAGAGTATTGGACACTAGTACCATCGATGAGGACTAGGACAACAAACGTTGTTTCGTCCTACTGAAATGCATCATTAGGTACATCATCATCATCATCATCATCCCGCTTAGCTAGTACATCCTATACTCCCTAAAACTTGACCCATTCTATGACTCTCCAATTTTTTCATCTACTGGTGTCATTGTCGTAGCACACTTGTGTCGCCGACTTGGTAGGACAAATGGATCATCCTTACACCAACAACCCGCAACATCAATGCTTATAACATGTTCTTCGATGCTTATCTTGTGCTTGGTACAAATGTTGTACCATTCAAATTCAAAACCACTTTACCCACATGTAGATAGGATAATTCCCAAACTTTGCAAATATATCCATGGTAGTCATGTTTCACCCTTTCGTATTCCCCTTCCATGACCAAGCTGCTACTCTAGCTCCTACGGCATTTCTTATGGTCTATAGTGTGATATCAAATGTAATTACAATCACACCCCTGATAAAGACTCACTTTGGATCTAGAGCCATTTGTTAATGACCACATCTCATCAGTAGATTCTGGTGACCCTTGAGCTCGCAATTGATTTATCTACATACGCAGATTAAGGCAAATGTATTACGCTAATGTCATTTGAAGTGTAATCCAAAAATGTCTAGAAATTAAAATAATAATGTTTTATATTTCTTAATCCAAAAATAACTACAAATTAAAATAATGATGTTTTATATGTCTTACACATTGTTTGAACCATTTTGCAAATTCTTTTCATTGTATCTTTCTAATTCCTCCACCTCTTTGGTTTGTACTAAATTCTTATGCTCCTTACTTACGGTAACTTTTAATGAATAAGTAAAAGTAAAGAATGAATCAAAGAGTTAAGTAACACATAAAACTGGTTAGATTGAAATACATACTCTAGATACGGCTCCAACTCAGGGCTATTATTCAGCACAAACCAATGAGCCATGTCACGCTCTCTCTGAGAAGGATCGTGTGCCCTTGCCAACAGTCTGATGGGACAGACAGTTTGTGGAAAGACTGACATCCCCAAGTCACGTTGCCACCATCATCATAGTGTTCTACTTGGTCAGTCTGCTTTAGAGACATTGAATAAAAAGTAAGACACTTTTTGACAATGTAAGCCTTCGCAATTGAACCTTCTGGCCAAACTCAATTAGTAACATACTCTTTTAAGGTCTTCAGAAACCTTTAAACAACCAATGATAACAATTATGATTATCAATGCAAGGCAATTACACTAATACATAAATAATTAACTCATGGTCATTAACTAATCGGGTACATCCACCGATATTACACCGGTCCACCAAGCATAACCTCATGCAGTAAGTAAACCAATAGATAAACCATCACATCAAAGAAAGCAGGAGGACAAATTCTCTCCAACCTACAAAATATTAAGACTATCTGCTCCCCTAATTTTATTCAAATCATCGTGTCCTGGTGTTTTCAAGCAGAGGTCTTGGAAAAGCAGCCTAACTCGAACAATGTTATATAGATATCCTTATTCAGAAAACCACGCATGCAATTAGAAGGATACGTTGGATAAGGATATGGCAATCATGGCTTTTTAGGCCAAATAATTTACTATTTTTTGAAGTTACACACCTCGAGAGGTTCGTCGCATAGCCGTCTAGGTATTTGATCAACTTCAAGAATTCATAAAATCCATCTCTATGTTTTGATTCCAATGTATAGGAGGTGTGGGGTGTCACAACCTGAGCCAAAGAATCATAGGTTTAGGGTCAATCCCGAGGCATGACAAGCGTAGTCTCATGTACTTCACATCTGAACTGGGGTCAAAACAAAAGAACACAAGGGATATTCACATACTGACACATGTAAGATGCTTTTAATAGACAGTTGTCTAAGCATTCAATACTCGGAAGCCTGTTAATATCATCATAAAATTTTTCTCAAAGGTTCTTTAGTTCCAAGATATCATTTCATGAAACAAGATACCATAACACCAAACTAACAAAAGATACTACACATCTATATGATATGTTATGTACAAGAGTTGTAAGGGGACATGTCTTTAAAAAAAGGAAGGAAAGTTTATGAACATTAAAAATGATTTACATATTTTTAAAATACAAGGGATTATGAATTAAACATGAAAAAATAAAATGAATGCAAGTCATGAACCCTAATGCATTCGCAACCCCAAAACAACAAAGCCCTAAGCATGCTTGTGACGCTCTCCATGGGTGGATCAATCAAAATGTGTCTGCTGTCCACTCGTCTAGGCCTGATGGGACCTCGATGGCCTCCTCTGAAGTCTCCTCGGTCTTTACGAGATCGAGAAAGGGACCTGAGCATAACGCCACAAAACAACAAGTGAATAAGACTATTAAACAAAGTATAAATATAATTAAAGTAATACGCATTGAATCTAAAAGAATTAATGACAAATGATTAGTAGAAGTCAATTCAGTACACTAGGCATGGTGTGCATTGAATAAAGCATGCTATAAGTATCAATAAGTTGAAATACTTTACTAATTAGCTACTTCATTTGCTATATCCTCCCTCTAAGGATCTTTGTGCTGAGAACAACATCGATCCGGCTAAAGGTACAAATGGGTCTCCACATACATGGAGTCCAAAAGCTCCAAAGGCACACTGCAGTGGCACCGTATCAATATACAACACCAAAGTTAACTCTACCGGATATCATAAGGCTAAAGCTAAGTAGAGCCAGGCTATTCGATTCATATGATTTAATTTGGGTAATTCATGCAATTCGTTATTGAGAACTATACATACGTTCATTTCATTCTTACTCAATTCAACAGTGACAAGAGAAAAACGTAAAATCAATAACATTTTAAGTTGAGTCAATTCATTCTATGATCATTTCAATTCAAATTCATTCCAATAATAGAGGGCAATAATGATAACTCAATATGCTATGCAATTCAAAATAATGGAATCAAGGTAATTTACAAACTAACTCTAATTTAATCATCCATTATTTCTAACCCTGCATGATAATGTAGTTTTAAGATATCCGATACACTGTTGTCTCTCCCTTGGTATCATATTGTATAAAGAATGTATATCGAAGTCCCTTAAACCAACACACATAGAGAGGTGCTTAACAAATGGACAACACCACATGAATGAGTCTCAGCCCTCAAGACCCTTCATAATGCTTAATTGTTCCATTGGGCCAATACATAGTGTAAAGATATCCAAGAACTGAGGTCCTACAAGGTCTTGTAACAGGCTTTAATTAATCCCTAGTTTTCAATGGTTCTATAACTTAGTCGTGTATATCTTACAGCTTAGCCGTGGGTTGCTTATGGCTTAACTGTATATTATACTACGGCTAAGCCGTAGTTTAATTACTGTTCACCCGCACACACAACCTAGCCATAGAATAGCCTACGACTTAGGCAAATTTCACCTCCAGCTGAGCCACAGCTTAGCTGTAGCACATTTCATAGCTTAGTTGTAAAAGAATTCTTAAATTTTAGCTTTCAAGATTCCAAGCCGTAACATGCTTACAGCTAAGCCATAAGCTTCAGTTTTTCTGAAGCTAATTCAGTACAAGATTCAGTTCACTTACAGAAACTTTTCAACTTAATTTCCACTATGGTATCCCTACTCCATGTAGTCATTCTACAATTCTAAGTTTACCTGTCAGCATTCATGAAGAGGATCTCATCAGACACTAGCATTTAGAAGAACAAAAACATAGGGCTAAATGCACATTAAAGATGAAGTAGACTTACAAGATTCATAAAATGCCAACATGAATTCACATTAATTAGCTTATACTTGCCTTTAATTAAGCTTTCAACTCACTAGTCCTTCTCTTGGCTTAATAGAGAGGAAACACTCAATTCTTTAACCTAAATGCCATGCATGTAAGGAATGAGGAAGGAGATGAGTGCATGCTTGATCAAGGATTCTTCTTGACTTTACTAAATTAAGAAATCTATGAAAGAGAGAAGATCTCACCTTAAACCACAGTTAGGGAGTTATAGGGAGAGATGTAAATCACTATCTTCAATTTCATAAGAGAAGGAAAGTAAAGAAGAGATAGAATGATGGAATGGGCGCTTGAAATCCTTCTTGCAAAATCTATCTTGCTCCCTTTGATACAAAAGAAGAAAATGGAAGAAAAAGAGACTACTATAACTAAAGAAGAGAAAGAATCAACTGAAGGGTTTTTGCCTCTTTTAAACATGAGAAGTTTCTAAAGTTAACAAGAAAATCCATCCCTCTAAAGTATTTTCAGTTTAAGTTAAATGAGGGTTCAACTAACACAAATAAAGTCAAATACATTCGAGTCAAGTACGGAAGTTGGCGAGCTCAATGAGACGAACACGATGATATCAATATGATGTATGTATAACGTAAAACCATGTAATCAAAAATTACAAAAAAAGGCTTTCATCTACCTAGTTAAGGTTAAACTTGACCCAACTAACTATCCATGACCTAAACATGACCCATTAAGACAAAACAAGTTAAATCCATCATAATGACACGTTAAGCATCATTTTTAGGCTAATTCTATGTTAATTAGCTAATAACTTACTTAATTAGCTGTTAAATATACTTAATTGGGATCGGAGTGTTACATGGGGCTTTAAGCTAAATCCATCACCCCTCTCCACTAGGTGCAACTCTAACCTAATGCCTATATTTTTCAAACCCTTATGTGCTTTCTTGATGTCCTTTATGCCCAAAATTGTTCCAACCAATATACAGAGATATTTTTCTCAATGTGCATAGGATCAAAGTTGTGTCAGAGTTTTTTACACTTCCAGTAGGGCCATTCAAATGGGATGCTTTTCTTTGTCAAATTTAATTCTCCAGAGTCACGCGATTGTTTTTTACTCTTGTCAAACTTAACTAATGCTAGTTTTTCTAGCTGGTCTAGTACATTTTCCACAGATAAATCTAAAGAATTTTTTTCACACTTAGGCTGACATTAAAAACCTTGCTTCTATGCCATTGGCTATTCTCTTCCAAGTATTTTCGATGGCCAAAGTACGCAGTCTTATCTTTCAACTTCACCCCTAACAAGTTGTCGTTACATTAAGGGCAGCCATTATAACCTTTTGTGCTCTACCCAGACAAGTTGCCATATGCAGGAAAGTCATTTATGATCCACATCACAGTCCAATGCATCTGAAAGGTCTGTTTGGTGGAGGCATCATAAGCTGATACATCATCATCCCACAACTCCTTTAACTCATCAACCGAGGCGTTCAGATATACATCGATCTCCTAGAATAAGTAATGACATCATGAGAAATGGCTCTTTCATGCACATCTATAGTGGCAAATTGTAGGGCATAAGTATGACAGGCTACATGCTATAGGAGGTGCTCATGTTACCGAAAGTGTTGAATCCATCGGTGGCTAACCCCAGCCTCACATTACGTGTCTCTCAAGCAATCTCTAGATATTTTTTATCAAATTCTTTCCATTTCAAGGAGTAAACCGGATGCCTCCATATCCCATCATCAACGCACTTATCACTATGCCATCTCATTTCTGTGGCAGTCTTCTTTGACATATACAATTTGCGTAACTTCGATTTCAGTGGGAAATAACAGAGCACCTTATGAGGGATTTTTTGGGCTTGCCATCACAGACCATGTACATAGGCTCTTCACATTCTGGACATTTATCCAATTGAGCATTCTCCTTCCAAAATAACACACAATCGTGTTTGCAGGCATCTATGTTCATGTGTCCCATATCCAAGTCACGTAATAATTTCTTCATCTCATAAATTGAGGTCGGCACCACATGACCTTCGAGTAAAAAGTCTTTAAAAATCTACAAAACCTTGTCGAACAACTTTTTACGACACCCACTTTCTACCTTCACATGCAATATCTTGATGACAAATGCTAACAGAATATCTGAGTTTTGTACCCTAGGTATAGACCACACTAGGAGCCTTCAAATAATTTTCAAAATCCTGCACATCATCCCTCTCTTAAGCATCTTCCTCCATCTAAGCTCCCCTACGATGGTCCTCTATTAACTCGTCGCATTCATCCTAATTCTCTTCTGATTCATCCGCGCTCTCATCCGAATCATCGGATTGAACTATAGGTTCCTTATGATGTATCTACTGTTAGTATGAGACCATCATTCCTTCAATGTGAAAATGATTTCTCACGGTTCCATAGTCATGCTTTAGACAGTTATAGCAATCGATACACGGGCACTTAACCACCACTGCCTCGCCTGAATTTGCCTTTGTAAAATTAATAAATGAGTTCACCCCAGCCGTCTACTCCGTACTGAAATGGTTCTGATATTGTAATATCCAACGCCTGTCCATATCTAACCTAATCACATGAGACTGAACTAACTCACCATTAAAATCTCAAGAACTACTAATGATAGATGAATCAATGACTAAAATATGAAAGATTAAAAATATATAGTTGCAATGCAATTGGCCTTAAGAGGAAATCATGGTTTAAATGCAAAATCCATAGAGGTCCAATTTCTGTTGATACCTAGATGAAAAAATAGGAAGATCTTGATGACCCAATTGCTAGAATTGAGAGAAATGAAAGTGTAAGTGATGAGAGTTTGATTGGGAGAAAGAAAGACAAGAGGGAAGATTCAAGGGTTTCAAAGGAATTATTGATTGGTTCTTTCAAGAAAGATGCCATCTCTATAGGTCAGTTTGGTTTTCTCCCCTCTTTTGATTTGAATTTGTGGGACCCTGTTAGTTTTATTGATTTGAGATGATGAGATTATTTAATTTTTTTCTCAAGAAATTTGCATTGGATTTTGGTAAGAAAAGACCCCAACTCCTATACATACATAGATTTTTGGTGTTTGTTTGTTTGTTTACTTCAATTGTGTATTGAAAGACTCTTAACTTTGTGACAAGTGATATTAATTAAGAATAGGTTCTATTACTAATGATACTCATGGGTTATGACTTCCACTATTGTATATGAAAAAGGCACTCGCTAGATAAGTTGCAAGGCATTTTGATTGCATGGTGTCCCACAAGCAAAGAACATGACAAAGTACAATGTGAAACAGCAGTCAATCAAACAACTCAAACAAATCAAATATCCGGAACTTGGAGCCATTGACAAAAATTGAATCCAAAAACTTCAAAATATTAGTTAGAGGCAAATGCCCTGTCATGACAAATCTCATTTATTTGTGTTTGATTTGAGAAGGTCAATTCTTGTGCACATTCAATAGTAACTCATTTGGATCAAAGCCACTTCCTTACCACTTAGATCATTTGAGATTCACAACATCACACAACACATGCTAATGTAGAATATAGCTGAAACTATAAACTAACATGAACACTAAAGTTTTTATGCCAGCGTAAATCATAAAAAATGCAGATATCTAAAATGGGTCAATAAGAAGAAAATAACAAAAAATAAATAAAGAAATTTACGGTTGCCTTTTTGGACAGCAAATGCTCCACTTTTAGTTTCTTTCACCAAAACCCTAATCCAACACTATTGAAGGACAGAAATCAAATGAAATTATGTCTTAACTTAATTGAATTATTAAAAATAAAAACATAATGTATCCCTTTTCAATTTAAGCTTGCTGTTCTGGAAAGAAAAAAATCCAATTTAACATCATGATGTGTACTTTTGTATGCTTGGACTCTTCCTGGTTAGAGATCGTTGCACTAGACAAAATCATTTATGTTGAAAGTTCAGAACATAAATTTTCATCAACATACACCTATAGCAGCAAGGATGTGAAAGGTAAGCCTAAGTTATTCTATTGACAACTGTAATCATAAAAAAGGAAGAGGAGAAAAGTGGAATTCCAATAAGAAACTTCCTTAGCTATTATTTTTTTGATGATTAGTCTGGAATTCAAGCAAAAAATGCAACCAAATCCCACCACAAGCAAAAGATTATAACCAGTAGCAACCTTATCTTTAAGGTAGCATTTGGTTCACTAGAATGATTTTTGACAGGAATGAAATGGAGGCTAGAATGAGTCTGAAATGGAATGAAGCAGGAATAGTAATTCCCATTCCAATGTTTGGTTAGACAAAGGAATCAATCCAGTAATAGGATTCTCTTTCCGATTCCTCTGTTTCGTATGCTGGAATAATGCTAGGAATGGAATAAAATTTATATAAAACTGACCAAAATACCCCTGTGATAATATACCTAAAACATGATTTACAAGAGCAATAAACATCATCAAAATCTCCAAATAACATGTTACTAAACTTAAACATCATATATATTATCTAAACCAAGTCATTAAAAGTTAACATTCATCCAACATTTCCAAAAAAACATCCATAGTGCTTAAAATAAAGAGTAACAAATATGAAATATAGATAATGTATCAATGCACCTAAGCGTATCACAGACCTCCACTTAACAAAACACTTACAAAGTTTTCTTTCTCATTATTTTCCAAAGTAAAAAAAAAATTGTAGTTATCTCATGATCACGACCTATAGCAATCAAGGCTCTATGGCGTTCCATCCTTGATAGATTTGGAAGCTTGTGAAGCTCTTCATTGATTTTATCTCTCTTCGTTGCTATATCCAAATCAACACCAATAGCTTGACTAAACTTCTCAGTAGCTTCATCAATCTTGTTGCCTATGATCATGGCTACTAGCTGCTTCTCAAAATCCATCCATATTATCGATGCTTCTACCTCCTTTTCCTTTCTTAGTAGTTCCTTCATTATTGATAGAAACTGTGGAAATTTCCTCTAAATTCATGCAGCAATTTTATTTATCTTCATATTCCTCATTCCTAGCTAGCTCATCCAAGATATCTTCAGTGATAGCAGCTGCCCTTCCTGTGGCATGATCTTTACCAAAGATAGTGCAAAGCATTTCATAATGTGGAAAACTTTTACTCCTCTACTGACCTGCACCCTTGTGGGTCTATAAAAAACATATATATAAGACAAATAAAGTAAAATATTCAAAGGACAGATAAGAATACATCAAATAATTTTTAAAATGATAATACCTTCACATAACCATTCCAAACCTCATCTTCAGCAACCACCACATTATTTTGTGGATCCCATCCAAATCCACTGCAATTCACTCCATTAAGCATATCATACACAACATGAAAGTCCTTTTTCATTGTCTTGATTCTAGAATTAATGTGTGGCTTAGCTTTAATTCCACTTTCAGATAACTTTTGCTTTAACACAGCTTCAATCGCTCCAAGAAACCTGGCTTGAACCCATTGTCAGCCTTATGAGTCTCAGCATTTACCATGTCAAACAATGCAAAAACCAACTCCTTATCCTTAGCTACGGTCCATTTTCTTTTATTCTTCCCTGGCCCCTTCTCATTCATGTCTATATCTTCGTTCATGTCCATACCTATTAATATTGGACCAACCAAATCACCAGTAATATGATACTTAATTAGCCATGAACCAACAACATAATGTAGCAAAATGGCAGAATGAATATAATGTACAAAAATAACATAATGTAGCAATTTAAATTAACCATTACAAATAGTCACTCCAATACAAGCAAATAAAAGAAACAACCATTACAAACTTGTGTCATTAAAATATGAACAAATTCTAATAGTTCATCTCCATGCATTAAACATAGAAATAGCTATTTGTTGTCTAAATAAGGTCTATTCAACTGAAGTCTCAACCATGCCAACTAGATCCATGTCTCTAGTTGTCCTTCTTGTTTAGTTCTATATCTTCATACGAGTCCACAGGTAACTCGTTCCTTACATAGTTATGAAGCAAACAACACACCAAGATAATATGAACTTGAATATTAATGGGATAAAAAACAGGACTCCTAAGAGTTGACCATTGTGTTTTCAATATCCCAAAAGCTCTTTCTATTACACTTCTAACAATTGAATGCTTCATGTGAAAATATTCCTCCGGGTTAGTCGGTTGACATCCATTACTCCACTCATTCAGATGATAACGTTGACCTCTATATGGTGCAAAAAATCCTTCACCATTTGTATACCCAACATCAACCAAATAGTAGGTACCTTAAACAAATTGAACATTTTCATTATATTAGTGATCTATAATTTTTTCAAAAAATCAGATGATTATTTATTTTGTAATAGTATTGAGTCTTACCACATGGAATAACTAGACCATGTCTTCTAGCAATTGCATCCCGTAACACTCGACCATCAGCGGCTGACCCCTCCCATTCGGGCAATACATAAGTAAATTATAGATCTGGGGTACACATTGCAAGGACATTAGTTGCAATGTGATTTTTTCCAGTTTGATACCTAGGTCTGTCAATAGCTAGCACATGGATCGGTATGTGTGTCCCATCTAAAGCTCCTAAAAATCCCTACAAGACATTACAATGCATCAAAATATATCTACACATAGATGATAAATAACACAACTACAATTGTAAAGAAAAAATATGAATCATTTACCTTAAACCACTTCCATTTTTCATCTACCGAGTTTTCTAGTATTGGCTCAGATTTCTTATATAACTCTCCTTTTAGTCTAATGACTGTAACCAAAAACCTTTTGAAGTGCCTACTTATTGACTTCGCTAAACAATTAAATTCACTCTAAATTACCCTATTTTTGACATGACGAGCAAGGATATGCAAGGAAATTGCAACCTGCTCAACAACCAACATGTGTGATCACTCTTATACACCCAATTCTCAATTATTTCTCTATTACCATAGTAATCTAATTGGTACCTAGATCTAACCCCACGCATGCATTGTTTTTTTGAATAATTTATATAATAATTGATGAATAGCCCTAGTAGATGTAGAATGTCCAACCACCACTACAAAACCATTGCCAATTTCTTCACTTTCAATTTTCTTTTGGCTAGACTAACACATGACATAACTGTCATAAAGAAAGATACATCAATTTAATATAAACTAGGTACCATTGAGGACCTGATTAAAGCATCATTCGAAAAAATATGCATGGAGATAGTAAAAATAATATGAACACATGTAACTTATCATGCTCAGGATATATCAGAATTAAAAGACAACTATAAAAATGATCTTAGCCCCCTCTCTCTGTTCCCAATTCTCCCCCTCTCTGTGTCCCCATTGTCCCAGCCCACTCCCTCCCTCTGTCCCACTTCTCTCCCTCTCTGTGTCCCCAATTCTCCCCCTCTCTATCCCCATTATCCTAGCCTCCTTCTCCTTCTCTCTATGTCCCCAATTCTCCTCCCTCTCTTTGTCCCCACTGTCCCAGCCCCCCTCTCCCTCTCTCACTGTGCCAACCCCCCTCTCTTTCTCTTTCTATCCCCAGTTCTTCCCTTCTCTCTCTGTCCCCACTATCCTAACCCCCCACTTCTCCCTCTCTCTCTCTGTCTCACTTCTCTACCTCTCTCTGTCCCCAATTCTCCCCCTTTCTCTATGTCCCCACTTTCCCAGCCCCCTCCATCCCATTGTCCCAGCCCCCCTTTCCCTCTCTCTATCCCTAATTCTCCCCCTCTCTCTGTCCCCACTGTCCCAAACCCCCTCTCCCTCTCTCACTGTCCCAGCCTTCGTCTCCCTCTGTCCTAGCCCCCTCTCCCTCTCTCACTGTCCCAACCCCCCTCTCCCTCTCTCATTGTCCCACTTATTCCCCTCTCTCTATCTCAACCTCCTCCCTCCCTCTGTCCCTTTGTCCATCTAACCCACCCCCCTCTCACTCTCCCTTTGTCCCAGCTCTCCTCTCCCTCTCTCACTGTCCTAGCCTTCTCTCCCTCTCCCTCTATCCCCAATTCTCCCCCTCTCTCTATCCCCACTATCCCAACCCTCCTCTCCCTCTCTCATTATCCCAGCTGCCTCTCCCTCTGTCCTAGCCCCAATTCTCCCCTTTTTTCTCTCTATCCCCACTGTCCCAACCCCCCTCTCCCTCTCTCACTGTCCCACTTCTTCCCCTCTCTCAATCTCAGCCCCCTCCCTCCCTCTATCCTTCTATCCATCTCGCCAAGTCCCCTCTCACTCTCCCTCTGTCCCAGCCCCCTTTTCCCTCTCTCACTGTCCCAGCCTTTTCTCCCTCTCCCTCTATCCCTAGTTCTCCCCCTCTTTCTGTCCCTACAGTCCCAGCCGCCTCCCTCCCTCTCTCTCTCTGTCCCTCTCGCCTAGCCCACTCTCACTCTCCCCCTCTCACTGTCCCCAGTTCTCCCCCTCTCTATGTCCCCACTATCCCTGCCCCCTCCCTCCCTCCGTCCCTCTCACCCTACCCCCTCTTACCTCTCTCTCTCTATCCCCACTATCGCAAGCCCCCTCCCTCCCTCTATCGCCTTGTCCCTCTCACCCAACCCCTCTCAATCTCCCTCTGTCCTAGCCCCAAAAGCTAGGGTTCAAAGGGAGGAAGAGAAATCGTGCGTCTGTAGCAGTGAAGAATGGAGTAAGAGAAAAGAACAACAGAGAATGAGAAAGGGAGATCAGTAACTGATCTTGTTGACGGCATTTGCTCGGCAATGGATTAGATAAGAGAGATGGTAAAGACGAGCGAAGAAGGAAGGAACGAGAGAAAGATGGCAAAGATGAGGGATTTGATTTGTATCGAGCAAGAGTTAGGGCATTTTCGAAACAAGTAAGATTGATAAAGGAATGGAATGGCCATTCCTCTGCCCCCCCCCCCCCCCCAAAAGGAATGGTGATTCCTGAAGTAATGATCATTCCGCCACTTTTCATGAACCAAATGTGGGAATGGTCACTCCAACAAAATGACCATTCCATTCCGACCTTCATTCCAGTGAATCAAACGCTACCTAAGTGTCCATTATGCCAAAGCAATCTACCTAATTGCACCCTTATTCTATCTAAATGAAACCAAAAATTAACAAACTCTGTAACAACATCAAGTTCTTGCTGATATTACAAGGGTTTCCTGTATGCTAAAACATACTGTTCTCTGTAATTTAGTATTCTACTACAGTATATGTTTGTCATATCTTTGTCTAGCAATTCTTGTTGAGCAAAGCCTTTATGAAATTGTGCCACATAGAAGGATTTATTGTGTCATTTTCAACATTATCTATTTGATCAACAATCCTAGTACATTTGATTTCATTGATTGTTATCTTTTCTTATCTTTTCCCTCAGTAGTGATGTCAGTCCATGTTCCAGATGTGGTGCAAAACCCATCTTTTATACTACATTTGTTCTTGTGGGGGTAACAATTTGTAGCATGGCAGGAACTTGTTAGAGAAATAGAAATAAACAAGAAAAAAAAGTATTACTGAACTGATAGAATTTTTTGAAACACAATTAGTGTCTGTTTACCATCGATACCATCAAAGCTGCTACTGTTTTCAAGTCGGTAGGGTTGTCATTGACAAAGTAGATCAATTTCTCTAAGTTGCTCAATATTTTAGTTCAGGAGCCATCTCACAACTTAAATACACTGTCAGCTATCCTTCTTAGGGTTCCCCTGAGTCATCAATCAAGTAAACAGTTTTGACAGAGGTGATAAAAAGCCTTGCAATCACCAATGGCATGCACATTGCTCCTCATTGGAGCTTTGTGATCTATTTGTACCAATGAAAGCCAACAGCACCTTGCCACCTATGTATAGACTAAACCATAAGACTAGATGCCCATATTCATGTCTATCAAATGAACTACTATTTTTTGAACACCTTGAGGTCAAAATTCTATATGAAATGATGCATTCATAATGTAATTTCATGGACTCAACAAAATCATCACATGCTAAAGTAGAATATAGCTGAAACTATAAGCTAACATGAATTCACCAAGAATTCCAAATCATAAGTAAAAATTACCACATAAATGTGACTGTTTAGTATCAAAAAGAACCAAAGAAACCCTAAGACCCCTAACTTTTAGGAATTCGAATGTGAGTACAGAGAGAAAGGTTAAAATTGAGAGAAAGTAAAAGCAAATGAGGAAAGGGAGATGATTATTGCGTGGACTGAAAACCCTAACCTTCATGGCAAAAGAAGAAGGAGGACCTGAAACAGGGCAAAGAAGAAAAAGCATGGCAGAGGACCTTGCCGCGGATTCGAACTTGCAGCAAGAGCAGAGAGGGGAAAGAGAGAGTGCAGAAAGGGGCTCCAGTCACAACGGCTCATGATGGGGCAAAGAGGAGCAAAGCAGAGCGGCGAACTCCGATGAGCAAAGAACACCAACTCGCAGAGAAGAGTAGATGCTAGTGCAAAGAGGCGAGGAGAGAACGCCAATGAGCAGAAACGCTGCTGAGATGAGAACACGAGAAGAGAGGAGAGATCGCAAAGGAGAGAGTAGAGAAAAGGGTTTTTGCCTTTTTGGTGGTGGGGGAGTGAAAATATGGCGCCAATGAAAAGTAAACCTTCACCGACGACATCTTTTCATCACCAAAATTCCATAATTCATTGGTAATATTTTATTTTATTTGAAACTTTTCTAACAATAAGTTACAAAGCACTCCATTTGCAGACGCAATATTACATCCATATAAATAAAAACTTTATTGACATTTGAAATTAAACGTTAGGTTATAATAATTACCGATTATAATTTCCGTTGCAAAAAATCAAACTTCGTCGGACATAATTTTTTTATTTTACCTTTACTAAAAAAAGTTAAAAGGACTACCCTTTACCGACACATATTAATTTTACATTGGTAAAAATGTACCTTTTATAGACACATTTTCTAAAACATCGGTAATAATAATAATTATCAACGATAATTTTTGTTGCAAAACACCAAAATTTCCTCTGCCATAATTTTTTTATTTTAACTTTTTCTCAAAAAAAAAGTTAAAAGAGACCAACCTTTGTCAACGAATATTAGTTTTATGTTAATAAAAATCTAACTTTTACAGACATTTTTTTTTAAAAGTTGGTAAATATCTAGTTTCACTGACGAAATATATATGCATCGGTAAATAATTCCAATCCCAGATTCATGGCCGACGTTGGAAGTATTACGTCAGTAAAAGTTGACCATTACTGATGAAATTATAGACTCGTCGTTGAAAAATGTCACTAAATGTGCATCCTCTTATAGTGATTGTTTCCAAAGTAAAAGGCATTACAACCAGAAATGCCACTCTTCCCTCCTTTCCCACATGTGTGGGCTAGCTTTCCACTTGTGTGGGCAACCTCAAGTCTCAACCCCATTGGCTAGGGTGAAAAAGGAAAAAAAAGATTAGGGAACACAAAAATAGGTGTTTCCAAAATGAGATTTCACACCTACAAAGGAACAATATGGGGAGTGTTATAAGATGTTATTATCATAGGTGGATGCCCACATTGGGACCCACATGAGATAAGGGGATTACTTAGGGTTAGAGTCTTTCCCTATTAGGTTGCTTAGGGAGGAAGCAATCTTATTCTATAAATAAGATCCTCCTCCCCCCTATTATGTACACACAGATCTAATGAATAAGAGCTCTCTCTCTCCCTCCCTATTATAACACGTTATCAGCACGAGTTCTAATAGTTTTATTTTTCTTTTTATGAGATTCACGAATCAGATGTTCTTCAATCACAGTGGGCAAGCTAGATCAGTCACGTGTCCGTGACTCTTTCCTGTGTTTGCACTTTTCGTTGGTTACAAGGGAGAGAGAGAAGTTCTCTTTGTAGTCTGTGCAGAAGAGAACAAAAGAAAAAAGACAAAAATCGGACACAGATCTGCAAACCAGATCAGCCGGGGAACCAATCGGATACAGATCTGCAAACCAGATCTGCCGGGGAACCAGACTCGGACACTGATCTGCACTGGCCTCGCCCTCGACTACAATCCGGATCTGAAAAAGAAGAAGAACAGAAGAACCAATCGGACACGGATCTGCAAGCCGAATCTGCGGGACTCGGGCAGGGATCTGCGATCCGGATCTAAAGAAGAAGAATAACAGATCTCCCAGGAAATCAGAGTTGTTTGATTGCGCTAGGCCATGTATCCGATTTTCAATCGGAGAAAAAAATACCAGAAGATCCGTTGGTTATTTTACTCTGAAACCAGAAGTTTTCAGATCTACAATACGTACTCAAAGTTTCATATGATACTTAGAACTAGAAGTTCTATATCGAATAAATAATCTGAACATGCAGTTCTGTATGTTATTTTAATTTAGAACCAGAAGTTCTAACTTGGACCTGAAGATCCATGAATTATCCTAATCTAGAACCTGAAGTTCTAACTCGTACTGAAAGATCCATGAACTATTTTAATTTAGAACGAGAAGTTCTGATTCTTAAGCTGAAAACCCGATGTTCTAAACTTCAATTTCTAAATTCTTCATCACATTTTTATTATTATTTTTGATTGGATGTTAAGAACCTGAAGTTCTACATTTTATTTCTATTTCTCATATACATTTATTTTTATATTCTATAACATTATACTGCATGCTTGATATAATTACTTCGGTATAATTATCACTAATGATTATCTGAAACTTTAGTTTGATGAATTTATTATTGCCAGAAGCAGTAGTTCTAAATAATAGAACCTGAAGTTCTATATCCAATGAATAATCTGGACCCGAAGATCCATACATTATCTGGAACCAGAAGTTCTAAGATTTAGAATATGAACCCGAAGATTCATATTGATAATCAAACGTGGAGCTTTGATTTCTAAAGATTCAAAGTAGTGTAGATCGATACAACGGCCATGAAATCAAACCTGAAGTTTTGATAGAACCAGAAGTTGTGATTCAAACCTGAAGCTTTGATAGAACCAATAGTTCTAAGAACCTGAAGTTCTATCACTAGCCTGAAGTATTGACAGAACTAGAAGTTCTCATTCATCAGTTAAGAACCCGAAGTTCTAACTTTCTGATTGGCCAATTCTTCATTATATTTTGTCATCGGATATTGAAAACCCGAAGTTCTATTTTTATTTGATTGTTATTAGTAAATCGATCTTAACACACTCTAAAAGGCTTGGTGATACTATCAAAGTCAGAAATAAAATGTCCCTGAAGGATATGGCATACGCTCTTATTTTCCGCACCATTATATCCCCATTAGACAGGGATGATCACCAGCAGATGGTCATACACCCAATGCTTGCAATAAATGCCGGATTAGTCAATTAAAATCCCTCCAGAAGAGGTAGATATAATATGTTCTCCCGTAGAGATGAAATAAACCACCCCAGGAGAGGTGATTGACAAGGCATTTTGTTTGGAAATTGGGCGAACCACCAAGCATGGTCTGGAAGACCTACAACTACTTTTATGAGTTTGAACATTGAGTTCAGTTCTTAGATATTTTGTTGAATGCTAGGACTTATTTTTAATCCCCCGTATATTATGTTACATTTGCTTTGAATGCTAAATTGTTTAGTTGTTCTTACTTTTATTTTTGCAATGCGATTACCTAGTTATGTGAGTTTATTATTACTTGCTCTATGGCTCATATAATGCATGAAACTGAGGATAATATCTGTCCGGTAGACAGTGTAACAAAACACACTACATTGAAAAAACCAGAAGTTTTTCTCTGAATTAGTGTTTCATTCGTGCACGGCATCGATCATAGCTATATCCGTACAAATACTTGAATGCTCCGGAAGAGCCTACATAATGGTATTTGTACATCATTACTAGTATTGACAGCCAGAAGCTGATACTAGAAAAGCTAAGTGCATTCTCCTTATTTTTCAAGGCTATATTACAAGACAATCTTTACAAATCGAATCATATTCGATTATGAGCAAAACGACAACGTTAAGCCAGAAGCTTGTTATTCTAGGGGTCCTATGCTCTGGTAAATTATTGATACTTCTGTTACGTACTCCTTAGAGTACCATCTATTGACCATCCTTTTCGCAAAGGATATTGTGTGACATTTGTGAACCTATCTAATCCCGCCCATTAGCACATATTATTAAACCTAGGATACACATCCTTAAGCATGTTATTAAATTTATAAGGCTTGATATCGTAGGTTTGTGACTTGCATGAGCCTACAACGTAGACTCTATGTTGGTTATACTTCACCCTAATTAATGGATATCTAGACCCAATGGCAGGAGATATATTCATTGTTCGTTTTTGCTAATTGTCATCTTGATATGACAGTCTTCTCGCCGTTAGGGGGAGATAAGAGAGTTCCTGAAGAACACCTTGTTCCTGAAGAACAATCCGTTCCTGAAGAACGGCGAGAATTAATATGGAATACTTCCACTCAATCTCATCTAGATTTATGTACTTCACAATGTGAGAATGAAGTACGGAGAATTGTGCACTTAATTACAAATGAATTCCCTGATGCTTTTAATGATGCAGCAAAAGTGACTAGGTCACATGTATCGGCTATGAACACACAAGCACGAATTAATGTCCCTGTAGGACAAGTACGAATTAGTGTTCCTGAAGAACAAAAGTCCAAATATGGCAACAAATGAATCTATACACGCCAGAAGCGTGGTAGAACTATAGGTTTCAAGGACTCAGCTCCCCAGAAGAGGAGAAATGAGCAATTATATCCCAATCATACTCCAAAAGAGGTATACTCCCGAAGAGTTTATGATAAAATCCACTCTCTCCAAATTTCCTGAAGAAATTAATGTCCCGGAAGAGACATGAGTCCCAGAAGAGACTCTGGAAGCCCCTGAAGAGGCAATGGGTACCCAATAAATAAAGAGATCTCTATACTTTATAATTATTCAAGAGAGAGATGGGATAGAAATGACATTATCATCGATGACGCATTTGCATATGCGGTAGCTACTCAAATATTAATGGAAATTAAGAATGTTGTTTGGGATAAAAAACCACGTTCTATAAATGAATGTCGACAAAGAATATATTGGCCAAAATAGAGAGATGCCATTGAGGAATTGCAGTCTCTCAATAGAAGTGGTATATATGAACCTATAGTACAAACCCCAAACGATGTTAACCTTGTAGGTTACAAATGGGTGTTTGTAAGGCAAAGTACCGAAAGGCAAACTTGTGATATAAGGTTTCCTGTAGAAACTTGGGATTGAAAACATACACAGTTATATATATGAAAATCCCAGAAGGATTTGCTTTGCCTGAAGCAAAGTCAGAGAGTACGTACTCAATATAAATAAGACGTTCATTGTACAGCCTGAAGCATTCCAGAAGAATATGGTACAATCGTCTTAGTGAATGTTTATATAAGGAAGAGTATGAAAACAATCCCATTTGCCTGTTCCTGTTTATACAATCCTTAAATGGATTTATAATAGTAGAAGTTTATGTTATTCACATAAATAACATAAATCTAATCGAGACTCCAGAAGCGCTCGAGAAAACTATTGACTATTTTATCTCGACCCGCAGATCGAGAGAAGTTCTAATGAGATTTTTATTCTTTATAAATATGCTTCCCATATATAGTTTTGCACAAAGGCTTTGGATTGGTATTAAACAAATGCTATGATATCTATGTCTGTTTTATGGTTGAAACCAAATTTTGTAGGATATACAGATACAGGATATATCCCTGATCCTCATAAGGATCGATCATATACATGTTATATGTTTCTTCATGTCAATATCATTATTTTCGATATTCTACTAAATTGACTATTGATAGCTACTTATTCTAACCATGCTGAGATTTTTAAGCCAGTGGGGAATGTGTATGGCAAAAATATCTAACTCAGCATAAATGTAGTTCTTGTCAATTACCTCTTAGTACAGGTACCTCGAGCATTATTTGCGAAGACAATAGGGCATGTATTCAACAGATTCAAGAATGATACATTAAAGATGACAAGACGAAGCACATTACACCAAAGTTCTTCTTCACTCATGAGCTTCAGAAGGATAACAAGATTAAAGTCAAGCAAGTTCGTTCAAGCAACAACCTGGCTGATCAGTTTACGAAGTTCTTGTCAAAACTCAGTATTTTAGAAATTGTATACGAGATTGACATGCTGAATTATGTACAAAGATGTTATCATCAGGGGGAGTAGTTAATCAGAGGGAGGCATCCTGAAGTATGCTACCCATGACATATGTGCGCTGTACTCTTTTTCCTTCTCTAGGTTTTGTCCCACTGGGTTTTCCTAGTTAAGGTTTTAACGAAGCAGCATTATGCACGTCCAACACCAAGTCAATGATCCTGTAGAACGTTATACTCTTTTTCCTTCGCTTTGGTTTTTATCCCACTGGGTTTTTCCTTTGCAAGGTTTTAATGAGGCAACTGTCATTGAATGGTGGTCATCCAAGGGGGAGTGTTATAAGATGTTATTATCATAGGTGGATGCCCACATTGGGACCCACATGAGATAAGGGGATTACTTAGGGTTAGAGTCTTTCCCTATTAGGTTGCTTAGGGAGGAAGCAATCTTATTCTATAAATAAGGTCCTCCTCCCCCCTATTATGTACACACAGATCTAATGAATAAGAGCTCTCTCTCTCCCTCCCTATTCTAACAGGGAGGACTTTTTTGTTTTTTTTTTTTTTTGGGTAACTAAGCTAAGGGGTTGGGACCCATATACAAACACCAACACCAATACAACACCAACACCAACTCACACATGCAAGATAATGGAAACTCACACATGTGAGGGAGACAACTCACACATGTGGGAAAATGAGACCATACGCATGTGAGCGACACACACACCACTCACACATGTGAGGTATTGAGGACGGGCATGTGTGAGAAAGCACCAAACTCACACATGTGAGGTAATAACACTCAAAAAGATGGGAGAGGTGAGGTTTGAACCTAAGACCTCCCAATAAAAACCAACACTCCTTACCACTTGGGTAAGTAGCTATTCTTATGAGGAGGACAGTTGGATACTAGAATTATCCATCTAAATATTGATCTCTAGGTAGAGTAAACCTTCATTGTGTTCAATTGTTTTCCACCCTTGGGTGTACCTGATAGAAAACAAGTTCCTCAATCCTAAAGGTGATATATTGATAAAAAAGAATTCAAGGAAAAAGTAATGTAAAGTAAATGTTGTTGTTGCGTAGTGAAGAACTAGATAAGTACAAAGCAATTAGTTTACCTGTAGTTTATGAAGTAAAATTTTTCAGTAAACAAAATAAAAGTAAAACTTTTATCTTGCTTCATTATTCATTAATTTTATATTATTATTCATTTATTTTACCTTTCAAAACAAATTGGGATTACTTTCTACAGTTTTAACTTTACCTCAGAGGAAGTAGGGGATGGATAGCGGAGTAAATAGTGTTTTTTTTTTGGATACATTGAGATTCAAACTCATGCACTATACTCACATCCCATATCCCTAATAGCTAACCTACATACAACTGATTTGATGTCCTGGAGTTTCACATCAATCCTAGATAGGAAAATAATTGGGCTTATATGTAGAGCTTGCACCCTTACCTTGCATGAGGCCTTTCGGTAGGTTGAGGCCCACTAGCATCAATACCGTGAAGCTTATGGGCTAAAGTGGACAATTTCATCCATTTGTGTGGGGTAGGGCATTATAAATGATATCAGAGCCAACTCTCACTAGTTCAACTGGGGGTCTCCGCCTTGGTCTGCTACAAGTGAGCAGGTTTCCATATGGGAGGGCCAAAAGGGCTGGCAAGTTAGTGCACAGAGACATGCAGCTCAAAGGAAGGTGGATTGTTATGTCCCAGAGTCCCACATCGGATATAGAGAGGAAAGTGATTAGACTTATATGTACAGCTTTCACCCTTACCTTGCATGAAGCCTTTTAATGGACTGGAGCACAGCAGAAATAAAATCATTAGGCCCATGGGCCAAAGTGTACAATATCATGCATGCATACAAGGTGGAGCATTACAGCTGAGGGACAAGCATGATTAGTTTTTCGATTAGATAAACTAATTTTTTACCCTGTCCAATGGTTAATGGTAGTCTAATCGGTTGAAAATTAGGTGAATGATGGTACAGGAATAGTTGAAGGGAAGATCATTACCACTATGCATGCATCATGTTTGCTACTATTTAATGTTCTTCCACTTTTAAATTCACACTTGTGAAAGGGGGTTTCTACTCTCATATAACCACCTAGACACCGAACCCTGGACGGGTGTCCCCGGTACCACACCACTTAACTATCTAGCAAAACAAATCACCAAACTCCCTTCAATTGATGATGGCCCACCTTTGATCATAATCAGAGTTGCATAGTTCAACTGAAGATTCTCCATAACACTTCGTACTTTTGACTATTTTGGTGTTTAAATCCACATCAGCTACACAATTTGATCATTACCTATACATTGGCCTTAAACTAGCTATACGCGAAAGCGGCGGGCACAAAAAGCTGGTCCTATAACAAGTGAATATCTAAAATTCTTGTACATGCACATTCAAATCACATCGCCTGTCCTAACTCACTCGGATGGACGGCACGGTCATGTTATTTCGACTCCATCCATCATTTGTTTTTCTTTTTTTGCTGTGATTTAGGGAATCTTAATATACCTCAGTGTAGACTCTCAGAACCATTATACCAAAAACGTACTGTCACTACGTATAAACATACAATGTTAACTCTATTGTGAGAACCATGGCATTACTAACTTTGTTTTACAATGAAAAACTCAATTCAAATAAGCAGTAAATTCAAATTTATTAAATTGAAACAATTACATCAATCCTACCCAAAAATCATGAACTTCAAGAAAGATTTGTTGCTCTACTAGCTCTTCAACTTGTCTTCTCTTCAAATCATGCTGCAAAGGTGAGGAAGATAGTGGAAGAATATGATGTGGAATGGATAGAAGATCACCAAAAGGGCTGAAAATTGATGAAAGAAAGAGAGATGGAGAAAGCTGCAATAGGGTGAGAGAGAAAGAGAGAGATGAAGGAAAGAGGTGTTAGGTGTGCAATTCCTTCACCCTCTCCCCCCCCCCCCCCCCCCTCTCTCTTTATTTTAAAATGAAAAACTCAATTCAAATATGAAATAAATTCAAATTTATTAAATTGAAACGATTACGTCAATCCTACCCAAAAATCATGAACTTCAAGAAAGATTTGTTTCTCTGCTAACTCTTTAACTTGTTTTCTCTTCAAATCATGCTCCAAAGGTGAGGAAGATAATGAAAGAATATAGTGTGGATCACCAAAAAGGTAGGAAAATTGATGGAAGAAAGAGAGATGGAAAACGGTGAAGTGGGGTGAGAGAGAGAGAGAGATGAAGGCAAGAGGTGTTGGGTTTGCAACTCCCCCCTTGAATCCTTTTAATAATGTTTGGTCCCTTTTTTTGCCATATTTCTTTCCCTTTTTGTAGCCTGCAAAAACTTCACTTTGGAAAGGTATCTTTCCTTGGCCAAAAGTTAGCAAATATATAATAAGTGGAAAGATTCTTGGTTACTTTTCTTATGTAAATTTCTCTTTATATCCACTTTTCAAAATTAGATTTTGTACAAATCATCATGGAATGGAACCACCTTGAATGCAAATTTATTGAATATAGTAAAACCCAATGTGAACTTCATTTTTTTTCACTTGGAATTGAGTGGACCCCACAAATAAATGTGCATCATAAACAAAATAAAACTCCAATTTCATACAATCCCGCCTAAAAATATATAGACAACTTACCAAGGCCATAACTTTGTGGTTTTAGCTCTGATTGGCACAATCTTGAGTTCTATGGTTTCTATTTGAAAAGTGCTTTCTAATAATACCTAGATTACCCAATCCAACACTTGGTTTTAGAATTATGACTATTTTAATGTATGCTATCCAAAGAAAAAAGGGATGGACTTTCCAATTTTTATTTTTTCTTCTTTGACTTTCCTTTTCTTAAATTTTATCCACCATGGCTTTCCTTAATTCATTCTAATTTGAGTTCCTGAAATCCAAACTTAGATTCACGTAACAATTGAAGAGTAAAACCCTCCTTTGACATCCAAGCATGTGTGCACATGTGCACATGTGTGTGGGTTATCTTCATGCTCATTTTATTCTTTATTTCTTTCTTCGCATTTTATTATTTGACTTCAATTCTTCAATGTAGGTCTATTTTCTTCAATTTACCTATACCCAAAAAGGACTTTTTGTTAAAATAATAATTTTGACTAAAAGTCATACATGCACTAATGTAGACCCAATGCACATAAAATGATAACGTTAAACCACATCATTATTAATGTTTTACCTTGAATTAACCATTTTATAAAAAAATTATATCATTTTAAAAAAAATATATGAATTTGAAAATCTTTTCAAAAAATGAAAACCCAAGAATGGAAAAGTTGTATGATTTTATGGAAAATTGTGATTTTTGAATGATTCTTGCATGAAAACTCTAAATTGAATTTTAAAATTATAAAAACATGATTTGCAACTAAATAAAGAAATTTTTAATGCATAAGTCCTTAAAATTCCCTAGAGTGTACATAAAATTCCCCAACTAACATTTTGCTAGTCGCGAGCAAAATATGCAATCTGTAGTGGAAAACTAACCTAAACAATCTTAAGAAAATAAATCTAATACAGAAAACAAAAATAAAAACGCCACTTTGCTAGCACTCTTGACTACATTTAACATATACAGCAAGCCCTTAAATTCCTATGTTCCCCAGAGTAACGAGTTGTGCCTTGTGAGGGTTTGCAATAATATATCTATAAAATTCTTTTTTTTTTGTTTGTGAAAAATCTAAAAACAAAGGTAAAAGAAATTCTCCTAAAGAAAATCCACTCATATCGAATATTTTCGAAATCTGGAGTAATCAAAATTTCAGACTTCTCAAAATCTAGTTCACAATTCTATTTTCAAAAACTTTCTCAAATTCAAATCAAACTTGCGTGTATGGTAAAAAATAAATACAGAAAAAACTAGTTTCAAATATTCCACGATAATGTTGCAAAAACATAATTTTTCCTTCAAATAGTCCGAACCCCCAAAATTTAGCAAAAACAAATTTCCTCTCAAAGTTACTAAGATAGCTGCTATGTTATTATTTACTTCAATAGACCTCTTTTTGCTTACTGTCACTTTCCAACATAGGGGTTTCCGAGGTCATGTGAGATAAGGAAAGTTAGGATTTAAGTAGCACCTCTATTCCTTGTTCATCCCCACTCATATTCCCTTGCAAACTCCTGTGGACAATCTGCACTCACTCACTTTCCCAATGTAGAAATTCCCAAGTTCATATGATATAAAAAGAGTTGGGATATAAGGAGCACACCTAGTCCTTATGCATTTCTACACATATCCCTTTTCTAGGAACACTCAAGGTTGGGCCAAAACCATCATTTTTTTTTTCTTTTTCTCTTTTTTTTTTAGCACACACACACACACACACACAACTTTTTAATTACATGTAACTATACAATGTTTAGATCCTTTAAGCTTTCTAGTTAACCTATGTAACAAGCGTTTGGCCAATAACTCTCAAACCAGATGACTTTAGGGCAATAGGTATAGACACACCCCTACGAAATTACTAGCTCGAGTTAAAAAGGCTACGAACCCAAAATAGTCACAAACTATTTTTTTTAAATTATGATAAGTCCTTAAAAGTGCATCATTTAGTATTCATTTTAGGGGATTTTAAGGATTTATTCATTAAAAATCTCTTCATTTAGTTAGAAATCATGCTTTTATGGTTTTGAGCATCATTGTTTTATTTTCATGAAAATTTCTTTAAAAAACCATCATTTTCTCATAAAACCATGAAACTTTTCATTATTGGATTTCTATTTTTAGAAGGTTTTTTTAAATATTATTTTTATGATATAATTTATTATCATCATTAGTTTTTTCATTATCAATGGTGTGAATTTATCATGTCATTTGATGTGAATTAGGCCCGTATTAGTGTCTTCTTGACTTTGGTCAAAATTGTCATTTTAATTAAAAATTGCTTTTGTGTCTAGGAAAAATTGAAGACAATGGTCCCGCATCAAATTTTAGAGCTAATGAAATATTTTTAAGGAAATCCAAGAAAAAAAAAAGGGAAGACTAAGCATCGTATGGACCCACACACACATAGGGGGGTCCCTAAGCTATCTTTATTCACCAAAATAGGACCCATTCAAGAACTAAAAATATGAGAATTCAATCTCCACAGTTGGATTTTTATTTTGAGGCCAAGATGAGGAAGATAATATGAAAATTCTTTCAAGAAAGACATTAGAAAATGTGCAAGAAAAACAATCAGACTTGAAAAGTGCTTATGGGATGTCCGCTGCAACTCTAAATCTGATTACAAGTTGTCAGTTGAAATAGATGGCACTTATCTCTTGACTTATCTCTAAGAGTACTAGTCCAAGTGGAAGATATAGCAAAGAAGAAAGGTTTTTGTAAGTATTTTTGTGTTGGCAAATTCATGGGTTGGACAAAACTTGAGTCCATTAGTGTTGTATTTTACATATCTTTGAGTATGGACAATGGGTTGAGTCGCCGGATGCACTAAAGTGAAGAAATAGAAGAAAATGCGATAACTTGAAGTGGTTTTCTACGAACAACATGAATTTAAAAGGTCATATCTCATAAACCGAGCATTAGATTTGGGCATGCGACCTACCGTTGGAAAGCTCGTTTCGAGAGGATTCCGTAAAGCCCAATGGACTAAGGAAGAAAAGCATGCCTCCAGTTGCAATAATAAGGCCATAAATGATATTTATAATGGAGTGTTTGCTAATGAGTTTCGTTGGATTTCCACTTGTAAAAATGGGTTCTCTCTAACCCTAGGATATGAAATACAAATCTCATTGTTCTAGGAAGAGATTGCTTTTTGGAGATCACCTTCTCTAGAGTTCTTTTGTTAGAGAGTTAAAGGGCTGAAGTTCTGCTCTAGATATCTTTATCTTCTACTTCTCTGAGCATAGAAGATTGCTTTGGGGAGTCAAGTACAACATCTAGAAGACATCTAAGTGTTTGGATCTGTCATAGGAAATGGCAGGGGATCATTGCAGCAGGGAGCTGTGCAAGGGAATCACAAAGTCCTTAGGTTAAGGGCCAGCTGGATAAGGGTTATGAGTATTCTCTTATAACTATTGTATGATTCATAGTGCTTGATTCTTAATCGTGGTTTTTTTCCGAGTTTGAGTTTCCACGTAAAATCTATGTCTTCTTGTGGTGTGTGATTTTGTTTGATTTATTTCTGCTATGTGGTTGATTGTTTGCTTACATATTATTAAGAGTGGTATTAATCCATTCTAAAGGATCTCTCCTTAGAAACCTTCAGTTTTTCAAGGAGAACAACATGGAGAGTCTTGCCTAACAAAGCATGGACGTTCCCAAACCCACATTTAGTGTTGCACAACCAACATGGATTGTGAAGTTTCCATTCATAAAAACACCATTGATACATGGCTTACTAAAAAAATTAGGAAGAGAAAAGTGTACCACTCCATCTCTCCAATATGGCCCACTTTAAATTTAGAAATAGAGATGATGAAAGGAAATCAAGTGGTGGCTATCATTATAAAAAAAAGCCAAAGTGGACGTGCAGAAGCCAAGCCCATAAACCCCATCTCCAGTCTACCTTTCTTCATCTCTCGTCTCTCGCCTCTCCATCAATTCTCCGCTCCAAGGGAGTTTAGCCAACCCCTTTGGTGATTTTCCATCCATTCCACATCATCTTCCTCCACCATCTTCTTCATCCAAAGATCATAAACTTTAAAAAACTAGAGTTGCTCTCCTAAATCTTCAATATTTCAAATACATCAATCCTACTCAAAGTTCAAAAACTTTAAGAAAATAGAGTTACTTGCATAGCTCTTCAACTTGTCTTTTCTTCAAATTATGCTCCAAGGATAAAGAAAATGGTGGAAAAAGAGGTATCTCCAATGTGTATTCTCAACCCAGGAATGGATGCTCTAGAGAAGAAGAGATATCTCCAATGTATATTCTTAACTTAGAATAGGAGATTTGTCTCTTAAAGTTAAGAGAGGAACTCTTCAAATAACTACCAGTTCGTGCCTTGGCGAAAAGATGCTGAAGCTAAAATTCTATCTGTTAAGAAGAATCTAAAAACAGCATATGCACAGATCATCCTTTTTGAAGGACATAAAGGTTCTTTGCTTGAAAATTTGACTTCTGAAAAATAAGAGAATGAATCTTTGAGAATAAAAATATTGAAGAACTAGGCTGAGATTAATGATCTAAATGTCAAGTTGAAGATGGCATTAACAAAAACACTTGACCAGTTCCTATTGTTACACTTGCTAGTTCAATTTCACTTAACCACATCTTCACTTAACCACATCTTAAGTGTTAAGAAGCTACATGCTGACAAGATTGGTCTTAGATACGCCGATGATGCTTCAACATCAAAATCAACATGTAATACTATCTTTGTTAAAAGCACTGTGCATGCATCCACTGCATAACATACTACACAAAGAAAACATGTTGATTGTACATCAAAGAATGAGTCATGTCAACTATCCACATGTCACCATTGTAGAATACAAAGACACATCTGTCCCCATTGCAGTAAGTCGAAAGCTATGCCTAAAACTAAGCAATGGAGAACTCAATTTTCTACACAAAGATCTACTACAATCTGGGTTAAAAATGAATACTTGCCATCTATTTTGGTTCACACTATACTGAAGTTTTTTAATTCACAAGTATGGGTACCAAAATTGTAAAGCCCCTGATCAAGAAGATTAAGCCCCCACCCCCAACACCAATATGATATATCCTTGAAAAGGAGTTACAATTGAAAGGGAGCTACAAATTCTGCATAGACTGTGACTGAGCCTGTATGGACTGAAATAGCATAAGGATGCATTCGTCGGTGCTCATTGCCTGTGGTGACGGTGCGGAACCGCTTTCATTATTTCCGGCATTATGCTGAGGACCTGAACCAGACGCCATATCCTGTAAAATGGGAGAGGTTAATACACAAACACAAAGCATTCCCGTGCAACTGATCCTCAAAAATCTAGAAAAGCACAAAGAGATAATCGTATCCTCACCACGTTCCTACATGCCTACATGCTTATCATCTAGAGTAAGGACGCTCTGATACCATACAATATGTATGTCACAACCCGAGCCCAGGAGTTTGGGGGTTAGCAAAAGCCAAACCGATGACACACATACTTCTGTGCCTGTACACGTAGACCTGGTCCAAATGCACAAGCACAAGGGAAAGTTCACACATGCTAAACATGTACGTGGAAGTTGTAGATATCAAAACATCACGCTAAACAATACAAGAACAGAGTACAAAAACAGAACTGACATATATATAGATATAGGTTTTACAAAATGAAACGACATAAACATGTACAAAGTATGCAAAGATCCAATCGTGACGAATCTCAAAATAACAAAGACTCATATGCAATGAATGTCCATGGCGCTCTCCGAGGGAGTGACTACACCCACTCCTCTAGGCTTGATGGGACCTCGGGGGCCTCACTTAGAATCTGGCCGACCAACAAGGGGTCAGCTTGGGTATCTGAGCCTGCAACACCAAAGACAACTCGTGAATATAACGATTCAGCAAAGTATAAGCCATAACAAGTTAACACATGATGTGTCTAATAGAATAAAGAACATCATGTAAATCATAACAGGTCACATTCGTATACTAAGCTGTTGTGCAAGAAAGAAACATGCCATGTGAATCAATGTATACATGCTGTGTACATAACTAGTTGGCGACTACATTGCCATATGCTCCCAAAAGAGGGATCTTATATCCGTGCAGAGAACACCATTGTCCGGGCCAGGGTACGAATGAGTCTCGGGTTCCTGGGGTCCGGATTCCCCAAGACATTTCCTTAATGCAGCAAGGCCATGAAAACTACACCAAATTCACCCCGTCGGGATCCTAAGGCTGAGGCTAAGTAGTGCCTGACCATACGAGTCAATCATGAAAACTCTGAGTAAATCGTGACAAACATATCATGCGTGCAGATCCGAGAACATATCTTATACGTGCAAGCTTGATAACATACATACATACATACTCAAGATGGACACATAGGACAACTTTCGATGTTACATGCAATGATCCTGCTAAAAGTAGAGCTCAATAATCGAAATACAACATGTCATGCAAGCAAATCATAGCATATCGAATCAAGTTCATTTACTAGCCAATTTTACTCTAATTATCCAGTGTTTCTAACCGTGCATGATAATGTAGTTTTAAGTTATCCGCTGCTCCATTGTCTAGTGTTGTATTGTATCAGCTGATGCACCGAAGTCCCTTAAACCAACACCCATGGGGAGGTGCTTAACAACTGGATAACGAACATGAATGATTCGCAGCCCTCGAGATCATTCATGCTTATCATCATATTCCGTTGGCCAAGTGGAGGTTGCTTACCTTCTATAATTAAAAGTCCTATGAGTCTCATTCCTTCCTCACTTTCTTACTACTGTTCAGGTTAGTCAGCTCAGTCGTGCCTAACCTTACGGCTTAGCCGTAAAAGGTTTCACGGCTTAACCGTGGCTGGGCCGTAGAAGAGTGCTGATTTGTATACTCTTAGTTATTTTCAGGTGTCACACTATATTGATCTACGGCTGGGTTCATGGTTAGGTCACGGCTTAGCCGTAGTGCAGTTTACAGCTTAGCCGTAGCACATTTCACAGCTTAGCCGTGCATGCGCTGGGCCGATTTCTGAATCAAATACAAAAAACCTGTAACGACATCAAATAAGCAAAATTGCACCAGAGAAAGGGAAAATGAACTCAAATTGGGCTGTGAACATGTTTTCCATACAAACTCAGCGAATTTAACAAAATCAAGCATCTATCAACACGAGTTCATACATATTATGCTTATACTTGCCTTAAGGGAGTTCCAACACACCAATTGTTGTCCTTGGGGCTCAATTCACATCCAAACACCACTCAAAACTATCATGTATGAGAAAGAGAGAGGGAGATCATGAGCACAGTCATGAAAATTTAGAAAAAAAAGGAGAGAAGGAACCAATACACATATACATACCATGAATCACAAGAGGAAGGAGAGAAGACAAGTGAATCTTTCAATCTCTTTCTAACTTGATTGAATCATGGAGAAGAGAAAAAGGAAAATCGAGAAAGAGAGATGAACGTGAGGGAAGAAACGAGAGCGAAAGAGAGTGAGTCGGTGCTGACTTTATATTGGATAAGCTTAAAGTCCAAAGTGCAAACGAGTCCAATGTATCACCCAAATTACAGTTCGAGTCAAATCCGAGTCCAACGGAACCATACGACATCTTTTACAAATGACATAATTATGGAAGTTAATGAACTCAACAAAAGACATGCGTTAACATCAAGATGATGCGAAAATGACCATGTCTTAGAAAAGCTAAAATTACGAAAAAGGGCTTGGTCTACCTAATCCAGGTCAAACTCAACCCAACTACCTATCCATGACCCGCAACAAAATCAAAACAAAAGCAAAACACAATTTACCACAAAATAGCATTAATTAGTCGCTAAACGAGGTCAAGCGGGGTCGGAGTGTTACAGCTTACACGCACTCGAGCGCACAAGTGGCATAAGTCCACCAAACTACACGAATTTCCTTCCTACTTATGCCAAACTTGCTTATTTCACTTGGATTTGGTTTTTATATCTAAGGCATGAATTTTGGACTATATAAAGGAGTTCTCTCTCATCCCTAAACACAATAAAACACATAGAGCTCTCCAAGTTTTGAATTAAGATTACCATTGGAGAAATTATCTAGAGCTTCCATAAAAGATTAGATTGAAATCTTCAAGTTCTAGAATTGATGCTTTTACTTTATCATAGGAAATTTGTGGCTTCTCCTTCATTGTAGAATACTATTGTAAGGTCCCAGCCCTAGATAATTATGATTTATAGTAATTAAGTTGGGTTTTACTCTAATTAATATGTAATTAGGCTAATTAAGCCCAAATCTCAAGAGGTTTGGGTCATGGATAGGTAGTTGGGTCGGGTTCGAGCCTTATTAGGTAGTCCAGGACCTTTTGTATTTTATCATTTTCATGGTTTTACATTATTTATGCATCATATTAGTTGCATTGGGTGAGTTTCATCTTATGGGACATCTTTTATGTTTGGCCCAATTTCATTTAGATCCATTTCAACCCACTTGAGCCTAATTGAGTTAAACTGCATATATGTAGAACCAGGGGGACTTATTTTTAAATCCCAGAAAAATCTCTATTTAAAAGCACCAACCCTTCAACAATCCTCTCTTCTCCTCCCTCCATTCTCTGTTGCAGCCAATGCTCTCTCCTTCTTCCTTCATCTTCTTCTTGAATCCAGCTTCCATTCTTGGAGATTGAAGCTTGCATGCATCAAGCTTGAGCTTTTTTCTTCTTCTTTTTCATTCTTCTTGCTCTCATCTTGGAAACCCAGGCACCATCTTCATCTTCTTGCTTGTAGGAAGCTTGAGGTAAGGAAACCCATCTCCCTTTTGAGTTATTGAGTGCAATAAGGGTCAAGAGAACACATCGATTGGCATGCATGCATCTCATTCCCACTTTCCTTCATGCATGTGTTAGATTCTCCATTAGTGAAGCCTTATTCTCCATCTAACCAAGGGGCAAATCAATTTGAGTGAAACACCAAGCTTAAGGCAAGTATAAGGATACATTTTCTTGACATGCATGGTTTAATTCTTTGATTCTTGATGGATTTTGTGATTTTACCCTTTTTACAGCTCAATGGATAATACATGGAATTGGTTTATGATTTGTAATGATTTTGATGCATAGATGGATAATGGTCTTTTAGGGAACCCAAGAGTGTAGAATGGAAGCCCTTGTGTTGGTTGATTGCAAGTAGAATGGTGTATTGGAAGAGGGAACCCATTAGAAACCAAACACTCCCGTAACAGATTGCTTCAGGGCTGACCGGTCAGTTCTGAAGCGCGATCGGTCGAATTGTCTTCCTAGTAGTCAGACCGATAGGCCACTCAGCCCGACCGGTCGAATTTTCTTTCTAGAAGCAATCCGACCGGTCGGACCCAACACCAGACAGTCGGGTAAGTCTGACCTGTAACTTATAGAGATGTGTTCCAAAATGAGTTCTATGCTTGACTATAGATTTTCTATAGTCTATGAGATAGTCTAATAATGGGTTATTCCCTTAAACCTTAGTAAGAGACTGAGGTATCCACCCACACTTACAATAGGTTGTAGGTTCAACCCAAGACCATATAGGACCATAGAATTGGATCATTTGCTACCGCAAACTAGCCCAACGGTGACTAACATGGAGAAGGAGGAGTGTTGAGCTGTCACTCTTTTCTTCTTGATTCTCCGATTAGTTTTTAATGTCACATCATAGGTGTTGTTATAAGGTGAAGTGTCCTTCATATACATGACGTAATACCGAGAATGGAAGACAATGACACTGAACATCTTATAAATACACTGTAATGAATGACCTTGAAAACCAGGATTATCTAACATAGGATTGGCTAGTTACTCTCCTTGTTGACCCCACAATCTAATTGCATTCATATTGATGGTAACCTTGACCTCCACATGAGATATATCAATTTGCATCAATGATGAATAGTATTTTACTTAGTTGTAATTCTCTGACTAATATTTCCAGCAAGATTGAGTTACCTTTCTGTATCAGTATGAACAGATCAATATATAGTAAGTATGGACATCAGATTATTCCCGACATGCTTAGAGTTGGCGCCACTTAACTTATACCCCATAGGAGGTTCGACGGGACCCTTTGGAAGTATGTTATCAGTTGTCTACTGCAGTAGTTATCAGAAAAGTGAGTCGACGCTCTTAGGGTAGCTAATCGATCCTAACCCGATCGCTAGTAATTTCCCACAGATCAGTTTACTCTCTTATTAGAAAGGAGATAGCATATGTAGTTGCCATTTTGGTATCATGTGTTCTTTATTCATAATTCCTTATTCATGCTAACTCATATGCATAAGTGCCTAGATTTCGAGATTGATCTCTTTTAATTACTTCGTCATTTAATTCAATTGTGACATCATATTAAGCTCATGTATCTTTATCTTTACTTAAGCGTTGTGTTAACCAGTTACCATGGTGTTACAGGTAAGGAACCCGATGCCAGTCCGACAATCAGCGCGCCCCCGGAGGGAACCCCAGCGTTACCTCGGGATATAAACGAGTGGAACGAGGAAGACATTTTTTCTTGATCCTCCTTAACAGAGCGCAACAGGGTTATTTTGGGATTGGACTTAGGGTTCATCTTGGCATTTGATACATTTTGTATTATTATGGATTTTCATGTCTTATGCATGTAGCTGGGATAATTAACAGATTTTGTTATTTAATGAATTGAAATGAATGTTTTATAGATGCTTATGATATATATACAGGTGAAATTTCCAGGTTTCCGCTTAAATGCCTTATGTTGATAATACGTGTTGGTGGATCTTCCTCATACATACCTGTGGGATTACCCTTGTAACAGTTCATACGTGTCTTGCCATGGCACGAGTTGTCACAGGTACGTGCGTCATTCCTCGGAACCCACAACAGATCCACAATTCTCAAGTTCAGAGTGTGACAATTATTCTCTTGTTGAATAAACTTGTTTGTTGTGGAAATCAAGACACTGATAGCGAGGCACCAAGAGACTACGTGCTGTGAAGATCTATCAAGAACAACTATAACGCCTTATGTCGAGGGACTGGCTACAGGATTATGAGTAATTTTGTAACGCGGATGTTAGTGACTGATTTTATCCACTTTGGACTTGTGGTTTTTTTTCGTTTGGGTTTTCACATTAAAATTATGTATTGTCTTTTTTGTATGATTAATTGCTTTTATTTTTTCACTGTATAATAGTAGTAATCAAACCACAATCTAAATTAAATTTTAGGCATCCTAAAACTTTCATTAACTCAATAGGTTCAGAGATCTGGGCACCAAGATGAATAACAGCCTCGATGCCCTCACGCGTACGTGTGCTGATGGAGTTCTCACTATACTACAGGAATCTAAAACAAAAAACAATCATCTCACTGCTGTGAATTGTGATTGATTACCACAAAAGGCCACGTGAAAGCTGCTTTTAGCTCAAACCAGACAAAGTGGGAGAAATGCTTGCAAATCGGTGAGACTGAGAGGTCAACTAAAACGAGGGTTTATATTACGACGGTTGATTTCGACTAATCATTCATGTGGCAAGAAAAGGCCACTCATTCTTTACAGTCCCTCCCTCCCTTGCTCACTTGTACGATATTCCCGTCTTTTCTTGGGATGGCCATTTTGGTTCCATGAAATACTAAATGAGTTCATATCCTCATATTTAAGAGAATTAGGGAAAGAATAAGAGAATTCTTATGATCAGGTCCACATATCCAACAGTAGAGCCCAATTACACCCTTTTGTTTCTTCTTTGGGCCAAACTTTAATCCATCGCGTGCAATTCTTCACATGTGATGGATAATTCGTAGTATGATTCTATCCTATTAGAATTTGATCTAAAGCAGACAGAAGGGATTTTGCTTTTGTTGCCATTGAGTTGGAGAGCTTATGGTCCGCCTCAGTTAGTTTATTAGTCTGGATCCCACATAATGAAATTTGAAGATGCCTTATTGGAGGGAATAATATTCGTCTTAAATGGTTCCAATTATCATTATGTAGGGATAGTAACAACGGGGGCGTTGTGAAAATCTACTACAAGCAAAGCGTGTAATAGTCCTAGAGCCTGACTCGTCGCCATTCCAAGCATCTGAATCCGGACTCCCGACTTCCTCCCATACAGGCTACAAGTTCAACTTTGTGTTCTACCAAAAAATAAGAAGTTCGAGTTTGTGGAGGAAAAGGCAAACTCTGGTAATGATTAAAGGTCTTAACAGGTCAGATTACATGTCACTACCACCACCACAGATGAGAATAGTTGCATGATCGTACTGATGCAAATTGTAAGATAAGAAGCTAAACATTAAAGTTCTTTTGACCTTATGTTTAATTTCTTGTTTGTATTACAAATGATATGGGACATGCGCACATGTGATCCATTGAGAGAAATAATTACATCATGCAGTTTAATTAAAGTACACGAAAGAGAGAAAGAGAGCGAAGATGGTGAATTTTAATTGTCGAGACACATGTCATACAAGATTTTAGAGTTACACCAAACATGATATCATAAAATAGGATTTAGTGAAACTTAGAACTTACCAAGATAAAGAGAACACCACGGTGAAGATAATAAATGAAGCATAAAGCCCATATGTACGTGGCCTCACTAAAACATTTTTTTTTTAACCCCAATTAAGGGGGCGGGGCCCCCTTGAACCTCGGATGAGGTAAGGAGGCCTTTAAGTGAGGGAAGGAAAGTGAGGTAAAGAGTCGACCTATGAGGGAAGTGGGCAAGCACAGGGGTTGATTCCAGCGAAGCCAAGTGTCTTCGCATTGGGGTAAGACGTTCTCTCAAACTCTCTTAATTGGTCAACATAAAAGAAATAAAGTACAAATTATAGTGGTACTCTACACTAGGCATTAAGGGCATGTTTGTTTTCTAAGTATTGAATTTCTAGGAATTAATAGTGAATCAAGCAGTGAAATGTGAATTTATATCAGATGGAGATATTGATGAGGCCTTTCTCTATTTGATAGAAAGGCACTCACAAGAATTCCTATGAACTTCAAATTAAGTAAACTCATCTTGATAGTGGAGCATTTTCTCCTGCGAAAGTCTTGCCCAAAAGTTATCCAAGATTTTCAATGGACATCTTTAATTCAAGGGGCCTGCTTTTTAAAGGAAGGAAACTTTCATTCCAGCACTATCACTTGTGCAGACTCCTAGAGGAGAAATTTTGGCTTTGATAATTAAATCTAAAATCCAACTAAGGATTAGGATGTTGATCGAAGTCACAAATCGAAAACCACTTGCTTCAAAAGTATTATTAAGTTGGGATGGAAAAAGAGGGCATGCCAGAAAGGTCATAATTTCACCTGAAAATTTATATTCTCTCTTTGGATGTCTTTATTTGAATTGTTAATGGAAAATCTAAATCTTATTTTAAAATACTAAAAAAAATTTATCCTGGTCTAAAATCTATACAAAACTTGAGCCCCTGTTCTAAAATTTTCCCTGCAGCCTAATTTAGGAAACAGGCTGTCGACATGCGTGATACCTAAGTTACAGTTTTATTTTTAGTGGGACTCAGCCAATCAAGGAATGCCCAGTTTCAATAATCAAATATTCGGCTCGTTCTCCACGTTGGACCAAACAGTGAGAGCATCCAATGCGATTCCTGTTTGTGATATACTTGTACTGTGGTTAAGAGGTGACAAACCGGCCCCGCTTGGAGTCCTGTCAAGATGTGTACCTGTAATTCCTTTCTCCACAAGTCTACGAGATACTATTTACTACATACATAGAGAACCAGTGGGCTAGGGCCATCCGAGAGACCCAGACCAACTGAAACAGAGTAACTAGCCTTAACAAATGTTAACAATTTTTATGACAAGCGGCTGTACCAGGGCAAAAGGGTGCTCTTATTGTTGCTGATCCGTCTTAAAAATATAGCCCTAGGTTCAAGCCTGGTGAACTTTTAAGATGATGATGATGACCCGCAAAAAAACAAAAAAAAAAAAAAAGAAAAGTACAATCTAATAGAAAATTTTCTCGAGAGATTGAAATAAATATATTTATATAGAGTACTTCAATATAGTTATATAGTTAAGACAAGACAACTTTTTTTTTTATGATGATAAAGAGAACCACAACAAGAAGCAAGATAGCCTGATCAATGGACAGCTTTCAAGTATGATATTGGAAAAGTAGCATTATAAATTCTATGCTAATTCAACTTCCTATGTGGGCCTCCTTCTCTTGATTTAAGCAATTCCAATCATTTCCTCCCATGAAAATAAATCTCTCTGAATTTATTAGTGCATAAATTATCCTACGTTGATGACCTAGTGGGACTTAACATTATATGATTCAGCTAACTGTCATGTGAGAGAGGCTCACTTTTTTTTCATGTACCCATTCATTTCATCCCCACCCAGAAAGGTAAATTCTCACTTTAAGGGTTTGTATGTTTGTAGAGTAGAGTAAAATGGAGTAAAGTAAATCTAAAATCAAGAAAGAATAATACATGATAGGGTTATGATGACTTTTTATTTATAGTTGCTTAATATGGAATTTTTGACTTTTTGTATAAAAAGTAGATTTTTTTTTATAATTCAGTGATTACTTTTGACTTTTTTAAACAAAGAAATGCAAAAATTTTGAAATTTTTTGAAAAAAGGAGAAAATTTTGAATTTCAAAAATTTTATTTTACTCTACTCTACTCTACTCTACCTCACAAACAAATTAATTGATATATTTAATTGAGAGTTTGTCTCAATAATTGATCTCATTTTTCATGAGTTTAAAACATATGTATCCCTCTCCTTTGAGTGATACGGAGCATTGTGCCATGCTTTCCAATGAAAAGACACTCATCCAGTTTCACTTTCGTATTAAGTTATTTACACCATTGAATTTGTTAATAGACAAAAGTGGGAGTATGACTCAAAAATTAATGTCATGTTTATACCTCAATAAATTTATAGGTGTATATCATTCCCATCGAAATGAGACATAAATTGGAACCTAGTTGTTGAGGGCTGAAGTGTTGTACGATCACAGAACTAAACTTCTAATCCAAGAAACTATTACTGCTTCAAAATAGGACACATGGCATTGCCCAAGGCGCTCCTTGGCCATTCCCGGCAGTAGCAGAGCTATGAAATTTGCCGTGCAGGTGGTGAGAGGTTAAAATTGCTTTCTCTGTCTACCGATCATCAATTTCGTTAAATCAGATAGAATTAAACTTCTAACTATTGATTTTTTTTCTTTTTTACCCCTTTTCCTCTTAACATAGTTAAAACCTCAAGTCTGTCAACTCCCAAAGCTAAGTGGTGCTAGCATCATAGTTCCACACACATGCCAGGATCAATCCATAAGTTTCTAAGTTGGACCATTACACCTAATCCATTGTCCCAACTCCCAATGTAGGAGGAAAGAAAAAAAAACCAAGTCCTGTAGTTTGCACAAACTATGCCCAACGTATCATTTAAGAAATTTTTATGAAAAAATTAAGCCTAAGCTGTAATTAAATGGATAATTTAAAAAAAATGAAAAACTATGGTAGAGGATCTGCTTTTTTTTTTTATGAAAATAGCTGTGTTGATACGGTCACCCCTTTTCCTTTTTTTTTTCAAAATTTGCAACTCTAGGGCACCCCGTTGAGGGAGAAGGGAAAAAAAATAGAAAACACAATGTAAACCACTGTTTATTGCATTCAATGAAATTCCATTACACTCAAAAATATAACCAGGAAAACCTAATCTAAATTGGTTCCCAAGAAACCTATTCAAATTAAGAAATACACCACAAAAAGGAAACCTTAAACCAATTGAAATAGAGCTACCGGTGAAACTCCACCGGTGGCTGTGATGAATCAACGATGACTTCAACACATCCTTCATCCCAACACAAAGGGGTTCAGATTGACTGTTCAAGGTAAAGATGATCTAGGCTTATGTTTGTTTTATGCCACAGAGAAGAGCAACAGAGAATAGATCAAATTGGGCTTCTGTTATTGATGCATTGACGGTGAAAGACAGATTGGGATCCAAGGTAAACAATGTACGGCACCCCTTGCCGCTATTTTATATTATTCTTCATATATCTGCTTTATCAAAGTTTAAGGATAATTTTTATTAAAACATTAAAGTAGTTTTGATGATCCAAATGACTTGGAAAGAAAGTAAGGGACAAATGGGTCCACATCAAGCTGACACACAAATAGGCCCATGCAGTAATCATCAGATGCGTTAAAAATAGGAACATGGCAGATTTCATTCGGTGTGTGGAGAAAAGGAAGAAGTTGTACCGATAAGAAATAGCGCAAACCAAAAGCAAACCTAGGTGTGTGTACGGCGGGCCACGTGGCTCAAAAAATTTTAAAAATTAGACTTAGAAATTTTATTGTAACATTTAATTTATCCACCCACCGGTACTTGCACCACACCAAGAAAAACCCTGAACCTACAATTGGTGCGAAGAGACTTAATTATTTTTATTCGATTCGCTGTCTCTCTCTCTCTCTCTCTCTCTCTCTCTAGCGTTGTTTGACAAAATGAATTGAGTCGGTGGAAATGTTGTTTTCACGTCCTTCCCTATGAGAAGACAGCTCAAGCCCATTGCTAAGAGTACGGATCCTAACTACACGCACATTTTAGCGGCAGGAATCGAGCCGGGCCCCATCCGCTAGAAAATAAAGTCACTCGCAGGGTTTGTCCACTTCGACCAATGCGCCAGTTTGATTTCTAAGTCATTCTAAAACAATGTCATGCATTATTCATTGAGTGCATATTTTTGGTGAAATAGTCAGTCTTATGCTGTAAGGAGCAACACAACATTAAAACACATTATACATATGGAGCAAGTCTTTAGAGAAAATTTCAAATAAGGATTTAAGTTTTTACCTTATTTTAAAAAAAATAGGTTTTAAAAAATTTTTAATTAATTTATAAGTCATTTAAAAAGTTTTCAATTAAGGATATTCATTCATTTAAAGCTTTTTTTAGCAACCTTTTCCCACGACTTGTTTTAAAATATCTAGAAAATCCTTTATTGGAATAAATCTCATTCAATTCTTCTTTATTCTCCTCATTTCTTTCTCTGACTTCATCAGATGATCAAGGACAATCAGCATTCCCACAACGATCGGCTGCATGTAGTGGCTACCAAAATCATATCATGGCTTTAAATGATGGATAAATTTGATATTTTAATAAAATCGATGGATAAATCATCAGGAAGTATCTTTAAACTGTCGGATGCACTTAATTAAAAATTTATTGAAAAACCTAATCACTAATTTAAAAAGTTTTAAAATAGTGCCTTTTTTTTTTGAAATGCAGCAATAACTTAAAGCTTTATTTAAAATTTTTTCCACATTATACATATCGAGCATGTCTTATGTCCAAAGCTATAGCTAAGTACCTGAGTTAAGTGAGTTTGAGTTCGAACATCCAAGTAAGTGGACTATATTAATTTCACTTTAGAAGGCGATCTGATTGAATGTTTGTCCAAGACGGTGACTAAAAATGTTCACCACTTATTGCCATTGGCTTCCCTTGCACGGCTGGAAAGTCCAACACACACTAACATTTGTTATCGTTTGATACGAAGTGATCACCTGTCATTAATCAACCTGGGGCCTTCCAAACAAATTAATGTATTGAATTCCCACTCACCTTGAGGTCAGGTTTCTACGCATAGGAATCGAACAAATAGGAAAACAAGAGACTATTAAAATAGTGACGGATGAAGGATAATATAAGATAGAGATGAAGTTGGGATCTTAATTTTCCTTTAAGCTAAATGACTAGGATCATTATTGGGTATTCAAGCCCTATCTCTCTCTTATTCATTTTCTATTACTTTGGAGATAAACTTTAGAAGCATTTTTTGTTATTAACCTTTTGCTTCTTCATTTTTAACTACTTTTAGAATCCATAAAAATTTCAGTTCCATGAAACAAATCAACCCTAAATGCAAAAAATATATATGATCGTTAACTGCTGTTGAATTGAATCATGATAAAAGTACAATTAAGAACTATTGAATTCTGAGGCACAAAAGTGTAGGGTAAGGATGTTCTCAACAAATCATTTGGCGAAGGCCCAGTCTATTTTACAAAATAATATCCTTCCTGTGGGAGACTACTAGGACATTATTTGTAGGTGATACTTTTCTCCTGTACAAAATGGAAGAGGCTTTGCTAACATATTTACAGCAAAGTTATACCCATTGTAGTTCTTTCTTTGCATGATATGATAGATATTACAGGAGAACTCCCCCATGAAAACGAGGGGCTCCAAATCCCATAGGAAAATATTTAGCTAATATATTATTTGCCGTAGAGAAACAACAATAGACTTAAGATTATACGCAGAAAAATTCCACCACCAAAGTGGCCATGCGGGATCATTTAGATCCTTCCACGTCACCGTTGGACAGCCTACCCACAATATGAATCTATCACAGCCACCATGAGGATTTTGGTCGGAAGGTGCAGACTCACAAGAATAATATCTCCACGTGGGAGACTAACCGTTAATAGCGCTCTAAAAAAGAGGTGAAAGGACTTGTCCCATCCAAGCATCATTATTAAATGTTACAATCTATCATTAATGAAAAGGATCGACTGCAACAACTGATTATGACTCGCAACACGACTAAAGAAAGTCAAAAGAATGTGAATTCTCGTTTGCATTATTATCTTGTGCAGCCCCAGGTACAAACTTGTAAAACATTTTGACACATTATTTCAAAAGTCCGGTATAGTGTCCCACCCACGCGGTGGAACTCCAGAGAGGTGCAACACTCACCAGACGACAAAGGTTGGCAACGCTGGATGCCACTGGTAGTAGGGGGAAATAACAAAGCCGTACCTAAGCACTCCTCTTTATTCGGATGTCCAAAAAAAAATTTTACATAAATTGGTCCAGCTCGAAGAAGTGCATAATTTATAACTCACCACTGCACTGAGAGTCAATTTTTGTTGCTTATATAAAATTATCAAGTTTATGGGGCCACGCATGAAAGTGCTAGATGTATTAGATTGACTTCAAATTAAGTATTTTTGTAAACACCAACTAAAGTTTTTAAAATTTATAAATAGGTCCTTGGAGTTTTACTATTTATAAATAAATCTCTGCTTTTCATTGTAATACCTACTAGATCCCCAAAATAAATATTCCTAACAAAAATAAGCAATCATCATAACGGCTGTGTTGAATGTTTATAAAATGACATCTTTACCCTAATACCCATTAAACAAAAAATGAGTACATTATTATTTGCAAAAATATTATTATTTTATCGCAAGTCCTAATGCCCTCTCTAATAACTTTCTCATGCACATAAAGCCTAATTATGTATGTTGAACTTGTCATCTATCAAATGGTGGACTATAAATGGATAAGATCAATTAGAACTAATTATAAGTATATGCATTGATTATCATTATAATAAATTCCACCTTAATAAAATGGGCCGAGATTTAAAGAACTAGATTTATGTAGTAGGAGAATCTTCATACTCATCCGTCCCTTACCATTTTTTTCGTGAGAACTATAGGTGGGGCCCATTTATCACTTAATCCAAACCTTGCAACATACATAAAAACCCTTAATAGCAACTCGTCCCAACTTTTACTTAGATACAAATTTATTGAATTCGTATTGAACCGTTGGATTGATTATACACCAATCCGAACGAAATGAATTTGTGAGCCATGGATAAAGGAGTTAGGGATATGTGATTGGGACCAAATTTGACATGTGGGATGCTTTCACATAGATCTTTCCAACCCTCCTAGTCTCATCCCTTGGTGGGGTCCACAATGGGCCCCACCAAAGACTGTGCACAAAGAGTCCATGAGGGACGTATGCACAGGAAAAGGCCCCTATGTAGTATGTGCTCTCTCACTAAATATAATTCTTAATTTCACAAGAGAATAAAAAAGATTATGCTTTTAATATTATACTTTTAAGAATAAAAAAAAAAGCAAAAGTGTCATTTCAATCTAGAAATTTATTGTATTTGAAAGTCAACTAATTTTTGAGGTCACCATTTCTTGAATAACACAACGAAAAGGCGAATGAACAGATCAAGAGAGAAACTCATGCATTACACCTTTTCTTCATCAAATCAGCGGGTAGGCCGCCCATTGAAGATCTAGACCATTAGATGTGAGCAACACCCCCAAAAAGCTATGGAACCAATTTCAGCCCTTGATTCTTCTTAAATGTGATGAGCTTTTTTAAAAGGTGATCAACATTCCACACAGAGATACGAACTTCTGTAGGGCCATTTTAAAAAATCCAGACTCTTAGATCTGATCTAGAGGCCAAGAAGTACTATAGGACCAAATTTCTTAAGGTAGTGACTTGTAGATCAAGATATATTAACCAAAACACTCCAAGCCGTTGATCTCTTAAAGGTATCTTCCGTTAAAATCTTCTTCTGCCAAAACCCATTTTTTTTTAAGATGAGTTCATTCCAAGCTTTAGAAGGGATTCTTTAAAACCATAGGACACCCTCATCGCAGTGGATGTTGGCCATTCTGCCCTAAAAGAGGGGGCAACACACCCCCTAGCAGCCTTCCCATCTTCTTCATTGGTGACTATGTAGTTCCAAGTTTTCTAAAAGCAATATCTCATAACGCATCAATTTTCAGATGAAGTGGACCAATATAACTAAATTGGTTTTAGATCTCTAAAACCTCCAAAATCTTTATTAATAAGAATAACTAAATGCAAGTTTCTTACAGAAAAGGTTACAAACAATCACAGTAGGTCTGTTTTCATCTAAAAGACATACAAAATCCTTTGCCATTATTTTTACGTTTTTCAGTACTCATCCATTTAATTAGACTTTGTAACTAACTTTTTTTCATAAAATCTCATTCAAGAGTTTTAAATGTACCATTGGTATGACTAATGTCCCGCGTCTGGATTGAGGCAGAGGTTTCAGATCTCTTAAAAGTCTTCTTTTTTCTTTTCTTAAGGTTTCCCTTTCTACTGTGCATTCTAAAGTAAAATGTACCTCATCATAAGTCAGAATCAACACATTACTCAGTGATGGTGTAATTCAAAAATCAGAAAACTAGTTTAGGTACATTGGCACATTAAAGTGCATTATCTTGCTTCAATTTGACCAATTCACACATGTTTCAACAAAATAACCAAAAATCAGCAATTATAAAAATACCAGTAAACTTTGAAAATATCTAAATGAAGGTAAGAGAAATTGAACAAGGAGCCTCATGTGGCATGTGCTGCAAGCTATCGGCATCAAAATATTGTGCAGTTTTCTTTAGAGGCCCCATCGTTCAAGACCCAACACAGGGTTCAACAACAAGGTCCCATCGTTGATGAGGGTTGGCAACAAAGATTAAGAATGTAAACTATGTTTTTCTGTAAGAAAAACATTGACAATCAGCACTCAAGATTCACGAAAATTAGACCACTATACCACAATGGTAAGGAGTGTGAAATGGTTGGATTCACAATAAATATCGCACCAGTAAGAATTAAAAAGCAATAAAACCCAAAGATACATATTTCTTTGCAATGATACAAATTTCATGCAACTCAAAAGAAGCTAAGATCCAAAGCAGCAGCAACCCACCACCACCACCACCAAACGGCATAATCAACCAACTGCAAACTAAAATGTTAAAATAAGACTGGACAAGCATGAGGACCTATAAAGATGGGAGGAAAGGGGGAATTACCAGGAGAATGAATCTTATACTAGGTATTGACCTCAATCCATAGACAAAGATATTGCTAAATTGTTAATAAAAAGACTCCTTCAATTCTTTGGGTTGAATGCTCACCTTTCTAATAAAGATGTAAGTTTTTCATGCAGCCAAACATGGGATCACACTTGGAACTACAGAGCACACGTGGAACTAAAGACAACCGCTGTATCCCAGGAATCATTCTTGTCGTATATTAGAGGAAATAGGGAACAACAACTCGCAGAATAGGAGGTATAGCATGTTATGTAGAAGCAATGAGCCAACGACACACACCAAGGACAAATAAGAGACCTTGAATAAGAAGCATCAAACGACCACAATGCATTTGTAAGTATAACAGATGATTAAATTAAAGAGTAGGGGAAGAAGCTAATGGGCTCAACAAAATGCCCTTCAATACTATACCAGCTATACTATGACTAGTGCGATGACAAGAATGTGAATGCAAGGAGACTAGGCTCTACTCAGCAATTTTTTTTTTTTTTAATCGTGTTCGTATTGAATGCTCTGCATAAACTTTCCAGTATAAAACCAAAAAACCCCACAAGAACAAGGGGAGAGCAACCAAACAAAGAAGGAAAATGGTGACCCCAAAAAGGCGAGCAAATTAGCAAAAGGACATAGAGGGCTTAGAGACTCCCTCTTCTGACCGTCTAATACTCAGAAGTTTAAAGTAAATAAAATGAACAATCAGGGAAAATGTACCCTTTTTAATTTTGAATGGAAAAGGCACCATCAGAAAAAGCATAAGGATTAGTGACAGGGATTGCGCACTTCGTGAGCTCAAAATGGCATTCATGTTCAGTGACTTCGCAGAATGTACCTTTGACAAAATGAAAATAAGGCCTCTCACATGGCCATCATGATTAGGTTAAAGCAAGTTCAAACAAACAATACAAGGAAACACAATAACAGCAACAATAATGACACAAAACACAAGTAATTCAGGATTGGGTACTCAAACTATTGTTCACAAAGGCGACTATAATAAAGGCGGTGTCTCACAGGATAGTCCAAAAGAATGGGGATCTCTCGACATTTACATTCTAACATATCACGCCACAGTGTCTATGACTATAAGCCCTTCTTTTGCAAATATACCTATTCAAGGTCTCCGAAACAAAAATTATACAAAAGCCACCACAGTTCTCCTTTTAGGTTATAAAACATCATCATCAAAGCCTTATCCCAACTACGTGGGGTTCAGCTCATAGTTGTCAAGATCGTTTCGATTCGGCCGAAACATCCGAGTTTACTCGTTTCGAAGCCTATTCTGAACCGAACATCTAGCCCGAAGATGTTCGGTTCAAATATCGTCCAAATTCGCCAAAATTTAGGGTTTCGAACAAAAAAACCCCAAATTCGGAAGAACGATATCCGAATCTATAGATTCGGACGAATCTAGGGCTCGACCGTTAAAGAAGAAAAAATTGATTGTAACCGAATCTCAATACGAAATAAATGAAAACAATCAAAACTTGAAATTACCTGTTCTCATCGAGCATGCCAACAACTCCTCGTATTCCCTTGAAATTTCTTCGGCTGCATGCAACCTTTAAAATCCCATTTCATCTATAAATAGGGCTGAAAGATGCAGAATCAACCACGATTTTGAAGATTGTTGTTCGTGGCTGCCGATATCTTCGCAAAGAATCCCGTTGGAGTGGCTATTAGCCTGAGTTCCTTGATCGGTGAAGATCTTCGTTGCTAGCTTCCGATTTGTTCGCAAACAATCTCGTTGAAGCCGAATCCTCAGGTGCGCATGATTTCCTTCCTCTGCGTTGCTTTTCATTTCCTTCCTGCGTTTGATTTCCCTGATTCCCGCTCCATTTCCTTCCTCTGCTTTCCATTTCCATTTTCTTCCTCTGCATTCTACGAAGGGACTGTGGGAAACGACGACCGCTTCTTATATATGGATTTAACGAAATGGGTTTCATGACTTATTGTTGATCGTCTGATCAAGCGGCCCACAATTTTTTAACCCTGTAAATACAAACGTATGGCCCACCAGTTTTTATCATATTAATACCAAAGTGATGCCCACTCACACTGGCCCATTCTAATTTTTTTAAGACATGATAATTTATCAAAGTGAGGCCCACCTTTTCTTAAACATTGTAATATTATTAGATTTCATGTGATAATGAGGCACGATTAACTTAATGTTGTGTGAAATTTGTTACTGACTTACTATTATTTTCTTTTAACAGTTGAGACATTAAATTTATTGTTTTTCCTTGTCTTCTGTTTGCTGCCATTGTATCAGAAAATTTGGAAGATTTCTTGTTTAATTTTAAAATGAGTGATAATACACCTATATCATCTGCTGCTAATACTATTAGATCTGATGATCCCGCACGGGCTTATGATCATATAGATCCAACAAACAACAAGCATATAATATGTCATTTTGTAACAAAGTCATTAAAGGTGATAGGATCACTAGACTTAAAGAACACCTTGGGGGGTTGAAACAAGATATTGCACCATGTAAAAAGGCGCCAGCTAATGTCAAATGGCAAATGGAGAGACTTGGTTTGGAAGGTAAAAGGAATAGAGCCAAGAAAAGACAATTAAATGAAGAAATTGGAAACCCATATAGAACTCCAACGAGTGATGCAAATGAAGATGATGTTGAAGTATAAGAAATGGAACCATTTACAAATCCAACTACCCCCACCTCAACTAGTAGGAAAGGTAAAGAGAAGGTCCCTCAAACATCTACACAAAACAAAAAAAAAGTGTGTGACCAATTTCTTTGCATCACGAATGATGCCCTAATCTCAGCCAGGCATCAAATCAGCTTTAGCAACAAAGGAACAAAAAGATGCAGCTGATTTAGCTGTTGGTCGTTTTTGGTTTGATGCAAACAACCCATTTAATGCAGCAAGATCAAAATTTTTACAACCAATGGCTGATGCAATCACTTCAATAAGGCCAGGTTACAAGATGCCATCATATCATGACATTCGTGGAAAGATTTTAGGAAAAAATGTTACTAGAAGTAAATAATTTCACGGAGCATTATAAATCATGTTGGAGTGAAACTGGGTGCTCTCTCATGGCTGATGGGCAGACAGATGAAAGACAACGAACATTGATTAACTTTCTTGTGTATTGCCCAAAAGGGGTAATGTTCTTGAAATCAGTTGATACAACTCCAATTATAAAAAATGCAAATGGACTATTTAAACTTTTTGATGAAATTGTCATACTTGTTGGTCCTGCTAATATTGTCCAATTTATTACTGACAATGATGCCACTTACAAAGCAGCGGGAAAAAGAGTGGCTGAAAAATATGGAACTTTTTATTGGACAGCTTGTGCAGCCCATTGCATAGATCTGATGTTAGAGGACATGGCAGAGCCCCACTAATTTCTAGTTAATGCATCCACTATTGAAAAAGCAAGGAAAGTCACAAAGTTCATTTACAATCATTTATCAATACTAAATTTAATGAGAAGAGAATATACGAATACGAGAGAATTAATTTGACCAGCCATCACAAGATTTGCTACCAATTTTATTAGTTTGCAAATGTCTTTTCAAATACAGAAAAAAACTTAGGCAAATGTTTACAAGTACCTCTTGGGTTGAATCTAATGTTTCAAGTACCCTGGTTGCCATGGAGATCACTAAGATAATACTCAATAATAATTTTTGGAAAGATGTTGAACATATTTTGAAAGTTAGTGAAGCTTTGGTCGTAGTTCTACAGCTAGCTGACAGTGCAGACAAGCCTGCAATGAGTTATGTATACGAGGCAATGGATCGAGCAAAGGAGGTCATTCAAAAGAAGTTAAAGAAAAAGAAGGATTGCATGCTATACTGGAAGATGATCAATCAGAGGTGAAAAAATCAACTTCACAGTGCTCTACATGCTACAGCATACTACTTGAATCCGGCATTGTTCTTTAGCCCTACATTTTCTAAGCACAGCGAAGTCATCAAGGGTCTGAATAATGTCATAGAGAGATTAGTTCCTGATTTTGATACTCAAGACCTAATTTTCGAATAGTGTGATGATTATAAATACTCTCATTTTGAATTTGGTTCTGCATCAACAATACGAAATCGAGATAAAATGTCTCTAGGTAAATGAAAGTTTTTAACTTCTCATTAACTTATTATATGGTTGTGGTTTATAAAATATAATTTTATATTTCATATAAATTTTTACTGATAAATGGTGGGATTGGTTTGGAAATAGTACCCCAGAGTTGAAAAAATTAGCAATTCGGATTTTGAGTCAATGCATCAATGCTAGTGGTTGTGAAAGGAATTGGAGCATCTTTGAACATATTCATTCTCCAAAGAGAAATAGGCTAGAACATCAAAGATTGAATGATCTAATTTTTTTGCATTATAATCTAAAGCTCCGTGAAAGGTATATCAAATGTTAATTTTACATAATTCTTTTTCAAATTGTTAATAATATAGTAAAGTATTAACTTAAGTAAATTGTAGGGATATACTCAAAAGGACTGGAAATGCTGCCTCTGACCCTATCAGTTTGGAGAATATTAATATTTTGGCTAATTGAGTTGCTAAAAAAGCACCTCTCTTGACCATTGATGATGTCAATAGTTGGACAGCTATGGAACAACCAGCGCAAGTGCAAGGGGGTATACCTGATTTTGATGGGGGAGAGGAGTTGGTAGCAAATGAAGATGATGATGATGATGATGTTTACAATGATGCATAGCTAGCATATTGCTTTATTTGGTGATATTTGAGGGAGATGTATTTAAACCTTATCTTTTGCAAATTATATTTATGATGCTTGGAAGAATAAAATTTTCTATAATACTTTTACTATATATAATTATTTAATATTTTCCGAAATAAATTTCCGAATTGGAAATCTAAATGTCCGAATTGCCCGAAATGTTTCATTTTGGAACCAAACCGAAATCGTGTCCGAAACGAACTTGACAACTATGGTTCAGCTACACGAATTTTGGTTAGCCATTGCAGCCTATCCATGGTCAAATCCTCTCCTACCATGCATGTCCTCTTTGGCCCACTCCTTGAGGGGCCATCAACAAGAATAGAGAAGCTTCTCACCAGTGCCATTGTTGAACTTTACACTTGGTATTAATTTAAGGCAACCAAATAGTGCCCGAATGTCTCATTTTGCCTCACTAATTTCCTCTGGCATTGCATCAACCATCTCGGCAGCTAGTGTCCTCGCCATCTTTTATTCTTTGATGTTTCTCATTCTTAAATGACACAATAGTCCCAACATTGTTACCTACAACACATGGCATATGATTGTCATCAACACAAGTTATGCTTGCACTCAGATCTGGCTCAATCATTCTCAAGCTAAGCCAATCAGCTTGTAAGTACAACTCAGCTCAATAGCCTCACAAGCTATGCCCAAGCTACACACGCTTCAAATCAGGATGCAACTGGGGAAGGGCATGCAGGACCGAGTATTGATCAAGCCAAAGCCCTGCATCAAGCACAGGCTCAGATGAAACTCAAATTAAAAAGGCCTTCACCCAAGCCTGAATTCAAATTTAGGCCCCCAAACCCATATGAAAACCATAGCACTTTGCCAATTTTCTCTCTTCCATTCTCTATAAGCTAGACCTCAACAAAGTCAAAAAACGAAGTAATGCATAATGGAATGGATTCGCAGGGCGGGCAAGGTAGATGATGGATATAGAGGGCAAAATTGGGCTCTCACCAAACTCTGATCTACATGCGTTAGAGAAATTGGGGCTCTCACCAAACTCCAATCCAAGAGGCGTTAGAGATTTCTAGTAGAACCCAAAGAAACTTGGAAAGATCTTAAAACTTTTCTTTAATCATTCATAACTAACTTTTAGCCAAAGAGGCTTTACAATGCTTAAATAGATAAAAGACATAACCCTAGGACTAATCTGGACCAACCAAACACTTTGAAGGACAAGATTAAAAGGATAAGATTAAAACGCATTGATAAAACAACTGAAAAGCATAAGCAAATAAAACCCTAAGTGAACTAAGATAGGTGGGCTGTGCCCAAAGGTAGGCCAGCCCATGGGCGACCATGAGCCTATCCTGCACCAATTCTCCTCTTCTAGCAAAAAACTCAATCTCAAGTTTTAATAGAAGTCTACCAGGATCAAATATCAAGCGTGCAAATCCTTGATGTGCTTCTTGATCTTTAATCTCTTGGTATGCTTTAAAAGCTGTAATCAATCTTTTCATCCAGATAGAAAGGAACTGGAGGCATGGCTTCTGTTGATAGTTGACTTCAGCATTGATGTATGATTGACCGTTAGATGCAGCAATTGTTGGCATTGAAACAATAAGTCACAGTCTTCTATTGTCAACAGTCTATCCCCGAAGATGAAATCAATATGACGATCAATGAGTTGCTCAACATTTTCAACACTAGTCTTTTCAACCTTTTTAGTATAGGCTTGTTCAATCTGCTCAGTACTAGCCTATTTTTCAGAGGAAACAAGTTTTTTTTAATGTAGTTCTGCATTCATTTCCATTGGATCTGCCGGTTGATTGTGAGTTTGATCCAAGTCTTCATTGTTAGCTAGTATATGTTGATCAACAATTTCCAAAGGATGAGACTCAAGTTCATTTTCTTTCAATTCATCTGAAGGAGAAATGTCTGAAGGAGTGAAGCATGCTACTACATCTGAATTGATTATGAAATCATTCCTTTCATACTTTTGTTCCTCAATTTCAGCCTTAACATTCTCCACAATGGGTTCAACATGATGAGCTTCACCAGTTTGCGAAGATTTTTCTCTTTGCACTTTTGCAGTTCAAAGAAGATAGCGTTCTATCAGACGGTCGACACATATCGCTTCCTAAAATGCTTCATATATGGTCATGCAAGCTCTTATATTTTTCCAAATGCTTGGTTTCAAACCTCCAACAAAGATAGTACAATAATGTTCATTACTTTCATCTAGTATGCATAATACGCGCGTTTCAAATTCAGCATCGTAATAAAAAACTGATAGCTTGCCTCATCTCAAATTCAGAAATTGATCAAGGTAGGCTTTATTATCATGAGCATACCATTATCCATACTTAAGTGAATATGTCACTCTAAGTACAGCACGGTGCAATTGCAATGATAGCTCCTCTTCCAATTCCATATTGAAGACTTCCAAAATAGTACACCTTTTTTTTTTGTAAAAGAAATAAATCAATCTCACCTGTTGTATAGATCTCTTCAAAACAAGCACGCAGGATCAAACAAATCTAAGATCAAAGTCCAGATGGCCTCGATATCTCAAAAGATTTTGCCGTTAGTCTTGGTCAAACAATCCGTCTAACTAAGCTGGAGTCCACTGATGTCAGCATCTGCTGCTAGCTTCTGAGCTTCTTTGCAAAACTGGGCCTACGTTGTGGATCAGATCAGCTTGATCTGACTTGGACCTGGCATGTAAATCAAATTGAACTACGCGCAAACTGAGCTGGTTTCTCTTCCGGATTAGATCAAACCAAACCTAATGTGAAAACCAGTCCCACCCTTTATTTTTTTTCTTTATTTATTTTTTTTTTTTTTTTGGTCTTTGTCCCGATCTCATAGCCTGAGAGAAAAGTTAAAAGGCTTTCAAACCCTTTTGCTTTCTCTGCTTGTCGACCGAAGAAAAGAAGAGCAGGGAGTAGGAGCCTATGTGGCTACCACTCTTTGAGATGGGTGATGGAATAGAGAAGTGGAGATGACCACATCGGAGCTCGTGAGCAATGAAGACGTTAAAAGGGTAGCAGTGGTGCTGCTTGGTGAATGGTCGACAGCTTGACCATCCTTTCGTTAGCCTCTGCGCCGATGAGATGAGATGAAAGCAATGGAGCTTGGCATCAATGAAGTTGGTGACGGCCAACTGTGGCAATGACGATGCTGGCAAAGCCTGCGAGGAGATGGTGGCTGGGCGATAACGCAAGTGACGAGGCTCGTCGATGCACGATACTTCTCCCTCTGATGCACGATACTTCTCCCTCTACTCCTCCTCCTCCTCTTCTTCTTCTTCTTCACATTTTTTTCTCTGCTCTCTATTTTTTTTTTCTTTTTTTTTTCTCTGGAAGGGGTGATGATGGTGATGAAGATGGGGCCCGAGAGGGTTGGAGATTTGCAAACAGCGGTGTGGGGTCTTCGAGATGGCTAGGATGGGTTTAGGGGGCGCGATTCAGGTTCGAGATGTTTCGGTAATGGTTTTGGAGAGGAGCAGGGAGCGAGAATGGGTTTTAGAGTTTGGGTTTGGCAGTGGTGTGTGATCGGCGAGTATGGGCTTTCAAATCTACCGAGTTTCATATATAGCAAATCTGGGGTTTTGGGTTTTAGATGTGAAAGACTTGGGTTCTGGGGCAATTTTTGGGTTCTATCTGAAGCAATATTTGATGGATTAGTTCTAAAATCTAGAAGCCCGGTTGGTCACATATCAAGCAAAGGTGTCCGATGCAGGCCGATCTCAGATCCAGCTCAGATCATAGGCCCACAGACAACTTGATCCTTGATCTCCTCAAGAATCCCTATATTTAGTCAAATAGCACTTAATTATTTATTTCTATTTAATGTTGAGTGAACCTAAAAAAGTGGGAGAGATAGGAGTCAAATAGACTTTTTTCTAATTAGAAAATAAGACCGATTGGCTTGTAAATATTGCAAGGTTACCCCAAGAGAGAGTTTGACCGCGCAACATAGGCTTGGAGTTTTAGATATTTGCATTAAAAGTAGAAAGAAAACGGTAGTAAACAAAATGGATCCTAAAACAAGGTGGAGAGATTTGAAGAGGAAAAGAGCAAATATATTTAAGGACAAAATGATTGAAAAGGGAAAATGAAATCTTGAAAGAGAAACTACAGTAAGTGAAATCAAATGGCTAATTGCATTAGGAAGATTGCAAAGGAGGTACTTGGAGAATCAAAAGGAAAGAGATATTAATAAAGAAATAAGGTGGTAGAGTGTGGAGGTTCAGGAAGTTATTCAAAAGAAAAGACATCGCTACAAAGTTTGACAAGGGACTAAGAGTATGGAAAATTTTAAGCTGTATTAGAAGGCAAAAAAAGAAGCTAAGAAAGTAGTAAGTAGTGCAAAGTTCAAAGCGTACGATGACCTCTATAATAGGTTGGGAACAAGAGAAAGAGATATTTTTAAGCTCGCAAAAATAAGAGAAGAGAAAAGAAAAGAACTTAGATCATATCAAATGCACCAAGAACAATGAGGAAAATATTCTGGTGAAGGACAACGATATTAAAAAAAAGTAGAAGGAATATTTTAGCAAACTTTTAAATGAAGAATATATAAGGGATACAAGAGCTAAGGAGAATACTCCATTACCAAAGCATACTTTTCTCCATAGAATTAGAGGGGTAGAAGTGAAGCAAGCATTGAAGTGAATGAAGACAGAAAAGGCTACAGGCCTAGATGATATTTCGATAGAAGTATGAAAATACTTAAGAAAGGTTGGGGTGAGTTGGTTATATAGACTATTCAATAAGATACTTGTGACAAAAAAAAATGTCGGATGAATGGAGAAGAAGCATTGTAGTACCTACATATAAAAATAAGGGAGATATACAAAATTATACCAACTATCGAAGGATTAAACTTATGAGTCATACTATGAAGTTATGGGAAAAAATAATGTAGCAAATACTGAGACGGAAGACCAAAATCGCTAAAAATAAATTTAGTTTTATGCCAGGGAGGTCAACTATAGAAGCTATCTTTTCACTTAGGCAATTAATGAAAAAATATCGAGCAAAAAAGAAAATTTTACACATGATCTTTATCGATTTAGAAAAAGCCCATAATGGAAGACCGAAGGATTTAATTTTGTGGGTTTTGAAGAAAAGGAACGTCCCCACAGCTTACATTGAAATTTTTTAGGATATGTATGAAAAGACAGTAACAAATGTGAAAACCACATGTGGAGAAACAAATTGATTCCCCATGACTATAGGTTTGCATCATGGATCAACTTTAAGCCCTAATCTCTTTGCATTAATAATGGATGAATTAACTGTGCATATTGATGCAGCCCAAGGGTTAGGGCTTGCATGGAGGTGCCTAAGCACGTGTCCAAGGACACTTCGAACCGTCAAAATGACTTCAACACACACGAGGACACACCTCTCTGGGAAAACCCAATTCTATTGATCAATCAAATCTGAAAATTTCTTCTCTACAATGCCATATATATAATAAAAGCAAACTTAATGTGTAAGAAAACCCTAGGTTAATAATGGAAACTTTCCTAATAACAATTTAATTAGAACTCTACTAATAATAATCCTAATCTAATTTGAAGAGGGGCTGCTGAGGCCTAGACTGCATCATCCTCCCCGGGTTGAAAGAAGAGTTCATCCTCGAACGCGATTCTGCTTCGGATTGCCAGTGTAAATGTGTTGAACATGAAGGACTTCCGTTGTGGCAACTTTCCAGGAATTCTTCTTTGGCGGTTGTGGTTTCTCAGGATGAAGAGTAACTTGCTGTCCACCATGCATGAATGTATAGGTGTTGTCGCGCATACCATGAGTTCCATTCTTGTCATACATCCATGGACGGCCCAATAAGATATCACCACTATCCATAGGTAGCACATCACACCAGATTGTATCCTTGTAAGTCTCACCAATGGCAAAAGTAACTTTGCAAGTATGTCGAACATGCGCTTGATCACCATTCATTAGCCACTTGACAAAATAAGGACGGTTATGCTTATAAACTTTCAATTGAAGGCGATCAACAAGGGCTTAGGAGATGAGATTTTCACAACTTCCGCTATCAATAACAACTGTGCAATTTTGTCCTTGAATTAATCCTGCGGAACAGAAAATATTTTTGCGCAACCACTTATATCAACAGTTGGTGGAGCGTCCTTGAGGACAATAAGAGCTTCACCTGTGGTATCTGCATCGATGAATTCAATTTCCTCATTGTCAAGAACCTTGGGATTAGTGTCAGTACCCTTAATATCATCTGAGATATTTTTATCAGCACCTTCAATCTCAATCAAATGTATTCGCTTTGGACATTCTGCTGTGCGATGCCCGTGCTGTTGACAATGAAAACAAACCATCTTATTATGACCTTCAGTCCTAGCAAAAATCTATCCATTGAATTTAGCTTCTTGTATAGATGAATTCTTCAGAGAAACCCATTTGGATTTTTGTACTTGATGATTTGCAATTCCCTCAGCCTTGATCGCATGTTGGATGAGTTTATTGACATTATCAAAATGTTGAAAGGCAATGATATGCTGAATGTCTATTCTCAACCCATTGAAAAATCTATCGACTACCACATCATCATCTTCATTCAAGCCACAACGAGCTTGCAGCGTTAAAAATTCCTCAGAATATTCAACAACTGTTTTGGACCTTTGTTTCAAGTTTTGAAAGTTGGACCGTAGATCTCTTGCATAGTTGACAAGGAGGAATTTTTGCTTCAAAATATTCATCTCAGTCCATGTATCAACTAGGTCCATGTTTTGATTCCTCCGTTTTCTTTGCAATTCAGCCCACCAAGTTGCAGCATTATTACGAAATCTAGTGGCAATTAGTGTGACTTTATGGTACTCAGTCATTGGCTTATTTGCGAAAATATTCTCCACGCACACTAACCAATCCATAAATTCTGCATGCCGCAATTTTCCATCATATTCAGGAATCACAATTTTAATCCCTAAGTCTCGATCAGGATTATTGACTGGTGGATCCCATTGATTACGAATATTTGCACCATCATCACGGTGGTGATGCACACGCTAATTATTTTCCAAATTTGTCACTCTAATATCCAATTGTTGCATGGTAGTGTGCATGCCATCAACTTTTACAGATAATTCTCTAATGGCACTAGCCAGGTCTTCAAGTGAAGAAGATAAAGATTCAACATCCACTTGCTTCTTAGGAGGCATTTTTTTTTAAAATGCAAAATTTAAATCTGACTAACCTGAGGTGGAGATCTACTCTTCAGAAGTACGCTGTAAAGACAAATCGAAAATCGGAGCACTGTTGATGTTGATCTTGCTTAAATAAATTCTGACCGTTAATTGAATGTTGGTGATGTGATGATAGTGCCAGCTGACTGGTTGCTTCAAAACTTGGGCATCAAATACAGTAACAGATCGCTGTATTGTATTTAACTTGGGCCTTGGGAATGAGTTAAACTGGACTGGACTCGACCCAAGCTCGAAATATGTGCCAGAGAAAGATCAAAAGGATACAGCCCAACTCTTTCTGTTTCTCGGCTGCAAAGAGAGGGCGATGTGGGCAAAGAGATGGCGATGTGGAAGAGCTGTGTCCCGGCTTGCGACGACTCCAGCGGTAGCAGCGAGGGGGTGGAGTCCCGGTGCAGGCGGTGGCGAGCTACGATCGGCGATAGCAGACAGTGGCGATGGCAGCGTACGGCGGTGGCTGATGACAACAGACCCCCGCGGCGACGACGGACGATGGCGGTGACGATGGTGCTGCGAAGGCGGCGATCGTCGAGCAGTACCGGCAGACGGCAGACCACAGCAGCGAGATGCTAGGTATGTTTCCTTCTCGCGCTCGGCTGCTACTCCTCTCTCTGTTGCTTCTTTCTCTCTTTTTTTTTGTACTCTGGGTGCGGGGATCTTGGCCTGACCATTAGGGGTGGGAACAGGGTGGAGACAGCGACGAGCAGAGTTAGGGGTAGGGATTGGACTGATCATGGCCTATTTTAGGAAAGTTGGGTTTTGTGGATTTGGGTCCCGGGGCTGTGGATTGGGTGGTGCGATGCAGGCAGGGAAGGTTTCCGATAAGGGGCCGACTGTTATGTATAGGAAAGGGTTTCGGGACAGGGTATTGGGGACTTTGGATTGTGTGGGATCAGGGTATTCGGTGGTGGATCTGGGTAGACAGAGGGCGTCGGTTCAGGATGAGGGTTAACGGATGGTGGGTAGTGGATGGGGTTCCAGTGAATGGGTTTTAACAAAGGCGTGGTTTTAGGGTTTGAAGAGGGCAGTAGTAGATTGGGTGTCGTCTGGAATGGCAGCGGAGAGGATGGGTCGTCTGGGATAGCAGCGGAGAGGATGAGATGAGCAGTGGATGGGGTGACAAAGTCCGGGAACAACAAAGGGCTCCCGGCTACCGGATTTGGGCTTTGATACCAATCTGATGCAGCCCAAGGGTTAGGGCTTGCGTGGAGGTGCCTAAGCACGTGTCCAATGACACTTCGAACCGTCAAGATAACTTCAACACACACGAGGACACACCTCTCTAGGAAAACCCAATTCTATTGATCAACCAAATCTGAGAATTTCTTCTCTACAATGCCATATATATAATAAAAGCAAACTTAATGTGTAAGAAAACCCTAGGTTAATAATGGAAACTTTCCTAATAATAATTTAATTAGAACTCTACTAATAATAATCCTAATCTAATTTGAGGAGGGGCTGCTGAGGCCTAGACTACATCACATATGCAAGAAGAAATACCATGATATATGTTGTTTGCATATGATATAGTATTGATAGATGAATCAAGAGATTATGTAAATACAAAACTCGAAAGATAGCGGGGGGCATTAGAATCTAGAAGCTTTAAAATAAGTCGTACAAAGACAATATATGGATTGCAACTTCAGTGACATGTACAAAGTGTTGAAACCACTGTCAAAATTAAAACCCATGAAATACCACGTACAAATTCTTTTCGGTACCTAGGCTCGATGATTAGTAAGAATGGAGGATTGACGAAAATGTGGAGCATAAGATAAAAGCTGGATGGCTGAAGTGGAGACTAGGTTCTTGAGTACTTTATAACAGACGAATACTAACGAAATTGAAAGGCAAATTTTACATTACAGTGGTTAGACCAGCTATAATATATAGAGCAGAATATTAGCTAATTCAAAAAACGCATATACATAAGATGGATATAGCGAAGATGAAAATACTTAGGTGGATGTGTAGTAAAAGTAAGAAAGATAAAATTAGAAATGAGCGCTTTCAAAAGCATTTAGGGGTAGCACCAATAGAGGATAAGATTAGAGAAACCCGTTTAAGATGGTTTGCACATGTTGAGCATAGGCTGGTAATGGCATCGGTAAGAAAAAGTTTGGCTATACAGGTGGATGGCCCATCAAGAGGTAGAGGTAAGCCAAATAAAATATTGATGGGGGTCACTGAATCAGATTTAAAGAAGTTTAACTTATCTAAGGATTTGGCTCAAAATAGAACAAAATGGAGAAACAATATTCATGTAGCCGACCCCAACTTGGTTGAGATAAGACTTTGATAATGATGATGATGATTTTATATTGAGTGCGATTAGGACTCCCTTAATTTAATTTAGTAAGTCATGATTATTTAGAATCAATCTTTCCTAATTTAGAATCAGCCCCTCCTATATAAGAAAGAGCCTTTCATTGTAATAGACATGCTTATTACAATTAATTAAAGTTTCTTTTGAGATTTATCTTTATTAAGGTATTTTTCCTCTTGTGAGGATGCCCTAGGGCCGATAATTTATCTCTGTATTCGATGAATCCTTCAGGAAATTGATCTACACTCAATCGAAAATCCAAGCCCATGCTAGTGTCGATGGTAGCATGATGGTGATGTCAATGAAGAAAGGAGGCTGCAAATTGGTGAAGATGATGGCTCTGCAACAACGATCAGATGTCAAGAATCAAATCCAAATTGGATCGATCCTCGTCCCTGATACCAATTAATGCGGAACAAAATGGATTCGCTAGGGAGGCAAGGTAGATGATGGATATATAGGGGAAAATTGGGCTCTTACCAATCTCCGATCCAAAGGCATTAGAGAAATTGAGCTCTCACCAAACTTCAATCCAAAAGGTGTTGGATTTCGAGGAGAACTCAAAAAAGCTTAGGAAGATCCCAAAACTTTTCATTAATCATTCATAACTAACTTTTAGCCAAAGAGGCTTTACAATGCTTAAATAGATAAAAAAAACATAACCCTAGGACTAATCTGGACCACCCAATTATTTCGAAGGATAAGATTAAAACACATTGATAACTTAAAAATATAAGAAAATAAAACCCTAAATGAACTAGGATAGGTGGGCTAAGCCCAAAGGCAGGTCAACCTGTAAGGGACCATAGGTCTGTCTTGCATCACGAAGTATGGCATAAAGAGAATCACATCCAATTACAACCAAAAGTCTAAGAGACATGACAAGAAGTAGTGATTGATGGATGTTTCGCATATGGTGCGGTTTGGGACAAAAATGGCAGGAAAAGGAAAAAGAAAGGAGAGAGAAAGTATTGGAACTGTTGATCTTGGGGAAGGCATTTGTTGAAAATGCCCTTAGACAAAGAAAGGGCATAAGACGATTGGTTTTCCTCAATAAAGATGAAACAAATTCCAATTTTCTCTAGCTCAATTCTACAACAGAGTGAGCTATTAAGCAGAGAGAGAAAAAAAAAAGGGTTCAATAGTAAATAACTCACATGCTTAACTAGACGCAAAAATACTACTATAGACAACTAGAACCTCAAAGCCAACAAAAAGTGCTCTTTTCACAAAGAAAGTAGCAGCACATGCCTATATTAGAAAACAACATATTCCATCAAATAACATTAATATTATCATATTGTAGCAACAATTCATACTAAAACCAACTCCCACTCAAAATCATGAGCTCCAATTTCTATATTAACCCATCAAGTATTTTAAAATTTAAAAAAAAAACCATGGAGTTGTACTAGACAAAAGGCAACCCCCATCCAAAGATGGAGAAAATGATAAGAAAGTTTCACCACAAATTATCCTTTTCCATTCCAAATTAAAGATACTTAACTAAAGAAGATCTAGTTTCAACTACAAAACATGATATTTAAAGTCCTAAACAGGAAAAAGATGAGAAAATTCCAACCCTTGAACTTGTGAAAACTCCTCTCGGAAAGCACCTACAGATATAAATCCCCTGTCATAGTAAAATTAATAAATTAATAGCCCAAAAGAAATAAATAATGGGTAAAATCAAAATTGAAACAAAAATATGAACATTTCAAATTTACCTTGCAGAACAACAAAACCTACTGTAATAAGTTCAAGACATTTAATAAATTTTTCAAAAAATATGAAAATTGGATTCTTAGAACTTTTGAGGAAAGTGAATGGATAATTAAACAAATATGAACCAATGTTATTCTAACAATCTAACTAATTAATTTTCCTAACAAGGAGAATCCTCCACATGTCAATCAAGCTTATTTGGCCACTATATAAGATAGAATCGATGACATTTACCATTGCCAGTTTCTCTTTTTCATGATTCTGAAAATATTAAATAAGCTTAGAGAAACCATGTGCCGCCCCTGTACTGTCACAAGTGCTCACTACTTTGACCTATGCAGTGTAACACAGATGGCTGGACAAAAACATTTCAAACTGCTTGTTTTCAAGACCTCTAAATCAAGAGGCAAAAATCATCTACTTGCATTGAACTTTAACCAACCCCAATCTAAGAAAAATATTTACCATTGACCTAAATTTCACTCTATCCAAAGCAGTCAAACATTGGACTGACCATGTATATAAAAAAAAACAAACCATATGATTGACTCTCAAAACAAATGAACTTTATCTATTTACAGATGACCAATCCAAGGATTCCCCCTAAAAACTGGAATCAAGTTTGGGCAAGCGACAATATGACCAGAGATTTAAGGTGGTAGTCTTCTATTTGTCCTGAAACATACCCTTTTAAAGGAAAAACCTGTCCTTTAAACAACCCACCCCCTTCTCAACCTCTTTCCCAATAGAGGGTCCAGTCATTACTGGAAGTGCAAGGATCAAAATCGAAAACTAAAGGTCCCCCAACAACAGAATGCGAGGAATATATAAGTTGGGGGTTCAGATTTTTGCCTACAGATGCCAATTAAATAACCCACCAATACAAAAGCACCTAAACTCAAAGAGAAGTAACAACATTACCTCAGATGTTGCTGGGGTACATGAAAACTCGAACCCTCGCACCCTGAAAAAATACCCAAAAACTCAAAATCTACAACCAATCCAAAATATATATTAAATAAAAAAAACAGCTAAAGTACCATGGATTTTGGGGGCAAGTTAGATTTGAACTTGGCGCGAACGATGCCGGAGTTGCCATGAGGCCTCCTGACCTTGCCCCAGATGCAACGATAGTGAGATCCGTTCTTCTTGACCTTGGCCTTGTATATGTAAGCCATTTTCTTTCCACAGTACCAAGACACCTCCTCCTTAGTATTCACCCCCTCGATTTGAATCAGGGACGTGTTGGGGTATTGATTGGACTTTGATCTGAACCAACCAAAACCAACATTAAGGAAACCTCAACAAGCAGATTGATTGGATAGTGTTTGACGACTAGATGAGGGGAGTAGCTTACCTCTTGTATCCAAGGATGGTTCCTCGGACGTATAATCTGCAGAAGAAGAACAAAGAGAAAAAGACAGACAGAGAGAGAAAGAGAGAGATTAGAGCTTTTACAGAAGGATGAAGGATTGGAGAAGAAGAGATCAAAAGATGTTTGAAGGATGAGAGAAATCTGACCTTACGCGCTCGCCTTGACGCCCCTTCACCATTTTCTTCCGCAGAGACGGCTGGCAAATGACAGGAGCGGCGAAGAGAAAACCCTAGGAAGACTTTATATCTGATATATCGGACCGGGTCGGATGGAGTGGGTCTGTTAGTGGGTTGTCGGGCCAAGAAGTTAAAAAAAAAAACATATAAGCTAATATGAAATCAATATCTAAGCACATTGAAAAAAACATTCAATAAAAATATTAAAATAATTGATAAAAAAATCTATATCCATTGTAAATTCACAACTTTAATTTAAATGGCAAAGTGTCGTGTAAAATCCAACACGCCTTAAGAGACGCTATCATTTAACTCTATTATACAAAAAAATGCATTTTGTTCTGATTATATTACATGTTTTTGTAATAATAACAATCATATATTTAAAAATAACAAAGCACATTTTGAACACTACACATGGTTGGCATTGTTGAATAATAGCTTATTTACTATTTTTATATTATTAATGAAATTTTAACTAAAGCCCAATCAATTGATCGATTAAAAAGATATATGTGGTCTTTGTTTCTTCTTTTTTTTTTCTTTTTTACTCTTTTACGATTGATTTTATAATCTATAAGGTGCATTGATTTATGAGAATCTCCATCATACATGTATGATGAAAATGATTTTAGGATGGTCCAAAGAGAAGTTTTTTTGAGATATATGATATTTTGAATTATAGCGCAATATACCCGTTATATAATATTGTCTATTATTGTTTTTCATATTATAGCCCGAGTTAGTTTTGAGAGATTTTAGGGAAGAGGGTTCCATTGAGAAAACCGACTCTCTGTCAATTCCTATTTTTTAGGAGATATTTTAGATTTATTTTAGGGGAGGTAGCTTATATTTATTTTAGGGATGCCACATGTCACACTTTCACACTCACTTGCAAAGGTCTCAATTTTTTTAATATATAATAATATAATATAATGCTTAAAATAGTAATAAAAAAGCCAACCAAACCCACCAATTATTTGAGGAAGATAAATATAATCCCTTCTTGCTTCGCGGTCCATCTATGGTGGGACCAACTTGAAGATCAGTAAATTGTACCACTACCTAATAATTTTTATGTTTAATAATTTATACCGTGAGCCACCATGCCAAGGACAGACTTAAGTAGAAGTGTGTAGCTGCGACCGTACCTGCCACGCGATAGTACACTTTGCAAATATTACATAAAAATTTTTAGTTTACTATTAAAAATCCAATAAAAGTTGCAACCACTATGAAAATCCACATAAAATTGTTTCCAAAACCAAATTATCTATTAGGGTTCACACCCCTAAAAAAAATGCTCTCTTGGTCAATCCATCATCGAGTAGGGCTTAATTTATTTTCTGTTAGGCTCACATGACGTTCGAACATGTTTATACTCAATTTAGGCATATTAAATTAATAAATTCAGAGTTGAGCCCTTGTATTTGATTGGGGCCCATAATTCAAATGTGTTTTACATGAATGGAAATCCTAATTCTCCATTTTAACCAATGCAATTGGTTAATGAAGTGGGGCATGATATGCCATATGCTCCACCCATTTTGCAAAAGTCACATAAAGTCACATGCCTTGTCAACAGTGGGCTCACGATTTTAATTAACTCGAATGTATTTTTCATGAATAATGTACATGCAGATCTTGCGTTGATGGTAAATTTATAATAATGTACATTCATATTGATCTTGTATTGATGGCAAATAGGGAACCAAAAGAATATATCGCATGCTTTGGATTTGTTACTAATAGCGTTCATTTGAATAGATTTTATTGACAATGAGATGATGATGACGGAGAGAGAGAGGATTAGGTTGGATGATATTTGTAGAAAATTTAGGACTTTACTTCTTAAGGACAGTAGAATATTTAGGACTTTAATTAAAGCATACCACATGTCGCACTTTCGCAAAAAGAATGCACCACGTGTCGTCCTTATTATTGTCAAAAATAAATAATTTATAATTATTAAAAATAAAATAAAAAATTAAATGTATCGTGTTTGGTTTTTATTGCATTTTTCCGAATAAATTCGTTCCAAACCCTAAATTTGATTTATTGTGATAATATTTGGGAAGTTTACCTAAAATATTTCTCATATTCAAAATTTAGGCAAGAGTGCTTGTCCTTTGTATATTTTATGAATGGAATGCTTCTAACATTTTTTTTTTTAATAGAACATCATCTAGGAACGAAAATGCCTATAATTTCCTACACAGAGCAGGCTTCTTATTATTTTTACTGTCAAATTAACCATAAGTACAGATCGGCCAAACTGAACTTGAATAGACCCAGTCAATACCCAATTTAAATTCGCTAAGCTATCTTGACCCAAGTTGGATTCCCACTTTTGATTACATTTTCAAAATATCAACTGGGTTCAACTGTTCCAAGAGTGAGAACTCAATTATTGGAATTAGAAATTCAGCAGGTTTGTGGAGGCGTTAAAACTAACGTAATAAGAAAGGTTAGGGGATTAGATATCGCACTAACTGTCAATTATTAGCAGACACAGAAAAGTTGTAGGCTTTAATATCATCCATCCAAGAGATGACAATATATTCATTTGGTGGAATATCCAATGGGCTTAGGTATTTGTTGATTAACATTGCTCAAAAACCTCAGCAGATCAGTGGCTTTGAGCCCTTCGCTTGGTTGTACCCTATCCTGATACAATTGAAGTGCTAGTGCTTCTGGTAGGTCCAGGTCCCTCTTGAGACCAACCCATTTGATTAAGATCGGGCCATATATACGGATGGGGGTTATGTTTTGAGGTTCATTCTTTTAACTCTATCACAAATGGTGGGACCTTGATGAAGTTGTAGAAGGATGAGAGAGAGAAATTAGAGATGGAGAGATTTTATAGAAAACCAAGGATAAATTTTAGGAAAATTGAGAGATTTTAGAGATTTTGTATGAATAGAGCTTAGCTAATCTTAATAGAATCTTTAGATTGTGCCACTTGTCCTTCTCTTACGAAGAGGGATGCGCCACGTGTCACCCTCCCTCGAAAGGGGTATTGTTATAATATATATAATAATAAGGGTGGTCGCCCAGCCGGTCTTGCGTTTGCATTCAAAACTTACATGAAAATTTGGGGTCTACCTCTAAAATTTATGAGGTTAAACTACAAAACTCATATGAAAAATCTAAATTTACCCAAAAAATCCAATTATCTATTTAGGTCTCCTCTGCTTAAATGAAAGCCTTGGATTCACCACTATTCCCTAATCTGGTCACTAATTCATACTAGTCATGGAAAGGAAGGCAAGTGTGGCACACTATTATTATAAAACATAAAAGAGTCTTGCATGTTCTCCCACTGTTTTTTATTTTCTAAATGATATCAATGGTTCTACACGGAACAAAATGTGAGAGCCGTGAAGTACATCAACTTAGCACACAAGACGAGGGAATGTGTGGACTTGAATTTGAGAAAGTGCCGAAAATCTTGGTCTTTGGCTGAAATCTATGGCAATGGGAGGGGCACAAAAGATGCACATTTTCTGTAAAAGAATAGTACCTTATATATGGATTTTGTATTAGAAAATATTTAAATAAGGCCTTAAGTGTTTATCTTACTCTAAAAAAGGACATAAGTTTAAAAATTTTTCAAATTGGTCCCTAAGATTTTCAAAAGTTTTCAGCTAAGGACATTATCCATTTAAAGCTAATACTTTTTCCCTTAATTTTTTTAAACTACCTGAATTATCCTTTATTAGAATAAATTCTTCATTTAAGTCCTTTATGTTTTCCTTGTTTTCTTCTCCAGCATCCTCACAATGATCAAGGGTAACTAACGTCCCCATGGTGGTCAACTACATTTAGTGGTTACTAAAATCATGCCATGGTTTCAAATGATTATATTTTAAGAAAATTAAGAAAAAAAAGTCATCAAAGAGTACCTTTAAACTGACGGATGTCATTAATTGGAATTTACTGAAAAACTTAAAGACTAATTTGAAAAGTTTTAAAACTTTTGTCTTTTTTTGAAATAAGGTGAAAACTTAAGGCCTTATCTTAGTTTTTTCCTTTTGTATTTTATGAAACTTGAGGCTTCCACTAGCACGCAATGTCCTTCACATAGTTGGAAATTGTAATTTGCACAAAATGTGTTCAACTAGCATAGAAGGCCCACCCAGTATTGTGCAACTACCTAATAGATGACCAAGTGTCAACCCAAACCCTTTCTACTGAGGATGGCAACATGTCATGTTTGCTATAAGTTGGGTTGAAACTGTCACGACCCGAGCCCAGAAATCGGGGGTTAGCGAAAAGCTAAACCAGTGACACACGTACTCCCGTGCACGTGCATCCAAACCCAGTCCAGATGCACACACACAAGGGATCTAACACGTGCGAACTAAACGTACGCGGAAGCTGTACATATCATAGCAAGCAACAAAGGAAAATAGCGGAAGCCAAAAAAAATGCGGAACGGAAAAAACAACGATAAATACGCTGATATAAAATCCGAATACACACCCAAAATCATGATATACAAAATATACAGAGTACAAGGTCCAAAGTCCAAAGTGCCAAATACAAATCTCCCAAAAACCAAAACCAAACAACTAGGCCACTGATATGCATGCACGCACTCGGCAGAGGTGATCAGGCCCACTCTGCCAAACCGGAGGGTGCCTCTCCACTCGGCCCTGCAGCCTCTTCGACCGCCGGGGAGCTAGGCAAGGGATCTGTGCCTGCAACACCACAGACAACACAAATGAATACAACGATCCAGCAAATACAAGTAACAGGGATGAAACACTCATAGTATCAAATAGAATAAGGACAGAATAGTAATTTCAGAGTTTCATCTTCGTAAGCTAAGCAAATCGTGCATAGAAATTAAGCATGATAAGTGAATCAAAACATAGAAATACTGAACTAAGTGGCTACTACGTTAACCATATTCTTTCCAATAGAGAGCAGAGCAGAGCAGATGAGAACACCACTGACCGGGCCAAGGGTACAAGTGGGTCTCGGTTTCCTGGGTTCCGGGGTCCCAAGACAAAGCGACACTACAGTGATACAGAGATACAGAGATCTAAGCCAGAGGTAACCCCGTCGGGCATCCTAGAGCTGAGGCTGAGTAGAGCCAGACTAACACCAATTAAATCAAATCTAAAAGAAGGGAGATTATTTGCTTTGGACTCACCGATGACAAAGACCGGATCTTATCCTCACGTGTTAATCTCTGGGCAGAGCCACCCGGGAATACCCAATAAATCAGAGATATACAAAGCCAGAAACAGAGCATAGATTAAGTCAGAGCATAGCATAGATCAAAGCATAGTGCAGATCGAAGAGTAAATCAGACATAGAGGACGAAAGCAAAATGACTGCGGAATGTATAGACATAGATTGGCAGAACAGAGGGCAAAACTGTAAACAATATGCAATGCATCTCAGATTAATACGGAGTCAAGGTTAATTACAAGCCAATACTAATCTAGTTGTTCACTGTCACTAACCGTGCATGTTGATGTAGTTTTAAGTTATTCAATGCACCGTTGCCATCAAAGTGTTGCAATGAAATCTTTGCGTGCACCGAAGTCCCTTAAACCAACACCCATGGGGAGGTGCTTAACAGTGATCAACGCTCACATGAATAAGTCACAGCCTAACAAACTATTCATGCGGTCCAAAGCATCCATCGGGCCGGTTTACATGGGTGGTTAACCTGTATTTGAGCCCTACAAGTCTCACCATTATCCTAAGTTATATTTCAGATTTGCCATGCCTAACGGTTTAGCCATGAGTGACCTATGGTTGAGCCGAAGACATCTTACGCGCTCGTCGTAATATGCACTACGGCTTAACCGTGGTTCCATTGAAAACACAGCTAAACTGGTCATCTTCCACCGCTGATCTGATACCTTTTTCGGCTAAGCTACGGTCAGTATATGACTTAGCCGTAGACCAATCCACGGCTTAGCCGTATCCACACCGTAGGAGTACTGTATCGGGAAAGTTTCGACTGATCAAAGATTTAATTCACGGCGGGGTTACGGTTGGGTCACTGCTAGCTTACGGCTCAGCCGTAGGACAATTTACGGCTCAGCTGTAGCCTAGCCGTAGAACAAAAGGTGAAATTCGAGTCTCTGGAGTTTAAGCCGTACAAAGTTACGGCTTAGCCGTACAATACAGAAAACGAATCGGGTTGAGTACAGAAACTGGAATTTGGTACAGAAACGTCTCAAAACAAGCTCAACTGATCCTAACATCTTAGAAATTGGCTGTAAAACATTTTATACAGAGAATAAGATGGAATCAAAGCAATAAAAAAAAACACCCATATGTGTTATCAAATCCTGTACTTATACTTGCCTCAAAACTCTGTCAATCCACTGAATCAAGCTCCAAATCAACTAAAATCAAAACAAATCAAAGAATTAAACCATGCATGAGATGAAGACACAGCAACAGAGAAAGAGAGGTGCAATTGGAGATGAAGAAGAAAGAGTTACAGAGAACCCACTCACCTCAAGCCACAAAACACAGACAAAGATGAGAGAGAAAGAGGAAGAACCCACTCGAATCAACTCCCACACCCACCAGAGACTGAGCAGAGAAGTGAAAAGAAGAGAGAGAGATGAACGTGGCTCTCCTGGAGCCTCCTTGCATGCACGTTGAAAGAAAATCACAGGAATGAGGACATCTGTAAGATGACTTATATATATAGGTTTTGGAATTTAAGTCAAAGTCCGAAGAGTTTAAACTATTTACGGTTCAAGTCACACGAAGGTCCAACTTCTCCAATTGACTCCAAATGGGTCTGACACAATTATGAAATATAACGAGCTCAACGAAATACACGTGCTGACACCGAGATGATGCAAAGATGATACAAGCACGAAAAAGGGCTTAGAACTACCTATTTCAGGTCAAAGGTTACTCAACTACCTATCCAGGACCCAAAACCAAGTCCGAAAGAATAAAACAACAGAAACACACACTAATGAGCCACTAATCCGGCTCAAAGGGGATCGGGGTGTTACAGAAACCAAACACAATTGATGCCTAACCCACCCCATATCCATCTCAACTCGTCCTTCTAAATAGCATACATTTCATCTAGTTTAAGTTTTTGAATTTCTTAATAGATAATATTTATATGCATATGTCTCTCACTGTTTTTTTCGTAAGAACTTTAGATAGGCCCCATACACACAAACCCCTATCTAGATTCGATTCCTTGGTCAAAGTCCTACAGATCCTAGAAAAAATGTAGATCTCCTTAAGCTATTGAACATGCTTAATCAATCTAAAAGGAACTACAAAAAATTGGTACTTACCAGGGTTGCAAACAATATCCAACTAGACAAGGAAAGGGGAAAAAGGAGAAGAGATGATGATGATAGATGAGCTTTCTTTCTTAATAAGAGCTTTGATTCTCTAGTGATGTCTAGGGCTTAGTTGTAGAAGAAAGACGGGAAGAAAAGGGTTTACAAAGACAAAACAATCGGAGGCTTTTAGGGTTAGGTTAATGTAGATATTTTTCTAAATTAAAAGGAAGGGCTCCCTGCTCTTTAATGAATTTTGCAAAAGTGGTTTTTGGCTCACCACAGTTCAATAACTTGGGCCCAAGGCCCAAGACTGTTTAACCAGCCCATCTCCAATGGGGCCTAGATAGAAAACCATGCATGCTAATGATCCAATCCTCTACAATGGCTTATCAAACATCCATCTAACCCTCTCAACTCAATTCAAACCCAACAAACCAACTCGACCCATAATTAAAAGATCTAGGTTTTAACATCTCACCCCCCTTAAAGGACATTTGGTCCTCCAAATGACTATTGTTTTTCAGGAAAAAGGTGCGAATATCGTTTTTTCACTTCATCTTTGAGCTCCCAAGTAGTTTCCTCTAAGCGATGATGTCTCCATTGGACCTTCATCTAATGGAATACATGGTTCCTTGACACTTGCTCTTTGGTGTCAACAATCCCCATTAGCTGCTCAGCATTGGTCATATCGTCCAACACTTGTTACGATTCATATTGCAACACGTGTGAAGGGTTTACCACATACTTTCTCAGTATAAAGACATGGAAAACATTATGAACACCTAATAACTCCAACGGCAGTGCTAATCAATAAGCCACATTATTGAGCTTGCTGATAATCTAGAATGGTCCTACATATCTCCTGGAGAGTTTTCCTTTTTGCCCAAACCATGAGGTACCATGCATAGGTGGCACCTTTAGAAATACATGATCACCAACCTTAAACTTCAGCTTTCTCTTTCTCTTTTCACGTAACTCTTTTGGCAACTACGAGTGATCTTCAACCTTTTTTTAATCTGGTTGAACTTCTCACTAGATTCTCCAATCACAGACGGTCCATGAAAACAGCGACCTCTAAAACTTTCCCAACATACAGGAGTTCTACATCTTCTCCCACACAGTGCCTCGAAAGGTGCCATGCCAATGCTAGAACGTTAGCTGTTGTTATACGCAAATTCACACAGAGCTAAGCTCTCATCTTAACTGATCTTGAAATTCAAGATACATGCCTTCAACATATCCTCCAAGGTCTGGTTTATACGCTTTGTTTGTCCATCAGTCTGGGGATGGTAAGCTATACTGAAACTTAACTTGGTTCCCAAAGCTTCCTGCAGCGATACCTGAAACCGAGATACGAACTTGCTATCTTAATTTGAGATAATAGAAACTGGTGCTCCATGCAATCTTAGTGCCTCTTTAATATAAAGATCTATCATTTTCTCCATTCCTTGACCAATCTTAAACAGTACAAAGTAAGCTGACTTGGCCAAAAGGTCCATTCTCACCCAAATTGCATTAAACTCCTTCTAGGTATTTGGCAATCCTGACACCAAATCCATAGTTATGTGCTTCCACTTCTACCTAGAAATCTCCAACTAATGCCAAAAACATGGGGGTCTTCTATATTCTGCCTTAATCTAATGGCAAACCAAATATTTTCAACAAATTCTGCAATATCCTTCTTTATATTCTTCCACCAATAGTGATTCTTCAAGTCCTGATACATCTTAGTACCACCAAGATGAATAGAATAACGAGTGTGGTGTGACTCTACCATAATTGCATCCTTCAAGTTTGAAAAAGCAGGCATACAAATTTTGCCTTCATAATACAAAATACCAACTTCTATCTTAAAATCAGGTTTTTTAGCCATATGATCTTTAATTCTTGTTATCTCTGGGTCTAATAGCTAGTGTTCTTTAATCCTTGAAAGCAATCCAGGTTCCCATGAAATTATACTTGCCAATACTGTCTGCTCACTGATAAGTTGGAAATACACATCCATATCTTCCAAACATTGAACCCAAAAATACTCTGCAATCATCCCGCCAGTGAACCCTGTTTTTCTACTTATTGCATCTGTCACTATATTAGCTTTTCTTGAATGGTACTTCAATCCAAAGTTATAATCCTGGATATACTCCATCCATCTCCTTTATCTCATGTTCAATTCACCTTGCATAAAAGAGATACTGGAGGCTCGTATGATCTGAGTGTACTTTAAAAGTAGCTCCATAAAGATAGTGCCTCCATATCCTCAAGGCAAAAACTATTGTTGCTAACTCTAATCATGGGTTACATACTTCCGTTCATGCTTTTTTAACTGTCTTGACCTGCAAGCTACCACCTTCCCTTATTGCATGAGGTCACAACCAATTCTAACTCCAAATGCATCAATAAAAATAAAAAAAACATTACTACCTATAGGTAAGGTCAATAAGGGGGCTATGGTCAATCTCTTTTTCAACTCCTAAAAACTCTTCTCAGTTTCATCACTCCACAGAAAAAAACTTCCTTATAAGTCAATATCGATAGTGGAGCTACTATCGTGGAAAACCCTTCAATGAATCAATGATAATAACCTACTATGATAGGAAACCTCTAATGTTTGACATTGTTTTTGGCCTTTTCCATTTCACCACAGCTTCAATCTTCGCTAGATCCACCGATAAACCTTTCGTAGAGATGATATGACTAAGGAATCCTACCTACTATAACCATAATTCACACTTACTTGTCTTAGCATACAATTAGTGTTCCCTCAACAGTTGCAAAAAGGTATGAAAATGCTGAACATGCTCTTCCTGACTCTTCGAATATATAAGTACATCATCAATAAACACCACCACAAATTAGCCCAAGTATTTTGCAAACACTCTGTTCAGCATTTGTCAATAAAAAAGACATTACTAGAAATTCATAGTGACAATCTTTAGTTCTCAAGGCAGTTTTTGGAATATCCTAATCTCGTATCCTTAACTGATGATATCTTGATCTCAAATCAATCTTGGAAAAATACTGGGCACCCTGCAACTCATCAAACAATTCATTAATCCAGGGCAAAGGGTACTTGTTCTTGATGGTTACTTGATTCAATTGTCTATAATCAATACATATTCTTATAGCACCATCCTTCTTCTTAACAAATAAAATTAGAGGCCCCAAAGAGACACTTGGTCAAATAAAACCTTTGTCTAACAATTCATGCAATTGTTATTTGAGTTCTCTTAACTCCACTGGGGCCATCCTATAAGGAGCTTTTGAAATCGAAGCTATACCCGGCACAAGCTTAATTATAAAATCAATCTTACGGACTAGTGATAATCCGGGAATATCATGGGGAAAAACATATGAAAACTCAGACTCCACTGGTGTCTCCTCTACCACTTTAATCCGTTTATCCTCCGAGATAAATGCTAGATACCCTTCATAACCTCTTATCATCAATTTAGTAGCCTCAATGGTTAAGATCTTCCTAGTAAACACTTTCTCCTTTGCTCCGACAAATTGCACAACGGTGCCATCATTAGCCTTCAACATAACTTTCTTAACAAGGCAGTCTATCACTGCATTATGAGTGGCAAGCCAATCCATATCCAAGATGGCATCAAAATCATTCATCAACAGCGTTATTAGATTAGCCTTTAATACAATACCACCTATCTCCACTTCGCAATCAAGGTAATACTCTTGACAACTAACTCTCTTACGCACCGAGGTAGTCATAATTAAATCAAATGGAAGCTCTGCTGCACTAACCCCCATTTTTTAGGCAAATTTAGGGGCGATATAAGAATGTGTCGATCCAAGGTCAAATAAAACTTTTGCATTGCTAACACAAATAGAAAGAGTACATTTAACAATGTTCTCTGCAACATCAGCTTGATCCTTAATCATAACATACACTCTGCCTACCTGTTGGGGCCTTAGTTGCTGTCTATTAGGCCTTTGAGGTCGCCGGGGTCCTCTTTGCTGTTAGGGCTGCTGGGAGTGGATACAACTGCATCTGTTGCTGTGGTGCCTGAAATCGTGGCTGCTACGGAAGAGCTGGGGCTATCTGCCTCAAAGGCTGAGTTTGAATAGGAGCTCCTTGTGTTGATGTCTACTAATACTGCTTATTTTCTGCTTGGGACAATCTTTCACTTGACGACTGTCGTCTCCACATTGAAAACAACCACCTATCTGCCTCCAACACTTAGATGTTAGGTGATTATTGCCACAAACGCCACAAGACTCCCTTTTTTGCTTCTTGTATTAATGCTGCGGGGTCAGACAGAGCAACTTATTTCCTGGGTCGGCTCGAACAAGCCATGTGCCCAATCACCTCTTCGACCCAATATGCCTTGTCTAACTATTCCTAGTAGGTGTTCAGAGCTTGTGACTTGGCGTGTAACAAGATATCCGATCGAAGGCCATTGAGGAATCATCGAATTCTCTCTCTTTCTGGAGTGGTGAGTATCTGTACAAGGCGAGAGAGACGGGTAAACTGTAGCTCATACTCACAAACAGATAAGTTCTTTTAGTTCAATCTGTCAAACTCTATCCTCTTCTGAATATGAACACATTCTAATACATACTTCTCCTGGAACTAGTTACGAAAAGTAGCCTAAGCCACCTCTTCAGTTATCTCATCATATGCTTCCTTGACAGTGGTCCACCACTTGTTAGTTAAATTCCGAAACATTGAAGTAGCCAGCTTAACCTTCTATATCCCTGTGCAAAGGAAGTTGTCAAATATCTTTTCAACCTGGATGAAGAATTCCTCTGCTACCATCTTCAACCCCATTGAACTCTAGTGGTCCCCTTTCTTAATTCAAATATATAATTGGGGTCTTGCGGTCTAGGGGCATCGACGACCTAAGGCTGCCCAATCCTCTCAAAGCCTCAAATACACTAATCTGGAATGTAACCTGATCTATCACCTGAGGTTGTACCACAAATGACGACGGCGATGGCGGAGGCGGAGGTGGCGCTGCATGCATTACATGGGGTTGATTCACCCTTTACACTACTTTCAACAATTAGGCCATTTGTTGGTCTTATTGTTGTTAGTGGGTTAACATGGCCTGAAGTAAGGTCTGTATCGGAGCATTAACTGTTCCACTAGGCCCACCCGATTCATCAGAGGGCAGGTTACCTTTTATCTTCCTTGTCTCAGGTTCCATGTTAACAAAACAACCCATTGTTAGAGCTTAAGCGATCTAGAATGCAGAAGCTAAACACACCAATGCAAACTTTAAATATAGTTAAAAACCATATACAAAAACTACACACGTCTACACGCAACGTTCCCATTGAAATTTATAATCCTCACATTGAACCTACGTTTCTATTGTCTTTTAAAACTTCTAGAAACTTGACCACTCTAATATCATCTATCACGCCCCCAAAACTAGGTCGGATCCAAACTTGATCTTAGGGGTGTGAGAATTAAGGCCAAGTTAAAATTTTCTTAAATAACAACACAGACCCTAATTTCAGGTAAATTAAAGTCCTTCGTAGGGCTATGCTTGTTGATTAAACAGCCATAATCATATAAGGAGCTAAAATCCATATTCTACGTAGCTAGTATCATATTCAAACCATATATTTAAAACCCAATAATAATTAATCACTAGTCAATAATTTCAAAGCATAACAATTAAAGTTATAATTCCTAAAACAATTAAATTGAATGACCACACTAATGGCTTTAACGTAATCTGGCAAAAAGTAAATTGCAAGTAATGATGTTAGCCAACTGAATTAATTTATATTTTATATCCTACACAAAACAAACTGAATGCAAATCTAATGAAATGAATGAAAAAAACGGGTATTCCCGCCAGATATAATATATAAAAATGAGTATTCCCACCATGTATAACAAACAGCATAATTATGTATTATATCACATAGTACACATTGACTCGATGGCGTACGACCACCTCCAACTGCAGTCGGTCAGATATATCTATATAAGTATGAATACATACATATGCGGATGTTAAATTAAATCACGCTATGAAACCCTCAACTCTTAACACCCAAACCAATAATATTTTGAAGTGATAAGGTTGCATCACTTAATAGTATATTATGCTCATATGGTACTTTCCAATTCTCTGAAGGTAAGCACTACACCATCCAATAGTCATAGTTAGATAAGTATACACATCAAATTAGACATTTCTTCAAAATGACAATGTAAGCTCACGATGCTATTGATCTACTTTTGGCTTCTATCTTGAGATGCATCCCAGAACCCTATCCCATGTGTACATTTAACTAACCCTCCTTCATAACAGAACTTGTCTTATTTTTAGACCCAAGTCATACTGAGTTTTGTATTGATTATCCATTGAGCATGATCTAAGGTTAAATGATTCTACCCCCTTAGAGGTTACTTACCTGGGGTCACTTATAATATAGTCGGTGTGACTGAGGCCCTTAACTACAGTAATCAATCTAACCTATCACACTGTCAATGAAGTTTAAAATTATTGGGCACTCACAACTTAGCTGTAGTTAATTTACAGCTAGGCTGTAATTGACCTATGGCTCAGCTAGTCACCCTTACAACTTAACCGTAAATCCTTTTAAGAGCATTCACGGATAGCCATAAGGCTTTCCATAGCACATTAACTCCCAAAAATGGCTCATTGGAATGTGAGCCGTAGCCTAGCCGTGGGTGCACATAGTCTCGCCCCATTTTGGTTTTTCTCTCGAAAACTCAATCTTAATAAATCAAAACTCCTGATTTTGAATAAAGTAGCAATCTCAACTATCTAAATCAGATTTTAAGCATAGCATTCAATAAGCTGAATAAATTGATATTATTTACAGTTATCCACTTGTCTCAAATCTTGTGCCAAACTCAAATCTACTATGGCTAGATCCAATCATGCACAAACCCCTAAACGGATTCGATTCCCCAATCAAAATCCTACATATAAATGAAAAATATATAGATCTCCTTAAGCTATTGAACATGCCTAATCAATCTAAAAGAACCTACATGCAATCTAAGGGATTGGTACTTACAGGAGTTGCAGACGGTATCCAACTAGATAAGAAAAGGGGAAGAAGGAAAAAAGATGATGATGATAGATGAGCTTTCTTTTTTCTTGAGAGCTCAGGTTCTTTTGAGATGGCTAGGGCTTGTTGTAGAAGAAAGATAAGAAGAAAAAAGTTTACAAAGAGAAAACGATCAGAGGATTTTAGGATTAAATTAACGTAAAGGTTTTTCTAAATTACAAGGAAGGACTCCCTGCTCTATAGTGAGTTTTACAAAATTTGAAAAAGGACTTTTGGCTCATAACGATCCAATAACTTAGGCCCAATGCCCAAAAAGGTCTAACCAACTCATCTCCAATGGGCCCTAAACAAAAAGCCATGCATGCTAATGATCTAAACCTTTAAAATGACCTATCAAATATCCATCTAACCCTTCTTCCGTTGTAATGGAAGAGATTGAGAGAGAAGTCCTTCTCAGTTTTTGTGTCGAATCTACCTCAGCACACCTCCAAGGCAGAATTGGAGGCCATGTTTTGTAGAGCAGGGAGGATAATAGACATTTTCATCCAAGGGGTTTCTTTTTTATACCATTTGCAATGAAAAGGGAGGCTAAAATCACTATGGACATGGCTATAGGAAGATCGTGGGGAGGAAGAAAGATTCGAGTGAACTTGGCCAGCTTCCAGAACAATGAGGGGAGGGGTAGGGTAGCTATTAATAACAAGACATTTGAGAGAAGCTACAAGTAAGGAAATGAGAAAATAAAGGATAGAAAAGTGAGGTGGATTGTGGACAATGGAAAAGAGAAAGGGATAAGAGTTGTCTCTTAGGTAGTAAAGCAACATAAAACTTCTCTTTTCTATAGCCTAGTTGGTTTTTTAAATCACAGAAAGATGGTCTAATGCAGGTGGAGAATTGGATGGATAGATCTTGGGGGAAGAGGCCACTTAAGATAGTAAAGTTGGGGGGGGGGGGGGGGGGGGGGTGGAGTGGTGAGGCTGATTGGATGCAACTATGTTCAAAACAAGGGGTGGAAGAGGTCCTTGAATGTACTATGACTGATGGGGATTTCTCTTCTTTCGTAATTATAGAAAGATGGTTGGAATGCATGTGGTCACCCCATGCTCCGTGAGACTAAAAATTCAGGGAGTGCCATTACATGTATGGCATGAAGATATTTTTCGGCTTAGAGGAGATAGCCTAGGTCAGACTGTGGTGGTTAACCAGCGAACGACAAATAAGGAATGCCTAGAGCTTAGGAGGATGAAGGTGCTTCTAGATAGGTTAGTTTCTTTTCCAAAGATGGTGCCCATTTGGGTAGAGGAAATGAGGTTTCCTGTTAGGGTGGAGATAGAAGAGGAGATCATGGAGGCAAATGACATGAAAGAAAGGGAAATGGTAGATGGTGGATTCAAGTCGGAACAATGGGAGAAAAGGGTGGGTGGGAGATGATGATGACGTCAACACCCCATTTTCAAAATTTGAAAAGCCTGCCCATGCCTCAAATAAAAGAGTTTAGACAAGCCTAAACGATTTTCTAACCTAGGACATTGAAAGTGGATTGAAAAAGTTTGAGCCTAAAGAGCCCAATCTCAAATGTTTAAATAGGTTGCAGGTGGGGCATAATGTGGGAATGAAAATAGTAGAGGAAAAAGGAAAAGAAGACATAGATGGAGTTGGAGGAGAGAAAAGAAGCGCAATGATTTCATCCAAAGAAGATTTCAAAGGTGACATAGAGGAGGTGTATATCTCACATGAGGATACCATGAGCTGGGTGGTGAAGTGCCTGAGACAAAAAATGAGCATGAGGGCTTAATTTAGACAGGGAGGTGGTGAAGTGCTCAATTGGGGCTTCCTCCAACAATAAGAGAGAGCTCCAGAGTTAGAGGGGCCCTATGCGAGAGGAGAAGGTGACAGATGAGGAAGAAGGTGAACATTGCAAGGGGCACTGTTAGCCAAGTGAGTTCAGACCAAATTGGTTTGAGTGTCTTAGTTAGTTTCCCTAATTATATTAGAAATTTCCTGTTTGTTAAACAATAATCTCTTAATAAATTTAGGACTTTCATTTGTCTAAGAATAAAGTTCTTAGGGGATAAGGAAATGATGATTATATATACTGATGTAATCTATAATCCTAGAGATAGACTTAGATTCCAAAGCTATAGATTCACAGATTGGAGGAGAACCTAGTGGAAATTAGTATCCCATGGACGTGGCATCTTTGCCAAACCACATAAATCTTTTGTCTTTTTGTATGATTGATTATTGATCTTGGTAGCTCATGCAAACACGCGCACAACAGTGGTGTCATATCCACAATAAGTTGTATCAAAATTTGACTAGGGTCTCCTAGGGCTTGAAGGTGCTATGTAGAAGATCGACTTGCAAGTTCAGGATTTGTTGGATTTCCCAAAAGAAAAGATCAACCTCGGTGATCTCGGCCACCGATTGGATTTACCAATCGGAGAAGAAGACCGAGTAGGGTTCTTCATTACTAGAAGTTTAGGCTCCTATTACAGACTGAAAGAGGGGATTCTCTGCCCAGTTTTCCCTCTCCCTGCCACTGCCCCTTGCAAGCCACAGCGATTGCCATCACGGGAGTGCCTGCCTCTCACCGCCGGACGCGTCCCGTAGCAACGCTAATGGCGCTGCTCCATCACCGTTGTCGTAAAAAAACCAGAGGACCCCCCTTTTCGTTTTTCAGTCTCAGGAACCAGAGAGGGAAAAAGAAAGCTGGGTAGTCCAGGCTAATTCTAAGTCATGTTACAGGTTGGGTTAGGTCAAGTTACACCTAACCCCTGAAGTGAAGCCCAGCTAGAAAAGAGGTTCAATTCTGGTTTGGGTTAGGTTGACCTAAACCTATAGTATAATACAGCCCCAACAGCAACATCAGTTGTTGACATCAGCCACGTCAGCAAGATCGTACAATCAAAGGTAGATTTGACTCGGATCGACGGTAAAATTTTATTTCTACGATATCTCGATCATTCGACATCTGATCGGAGATCCGTTAGTGCCTATGGACTCATTTCGAGTAGATCTACGCGTTTGTGGAAAAAGATTGGTTAAATGATGGTCAACGAGGAGTTTGACCAAATCAGAGTGCAGAAAACCGTTTCTAAGATATTGGAGTCATCTGAAGTCGCATATCAGATCCGTTTCTTCCAGTGTGCTCGTGGTGACGAGATCTACAATATAGTGTAAAAGTTGAGGTAAGTGTTAGTCATTTGTTTTTTCCTGTTGCTTAATTTAATTAAGATAGAGTACAACATTGTGAACACTACCATGGTTAAACTCAACCATTCCAATTGGTTGATCTGGAAACCAAAAATGGATGATATCCTCTATTGCAAAGACCTTTATGATCCCATTGAGGGAGATAGTGCCCGATCAACAGATATGAAAGATAAAAAATGGAATAAAATGCATAGAAAGCCGATTGGTCACATCAGACAGTGGGTTAATAATAGCATATTTCATTATGTGTCTAATGAAATCAATGCATATACCCTTTGGAAAAGTTACAAGCAATCTATGATAAAAAGACCACAGTAAACAAAACCTTTTTTATCAAAAAAGTTACAAATATGAAATTTAAGAATGGTGGTAATGGCAAGTCTAGAAGTGGAGTAGACTAGGAAAAAGTCTATGAAATGCTTTTTCCGTGGCAAAATGGGGCTACATCAAGAAAAGTTGTTTTGCCTTAAAGGAACAGAAAAGATGCAACAATTACAAGAAGAATGACAGTGATAATACTATAGCTACTTTTAGACAGAAAATGATGGTGCTCGCCAGCGATAATGATGAGCGTTTAAGTGTTGCAAATGATCATCTAGAGTGGGTTGTTGATATAGCAGCATCCTACCATGCTACTCCTGGTAGGGAAATGCTCACGACGTACAAAACTAAAGACTTTGGTATTGTGAGGGTGGGCAACATGAGCCATTCAGTGATTGTTGATATCGGTGATGTTTGCATTTAAACCAATATAGGTTGCACAATGGCACCAAAAGATGTGCGACATGTTCCTAATATGCAGTTGAATCTGATTTCCTGAAATGCATTGGATCGTGCAGGTTATGAGAATTACTTCAGAAGTGGTAAATGGAAGCTCACTAGAGGGTCTCTTGTTATTGCGAGATGAAAAGCGGGTAATATGCTTTACGAAACATATGTAAAACTATGTAAAAGTGTGTTGAATGCTGTTTAAGACAGTTTCTCTCCGAATCTATGGCATAAGAGACTTGGTCATATGAGTGAAAAAGGCCTGCAGATGTTGGCAAAGAAGGATTTAATTCCTTGCTCCAAAGGTACATCCCTTGACCCTTGTGATTATTGTTTATTTGGCAAACAGTATAGAGATGCTTTCTCTTTGACATCAAAATTGAAATCTAATGTGTTGGATTTGGTATATTCTGACGTTTGTGGTCCCATAGAGGTAGAGTCATTAAGTGATAATAAGCTCTTTGTCACGTTTATTGATGATGCATCCAGAAAAATCTGGGTTTATGCATTGAAATCAAAGGATCAAGTGTTCCAGATTTTTTAATAGTTTCATGTTATGGTTAAAAGAGAAATAGGTAAACTCTTGAAGTATCTTTGTACAAATCAAGGGTGAGTACACATCCAACCAATTTAAAAACCACTGCTTGAAGTATAGCATTCGACATGGAAAGACAGTTCCTGGTACTCCATAGCATAATGTGTGGTAGAGAGAATAAACTACACTATTTTTGAGAAGATGAGATGTATGATGAAACTAGCACGGTTGCCTAAGTCATTTTAGGGTGAAGCTGTTCTGACTGCTCGTTATCTGATTAACAGATTTCTCTCAATTCCTTTGAATTTTGATCTTCCAGAGAGAAGATGGATAGAATAGCAAGTTGATTGGTAAGTTGAAAGAAGAGATGTCAAAGTCATTTGACATGAAATACTTGGGTCCCACACAAATGATATTAGGTATGTAAATACGTTATGACAGGAGTGCAAAGAAGCTGTGGATGTCACAAGAAAAATATGTTAAACGAGTACTCGAGCGGTTCAACATAAAAAATATTAAGCCAATTAGCATGCCTCTAGCCAGTTACTTCAAACTAAGCAAGTGCTTATGTCTTACCACAAATGAAGACAAGGAATGAATGGCATATGTTCCTTTCTCCTCTATTGTGGGGAGTCTTATGTATGTCATGGTTTGCACACGACCATATATTGCTCATGCTGTGGGTTTAGTGGGTAGATTTCTATCTCATCCTGGAAAAGAGCATTGGGAAGTGGTGAAGTGGACCTTCAAGTATTTGAGAGGTACTTTTCGATTGTGCTTATGTGTCGGAGGCTCAAAACCAATGGTGGAAGGTTATACTGATGCTGTTTTGCAAGTGATCTTGATCGTCGATTGTCAACTTCTGGTTATTTGTTTACTTTTGTGGGGGGAGCTATCTCCTAGCAATCGAAGTTACAGAAGTGTACAACATAGTCTACAACTGACGCGGAATACATAACTGTTAATGAAACAGGGAGAGAGATGCTTTGGTTGAAGAGATTCCTTTAAGAATTGGGTTTGAAGCAAGAAGAATATGTAAATTACTGTGATAGTCAGAGCATTATGGATTTCAGTGAGAATGCTACATATTATGGTCGCATGAAGCACGTTGATGTCAAGTACCATTAGATTCGTAAGGTGATCAAGAAGAACTTCATGAAACTGGAAAAGGTTCACACTAACAAGAATCCCTCAGACATGATGACAAAACTTGTGTTTAAGGGAAAGCTGGAGCTATGTTTAGAGTTGGTAGTGCTGAACTCCCAATGAAGGGTTCAGGGCATCTTCCTCATGGTCTGGAGGGGGAGATTGTTAGCCAAGTGGGTCCAGACCAAATTGGGTTCAATGTCTTGGGTAGTTTCCCTAATTATATTAGGAATTTCCTATTTGTTAAATGTAGTCTCTTAATAGAATGAGAACTTTCCTTTGTTTAAGAATAGAGTTCTTGAAGGATAAGAAAGTGATGATTATATATACTGATATAATTTATAACCCTAGACATAAGCTGAGATCCTAAGGTTGTGGATTCATAAATTGGAGAACCTAGTGGAAATTGGTTTTCAGTGGACGTAGGCATATTTGCCGAACCACATAAATCTTTTGTCTTTTTCTGTGGTTAATTGTTGATCTTAGTTGCTCACGCACACACACGCGCAACGGTGGTGTCATATCCAGAACAAGCACAGCACGTTTAGGAGAAGGAGGAGAAATGTTTCTTGTGAATGTCCAAACAAGACCTCCACAATCTCCACTGGATCCAGTGTTAGAATTTCCATTATGACTACAAAAAATAGTGGGAATGCAAGAGTTGGGGGTGAAGATAAGTAAATGGAGTTGACTCAAAATGAAAAGGCTGGAAAAGCCTCTATAGTGGAAATGTCTAAGGATCTAAAGGAAGTTGAAATTTAGGATGCTCAGTGGAAAAAAAAACAGGCAGAAGGGGTCAAGGGGAGTCCTCATCAATTAAATGAAGATTGTTTCTTGGAATGTCTGGGGTCTTGGGGAAGGGAGCCATGCGCAAACAAGTGTTAAAGGAGCTCTTGAGGAGGTCAAAAGTGCAAGCGGCCTTGCTTTCAACGACAAAGCTTAAAAAAATAACTCATAATACTATCTATGAAATTTGGGGAATAAAGAATGTTGGCTGGGTTGTAGTAGATGCAGATGGATCAGCGGGAGGGATTCTAATCTTGTGGGATACAAGTATGTCTCTGTTTTTAATTCTTGGGAAGATGTTTTTTCTGTATCAATTCTTGTAGAGGATCTGTCTAGTAACTCAAAACGGCTTCTTACCTTTATTTGTGGGCCAAATGAAAGTAAAAAAAGGAACGATCTTTTGTTCGAGTTGAATGATGTAAGAGGGCGATGGAATGGAGCATAGTGTGTTGGAGGGGATTAGAATATTTTTAGATATCCCAATGAGAGGTCGACGAGTTGCAATCTAAATGAGCATATGATAGCCTATTCAAATTGGATTAATTTCCATTCTCTTGTTGATCTGCCTCTTAGTGGTGCCTCTTTCACTTGGTCAAATCATTAGTCCCCTCCCATAATGTTGAAGTTGGACAGATTCTTGGTCTCCAATGATTGGTTAGAGCTGTATCCAAAAGTTTATCAGATGGCCCTTCCAAAAATAGCATTTGGCCACTGCCCTCTTATGCTTGATTCTAAATGTGAGAGATGGGGACCAACCCCATTCCATTTTGACCTTATGTGGATGGAGGAAAAAAAAGCTTTCGCCTTTGATTAAGGGTTGGTGGAAAAAGCTGAAGGTGGAGGACTTGGCTGGCTATAAGCTAGTTATCAAGGTGAAGCTCCTAAAGAATAAATCAAAAGAGTGGGTCAAGGCAAGCTTTGGAGATATTGAAGCCAAGAAGGCATCCATCTTAGAGGAAATTCAGTCCCCATGGGAAAAGGAGGAATTGGGGCAACTGTCTGTTGACGAAAGAAACCGAAGAGTGTCTCTCAAGGAAGATTTGCAAAGGAAGTTAAGATAGGAGGAAATAATATGGAGACAAAGATCAAGGTCGAAATGGCTAAAAGAAGGAGATAAGAATACAAAATTCTTCCATGGAATGGCATCAGCTAGGAGAAGAGTCAATAGAATTCACTCTCTAATGGTGGGGGAGGTTAGATTGGAAACCAAGGAGGAGATAATTCAACATATCCAAGAGTACTTTATCTCTCTTTATAGCAAGGAGGATTGGGAGAGACCATTATTAAATAACATGGACTTTGCCAGTTTAAAGGATGATAAACCTCAATGGTTAGTGAGGAAGTTCGAGGAGGAAGAGAATCAAAAAGCCGTCGTTGCTCTTGCAAGAGATAAAGCTCCAGGACTGGATGGCTTTTTTATGACCTTTTTTCAGCAATTTTGGACGATCTTGAAGGAAGACATCATAGATTTTATGGAGGAGTTCCATGCCAATGGTAAGATTCTTAAAAGTTTGGGGGCATCTTTCATCTCATTAATTCCAAAACAAAGGGGAGAGATTAGCATCAAGGATTATAGATCCATCAGTCTCATAGGAAGCATTTGTAAGATTTTGGCAAAGGTTTTCGCAGGAAGACTTCAAAAGGTCTTTCCCAGTATCATCTTTGACGAGCAAAGAGCTTTTGTAAATGGGAGGCAAATTCTAGATGGGGTCATCAATGCAAATGAATGTATGCATTCTAGGAATATGGAGAGGACTCCAGGCCTTATATGGAAATTGGACTTGGAAAAGGCCTATGACAAAGTGGATTGGAAATTCATGGAGTATCATTTGTTCAAAATGGGGTTTGGTTCAAAATGGAGGATTTGGATTAAGGAGTGTGTTCCTTCTACTTGGTTTTCCATTATGCTAAACGGGTCATCAGAAGGTTTTTTTTTATGTTCAAAGGGGTCTAAGACAAGGGGATCCTCTTTCCCCTTTCCTTTTTGTCATTATAGCGAAGGCCCTCGATAGGATGGTAAAGGTGGCTATTAGGGCAAATCTTATCACAGGTTTCAAATGAGCAGAAATGCTCCTCCTATCTCTCATTTACAGTTTACTAATGACATGCTATTTTTTTGTAAGGCCAGTGAAGACCAAATAAAAAATATTAAGGCTATCATGCTCTGCTATGAAGTCATGTCAGGTCTAAAAGTTAACTTTTATAAAAGTGAGCTGATTGGAGTAAGAGTAGAGGACTTACTGCACTTCCTTGCTAGAATCTTAGGATGTAAGGTTGGCTCTTTCCCCGCTACTTATTTGGGGCTTTCGTTATGTTTGGACCATGCCAATAAGACTGTGTGGAATCCAGTTCTGGAGAAGATAGAAAGTAAGTTATCATTGTCAAAAGGCAATTATTTATCTATTGGAGGAAGGGTGACTTTTATCAAAGTAGTGTTGACGAACCTCCCTCTGTCTACGACATGTTCATCTTCAAATGCCTGATATCGATTATTAATCATATAGAGAAACTTCATAGTGACTTTTTGTGGCATGGGAGGTGTACTAAAAAGAAGTTCCATTTGGTGGATTGGGCGACAGTGTGCAAACCAATATCAGAAGGGGGCTTGGGTTTTAGATCCCTAAGGTTGATGAATAAAGCTCTATTAGGCATCTAGTTTTGGAGGCTTGGAGATGATTTTGACGGTTTGTGGAGACAATTGTTAATGGCAAAATACGGTACCTCTAGATATGGGTGGGAGCTTCAAGGATCCCCTAAGAAAGGGTTTGTTATTTGGAAGGGGATCAAATCTTTAGAGGAAGAGTTCAAAAAGAACATAAAATATTGGGTAGGTTTGGGAGACAAGATTCTTTTTTGGTATGATAACTGGAGTAGTGACCACCCATTGGCAGATCAATTTCCTGAATTGGTGAACTGTGCTTTGGATAAGAAAGTGAGAGTTTCCAGTTACCTAGAGAGATCTAAGTCATGGGTCCATTGATTTAGAGTTCCATCTTTACAAGAAATCTTAGAGGATGTGAGAAGAATCAGGCTATTCATCTGCTTAACCTCCTAAGAAATATCCATTTCCCAGAAAAGTGTCAAGATGCTAGGATTTGGAATGCTTCCAAAGATGGTGGTTTCTCTGTTTCTTCTTTCTTCTTAGCATTGTCAGGGAGAACCTCAACAAGAAGCTCTTTAAATAGGATTTGGAAATTAAAAATTCCCCCCAGAGTGATGGTGTTTGGGTGGCTTGCCCTCAAAAACAGAATTCTTGCCAAGGATAATCTAAGGCAAAGAGGTATGGCCTTGGTGAATGCTTGTCCCATGTGCGTAGTTGATGAGGAGTCGGTGGATCATCTTCTGCTTAAGTGCAGGTTCGCCTATAGGATATGGAGTGTAATGCTTAATTGGTTCGGATGCAGTTGGGTCCTTCCAAACTCCCTCAACAATCTCTTTCATGCTTGGTCTCTTTCATTGTTGTCGTCTAGAGGCAAAGACTTGTGGAAGTTGTCCTTCCCTGCTGCCATTTGGTTGCTATGGGAAGAGAGAAATGCTAGATGTTTTGAAGGAACTCAGTTTAATGTTGATTCTCTTTTAGAGAAGATTTAGTTTACAGTTGCTTGGTGGGAGTTGACCAATCCCCTATTCCTTGGACTATGAATGGACCATATTTTGTTAAATTGAAAAGATGTGGCCTCATGATGGGTCTTAGACTTTTTGGTGTTCTTTGTTTTGTTGAAGGTGTATCAGGGGTATATAGTTCTTGTTGGAAGTAGGTGGGTCTCATGGATAGATTTTTAAAACTTTTGACCCACTTGACACAGGGATCAACTATCCATAAGACCAAAAACCCAATTCAGGATGCATTACCCTCAATCTCGTGATCATATACAGTAAATATTCTATCTAAAAGACAGAATCAAATAGCACTAAACATCCATAATAATCTACGACATGCAAGAAGTATATCATACCTTTGGAGATCTGTAGTACTCTAATGGAGAAGTTGCGACTCTGCTTGATAATGAGAATCTTCAACACCTCCTAGCCTTCCACGCTATGACTCGAATTGGATTTCTTTTCTCAAGAAGATTGGTGGAATCTTTAGGAGAAATCCCAACTCGAAACTCTAAGGAACTAGAAGAGAGAAGGAGAGAGAAACTCGTGCAACTCTTGCACGAATAGGGTTTTGGGCGTGAGAGAGTCTCATTGGACGTCTAAGAGATGTTTTTATATATTTTTGAATCTCTTCCTTGCTGAATTGAAATAGAAGTCTTACTTGTAAAGCAATTAGCAACTTTCTCTTTTCTAAAACCTTCTTTCTAGAGTTTAAGTCGGATTAGTATTTTCCAATAACTTGGGCTAGCGTGGGGACCACTAGGAATTCCTTAGAAAGCTAGCTCCAACTGGAACACCGCGACCCCACATCTCATGTGCAATCCAGGCCCACAGTTATTTGCAAATATCACCATTATATAAATGCAATTGCACTTCAGTCTTAGGAATAAATTACAATGAAGACCCTAAACTTCTCAATTACCACAAGTAGGCCCCTCTATCAATATCTGTGGATCAATTGGAATAAATCTGTCTCTTCCAATATAAGTTCCAGATCTTATTATCCTTGAGCCCCAATTAATCACAGTAATCATCAGTACCATCAAATTAACTCTTAATTGAGATGGGTGTGCACTTACTAATGACAAATCCATTAATTGGCACAAGGGGATAATAGAGATAGATTCCATATTGATCATTCAACGTTCCCACAGTTCTACTACCACATACCCAAGACACTGAGGTGTTAACCTACAGTCAGCCTCACTCATTGGTAACTCAAAGCAAATGAACAGATAGAAACTTGAGTTCATCAATGTCTCAGGATTGAGAGCCTATTGCCAGGGAATTATGAGAGCATACTTTATTATTGAGACAGAATTTCATACGGTGCATCTCAGGGTCCTTCAATACATCCAATGTACCAACACCGTGATCCAGAATTTTACATTCTAATGATCGAGACAAATCACACTATCTCATAGTGATTAAAATGCTGCAACCTTATCAAATGAGATGCCCAGTCTCATTACTGGTTGTGAAGCTATTTAAGTATAAGATTTGTGACATATATCTCCAGTGTGTGGATCTCATCCATGCACATATATCACATCTAATATACTAATGGGACCCGGTTCAACTCATGAACCATTATGTCATATGTATTGGTCATGTGCATAAAGTAGTAAAATAACATTCATCTCATGAAAGTAAAGCATGATATTATTGATAAATAAAGAAATTAATCAATTTATTACATCAACTGATGGATTAAGTCTACAAAATCTAACAGTTCTCCTGTTTTTTCTTCTTTGTGGGTTTCAAGTGTTCTGCTTGTTGTATAACCCTCTTGTACTTCAAGCCTTTTATCATTAATCTTAGCCATTTTAAAAGAAGAAGAAGAAGAAGAATGAGTTGAACTTAGTAAGGGCATTGTAGTCCTTATAATTTAAAAGAATATTTGACAAGTATGTGATATTTGAATAGAGTTGGTCAGATTTTTTTGCAGTAAAGTTGTTTCAATTAGATCATATCGTAGATATATTGTTTGACATGTATGATTTGATTAAAGAAAACAAGTAAAACTTGTATGGGTAAAACACTAGAACTTCCCTATAGTAAAAGCTATATACAATCCTATCTAAGAATCAATCTTCGAGACTGGCCAGCGTTTCAACTGGCTTCCTCTAGAAAGGGATGAATATCAGGTCTGGCCACCCCATAAGTTGGAACAAAATCTCCAAGCCAATCTTTGATGCAGGACTGGGAATCCGCGATCCTCTTGTGAACAATAAAGCTTCATTAGCCCATCTTTTGTGGAGATTTCTCACGACTCCAGAACAATGGTGGTGCTCACTGTTGGCTCAGAAATACTTGAGAGCTAATTCCATCCATGAAGTTTCTATCAAACAGGGGGACCCAACCTTTTGGAAAAGTCTAATCAAGCATAAACATCTAATTCTCTCCAATACCAAATGGGTAGTGGGAGATGGCAAGCAAATTCGTGCTTTAGATGATGCCTGGACCCCACTTGCTATTTCCCTACATTCACTGCTCCGTCCAGATGCCACTATATCTGCAGAAGAAATTAAATGGGTTTCTGACTTGATACACAATTCATGTTCCTCTCTCACATGGAAAATTGACCTTCTAAGGAATTTATGGCCCAAGAAGTAGTCACAGAAATAACATCCTTACCCCTGGGAGGGTGGGATCCCAGATGTTGGCTGTCAGAACCGGCTGGAAAATGCTCCCTCAAGGCCATTGCTAAACACATTCAGGGACTCACCATTGGCCCTCACATCCCTTGGTCCCTCATGTGGAAATGTCATGTTTCTCCCAAACTCCAATTTTTCATATGGAGAGGACTGCAAGATAGACTTCGCACCAAAGCTTGAGTGGCCAAATTTGTTCATGGTACAAGCCCAAACTGTCCGCTATGTCATGCCCACACGAAACAATTAATCATCTTCTCTGCTCACGCCCTTTTACTAAATCTGTTTGGGCAACTCTTCCCCGAACATCCCACCGACCCATTGACAACAACTCCCTGCTAGCTTGGTTCCTGGCAGCCCAGTCAGTTGATAGGCTCCCCCTAGGAATCACCATCATGTGGCAAATATGGAAAACCAGGAATAAACTTTTGTTTGAAAATCATCTCCAAATCCAATCCATTCCTTACAATCTTTAAAGCTGCCCAACAGTTGCTTGAATGGAATCTAACTTTCTATATGCAGGTCAAAGCTCAGCCATAAAAGAGACAAATGATGATTGGACTCCCCCTCCTCCAGCTGGATGGGTAAATTGAACTTTGATGGCTTTCACAGGGAGGACACTTCAGCAGCAGTAGGGGGCATCATTAGAGATTGTCATGGAAACTAAATAAAAGGTTACGCAAGACAGGCTCCAGCGACACACCCCCTCCAGGCGGAGATGTTGGCACTGTACAAGGGATTACAACTATGCCGCTCCATGCATCTTGAATTTCTACATATTGAAGGAGATAGCCTTGTGCTTTCCACCTTTGCAGATGCAGGTACCTTTGCTTGGGAACTCATGCCTCTATGGAAGATGATTATGAAACTGCTAAACAAATTCCAAGGATGGGCAATCAAACGCTGCAAACGAACGGCAAATGGTATTGCTAATTGCTTAGCCAAACTACAACCACCCACTATGCAAATCTTCAGGGTAGAGTTACCTCATCATATCCACCGTCACTTTATCAGGGAACGATTCAAGGCTTCAAAATATACCGACACCTTCTTCTCATTAGTTGTAATAGCCTGACTTAGGCTTGAGGGGCCAACCTGTACAAGGTGGGTGTCACACCCCCAAAACTAGGTCAGATCCAAACCCGGTTCCAGGGGTGTGAGAATTGGGGCTTAATTAAAATTTTTTTAACATAAACAATACGGGCCCCGATTCTGGGTGGATCGAAGTCCTTCTTGAGACTATGCTTGGTGATCAAGCAACCATAATTACATGCGGAACTGAAATCCATACTCATCACAGATGGCTATCACATAACAATCATGTAACAAATCTTATCAATAACAAAATCAAGGTCAAGTGCTTCGAAGCATAGCAATTAAAGTTATAATTTCAAGATAGATAAATTTAATAAATAAACTAATGGCCCAAACATGGCCTTATTATATAATCTAATGTTCCGCTCTCTGCACTAACTCTAGGATACCTCAGATGATCTCATCGGTGCTCCACTAAATAACTCTGCCATCTAGTGAAATCCCGTGCGTTGCTTGACCCTCCGGTTTGACACCGGTAACGGGACCTAAACACCAAAAGCAGTGGGTCAGATTGACATAATCTGGCAAGAGGATAAACTGCAAGCAATGGATTAATCAACCGAATTCAACATAACATTCATTTTAATCCAAAATATATCAGATGCAAACTCCAATGGCATGAATGCACAGAAACTGGTATTCCCGCGGATAAATATACAGAAACAGGAAATCCCGCATACAGATAACAGAATCGGGTAATCCCGCAGATAATAACAGAAACGAGTAACCCCACAAATAATAACAGAAACGGGTAATTCCACTGATAATAACAGAAATGAGTATTCCCGCAGATAATAACAGGAATGGGTATTCCCGCAGATAACAACAAAAACGAGTATTCCAGCCAAAATATAACAGAAGGCACAACTGTGTGCTATAATTCATAGTACACGCTGACCCGATGGCGTATGTCCACCTCCGAACTGCAGTTGGTCAGATATATATATGTGCATATTTATAAATACATATGCATACCAATGCAAAATGTACCATGATATGACACCCTTAATCCCACTATTCAAATCAATATCAATTGACTAGTTAGACTTTTAAATTTGAAAGTATATTATGAACGTGTGTCAATTTAAATTCTCTGAGGGTAAGTACTAAACCACCTAATGGTCATAGTTGATTAAATATACACATGAGAACCAACCCTCCATCACAATGAAAATGTGAATCCACGATGCTAATATCTTACTTTTAGTGCCTATCATGTTGCGCATCCCGAATCTTACGTTCTCATTCTGCATTTAATCTAATTCTCATCTGAACATTCAACTAACTTTTCTAAAAAGACATAATCTATCTTATCCAATTATGTATATTCAGTGTGTTTTACAAATTGGGTAAAAGATGTTTAAATTATAAATGCAAATTTATATCAATTTATGATAAAAAAAAAGGATAGGGAATAATTAATTCCTAAATATCATTGTTGTGTATAAATACACATTTTTTTATACAAAAAAAAGATACAAATCTCAAACCCCAATTCAAAATCTAACTCAAATTAGAAATCCAAATTAGAATTAGAAATACAATTTAATTAAGCTTTAATCATTACTAAATACATCTTAGTTAATTTCAAATCAATCTAAATAAACATTAATCAAAATTACATAATTCTCAATTAAATTTATAAACAATCCAAACTAAATTTCTAATATCACCTAAATAGGATTAAATTAACATAATCAATTCTCTATTAATCCACTAGACCATTAGTAGAAATACAATGATCTAAACTATTTTTAAATATTATACTAAATACTGATTAATATATATATTAAACTGGGCTCAACCTTATTGAATCTAGCCCAGACCCGATAGCGACCTGGCCCGCCAGCAGCCCAGCAGGCCAGGCCCAGCCCAGCCGGCTGCATAAGGCAACAGCGCAGGCAGCAGCGCTACCTGGCGTGCATTGGCAGCAGCCTACTGCACTGCAGCGCTGCTGCTGTCTTTTTTCTTTTTTGTTTTTTTTTCCTAATAAATAAATATATATATATAAAGAAATCAAATCTTGATTCAAAGACACTAAACCTTAAATCATATATACTTACTTGGTTTCAATCAAAATCAATCTTCACTATTAATCTCTTAACCAAAAACATTAAACCAAACAAATAAATCATGTTTAGAATATATGATTAAACAAAGTAACTTAAAAGATATTGTTTGCAGTTATCCACTTGCTTGGATTTTGAAGCCAAAAGCAAATCTGAAGACTAGAAGATCCAACCTTGGTTTCCCCCTGGAGAACTTCTAAGGCTTGGTTGTAGAAGAGAGGAAGAAGATGGGAGAATGGGAAAAACCCTAAGGTTTTATATTGAGAGAAGATTTTTCTAAATTACAAAGAAGGGCTTTCTGCTTTCTAGTGAGTTTTATGAAATTTCAAAAAGAGTCCTTTGGCCTAAAAGGGTCAAATAACTCAGGCCCAATTGTGTTAAATCAATCCATCTGACCCTCTTAACCCAACTTAAACCTGACAAACCGGTATGACCCAATATAAAAATTTGGGACCTGACAGTGGACCACATTTATTCAAACCACATTAGGAGTTAGACTGGGATTTTGACAAAATGTGATTCTTATTCAGTTAGAGACTTGATTAACATATAATCCCTTGAGACTCCCTAATTGTAATATTACCAGGACTAGTAATTGAGACTCAAAGGTTTGTTAGGACTCTAGCCAGGCCATTAAAAATATGAGAATCCCAAACAAGACCCTCTCAGGATTACACTTCAAATGAGACACCTTTGTAGTTCCAAATAAGGCTCCCAGTGCAGGATTGTACAACCACAATATATATAAGAAGCTTGCCCTTCTTCCTTCTTCACAAAATTTGGAAAGAGAGAGAGAGAGAGAGAGAGAGAGAGAGAGAACTCTGACAGGAGGTTTTACAGTAGAAGGAGATAATTGTGAAGAAGATAAGGAGGATCAGCAGCGGAACGCGTAACGGATATTCTGTTCGAAACCACTCACTGCTCGAGCAATACACTTCTACACAAGGTGAGTAGAATCTATAATCTAAGTTGTTATTAGGCAATACACTTCTACACAAGGTGAGTAGAATCTATAATCTAAGTTGTTATTAGGCAAAAATAGTGATTGCTGACAACTGAATCATGGATTAAAATTTTTTTTTGGTGATGATCGATTGAAGGATATATTCTGTAGAGTTAATGTGACCATCTAAAGACCCAAATTGATGAGTTTGTGACTGTATCTGGGATGCTGTTTACAGTAAAACTGGGTCTTTCCTAGTTCAAGTTGTCAAAACAAGGGAAAAAAGGATTAGGTGTGGTGACCTACATGGCCACTTGAGGAAGGATCAAGTCCCCATATCTTAAAGTGGACTCTTGAGTGACCCTAGTGGATCCAATCTGTTTTTGAACTAGCCTATCTGAACCACAAATCCACGTTTTGAATTATGACCATGTGAAAAGAAGTTTGGACGACACCTCTGCATAAACATATAATCTTAGAAAATCTATTTCAGGTGTAGGAACTCAGCCACATGGATTCTTGTAATGAGTATGCTTCTTGAACAATGACTTAGGCTACAAACATTGGTTAATTAACAAAAGAATACTACCAGATGAGGATTTTTACAGAATTCAAGCTGTCAAAGGGTGTCTTGGTCGACAATGGTTGTCGGCTAACATGGGCCACTTGATCAAAGATCAGATCCACTCATCCTTTAGAGGACATGCAGGTGACCCTAGGGGTAAGTCCTCTTGTGATTTGGACCGTTGGACCTCACCATCGAACTGTCCAATTAGGAGCCAGGCACTAGCCCTTTTTCTGACAGAAACCATTGACGAAAAGCTAAGTTCTATCGCTATTATTTTAGGATAGTTTCTAGAAATCACAAATAGGCCCCCAAGGTTCCAAATAATATGAGCAAACTCTCTTTTAAGATTTTTGACTAATATATATAAATAAAGACATATTGTTTATATTCTTTTGTTTAAAAAGAATTCTTTGAATTTCCAAAACAGCCATTAGGTGTTGGATACAACTAAATAAACCATTGTTAAGGCTTTGTAATTACAAATATACATAGAACGACAGCCATAATGGGTCAAACTCTTCTAAGGCCCCAATGATGATTAACATGAATCACTTAATTATCTGACTTAATAATTTCTAGTTTTATTTTAAATCTATTTTCTCCATTGATTATACATGATTTATCTTTTGGTTATACTGAATAATAAAGTATGTAATGATAAATTTATGATATCGGAATTAGGATAAATTTAAATTATTGGTTATGAACTTGACGATATGATTTCTGTGAACACAGACAATGCTACATTCCTGGGTACGAATTCCAATTCAGAGTGGGGCGAGAACTAACTTGGTGTTATGTGGTATTGACCAAGGAAGAAAGCAAGTTAATGATACGTATTATTAAGGGAGGTGAATCTTTAAGAAGCTTATTAAATTTTGAACTCGAAATTTATGTTTGAAATAGAATAACACAAACCGCTAGTACTGAGCATAGAACTTCTCTTGCGGATGTTGGTCGAAAGAAGTAGGTTCAACAATCATAGTGGTAAGATTAGTCATGTTGTTGACAAAAATGTAAATACTCTGGTGTGAGAGTATCAGAATAGGCTTAACAATCATTGTAGATGACAATCCATGTTGTTGAGAGAAACGTAGATAGACCCGTATGGGTATCAGAACCATTTGACGCTTGCGGTGAAAAAGTACTAGGAGAGAATTGATTAAGTTATTGTCTTCTTTAACACCATTGTTGAATACATAAATATTCATATGAATGATTGAAAATATGATATACCTTAATGTTTACTTATTCCACTTACCAGTGTTACTGATCATTGATTTGCCTTACTCCAGGTAATGCATTCGTAGAGGTTATGGAGAGTGACAGAGATCAACCGATGAATTTTGACATGCATAGCTGATCCAGAGCGCGAAGAATAATGATTAGATTTGTAAATGAGATTAGCCCAACATTTAGATATTTTCTTTACTTGTTTTAGAGACTTGTCTTTAACTTATCCAATAGGTTTTATTAGGACTTCTAATACATTTAATGATTTAAGTATAATGGAATATGAATGTTGTTGGACCTTTATGCTTATTGAGATTTGATTTATGTTATGTTGTTATAAATTTGAGTACATCTTAAGAATCTAAAGAGCTTCAGATTATTGGATTGTTACAATAATGAAAGCATCTTCGATGGGGTCCTCAACCAACACCTAGCACTTCTCTGAACTCTAACCTAAGGAGGAGCAAAGATTCGGAGGTGATCCAAAGCCATCATGCCATAGTTTTGGACATCACGGCAAAAACCTCAAGGATCATTACCAACACCAGGCTTGACTTGGAAGCTAATCACTCACTTTCCGTCGTCAGTTTCCTTCAAGTTTTAGTTGTTGTTGTTCTTCCTCCTCTTCTTATCTCCCTCTCTACTTTCTTACTCCACTCCAATTTTCTGTAGCTAGAAGTGTCGGCTCTTACAATGTACTATTTTTTACATTTGATTTGACTCTATGTACTCTTTCTAATTAGCTTTAATAAATCTCATCGTTCAAGCAAAAAAAAAAAAAAAACAGCTATATACAATCAAACTTTTTTAAAGAAAAACCAAAAGGGCTACTACATGTTTGTTACTTTCTTGAGAAAAATGCACAAGGTCTTAATTTTTTTTCAATTAGACAAATATATAAACTTGATCAAGTAATCTAAAATGTTAAAAAACTTAATTAAATTAATTTTATGTTAAATAAATCCTTAAAGTAGAACTGCATACATGTACCTTCTAAACTTACTATTTGAATACTATAAAGGGAGCGATTAGAACACTAAGGGCTTGTTTGGCAAATCTTATGTATATGAAACAGATCTGTCAAATGGCCCCATTTGAAATAGATGTTTTCAAAAAAGTTCATTTGGTAATAAAAAAAGACAGATTGCAATAGAATTTTTTAAATAAATGGTTAAGAGTTTTTCATTAATTTCTTAAGATCCACAAGGAATCAAACATTGAAAATTGACCCTATAGCTGTGCTTAGTGTAAGGTCCCAGGCCTAGATAATTATGATTAATAGTAATTAAGTTGGTTTTACTCTAATTAATATGTAGTTGGGCTAATTGATGCCCAAGTCTCGAAAGGTTTGGGTCATGGATAGGTAGTTGGGTCGGGTACGAACCTCATTAGGTAGTCCAAGACCATTGTATTTTGTATTTTCATGGTTTTACATTATTTATGCATCATATTAGTTGCACTGGGTGAGTTTCATCTTGTGGAACGTCTTTTATGTTTGGCTCAATTTTATTTGGACTCATTCTAGCCCATTTAAGCCAAATGACTTAACCTAAGAATCCAAAGAAACAAGAGGGCTTCCTTTTAATTTCCAGAAACTCCATTCATTTAAGAATACCCCAAGACCCCAACGACCCTTTTTTCCTCTCCTTCCCCTACTCATTGCAGCCGGTTCCTCTTCCTCCTCGTGTGCCCATCTCTGAGGGATTGGAGTCTTGCATGCAAGAAGATTGGGTTCTTCCTTCTTCCTCCTTAGACTTCTTGCTTCCCCATTGGTCTTTTGCTCTCATCTTGAAATTAGGGCATCACCCTTTCCCATCTCCCTTATAGAAGAGCTGAGGTATGAAATCCTATCTCCAATTGAGCTATTGAGCTCTATGAGGGTCGAGAGACCCAATCTATTGGCATGCATTCCATCTCATTCTCGTTTTCCTTCATGCATGTGTTAGATTCTCTATTAGAGAGCCTTATTCTCCATCTATTCAAGGGGCAAATCAATTTGGGTGAAGCACCAAGCTTAAGGCAAGTATAAGGATACATTTTCTTTACATGCATAGCTTTATTTCTTGATCCTTGATGAGATTTGTGATTTTATCCCTTTTTACAGCTCAATGGAAATGCATGGATTTGATTGTGTTTTAATGATGATTTTTGAGGAATAAATTGATAATAGTCTTTTAGGAAACCCAAGGGTGTGGAATGGAACCTTGTAGGGTGATTTCATTGCAGGTGGAATGGTGTATTAGAGGAGGGAACCCATTAGAAATTGAGTATTCCCGTAGCAGAGTGCTTCAGGGCCGACCGGTTGATCCTGAAGCCAGATCAGTCGATTGCCTCTTAAGGTAGTCCGACTGGTCGGCCACCCAGCCCGACCGGTCGAATTTCCCTTCTGGGAGCGACCGATCGGTCGGACCCATACCCGACCGGTCGGGTAAGCATGACCTATAACTTTTAGATAAGTGTTCCAAAAATGAATTCTATGCTTGACTATGGACTTTCTATAGTCTATGGGATAGCTTAATGATATGTTACTCCCTTAAACCTTAGAAAGAGACCGAGGTATCCACCCACACAATACCATAAGCTGTAGGTTCAACCAAAGGCCTTCTAGGACCATAGAATTGGATCCTCTACTACTCCAAACTAGCCCACCGGTGATTAACATGGAGAAGGAGGAGTGTTGAGCTGTCACTCTTTTCTTCTGGATTCTCCGGTTAGTTTTCAATGTTATGTCATGGGTGTTGGCATAAGAGGGAGTGTCCTTTATATACATGAGGTAACACCGAAAATGGTAACACTAGGACATCAAACGTCTTATGAATACACCATATTAAATGACCTTGGAAACCCAGATTATCTAGTATAGGGTTGGCTAATAATTGGTCCTTGATAACCCTACGATCTAATTGCATTCATATTGATAATAACCTTGACCTTCACATAAGGATTTATATCAGTTGCATTAATGATGATCAGTTGTTTAGTTGAGTTACCTTCTCATATTAGTATAAACAGATCAGTAAGTAAGAATATCAGATATTTCCGACATGTTTCGAGTTGGCGCCACTTGGCTTATACCCCATAGAAGGTTCGACGGGACCCCATGGGAGTGTTTTATCAGTTGCCTACTGTAGTAGCATCAAGAGAGTGAGTCGACGCTCTCGCGGGCAGCTATTCGGTCCTGGCCCGACCGTTAGTGGTTTCCCAAGAATCAGTTTACTCTCTTTTAGAGAGGAGATAGCGGATGTGGTTGCCATGTTGGTATGATATACTCTTTATTTCATGATTCACTATTCATGTTAACTCATATGCATTAGTGCCTAGATTTCGATATTGATCTCTTTTAATTAGTATGTCATTGTAATTTTATTGATCTATCATGTTAAGCTCATGTATCGATATCTTTGCTTAGCCGTCATGTTAACTAGAATTACTATGGTGTTATAGGTGCAGAACCCGAGGCCAATCCGGCATTTAGTGCGATCCTGGAGGGAACCCCGGCGTTACCTCGGGATGTAAACGAGTGGAAAGGGGAAGACATCTTTTCGTGATTCTCCTCAATAGAGAAGAATATGGATCATTTTGGGATTGGACTTAGGGTCATCTTAGCATTGTATACATTTGTATTTTATTCATGGACTTCCATATCTATGCTTGTAGTTGGATTTAATTAACAGACTTGACTATTTGATGAATTGAAAGCAATGTTTATGGATGCTTATGATATATATGCAGGTGAAATCTCCAGGTTTCCGCTTAAAGGACTTATATTAATAATACGTGTTTATGGATTTTCCTCATACGTACCTGTGGGATCACCCTTGTGACTGTTCATATGTGTCTAGTCACAGCACGAATTGTCATGGGTACGTGTGTCATTCTTCGGAACCCATTATTAATCCCCAATTCTCGGGTTCGGGGCGTGACACTTAGTCTAACAAAGAGAATTAACAGTTTGGATCTTCCGTTTGAGGCCATAGATTTTAAAATATTAGATATAATAGTTTAGAGTGTTTTTCAAATATCTCAACATATATGATGATCCAACAACTAAAGTTTGGACCCAAAGCCTTATTTGACATACTTAATATATCCAACCATTTGGATCATGACTTATGGCCCCAATTTTTTTTAAAAAAATGAAAATTGGATTGCTGAAAGAGACGTCCAAAAACCATCCAATTGTTCAAGGTACATCAACAGTCTATATGTTTTTAGTGATTTGCTTGATATCTACAAGGAATCAGAGGTTAAATGTTGACTTCAAAGCAGTTTTTGCCTTTCTAAAGAGGATTAATGGTTCAGATGTAAATTAACGCAAAATTTTCATCCAATGGTTCACATTTTTTTTCCATAGATCTCGAGATCCAGGCATGATCAACCGCTAAAAATTTGATACACTACTTGTTCATTGCCTATTTAACATCTCCTACGGCTTAGATCATCATTTAGTGTCTCAGGATTTCAAAACAAATGACAAGAGCGGTGATGTGAATTAATGCACTATAGTACTATCGCGCCTTGCATCTACCAGCTTCAGACACAATTGTTTGTTTCAATTCTCCACAAAACCGGGGCCAAAGGAGATAGACTTTTAACCTTTTTATAAGGTTTGAAAAAGAGATTGAAAAAAAGAGTCCTAAGGCCTTATTTGGAAAGTCTAGTCTTATTTTTATAGGCTATTCAAAATAGGGTCATTAAAAAAATAGCTATAAAACAAAGAGGCTAGAATCAAAATATGTACTTGGTAATGGTAGCATCTATTTTAAATAGACCATTTTAAATCAATGGTTGAAAGTTTTTTACAAACATATCGAGATCTACTAGGTATCAAGCCTTGAAATTTCACTTCATAACCATGTTAGGCCTCCCAAAGAGATCAAACGGTTTGAATCTTATGTTTGGGGCCCCTAATTTTTTTAAAAAATATTTAATAATTCACTTTTTAAGAAAATATCTCAAGTTTAGTGATGATCCAATGGCTGAAATTTGGTCTCATAACTGTCATTAACCTTCTACACAATTTCAATGGTTTGAATTGTTATTTATTGTCCTAGGAATAATAATAATAAATAAAAATAGGGGCTGCTTGTGGATTAGTCTAAAATTGAGCATATGAAATCACTGGTTGAAAGTTTTTCACAAATTTCTTGAGATCCATAAAAAATCAATCCTTGAAAATTGACTCCATTGCCGTTTTTATCTTTTCAAACATTTCCAATAATTTGGATTTTGTATTTGAGGCCTACAGAATTCAAAAAATAATATTCAATAGCTCAAGTTTTTTTGCATATACGTCGAGATTAATGATGATCCAACGGCTAAAATTTGGAGGCATGGCCATAGTTGATCATGTAAATATTTCTAACGGTTTGGATCTAGATTTATCCTTTCAGATTTCGAGAAAAATTGAAAAACCAAACTAGGTGTGATCCTCACTAAACACCATGCAGCACTTCTTTTTTTCTTCCTCTAATTTGGAAATGCATCATAAGGAAGGCTGCGGGAGATAGACATAAAGCCTCTATATGTCAAAATTGGATAGATGACAAAAGCACATGCCAAACACTTTTATTTTTACAAATTCTATTAGGCTTGGACATTTATACAAATAGAGCCTAAAAATAATTATGCCAAACATAAACTAAGTTGGTTGCCAAATGCCCAACTTGCATTTTAAAACCTTTTTAAGATAATAAGAGCTTTGAGATTTTCTCACGAGGGAGATAGAAGACAGTAAAAAAAAAGGGGGGGAAGACAAGGTAAACAAGGCTTATAAAATAATAAATAATTATATAATAATGAACAGACTAAAGTAAAAGGGACGGAAAGAACAATGATATATTGGGGAACGACAAAAAGAGAAAGCAATGCCTTTCTTTTTTGGAGAGTCATTTTGTCAGCTATACTTTTGAGGAGTCATTGCAGCCATGAGCCACCTATGGGCTATGGCTAAAGAGCAAATAGGTGACCAGCTATTTACTTTGCTCTAAAATGCACGGTCAAATCGAGTTGGAATGCAACCACGAACCCGACCGGGGCCCAATAATTTTTCGAGTAGCTTGTGTATCTGGGTCGGATCCAACATGCATCTCGTGGATGGGTCCTGACCTAGCTACAATGAACCTGATTTGAGTGCAAAACTGACTTGAATCGGAAAATATGTCAAAATATTATGTTTAATAGCTCACATTTTAATAACTTACATTGGGGTGATAACAAAACTAGGAAAAAAGGCATGCTGTGACAATGATGTCAGCTAGGCAAGGATTATCAATGGGTGGGTCCTATCATGGACTTTCACTGGTTGAGGGACGGAGACAGGGTATCTGGACTCAGTCGCAACGGCTTCTGTAGGCTGGCAGTGTATGGTCGGATAAGGAAACCCACTGCTCTGTTAACCCATTACTGGAAGGGAAAACTATGATCGTTCTACTTTTTATGCACTGAGTGCTGTTGGCAAGAGTTCGACCGTTAAACCATCCATTTCATGGACTGATTTGATTTCTGTGATGGTTCAATCACATCATTTAGGTTATTGCCCATCTACACGAACGAATAAAAAATCACTTACCAATATTATTCTAGATACAGATCTAACTCATGGCAATGGAGCTGACAGAGGAAGAGAGAAGAAGATACTGACCAAAAGGTTTCCATTAACAAAAGGCCTGAGAAAATTGCATCTTGGCTCACCTGAGAAGAGAAGAACCACTTTATATGCCCTCACACAACCATATAGGTATGTTTTACTACAGCAAATAGTAGTAATTGAATTCTACAAAGATGTCATGAAATTCATCCAAATCCATGGAACTATATATTCTCACCACCTTTCTTCATCATAACGAAAAAGACATCATTAAAACAGGCACTCATCTATACAAATAACATGTAAAGCTACATAAGGCATGTAGAATTACAGCAATATTAAGTAAAGATAACAACAATTAGTGGATAATTAAGCAAACAAACTCGTCTTCCCTCACTAAACCATGTTCTCCGACGACGCCTTCCAACTGCTAGCAAGGCTACACTGATCAGAATTCACTGAAGAAGCCAACCCACTACCGCATTTCGCGACGGTCCTCACGCTCTCGATGAGCGCCTCCGTCCGCGACTCCTGCGAAAGTATCTCCATCAGCTGCTCCGGGCTGATCACCAGCTTCACCTTCCACACTCCGGCACTGTTGTATCTCGGAAAAACCTCCGTCTCCGCCCTCCTCCAGACGCCATGGTTATCGAAAGACATGCGATAAGGAGTGAAGACAGAGGAAGCGCCGCTCAATCGAACGCTCTCTTCTCGCATGAAGCGGCCTCTGTGGGGTTTAAGAGGGAGAAGATGGTAGACTTCACCCACAAGAAGGTCTTCACTGTGGAGGAGAGGCTGAGAGAAGAGATCGCGGCTGCGGAAAATGGCGTGGCCGGGGAACTCGTTGGTGATGCATTCGGCAGTGATGGGCGGGTAGAGTTCCATGACTCCGCCATTGGAGGTGACCACCTTGATGAGATCTCCTGCTTGGGTGAAGCCTCTGAAAGCACAGTTGCCCATCTTTCTTTAGATGGTAGTGTTGCTTTCAACTGTGATGAGATTTTCTTAGTGTTTCTAGCTCAGCAGCTTACAAAGAGTCAAAGAAAGAGGGCGCAGGGGAAAGTTGGTGTAACAAACGCTTGTTCATATGTGGTTTTCATCATCTTGAGAAGGAAAAGATGGGGGAAGATGTGGCATGAGAGAAATAAGAAATCGATGGGATGTTTCCGTAGAGCTTCTCTACCGACACTGTAGATGTAAATTTTCTTTTGTTTTGGGGATTGGAAAAGCTGGGCCCGTACTGGTCGGAGTCTTGTAGTATGAAAATCCGGATTAGTTGATGATGGGGGTGGATAAATCCGGATTATCTGCTGCTCAATTAAAGTGAGCCACGTGGCATATTTGTTGACTCATTCTCACCTATAAAAAGTTAGACGATAGTGAACAAATCAGGGACTCCCACCTCACCGAGGGAAAATATGTCATTTACTGGGGTCGTAATTAATGTCCCCTGGGGGTGTTCGTGGGCTGGGTTAAAAAATATTCGGGCTTGGCCCGACTTCGAAACTATAAGTTGAAACCCCAATTTGGGCTACAAGAGTTGGCCCAAGCCCAACCTTCCTAGAATTTGAAAGCCTAAGCCCAACTCAAGTTTAATATATAATTAACAGAGTAAAATCTAATAAGTAAAATCTAATAATTGCTACTGTCATGCAACTGGCTTGGAGTTGTCTATACCTGGAAAAGTACGTGGGTTTAAATCTCTTTTTCTAGCTTAAATTATTATCCTTTTTTCAATCGGGTCAGACCGGACTTTAAGCTCTCTACAGATGAGTCCAAGCCCGGCCCATTTATTAATCGGGCTAAGATAAGACATCCTAGCACAACCTGAGTACTTAAACCAAAGGCCCAAGTTCGAAACAAATCAAGTTGGGCCCGGTTCCGACTCAGGCCAGCCAAGTTCATGAGCAACCCTAGTCACGGTCACCATATCTGGGTAACATGGGGAACTGTGATTGGTTCACTCACTGTTATCATGAATCAAAAGCCTCATAGAATCCCAATTCTTATGATAATATATTACAGCTTAAGATTTTGAATTCAATTTTAACCAGATTACTTTTGATTTTCACTTTTTTTTTATGGAGTCGCCATGGTAAAAAAAAAAATCTAAAATAATCAACTTAACCACTACACCACAGTATTTGTAATTATTTGTTAAAACAATGTCAAAAGTAGCTAAATCGAGTAAGGACCCTAGCGACGTGAGTCATGCCCATGCTTAGCATGGGTTATTGTGCTAGTCTACACTAAGCCTTTCCTTTTTTTTTTTTTTTTTTTTGCTATCAACTAATACTGATGGAGTTTGTTTTGTTTCATTTAATTGAACTTCAAATATTGTGTTTTTACAGGTGGTAAAAATGAAAGAAATAAATGTGACTATTCAAAAGTGGCCATTAAATGACCTCTCTTTTTTATAAAGATTTATTCAAAGAAGTTGGGATTCTTGGTCCCCCTTGGAATAGGACATAGGAGATAGAGTTTACAGGGTCAACAAGGAAAACCAACTTTGAGGATTAATTGGTTGTCTATTAAACTTTGTATCATTTAGTTAACACTTGTCTGATCTGAAGTTATCAAATGAATCATCAATAACTTTCTAGCTTTACCATAAGTGTAGGATGTTTTTCAAATTTTACTCTAATTTCAACTGGTCCCATGGTGCATTGAAAATTCAAGCAATGCAAAAAACCATTTTATTAATTATAAATTAAATCTTACGGTTGGATCAATTTCTATTGAATTAAAATTAAAAGAAAACATACATAAGGGGAGGAAATTCTTGGGCTTTTTGAATTTTCAATCGCTTCCCAGCCAGGGCTCAGCAGTTCCACTCTCCTCACTCAAGCGTAGTCGTAGTGTGGGGGAAAGTATGAGACTCTTGAGTCCTAATAGGATCCGGATTTTGATTGGGACCCAATCCCTGTCTGTAATCTGTATCATTGAATGGTGGACCCGGTCAAGGTTAGTCACTGGTTGGTGGGTCCTTCTGTCGTGTGACGACTTGCATGGAAAGAAGAGAAGGTTTGTAAGTTTCTGGCGCTTTGCTTAGAAAAAAACAGAGACTTTAAAGAGCCCTGTTCATTGCTTGGCAGTTGGCACATGCACACTGCCATTCAGATTGGAGCATGTTGTTTGTTGGTCACGGTGGGTCCCTCCAAGGAAAAATCCATCCGTTCATGTGATGGGGCCATTTTACGGATAATTTGGGCACTACAAGTTTCGGATAGTGGTTGCAAGACAGTGACTGTCAAAAATGAAATCTTTCAAAGCTCAATGGTTTCGGAGGCTGGAATTGTAAGCAGTGGTCCTCCGTTCCAAGCGTTGCATGCGTAGGCCATCAAAGGCGGCACCATCATACATACAGTTATAGATTAGTGGGGAAAAGTAGCGTAAAGTCTTTACTTTATGTGACGTCTAAGTTTTCTCTTCCATCAAAACAACTCAACTGAAGTAAGTTTAATGCCATATCCCTTTTACTATATTGCTTCCATCTTAACACCCATATTTTCCCCAAAAAAAAAAAAATCCTATAAGTAAAACTTAATATTAGATTGGCCATCTTTTTACTCTCATTCTTCTCTACTCAAATCTAAATAAAAGGCTCCCACAATAAGAGATTGTTTAGTTAATTGGCAACCATCATATCACCTTACTACCTAACAGCCGATCTTTGGAAATGAACTCTTCTCTCTTTGTAAATTTTTCTTTTCACTTGTGCAACCTATCTTCTTACTTTGTGGAATTTATATCACCGACTATTTTTTTTTCTAACTAGCTTAGCCTTTAAATTTTTAATCTTTGGTCTTGGGGTTATCCGATTATGATAAAGACTATTCCTTAGAGATATATATATATATATGGCCACATCATATTACCTAGCAAATGCAAGGGACACAAGTTAAACTTAATATCTTAGGGAAGAAACCCAAGACTCAAACCCAATAAGCCATCACCTTCATGGCAAAAACTTCAGAATTTTAGCAAAATTTTTTTATTATTATCTAAGATATTCCTCCCCAGGCCAGCTTTCAGACCTTAGGCCTCTAGGCTAAAGGTGATTCGGTTTCAATGAACATGGATTATTCCTTGGCCGCACACATATTATCTAAATAACGTAAAGGATGAAAATCAAACTCAAAATATTAAAAAATAAAGGAAGACTCAAATCAACTAAATCACCACATCAATGGCAACCTTGGGTAATAAAATTTTTAAATAGATAGACCCTAGGGCATAACGGACATAACGCAAGATTGTCCGATGGACGAAAACGTATCATGTTCCGTCCACAATAGGCCCACAGCTACACAATTATGCTGGTAAAACAAAATTACCTGTGGTGAGGGGGAGGCCAAAAAAGGACGTAAAGGTTGCCCCGAGATGAAAACGACAAAAGAGAAATTAATGAAGGCAATGATCATTCCTCATTTCCACAGACACAACTGTGCGGCGGAACTCACATGCGGACTGAATCATAATCCTGGTGAACCACAGGAGGACCGTCTCACTGCAAACTCGTCTGCACCATAACCTGTCCTCATCGAATGAATGAAGACGATGATGGCCCATTGATGCATCGATGAATGGACAAACCCCGCGTGACAGCCAAAGTTTAACATTCAATTGTAACAAGATTAGAATTGCAATCAATTCTATGAATAATTTTGATATAGGGCAGTGTTGTAAATAAATAAATAAAAAGCACTGTTAAAATCACATTCTTGTACATACAGATGTAAAATTGGACAGCTGAAACAATGTCCGTGTCGGTCAAAAGTGGATGTGTAACAGAAAAAGAGAACTGAAATTTTACATAGGAAAATTTTGCAAACATCTTCATAAGTTAACCACTTGCCTATTAGATGTAAGAGCGTGCTTGTTGTAACACTTTGGCCCAGCTTAACCTGATTTAACGTTTAATCAACCTTCCTTGTGGTTATTTTTCAGTGAATTAGTTTAGTGAATGTTGTTGTATTGTTTTGAATTCTATTTCGGGTCATGGATAGATATTTGGATTGAGTTTGACCTGAGTTTAGGTAGACATAAGCTCTTTTTCATAATTTTTTATTTTGTCGAATGTTATCAGACATGCATCATCTTGATGTCAACACGTGTATCTCATCGAGCTTGTTAACTCCCGTAATCGACTCACATGCAAACAACTTCGTTTGCTTTCGTTGGACCGTTAATTGACTCGAGTTGTAATTCTTGTAAACCGTTGGACTTTGATATAATTTTCTCAAACCTTATCTTAGATATAAGACATGCACCGACCCACTTCATCTCAATGTCTTCTCTTTCTTCGTTCCTTCATCTCTTGTTTCTCTTTTCTTCTACTTCTCTTCTCCTTCTTAGCGATCAATCGAAGCCAAGGGAGAATTTTGGAAGTTTGAAGTTAGAAGGTAAGGGTTTGAGCTATGATTCTTCCTATCTATGTCTATTACAGTTTTCGCCTCTTGCATGGTATGCATCCACCGTCACTCTTGCTTTCGTTTTTCTTGCATGCATGATGAGTAGGATTACAATTAGTCGGTGGATTTGAGCTTAAGGACAACTATTCGCGTGTTTGAACCCATTTGAGGTAAGTATAAGCACAATTTGGATGAACACTTGTTGATAATGATTTGATTGGTTTTATTCTTATTACTTTTGCATGGTTTGTTGATTTTACAGCCCTTGTGTGTAAATTCACAGCTATTGTTATCGTATTTCTATTTTCTATACGAATTTTCAGTTTTCTGTAACAGGTTCAGACGTTCAGTTTCTAGAACTTACGGCTAAGCTGTAAGGTTTTACGGCTTAGATTTCAGAGAGCTGCAAATATGGGTTTTACTTTACGGTAAGGCTACGGCTAAGCCGTAGGCTTGCCGTGACCCAGCCGTAGGTCAGTTTATGGATGGATTTTCAGAGAGTGGAAATTTCAAAAGATCTTCTACGGTCCAGCCCTGTCTAAACCGTGAAATGTATTACGGTTAAGCCGTACCCCAGCCATAGAACAAAACAGGGCTGAGCCGTAAAACAAAATAAAGTTAAGCCGTAAATGCGGATGAACGGTAAGGGGAACCACAGCTGAGCCACATTGCATATTACGGCTAAGCCATATGTTCACCTACGGCTAAGCTGTACAACTCCTGAGAAATGAATAAAAAGGATAGGTTAAATAAAGAGACCTGGTAGGGCCTTTGAGCTAGAATGTAGGTAACCTGAACTTGCCCAATAGAATGTAAGAATCGCATGAATGGTCTTTAGGGTTGTGACTCATCCATGTGCATTGTCCATTTGTTAAGCACCTCCCTATGAGTATTGGTTTAAGGGACTTCGATACACGTTTACTGATACATTACAACACTCACGAAATGAACAACTGTGTATCGAATAACTTAAAACCACATCATCATACACGGTTGAAAACATTGGACAACTAGCTTAGAGTTGGCTAGTAAACAACCTTGATTCAGAGTATTAACTTGACTTGCACTGCATCTTGCTTTCGGTCATTGCCTTCTATGTTTTTATTCTTGTAATTGTTTGCTTGTCATGATACAGCAATATTAGTGATTTCTTTTTGTGTCATGCACACACTGTATTGCTTACTGACAAGTACTACACCGTACTGCACTGCCTGACTGACTGACTGACATTGATTGACATGCATCATACGATTTGACCGATCTTATCTGTCTGGCTCTGTTTAGCCTCAGTCTCAGCCTCAAGATATCCGACGGAGTTGACTTTGGCGTAAACTATTTGTTGCATCTGCAGAGTGCTCCTGTCCTGGGATTCCGGACCCCAGGAACCAGAGACCCATTCGTACCCTGGCTCGGTCGATGATATTCTCGTCTTGATTGCTTTTAATCGTGAGAATATTGATATTTAGAGAGAGATGAAATACAGAACATAAGAGAGATGAATATCGTGCCTCCTTTGAGGATCGACTGTTCTTATATAAGGGTTTAATTCCCTAATTACAATCAATTACAAATCTTAGATCCTAAACTGAAGCCACAAATTAAGTCCCTAATTACAATCAATTACAAATCTTAGATCCTAAACTGAAGCCACAAATTAAGTCCCTAATTACAATCAATTATAAATCTTAGATCCTAAACTAAAGCCACAAATTAAGTAACAACCTTTGACTAATTACAACGTAACAAAAAGGTACAATAAATGAGCCTAATGGACTTGGGCTTGCTTGACATGAAATGAGCCTAATGGACTTGGGCTTGCTTGACACCCCCCCTCAAATTGATGCTGGGGAGTCATAAAGCAGCAATTTGGAAACAAGAAATTGATGACGAGGGCGAGGAAGTCCCTTTGTGAAGATATCGGCAAACTGAAATGCTGTAGGAACATGAGGAAGAGTAATGACACCACGCTTATATTCATCGCGAATAAAGTGGCAGTCAACTTCGATATGTTTGGTGCGTTCATGGAAGACAGGATTTTCAGTGATTCGGATAGCCCCAGTATTATCGGCATGCAATGGAGTAGGAGAGGTTTGAGAAAACCCGAGTTCCGAAAGAAGTCCCCGTAACCATAAGATCTCAGAACAAGCAGAAGACATAGCCCTATATTCAGCTTCCGTGGAAGAGCGGGACACCCGTTCTTATTTCTTGCATTTCTAAGAAACGAGAGATGTTCCAAGGTACATGCACCAACTAGTAGTAGAACGGCGTGTGTCTTGACAGCCAGCCCAGTCAGCATCTGCATAAGCGGTCAGATGAAGAGGATTATCCTTTGGATAATATAAACCACGAGGGACAGTTTTGAGCAGATAACGGATAATGCGCTTCACAGCTGTCAAATGAAGGTGTCGAGGAGCTGTCATGAATTGGCTCACAAGATGAACAGCATATGAGATGTCAGGTCTAGTGATGGTGAGATAGACAAGACTTCCCACCAGACGCCGGTAGGTATGAGGATCAGGAAGAAGATCGCCATCATCTTTACTCAACTTGAGATTGACCTCTACAGGCGTATCAACAGGTGAAGAATCATTGAGGTCAGCCAACTCGATAAGATCTGATGTGTATTTGTGCTGATTAACAAATAAACCTTTTGGAGATTGATGCACCTCGAGGCCCAAGAAATAATGCAAAGGACCCAAATCCTTCATACGGAAGGAATCCCTGAGAGAAGCTTGGAGAGATTTGATCATACGATCATCCGTGCCAGTGATAATAATATCGTCAACATAGACGAGAAGCACAGTAACACCAGTAGATGTGTGGCATAAAAAGAGAGATGGATCAGAAGGACTCTGGGTAAAGCCACTCTCGCATAAGCGAGCCTTGAAGGTTTCAAACCAAGCGCGAGGAGCTTGCTTTAAACCATAAAGCGATTTGCGCAGGCGACAGACAGACCTCTTGAAGGGAGAGGAGACGCCTTGTGGTATCCGCATATAGACTTCTTCGTGCAGGTCCCCATGGAGAAATGCATTTTTGACATCCATTTGGTATAAAGGCCAGGATTTAGAGGCAGCAATGGCGAGAAGTAACCGAACAGATGTCATTTTTGCCACAGGTGCAAACGTTTCCTCATAGTCAATGCCATACTCTTGTCTGTTTCCGAGTGCTACAAGTCTAGCTTTGTGTCTATCCAATGACCCATCAGATTTAAGCTTGATCGAGTAGATCCATTTGCAACCGATGGGTTTAACTCCGGAAGGACAATCCACAATATCCCAAGTGTGATTCTGATCCAATGCATCCAATTCCTCCTTCATAGCCTGGTTCCAGCAATCGTGTTGGACAGCCTGCAAATAAGAACTTGGGATAGAGATAGAAGAGAGAGTGGTCATCAAGGAAGTATGGGTAAATCCATACCTATCAGGCGGTCTAGAAGTTCTGGAGGAGCGACGTAAAGGAGGAGTAGGTGTGGAACCATGTGTCGGTGGAGGATCAGGGGGAGGACCATCCGCAGTGGGAGGTTTCTCCTGACGGTGGTATACAAAAGCAGGATTAAACCGAGTAACAGAGGTTTGATCCGAAAAACCTGGTAAGAGAGCTGGGGAAGAGGGATGAGGACTGTCCATGTGAGTGGGGAAGAAATATTGATTTTCAAAGAAAATAACATTCCGAGAAACCCTGATACGACGACCAATGGGATCATAACAAACAAAACCTTTTTGATTAGTGGCATAACCCAAAAAAGCACACCTGCGAGATTGTGCTGTTAGTTTCGTTCTTTCTGTGGGAGGTAAATGAACAAAGCAAACACAGCCAAAGGTATGTAAGTGATCAAACACAGGATGATGACCAAACAATTTAAAATGAGGCGTTAAATGAGCAATGGTATGTGATGGAAGGCGGTTTATGAGATAGACAGCTGTGGTGAGAGCTTCAGTCCAAAAACGAGGGGGAACGGATGCTTCAATCAGAAGAGTTCTAGTGACAGCAAGAAGATGTCTGTTTTTCCGTTCCGCGACTCCATTTTGTTGTGGAGTATATGGACAGGTACGTTGGGAAATGATTCCATTATTGTTTAAAAATGATTGAAAATCCTTGGAAACATACTCCCCCCCTGAGTCTGAGCGCAAAGTTTTAATGCATTTAGAGAATTGGTTTTTAACATATTGAACAAAAAATTTAAATGCATTAAGAACATCAGACTTTGAATGTAATAAATAAATCCAAGTAAATCTGCTGTAGTCATCAATGAATGTTACAAAGTACTTGAAATGACTATGTGAAATGGTCGGAGCAATGCCCCAAACATCACTGTGAATTAAGTCAAAACATGTAGTGCTCCGTGTGTTAGAAGTTGGAAAGGGTAAAGTTTGACTCTTCCCTAATTTACAAGCATCACAGTCAAAAGAAGCAGAATCAACAGGTTTATTTATTAATCCAGATTGAAATAAAGTAGACATTGTAGAAGCAGTCGGATGACCTAGTCTATTATGCCACAACCGAGAATTATTCTTAATGAAAAAACAAAATAACTGATGTAAAGTTTTATCATGAATAAATGAAGACACTGGTAAGGAAAAAAGTCTTCCACGCTTAGGCCCCCTCGCGATCACTTCCCCCGACTCCCGGTCCTGCACAACACAACCAGAAGGAGAAAACAAAACATTGCAGTTATTTTCAACAAGTTGACCCACAGAAACCAAATTGGTAGCAAGATGAGGAGAAACTAAAACATTGGTTAATGGTAAGGGGCTAGGGATATCACTGTCACAACCCGAGCCCAGGGTTCGGGGGTTAGCAAAAGCCAAACCTAATGACACACGTACTCCCGTGCATGCACACGTAGACCGAGTCTAAATGCACACGCACAAGGGAACATTCACACGTGCCAAGCAAGTACGCGGAAGCTGTAAATATCAGAAACATAAAACTAACAATGCAAGAAGAAGATACACAGGACGGACTGACATAATTACATATGAAAGTTTTACAAAAAGAACAAAAGAATATATACAATAATGACATGTCATGCCAACTACAAGTCTGAAAATCCACAAAACAAGGCTCCAAAATGATGCATGCCATGGACGCTCTCCCGTGGAGTGATCACATCCACTCCTCTAGGCCTGATGGGGCCGCGGGGGTCTCATCAGAAGCCTGGCCGACCGGCGAGGGTTCGGCAGGGGGATCTGGGCCTGCAACACCAAAAACAACTGTGAATACGACGATTCAGCAAAGTATAAACCATAGCAAGTTAACACACGCTGTATCTAATAGAATAAAGGACCTCATGTTATTAAAGAAAGCATTTTCGTATACTAAGCTATCATGCAAGAAAGAAAGATGCTGTGTGAATCAAGGATAACATGTTGTGTACATGACTAGTGGCTACTACATTACCATATGCTCCCAAAAGAGGGATCTTGTAACATGCAAAGAACACCATTGTCCGGGCCAGGGTACAATGGGTCTCGGTTTCCTGGGGTCCGGTTCCCCAAGACAAAATCCATACTGCAGCAGGTCCTTATAACTATACCAAATTCACCCCGTCGGGATCCTAAGGCTGAGGCTAAGTAGAGCCTGACCATACAGAGTCAATCATGAAAATCCTGAGTAGATTGTGACAACATATCATACGTGCAGATCTGTGAGTGAACATATCATACATGCATACTCAGGGTAAATAAACCAAAATGTGGAAGTAACGAAACATACGTAATCATGTAGAGTGTTGAGATCAATGATCGAATGCAATATGTTGTGCAACAAATCATGTGAATCGAATCATCTTAAGTTTACAAACCAATTCTAATCTAATTATCCGGTGTTTCTAACCGTGCATGATGATGTAGTTTTAAGTTATTCGATACACCGTTGTCTAGTGTTGCCTTGAATCGGGCGGTGCACGAAGTCCCTTAAACCAACACCCATGGGGAGGTGCTTAACATCCGGATAACGAACATGAATGATTCGCAGCCCTCGAGATCATTCACGCGTAGTATCACATTCCGTTGGGCAAGTCTAGGTGCTCTACGTTCTATCATGAGGGTCATATAGGTCTTATCTTTACACCTAGCCTTATTCTTCATGTGTGGTTACGGCTTAGCCGTGTGTGTGCTACGGCTTAGCCGTGTGTGGTCTACGGCTTAGCCGTGGCTGGGCCGTGGAAGGTTGGTCAGTTGCCGACTCTCAGTTATTTCAGAAATTGCACCCTGTATTGTTCTACGGCTGGGCCACGGCTGAGCTTCGGCTTAGCCGTAGGGCATTCCACGGCTTAGCCGTGCCCTAGCCGTAGAGGAAAACTGGGTTTTTCTCCTCTCTGGACTGTGAGCCGTAGGTGCTATACGGCTTAGCCGTACCTGCACGAATTCAGAAATCTGAAACATGTACAGAATGTCTGGGAAAGCATCCAAATTGCAATTTATCAAAGGAGATAGACAAGTAGTAGTAAATGAATATCAAATGGGCTGTAAACACATGTTTCCATATCAATTCATGTAAGATCAACCAAGTCAAATGCATACCAACATGGGTTCTCAAGTCATGGTTATACTTGCCTCAAATTAGAGAATTCAATTGCACAATTGTTGTCCTCAAGCCAAACACCACCTAACACACCAAAACCATCTGCATGCATGAGGGATGGAGAGAATTCCAAAGACATACACACCAATAAGAACACGGAGGAGAAGAGATAGAGAATGGAGAGGAGAGGCATGGAAGAATCCACTTACCTCACATGCAAGAGACCAATCTCCTCCCCAGATCGATGGAGGAAGAATTTGAGTGAAGTAGGGAGAGAAGTCTCCACGTACACAGTGAGCCAAATTGAAAAATGAAAGAGAGAACGTGAGAGAGAGCAAAATGGTCGATCATGTGAAGTTATATACAAGTCAATGGGTTGTCCAAATTGCAAGAGAGTCCAAATGAAAAGTGTATTTTCAGTTTGAGTCAAACTCGGGTCCAATCGAATCACACGACCTCGGTTGCAAATGACGTAGTTACGAAAGTTAACGGGCTCAACGAAAGACACGTGTTGACATCAAGATGATGCAAAAATGACCATGCCTAAGGAAAGCTAAAATTACGAAAAAGGGCTTGGTCTACTTAATCCAGGTCAAACTCAACCCAACTACCTATCCATGACCCGTAACGAAAACAAAACACAAACAAAACACGATTAGCCACTAAAACAAGATTAACTAACCGCTAAACGAGGTCAAGCTGGGTCGGAGTGTTACAATCACCAACAGAGGTGATAGGAAGATGATCTCCATTGGCAGCTTGGACAGTAAGATGACCAGTGTAAGGAACAACATTATGTAATTTTAGGGCTGAAGTGGTCATATGGTTACTTGCACCAGAATCTAAGTACCAGGTATTGGAAAGAGAGGAAGCAGTACCTGCGATGTGCATGGAAGCTAAGGCATTGATGATCATTTGGTTTACCATCTCAGGGGTGAGAGGAGTTGTTGACGTAGATTGGGAGGAACCAGGTTGGGATGAAGAATCAGACTGCAGAGAACCACTGAAGTCAGGTGAAGCATATGGTGGAGTAGTCACAGTGTAAGCACTAGGAGCTGACTGCACGCTGTAAGTACCAGGGGCTGGCTGCACATAGTTGCGGGAAAGAGAAGTGCGATTCTTCTTCCTGCACTCTTCAAGAACATGACCAGTGGCCTTACAATATCGGCAGATTTTTGCCTTACATTGATTTGCATAGTGACCATATTTCTTGCAGGTATGGCACTAAACTTTACTGATGTCCCTAGAAGGTGGTCTAGTTGTAGCAACATAGGCAAGGGGAGTCTCAACAGATCTCTGTTGTTCCAGTGTAGTTTGAGTGACCCGACGTTGTTCTTCCCGTAGAAGTTCCTGAAGACAATCATCCAAGCTAGGCAGAGAAGCCCTGCTCATTAAGTTAGATCGAACTGTCTCAAACTCGAGACGAAGTTTCATAAGAAACTGATCCCGATGACTACATTGCTGTAATGGAAGTAATTCCTGGAGAAGAGCTGTGTAACACTCCGACCCAGCTTGACCTCGTTTAGCGTCTAGTTAATCTTGTTTTTGTTGTTAATTGTGTTTTGTTTGTGTTTTGTTTTCGTTACGGGTCATGGATAGGTAGTTGGGTTGAGTTTGACCTGGATTAAGTAGATCAAGCCCTTTTTCGTAATTTTAGCTTTTCTTAGACATGGTCATTTTTGCATCATCTTGAGGTCAACACGTGTCTTTCGTTGAGCTCGTTAACTTTCGTAACTACGTCATTTGCAACCGACGTCGTGTGTTTCGATTGGACCTTGATTTGACTCAAACTGAAAATAGACTTATGACTTGGCCCTTCTTGGAATTTGATCAACCCATTACTTATATAAGCTCTCACCCAATTCACCAACACTCACGTTCTCTCTCTTGTTCTCTCTCGTTTTCCCTCAACTTCACTGTGCACGTGGAATTCTCTTCTCCTTCACTTGATTTCTCTCCATCGATCTAGCTTGTGGTTCTTGCATGTGCAATTGAGGTGAGTGGAAGTCTTCCATTCTTCTCATCTCCTTTCTCTATCTCTTCTCCTTCTTGCTTCTTTGCATGGTGTGTCTGTGTGTTGTGGATTTCTCTCCATCTCTCATGCATGCATGTGGTTTTGCTTGTGTTAGGTTGTGTTTGGATCCAAGGGCTACCATTGTGCATTTGAATTTCCAATTGAGGCAAGTATAACCATAACATTGAGAACCCATGTTGGTATGCATTGAATTGGGTTGATCTTACATGTATTGATATGGAAATAAGTGTTTACAGCTCACTTGATACTCATTGCTTCAGTTCTTGTGTATTCCCATTGATAAATTGCCCCTATGATGCATTCCCAGCTATTCTGTACATGTTTCAGGAAATGGAATTCGTACAGGTACGGCTAAGCCGTATGCTTCTTACGGCTCACAATCCAGAGAGGAGAAAAACCCAGTTTTCCTCTACGGCTAGGGCACGGCTAAGCCGTGGAATGCCCTACGGCTAAGCCGTAGCTCAGCCGTGGCCCAGCCGTAGAACAATACAGGGTGCAATTTCTGGAATAACTGAGAGTCAGCAACTGACAGACCTTCTACGGTCCAGCCACGGCTAAGCCGTAGACCACACACGGCTAAGCCGTAGCACACACACGGCTAAGCCGTAACCACACATGAAGAATAAGGCTAGGTGTAACGATAAGACCTATATGACCTTCATGATAGAATGTAGAGCACCGAGACTTGCCCAACGGATGTGATACTACGCGTGAATGATCTCGAGGGCTGCGAATCATTCATGTTCGTTATCCGGATGTTAAGCACCTCCCCATGGGTGTTGGTTTAAGGGACTTCGTGCATCGCCCGATTCCAGGCAACACTAGACAACGGTGTATCGAATAACTTAAAACTACATCATCATGCACGGTTAGAAACATCGGATAATTAGATTAGAATTGGTTTGTAACTTAAGATGATTCGATTTCGCATGATTTGTTGCATACCATATTGCATTCGATCATTGATCTCACACTCTGACATGATTACTTGTATCCCGTTACTTTACTTTCACATTGCGATTATTTACCCTGAGTATACATGTATGATATGTTCAATTCCAGATATGCACGCATGATATATGATCACGATCTACTCAGGTTTTCATGATTGACTTTGTATGGTCAGGCTCTACTTAGCCTCAGCCTTAGGATCCCGACGGGGTGAATTTGGTATAGTTTGCTAAGTTGTCGAAGTGTGATTTTTGGCTTGAGCAGGTTGCATTTTTAGGTCATATCATTTCACGAGAGGGATTGGCAGTTGATCCATCTAAAGTAGAGGCAGTGGTGAATTGGTCTAGCCCCAAGACAGTGACAGAGGTTCGCAGTTTCCTTGGTCTAGCAGGTTACTACCGTCGATTTGTCTAGGACTTTGCTAAGATCTCTTCTCCTTTGACGAAGTTGACCAGGAAGAATGTACCATTTGATTGGACTGAGGAGTGTGAAGCCCGTTTCAGGATTTTGAAAGAGAAGTTGACTACGGTCCCAGTGTTAGCCTTGCCAGATGGTAGTGAAGGATTCGTGGTTTATTCAGACGCTTCTCGAGTTGGCCTAGGTTGTGTGTTGATGCAGCATGGGAAGGTGATTGCTTATGGATCGAGACAGTTGCGAGAACATGAGAAGAATTACGCCACCCATGATTTGGAATTGGCAGCCATCGTGTTTGCGTTGAAGCTGTGGAGACATTATCTATATGGTGTGCAGTTTGAGGTTCGTTCTGACCACCACAGTTTGCAGTATTTATTCACACAGCAGGAGCTGAACATGAGACAGCGGAGATGGCTTGAACTTATTAAGGATTATGACTTCCCGATCAAATATCAGCCAGGCAAGGGGAATGTGGTGGCAGATGCACTCAGTCGGAAAACAGAGTCAGTGCAGCTTTTGAGCAGTTTTCTCCTAGAGTTCCATGGTCTCCCTGTTGAAGTTAAACTAGTGGATGAGTGCGTGACTTTGGCTAGTACGCTAGTGTTTCAGCCTGAGATGATTCAGCAGATTAAAGACAGGCAGTTTGAAGATCTAACATTGAAGCGCATTCGAGACCACATTGGAGACAGACCCGATTTCAGACTCGAGGATGGTGTACTCTATTTTCGGAGTAGGTTGTGCGTGCCAGCAGTTGATGAGTTCAAGGAGAAGCTGATGAACGAAGCGCATTACGCTCGCTACGCGATGCACCCAGACAGCACGAAGATGTTTCGGAATCTCAAGGATCGCTTTTGGTGGAACAACATGAAGAGAGAAGTAGCAGGCTTTGTTGCTCGCTGTTTGACATGTCAGAAGGTGAAGGCTGATCATCAGAGACCGCCAGGCTCGTTGCATCCTTTGCATATACCGCAGTGGAAGTGGGAACACATCACCATGGACTTCGTTTCAGGGTTACCACCGACGAGCAGGAAGAACAACGCCATTTGGGTGATTGTAGATCGATTGACGAAGACAGCCCATTTCATTCCTTTTCGGAAGGGTATGACATTTTCAGAGATGGCTAGGAAGTTCGTGGATGAGATCGTCAGGCTCCATGGTACCCCCGTGTCGATTGTATCCGATCGTGACAGCCGTTTTGTTTCGTCTTTCTGGAGAGCATTCCAAGAGGCTTTGGGTACGAAGTTGAGTTTCAGCACGGCATACCACCCACAGACGGATGGACAATCAGAGCGGACGATTCAGACTTTGGAGGATATGTTGCGAGCCAGTGTGTTGAGCTACGAGAAAGAATGGGATCTTCATCTATCGTTGTGCGAGTTCGCCTACAACAACAGTTTCCACGAGAGCATTGGGATGGCACCATATGAAGCATTGTACGGGAAGAAGTGTAGAAGTCCGGTTTGTTGGGAAGAAGTTGGAACTCGAAGTTTTCACGGACCGACGATCATTGCCGAGACTACGGAGAAGGTACAGAAAGCAATTGAGAACTTGAAAGTTGCTCGGTCGAGACAGAAGAGTTATGCAGACACCCGCAGACGACCCTTAGAGTTTCAGGTTGGCGAGTGGGTTTTTCTGAAGGTCTCTCCGATGAAGGGTACGATCCGTTTCGGCCAGAAAGGCAAGTTAGCTCCACGCTATGTCGGACCGTTCGAGATCAAGAGTCGGATCGGTGATTTAGCTTATCGATTAGAGCTTCCCGAGATGTTTTCAGGAGTGCACAACGTTTTCCACGTTTCGATGCTTCGGAGATACGTTCACGATCCCTCCCATGTCATTCGTTACGATGAGATTCAGATTCAGCCGAGCGCTGCATACGTTGAGCGACCGCTCCGTATCGTGGGAACCCGAGAGCAGATACTCCGCACCAGGACAATTCGATGGGTCAAAGTGCTTTGGGAGCATCACAGTCCTGATGAGGCTACTTGGGAGCTAGAAGAGCAGATGGCACGTCAGTACCCCGATTTGTTTTCCCAGGTATGAGCGAGTTAGTGTTCATTCCGAGGACGGAATGATTCTCAAGTGGGGGAGGATGTAACACTCCGACCCAGCTTGACCTCGTTTAGCGTCTAGTTAATCTTGTTTTTGTTGTTAATTGTGTTTTGTTTGTGTTTTGTTTTCGTTACGGGTCATGGATAGGTAGTTGGGTTGAGTTTGACCTGGATTAAGTAGATCAAGCCCTTTTTCGTAATTTTAGCTTTTCTTAGACATGGTCATTTTTGCATCATCTTGAGGTCAACACGTGTCTTTCGTTGAGCTCGTTAACTTTCGTAACTACGTCATTTGCAACCGACGTCGTGTGTTTCGATTGGACCTTGATTTGACTCAAACTGAAAATAGACTTATGACTTGGCCCTTCTTGGAATTTGATCAACCCATTACTTATATAAGCTCTCACCCAATTCACCAACACTCACGTTCTCTCTCTTGTTCTCTCTCGTTTTCCCTCAACTTCACTGTGCACGTGGAATTCTCTTCTCCTTCACTTGATTTCTCTCCATCGATCTAGCTTGTGGTTCTTGCATGTGCAATTGAGGTGAGTGGAAGTCTTCCATTCTTCTCATCTCCTTTCTCTATCTCTTCTCCTTCTTGCTTCTTTGCATGGTGTGTCTGTGTGTTGTGGATTTCTCTCCATCTCTCATGCATGCATGTGGTTTTGCTTGTGTTAGGTTGTGTTTGGATCCAAGGGCTACCATTGTGCATTTGAATTTCCAATTGAGGCAAGTATAACCATAACATTGAGAACCCATGTTGGTATGCATTGAATTGGGTTGATCTTACATGTATTGATATGGAAATAAGTGTTTACAGCTCACTTGATACTCATTGCTTCAGTTCTTGTGTATTCCCATTGATAAATTGCCCCTATGATGCATTCCCAGCTATTCTGTACATGTTTCAGGAAATGGAATTCGTACAGGTACGGCTAAGCCGTATGCTTCTTACGGCTCACAATCCAGAGAGGAGAAAAACCCAGTTTTCCTCTACGGCTAGGGCACGGCTAAGCCGTGGAATGCCCTACGGCTAAGCCGTAGCTCAGCCGTGGCCCAGCCGTAGAACAATACAGGGTGCAATTTCTGGAATAACTGAGAGTCAGCAACTGACAGACCTTCTACGGTCCAGCCACGGCTAAGCCGTAGACCACACACGGCTAAGCCGTAGCACACACACGGCTAAGCCGTAACCACACATGAAGAATAAGGCTAGGTGTAACGATAAGACCTATATGACCTTCATGATAGAATGTAGAGCACCGAGACTTGCCCAACGGATGTGATACTACGCGTGAATGATCTCGAGGGCTGCGAATCATTCATGTTCGTTATCCGGATGTTAAGCACCTCCCCATGGGTGTTGGTTTAAGGGACTTCGTGCATCGCCCGATTCCAGGCAACACTAGACAACGGTGTATCGAATAACTTAAAACTACATCATCATGCACGGTTAGAAACACCGGATAATTAGATTAGAATTGGTTTGTAACTTAAGATGATTCGATTTCGCATGATTTGTTGCATACCATATTGCATTCGATCATTGATCTCACACTCTGACATGATTACTTGTATCCCGTTACTTTACTTTCACATTGCGATTATTTACCCTGAGTATACATGTATGATATGTTCAATTCCAGATATGCACGCATGATATATGATCACGATCTACTCAGGTTTTCATGATTGACTTTGTATGGTCAGGCTCTACTTAGCCTCAGCCTTAGGATCCCGACGGGGTGAATTTGGTATAGTTTGCTAAGTTGTCGAAGTGTGATTTTTGGCTTGAGCAGGTTGCATTTTTAGGTCATATCATTTCACGAGAGGGATTGGCAGTTGATCCATCTAAAGTAGAGGCAGTGGTGAATTGGTCTAGCCCCAAGACAGTGACAGAGGTTCGCAGTTTCCTTGGTCTAGCAGGTTACTACCGTCGATTTGTCTAGGACTTTGCTAAGATCTCTTCTCCTTTGACGAAGTTGACCAGGAAGAATGTACCATTTGATTGGACTGAGGAGTGTGAAGCCCGTTTCAGGATTTTGAAAGAGAAGTTGACTACGGTCCCAGTGTTAGCCTTGCCAGATGGTAGTGAAGGATTCGTGGTTTATTCAGACGCTTCTCGAGTTGGCCTAGGTTGTGTGTTGATGCAGCATGGGAAGGTGATTGCTTATGGATCGAGACAGTTGCGAGAACATGAGAAGAATTACGCCACCCATGATTTGGAATTGGCAGCCATCGTGTTTGCGTTGAAGCTGTGGAGACATTATCTATATGGTGTGCAGTTTGAGGTTCGTTCTGACCACCACAGTTTGCAGTATTTATTCACACAGCAGGAGCTGAACATGAGACAGCGGAGATGGCTTGAGCTTATTAAGGATTATGACTTCCCGATCAAATATCAGCCAGGCAAGGGGAATGTGGTGGCAGATGCACTCAGTCGGAAAACAGAGTCAGTGCAGCTTTTGAGCAGTTTTCTCCTAGAGTTCCATGGTCTCCCTGTTGAAGTTAAACTAGTGGATGAGTGCGTGACTTTGGCTAGTACGCTAGTGTTTCAGCCTGAGATGATTCAGCAGATTAAAGACAGGCAGTTTGAAGATCTAACATTGAAGCGCATTCGAGACCACATTGGAGACAGACCCGATTTCAGACTCGAGGATGGTGTACTCTATTTTCGGAGTAGGTTGTGCGTGCCAGCAGTTGATGAGTTCAAGGAGAAGCTGATGAACGAAGCGCATTACGCTCGCTACGCGATGCACCCAGGCAGCACGAAGATGTTTCGGAATCTCAAGGATCGCTTTTGGTGGAACAACATGAAGAGAGAAGTAGCAGGCTTTGTTGCTCGCTGTTTGACATGTCAGAAGGTGAAGGCTGATCATCAGAGACCGCCAGGCTCGTTGCATCCTTTGCATATACCGCAGTGGAAGTGGGAACACATCACCATGGACTTCGTTTCAGGGTTACCACCGACGAGCAGGAAGAACAACGCCATTTGGGTGATTGTAGATCGATTGACGAAGACAGCCCATTTCATTCCTTTTCGGAAGGGTATGACATTTTCAGAGATGGCTAGGAAGTTCGTGGATGAGATCGTCAGGCTCCATGGTACCCCCGTGTCGATTGTATCCGATAGTGACAGCCGTTTTGTTTCGTCTTTCTGGAGAGCATTCCAAGAGGCTTTGGGTACGAAGTTGAGTTTCAGCACGGCATACCACCCACAGACGGATGGACAATCAGAGCGGACGATTCAGACTTTGGAGGATATGTTGCGAGCCAGTGTGTTGAGCTACGAGAAAGAATGGGATCTTCATCTATCGTTGTGCGAGTTCGCCTACAACAACAGTTTCCACGAGAGCATTGGGATGGCACCATATGAAGCATTGTACGGGAAGAAGTGTAGAAGTCCGGTTTGTTGGGAAGAAGTTGGAACTCGAAGTTTTCACGGACCGACGATCATTGCCGAGACTACGGAGAAGGTACAGAAAGCAATTGAGAACTTGAAAGTTGCTCGGTCGAGACAGAAGAGTTATGCAGACACCCGCAGACGACCCTTAGAGTTTCAGGTTGGCGAGTGGGTTTTTCTGAAGGTCTCTCCGATGAAGGGTACGATCCGTTTCGGCCAGAAAGGCAAGTTAGCTCCACGCTATGTCGGACCGTTCGAGATCAAGAGTCGGATCGGTGATTTAGCTTATCGATTAGAGCTTCCCGAGATGTTTTCAGGAGTGCACAACGTTTTCCACGTTTCGATGCTTCGGAGATACGTTCACGATCCCTCCCATGTCATTCGTTACGATGAGATTCAGATTCAGCCGAGCGCTGCATACGTTGAGCGACCGCTCCGTATCGTGGGAACCCGAGAGCAGATACTCCGCACCAGGACAATTCGATGGGTCAAAGTGCTTTGGGAGCATCACAGTCCTGATGAGGCTACTTGGGAGCTAGAAGAGCAGATGGCACGTCAGTACCCCGATTTGTTTTCCCAGGTATGAGCGAGTTAGTGTTCATTCCGAGGACGGAATGATTCTCAAGTGGGGGAGGATGTAACACTCCGACCCAGCTTGACCTCGTTTAGCGTCTAGTTAATCTTGTTTTTGTTGTTAATTGTGTTTTGTTTGTGTTTTGTTTTCGTTACGGGTCATGGATAGGTAGTTGGGTTGAGTTTGACCTGGATTAAGTAGATCAAGCCCTTTTTCGTAATTTTAGCTTTTCTTAGACATGGTCATTTTTGCATCATCTTGAGGTCAACACGTGTCTTTCGTTGAGCTCGTTAACTTTCGTAACTACGTCATTTGCAACCGACGTCGTGTGTTTCGATTGGACCTTGATTTGACTCAAACTGAAAATAGACTTATGACTTGGCCCTTCTTGGAATTTGATCAACCCATTACTTATATAAGCTCTCACCCAATTCACCAACACTCACGTTCTCTCTCTTGTTCTCTCTCGTTTTCCCTCAACTTCACTGTGCACGTGGAATTCTCTTCTCCTTCACTTGATTTCTCTCCATCGATCTAGCTTGTGGTTCTTGCATGTGCAATTGAGGTGAGTGGAAGTCTTCCATTCTTCTCATCTCCTTTCTCTATCTCTTCTCCTTCTTGCTTCTTTGCATGGTGTGTCTGTGTGTTGTGGATTTCTCTCCATCTCTCATGCATGCATGTGGTTTTGCTTGTGTTAGGTTGTGTTTGGATCCAAGGGCTACCATTGTGCATTTGAATTTCCAATTGAGGCAAGTATAACCATAACATTGAGAACCCATGTTGGTATGCATTGAATTGGGTTGATCTTACATGTATTGATATGGAAATAAGTGTTTACAGCTCACTTGATACTCATTGCTTCAGTTCTTGTGTATTCCCATTGATAAATTGCCCCTATGATGCATTCCCAGCTATTCTGTACATGTTTCAGGAAATGGAATTCGTACAGGTACGGCTAAGCCGTATGCTTCTTACGGCTCACAATCCAGAGAGGAGAAAAACCCAGTTTTCCTCTACGGCTAGGGCACGGCTAAGCCGTGGAATGCCCTACGGCTAAGCCGTAGCTCAGCCGTGGCCCAGCCGTAGAACAATACAGGGTGCAATTTCTGGAATAACTGAGAGTCAGCAACTGACAGACCTTCTACGGTCCAGCCACGGCTAAGCCGTAGACCACACACGGCTAAGCCGTAGCACACACACGGCTAAGCCGTAACCACACATGAAGAATAAGGCTAGGTGTAACGATAAGACCTATATGACCTTCATGATAGAATGTAGAGCACCGAGACTTGCCCAACGGATGTGATACTACGCGTGAATGATCTCGAGGGCTGCGAATCATTCATGTTCGTTATCCGGATGTTAAGCACCTCCCCATGGGTGTTGGTTTAAGGGACTTCGTGCATCGCCCGATTCCAGGCAACACTAGACAACGGTGTATCGAATAACTTAAAACTACATCATCATGCACGGTTAGAAACACCGGATAATTAGATTAGAATTGGTTTGTAACTTAAGATGATTCGATTTCGCATGATTTGTTGCATACCATATTGCATTCGATCATTGATCTCACACTCTGACATGATTACTTGTATCCCGTTACTTTACTTTCACATTGCGATTATTTACCCTGAGTATACATGTATGATATGTTCAATTCCAGATATGCACGCATGATATATGATCACGATCTACTCAGGTTTTCATGATTGACTTTGTATGGTCAGGCTCTACTTAGCCTCAGCCTTAGGATCCCGACGGGGTGAATTTGGTATAGTTATAAGGACCTGCTGCAGTATGGATTTTGTCTTGGGGAACCGGACCCCAGGAAACCGAGACCCATTGTACCCTGGCCCGGACAATGGTGTTCTTTGCATGTTACAAGATCCCTCTTTTGGGAGCATATGGTAATGTAGTAGCCACTAGTCATGTACACAGCATGTTATCCTTGATTCACACAGCATCTTTCTTTCTTGCATGATAGCCTAGTATACGAAAATGCTTTCTTTAATAACATGATGTTCTTTATTCTATTAGACACAGCGTGTGTTAACTTGCTATGGTTTATACTTTGCTGAATCTTCGTATTCACAGTTGTTTTTGGTGTTGCAGGCCCAGATCCCCCTGCCGAACCCTCGCCGGTCGGCCAGGCTCCAGATGAGACCCCCGGGGCCCCATCAGGCCTAGAGGAGTGGATGTGATCACTCCACGGGAGCGCGTTCATGGCATGCATCATGTTGGAGTCATGTTTTGAGGATTTTCAGACTTGTATATGTCATGACATGTCACTATTGTATTTATCCTTTTGTTCTTTTGTAAACGTTCATATGTAATTATGTCAGTCCTTTCCTTGTATCCTCTTCTTGTGCTATTAGTTGTTTATGTTTCTGATATTTACAGCTTCCGCATACTTGCTTGGCACGTGTGCTTGTTCCCTTGTGCGTGTGCATTTAGACTCGGTCTACGTGTGCATGCACGGGAGTACGTGTGTCATTAGGTTTGGCTTTTGCTAACCCCCGAACCCTGGGCTCGGGTTGTGACAAGCTGCAGATACCGAGGCAAACTTAATCGCATCATATTCGGACCACAGTCTGCGGAAGCCATTATAATACTCCTGAATAGACTGGGTGCCTTGAGTGAATTGCGAGATTTCAAGTTCTAATTGAAACTGGCGAGCAGCATTGCCCTGTTGGTAAATTTTCTGAAGATACTCCCACATTGCACGGGCAGTGTGGCAGGGTTTTAGGTTGAGAATAAAATGTGACTCAACAGAGCCCAGCAACCAGGTCTTGATTTTAGCATCCTTTGTTTTCCAAGCTAAAATTTTCTTATCATCTTCTGCAGGTTGAGGTTCAGATCCATCAATGTGTCCCCAGAGTTCTTTTCCTTCCAAATAAATTTGAAATTGGAAGGCCCAGGAGGTATAATTTGTACCATCAAAGCGAATCAGGGCAATCTCATGTTTGTCCATGACTAAAGAGAAGGAAGAAACCCGCACAAAGCAGTCCGGAAAGGATATTGGCAAAACAATATCTTTTGGATGGCCGAGATGAAAAGAAATGGACAAAACAGAATTTCTACAATAAAGGGTAGATGGCCTACCTCAGATGATCCATAAATGGTGAGAAAATCTTCAAAAAAATGTAGAAATCCAGACGACCAAGATGGGCTGGTCCAGCTGAATGGCGATGATGATCGCAGGTGGGCCACTTCAGATCTGAGATGAACAGGGATGATCAAGGCTTCCAGATCTTGGAAGATGACTCTGATGATTAATAAATCAGAAACAAATTCTTCATAAATCCTGGAAGCTTCAGGCGACCAAGATGGTAGGATTCCGCTAATGAGTTGGTGAGAATCACAGGTGGGCCACGTCGGATTTGAGATGATCAGGATGATCTGGCTGAAGAGAATGATCACAGATGATCATATACTGGCTTCCAATGTTTGGAAGATGATGTAGGAGAAGATCACAGATGATCGAGCTCTGATACCATGATATTTAGAGAGAGATGAAATACAGAACATAAGAGAGATGAATGTCGTGCCTCCTTTGAGGATCGACTGTTCTTATATAAGGGTTTAATTCCCTAATTACAATCAATTACAAATCTTAGATCCTAAACTGAAGCCACAAATTAAGTCCCTAATTACAATCAATTACAAATCTTAGATCCTAAACTGAAGCCACAAATTAAGTCCCTAATTACAATCAATTACAAATCTTAGATCCTAAACTAAAGCCACAAATTAAGTAACAACCTTTGACTAATTACAACGTAACAAAAAGGTACAATAAATGAGCCTAATGGACTTGGGCTTGCTTGACATGAAATGAGCCTAATGGACTTGGGCTTGCTTGACAAATATGTCAACTATAATAGCCACTTAGCAAGGATATCTGTTTTGTGATTCTGAAAACATATTTATTGTTATGCACGACCTGCCTAGTATACGAATTTGATCTCTATACATGTTACTGTTATTAACTGTTAATTATTCTGCTAGATACAATGTGTGTTAACTTATTGCTGCTTATGCTTTGCTGAGTCGTCGTACTCATTAGTTGTTCCATGTGTTGTAGGCACAAATTCCTCTACCGACCCCTCGTTGGTCGGCCAGACTCCAGGAGAGGTCTGAGAGACCTAGTCAGGGTTAAAAGAGTGGATTTGATCCCTCCTTTAGACAGCGGTTTTACATGGCATTAGTTTTCATCTTATGCATACAGGGCCACATTTCTTCTGTATCAAGATTTTGGGTTATACTTTGTATTTTGCCCTACACAACTGCTACCCACTTTGTTTGTGCATTTTGTAATTATTATAATCTTTTGTAGTTATAATTCCTTTTTGTATATTATTTGGTTATGTAATGAAACTTACAAATTCCGCGTACATCTTGCTTGCACGTGTGAGTATCCCTTGTGTGTATACACTTGGACCAGGTCTAAGTGTGTGTGCACGGGAGTACGTGTGTCACTGGTTAGGTTTTTACTAACCCCCGATTTCTAGGCTCAGGTTGTGACACTTGTAGGGATTTTTGTGTTGGCAAATTCATGAGTTAGATAAAACTTTAGTCCATTAGTATTGCATTTTATACATCTTTGAGTATGAATAATGGTTTGAGTCGCCAAATGCATTGAAGTGAAGAAATCAAAGAGAAAGTGATAGATTAAAGTGATTTTCAACCGATAACATAAATTAAAAAAGTCATATCTCACAAATTGAGCGTCAAATATGGGCATGCGACCTACTATTGGAAAGCTCATTTCGAGTAGATATCCTAGAGCCCAAGATTGTCTCAATCGGAGTTGAGACAAGAAAGTTATGACCTCCGGAAGTTTGCAAAAAAGTGCTGAAATTTCACCCAGGTAGAATGGTAATCTGACTGATTGGGCCATTCATCCGACTGATCGGACATGTGCAGAAAGTTCACTGACTTGCGATTTTTTAGTTCGATTTAAAGGGGAACTTGCATGTTTCATGCCAACTCCTTTCCTAATCGAAATATACTTATAAGGCACGTATTTGGAGCTATAAAAAAGGGTTCTCTTTTAACTCCAAGATGGAAATCTCATTGTTCTGAGTAGAGAATATATTTTGGAGATCATCTCTTCTAGAGTTTTTTTTAGAGTTGAAGGGCTGAAGTTCTACTCTAGAAATTCTTGTCTTCTACTCTTCGAGTGTAAAAGATTGATAAAAGGGGGTCAAATACAATATCTAGAAGGTGTCTAGGTGTTTGAATTTATCATAGAAAACGGCAGAAAATCATTGCAGCAGGGAGTTATGCAAGGGAATCACAAAGTCCTTCGGTTGAAGGGCAACTGGATAAGGATTGTGAGTATTTTTTGTAACTGTAGTATGATTCATAGTGCTTGATTCATTGCCATGGTATTTTCCTAGGTTGGGTTTTCACGTAAAATCTATATTTTCTTGTGGTGTGTGCTTGTGGTTTGATTTATTTCCGCTGCATGGTTGATTGTTTGTACACATAATATTGAGATTGATTGCATTAATTCATTCTAGAGACTCTCCCCCAAAAACCTTCAGCACTGTTCATCTATGTAACTGTAAGGATTTTTGTATTAGTTAATTTACTGGTTGATTAAAATTTAGGTCCATATGGGTTGTATTTTATGCTTCGTATAATTTGGACTATGATTCAAGTCGCTAGAAGAATTGAAGAGAAGAAATTCGAAAAATATAATTTTGAACTATTCGATCAAATTCAAGACAGAAATAATACCCGATCAATCGAATTAAAGACAGAAACGATATGCGATCGATCAACCCACTGCCTGATCAATCGGATGGCGTGTATTAACCCACTTTCTTGTTTCAGAAATTTTTCTTCTTTATGCCAATTTTAGTAAGTCGGGTTCTACAAAGGCCATCCTCATAAGGCACGAAATTGTGTGCTGTAACTAAACATTCTTTCTCAACCCTAAAACACAAATCTCATTATTTTAACTTGAGAACACTCTTTGGAGATTATACTTCTTCTCTAGAGCTTCTATTGAAGAGTTTGCTAAAGGCTTCTAGTTCTAGAGTTTTAATGCTTCTACATCCTTGTAGGAAATTTTTCATCTTATAAAGACAAAGTGTTATGGATTAAGTACGGAGAATAAGGCATGGAGAGGAGTGTCGTGAATTCTTGCAAGAAGAACTAGATCCTATGGCCAAGGGACTGACTATATAAGATTGTTAGTATATCTTATAACTGCTTGAGATTAGTGTTTGATTAATCCCGTGGAGCCCGTGGTTTTTTCCCATAGGGTTTCCACGTAAAAATCTATGTGTCTTCTCTTTTTTTTTTTTTTTTTTTGTGGTTGATTTCTTTTTGCTTGCAAGTTTATTTTATTTATTTGATTGCATATTATTTGACTTGGAATCTAAAAAATCTAAGACCCTATAAAACTTTTAATTTGTATTAAAGAAGGTTACACTAATCTACTGTGTTAGATCCATTGAAATTTCTAAAATAGAATTTAATCGGGAAGGCACATCTACTAACAAGCCTCCTTATTTGGATGGACCTAGTAATTATGCATACCAGAATATTAGAATGATTGAATTTCTTAGATCCATTAATGAAGATGTTTGGCGTATTGTGCTTAAAGGTTACTTCTTACCCACGATTGTTACTGATGGAATATCTAGTTAAAAAACCGGTTGAGGAGTGGACCAAAGTGGAAAAACATGCTAATAATTGCAATAATAAAGATATTAATTCATTGGACAATGGAATATCCCCATCTGAATTTCGTAAGATCGCCACTTATTCAACTATAAAAAAAAGGCATGAGACATCTTGCAGAGAGTTCATGAAGTAACCTAATTGATTTAAGAAATGAAGTTGCAAAGTTGTACTGCTGCCTTTGAAACCGTTAGAATGGCTGATGATGAAAAATTTGATGACTTTTATACCAACCTAAGTGATTCTGAATTCATGCTTCAATTTGGGGGAACCAATTTCTAAAAATAGGATAGCATTTTGAAGAGGCGTTGATGTTTCAGGTTAGTTTGGATATCCATTTAGCTCCAATGGATTGGACATACATGTTAAGGTCGGATACTTTTAATGGCCCACTTATAGGCAATGTCCTCGCTTGATGGACTCCTATTCGGCTAGTTTTTTCTGGTATATATATAGTTTAGTTTATATTGAAAACATGAATTCACCTGGCACTGCAAATTCGAACCGTGCCAGAGATGGGACCCACCTCTGATTACGCATGACGGGCAGTCCAGATTCATAGTCCGTAAGTGAGCAGACATTTTATACTAAGCTTTGATCATTTTTGTGGTACAGGCTTGACTCCTCATTCACAAATGATCAACTCTATCGTGCTGAGGGGTGGACCGTGGTGAGCATCTGGGGCGGTCCAAATCGGCTCAAAAGCATCCCTCAAAAACACATAATGGTCCCCTGCCATGCGCACATATGAAAAAGACACCGCCCCACCCCAAAACAGTTTCTTCCACTGCCAACAGGCTAAAACTAACAGTTACACTTGCGGGCCCACTCATATCCGGTCTATGTATGTTGCGCAGTTATTTAGAAAATCTGGCCCCAATCTAACTAACACACATGTTGAAATAAATTGTATAATAAAATCAGAAAAAGAGAGTCGTATAAGCATTAAACATAGAAAATCAGGGAGTCTTGTTTAGATGATCACCATAACACTTGGAAAGTGTCTCCCTGTTGAAATGACAAGTGGTTTGGAATAGGAATAAAAAAGGAAAACTTGAGAGTCCATCGAATAATACCACATTCCAACGGCCCAGCCGGATTAGTTTAGAGATCTCCGAGTCGATCCCACTATTAGATTAGTCATTCGATAAAAAATAAAAATAAATATATAAAAAATTGTGTTAAGCACATTTTTATCAAAAAGTCAATTCAAGGGTTGGATTCTCCATATCCTATACATTCGAAGGCTTTTATTTTGAACAATTCCAATTTTAGTAAATAAGCATATTCTTTTACTAAAATTCATAGAATTCATGTTTGAAGAATTTTAAAATTCCTAGATATAGTAAAATTTTTGAATGCTCCCATGTGCTTGAGCATTTAGGAATTTTACCAAAAGTTAAAAGAATGTGGAATTATGAAATTCTCAAGGTCATTTGAGTACTTTTAACAGATTGAAATTCAAAAATTCTTGAAAAAAATATGAAATTTGAAAATACCAACAAATAAGTCATCACATTATGTCTCACAAACCACCAACATCCAAAAAACAAATAAAATTTCCCTCAAAGAAACAGGGCCTATATGCTCAAGTGCAATGAACAACTCAACGCTGCTCAAAATGAGAGCAAAACAATATAAGAATAAAGCAGGTGTTATAAACTATTGTTATTAGTGGATGCCCACCATGGGACCCACATTAGATATGGAAAGCTAGAGTCTTGCTATATTGGTTTGCTTGGGGAGGAAGCAATCTTCTTCTATAAATAAGATCCTCCTCCCCCACTTTTATGTACACATCTCATTCAATAAGAAAAGCTTCCTCTCTCTCTCTTTCTCCCTCTACTCTTCTCCTCCCTTCTTCTAACACGTTATCAGCACGATCCTCTTCTCCCTCCCTCCTCTTCTCCTCAACCATACAACGATCCAAGGACTCTTCTCTTGGACGCCACAAGCCGAAATCAGACCGTCGGACCTCAAAGATCATCGCATTCTTCACCTCCTGATCTTCGCGCGATCAAAGGAGAATGGATGGATCTTGCGAGCCGGGCCTCGCGAAGGTAGGATCGCTGTTTTGGATCTCCGATGCGGATGACTTCAATCTCTCTCGGTTTCTTGATAAGCCGAGATTGAACATTGAACGGCAGAGATCGTTCGATGAGTTGGCCATTGGATTGTCACCTCATGGGCATCCGAGAACAGAGGCCTGGAGAGTTTGGATGGTGTATCGACGCCTGGAGGACGGTCAGGATTGGGGACGCCAGGATCGTATTCTAGGACCTCGTTTGAGCCTTATCCAATGTTTGCAGAGGCGTGGGAGGCGCTCAGGAGGTCTCTGGTCTTCTTCCGGGGGCAGCCGGTGGGGACGATCGCCGCCTACGATCATGCCTCGGAGGAGGTTCTAAATTATGATCAGGTTCCCCCAAAAGAAAAAAAAGAAGAAGAAATCGCTTCTATTCAACTGCAACGACTTCACGGTATTCGATCACTGCCATCACTGCTGCGGCCCCCGCCATCACTGCTGCGGCCCCCGCCACTGCTGCGATCACGGGACTAGTCATCGTCACCTCTGATGTCAGTCCGCCGGTGATCACCTTCCCTTTCCACACCGACGCCAAAGAGGAAGAAGCTTTTCTGGTTCTTCTAGTTGCAGGAACCAGAGAGGAAAGAGATGCCTGGGTATTTCAAACCCAGGTCAGACTTAGGTCAGGTCGACCCACCTGAACTGATTACAAAATAGCCCATCAGGCTAGGTCAGTTCGGGTTGGGTCAGATCGACCTGAACCATTGAACAAAGCACAGTGCCTGATGTCATCCGGATGACGTCAGCCTGCTGATGTCAGCGAATAGTACGGTCAAAGGCAGATTTGACCGGATCGATGGCATAGACTTGTTTCTGCGATATCTTGACGATCCGAAGTCCGATTTGAGATCCGTTTGTACCTACGGAAAGCTCGTGTGCAGATCTACGCATTGGCATCACAAAAAGAGGATGATTTAAAAGTTAAGTAATTTCTCCTTATTTTATGATCTCTTATTAGTTTGCATTTATCTTTATTCTTTTAGATCTACAAATATTTATCATTTAATCCTTGTGATGATTATTCGTTTTCTTTTATCGAAAAGAGATCATGATAAAAATTGAAAATCATGGATCATAAATAGAACCAGAAGTTCTATGCAAGAAATTGGAACCCGAAGTTCCATACGATATTTAGAACTAAAAGTTCTATATGGAATCAATAATTCGGACTCCAAGTTCCGTAAATTATTTTAATCTATGAACCAGAAGTTCTTTCAAATTCGGACCAGAAGATCCGTTGGTTATTTTACGCTGAAACCAGAAGTTTTCAGATCCACAATACGTACTCAAAGTTTCATCTAATACTTAGAACTAGAAGTTCTATATCGAATAAATAATCTGAACCTGCAGTTCTGTATGTTATTTTAATTTAGAACCAGAAGTTCTAACTCGGACCTGAAGATCCATGAAGTATCCTAATCTAGAACCTGAAGTTCTAACTCGTACTGAAAGATCTATGAACTATTTTAGAACCAGAAGTTCTGATTCTTAAGTTGAGAACCTAATGTTCTAAACTTCAAATTTCTCAATTCCTCATCACATTTTTATTATTATCTTTGATTGGATGTTAAGAACCTGAAGTTCTACATTTTATTTCTGTTTCTCACATACATTTATTTTTATATTCTATAACATTGTACTGCATGCTTGATATAATTACTTAGGTATCATTATCACTATATGATTATATGAAATTTTAGTCTTGATGAATTTGTTATTGCCAAAGCAGTAGTTGTGTATAATAGAACCTGAAGTTCTATTTCCAATGAATAACGTGGGTCTGAAGATCCATACATTATCTAGAACCAGAAGTTCTAAGATTTGGAATATGAACCTGAAGATTCATATTTGGAGCATTGATTTCTAAAGATTCAAAGTAGTGTAGATCGATACGAAGGCCATGAAATCAAACCTGAAGTTTTGATTGAACCAGAAGTTGTGATTCAAACCTGAAGTTTTGATAGAACCAGTAGTTCTAAGAACCTGAAGTTCTATCACTAGCCTGTAGTATTGACAGAACTAGAAGTTTTGATTCATCAGTTAAGAACCCGAAGTTCTAACTTTCTGATTGGCCAATTCTTCATTATATTTTGTCATCGGATATTGAGAACCCGAAGTTCTATTTTTGTTTGATTGTTATTAGTAAATCGATCTTAACACACTCTAAAAAGGCTTGGTGATACTATCAAAGTCGGAAATAAAATATCCCTGAAGGATATGGCATACGCTCTTATTTTCCGCGCCATTATATCCCCATTAAACAGGGATGATCACCAGCAGATGGTCATACACCCAATGCTTGAAATAAATGCCAGATTAGTCAATTAAAATCCCTCCAGAGGAGGTAGATATAATATGTTCTCCAGTAGAGATGCAAATAAACCACCCCAGGAGAGGTGATTGAAAAGGCATTTTGTTTGGAAATTGGGAGAACCACCAAGCATGGTCTGGAAGACCTACAACTACTTTTATGAGTTTGAACATTGAGTTCAGTTTTTAGATATTTTGTTGAATGCTAGGACTTATTTTTAATCCCCCGTATATTATGTTATATTTGTTTTGAATGCTGAATTGTTTAGTTGTTCTTACTTTTATTTTTGCAATGCGATTACCTAGTTATGTGTTTCATTCATGCACGGCATCGATCATAGCTGTATCCGTACAAATACTTGAATGCTCCGGAAGAGCCTACATAATGGTATTTGTACATCATTACTAGTATTGACAGCCAGAAGCTGATACTAGAAATGCTAAGTGCATTCTCCTCATATTTCAAGGCTATATTACAAGACAATCTTTACAAATCGAATCATATTCGATTATGAGCAAAACGACAAAGTTAAGCCAGAAAGCTTACAGCGAGTCCTCAACTTAGTGACCATCAGGCTTTAATGCTTTGGCAGGATAGATTAGGTCATGTGATTTAATAATTAAAAAAAAAAAAGTTGACATGTTGTTGATTTTTGTGTTACAGAGATGACATTGTCATGTGGGTTTGTTCCCCACTTTGGGTATGGTGCACCGAGGCACTACAATTAATTGTAATCCCTCGAGTATGGATTTTCGGCAAATCAATCCACGTTCGGGTCAGCCCAACCCGAAAAGGCCCATAATCAATGTGACATCACTAATGATGTCATCAGATGCATATCAGATTCAAAAGACTGTTTTACAAGATCAAAGGGCTGCGATTTGAAACTATGATATCTTAACGACCCGGAGTCCGATTTAAGATCAATTTGTACATACGGAAAGCTTGCGAGCAGATCTACACATTGGCACCAAAATGAGGACAATTCAAAGGTTAAGTAATTTCTTTTTATTTTATGATCTTTTATTAGTTTGATAATTATACACTTGCATTTATTTTTATTCCTTTTCGATATGCAAGTATTTATAATTTAAATTCAAGTGATGAATAATTATTTCTTATCAAAAGGAGATCATGATAAAATTGAAAATCATGAATTATAAATAGAACCAGAAGTTCTATATAAGTAATTTGGACCGGAAGTTCCATATGACATTTAGATCTAAAAGTTCTATATGGAATCAACAACTCGGACTCGAGATTCCATAAATTCTTTTAGCCTATGAACCAGAAGTTCATTTGAATCCGGACCAGAAGATCCATCGATTCCGGACCAGAAGATCCGTTGGTTATTTTACTCTGAAACCAGAAGTTTTCAGATCTACAATACGTATTCGAAGTTTCATATGATACTTAGAACTAGAAGTTCTATATCGAATAAATAACCTGAACCTGCAGTTCTGTATGTTATTTTAATCTAGAACCAGAAGTTCTAACTTGGACCTGAAGATCCATGAATTATCCTAATCTAGAACCTGAAGTTCTAACTCGTACTGAAAGATCCATGAACTATTTTAATTTAGAACCAGAAGTTCTGATTCTTAAGCTGAGAACCCGATATTCTAAACTTCAATTTCTAAATTCTTCATCACATTTTTATTATTATCTTTGATTGGATGTTAAGAACCTAAAGTTCTACATTTTATTTTCTCTTTCTCATATACATTTATTTTTATATTCTATAACATTATACTGTATACTTGATATAATTCCTTCGGTATAATTATCACTACTGATTATCTGAAACTTTAGTTTTGCTGAATTTATTATTGCCAGAAGCAGTAGTTCCAAATAATAGAACCTAAAGTTCTATATCCAATGAATAATCTGGACCTGAAGATCCATACATTATCTGGAACCAGAAGTTCTAAGATTTAGAATATGAACCTGAAGATTCATATTCATCATCAAACTTGGAGCTTTGATTTCTAAAGATTCACAGTAGTGTAGATCGATACGAAGGCCATGAAATCAAACCTGAAGTTTTGATAGAACCAGAAGTTGTGATTCAAACCTGAAGTTTTGATAGAACCAGTAGTTCTAAGAACCTGAAGTTCTATCACTAGCATGAAGTATTGACAGAACTAGAAGTTCTGATTCATCAGTTAAGAACCCGAAGTTCTAACTTTCTGATTGGCCAATTCTTCATTATATTTTGTCATCGGATATTGAGAACCCGAAGTTCTATTTTTGTTTGATTGTTATTAGTAAATCGATTTTAGCACACTCTAAAAGGCTTGGTGATACTATCAAAGTCGGAAATAAAATATCCCTGAAGGATATGGCATACGCTCTTATTTTCCGCGTCATTATATCCTCATTCGACAGGAATGATCACCAGCAGATGGTCATACACCCAATGCTTGAAATAAATGCCAGATTAGTCAATTAAAATCCCTCCAGAAGAGGTATATATAATATGTTCTCCCGTAGAGATGAAATAAACCACCCCAGGAGAGGTGATTGAAAAGGCATTTTGTTTGGAAATTGGGCGAACCACCAAGCATGGTCTGGAAGACCTACAACTACTTTTATGAGTTTGAACATTGAGTTCAGTTCTTAGATATTTTGTTGAATGTTAGGACTTATTTTTAATCCCCCGTATATTATGTTATATTTGCTTTGAATGCTGAATTGTTTAGTTGTTCTTACTTTTATTTTTGTAATGCGATTAACTAGTTATGTATTTGGACGTGGTGTAATGGGAAACTGCTATTATAGCAGAGTTAGAGTCTCTCAATAGACGTGGTGTATTTGGACCTATAGTACAAACCCCAAAAGGTATTAACCTTGTAGGTTATAAGTGGGTATTGTTAGTTTTTGTGGACTCAATCCATCAGTTGATGTAATAAATTGATTAATTTCTTTATTTATCAATAATATCATGCTTTACTTTCATAAGATGAATGTTATTCTACTACTTCATGCACATGACCAATACGTATGACATAATGGTTCATGAGTTGAACCGGGTCCCATTAGTATATTAGATGTGATATATGTGCATGGATGAGATCCACACGCGGGAGATATATGTCACAAATCTTATACTTAAAATAGCTTCACAACCAGTAATGAGATTGGGCATCTCATTTGATAAGGTTGCAGCACTTTGATCACTATGAGATAGTGTGATTTGTCTCAATCATCAGAATGTAAGATTCTGGATCAATGGTGCTGGTACATTGGATGTATTGAAGGACCATGAGATGCACCTTATGGTATTCCGTCTCAATAATAAGGTATGCTCTCATAATTCCCTTGCAATAGGCTCTCAATCCTGAGACATTGACGAACTCAAGTTTCTATCTATTCATTTGCTTTGAGTCACCAATGAGTGAGGCCGACTATAGGTTAACACCTCGGTGTCTTGGGTATATGGTAGTAGAACTGTGGGAACGTTGAATGATCAAGATGGAATCTATCTCTATTATCCCCTTGTGCCAATTAATGGATTTGTCATTAGTAAGTGCGCACCCATCTCAATTAAGAGTTAATTGGATGGTACTGATGATTACTGTGATTAATTGGGGCTCAAGGATAATAAGATGTGGAACTTAGATTGGAAGAGACGGATTTATTCCAATTGATCCACGGATATTGATAGAGGGGCCTACTTGTGGTAATTGGGAAGTTTAGGGTCTTCATTGTAATTTATTCCTAAGACTGGAGTGCAATTGCATTTATATAGTGGTGTTATTTGCAATTAACTGTGGGCCCGGATTGCACATGAGATGTGGGGTCGCGGTGTTCCAGTTGGAGCCAGCTTTCTAAGGAATCCCTAGTGGTCCCCACGCTAGCCCAAGATATTGGAAAACACTAATCCGACTTGGACTCTAGAAATAAGAGTTTGGAAAGGAGAAAGTTGCTAATTGTTTTGGAAGTAAGACTTCTATTTCAATTAGACAAGGGAGAGATTTGGAAGTTTATAAAATATCCTTGGACGTCCAAAAGAGTTCCTCTCACGCCCAAAACCCTTTCGTGCAAGAGTTGCGCGAGTTACTCTCCTCTCCTTTCTTCTAGTTCCTTGGAGTCTCGAGTTGGGATTTTCTCCTGAAGATTCCACCGTTCTTCTTGAGAAAAGAAATCCAATTCGGGGGTCATAGCGTGGAAGGCTAAGAGGTCTTGAAGAAGTCCATTAGAGCACTGCGGGTCTCCAAAGGTATGATCTACTTCTTGCATGTCGTAGGTTATTTTGGATGTTTAGTGCTGGTATAATTTTACTGTACATGGTCACGAGATTGAGGGTAACGCATTCTGGATTGGGTTTTGGTCTTATGGATAGTTGATCCCTGTGTCAAGTGGATCAAAAGTTTTGAAAATCTATCCACGAGACCCACCTACTTCCAACAATTGGTATCAGAGACATACCTCATCTCTAATCATGTTAGATCAGTAATCTTGTTCTAATCTTCGCATGAGATGCGAAGAGGATAGAGCAAGGGCTATGATAGGATCAGTGTTTATTAGGTTTGCATGCTTTTGTAGTAGATACATGTTTGGAAAGTCACAAAAGGTTTTAATCATGATAGGAGGATGATAAGATGCCATTAAAACATACTGAGATCATTAGAGGTGATTGGGTACAGCAGGAGTCGAATCTGAAAAAGAACCCAAATTTCTGGGTTCATCAGGTCGGTTAGCCAAACGGACCACTATGGCTATAGAGGTCTGTTGGCTAACCGTAGGGACCAGATCGGCTAGCCGAACCTAGGCAGAATCATCTTGTTCTTGGTCTGAGTTGTTGTTGTTTTTTTTTTTTTTTTTTTCGGGGGCGCTGCCCCTTGGAACCCCGCGAGCTGACCGGGCAGCTCGACCCCCGCCGGGGGCGCTGCCCCCGGACCCCCGTTGCGTAGGGGGTCTTGTATCGTAGTGGCAAAATATTTGGCATCTTGTTTTTCCTATTGTGGTTTGGCAACCTGGTTTTGTGAGATGCTTTGTTGTATGAGATACTAACTTGCAGGTGATAATGTCCTCTCCATATGGCCCACATGTTTTTCTTTCCTTTTAATTATTGGTTTATTTGTGGCTAAGTGTAAAGGGCATCATGGTCCCCTTGGTTTCCCGTGAAAGGGCAAGGCATGGTGAATTTCCCTATAGCCCTTTTATTTCCATGTTTAGACTACCATGTAAGTCTCATTATAGAGACATAGGAATTTATGTATTTTTTTTAAAATTTGTAAATTCTGGAGATGTCCGAAACAAAGAAGGAAAGAGAAGCTGGACTCCTAATCAAAGAGTTTGAAGATTACCAAAAGGTGCTTTGGAGATGCCCAAAGAGTTTGAGGAATCCCAAAGTTTTGGAAAGTCTAGAAGTCCAAGAAGTCTTTTTCGCCTGGGCCATGTGGAGGAGAGGACTAGTCTTTTATTACAGTACTTTCTATTTATGGATGAATGCTTATTTTAGAGTATTTCCATATTTGTTCCAAACATAGCAAATTCCAAAATTGGTCAAATCAAATTAATTTTTGGAAAGAGTTCTAATTAGAGTTGGTAGGCCCATGAGATGGATCTATTGGTAACACTAATTTTAGAAACTGGGCTTTCCTTAAAATAACTTGACTTGGAACCAATCATTGGTCTTATCATGAGATGAATATATACCTATATTTGATGGACCCATACACCTATAAGGAAATCCTCAACTCTAAAATATTAAGTGGGAGCGGGGCTTTTCTATACATATAAAAATCCCCATGGTTTTCCACCATAGGTCCATTGTAAGGAAAGTATTAGCCTTGCGCCATTTTGCGAATGGCCATTCCCCACGGAGGGCTTGTATTTATCTGGATACTGGATATGGATCTCCTATGGATAGTGTTGATGAGACGGGGTGGGAGCCCACTCCCCAAGGAGGAGCTACCCACAACGGTTGTCATGCAATGCTAGTTGGTGGGTCACACTTAACTAAAATAATGATGTAGTATCCCTAAGGATTTGCCTCATGTATTTTAGAAACCAAAGCTAATTGGGAGTCATACATTATTTGGTATGAGATACCTAGATTATAATGAATGAAGGGGATCATGGATAGTTAGTCTTAATCCAAATTTTGACCAACTTTGATCCGCACCAGTCTAGGAGGTATATGCACTCCCCAAGGAGGCATACCCCGCAGAATTGGGATTCCGATGTATTCTGAATTTTGTGGTTATGAGGATTCCCACATAAATTTGGTAGAATACTAAACCCTAATGTCATTTAAATTCATTAATTGAATGTATGGTTATGTGCTACAGTATTACAAGCATGAATTCGAATACTTTCAATCCACTTGCGACCATCCTCAACCAGAATAAGTTGGTGGGATCCAACTATGTAGACTGGAAACGGAATCTGGATATTGTCCTGACAGCTTCAGGATATAAATATGTCCTTACCAAAAACCCCCTTGAAGAGCCTGGCCCAGATGCATCAGAAGCAGAAAAGGACCTTTACACCAAATGGGCCAAAGACGATGAGATGGCCCGATGTTACATTCTGGCATCCATGTCTAGTGTGCTGCAACATCAACATCAATCTTATAAGACTGCATATGATATGATATCGAACTTAAAGGAGATGTTTGCAGAACAAGGCAGACCTGCTAGGCAGGCAGCCATGAGGGTGCTCATTAGCACCAAGATGGCTGAAGGTACATCAGTACAGGAACACATGTTGAAAATGATGGACTCATTAAATGAGTTAGATGTACTGGGAGCTGCGATTGATGCAGAATCGCAGATTGACATAATCCTTGAGTCACTACCAGAGTCATTCAACAATTTCAAGGTCAATTATAATATGAATAAAATGAATCTGACTCTAGCTGAGCTATCTAGTCAGCTGGTAGCAACTGAAGGGATTATGAAGAAGAAACCAACTGCCTTAATGACAGAAAAGTCAGATGCCAAGTCCAAGCCGAAAGGCAAAGGGCGGAAAGGCAAAAAGAAATCAGTTCCAAAGGGTCCTAAGGTGGAGAATGGTCCAACTGGTGGCGTAGCTAAAGCTAAGGGTTCAGGGACAAAAGGAAAGTGTTTCCATTGTGGTAAGACAGGACATTGGAAGAGGAATTGTCCAGAATATCTGTCTAAGAAAAAGACCCCAGGTATGATTGAGTCACTTATATCTGAAGTTAGTTTTGCAACTGGTACTTCAGAATCCTGGTGTGTGGATTCCGGGGCAACTAATCACATATGTAATACGTTGCAGGGGTTCAGGGAAACCAGGAGGCTAAGTGATGGAGAAATCATTGTCAACCTAGGATCTGACGCTAAGGCGGAGGCTGTTTCAATAGGAGTCATTACTTTATGTTTTTCAAATAAGAAATTGGTTTTGTCAGAAACATTATATGTACCGTCTTTAAGGCGGAATTTAATTTCAGTCTCTAGTTTGGTGAATAAAGGTTATTCTATTACTTTTGGTACTGAAGTTGTCATAAAGAGGAATGGTACTTTCATATGTTCTGGCAAGGTAACCAATGGACTTTATTTGTTAACTCCCACGATGTATGAGATACATGATACTGAAACAATTAGTAGATCATCATTAAAGAGAAAGTCACCTTCATCTAATCCAACAAAACTTTGGCACCTGAGGCTAGGTCATATAAACCTTAACAGGATTGAGAGGCTAGTGAAAGATGGTATCTTACCTTCATTGGTGGTAGAACCAATGCCTATCTGTGAGTCCTGTTTGGAAGGTAAAATGACTAAAAGACCCTTTTCAGCTAAGGGTAATAGGGCCAAAGATTTATTGGAATTAGTGCATACTGATGTCTGCGGACCCATTAATGTCAGGGCCAGAGGAGGATATGAGTACTTCATCACTTTCACAGATGATTACTCAAGATATGGTTACATATACCTTATGCACCGCAAGTCCGAAGCTTTTGAAAAGTTCAAAGAATTTCGAGCGGAAGCGGAAAAGCAATTAGGTAAGAGTATCAAGACTCTTCGATCAGATCGAGGAGGGGAATATCTCTCTGCTGATTTTATGGGTTACTTATCAGAAAATGGGATTCTATCGCAGTTGTCTGCTCCTGGTATGCCTCAACAGAATGGAGTAGCAGAAAGAAGGAACCGGACTCTTTTAGATATGATTAGGTCTATGCTGAGTTTCTCAAGATTACCTATATCCTTTTGGGGATATGCTTTGGATACTGCAATGTACATACTAAACCTCGTACCATCTAAGTCTATACCCAAGACTCCCCGAGAATTGTGGTCTGGGCGAAAGCCTAGTCTACAACATTTACACATTTGGGGTTGTCCAGCACACGTGCTCAAGGTTAAGACGGATAAGTTGGAAGCGAAGTCGGAAGTATGCACATTTGTAGGATATCCTAAAGGAACTAAAGGTTGGTTATTCTATAATCCCAGAGAGCAGAAAGTGCTGGTCAGCACCAATGCGGTTTTTCTGGAGGAAGATTATATGATGGACCAGAAATTTTTAGAAAAGGTGATCTTGGAAGAGATTCAGGAGCAATCAATTCCAAATCCAAGTATGACCGGACTTGAGGAAGAACCGCCCTTACCAGACCTAGTAGTTACACCAGTACCTCGTCGTAGTGGGAAGATTGTCAGACCCCCTGACAGGTTCTCATTCTTGGGAGAGTCTTATGAAGCAATCCCAGAAGAGCCAGAACAAGATCCCTCTAACTATGATGAAGCAATAAATGACTTAGACTCGGGACGCTGGCAAGATGCTATGAAAGCTGAGATGGAGTCTATGTACTCAAATCAGGTCTGGACACTTGTGGACTTGCCTGCCAATATTAAACCTATTGGGTGCAAGTGGGTCTACAAGAGAAAAAGAGGACCAGATGGAAGAGTGGAGACCTATAAGGCTAGGCTTGTTGCGAAAGGATATACTCAGAAAGAGGGGATCGATTATGAGGAAACCTTCTCGCCAGTAGCCATGCTCAAATCCATCCGGATACTCTTATCCATTGCGGCTCATCTCGATTACGAGATTTGGCAAATGGATGTCAAGACGGCTTTTCTCAACGGCCATCTTGAGGAAGACATCTATATGGTGCAGCCAGACGGTTTTGTAGCTAAAAACCAGGAGCAAAAAGTTTGCAAACTGCAGAAGTCTATTTATGGACTGAAGCAGGCATCCCGAAGCTGGAATATCCGTTTTGACCAGGCAATCAAGTCATTTGGTTTTTGTCAAAATCCGGATGAGTCATGTGTGTACATGAAAAGTGAAGGTGACAGGGTAGTTTTTCTGGTTTTATATGTCGATGACATCCTTCTCCTGGGGAAAGACATAGGAATGTTGTCAACGGTAAAAGTTTGGTTAGCCAAGACTTTTGATATGAAGGACTTGGGAGAAGCTAGTTACATCCTAGGGATCAAACTCTATCGAGACCGGAAAAATAGGATGATTGGCTTATCCCAAGCTGCATACATAGATAAGGTGCTAGTACGATTTGCAATGCAAGACTCCAAGAAGGGTATCACACCTTTCAGGCATGGAGTGCACCTTTCCAAGGATCAGTGTCCTAAGACACCCGAGGAAAAGGAGCAAATGAGGTCGATACCATACGCTTCGGCTGTTGGTAGCCTCATGTATGCTATGTTATGTACTAGACCAGATATCTGTTATGTAGTGGGCCTAGTCAGCAGATATCAATCCAATCCAGGACCTGAACATTGGACTGCTGTAAAATGTATTCTCAAATACTTGAGAAGGACTAGAGATTACAAGTTGATTTATAGCAGTGATGAGTTGATTCCAGTCGGATACACAGATTCTGACTTTATGTCAGATAAGGATTCTAGGAAATCCACCTCTGGTTATGTATTTATGCTTGGAGGCGGAGCTATCAGCTGGAGGAGTATAAAACAAGAATGTACCGCTGATTCAACCTCGGAAGCTGAATATGTAGCAGCTTGTGAAGCAGCTAAGGAAGCAGTATGGCTTAAAAGATTCCTTTTGGAACTTGGGGTGGTACCTTTGGCACGACAGCCACTCACAGTTTACTGTGACAGCAGCGGGGCAGTCGCTCAGTCAAAGGAACCCAGAAGCCATAAAAGCCAAAAGCATGTACAGAGGAAGTATCACTTAGTCAGAGAGATTGTGCAGAGAGGCGATATTGCTATTACCAAGATAGCCTCTGCAGACAATTTAGCAGATCCCTTTACTAAGCCTTTGACTACCAAAGTCTTTGAGCAACATGTGGAAGGGATGGGCATGAGATGCAACCCTGACTGGCATTGAGCCCAAGTGGGAGATTGTTAGTTTTTGTGGACTCAATCCATCAGTTGATGTAATAAATTGATTAATTTCTTTATTTATCAATAATATCATGCTTTACTTTCATAAGATGAATGTTATTCTACTACTTCATGCACATGACCAATACGTATGACATAATGGTTCATGAGTTGAACCGGGTCCCATTAGTATATTAGATGTGATATATGTGCATGGATGAGATCCACACGCGGGAGATATATGTCACAAATCTTATACTTAAAATAGCTTCACAACCAGTAATGAGATTGGGCATCTCATTTGATAAGGTTGCAGCACTTTGATCACTATGAGATAGTGTGATTTGTCTCAATCATCAGAATGTAAGATTCTGGATCAATGGTGCTGGTACATTGGATGTATTGAAGGACCATGAGATGCACCTTATGGTATTCCGTCTCAATAATAAGGTATGCTCTCATAATTCCCTTGCAATAGGCTCTCAATCCTGAGACATTGACGAACTCAAGTTTCTATCTATTCATTTGCTTTGAGTCACCAATGAGTGAGGCCGACTATAGGTTAACACCTCGGTGTCTTGGGTATATGGTAGTAGAACTGTGGGAACGTTGAATGATCAAGATGGAATCTATCTCTATTATCCCCTTGTGCCAATTAATGGATTTGTCATTAGTAAGTGCGCACCCATCTCAATTAAGAGTTAATTGGATGGTACTGATGATTACTGTGATTAATTGGGGCTCAAGGATAATAAGATGTGGAACTTAGATTGGAAGAGACGGATTTATTCCAATTGATCCACGGATATTGATAGAGGGGCCTACTTGTGGTAATTGGGAAGTTTAGGGTCTTCATTGTAATTTATTCCTAAGACTGGAGTGCAATTGCATTTATATAGTGGTGTTATTTGCAATTAACTGTGGGCCCGGATTGCACATGAGATGTGGGGTCGCGGTGTTCCAGTTGGAGCCAGCTTTCTAAGGAATCCCTAGTGGTCCCCACGCTAGCCCAAGATATTGGAAAACACTAATCCGACTTGGACTCTAGAAATAAGAGTTTGGAAAGGAGAAAGTTGCTAATTGTTTTGGAAGTAAGACTTCTATTTCAATTAGACAAGGGAGAGATTTGGAAGTTTATAAAATATCCTTGGACGTCCAAAAGAGTTCCTCTCACGCCCAAAACCCTTTCGTGCAAGAGTTGCGCGAGTTACTCTCCTCTCCTTTCTTCTAGTTCCTTGGAGTCTCGAGTTGGGATTTTCTCCTGAAGATTCCACCGTTCTTCTTGAGAAAAGAAATCCAATTCGGGGGTCATAGCGTGGAAGGCTAAGAGGTCTTGAAGAAGTCCATTAGAGCACTGCGGGTCTCCAAAGGTATGATCTACTTCTTGCATGTCGTAGGTTATTTTGGATGTTTAGTGCTGGTATAATTTTACTGTACATGGTCACGAGATTGAGGGTAACGCATCCTGGATTGGGTTTTGGTCTTATGGATAGTTGATCCCTGTGTCAAGTGGATCAAAAGTTTTGAAAATCTATCCACGAGACCCACCTACTTCCAACAGGTATTTGTAAGGAAAAGGAATGAAATGAATGAAATCATTAGATACAAGGCAAGACTTGTGGCACAAGGTTTCCTGCAGAAACCTGGGATTGATTATGAGGAAACATACTCCCCTGTTATGGATAAAAATGAAATTATCATCGATGACGCATTTGTATATGCGGTAGCTACTCAAATATCAATGGAAATTAAGAATGTTGTTTGGGATATAAAACCACGTTCTATAAATGAATGTCGACAAAGAATATATTGGCCAAAATAAAGAGATACCATTAAGGAATTACAATCTCTAAATAGACGTGGTATATATGAACCTATAGTACAAACCCCAGATGGTGTTAACCCTGTAGGTTACAAATGGGTGTTTGTAAGGAAAATGAACGAAAGGCAAACTTGTGATATAAGGTTTCCTGTAGAAACTTGGGATTGAAAACATACACAGTTATATATATGAAAATCCCAGAAGGATTTGCTTTGAAGCAAAGTCAGAGAGTACGTACTCAATATAAGTAAGACGTTCATTGTACAGCCTGAAGCATTCCAGAAGAATATGGTACAATCGTCTTAATAAATGTTTATATAAGGAAGAGTATGAAAACAATCCCATTTGCCTGTTCCTGTGTATACAATCCTTACATGGATTTATAATAGTAAAAGTTTATGTTATTTACATGAATAACATAAATCTAATCGAGACTTCAGAAGAGCTCGAGAAAACTATTGACTATTTTATCTCGACCCGCAGATCGAGAGAAGTTCTAATGAGATTTTTATTCTTTATAAATATGCTTCCCATATATAGTTTTGCACAAAGGCTTTGGATTGGTATTAAACAAGTGCTATGATATCTATGTCTGTTTTATGGCTGAAACCAAATTTTGTAGGATATACAAATTCAGGATATATCCCTGATCCTTATAAGGATCGCTCATAGACATGTTATATGTTCTTCATGTCAATATCATTATTTTTGATATTCTACTAAATTGACTATTGATAGCTACTTATTCTAACCATGCTGAGATTTTTAAGCCAGTGGGGAATGTGTATGGCAAAAAAATATTTAACTCAGTATATATGTAGTTCTTGTCAATTACTTCTTAGTACAGGTACTCCGAGCATTATTTGCAAAGACAATGGGGCATGTATTCAACAGATTCAAGAATGATACATTAAAGATGACAAGACGAAACACATTATGCCAAAGTTCTTCTTCACTCATGAGCTTCAAAAGAATAACAAGATTGAAGTCAAGCAAGTTCGTTCAAGCAACAACCTGGCTGATCAGTTTACGAAGTTTTGTCAAAACTCAGTATTTTAGAAATTGTATACGAGATTGACATGCTTAATTATGTACAAAGATGTTATCATCAGGGGGAGTAGTCATCAGGGGGAGGCATCCTGAAGTATGCTACCCAGGACATATGTGCGCTGTACTCTTTTTCCTTCTCTAGGTTTTGTCCCACTGGGTTTTCCTAGTTAAGGTTTTAACGAGGCAGCATTATGCACGTCCAACACCAAGTCAATGATCCTGTAGAACGTTGTACTCTTTTTCCTTCGCTTTGGTTTTTATCCCACTGGGTTTTTCCTTTGCAAGATTTTAATGAGGCAACTGTTATTGAATGGTGGTCATCCAAGGGGGAGTGTTATAAACTATTGTTATTAGTGGATGCCCACCATGGGACCCACATTAGATATGAAAAGCTAGAGTCTTGCTATATTGGTTTGCTTGGGGAGGAAGCAATCTTCTTCTATAAATAAGATCCTCCTCCTCCACTTTTATGTACACATCTCATTCAATAAGAAAAGCTTCCTCTCTCTCTCTTTCTCCCTCTACTCTTCTCCTCCCTTCTTCTTAAACAGCAGGTATTTTTATAGGTACTCGAGCATCATTGATGCTTTTCACGTAGCCCGATTAAATAGTATCAAATGTTCCATCTCATTCATCAAATTAAAAAGCATATCAACAATAAAATTATAAAGATTATAGAAATTGAGTATTTACTATTTATTTATTATTATTTTTAAATGGAATACATTTCTCTTTCACTATTGTTGATGTGGAAAAAGTCTAGCAAAGTTTAGCCCCATCTAAACAAAAATCCTAAATCTGCCACTAATTGTGCACACAGGTGAATAAGAACAAATCCGCTATTGACAGGTTTAAACCGCGTTTTGTTTAGAGTTCTCAGAAGCGTTTATCTACAAAGTTTCACTTTTTTATAAAAAACATCTTTTTCCTGTCTCCCCCATTATAAACATTTCTAATTTGCCAAAAATTGAACTAATTCTAATGAAAACATTTTTAGACCAAATGATAAAAATATTTTTCTACAAAAAATTTCCATTTTTCATTATCATTTTTGCGCAAAATTAGTCACACAAATGTGTTCTTAAATTATATATATTTATAGCAACTATATGGACCATAGTGCATATCTCTGATTGTTTTTGTGAAGGGAAGAAGATATTTGATCACTGGGCATTCATGAATCGTGCCAATAAAAATCCAAATGAGGGACAGCTTTAGGGTTCTTTTTTTCTTTTCTTGGTTACATTGGATTGCTGGTCAAGAGTGGTACTTTAGATTTGAAGATGAATCAATCAACGAGCATATATGTGAAATTGTGTATTGATGGTGTCAACACCATTCAACCTTTTAGTAAAATTTGGAGGACATGCTGAAACATTGAGTTGTGATATGTACACCCACTAAAATACATACGAAATGTATAATAGTTTATATAGCACAGCACAATAATAATTGTGTCCCACTTTTTATTCCTCTCTTATTAGAATAAATACACTTGTCATCACCCCAAGAAATAAATATACTTGTATGCGTTTTATGTATGCATAAATAATTTTTGTGAAACATTTGATCATTGCATGCATCTCGTTTCTCTAACAGTAGACCAAGCTAAATTCAAATTGCAAGGTCCTTCACATCAGCAAATCATCAAAGCGGGCCACTGGAACGTAGGGTTTCCTTTCAATGATTAAAAAAAAAAGGGTACCGCATGACCGACAACACCCTTTCTTTGTTCATTTTTAATTTTTCAACTCCTTTATTTGGTTAACATGGTGGGTAATGATAACCCACAGCTAAATAATTAGAGGATTTGAATCAACTGACTTTGGTTCCACAATTCCTGAATGATGAGCTAAAAGAAACATAAGTTTTTTACAGTACACTACATTGCCTCGACCCCGCCTTGACAGCCTAAATGCAAGGAAAGGCATGATATCTGCACTTTACAATGTCTGTGCTTTTCAATTCCTAGCGGTTGAATATAAGAGACTAGGTTATGATTGTAGTAATCCCAGTTTCTTTTGAATCCGGCTAAATAAGAGTTCGCTTGGGTTTTAACTGAAGCAATGCCCTTTACCAAGAAAAGGGCAAAAACTGAACCAACACCCACTGGGTTGGCCTAGAAGTGGGCCTGGATTTGTTGGGATAACACTTGCAGTTGTTGCATTCCCATTGGCCAAAGACCTAGTCCATCCTTTTAAAAGTGATAAGGTATGTGCTTAGAGTAGCTGTGGCCCCCATCTTGCAGCGACCAATGCAAAGTTGTATGCATGTAGCCTGAAAATGTTTCTTGGTTCCTGAATCAGTGAATTGTATAGAATCCCTCCAAAGCAAGTGAGCCAGAAAGGGAACTTGTCAAGTTATTAGCACCTGTTTCTAAACTTTTGTAATGGACGAGTTGAAAAGATTGACTGCGAATGATAGCATTAGGGAACATGTGGTTGTTCAACACAGAATTTTTCTATTAAATAGATAATCGAATGCCTTATCCATTAAACATGCGTTTGTCTTGGGCATTTTTTATTGAATTTTATTTGTAACCCAACCGAGGGGCGATGACCCGAATACAAACACAACTCAACTCACATATGTGATAAAATGAGAACTCGCACATATGAGGACATAAACACAACTCATGCCAGGTAATGGGGACCCACACATGTGAGGATATAAACATAACTCACACATGAGAAGTAATGGGGACCCACACATGTAAGGAAACAAAACACAACTCCCATATGTGAGAAAAACTCACATATGCAAAAGGGGGGATGCCATATTTGAATACATGACCTCCCAATGAGAACATACACTTCTTACCATTCTCATCTTTTTTATTGAACTTGAAAGTGAAACAGGTGAGAGACTCATTGCTTGTAAGAGGACCTTGGAAATAAGGAGCCATCGGGTAGAGCTCTACTATAATTCTATTTAAATTCAAATAATTTGGCTTTGACTTAATTTTTTTAATTGAAGTTGATCCTTCTATTAACTGATTATTTACCTTGCACCATATTAATTACCTCCATAACACTAAGACTAAAATAAAACTAAAACAAGTCCCTTACTGCTGCTTATTGGGGACATGGAGGAGTGAGTGGAGTGTGTCCGTTGAAATCCCTAATGTAGCAATAATAATCATGATGACAAAGAGTAGGAGGAGGAGGAGGATGATGATAGTCGTAGGATGTTACTGTAAAGACCCGAATTTTAATTTTAAATTAGAATTAATCTTAACCTTTGATTTAATCTGTGATGGACCCCACATGTGATTGTTATTATTATTTTTAAGATTTTAAGCTATTTAAAATTTGGATAATTAATTAGTTACTATGTAGGTCCTGTAAATTATTAGAGTTTGAGAATTATAGAGTTGTGCTCAATTTGGAGTTTTCTTTGGATTAAACCTCTTTATGTGTATTGTTTTATCCTAACTTTACTTGAGAATAGAGTTCCATTTGAATTAAACTTCATTGGCTAAGTTTGGCTAGGATTGAAACTCCTTTTAGGACTTTGCTTTTATCTTCCTATAAATAGAAACAACTTTCCCTCTTTTGAATTACATCTACGGACTCCAAGTTCTCTCCTTCTCTTGTATTTACTCCTTCTCAAGGTATGGTCCTCTCCTTTTTTTCTCCCTCTCTTTTGTAATATGCTAGAATAATAGGTTACTTTAGTAGCTTCTCATAGTATCATATAGGTTACTTAATTTGCCTTCATCATGAGCATTATCATCATCATCACTACCGGGCCACTAATTTTACAAATTTTCCTTCCCAGCCTAGACGAGCCAGGTCAGGCCAATAACCCACCTGACCCGAACCCAGCCCACCTGCATCTTCTTCTTCCACACGTTTTTCTTTCTGTTTCTTTCCCTCTTTTGATTTTCGTCCCTTTCTTCTTCTCTTCTCTCCATTATCAAGCCGTGAGTTCATCTTCTTCTTGTTTCCTTCTTTCTTTATTTCTTTCCTTATTTCTTCTTCTTCCTCCTCCACATGGCAAGCCGAGACCTCCACCATCACTGTTTGCATTCTCCCCCCCACTTCCTTCCAATTCCCTGCAACCAAACAGTTCCCATATGTTTTATCCATTGCTATTTCTCCACTCTCTCTTTCTTCTTCATCTGGGTTTTTCATCCTTCTTCGTATTCCTGTTCTTGTTTTATTTCTTTTTCCTTCATCTGATCATGGCATAACCCATCTCCTCTATTCTTGTTCTTCTTTTTTACACAGTCACTGTTCCTCTATTTCTCGTTCTTCTTCCTCATTCCAGCTTCTCCACTGCAACCGTCTTCTTCTTCTCTTCCTTCTGTTTTCTTCTTATTTTATTTTTCTTTTCTCTCCTCCTCGTCTTCTTCTCCACCTCTACAACTGAGTCAAGCTCATCGTCAGACCAGCCGGGCAACCCAGTTACTGTTTCGTTTCCTTCCACCAGTGCAGGCCGATGGATCCGGATGAGGAGACTCCATTACGTGGCCGGAGATCTATGCGTGTTTTGGTGATGGGAAGCTCAGTGGATCTCTTCGCTTATTGTCTTTCCTACAGGAATGGAGAGAATAATAATCATCTAAACCCTAGAGCTCCTTTATCCTTATATAGACAAGTCCCAAAGAGTCATACTTACTAGAGACATCTTCCACCAGAAGCCCACTTCCACTGATCCTATTGGGAGTCTTATTATGGGGCCCAGATCAAGTCTTACACTAAAAGTGAGATTGCAATCTCTGTTAGCATCTGCCCTACTCGATCTGACGTGGGACCCGTGGCATGCGAGCCACAAGATTTCCTACAATCTCCTACTTGGCACAAATGCCATGTACATCAAACATTTCTCAGTTCCATATGCATTACATGCCTTATAAAAACCTCTGCAGGCAAAGCCTTGGTGAGAGCATCAGCCATCAATTCCTCTGAAGGCACATAGAAAATTTTTATATCATTCTTTTCAGCCTTCTCTCTAACAAATTGATGTTTTATTTCAACATGTTTTGATCGGCTGTTAATCTTTTACTCATTCACCATAGAAATGGTCGACGTACTATCTATACTCATTGGGACAGACTCCTTCTTATTTATTACTTCCAAATTACATAGGAAGTATTTTAACCAAAGAGCCTCTTGGACTACTAGACTGCAAGCTATATACTTTGCTTCTGCTGTTGATATAGTTGTGGAGGTCTGCTTCTTGCTACTCCAAAAAATTGCACCTCCTCCGAGGGTAATCACATAACCAGTTGTTGATTTTCTTTGGTCTAAATCACCAGCCCAATCTGCATCTTAATAGCCACGCAGTTCCAGGACTTCACCTTGACAACATAGGTGAAGATTTACTGTTCCTTTGATGAACCGCAGAATCCTCTTAATCGCATACCAATGCTGTAATCTTGGGTTACTTAGGAATCTGCTTACGAGACCCATAGCGAATGCAAGATCTGGTCTCGTACACAGCATCGCATACATGATGCTGCCCACAATTTGAGCATAAAGTTTTAATCTCATCATTTTCCTATCCTGCTCATTTATGGGTCCTTGATCGCTTGACAATTTTGTGCTCCTGCAGATGGGAGTATTGATTGGTTTACATTTAGCTATATCAAACCTTTCCAATACAGTTTCCAAATAAGATCTCTATGATAAAGTCAATATCTTATTTGGACAATCACGGGTTATTTCAATGCCAAGGACATACTCTGCCTTACCCATATCTTTCATCTCGAATCTTGACTTTAACCATTGTTTGATTTCATTTATGGCTTCCAAGTTATTACTAGCGATCAAAATGTCATCTGCATATAATGACAAATACAAATAACTACTACCACTGCATTTAATGTAGAAACATGTGTCTGCACTATTGGGGACAAATCCAATTTCACATATGGCTTGATGGAATTTTCTATACCATTGTCTTGAGGTCTATTTTAATCCATATAATGCCCTATTAAGTTTGTACACTTTGTCCTTGTGACCTTGCACCACAAAACCCTCGCATTGTTTCATATAAATTTCTTCTTCTAGTTTGCCGTTCAAGAATGCCGTTTTCACATCCATCTGGTGCAATTTAGGGTCACGACATGCTACCAATGCGACTAAGGTTCGTACGAATTGAAATTTTATGACTGGAGACAATATCTCAGCGTAATCTATTCCTTCCACTTGTGTGAATCCCTTAGCTACTAACCGTGCTTTATATTTATCCAAGGATCCATCCTTTTTAAATTTCTTTTTAAGAACTCATTTACATCCAATGGCTTTCCGATCTTTAGGTAGATCTACCAATTGTCATACTTGGTTCTTTTCAATTGATTCCATTTCCTCCCTCATAGCCTCTAGCCAACACTGCTCATCCTGCGCTTTGACCGCTTGAGAGTAGGAGGTTGGATCCAAATCTTACACGGTTTCCAATAAACTACAATAATCATCTAGATATGCCGATTGTTTCTCACCCAAATCGGTCAGCCAACTGGCTCATCAGGTTGTTCAATCACATCAAGTGGGTCCTGGCCAGGAATTCTATGTCCAATGTCCTCTTCGTCGGAACTCCCACTTGCTTGAACCCCCTTGCCTATAGAGATTTCATATAATTTCACACTATGTGGTCTTACTCTAGAACTGACCATCGGATCCTCAAGGAAAAACACATCTCGGCATTCTATGATTATCCTATTATCGTGATCATACACACAATATCCTTTAGAATGTGATGGGTAGCCAATGAAAGAATAATTTTTCTTCGTTTTTTCTTACAGTTTATGCCTTTCTTATGGTGGTAGCAGGATGTGTACAGGGCATCCCCAAACTCTCACATGTTCCAATTTTGGTTTGGTACCAGTCCATAACTCATATGGGGTCTTGGGCACACTTTTAGAGGGTACTCTGTTTAAAATATATTGTGCAGTATTTAATGCTTCTCCCCACAAATACAGCGGAAGACTCACATGGCTGATCATTGACTTTACCATATCCATTAAGGTCCTATTCCTCCTTTCAGCCATGCTATTTTGCTGTGGGGTATATGAAATTGAATATTCATGAATGATTCCCTCATGTGCACAATATTTTTTAAATAATTCGTAAGTATATTCCCCCCTTTTATCAGATCTAATCCTCTTTATTTTCTTACCCTTTTGATTTTGGATTTCAACAGTATATATTTGAAACATTTTTAAGGTCTCATGTTTATGTTTAATTAGGTACACATATTCATATCTGTTGTAATCATCGATGAATGTGATGAAATAGTCCTCTCCAGTTTGATTGTGTACATTTAATGGTCCACATATATCTGAATAAATTATGGTCAATATTTCAGAACTTTTAGTTCCTTTTGAAAATGGTTTCTTGACCATCTTTTCACTTGTACGTGGTTCACGTATGGGGCACTCAATTTTACCTAGGTTTGGTAAAAGCTCGTCTTTAACCATTCTACTGATTCTGTTTTTATTAATGTAGCCCAATCTCAAATGCCATAACATTGCCAAACCATTCATGCATACATTCATACACACAAAATAATCAGAAGTGGACTTTATTTTATTATTAAGAATACCCAGCAAATACAATTTTTCAAAAAGAAAACCATGGACTAAAACTTTACCGCGCATTCCAATAGTAACTTCATTGTCTTTGAATCTAATTTCAAATCCATTCATTGCCAATTGGCTCACAGAGATGATGTTCCTCCTCATCGTGAGAGCAAAGAAGACATTGGAGAGATAAAGCAATTTGCCTGTTAGTAAGGGAATTTTGACTTTCCCTATCCCTAACACATCACAAAATGTTTCATTCCTTCTCCGGGTTTCATCTCTTTGAATTCGATAAATCTAGCCTTGGTCCTTGATATGTGTCTGGTGGCTCCAGAATCAATCCACCAATTCTTATCATTGGTGTCCACCATCATGGACTCAGTGACCATCTCAACATAATCTCTGTGTTCTTTGGTCACTTTACCTTGCTGGCTATTCTCACCATTTTTCTTTCTGCATTGAGAACTAAAATGTTCAGGCTTTCCACAATTAAAGCAAATATCATTTTTAGGCCCTTTCCGTTTTGGATTGCCTTTAAATTTCTTTTTATTTTTCACATTAGTGATTAACGCCCCACTATTGCTCTTAGTTTTAACAATCATAGTAGAATTTGTAGGTATTATACCACGAGCAGCTAGCCTTTGTCCTTCAGCAAGTAATTTAGCTTCAACCTCACTAAGGGTTACACTCTTTTGAAGGCTAAGGGTTTGAGACATATTCTCCCAAAAAGGTGGAAGACTCATCAGCAAGTATATGATCTGAAAATCTTCATCAACTTCCTTCCCAAGGCTGCAAGATTACTGTGTCAGACCGACATTTTATCAATGTGATCCCTTATAGATGACCCCTCTGGCATCTTATAATTGACATATGCGCTAAATGCCTCCATCAAATGGGATTTGGAGGTTTCATCATACTTTCCCATAGCATAGTCTCAAATTTCTTTCGCTGTGATGAAGTGCTCAAATTGTTTCACCAACTCAAAGGATATGAATCCGATCAACAGATGCCTCGCTGATTTGTTATCAAAGGCCCATTGCTCATATAATTCATGGTCCTCCTTAGGGGCATCATCAGCGGGCTTAGGGATTGGATCAAATTCAATCACATAAATTAATCCATCAAAGTACAGCAATGCGTCCATCCGACTCTTCCACACAGCTAGGTTCTTACCGTTAAAAATATCAGCCTTTGCAAGATTATGCAAGGCTAATTTGAAAGACATGATTTTTATTTTTAATTAAAAGATGGTTTAGATACCACTGATCCTATGAGGGAAAAATACCACCCTTTTATTTGAACTACTGGATCGTCTTCCTTTTGTTGCCAATGTGTAGATCTATTCGTAAGGATTCTTTAAGCGCAAACGAATTGTCTATCTGACTCCGGATGGCCAAGATATCGCAGTTTGAAATTTTGACGGTGATCTGCGCCCCTACCTGTGTCAGCCATATGATATCTGCATCAGCGTCGCTGTCGTTATGCGTGCACCAGCGCATTTGTGTCAGCACCTCTGGGTTGAACCCGATCTAGGTCAGGTTGGATCCGCTAACCCAACCAGTAAAAGGAGATTACTGACAGGCAGGCTTGCACGCTTGCCGAAGCAGGAATAGCGATGCTTGGCGCTGGAATAATGATGCCTGCATCAGCGATGCATTGCTGTTGTTCTCGCTTGGCTTGAGCAGGGGGAGTCAACTAATGGAACTTCACTTGCCCTTCTACTTTTTTTTTATATTACAGAAGAGGACAATAGTAACAAATCAAGTCAAAGTTGCTTGGCTTGAGATTTATCCTCTCTGGAAACATCAATAGTAAAGCCAAAATGGGAACTGTTGCTGTCTTGATCTAAAAGCTTGGTAGTCTTCTCCTCGGGTTCCGTGCATTAATAAAGCACATGAACCTTAAAAAAAACCAATCGTCTTCTTCGTGGGAGGGACGAGTCACGTTGCAGAAACAAAAAAAAAAAAAAAAAAAAAAAAAAAAAAAACAGACAGCAAGTACCACGTAAGATCATAGAGCTACTAGTATCCGCATTGCCACTTCAGAATCTGAAATGCACCGCGCCGGGCTCTGATACCAACTGATGGATTCAGATGAAGAGACTCCGTCACACGGCCGGAGATCTATGCGTGTTCCGGTGGTGGGAAGCTCCGTGGATCTCTTCGCCTCTTGTTTTTCCTACGGAAATGGAGAGAATAATAATCATCCAAACCCTAGGGCTCCCTTATCCTTATATAAACAAGTCCCAAAGAGTCACACTTACTAGAGACATCTTCCATTAGAAGCCCACATCCACTGACCCTATTAGGAGTCTTATTATGGAGCCCAGATCAAGTCTTACACTAAAAGTGGGATCGCAATTTCTATTGGCATCTACCTTGCTCGATTTGATGTGGGACCCGTCGCATTGGGCCACACGATTTCCTACACAGGCCCATCTATGTTTTTTCATCTTTTGCTTCATCTTCTTTTTCCCCTCCCCTGCAACATCACTGTTTTTCTTCTGGCTTTCTCTGTTTGCCTGCTTTTTTCAGTTTTCTCTTCTTCTTTTGGCTTCTCCTTCTTCATCTGTTTCCTTTCCTCCTTTTCCTATTTCAACTCTTTCCTCTTCCATCGTTTCAGTTTTCTTCTTCTTTTTCTCCACTGGGCTTTTTTGTTCCTCCAACTGCATCTTCCTCTCCATTGTTCTCCTTTCTTTTTTTCCTACATCGTTTTTTTTATTTTTTTCCTTACTGATTTGTTTCGCTGCTCATCCTCTTCTCTTTCTTCTTTGTCTCGTCTTCTCTGTCCTCTCCTCTCTCCGTTCTTCTCTCTTTCAACCCATCTTATTCACATTTATGCAACAGTTGTCCCATCTTGCCTGTTCTTCATTCTTACATCTGATTTCATCTTCCGTTCTGTTTCATCATTCCTAGTTCATTCCTTCTTTCCTTTCTTTCTCGTTTTCTACTTCCCTCTGGTTCTTCCTTAATTTTGTATGCTGGTTTCATCTCTTCTCCTCTTTGTTCCCTGTCTTCTTCTTCTTCGTTTTATTCCCTTCGTTTCTTTCTTTCCTGTTCTGTTTCTCCTTCCCTATTTCTTCTACTTCTCTCTTTCCTTTCTTCTTCATTGTTTTCCTTTTTTCTTGTTCTTGTCTTCCCACTTCACCTTACTCCCTTCCTTGCTGCAGAACCCATATTCTTCTTGCTTCCTTCTTTCTTTTCTCTTTATTGTCTTCTTTGTCTCTTCCTCCCTTCTTGTTTTTCTTTTTTCCTGTTTTTTTTCTCCTTCTTCTTTCCTTCTCCCTGGAATAAGGGAACTGAGAACCTTTTGTTAACCTTCTGAAACCAAACCTAGATTCACTACTCTTTCCAATTTAGAGGTCAAACCACTGTGGACCAAGCAATATCACCTTCCACTTCTTGTTTTAATTTCATACATGTATATTGATCTTCTTTTCCTGCTAACGAATCCATTTGATCCTTCTGCTACCATCGTGCGCATCTCTACAACAGGCAGTGAGCCCATTTATCTCTTTTTCTCCCATCTTTTCTTGTTATTTAACCTAGTTGACCCTAAAATTTGGCCCACCTTGCATATACGTTTAATTTAGGTCATTCAGGCCCCTTGATATGATCTGGTAACTTGGGCCTATTCGTTGATTCTCCAACATGTCTTGTGACCCAAACTGAAAACCCATTTAATCATTTATCAAATTAAGACCATATGACTTTGGCACATGTAAGGTTCTATCAACCCAAAACTACTTGAACCACTTAGCCAATTCAGTTTATTTCAGGCTCAACCCATAAGACTTCATGTGTCCATAGTCTCACACCTTGATATAACTGTCATAACAGGAACTCACACTACTAGGCTTCTAGGGTCAGATGAGCCCAACTCTTTAAGGATTGACAATCAAGGCAAGTAGTCTTACCATAGTTCTTAAGCCATAGAGTTTTCAAGCCTTGTCTCGTTTTGATTTAGATATGTGAGATTTTGAATTATTGAAATAATCCTAAACTATTAGGATATTTTGTTACCTTTGACATGCTTGTACATGATGGTTATGCTAGACTTAGCCTTGTTTCCTTTCCACCATCATGCTAAAATGGATTTTTCGTGAAACTTATTGTTGATCATTAATTATCATTGAAATTAAAATGCTAAAAAATCTGGAAAATATTGATAATATGTTGTGATCGCAACCCTTGGCTATCTTTGTGATTTAAAAAGGCTTTGAATTTCGAATATGATGCGTGTACTCTTAAGGCATTCTCTAAAGTATGGGCAGCGCACCGTGGGGACGCTCACACGCGGATTTTAGCTCTTTTAAGTATGACATTGGGATTGGGACCCCTTTGTACGATATTTATAGTCTGCAGCTAGACCCACTTTATTTTAGAGATTACCGGTATTCTCAAACCATGTGCCAACTTTGGATATGAAAACTGTTCGTACATGGTGGGTAGCTTGTGCTTGTTCCAGGCCTAACTCTGGCGAACACACTTTGATATTTTGTTTATTGCGGAGATGCTTGATGCCTTTCATTTGCTGATTTGGTTATTCGCTCACTTGTTTGAAACACCATGAATTTTGGTCACATTATCTTCCTGTCACTTCTAAGATATTGCGCTTACCTTATTTGATATACCTTATATATGCGAACCATGACTCAAAATTTGATTTCTTAGATTTTTACCTATTTGCTAGGTTTTATGGTTTGTATTACTTGTTGAGTTTTACTCACTCTTGTTTTTTCCTCACAAATTTCAAGGTTAATCCGGAACCCAAGGAAACCTAACTTGTTTTGCGAAATCGGGACTAAGAGATGAGCTGCGGGATTCTATATTTAGATTCAAAAGATTGAATTAGGAACTCATTTGCGTTTGAATAGTTTATTATTATGCTCTAAGGCTCACACTCACCCTAGACTTATTTATTTATTATGTTAGTGAATTGGCTTTATTGTTATTCCATTTGGATTATTTCAATAAAGTTGGAAATTATTTAATTTATTGTTGTGGACCTCTCATGCCTCGTGATTTGAGAGTCCTAAGGATCTCAGATTTCGAACGTGACAGTTACGGTTGTAAATAATTATAAGGCTTAATTTGACGCGTCCCATCAGTTATGGGGTTTTTGGCATATTGATTAGATCTATAATATTTAATATCAGAGCCAACCCCCACGTCTCGGATTCAGATTCAAGTCACCGTAAGGGCAACATGGAACAGAGTGAGAGCCATCCTTAAAAAAAGGGGAAAGGGCTACCTACGGCCAAAGTGAAAACTGTCGTGGAGAGGGTTACATGGAGTGGACTGTGATTCGTCTCAAAAGAAGCAAAGGGCTACCTACTGTAAGAGTAAGAGTTGTCAAGGACGTCAGCTGCGGAAGCATGGTGGTCTGTTATGGTCCTAAGTAGTTATAAAGCTTAATTTTACGCTTGTCATCTGGGGCTTTTGGCATGTTGGTTAAGCCCATGACAAAGGAATTTAGATGATAGCTAATAACAAATGACTTTGATTTTATAAATTGGCCCCACTAATGATGGACTTATGGCTACTAACTTAGCTACTACAATGCAACGTGCTCTATTTTGGATTTAGGCCTTGGCCTCAAATTTGTTTGAGAACCAATAAAAGGAATTTTTACTCAGTGTTGGATAAAGACCATGGGTTCAAATCTTCTTGCTTGTAACAAAAAGGTTGCTCTCTCTCTTTCTTTCTCTCTTTCTCATATCATATCATACAATTCTTTGAAAATTACCTACTTAGGAGACAGAAATTTCACAGAAGTACTTAGTTTTACCCTTTTAGGGCTCATGTCAATGAAAGGGTCCGTTTGTGGAGCAGCCATCACCACGGAAAATGGAAGGAGAAAAAATCAGATGCCTTCCTTGTTCCATTTGGTGCAGCAATGGAATGCCAACCGAAAATTCTGGCACCTTCTTATTTTGCTGCAGAATCCTTGCCAGGGAGGATCTGAAATTCCTACCATCATGGGTAGGATCTGAAGTTCTTTGCAAAAGGAAGCAAGATTTACAAATGTACCATAAATGTCTATTGAAGGTATTTTTTAACCTAGTTCCCCTAAATTCCCTAGAATTACTAAGAATTTATATGAAAGTTTTTTCAAGGAATAATTATTGCAAGAGTAAAGATGAGGGAGGTAAAGAGAGAGACCCATAAAGGGACGAATAGTTTATACGATCTATGTAAGCCTAATCCTTCCTAGTTTAAGAAAGGGCCTTTTGGCCCAAATCCATTTTTTAAAAGTTATGTAGCTTTAAGTCCACCTCTAAAGACTTTAAAGCTTTAAGTCCACTAAGACATTTTCTCCCTAAAACACTAAAAAACTATAATTTTGTGCCTCTTTAAAAAAAAATATACAAATTTAAACAAAAGCAATATTACAGCCCGGCCACCCACACTGGTGACCGACAACCGAAGATCGATTGGAACAGTTTTTTTTTTTTTTGGCACGCGATGTTCACATGTTCCTGTTTTTGACACATTTATTTGATGTTCTTGTTTATTATATATATTAATACATAATCATCTTTTTTCAATTTGTGTACTAAAAACTCAGAATTCTTAATGCTCCTGTTTTCTACCACAACTACATGTTTCTATTTTTAATGTAAAATTTATTTCATTAATTTCAAATATGTTCCTGCTTCTGCCATAACTCCGCCAGTTTTTGCTACTGGTCCCAAGCCCGTGTAAAGGAGGAGGGTTGCGTTCGGTAGGTTAACAGCCAGTGTAAAACTTTGTCACAATCCAAACATGAATTCTGAGATAATGATATTTCGCGATAAAGCTAGGGTGTTCCTCGCTTTAAGCGACACATTGCAGCATTGCTCGGCTACAGTGAAAAGTGTGCAAGGGCTACCGCATGACTCTGGGCTAGTGCAGTTAAATAAGTTAGTCCATGAGAAGAAAAAGAGGAATAGGAAAATTAGACTTGCTACTTGGAATATAGGAACCTTACAGACAAGAGCATGCAGTTGGTTGAGGTAATGAAAAGAGGAAGAATTAGTATGGCTTGTATACAGAAGACAAGGTGGAAAGGGAATAAAGTTAAAGAGCTCACGGATGGATATAAGCTTTTCTATGCAGGAAAGAGTAATACAAGAAATGAAGTGGGTATAGTTGTAGATAAGGATTTGAAAGAGAAAATTGTGGGGGTAAAGAGGTTTGGTGATAGAATTATAGCAATTAAATTAGTACTAGATGAAGAAATAATTTATATCATTAGTGCATATGCTCCCTAAGTAGTATTAGAGAAAAGTGTGAAAAGACAATTTTGGGAGGAGATGGATGATTTAATGCAAGAAATCCCAAATAGTGATAAAATTTTCCTTGGAGGGGATTTAAATGGGCATATGGAAGAGATAATAGAAGATATGAGAGAGTGCATGGAGGGCAAGAATTTGGAGAAAAGAATGAATTCAGAAACACTATATTAGACTTTGCAGGGGCATTTGATCTTGTAGTAGCAAATACTTACTTCAAAAAGAGAGATGAGCATTTAATTACCTATAAAAGTGAGAGTAATAGGAGTCAGATAGATTTTTTCTAGTTAGAAAACATTACTGATTGGCTTGTAAATATTGCAAGGTTATCTCAGGAGAGAGTTTGACTACGCAATATAGGCTCCGAGTTTTAGATATTTGCATTAGAAGCAGAAAGATAGTGGTAGTAACCAAAATGGACCCTAAAACAAGATAAAGAGATTTGAAGGGGGGAAGAGCAAATATATTTAAGGTCAATGATTGAGAAGGGAGAATGGAATATTAAAGGAGAAACTACAATAATGTGGAATCAAATAGCTAATTGCATTAAGAATATTGCAACGGAGGTACTTGGAGAATCAAAAGGAAAGAGACGTATTAATAAAGAAATATGGTGGTAGAGTGTAGAAGTTCAGGAAGTTATTCGATAGAAAAGATATTGTTACAAAGTTTGGCAGAAGACTAAAAGTATAAAAAATCTTGAGCTGTATAAGAAGGCAAAGAAAGAAGCTAATAAAATAGTAAGTAGTGCAATATTCGAAATATACGATGACCTCTATAATAAGTTGGGAACAAGAAAATGAGAAAATGATATTTTTTAACTCGCAAAAATAAGAGAAAAGAAAAATAGGGACTTAGATTATGTCAAATGTATCAAGTACAATGAGGAAAATATTCTGGTGATGGATAAAAATATTAAAGAAAGGTGGAAGGAATATTTTAGCAAACTTCTAAATGAAAAACATTTGGGCGATATAATAGTTAAGGAAGATACTTCATCACTAGAACATACTTTTCTTCATAGAATTAGATGGGTGGAAGTAAAGGAAGCATTGAAGCGAATGAAGACATGAAAGGCAACAGGCCCAGATGGTATTCTGATAGAGGTATGAAAATGCTTAGGAGATGTTGTGGTGAGTTGGTTATGTAGACTATTCAATAAGATACTTGTAACAAAGAAAATGCCGGATGAATGGAGAAGAAGCATTGTAGTACCTATATATAAGAATAAAGGAGATATACAAACTTGTACCAACTATTGAGGGATTAAACTTATGAATCATACTATGAAGTTATGGGAGAGAATAATATAGCAAAGATTGAGACGGAAGACCAAGATCTCTAAAAATCAATTTGTTTTATGCCAGAGAGATCAACTATGGAAGTTATCTTTTCACTTAGGCAATTAATGGAAAAATATTAAGCAAAGAGGAAAAATCTACACATGATCTTTATCAATTTAGAAAATGCCTATGATAGGATACCGAAGAATTTAATTTGGCGGGTTTTAAAGAAAAAGGATGTCCCCAGAGGTTACATTGAAAATTTTAAGGATATATATGAAGAAACAGTAACAAATGTGAGAACCACATGTGGAGAAACAGGTGGATTCCCTGTGGCTATAGGTTTACGTTAGGGATCAACCTTAAGCCTTTATCACTTTGTATTAATTATGGATGAGTTAACTGCACATATTCAAGAAGAAGTATCATGGTGTATGTTGTTTGCAGATGATATAGTATTAGTGGATGAATCAAGAGATTGAGTAAATGTAAAACTTGAGAGATGGCAGGGGGCATTAGAATATAAAGGCTTTAAAATAAGTCGTACAAAGACAAAATATATGGATTGCAACTTCAGTGGACATATACAAATTGTTGAAATCACTGTAAAAAATGAAACCCATGAGATACCGCGTAGAAATTCTTTTCAGTACCTAGGCTCGATGATTAGTAAGGATGGGGAGATTGACAAAGATGTGAAGTATAGGATGAAAACTGGATGGCTGAAGTGGAGATTAGCTTTTAAGTGCTTTGTGACAGATGAATACCAATGAAATTGAAGGGCAAATTTTACAGGACAGTGGTAAAACCAACTATGACATATGGAGCAGAATGTTGGCCAATTAAGAAGACGCATATTCATAAGATGGATGTATCGGAAATGAGAATGCTTAGGTAGATGTGTGATAAAACTAGGAAAGATAAAATTAGAAATGAGGATTTTCGAGAGCATTTAGGAGTAACACTAATAGGGGATAAGATTAAAGAAACCCGTTTAAGATGATTTGGGCATATTAAGCGCATGTCGATAATAACACCATTGAGAAAAAGTTTAGCTATACAGATGGATGGCCCATCAAGAAATAGGGATAGGCCGAAGAAAACATTAATAGAGGTCATTGATTCAGATTTGGATAAGTTTAACTTATCGAAGGGTTTGTCTTAAAATAGAACGGAATGGAGAAACATAATTCATGTAGCGGACCCCAACATAGTTAGGATAAGGCTTTGATGATGATGATGATGATAATGATGATGATAATGTTCCTGCTTCTGCCATATCAGATTGATGTTCTCGTTTATCATGAACACTTATACATGACCTTATTTCTTCAATTTGTGCACTAAAAATTCAGAATTATTAATGTTCATGTGCCTCATGTTCCTATTTCCCACAACGACCACATGTTCCTGTTTTTTATCTTGTAATTTTTTTTATAAATTTCAAACATGTTTGTGTTTTTGCCACATCAGATTAATGTTCATGTTTATCATGTATACTAATACATGATCATGTTTCTTCAATTTGTGCATTAAAAAATTAGAATTCTTAATGTTTCCGGGTCTCATGTTCCTGTTTCCCACCACGACCACCTTTTCCTGTTTTTAATCTTATAATTTGTTTATTCAATTTCAAACATGATCATGTTTCTTCAATTTGTGCATTAAAAAATTAAAATTCTTAATGTTCCTATATCTAATGTTCCTGTTTCCCACCATGACCACATGGTCATGTTTTTAATCCTGTAATTTGTTTTATCAATTTCGAAAATGTTCTTGCTTCTACCACATTGGATTGATGTTGCTGTTTATCATGTACGTTAATACATGATCCTATTTTTTTTATTTTGTGCACTAAAAATTTAGAATTCTTAATATTCATGTATTTCATGTTCATAGTTCTTCAATTTGTGCACTAAAAAATTAGAATTCTTAATGTTCTTGTATCTCATATTCCTGTTTTAAGTATGTTCCTATTTCTAATACATCTACTTGACGTTCTTGTTTATCATATACACTAATACATGATCATATTTCCTCAATTTGTGCATTGAAAATTCAGAATTCTTAATATTCATATATCACATTTTCCTGATTCTTCAATTTGGGCACTGTAAAATTCAAAATTCTTAATGTTCACATATTTTTTGTTCCTATTTCAACCATGTTTTTGTTTCTGCTACAATTGCTTGATGCTTTTGTTTATCATGTACACTAATATATAATTCTATTTTTCAATTTGTGCACTGAAAATTAAAAATTCTTAATATACCTATGTCTCATGTTCCTGATTCTTCAATTTGTGTATTGAAAAATCAAAATTCTTAATATTCCTGTATCTAATGTTCTTATTTCTGACACATTTTTCCTGATTCCTGAAAAAGATTTATGCTTTCTGAAAAATAGTAGAAAACCAATGTTTAAAAATTATAAATTCTCAATTTAAGCCATGTAAGATCTTCATTTTTGAGAACCACTCTGTGGAGAAGGAAACATTATGATGAAGAGGGTATAGAATTTTCAATTCTGCACATTTCTCGCTTATTACCATACATGACAAATCTTCATCTAAGGAAAGCCCTTCTCTAAGTATAGTCAGCCTACCAAATGTGACCTATAAAAAACTAAAAAACTATAATGATGATGATGATGATAGGAAAAACCTCCTTGGCCCCAATTTTATATTTAGAGATTCGTGATGTGTATTGTTACCATAAAACCGATGTGGTTCCCTTGTAATAACTATAATGGGGATCAAGACTCTATTAATATCAACACTCTTAGTTGAGTAGTGTTCCCATGTTACATTCAGTTTCACATGTTTGGCCACTGATTACTGATCAGTGTAAGTATCACTCTTTAACTAATAGCCCAATATGTCATATTAATTGCCAACACATATGGTTGAGTCATGCTAACTAACACTTTTATATCCCAGACAAGTTAGGAAATTATTTTTGGGTCCCCGAATTAAAGTATCACTTGTGGACATGTGCCATACAAATTACTTTCTTTTAAGTCAAATGAGCAATTAAGAAATGAAATTGTGCATAGAAACTTTGTTTTTCTGTTCCAGCAACCATCGGTCGCCGAAAGTTGTACGAAAAAGGTGCTAGAAGCTAGCTAAAAAAGTCACCAAGAAAGTTGATGGTTGCTAAAAGTCGGCTGAAAAGTCACCGGCCGCTGGTGGTCACTAGCTGGCAGTGGTCGCAAAAATACTAGAAGTAGAATTGCTATTATTACAAACAATATGAAATAGAATACACTAGAAGCATGAAATCTTATAGCACTGGTGGACTCTTACAACTAAAAACTTATGAGGTGTACTTTTACGTATTTAAGTTTTAAGATTTAGACTTCCACCTAAATTACCATTAAGAATGGAACCCACCTCCCCCTTTTGACATCAACATCAACATCAACTACGCAAATGCCCCAAACAGGCCAGATCCAGGATTATTGAACCGTGGTGAGTTGAAACTTGGATCTGTCTAGGGATGTAAAATGTGCCAGGGCGCTAGGCCCGGCAAAGCCTAACGCGTTGACCAGCCCGGCCCCATCCAGCTGGTCCCATGCATGAGCCGTGCTAGGCAAGGGCGGCCGTGGCCTGTGGCACAGCCTGGTGCTTGGCACAAGTCCGCCTAGGCACGGCCTAGCCCGGCCTGGCACAGTGAGAGTTCTTTGATTATTTTTGGCAGAGGAGATGTTTTAAATTGAACTGTGGTGAGAAGATGAGGTATTTAAAAGGGTGCTGGAAGAGGGGATGTTTTAAATTCCCATAGATTCAGAGACACCTATATTTCTATGTGATGGGAAGAGGGAATGTTTAGAGAGAGAGAGAGAGAGAGAGAGAGACCATTTAAATGCCTATGGGGAGAGGGGGGTTTTGGCACAATGGCAAGAGAGAGAGAGAAACGCAATGACCATTTAAATGCCTAGAGAGAGAGAGGTTTTGGCACGTCGGGCACGATCCAACTTGTGCCTGTGGGTGTTGTGCTGGGCAGAGCCCTTGCCAAGTTGGGCACGACATGAACGTACCAGTGACATTTCATTGGCAGGCCCAGCAGGCCCAATTCACATGCCTGGAATCCTCTCCGCAGAACGTGATCCAAATCTCACATAGACCTTAGGTATTGCGAATAGATCCGTCATCTACTTAAGAGAGGGATCCAACTCCGAATTCAAATACAAATTAAGATGTAGATCCTGCTGTAATAAGATAGAAAAGCTTAAAAAATTAGTTTTTTTAAATATATAATTGGAACTATTATATGGTATACTATATGGTGAAAACTAAGTAGGTTCTAAAATATAAACATAACTCTAGTTACTTAGGCCCATCAAACTAATATATGTTTTGAACATGTGAATCTAGTCACTGGGATCCGGATTCAAGGCAGAAAATACAAAGATACAGTTCAAGGTCTGAATTTTTTCCCCCATCTTAAAATAGGTTGCATGCCTACTTTATTTGGAATCGGACAATTCAGATACTCAAATAATCAGATAGCATTTGCAACCTAATTACCATAGCCCCTTCCCCTCTCCCTTGGATTACTACTCACCAAGTTTAACGCCCATTTTAGTTGTGTTTTCCGTTCAATTGAACATGAAAATTTTATTACTGATTTTACCACATCTGACAGATGGGGTTCAGGGGACGTTAAAGACCTAATAACAATATTCTCTTGGTCAAATGATCTTCAGATGCTACTTGTAATTAATCTAATAGTCGGTCCAATTTTTATTGAAGTAAAATCTGACTAACGCTAAGTAAAAGATATTCATTTAGCTTTTAAAAGGAGTTTTTTTTGTATATACCCCCCTCAGATATCTACTATTTATAAATAGGCTCATGTGGTTTCAATATTTGTAAATAGGCCCCTACTTTGACATTTTCATACCTTTTATATACTCAATTAAGTGGATTTAACAATAAAGAGAAGAGAACATTAGGCTTTCACTCATTTTGACAATTTATCCATATCTTTATTTATTTTTAAGAAACCAATGATTTTTTAAATATTTTTCACTTTAACTCTCTTTTTTTCTACTAAGCTTATAAAGTTTTTCATGGTAGGTAGCCAGTGACATCCTCTTTTTTAACATTAAGATTTTTTTAAAATTTTTTTCTTTCTTCACATTATTAGTTTTTTTAGAATCTTAAGGCCACTTTGGCATAAAAATTGTTTTTTTTTTAATAGTTTTTGTGAGAAGGAAGTTTAGAAATTGGTTTGGATGTTACTCTCAAAGGGCCTCTCTCCCTCTCTCTGCATAATGGTTTTAAGGTCTAGAAAGGTATACCTCATGGATTTTAAGAATTTATACTGGCAATCTCTTTGCATAATGGTTCTCTTAAATTTATATCTTTACAGTCCATTTTTGCATCGGTTATCTCCAATCTCAAACATTTGAAAAGGTATTTTAAAGAGCCTTTTTTTTTTTCTAAAAGGAAAAAATTATATTAATAGGGGAAACAATGATTTGAAATAAAAAAAAGTTTTAAGGGGCTTTACGTACTCTTGAGCCACCTAATTAGAAGAACATATGATATTATTAGTGAACATATTAGATTAAATAAAACTTCACAATCATTTGCTCTGTTAAAATGATCCTAAATATAATTAATTCAATATATAGTTTGTGTTCATGCTGCTGATAGGGAATAGATTAAAGACAATCAATCAAAATAAAAAAAAACAAGAGAGAAGATAGTAATTCGTTTATAGCATTGAGGTAATTTAACAAATCTATTATTCAACAAATTGGGGCCTATTAATAAATATTGGAAACCATAGGAGATGTATATACAAAATTGGTTGTAAGGGTCAAAGCTCCATTTTGATAAAAAGTTGTGCAAAGTCCTCACGGTGGTTGCTCATTACCATCAGATCCAAATGAATTGAAATATAAGAGGTATTAAAATACTAAAGCAGAAGTCTATTTATAAATACCGAAATCCAAAAAACCTAATTACAAAAATTAAAAATCTTAGAAAAGTATATGCGAAAAAAAAGTTCTTTTAAAAATAACGGAAACAAGCTTCTCATGATGCGTATTATAGGTTCTGCCCGCCTTGTTGGGCGAGTGGACTGAGCCGATGTCCCAACTGTTAGATTTTCAAAGTCATCCCGCTCCTTGAAGGGGCAAAACTATGGGGGCTTACTTTGAAAGTATTGCATGGTAAAAAAAAAAAAAAAAGTCAATTTTACTGGAATTACGACTTAAGATTTTGACATGGACTTCCAATTTCTCTCATTGGTATGGTGTCACCTTAAGAAGACTAGAAGAGTGCATGAGGGCCCCCAATTCTTAAGTTTCTAAGGAGACCTTAGTCAAAGAGATTCATTTGACACCATTAATTCCAAGTCGGAGGTTAATCGAAATATATATATATATATATATTTAACGTCGAACATGGGCCAGTACGTCTAAACCATCATTTTATTTATATGTCCCTTGCCTAGCTTTTTCAGTTTAGCCTAATGTTTGGACTTGAATGCTAGGGATAGGGTCCAGTTAGAATTGATGCAACTAAAGCTGAACGTCACCAACTGCCCCTCATTCGGCCTTCAAGTACACTAAGTCGACCCAGCCCATTTAGTTACTGCCTCAATCAGGTCATATCTTGTACCGTGAGCTTAACCTCTTCCAAAATCTATCCCGACCGGGGTGAGGTCCTGCCAGGCCAGCCCACCTCGATTTTCCAGGCCTAGGCTGATCATTTTATAGATGTGGAGCTCATCGATTGGCGATCGATGGTCCAATTTACGTAAGAAATCTCACCTTCCCGACCAATGGTCTTGGAGAAAATAAACGGATATATATAGTTCACAGTTCACACCCTAAAATACCATATAGCCAGGGTTGCTAGAACTGAAAGTTCCCGACTTGTTTATGGGGCAGTGCTTGTCTATGGAGCACAGCCGCTATCAGATTGGGCTGAACAGATCCATGAATCATCAATCTAAGGATCATCGCTGCAGGCCCCACATTGTACAGACTACAAACCCCAGGATAAGTGTGATACAAGCATGTAGGACATAATCGTAACATTTCTAGCAAATTTCCCCAGCCCGAGGTTCTGTGCAGAAGTTAAATGGGTGGTGCTCCCTCAAACAAATAGGCTATTGACCAGGAGTGGGTCCCATCTGAAAAAAAGTATGAAAAAGTATTTATGCTGTCTCTAGTAATGGATCAAAATTTTGGTATGGTAGAAAACTTTTTAACATGCTATTGCAACCAAACGGTAGACTGATGCAGGCCATAATAATGGGCCCGTTTGAAAGTCTATACCCGCAGGCCTAAAGCACAGTAGATTAGAGTAGATTCTATTATTAGTAGTTGTTTTAGTTGTTTTATTAATATTTGAAAAGTTCAGTTGTATTTGATTTAGGACTTCTTATTTATTTAGAATTAGTTATTTCCTTTCTTAAATAATGTTTTAGTTATAAATAAGGATGTAATCTCTTCATGAGAGATAGACTTTCATACTGAATAAAGATTTTGAGTTGGTTCTCAGTTGAGAGAGTTTGTTTGTTTTTTGGTGAGGCACCTAGACAACCTATCCCTAAGCCTTTTGGCTTAGAGATTAGCCCGTTGGCTAATCCTCTTCCCTGCGTTGCTTCAATTGGTATCAAAGTGAAGATCCAATCTCGGACCGCCGTCTGATCGCCAATTCGAGATAACATATCATTCCCGGTTCTCTGCTCTCTACCAGTCATCATCCCTTATTGTCAGTCCTCTTCATCTTTATCAAATCCCTTACAGCAGAACCCCACCCCAAACCATACCCTCCACAATCCCCAATTCACGGTCACCCTCTAAATCCCACCACAAAAACCCATACAGACTTCTGTCAACCCCTTTTTCCCCATTATCGGCCCTAAACATCACTGTCGATCTCTCCCCAACTCTTCTCGGCCTACCACCACACCACCGACCCCACTCCTAAGAGCCCGAGACCCCTCGCATCTCCTACACCCCCCACCGGAACCCTAATCACCCTTTCGAACCTAGATCTCCAAAGCCAACCCACTCCCTAACCCACTGCACACCCTAAACCCTAAATTAAGTCCAACCCCTTCACGGAACCCCTTTCCGAGACTTATTCCTCACAGCCTGCAAAAAAATCCCCAAATCCTCACAAAACCAAGCCCGATTCATTCCCCTTCCCGGTGCCGACCTGTTCCATCACCGACCCGATCCAACCCCGCAGCCCACCTGAAAACCACCACCGACCCCAACCGAACTGTCATCCATCCCCAACCCAGAGAAAAAAAAAGAAAGGAAAAAGACCACAGAAGAGAGAGAAGTATCAGAAAGGAGGAGAGCGATCGACGACATACCTGTGCCGGTCGCTGAGCGTCTTTGCCGTCGCCAGCCGCTTTCTCTGCAGCCATATCCGATCGTCGAACCGTATCCGGTTGTTGCTGCAGCCACCGGAAGCGTCGGCTTTCCCTGCAGCATCGCCGTCGAGGGGCGCCTCCAGTTCACCTCTCTCGTCCAGCAGATACGCCTCGTCCACCTCTTCCTCTCTTTCCTTTCGTTTCTGTTGCAAAAAAGAAGTACTTTCCTTTTCTCTTTTTATTCTCATTACTGTTGCAAAGAGAGGAGATTTTTCAGCAGTTGGGCCGCAACAGTTTAGGCCAAAACTATTGACCCGAATTTCACCCCAGTCCAAAACACTTTTGGTTTAATCCGGGTCTGACCTGACTGGCCTGACCCAGCCCAAGCCCACAAACCCCCCCCCCCACCCCCCGCAGTCTTTTGTTTCCTTTGCTTTCTATATGCTATGTCAACCCACAGCAGTCAGTCATATCGGGGCATATTTTCTGATCATCAACGTGATGCCATGTTAATAAAGTTAACTAAAAGAGTACATGCGTTGGAAGAACTGTCCCACGGTTCACAGAGGCCTCTTGCTGCCGAAGCATCCTCTAGCGCTGGAAACCAACAAAATTCCGGCCGACAAGCAGAAACAGGCCCGCAAGAATCTATTCATGATTTCATTCAGCGTCTTCTTACTGAAAAAGACCCTGCAGACGCACCTGCTGCACCAAAAATTGATGATATCACAAAGCGAGTCAAAATTGATATATCTGATTTCTCTGGCCGTCTCAATCCAAAGGCTTTTATTGACTGGCTCAATTCTCTCGAAGATTATTTCTCTTGGTATCATATGGATGATGCACAGCGTGTTGCATTTGTCAAAGTCAAATTTAAAGGCTTAGCATGTATTTGGTGGCACAGCGTTGAGTACAGTAATCTTATCATGGGACGCCCTGCTATTACCAAGTGGGATGATATGCGTGAAAAACTTGAAGGTAAATGCTTGCCCTCCAATTATTTAAGCCTCCTTCAGCAAGAATATTTTGTTTTCAAGCAAGGCACATTATCACTGGATGAGTACACAGAGAAGTTCAATGATTATGTTATTCGGTGTAAAATTCAAGATGATGATTTCACGTGAGTCAACCGGTACAGAACTGGTTTGCGAGATGAATTAAGACGTGAAGTCCTTATGCATGATTTCGAAACTGTTGATGATATTTATAACAAGGAAAAACGGGTTGAGCTAGAATTACGTTCATCCACTTTACGACGATTTGGCTCTCAAACCGGGGAGTCAATGACTCGTCGAGCCCCCGCTTTTCAGACCAATAATCATGCTCCAACAAATCAGAGTCCTTCTCAATATAACCGTGCTCCACCAGCAGGTTATCCACCCAATCCAAATAATTCTCAATATAACCGTGCTCCACCAGCCGGTTATCATCCACCTCCAAAACAACAACACAATCACTTCAATCAGCATCCTTTTGCTCAAAATCAAAGGGGGACAGTGCCACAGGAGCAAGATATGCGGAATCGTGGACCTCCTCGTCAGGATCGACAAACTGAAGGTTGTTGTCAATGTGGTCAACCAGGGCACTTTGCTAATGCATGTCCTCAAGTTCGCAATCTTTATTATTACGATGAAGATCCTTATTCGTTAGAAGACTTTGATGAGCATCTTGAGATGGAGCCTCCTCCTGACCATTCCCACTTAGAAGCTCAACCAGCTCCACAATAAGAAGATCAATCTGATCCTTCTCCTCATGCAGCTACCGGTGCAGAAGAAGGTGGTCCTGTCCTTGTTATACGTCGACTTCTCCTCACCAATGAATAAGAAGAAGCCGATTGGCGACGTACTTCAATCTTCAGGACACGCGTGAGATGCAAAGGTAAGTTATGCAATTTAATTGTTGATGGAGGAAGTGCTATAAATGTTGTTTCACAGGAAGTGATCACTAAGCTCAATTTGCCTATTGCAAAGCACCCAAAGCCATACAAGGTCGCTTGGGTAGATGATCTTTCAATCCCTGTTACCCATCGTTGCTTGGTTCATTTTAAAATTGGCATATATGAAGATGACATCTGGTGCGATATTATTCCCATGAATATTGCTTACATTCTACTTGGCCGACCTTGGTTATATGATTGAGAGGTACATACTGATCAGAAAAGGCATATTCATTCTTTTAAATGGAAGGGACAAGTAGTGGATCTCCTTCCATTGCCTCCATTAACATCCTTTTCGACTATTTCTACCACCCCATTAAACCCTCATGTTCTCTCTATGAAGAAGTTTGAAATGGAAAGCAAAGACCAAGGAGTTGTTTATGCTCTTGTTCTTAAAGAAGCCCAAGAAGCAGATGATAAACAACATGATTATACGCCACCAAAAATCAAGTCATTGCTCCATGATTTTCAAGATTTGATTCCATCCGAGCTTCCTAATGAGTTACCTCCTATGCGGGACATCCAGCATGCCATTGATTTAGTCCCTGAATCTACTTTTCCTAATTTACCTGCTTATCGCATCAGCCCCGCTGAGCATGCCGAATTGTGAAGACAGGTTGAAGACTTACTCAAGAAAGGTTATATTCGAGAAAGCATGAGTCCTTGTGTAATTCCAGCCTTCTTAACACTGAAGAAAAATGGTTCTTGGCGAATGTGTGTTGATAGCCGAGCAATTAACAAAATTACCATCAAATATCGATTTCTGATTCCCCAAGTGGATGACATGCGTGATATGATGTCTGGATCTTCTATCTTTTCTAAGATTGATCTCAAGAGCGGATATCACCAACTCCGTATTCGGCCCGGAGATGAATGCAAAACAGCATTCAAAACCAAAGATGGACTATACGAATGGTTGGTCATGCCGTTCGGTTTAACAAATGCTCCCAGCACTTTTATGAGAGTGATGACTCAGCTTCTACGACCTTTTTTTGGTAAATTTGTTGTGGTATATTTTGATGATATTTTAATCTTCAGTAAATCAAAGGAAGATTATCTTGATCATCTGAGGTATGTCATGCGTGCACTTCGAAGAGAAAAGTTTGACATTAATTTGAAGAAGTGTACATTTTTGAATTCCAAAGTCATATTTTTGGGTTTTGTTGTCTCGGCCCAAGGAGTTGAACCTGATTCAGATAAAGTCAAGGCAATCATTGATTGGCCCATTCCCACTTTTATACATGAGATACGCAGCTTTCATGGTTTGGCTTCCTTTTACTGGATGTTCGTTTGTAATTTCAGTACCATCATGGCACCTATAACTGACTACATGAAAAAAGGAGAGTTCACTTGGACCAATGCCGCCTCTCGAGCATTTGAGCAAATTAAGAGAAAAATAATTGAGGTACCAGTTCTAAAACTTCCAAACTTTGACAAAGTCTTTGAAGTTAGTTGTGATGCTTCCTATGTTGGTATTGGCGGAGTCTTAAGTCAAGATGGTCATCCAGTTGCTTATTTCAGTGAGAAATTAAATGACTCCCGTAAGAAGTACACTATTTATGATCTAGAATATTATGCAGTAGTTCAAGCTCTTCGTTATTAGCGTCATTATCTCATTGGAAAAGAGTTTGTCTTATACTCTGACCATGAAGCCTTGCAACACCAAAATTCTCAAAAGAAGATGAGCGCCAATCATGTCAAATGGAGTGCATACCTACAGAAGTTTACTTTTGTTCTGCATCATAAATCTGGCAGGAAAATAAAGTCGCAGATGCATTAAGTCGTCGAATTCACATTCTTACGACAATTTCCGTCAATGTTCCTGGCTTTGAAGAAATACGGAAAGAATATACATCTGATCATGACTTTGGTCGCATTTATATAGCTCTTTTAAATGGTGAAGTTTTAGAACATCCAAAGTTTTCTTTTCATGATAGATATCTCTTTCGTGGAAATTAGTTATGTCTGCCCGCTACATTTATCCGTGAATTTATGATACATGAGTTACATAGTGGCGGATGTAGTCGACATTTTAGGCGTGATAAAACATTGGCTCTTGTGGAAGATCGTTTCTTTTGGCCACGCTTAAAAAGAAATGTTGCCCGAATTTGTGAATTATGCAGAGTATGCCAACTTGCAAAAGGTTAAAAGAAGAATACAGGTTTGTATCAGCCCCTTCCTATTCCACATGCACTTTAGCAAGATTTAAGTATGGACTTTGTCTTAGGCTTACCAAAAACAGCGAGAAAAGTAGATTCTGTCTTTGTTGTTATTGATCGTTTCTTAAAAATGGCACATTTTATTCCTTGTTCTCACACAGCGGATGCCAAGAATATTGCCATTCTTTTCTTTAAAGAAGTTGTTCGTCTGCATGGCCTTCCCAAGACAATAGTATCTGATAGAGATACAAAGTTCATAAGTTTCTTCTGGAAGACTTTATGGCACATGATGCGCACTAAGCTCCAATACTCAAGTGCCTATCATCCACAAACTGATGGCTAAACAGAAGTTGTCAATCGGAGTTGGGGAAATTCTTCGATGCCTTATTGGAGAACATGTTGCTTCAGGGGATCTTATTTTACCTATGGCGGAGTTTGCCTATAATAATTCTATCAACAAACAACTGGGAGACTACCATTTGAAATTGTCACTGGTGTCAAGCCATGTCTTCCTATTGATTTAAGTCCGTTACCAGTTGACTCTATATCAAGTCCAGATGCTGAAAAGTTTGCACAACATATAAAAGATGTTCATAATGAAGTTCGCCGACAAATCGCTACAGGTAATGAAGCATATAAAAGGCACGCGGACTCTCACAAACGCCATATTGAGTTTGCTAAAGGTGATATGGTAATGGTTCATTTGAAGCCCGAACGATTTCCTGCAGGTAAATGCAAGAAGCTACATCCACGAAGTACAAGTCCTTTTAAGATTCTGAAGAAAATCAGTTCCAATGCATATGTTCTTGACCTTCCATCCGACATGAATATTAGCTCCACCTTTAATGTCGAAGATTTGACATTACATCACGGGCATCACAATGATGAATCCTTTGAGGAACAAGCTCTTCGCCTCCCTCTCCATCAATTTCCTCTAGACAAAATTGAAGATGTTTCTTATGATCAGATCATTTCAACCAAGAATGGAGGATTTCACAAGTTCCTTGTTAAGTGGAAAGGCAAACCATTCTCTGAAGCTATCTGGATTACGGCTACAGATTTTCAAAGGATCAATCCAGATGTATATGAGCAGTACCAAGCAAGCAACTCGCCGGAGTCGAGTTTTTCCAAGCCGGGGAGAGCTAATGCAGGCCATAATAATGGGCCCTGTTTGAAAGTCTATACCCGCAGGCCCAAAGCACAGTAGATTAGAGTAAATTCTATTATTAGTAGTTGCTTTAGTTGTTTTATTAACATTTGGCAAGTCCAGTTGTATTTGATTTAGTACTTCTTATTTGTTTAGAATTAGTTGTTTCATTTCTTAAATAATGTTTTAGTTATAATAAGGATGTAATCTCTTCATGAGAGATAGACTTTCATATTGAATAAAGATTTTGAGTTGGTTCTCAGTTGAAAGAGTTTGTTTGTCTTTTGGTGAGGCACCTAAATAACCTATCCCTAAGCTTTTTGACTTGGAGATTAGCCCGTTGGCTAATCTTCTTCCCTGCGCTGCTTCATAGACCGACTTCGACGCTTCAGGTGAGTGTTGCAGAGTGGGTCCTGATGAAAAAGTATTTACGTGCCTCTGCCAATTCCTCAAGGTTATACATTTAAAGCAAAAAATTTCTGGTCGGATGCAAAACAAGTGGACATTCCCAGCAAGGACCTTGACAATATGGGGAAGGCCCATGAGGGCAATACTACAATTATTTGTTTGTCAAGGAAGCTCTTGGGTACAGACTGCTAAGTACGACTAGTTCTGAATTCCGCCCGTCCAAATGCAGTTTTCTTCATTGACAACGGGCTGATGATTTGCAGAGCATTTGAATCTCTCTATTTGCGAAAGTCTTCACCATGTTGATACCTTGGCCGAGGTTCAAACTTCTATCAAAGTTTTCCACTCATTTATTACTCTCTATAAATGAGGTGTGCAAATTTTCTCAAGAGTTGGTAAAGTGTAAGCCATTGGGCATCTCCCTCTCACAAAAAGTGCACTACAAGCTTCCCTTTGTAATTGGATTTGGTTATACAACTGGTTATGGGAACAAATCTCATCAACCATTTTTATTTTATTTATTCTTTTGGACCCCATATTTTTAATTTGAACTGTTCAATCTGCTTTTGAAGAAATAAGCCCTAAGACCCTCATTTTTATTATTTTAAATCCTCATTGTTTTTATAGAACATATGAAAAAAATGTCAAAATATCCCAATCTAAAGATTTGATTTCCTGCAATTTTGTGGTTGCCCCTCAATTCATGACGTGAATTGTACAATATTTTTAATTTAATAATAGGCGTTAAGACATGTAGTTTCATGCCTTAAACCTTCATGGTATTTGAGAAATTAAAAAAAAAATCAAACAATCTAAACGCATCTACCGCCTTGGATGTCTATTGGATCATGCGAAAATAGCAATTTGATAAATATAGTCAAGTGTTTCACATATGTAATACTTGCATATGAAAACTCATTTCCGTATCCTACGCATAAAAGGCAATTCAGTGTTTAAGTCTATCTACTAGGTGGCGACAAATTGTAGGGTTTTTTTGTTCGCCCTAGAAAGTAATGTATAATTGTATTTCCAAAAAGTAATAGGTGTCGAAGTACATGAAGGGAGAACTAAATTCTGTACACTTGTTAATCCTAGAGGCGAACCAAAGGGATCAAACCCACAAATTGCAGGTTTTCTAATCCTCTAATGTTGAGGACAGGGTCTATCTAAATCTATCACATATGCAACCAACTTACCAAGATTGGGTTTACCATGGTCACAGTTCATATAGTAATACGAACTGAATCAGTTGTTTCCCCGCTTTTTTCCGTTGTGGCCTCCCTCTTTTTTTCTTTTTCTTGTTTCTTTTTTCTTATTCGCACACTAGTGGAGGTTTGGCACCTCTTTCCAAGCCTCTCCACACTATAAAGAAGTAGAGGTAATGTCAAAAACCCCCTTTATAACATAGTTAAAAAATAGAGGTGGCAGTACACTTGCAAACACTCAATTCATTTTTTTAAATTTTTTTTTAAATCTAGGAGGCTAAATCAAGATTCAAACCGTTGGGAATATTCATAAGATCGAACATGGCCATGTGACCACTTCAGCCGTTGGAACATCACCAATATCAAAATATGTGCAAAAAAAACGAGGCATTAGATATTACTTTTGGAATTCTGTGGGGCCCAATTACAAGATCCAAATTGTTAAATCTCTTTACAAAGCCTGAACACAACTACATGTCTATTTTCAAGGATTGATACATTGTGAATCTCGAGAAATTTGTTAAAAAATATCAACCATTGATGTAACATGCTCAATGTTACATTGGTCCAAAGGCAATCCCTTTTTTTTCTTTTTTATTATTAGTTTGGGATGATAAATCAATATCCAAACCGTTAAAAATGTTTTTAAGGGCAATCATCACTATAAGAAAATTTTCAACCGTTGGATCATCACCAATCTTGAGATTTGCTAAAAAAATTATTTTATATTATATTTTGAAATTTGTGGGGACCTGAATACAAGATTCAAACCGTTAGATCTCTTTCAAAGGATGGATATGGCTATAGGGTCAAATATCAAGGTTTGATGCCTTATAAATCTCAAGAAATTTATGCAAAACATTCAACATACGATTAAAAAAATTATTTAAAATAAATCTTTATATTATCAAATACATATTTTGATTATAGCCTCTTTTTTTAATGGCTCCTTTTTTTAATGGGTCTATAAGAAAAGAATAGGAATACCAAACAAGCCCTAGGATCTGCAAAGGCTTCCACACGGGGTGCTTTCCAAAGTAGGAATTAGACCTTGTGGACCTCACCAACGCAACACGAGAGACTGTTAAAAGACAAAAAAAAAAGGCCAATTGGATGTTTTTGCTTCTGTAATTTAAATCAACTAAATTACAGTAAGCAAGATTTCTATTTTGACAATTCAGTTCATAACATTAGATCACACAATTAGCACCAAGTAAAGAATGATTTCTATTTTGACAACTCAGTTCATAACATTAGATCACACAGGCTGCACCAAGTAAAGAATCTCTCTCTCTCTCTCTCTCTTCTCACAATGATCTCAAAGTCTTACAGGCTATCTTGATTTTTTAAAATAGTAAATTTGAAAAGCACTCTCACAATGATCTCAAAGTCTTACAGGCTATCTTGATTTTTTAAAATAGTAAATTTGAAAAGGGTTGTGACTTATTGAGAGTTAAGACTCAGTGACCCTATATTGATATGAGAGTAATTTGAGATCTAGATACTCACAAACAATCAAGTTCATTTAACTTGTTAACCTTTCTGATGATCTAGAGCCATTTTCCCTCTCATGACTCTAAATCGGACACTTGTATGTCTAAACGAGACTAATCCGTTTACTTGACTAGAGAAGATGCCAAAAGCCTATTTGGAGATATATTCGCACCATTAGCTCACAAAGATTACAAGGAATCTTGTTTGGATTTTTGTAATTGGCTAAATTCATGTTTTAGACAAAACTTGAGTCCATGAATCTGTACTTTGTATTCTTGAATATGGACCGTTGATTGCAGAGTAACAAGTGTTGAAATTGAAGAAAATAAAAAAAAGTGCACCACGCTCGAGCGGGCTAGACAAGGGCAACCGTGCTCAAGCTTGACAAGTCGGATACAAAATCACTAGATGCACAATGACCGAGCTTGAGCGGGCTCTCACCTGTGCTCGAGCACTCTTGCGGCAAAAGCCCACCAACTTGCACAAATTTGTTTCTTATTTGTACCAAAACCACATGCTTCACTTGGATTTGGTTTCCAACCTTTAGGTACGAATTTTGATCTATATAAAGAGGATTCCTTTATGGTGGCCAAGTAGGTCCAGACCAAAGTGGGTTCATATCTTAAGTAGTTTCTCTAACTATATTAGGAATTTCCTATTTATTAAATAGTAATCTCTTAATAAGATTAGAACTTTCCTTTGTCTAAGAATAGGGTTTTTGGGGGGACAAGGAAGAGGTGATTATATATACTGATGTAATCTATAACCCTAGACATATGCTAAGATTCCAAAGCTGTAGATTCTCATATTAGAGGAGAACTTAATGGAAATTAATTTCCCCCGGATGTAGGCACCTTTGCCAAACCACGTAAACCTCTTGTCTTCTTGTATGGTTGATTATTGATCTTGGTTGCTCATGCATAAATGCGAAAAATGGTAGTTTTATATCTACAACAAGTGGTATCAGAGCCCGGCTAGGGTCTCCTAGGGCTTGAAGTTGCTACACGGAAGATCGACAGTTTGGATCTCAGAAGTTGAGATCGATCTCTGTTTTCTCAAACAGAGAAGAAATCGAATTTGTTTCGATCACTGCTGGGACACACAGTTCTCAAGATCGAAGAGTTTGGGTTCTGTTTTCCTATCGTTGGTTGCAAAGAATCATAAGCGATTCTCAGTGTAATTCTTTGGTAGGGGTTCTAAAATTCTTCAAAGTTGCAAGGCAGAACCTTGTTCGAGAAGTCGCCATCATCGCTGTGTCGCATCACTCGCCATCACCTCCATCATCGCCAGTGTGCACCACCGAAATCCCTTCGTCACTGCCAGCCCCATCACTGCGGTCCGTTGCTCCCTCATCGGGCTCGAGGAAAATGGAAGGGCTATAGGGTTTCTAGCTGAAGGAACCAGAAACAGAGGAAGGAAACAACCTGTCTGGGATATTTAGCCCAGGCCAGGTCAGGTTCAGATTTTGGGTCAAGTTCTGACCTAACCTGTAGCAGCTTAGCCCAACAAAAGACAAGTCAGGTTGGTTTCAGTTTTGGGTCAGTTTAACCTGAACCTGTTTACAAGAGCCAGCCCAGAAAACAGCAGTAGTCACTGACACAAGTGTAGCCACATCAACAGAATCATACGGTCAAAGCTGTTTGATTAGGAATCGGCGGCAAAATTTTGTTTTTACAATATCTTGATCATCCGACATCTAATCGGAGATCCGTTTGTACCTACGGACTCGTTTCAAACAAATCTATCCATTTTTAAAAGAAGATTGGCTGTTTGACGACCAATGGGAGAGTTTGACCAATTAGGATCGTAGAAGACTGTTTCTGTGATATTGGAGCCATCCGAGGTCAGATTTCAAATCCATTTTCTTCTAGCGTGCTCGTAGTGACGAGATCTATAGCTTAGTGTAGGAGTTAAAGTCAGTATTAGTTGTTTGTTTTTTCTTTTTTCTGTTGCTTAATTTAATTAAGATGGAAAACAATACCGTGAACACTGCCATGGTTAAGCTCAACCATTCCAATTAATTGATTTGGAAACTAAAGATGGAGTACATCCTCTATTACAAAGACCTCTATGATCCGATTAAGGGGGATAGTGTGCGACCAACAGATATGAAAGATGCAGAATATAATAAGATGCATAGAAAAGAGATTGGTCACATCAGATAGTGAGTTGATAACAACATATTTTACTACGTATCAAATGAAACCTATACGCATACCTTTTGGAAAAAGTTAGAAGCAAGGTATGATAAAAAAAGACTATAGAGAACAAAACCTTTTTAATCAGAAAACTTGTAAACATGAAATTCAAAGACGGTGGTCAGATCGAAGATCAGATCAATGAATTCTAAAGTGTGCTCAATCAATTAGCCACAATGAAGATGGTCATTGATGATGAGATACAAGCTTTGTTGCTTCTGAGTTCTTTGCGGGACACATGGGAGACATTGGTTGTTCCGTGAGTAGCTTTGCTCCAGATGGCGTGTTGTCCAAGAGTTAAGTTACTAGTAACTTACAGAATAAAGAAACTAGAAGGGAATCTGCAAGGACAAAAAATGCACAAACCTTTATTACTGAGAATAGGGGGAGGAGTAAGAGTAGAGGACCAAAGGAGGTTCGTGGCAAGTCTATAGGTAGATCACATACCAGGAAAAATTCTGTAAAATGCTTTTTGTGTAGCAAAATGGGCCACATCAAGAAAAATTATTCTGTCTTGAAGGAACGGAAAGGATCTAATAATAAGAAAAAAAATGATAGTGATAACACTATAGCTACTTTGGGATAGGAAGTAGTGGTGCTCACTGGCGATGATGACGAGTGTTTGAGTATTGTAGATGATTAGGTTGAGTGGGTTGTTGACACAGCAGCATCTTATCATGCTATTCATTGTAGGGAGATGTTCACAATGTACAAAGTAGGTGACTGTGGTACTGTAAAGATGAGCAACATAAGTCACTCAAAGATTGTTGGTATCGGTGATGTCTGCATTCAAACCGATATTGGTTGCACAATGACACTGAAAGATGTGCAACATGTTCCTAATCTGTGGTTGAGTCTGATTTCCAGGACTGCATTGTATTGTGCAGGTTATGAGAATTACTTTAGAAATGACAGATGAAAGCTCACTAGAGAGTCTCTTGTTATTGTGAGAGGGAAAATAGGTAATACACTTTACAAAACAGATGTGAAATTGTGCAAAAGTGTGTTGAATGCTATTCAAGATAGTTCCTTTCCGAATCATCAGAATAAGAGACTTAGTTATATAAGTGAGAAAGGACTGCAAATGTTGGCAAAGAAGGATTTAATTCCTTACTCCAAAGGTATATCCTTTGAACCTTGTGATTATTGTTTGTTTGGCAAACAACATAGGGTTGCTTTCTATTCGACATCAAAATTGAAATCTAATGTGTTGGATTTGGTATCTTCTGATATTTGTGGTCCCATGGAGGTAAAATCATTTGTTGGCAATAAGTTCTTTGTCAAATTTACCGATGATGTATCCAGGAACATCTGGGTTTATGTGTTGAAATCAAAGTATCAAGCATTCCAGATTTTTCAATAGTTTCATGTCATTGTTGAAAGAGAAATAGGTAAACTCTTGAAATACCTCTGGACAGATAATGGGGGTGAGTACAGGTTTAACTAGTTCAGAAGCTATTACTTAAAGCGTGGTATTCGATATGAAAATACAATTCCTGATACTCCACAATATAATGGTGTGGTAGAGAGAATGAACTGCACTATTCTTGAAAAGATAAGATGCATGATGAGATTAGCACAATTGTCTAAGTCATTCTGGAGTGAAGCCATTCTGACTGCCGGTTATCTAATTAATAGATCTCTCTCAATTCCTTTGAATTTTGAACTTCCAGAGAGAAGATGGATAGGCAAAAATACTTCTTATTCACACTTGAAAGTGTTTGGTTGTAAAGCGTTTGCACATGTACTAAAGGAGCAGCATTCCAAGTTGGGCGATAAGGCAATAGGTTGCATTTTTCTTGACTATGATGGAGATGATTTTGGCTACAGGTTATTGGATCCAGAGAAGAGAAAATAATCAAAAGTATGGATGTAGTTTTCCATAAAGACCAGTTCTTTGGAGATGTTAAGAAGATTGAAAAGTCTTCTGAAACAGTTGATGGAGTGGTTGATCTCACACCGACTCCTTTTCCGGTGCATACTACAAGTGGAAAAAGTGGATAAAATGATCTGGATCGTGATGAAGCACAAGGGTTGCGAGATGATGAAGGTGTTGAGCAAGGGGAGTTGCAGTCTCCTCGATTAAAAACCACAGAACATCAAGCTAGGAGGTCTACACGAGAGCGTCAACCATCAACTAAATATCCTGCATGTAAATATATTTTGCTTACTGATGAGGGGGAGCTAGAGAACTTCCGAGAAGCAATAACTCATGATGATAAAGATGAGTGGCTGAAAGCTATGCAGGATGAAATGAGTTCTTTGAAGAAGAACAAGACTTATTGGTTGGTGTAACTTCCTAATGATAGGAATGTTCTAAAAAAACAGATGGGTGTTCAACCTGAAAAAGGATGAGAATAGAAAACTGGTGAAGCACAAAACATAGTTACTAGTAAAAGCCTTTGTATAAACGAAGAGTATCGACTTCGGTGGTGTTTCCTTTCCTGTTGTGAAGATGACTTCTGTTATAGTCATCTTAGGTCTAGCCACCAGCATGGACCTTGAGTTTGAATAAAGGGACGTGAAGACCACTTTTCTTTATGGTGACTTGAAAAAAGACATCTACATGACTCAACCAAAGTGGTTTGAGGTAGAAGGAAAAGAACAGATGGTTTGTAAGTTAAAGAAGAGTCTTTACAGGTTGAAGCAAGCACCGAGACAATGGCACAAGAAGTTTGATTCATTCATATTGAGTCATGGGTGCTGGAGGACAGCTGCAGATCACTGTGTTTATGTTTGTCTATTTATCGATGGCAGGTTCTTCATGCTTCTTTTGTATGTAGATGATATGTTGATAGTTGGACAAGATAGCAAGTTCATTGGCAAGTTGAAGTAGGAGATGTCAAAGTCGTTTGACATGAAAGACTTGGGTCCGGCATGTACAATATTGGGCATGTAAATACGTCGTGATAGGAGTTCCCAACAGCTATGCTTATCACAGGAGAAATATATTGAACGAGTATTTGAGCGATTCAATATAAAGAATGTTAAGCCAGTTAACATGCCTCTAGCCAGTCACTTCAAACTAAGCAAGTGCTTGTGTCTTATGCATGTAAATACGTCGTGATAGGAGTTCCCAACAGCTATGCTTATCACAGGAGAAATATATTGAACAAGTATTTGAGCGGTTCAATATAAAGAATGTTAAGCCAGTTAACATGCCTCTAGCCAGTCACTTCAAACTAAGCAAGTGCTTGTGTCTTATTACAGATGAATAAAAGGAATAAATGACATTTATTCTTTACTCCTCTGCTGTGGGGAGTTTTATATATGCCATGGTTTGCACACAGCCAAACATTGCACATGCTGTGGGTTTAGTGAGTAGATTTCTATCTAACCCTGGAAAAGAGCATTGGGAAGCAGTGAAGTGGATCTTCAAGTATTTGAGAGGTACTTCCAGGTTGTGCTTATATTTCGGAGGCTCAAAACCAGTGTTGGAAGGTTATACTAATGCTGAAGTGGAATACATAACTGCTAATGAAGCAGGAAGAAAAATGCTTTGGTTGAAGAGATTCATTCAACATTTGTGTTTGAAGCAAAAAGAATATGTATTTACTGTGATAGTCAAAGTGTTATGGATTTTAATGAGAATGTTGTATATCATGGTCACATGAAGACGTTGATGTCAAGTATCATTGGATTCATGAAGTGATCGAGAAGAACTTCATGAAGTGCAAAAGATTCACACTAACAAGAATCCTTCGAACATGATGACAAAGGTTGTGTCTAAGAAAAAGTTGGAGCTGTGTTCAGAATTGGCAGGGCTGAACTCCCAATGAGAGGTTCAAGGCGTTTTTCCCATGGTCTGGAGGAGGAGATTGTTGGCTAAGTGGGTCCAGACCAAAGTGGGTTCATGTCTTGGGCAGTTTCCTTAATTGTATTAGGAATTTCCTGTTTGTTAAACGATAGTCTCTTAATAGGATTACGACTTTCTTTTGTGTAAGAATAGAGTTCTTGTGGGGTAAGAAAGTGGTGATTATATATACTGATGTAATCTGTAACCCCAGACATATGCTGAGATTCCAAGGCTGTAGATTCACAGATCGAAGGAGAACCTAATGGAAATTGGTTTTCCGTAAGGCATCTTTGCTAAACAATGTAAATTTCTTGTCTTCTTGTATGGTTAATTGTTGATCTTGGTTGCTCACACATACACGTGCACAATGGTTGTGTCATATCCATAACATTTTCAACCCAAAGTACAACACAATGCATAGAGCTCTCATTATTCTGAATTATAATTGCTATTGAAAAGATTATCTAGAGCTTCTATGAGAGATTGGGCCTTCAAGTTTTAGAGTTAATGCTTCTACTTCTTCGTAGGAGATTTGTGGTTTCTACTTTTCTTGTAAAAGATTATTCTTTTGTTGAAGAGAATTGTTCGTTATGAAGATCAAGGTACTAATGGCGAAACACTGAGGGACTACGTACTGTAGAGATATATCAAGAACAACTACAACGCCTTGTGTCAAGAAGCTAACTGCAGAGTTATGAGTATATCTTGTACCGTAGAAATTAGTGATTGATTTTGTTCACTTTAGATTCGTGATTTTTTTCTATTCAAGTTTCCATGTTAATTGTGTGTTATCTTCTTTATGTAATTGATTATTTTTATTTTTCCACTGCATAGAAGTAGTAATCAAATTACAATTTAAATTAAATCTCAACATTATTAACTTTCAAATCTTATCTCAGAAATGTCAATATACTGGGATTTGTATCAGCAGAAGAAGATCTATATCTGGATTAAGGGATGGAAGGATATGAAGTAATGGGCAGGACGGGTAAACGGGGGATGCCAGAAAGCGATTGAGGTGGAAATAGATGCATTGGGACGGCAATCGTAAGTCAATGTCTATCGTTTACGGACAGCTTAGTTCTTACACAAATTTCTCTCTCTCTCTCTGGGTCGCACTCGTCGGGCTACCACAGGACTGGTCCTTGTGTGCTTTTTGTACTTAGCACCATCTTGCGTCCCTCCATGCTGGACCTTTTGTGCTTTTTGTACTTGGAATCATCTTATCTGCCCCTTTGCGTGTTTCTCTCCTGCCGCTCACTTCCGTATTGTATGGGAGCACAATTGTTTATTCGTTGCTTAGGCAGCACCACCAAGTACAATATTTTTTTTATCCTGCAAAAAATTTAGGGGTGGCAATTGAGTCAATCGGGTCAAATGAGTCATAGTGAAAAGGGCTGTTGGTGGGTTCATGCTTCAAGTCACACTGAATGTGGGTTTCTTTCAACCCAACCTATATTAAATTTGGGTCAAATAATATAACCCAACCCAACCAAAATTATCTTAAGCATAAAGCTAATGTATATTGAAGCGATATCTGAGTAGGGACAACAACAAAACGATGCCCAATATAAACTCAGCTCAGTCCATATAAAATAGACTATTATAAGTACAAAAATATTATATCACCAAAATTTTTAAATGAGATTAGATAAGCGGGTCAACATTAATCCAATTTCATTTAAATTAGTTAGGTAGGTTAAGTGGGTTGATTGGGTTGACAATAACTCAACCAGTTTAAATGCATGTCAGGTCTTCTTGACCTGTGGTCGACCCATATATATTGGGTGTCTTGTTATGTGGGACAGGTCTGGCAGGTTCGAGTCGGATCAGTCAGCCGAATCCGATTTCGTGGCTTCTACATGCAAACATCTCGACCATCAAAAAACTTACACTCCTTTGTGTTGTTTTAGGAGACTGGAAGTGGCATTTTGGCCATGGGCTATTCAAATAGTTGTGTCTTTCTGTAAGTCGCTTATGATGATGATCTACTATATATCCTTATATATTCGACTCCGTGATTTCTGATTCTCCACTCTTTTTTATGACATTTTATGAAGTGAGGATCATCGATACATATAGGGATATGAATGGGTACATATTGTATAAATACTTCCAAGAATCCTAATTGTAAAAACTGAATACAGGTCTAATTCTCTTTTAACCTTCACATATATGGGTTTGGGTCTTTATTTGAATTATCAACTGTCTTACAACCTGAACTATGCTCAGTACAAAGTCGAAGTCAATGTGCAAAGTACTTTTTGGGAATTAAGGGCCTATTTTGCATTGTTTTCATGTTATTCTTAAATGGTGTATAAATTTGTTTGACAAAATTATTTTTATATTAGATTATTCTACTGTAAATTTGCTGCAAAGAACTTCTTTGATAACATTATATAACTTTTATTCTAAGAAAAATAGAAATTTAACCTTGTCCTTAGACTCAATTCCAAACTGCCCCCTCGTAATTTAAAATTTTGAACTAAACCTATCTAAACTCACAACTAAAATACAAAATAATTATATATTAACGGAACTTATAAAAATACCATATTACCCTTATTCCCTTTTAGTCTTTCCATCTCCTCTTCCCTCTCACATCCATTTGAAATCCTCAGACCCACCTCAGGGAAATTGGATAATCGGCTACAACCCCCAACTCACTCAACCATGAATCTAATCAAGCTAATCAGGGTCACTGTGGATTCAACCCAGATCGAACCCAAGGGTACCCAGTTTTTCTTTCCTCCTCCTCTCTTGTTTTCACTATTCGCTTCCTCCTCCTTTTGTCTTCTTCACTATCTCTGAGCCATGGCCATCCCCATTATAGAAAATCACTTGTTGCTCTATCCATGGCTTCTCCTTGCACCCATTTAGCCAGTTCCCACTTCGGAGTAAATCCAGCCCAGTTGAAAACTCCACCTCTGCTCCTGTCTGCAACGAAAACCAGATGATCATGCAAGAACCCAATGAATGTTCTTTTCTTCCTCTTCTCTCCTTATTTTCATCCTTTTCTACTCTGCCACCTATTCTCTTCTTCTTTGTTTTGCTTTTCTACGTTTGCTTTGCTCTCTTCTTCTCTATTTTTTGTTTTTTTACTTTACCTTTCCTTCAAACGCCTATTGCTTGGTTACCTTTGGTTTATCGTTTCTTTGAGAAATGTCCTGGCCGTTAGTCTTGCCAATTGACACTAATTTTCTAGGTGTTTGATACTCCTCACTTGCAAGTATTGGTTGGGAAGAGAATCAGAGAATTAGAAAATGTCATGTATATTGGCCTGATACACAATCAACCTCATCCCTCTTGTCAGGATTCAATTGCTTCAATATCTTAAAATGTTGCTGACCCCAAACAGCCTATGATCATTTTGAAATTGCTTTGGATGGAGATGGAGAACTTCTTTTTTCTTCGTTTCTGTGTGGGTTCTGCAACCAGCAGCAACTGAAAAACAGTCCCCCACTTGTCTTCCTCGGCTAAGGGGGCAGGCGACGGGCGACCATCGAGCACGGTGGCGATGGCAGCTTCAACTCCAGAGTGATGAAATTGAAGTTTGTATTCTGCGAATACTAAAGTTTGCAATCTGTAAAATAGGGATAACTTCACTTAAACTAATTTATCTTAACAAAAAACGAAAATGAAGATCCAATAGAAAAAACCTGTTCTCTAGATCTTAAACAACAAAGAAAAAACAGTTAATTGAATGACTAGGTATAAGACCTTAAGTTTTCACTCATTAAAGTATAAATACCAAGAGATATAAGACTTTATTTATAGACTCAACTTCTAATCAAGGATTAGATAGCTCATAATCCCATATACTTCTCTAAGCAATAATCATAATGATAAAGATACATGAGAAATCGAAAAGACACATAGAAACTGCAAAGAATATATGGGAAAGACGAAAAAATACTATAAGTTACAATAGAGTAATGAGCCATTTTAAATACTAGCAGCCCAAAAGACCCATCATGAAATCTAACTTACTTCTAACACGAAGACGATAGTTATGGTGGCGACAACGAGAGATAGGCAACAGAGCCTTCTTCTTCTCTAAGATGCCGAGAAAACACAACTCGTGTGCAAAAACAAACCGAGGCAGTGACCATTATTTTCGATCATGTTCTTTGAGAAACCCAATCTAAGAACTCAAACCTTCGCTTCTTCTCTGATTTGCCAAATTAGATAATCCTAATCCATGGGCGTACCCACCGAGAGTAGATAATTTTGATCTCTTTCACTGATTGAGGACAATCTCTTTCACATCCATAGAGAAATTGTTTGCGTTTTGTGGAACTACCGACCTCTTTTGCAACAACCATCACAAAAATCCTCTCTTTTTCCCACTGGCAAAGAAGAGAGGAAGAGTGGGGGGGGGTGGGGCGAGAGGGAGAGAAAGGAAGAGGAAGAGGGAGGCAAAAGGTGTATTTTGGAAAATTTTTTATTTTTTTTAAATGAGTGTATAAACTAAGAAATTGTGTATATTCAATGGAAGCTCCCATCAAAATAAACAAGTTTTGTCACTTTTGCATTTTTCTTTTTAAGTTCAGGGTCATTTAGTGCAAAAGTTTAAAGTTGATGGGCGCACTTTACTATCGAATCAAAATACAAGAGGGTAATTTTGTATTTTCCCCTTATTCTAACAACAAAAGGAAGAGCATTGTAAGAATTACAATGTGGGACACACCTTTCATTATTTCCGATACTCTATTATATTATCATACATGAGACCCATATTTAAAAATTATAACATTGTACCAGGGGCGGACCCAGGTAGAAGGCGATGGGGGTTGCACCTAGGAAAAGCTTAAAAAATCTTAAAAGCCCCAACAAATTTGAGAATTTGCAATTTTTTTTTTACATTTTCCCCTTCACCCAATATCTCTTTTACAAAAAGCCCCCTAAGTTCAATTTCCTGAGTCCGCCACTACATGGCACCCTTCTTTATGAATTAGAACATGTAGCCTATATTTATAGAATTTACAATGTGGGCCCATCTTTTGTGATTGTAAATATAAAACCCGTCTTTAGAAATTATAACATGATATGGGCCCCACATTCATAGGATTTACAAATGCAGGGCCACCTTTTTTTCGTGACTGTGAATATGGGATCATTTAGAAATTACAATATCGTTCCCACATTCAAAGATTAGAATATGTGGCCACATTCATTGTATTTACAATGTTGGTCCACCTTTTGTGTTTGTGAATATGTAACTCATCTTTACATGGTAAGAAATAATAAAAAGGGAGCAATTGTGCAGATAAGCTGTTTCTTTAAAAAAAAATTAAAATTTTTTTGTTCAACTTTTCATTGTTTAAGACTTTGAAATTCCTTCAACAAGATTGAAATTAAAAACGCTAATTTACACCTACTAAATATGTTTTTTGTGATTTCATGCATGATGCCTAACACACCCTAGATTCTTGCGTGGCAGCAACATTGAGTATTAACGCGGCCATTTATATCTCTACTTACAAATACATCAACCGTGGCACTTGAGTGCACCTGCGGTCCATGACTTATTTTTCAATTGATCTTTTAACTGTAACAAAATTACATTGGTACTTTGGTGCACCCGGTCAATTGAATAGGTAACAATATGAGGCCCCAGAAAGAACGGCAAACGTATCGTCCCTTATTTATATCAACGTTATCTCCACTCTCCATTCCCACACCACCCATCACTCAAAAACCGCAACCTAGGAGGCCTTTCAACTTGAAGAAAGAAGAAGAAAGATGGGGAATTGCTGTGCTGGGAGGGAACATCTGGTGCACCCATCTGAATCCTATGACCCCAAGGACCCGAGCCGTTCGTCAGGTGCTGTACGAGTGAAGGTTCGAATGACCGCTGCAAGATTCAAGGAGTTGGTCTCTGAGGCCGAGCTCGGAAAGGGCGATGGTTCGATCGGTCACCTCATCATTCAAGAATGCCTCAAAGGCACATGCCATACTCGTTTCATCAGTGGCCATGAGACCAAGGGGGGCCAGGCCAAGCTTAGGGGTCTTGAAGCCATCGCTGAAGAAGAATGAAGATCCAAATTAATATTTGCATGATCTAGTATAGATGAATTAGTTTAGTTGATCGAACTTCTTCTTCTTTTCTTCTTCTTCTTCTTCTTCTTCTTCTGCAGTGGTTTCATCTGTAAATATATGAGATTATTGAGGCTCTTTAAGTTGGTTAATATTTGCATGATCTAGTATAGATGAATTAGTTTAGTTGATCGAACTTCTTCTTCTTCTTCTTCTTCTTCTTCTTCTTCTTCTTCTTCTTCTTCTTCTTCTTCTTCTTTTTGCAGTGGTTTCATCTGTAAATATATGAGATTATTGAGGCTCTTTAAGTTGGTTGTTGAGTATGTTGCCGTATGTATAAGATGGAGTCTGGATATATATATTTTTTTTTAATCTTTTTACTCTTTTTGGCTGCTGGTCTAGGAACCTCAGAGGATCACACTCATGTGGGTGAGATCTACTCATCAGGTGGGCTCCATCATTTAGGTGCCTTGCTCGGAAACTTAGATGTTTCATTTATCAAGAGGGGTACTCAGGGGAGCACTTATTGCTCAACTTTGAGTAGCCTCCTGTGGGGCCCACCTAGGGATGGAAAGGTCTGGGGGCCGGTACCTCTCTACCAAAACTAAGGTCCCTCACATCATCTTAACATGTTGATTAATGCCCCACAAATTTATGGTCTTAGTCCATTAGAATCGATGTAAAGTCATAAAATCCGTAACTATGCTGTGGGCCCTTTGGATGGGTGATCTAGTAAGCCCCCCAGGGGTGCACAAGTGCCATTGAACACCTGAGCATCCATCCGCCCATCGAGGCCATTCTTCTCGCTTGCTTGTAATTGGACTCGCTTTTTTCTCCAACCAAGCTCAGCAATGTCAGCGAAAGAAAGTCAATAAAATCATTGCATTTCAATCATTTCATTGTAAATAATCAATTGAAAAAGCAATTCAAACTTACACAACCATTATTCAAAATTCAAACTAATTAAAATTTCTAACAATCTAATCTGTATCCTAATCCCTAACATCTCCCTTCAATGACATAGTCTTTTCAAATGATATGTCATTATCAACATGAAAAAGTAATGCCTTGTGATGTAAAATAAATAAATAAATAAATCATAGACATTAATCATGTCTTTCTAGGAGATCACTATCTATCTGTAGATCCATCACTGTTACGACTTACTCCTATGGAGTCTGTTGGTACCAATGGTCTACTAAATCAGATCTATTACAATCTCCTCCAGTAGCTTTTGATTATAGACATTGATGGAAATCATGCCCAAGTGGATAGATGAATAAGAGAGGATACTATGTTTTTTATTGAAATAGAAAGATTGACGATGATTATTACGGCAACATAAAGGATAGGACCAAGATCCTGGATTGATCACATGAGCATTATCCCCCGGCCCTCTCTAATACTATGTGGAAAATCAATAATCATTGTATTTAAATCATTTCACTGTAAACAATCAATTGAGAAATGATCTTAATTTATGCAAATGGAAAAGCAAACCTAAACAATCATTATTCAAAATTCAAACTACTTAAAATCTCTAACAACCTAATTTTTATCAACACTTCATTGGACATAATTTCAATAGAACACTCCATTAACACAAGAGAAGAGAGAAGAATAACCTAAACAAATAATTTAAATTCAAATCTTAAATCTATCCCCTGAGATATCTAACCTAACAAACTATCGGTGGTCATCTATATCTCTAACATCTCCCCTCAATCACATGATCCTGAATAGGATTTGTGATTGTAAACATAAAAATAAAATAAAATAAATAAAACCTTAGATATTTGAAAAAATATATTATTTTTTTTTTGTAAAAACGACCTGATGTCTTCTTAGTGATCATTGTCTATCCGTAAATCTATCGTTGTCGCAACCCACTCCTTTTTTTGAGTCTTTTGGTGTCGGTGGCCCACTAAATCAAATTGTGGGGATTTTTTCCAGAAGCTTTGATCATGAAATAGTTTGATGAAGATAGCAAGATTTTGAGGTTTAGATATTTAAATGTACAAATGAAGGGAGATAGATGGAGACAGAGAGATAGATGGAGATCGTCACAAGAAAATAAGATCGTGCCCAACTTGATCATAAGATCATCACTAAGCCCAACTCTAATACCATAAAGAAATTTAAAAATCACTGTCTTTCAAATTTTTTACTGGAAACAATCAATTGAGAGATGATCTCAATTTATACAATGGAGATGCAAATCTAAATAATCATTATTCAAAATTCAAAATATTTAAAATCTTTAACAATTTAATTTTTATCTTAATCCCTAACATAGGTTGGTGTGTACAGTGGTGCCAGTCTTGCCACATGAACAGCATTCTTTCACGAGGCCGCGTAGATATCGGCATTGAAGTCTCGAAAGCGTGGACGCTGCGCCCTCGTTGAAAGGTCTCTGCAGGTCTTTTTCATTGAAAGGGTTGATGAATTAGAGGGTCCACAATCACATTCGACACTCCAAAGTCATTAAGTACATTTCTGCTCTTCTAGTGTGAGTTGGCCTGCCTTATCTATGACTCCTTCAATCTTTTGGATCATTGGAATATGGCCTACTGTTATGGCCCACCTGGGAAAAGGATTATCATTTCTGGAGCTAATTGCACGTCACTCAGGACTCCTGAGTGAGGCCTTTGATACGATTCTGTGTGCTTTGACACTCCTTTACATATGACTCTTACACAAAACGGACGCTTCTTTGGATTTCCTCCTCTCTTTTATGCATGCTTAAAATCTGCTTGTCACGTCCCCCAAATTAGAACCAGGGAAAAATAAGAGAAAAAAAGATAAATCTATAAATTTTTTTTTTAAAAGCAAGTCCCACAATAGTAGATTCAAACCAAAGTCATGATAGAGTCATAATAAATTTTAATCAAAACGTAAAGTGACATTAGGAATAATAAAGCGTAAAGGTCTCAAATAAATAAATATTCAACTACCTAAAATCAAATACGTGACAATCCCAAATTATTAGTTTAAAAGAAAGATCCGATAAAAGTCTATGATAAAATTCATAATTAAAAGTCATGCTGAATTTAAGTGACGATTACTCTTGTGCATCCCTAGATGGCTTTGAATCCATTGTCAGTACTCCACTCGGTCTCATCAACTGTCTAAAATGCTTGAAATGTTTAATCCTCCCCCTTGGTAACGTAGACGTTAGTACCTATGTACCATATAAACAAGGTCAAAGGCAAGCTATAAATATAATTTGAATAGCAAACAAGATCAAAATGGATTAATGTCATTAATTAGATATGCTTAATACAATAGAAGATTACCGAAATAAATAAAATATACTAACATACGAAATAAGTGAGTAGTAATCATGTTTACACAAGCAAGCCTCCCTTTTGATTGATTAGACCTAGCTAGCAGAGTTACGACGAGTCCACTATACAGATAATTAAACAGAACAGAATTGACATTCAGAAGTGTAAACTAAAAACGAACTGCAGCCATGTAATTGCCCCAGAAGTGTATATATATAATTGTATAACATAATAAAAATACAGATAAACCATGTACATGACACTTGCTCGACACATCAACTCAAGCCAGTGAGAGGGTTGATTACCAAGTACACACTAATTTTCCATTATAACTCAACTTATCTTACAATGATTCCAAATCGTTCTTTTATGAAGCCAAGCTACCCTCAAATTCAATCATGGAAGGGTATATACTAATTTCGGACAAACCAAGAAACACATGCATACAAACCTCAAGGAAAACCCACAAATCCAACCTAGTGTCTATGACACATGTTCACATACCCGAAAACCCCATTAGAACCACGTGTGCAGTACAACCTGACCATCCATCTAATTTTGGTGCATAGATCTACTTAGGCTCGAATTACCACTGCACAAAGATTCACATGGTCTGTACAAGTTATTAACCATGGTCGGTGAGAACCGTATGTCCAAACACGGCCTCATATAAAGGTCTCACAAATTATGTGAAGTTAATGTATTTAGCAAAATTCAAGGAAAAGTATCAAACTCATATCTAAATCCAATCAATCTAATCTGTTTTACAAATTTGAGTAAAAAGTACTCAAATTCGCATCAAATTTCAAACCCAAACTAAATCCAATTATGGTCAAAAGGGGAGGGCTAATTAAGTTCTTAATCATCAATTAGTGTATTAAAATACCTAATTATTTTATGTCAGAAAGGAAAACTAGGCCAAACCAAAACCAAAACCCAGAGTTGAAATCCCCATTAAACCCTAATTAAAATTGTAATCATATCTTAATTAAACACTAATTAAAATTCTAATCAAACATAGATTAAATCCTACTTAAAATTCTAACCAAATTAAGATTTAACCCTAAAAAAAAACCAAATCCATCAAGCCCGTTGGGCCCAGCCCACTAGGCACCAGGCAGCTGCCTACGCACTCGGTACACAGGTAGCTACGTTGCCTGCTGCGTTGATATATATATATTTAAAAAAATAATCAAATCCGCCATTAATGATTACACAATACACAGAGGGCTTAGGACGCATCTATATGATAAAGAACTAACCAAATCAAGGAAAAACAAGCAAAACTACATCAAGCTACATCTAACACTTGCTTCGAATCCGCGATTGGTGGTATTTGGTGTGAAGGTGGCGCCTTAAAGATCGAATTCCACGCTCCTACGCTGGCAATCCTTTCTTCTCCGATAAGTTTTTAGTTGAAGGCCGATAAGTTTTTAGTTGAAGGAGAAGGGCTTCGTAGAAAAGGTGGTTTTGGAGAGAGGAGAAATCTCTGTTTTGTAAAAAGAGGTTTTCTGTAGAAAGTGGGATACTTATAATAATAAAATTAGGGTTAAAGAGTTCTCATAGGATTCTAAGTAAGCTAAGAGGGTAAGTTAATGGATCCTTTCGGGCAAGTTAATGAATCCTTTCACTTAGTGGCCCAAAACTATTTTTAACCCAACCAAACCCACTTGATGGGTCCCACGCAAAACCTATTCCCCATTTAATTAAAATACAACCATTACATAATAAATTATAAAATAATTATTTAGTATACTAATGAGGGCAGGACGTTGCACACTTGCACTACATGTTCGAATCGTCACGAAAGAAAAAAAGAACATAATGAACTAAACTGCATCATGTAAGCAGTTGTAGCAAGATCTGGCCCAGCCCAAACATTCCTGAAGTGAATATTAAAATGGGTTGGGTTTAGGTTGAGTCCTTATTTGCTATTTATGCAGATAAGCCCAATCCGAAGTAGAACAAACTCAACTCACTGTACTATTACCGATTTACCTACTAACCCAACTTGAAACCAGACTATTAATTAAGGGTTCGTCTTGATCATATTTGGGTTGAGTTCACCAGGTCAAATGATTGTCTGATTCAGCATAATCCAAATTGGAGCAAGATTTCTTGATTCACAAAACTAGCCTAAACTAAACAAAATCCAAATCACAAGAGAATTATCGTTTCTAACCAAAATGAGAATTAATTGATAAAATTGAGAAGGGAGCTATTCAAGGGAATATTGAGCTGTCCCTGTAGATAAGGCCACCACTCTCATAGCACCAACTAGGGGTCAACCCTGGTTGGGGCCATTTCATTTTCAACTCCTAGCCATTGGGCAACCAGCAAAACCAAAAAAAATAAAAATAAAAATAAAAAATAAAAGAAAAGAGAGAGAGAAGGGAGCAATGTAAAGATACTAGCCATAGTAACCTTCTCATTTCTCCACTCATGTATCTCAATTCTAGATTTAAGCTTTTTCTAGAGGGTTAACCACATATTTATTTGGGAGGTATGACAAGGAATGCTAGGGGTTTATGAATCGGATTCTGCAAAGTAACCCAATGAATAAGATCAGTTCCTTTTTTACAATAGTGTGGATTTTCAAAGAAATTAATTCATTGCATAAATTAACCTACAAGAGAGGAAATCCTGTCAATTTATGCACACCAAAAACAATAATTTTGAAATAGAACCTAAACGTTCAAGTCATCTTTAGGAATTCTTCAAAAACAGATCATGAATTCATGATTTAGAACCTCGAGGATTCACCCATGTGGGCGTGGTCTACTCATGGGCTGCATCATATACGCGCCATGGGTCCAAAATTAGAATTGCTAACTTATCAAAGAGGCAATGCCACTTGAGACGTGGATTTTGAATGACGTGATTTATCATGGTTGGTTCATTCACAATAAGCGTGTTTCAAATACAATGGATTGCACTTACGACGCGTTCCCCTCACGGTGAACGTACCGCAAGTGCGATGGGCGATGCGGACTCCATGCCATTTGGGCACATGTGCGATGACCTAGTCCTAGAGGTGTGGCTTGGTTGTCTTCACGTGCGCCACATCAACATGGTTTGTTGCGAGGCCGCGTGGAAAATGGCATTGAAAATTTCGAAACGGTGGAGTCGAGTCACCGTTGGTTTAAAGGTCGACGCAGTTCTTTTTCATAGAAAGGTATAATTATAGGGTCCACACTCGAGAGTCGATAGGTACATTTCTGTTCATTAGAATCCCCAGGATCAATAGAAAAGGAATGAGAGGAATGGCCTAAGCTATGACTATTTCAACTCTTTCAAGCTATTGGAAATAGCCCACTGTTGTGGCCCACCTGGAAAAAGGTTTGTCGCTCTGTAACTAACTGCTCAATCACTCAGGACTCGCGAGCCGGGACTTTGCTAATTAGATGCGCGTGCTTTGATTTGACCTTTCTTTCATTGAGATAGAAAGGGTCACAACAATAAAATAAAATAAATAGAAGTGTGAAAGAAAAAAAAAAAAAAGTTACGAGAGCATTGTACCCGTCTCGCATGGTAACCACAAGCTAAAATCCTTTAAAGGGAAAATCCTCTCAATATTTTATTTGGCTAAAGCATTAACAATCACATTTGCTGATCTAATCTAATTTCTGACACAAACCATGGAGTTTGGCATGGATATAAAAATGGTGTTGGTTTAGGTTTGAGTCCTTATTTTCTATTTGTCTTCAACCTCAAATGCTACTGGAACAAACTATTAAATCAAGGTTCATGTTGATATTTCGATTTGAATTCTTGATCCCCCTCTTACAACTATTACACGAGAACAATGTAACAGTTGCAAGAAACTCCATCATGGGGCCCATATATAGTAATATGCAACGTTTAAGATGAATTCATCCCCTCAAAGGACATATCTTCAAATCTTAGTTCAATAGAAGTAGATCCCACCATTGAATAGAGCATGTGATGAAATTGCGGTTAGTGCCACATCATCAGTGATGGCACATTAATGCTCAATCACATCTTCAATTATGTGTTCAATCTTTAGGCGGGGTCTACTCCTATTTACAGTGAAATCTGAGGATATATCATTGGCCGTGATGGGATTCATCTTCAATAATTCGAACTATCTCTTTGTGGGCCTGTTAAGTTAATGAATTTGTATATTTATGCACAATTTTTGAATGGATTAGAGATTTTATTAAGTTAAATGCATCATCATTCATTCAATTTCATCATCCACACAGTATCACCTAAAAATCAAAAATTATTATGGGAGTTGCTAACCACTTTATCCCAAAACCTTAAGGCGTCAGGAAGGGCGCAACCTTACCTTTTAAGGCTCAATTTGGCACAGAGGCAAGACATCCGAGCGGGCCCCAGTTGGGGTTTTCCCATGGGTTTCTCCCATACATATGCTTTTGGCATAGTACCTGGTGACATTTTCTATATTAATTAAGAATGTTTGCAATTTTTTTCTGAATAGTCTAAGTTAAAGTAGAAGTTTGTCCAGATGGGTCCCGCTCAAATGTGGGCTCTTCAGTTTTTAACTAGTTAAATTAGAATGTAAAGAAAATAAAATTTATAGGACTCACAAAACCTTAAGGATGATTTGAGTCCCACTAGTTAAAGATCCACAACCTTAGAGTTTATATGCCCGTAGACCCCACCAAAAGATCAGCTAAAGCTTTTAAAAGCTCCTATCCCATCCTATTGTGCTAAGAGATATTTTTTTAATTTAGCTAACAAGTCACAACTAGTGTAGAGATAAACTCCATTGCAAATTAAAATTCAAAATTCAAATCCGTTTTTCTTAAGATCACCTATCATAAAATCGTCATAACTCTCAATTCAGATGTCAGATCAACACAAATGACCTAGCGTTGAAAAGCACTTTTAGAATAGATATCTATGGACTAAAGATTACACAAATCGAAGTCAAAATGAGAAAATTATACGCCTAGAAAAGATTCATATACATTTTTAGGGAGGATTGCAATTGCATCTACACCGTTGAAGAATAACCGCTCCACATCCATCTGTCCATTTTTAGGAAAACATTTTTCACCATTGAAATCATCTGAAGACTTGTCCATTTTCAAGAATACATTTTTCACTTTTTCTCTTTATTCTTAGTCTTTAAGAAAAAAATTTTTAATTTTTTTTGGAATTTTGTTTTATTATTATTATTTTTTTTTAAATTTTAGACTTAGAAAGAAAGGAAATAAGATGCTACTTATTAGGGAACCACTAAGTAAGACCAAAGAAATATGGTTTGAAAAGGGTTACGTCAATAAACAATTGAATGATTTCTAGCTAAAATAAGCAGCACATCTAGGAATCTGATGTTAAAAGACCCCCATGTTAATCCCGAGTGGGCCAGTTTAGGTTGCATTTTCGTTTAAGTCTTAGGTAATTTTATTTCTTTAAAAAAATGAGTTTTTTTTTAAGAAATTGAAGCAAAATGAAAATATATAAAGAATTTGGAATTTTCATACTTTTGGAAGAAAGTAAAAAAGAAAGTTTGCTTTTGCTTGATGACGAAGCCTATCAAAGGAGTGCCGAAACTTGTCCCCACTATATACACTTTACATTTCTCAAACGTTGAATGTGAAGCTAAAATGATTGCTTTTAGAATTTCTCCAAAGGAATCGATAAGAACCCAAGATTTAGTTTATAAATATTTTTCTCTCTTTGTTCCTTAAAGTGAATTTATTCGGCCAAATTGGAAAAAGGCTACCTATTGTTTGGGGATCGAAGTGCTTCTCCTCATTCTTTTGCTAGACTAAAAAAAAAAAAACTGTTATTGCCAAGTAATAAGTAAGTAAGAAGTTTTGGAAAGAATAATATTTTATGACTAGTTTAAATTCGCAGCCTTTTTAACCGAGCTAGTAAGCCCATAGGGATATATCCATACCTAGTACCCTAAAGCCATCAAGTGTGGGAGACATTTGCCTAACACTCGTTTCATTGGTTAATTAGAAAAATTAAGGGACCTAAGCATTGCACAATCATGTAATTAAAAATATGTGTGTGTGTGTTAAAAAAAGAGAAAGAAAAAAGAAGCGAGGAATAGCGAAGTTTCCGGCCCTTAATAGTAGTGTGAAGCTGTCATAGTATTCTTGAGAGGAGGAAATTCATTTTGGTTGGGTGTTTTGGAAATCATACAGTTTAAAGGAAAATTATGTTTAAAAGGCATTGGTGTGGAATATTTGAAAATGATAGTGATATATACATTTCTCACCGTACACACAAGTCTTAGTATGAATTTGAAAAAGATTTTGAAAACAAAATAGTGGACTGAATTTTGAAAAGTCTAGATTTTTTATCATTCCGGATCTCGAAAATATCCAATAGGAATAGATTTTCTTTTGAGAAATTTCTTTTACCTTTGCTGCTTTTAAAAAAGAATTTTGTGGGTAGATTCATTGCACGAGGCACAACTCATCCACTAGAGGAATCCTAAGGGTTTAAGGGCTTGTTGCATATTCTAAAGGCAATCGAGAGTACAAGCAAAGTAGTTCTATTTTCATGTTTACTTGTTTACATAGATTAGGTCAAATAACTTCAAAACTTTTTGTCTGCAACTTTTGCAAGTGACTAGCAAAATGTTGGTTGAGGGCTGTGTTAAGTTCATGAATTAGCACATTTATGCATCATCTTGGAGTGAATCAGGAATTTAATTGAGTTAAATGCATCCTTATTCATTTAATTTTATCATTTCATACATTTTCACCTAGAAATAGGACTTTGCACCATTTTAACATATTTTCTGCACTAATTAAGAATGTCTGCAATTTTTCTCAGAAAAGTCTTAGTTGAAGTAGAACTTTATCCAGACAAGAACTTTATCCGGACAAGTCCCACTTCAATGTGGACGCTTCAGTATTTAACTGGTTGAATTAAAATGTACAAGAAATGAAATTTATAAGACCCACAGAACCCTAAGGATGATTTAGGTCCTACGGCTTAAAGATCCACACATTTAGAGTTCATCTACCCGTGGATCATATGAAGATCAGCTAAGGCTTCTAAAAAAGCTTTTATCTCATCCTACTGTGCCAAGGAATATTCTTCTAACCTAGCTAACAAGTCACAATTACTGCACAAATAGAGACCATTACAAATTAAAGCTCAAAATTCAATCCTATTTTTCTTAGGACAGCTTATACTAAAATCACCATAACTCTCAATCCAGATGACAGATCAAGGAAGATACCCACCGTTGGAAAGCTCTTTCAAAATAAATATCCGTAAAGCCTACGATTGCACAAATCATCGTTAAAATGAGAAAGTTATAGGCCTAAAAAGTTTCACGTACATTTTTAGGTGGGATTACAATTGCACATACACCATTGAAATATAACTGCTCCACCTCCCTCGGTGGAACCCACCTGAAGATTATGTAAAAATTTCAAAAGCTTCTACCTCATCTTATCTCCAAGGTCTCTTCTCATCTCAAGAGATAAACCCAATCAACAAGCAGAAGATCTTATCTTTCCATCCACCAAAAAGACGTCTAAATTCAATAATCCTAAGGAGCCAAAAAACCATAAAAAAGACGCCACCATAGGAGGCTCCTCCTCATTCCCTGCCAAATTTGAAAGTCTCAAATCTCTCTCTCCCTCTCTTCTCCACCTCTTTTCCTTCCATTAATTTCTAATTTTATTTTAAAGGTATTTTGGAGCCCTGTTTCAGGAAGTAAAATCTAAAAGAGGGATTTATAAGAGATCACTAGATAATAAAAAAATATAAATGAATTGATTTTTTACGTTCTTTGCAATGATGGGTTGAGTTTCTGAATGGAACACATGGATGAAGCTAAGTGAATTTTTGTTCTTATTAATATGATTATTTCTCTTTCATTTTCTGTCTAATGAATGATATATTAGAATAATAGAACTGTCTTCATGCCAAAGGCAAAATTCCTATTTATGTTCGTTTTAAATAAATTTTGATTATTTCTACTTACTTTGATAAATTATGCTTAGATCTGTAACTATTTTTGATAGTTTATGTTTAGTTTGTTAAGTGATACTTAGAATGTTTATTCTTTTATGAGGTAAAAGAGGTCTTAGGTATTGATTTTGTTTTTCTTAATTAAAAATTGGATTTTGCAATAGTCAAATCATTCGGATCAGAAACATTGGTTTGTTTATGAACTGAGTAATAATTGAAATAAAATAAGAAATTAATTGTACAAATTCAATTTTTGAATAACGCAATAGATTCTAACTATTCTGATCTATTTATTATCTTTGTTATTAACTTTAAAAATTTATTTAGTTTCTGAGTTGTATACTACACATCTCTTTTATCATTGTTCTTTCTTTAAAGAAAATTTCAAATTTTTAATAAAAAAGTTTTAAAATGTTCTCTGTGGGATCGACCTATATTTATCACTGTCTCAATCTGTACTTTTAAAGTTTTATGTAGATTGATTAAATTCACAATAGGGCCTCGTGATGTAGTTTCCAGCATGTGTTTTACATTTCCATGCAATAGCTGGCTTGGGGGGTCTATACTTGAGGTATCCTTCCCACAGTGTAGGCTCTCTTGCATCACGGTCTCCTAGGCTTGGTACAACAGTTGACGATGATCAGGACACGGTGACCTGGGGTTGGCAAGCTCATTCCAGAGATGACAAAGAAGAAAAGGCTTCTAGGATTAATATAGCTTATAGGATTTATATACTCGATTTCTGCTGAGTAAGCCAATTCTCACCTTGTCAGGTTCGACGTCCTCAACTTGGTTAATAAATGGATTCAATTTGAACAAAGGCAATACACATTCGCCGCAGCGCTCAAACCAGATCGTATGCGAACCAGTCAAACCCCGAACCCATTGACACCCCAACATGTAATGAGTCCAAACTCTTAATTTACAACCCTCTAACTAGAGAGGAGCCTTCACACGATTAATTCATGGAGGCTTTGTGGCCCAGATGCCTGAGAGTAGCAACCTTTTCTAGTCAGGTGTGTGATAGATCATTGAATTATGAGTGTCTTTGTTTTGAGGATAGTACTTAAGAAGGAAATGAACAAGAACAGGAAGCTGGAAAGTAAAGTACTTTATGCAGTTACGTAGATACGGTTGTTAGTGGGGTAAGTCCTTATTAGATTAGTATCATGGGATTAGAATTTGGAGTGACTAGCTTATCTTATATAACTGCATAAACATGTGCATATCTTTTCTAATGAATCAGATCAGTTTCTCCCTCTAACAGTTAAAAAAGTTACGGATGTTCAGGGGCCAATCGTGTAGGGCTCCTTTGTTTAATTTAATTGAATTCCTTGGAATTCCAAGGCTTCTATTTCTAAAGGTCATTAAAAATGAAGAGCAAAGGTGAATATCAAAAAACTTTGTACCCTTGATGCTTCTTCTGCACTTCACTTGGAATAAACCTATTTAACAAACAATGATTTCCTACTGAAAAAGCCTTTTATTATTATTTTTATTATTATTATTATGCTGGAACTCGAGAGCTACAAAGGAGTGCAAAACAACCTGCAAAGGTTTTAACAGGTAGCCCAACCCGAAAATATGGAGGACGTGCCCTATCTTGAGTCAAAAGATTTGCATAATGGTTACCTTTTATCTTAATCTCCACTGACCGAACTGGAAGGGGATCAGTGAGATGCCTAAGATCGAATGATCACACTACCACAAGTTTTATATTTCATAGAAGAGTAGAATAAAAAAAAGGATAAAACTCAACCACTTGTGGGTTAAAGAGAAGAAAATGCACTCAGCCAAAACTCTTATCAATTCACCCGACGATCACCGCCTAGTAGCAACTACTTTATTGGTCTAAATATAATTGAAAGCTATTTCACTTGGATTAAAACTTACAGAAGAAAATTTTATATAACTATTAAAACATAAAAGATATATTCTCCTAAAAACAAGTCTTTCACTATCAATGATTTTCGCAAGTTTCAACTCTTCTCTCCCTACTCCTCACATGTGCGAGTTCTTACTCCCCACATGTACAGTTGCTCTTTGTTGTATTTTACTTCCCACACGTGCAAGTTCTCTCTCCTTGCTTGTGCTAGTCTCTCAAAGTAACCCCCCCCCCCCCCTTCTTTTTTTTAACGACCCAAGGTATCCTCACCAGCTCAACCTTCAAACCTTTGGCCTCCAGCCCGAGGGTTACCTGATTATGATGAGTAAGGACTATTCCATATATGACTACAAACATAATAACCAAATAACATAAGAAGCGAAAGTTCAACTTAAAACTTTGGGAAGTAAATTTAAAATTTAAACCAACTGAGTTACTGCCTTGACAACAAGTCAAAACCCCTTTAGCAAGGATAACAAATATATATATATATATTGCTTTGATCCTCTAAAAACTGTTCTCACGCACCTACCATAAGAACTTTTTATGGAGCCCACTTGTAAGTCCCATTTGAGGTTGGGACTAAGAAGATGAAAAGATCTATGTGAGATAACCCTATATATTAAGTTTAGCTCCAATCACATGTCTCTAACTCCTTCATCTTAGCCCACAAATTCAATTCATTCAGATTCCTGCGTAGTTGACTCAATGGTCTCGTAAATTTAGATCTAACTGTAACTGAAACTTTAGACAAGTGACGATCAGAGGAGCCCCTATATATTACACGATTTGAATTGAATGATAGATAGACTTCACCAAAAATTCTCACAAAAAAATAGAGAGACTAGTTCTCCTAGGATTATTTCCCCCCGTATATATATATATGTATGTAACTCACAATAAATTTTTTAATAGTCTATAACCACTCGAAGGCAATTTTATAGAATTCCAAACCCTGCATGCTCTACTTCGCAGATAAAAGGTGCAAAACGAATTTGGATATTGGACAGATCATTCTCACAGGAAACAAAAAATGTAAATAGATTAAACAAAACAAAGCAAGTGAAAGAGAAAAACTGTAGCAAGAAAGTGTGACACGTTGTTTCCTACGTATTCCCAGTTTAAACATTATTAAACTAACTAGTCAAATCAGCCAAAGCTATCCAAGGAGCAGAGTCCTTCGTAACTGAAGCAGGTTAACCACTACTGGGATGAAAGTGCTCGGCGAAGGGATTAAAGATCACGCAGATCATTGTGGAAGCACCATAAATAGAAGAATCCTAGCATTATTCTCAGGGTCGGATGCAATCTTTAATTATGCATAAACAGATACATTGTTTTTATAACTAATTACCCTATTTTGCATAACAAACCCTAATCACCAATGCATAAGGCTGACAAAGAACCGAACCAAAAGTGCCCAACACAATTAACAAACAGAACATTCCATTTATATATAACCCATTACATGAAATATCTATCTATATCCATTGCTAGCACCATGGTGCCAGGCTGCAAGTATGGAATGACCCATCCCCATTGACAGCTTACCATTTTATTTGTACTTAAAAAGTTTTCACAAATCACGATCACCTTGACGCACAACAAAAGTTGTACTTTGGCTGAAACCAATCTCATCTCAGTCGATAATACCACATCCATAATTATAAGCCCTCCATTTTTATCACCTGTGTGAAAAATGTTTTCACACAGTGGCCATGCTCATCCTCATCTACAAACCAACAGGCTGGGGAAATTGGCTTTGAACAGCATAGTCTTCATACATGGAAATGTCCCAACTCAGAAAATAGCTAAGTTCTCAGGGAGAAAGTAGTGGCTAACAAATTTCTAAAGTTTCAGGAGAGTCCCTCCTGAGAAACTCATATAATAGCAAGGATAACTGAATGAAGTACCTTCTATATTACTGACAAAACAATTGCCTTCAATATTTAAGCTAAATTTAGTGCACATTAAAACCAATCTCCAGATGATTGATTAGTCACTGAAAGTAATTTGTTAGCCAATAAAAACAGCATCTGAACACTTGCTGTCTTAGTTTCGGACATCTCCCATGGTTCACATTAATTTAAATTGGTACATAAACTACAAAGCCTCGAAGTTCCAACCACCTCTACACAAGCTAGCCAGAGCAAATCATTTCCCTAGCCCAGAAGAATAGTTTAAATTTCCTGTATATATATATAGATGTATATATATAGAGAGAGAGAGAAAGGTAACATTAGCCGCCTCAAAACCAGCTAAATTTAGTGCACGGGTGGTGGGCGGGGAGCACGGGGCCGAACAGGTGTTTTTGATGGGCTCACCCTGAAGACATTGACAGGGAAATTAATGGAAAAACAGAAGTTATCAATGGTCTTAATGACACCAAAAAAAAAAAAGAATAAAATAAAATAAAACTTTTTCCATATTACAACCATACCTTATAGGCAAGGACCCTAGCACCACACCACTACAGTTGAGAGCAGAAATTGCACTCTCAGCCTGCAAGAGGAAATTCCCATGAAAAAACATTCTTCAAAAATTGGGTTCCTTGCCATTACCAATCAGACGAAATATAGGCAAGGGATGATCAGAGGAAGCTTCTCAAATCCAAACAGTAAGTTAAAATCAAATAACGCAATCTGTAAATATATCTTTGTACGCATGATCAAGGTCATTCAATAATTTATTTTTTGTTTGATATGATTAAATTACAACTTTTTTTCAGGTTGACAACCAAAACCTTGTTCATACCCTGATTGCTTGAAGAACATCATTAATGGTCAATGGGATACTTGAAGAGACACCAATAAGATATTGATGAACAACGGGAGCTGGAAATGTGAAGTCCAGAAGACAGAATAACTACTGAAGAGCTCAATCCACATTACCACTTTCTTCAGGGGTTGTTTCTTTGCACCCATATGAATACACACATTTGTCCGCGCTCATTTATAGATCACAAAAGTAGAATTTAGCGTGAAAAGAGTGTGTAAATGGGGCCATTTTAAACCAAAATTTTCACAGCTCCAAGGAGTGAAGATGTTGCACAACAGACACCTCAACAGATGCTCTGGCACATGATAATTTATATTCTGCCTGTAATGGATCATGTATTCAAATCCTGTCAACTGTCTTCTGGTTTTTTGGAGTCCTGTGGACCCCAAATAGTTATTATGGAACTACTACACGCCATGGTGTAAAGTTTCAATCTTAATACTCATCGATTGAAAATATGTGAAAAATCCCAAACACCCCCACCCCACTCCTCTTCCTTCTTCTCCAAATAAATAACTATAAAGCTGATTTTCTGCAAATAAATCATGATTTGAACCGTTCAATACTCCCATACAAATGATAAACCTCAAGAGGTGAGGTTTCATATCCTAGATCCACACATATTTTGAGCAAAAAGTCAAAAACATAAACAATTAATTCCCAATTTCAGATTCAGAACTCCTGTGAGCCCCCAAGTCATGAATATGATCCACACCATTGAACATTCTCATGGATATGATAAACATCAATGCTTTGAGTTTCATGCCCTAGATTCTCACAGATTTTGAGAAATATGCCCAGAAAACGGTTAAAAGAAAAAACTTTATCTCACTTCCATTTTCTGCGGCTTTGCGTGCCCCTAATTCATGATCAGAACCACCAACCGTGTTTGAGATCCACTATATCCTCTATAGAAAAGTTTTGGGATCCTAGAGCATGCTAAACTGTACAAAAACAAAAATCCAATATAGATCCTTTCTTTCCTTTTCTCTTTCCACCCCATATCACTAACTGATATGAAATTGGTGCTTGCAAACCAACATGGTAATATGTTTCACAAATGTGGATTTTATGGATGTAAATTTCATCTTCATATCCCATATGTAAAAGACAAACGGCCTCTTAAGGCAATATTTGCGCCTGCCAAGCATTCCTGAAATTGCAGGTGGTTTGCTGGTAAATCCACTACCATGATGTAAAGCACAAGCCTTTCTTTTAGAGGCTGCGCACCTCGTCCACTGGTGAATCCACCTCCACACAAGCACTATCCTCTTCTTTTGTAGACTGCACACCTCAGCTTGCACAACCCAAAATGCACCCACCAAATCCAAGAAGCAGCTGTGGCCGGTGCCCAGAGTTTGATATCAATTTGTAAAGGGAAACACCTCTTTCAAGTGGTATTCAATATATTCAAAGGAAAGAGTCCTAATTGCCAGTAATTAAAGAACTTCATCACTGTGTAAAGATGATGAAGATTTTGGGGAGTCCCGGATTTCTAGATTGCAAGTCAAATACTATGCAATGAAAGACATAAAACAACTTGCAAATAAATAACCAACCACACAAAAGGAAGACACACAGATTTTTAACATGGAAAACTCCAACCGGGTAAAAAACCACAAATCCAACAAAAACCAACTACCAAGTAATAGCGAATATTTACAAGATATACTCATAACCTTTATCCAGTCACTCCTTCGACCTAAGGACCGAGTTCTTCTTGTGCAACTTCTTCGGCCACAACTCTCCTTCATCGTGCACTGCTCTCCACTTGATCAACTCACACCTTGAACACACAAAATGACTTCAATCTTCTACAAGAGATGTAAAAGCAATACTCTCTAGCCAAAAGCTTCAGTACAATCTCCCAATGAAAGTAGAGAAAAGAAGGAAACTCCAATGTAAAATCTCAATTCAAATTATGGAGCTGAATGCACTAGGGTTGAGAGAGAACCCTTTTTACAACCCACAATTCATGCCTCAAAAATATACTCCTTATAGAATTCAACTTACTAATCCTGGAACAATTTGAAAATAATTCTTAATAAGGTCAGTGGGATTTTTTCCTACATCCAATAGATCAGCTAGATACTTAATTGATCGGGTATTGCCTCTGCCTCAAATTCAATCGATCAGTATAATCAGATCGATTGGGCAACCCTGTAGTCTAATTTTCTAATTTCTTCAATTCGGCTCTTCTTACGACCCAAACCACAATCCATTCTATAAGAAAAATAAAATACAACTCAATGGATCCAAAGTTTTGTCCTACCCATGAATTATCCAATTACAAAATCCTTACAAATGACTCCCTTTTACGCATCATACCCATTTGAATGTACCCCACATTCTTCCAAAAGACAAACATCCTTTAAACCTTATCGACCTATTCAAATCACATCCTTTAAAAACCTTATTTTTAGAACACAATAATGAAAAAATAACTATCATCATTGAAACTTTATCTCAAGGCTTTGAAAGTTCTACCTTTCCACTAAACCAATATTCTTGGTAACACCATGATCCATCATGTCCTTCCTCCACACTCATAAACAGCATGGATATGTCTAGGACACACCATGGACATGACAAAGGCATGGACTTTGCACATAAAAAGTGAAGTATTAGATACGATAAGTTGCACATTCTGATGTATCCGTGCATCATAGCCCATATTCCTTGCTTATCTCCCAATCCATTCCGCTAGTTCTTTGAACTTTTAAACCTCCAATACATCGTAGAAGGGCTGTTTCTGATTTTTTTTCTTTTCTCCTTTTATTTGTGTGCGAGAGCCAAGTCGTCTCATGTGACATCCCTTGATTTTCTCTTCCATTTGTGCTCATTCTATCCTTTTTCTTTTCTTTTTCTTTTGTTATTAGTAACTAGAAAATGCTTTATCGATGAAAAGCAAACACCATAGAACACCGAAGAAGAAATTAATTAGAGATATAAAAGCTGCAGTAGTGCAAAGAAGAGTAACTAACGAACTAATCTCCAAGCCAAAAGGCTTAAAGATAGGATGTTTAGGTGCCTCACCAATGACAACAAGCCAGCTCTCAATTGAGAAATAAACTCAAATTCTTATTTAATATCAATGCTCTATATCCCATGAGGAGAGATTACATCTGTATTTATAACTAAAATACTTTCTAATTAAGGAAACAATTCAATTCTTTGATAACAAGCACAGACACTTATTGAGAAAGTGACGTATCTGTATTAGACACGTGTCTCCTCGAACACTCTCGGATACGTGTCCGATACTATTTTAGCAGTGTCCATAATTCATCATCATCATCAAAGCCTTATCCCAACTGTATTGTGGTCGGCTAAATAAATTCTGTTTCTCCATTCCATTATATTTTGAGCTAAATCCTTATATAACCGTGTCCATAATTAAGAACTAAAAATCTTAATTTCGGACACTCGTTCGACACTCTTTTGTGATGTATCTCACAATTCCTAACACGTGTCTATGACTAAAAAATAAACATGTAGCTGATATTTCTTGGACACTTTATTAACATGAGGTTACTAAAACTTGTAAACTTGATATATGACAATTTTATACCATGAAAAAATGTATAATTATTAATATTAATCATATCACAAGTAAAAGACAAATAAATCTTTCACTAAAGAATAGGCCTCGTAATTGGCTTCGTTTTTCCTTTTTTTCTTTTAGGAAGGAAAAGAGATGATCCTCCCTCTTCTTTGTATGAATTTTTTTGAACTAAGGATATTTCATATTTAATGATTATGAATTATGTTTTGTTGTATTTATATTTGATAATTTGATATGTTTGTTAGTTAGTACTTGAATTTTTATTTTTCGATTGCTAAATTGATTAAAAAGTTAAAATGATATTATTTTTTTAGTATATGATTATGTATATATTAATATATATTATTAACATGTCCCCCGATGTGTCCGTGTCCTACTTTTTTGAAAAATGCCGTGTCGGTGGGTCCATGTCATGTCGTATCTGTGTCCCATGTCCGTATCTGTGCTTCTTTGAAATCAAATAAAGAATCCGAAACCAAACATAATAGAAATTTCTAAATATAAAAGAATCCTAAATAATTAAAAAAGCAACTACTACTAGGAATAGGAATTAATCTTCTCTACTCTACTGGGCCTTATTAGTCGTGGGCTTGCGGGCATAGACTTTCAGTCGGGGCCCACTAGGGCCTGCATCCAAAGCATTATACCCCACTAAAATTACAAACTACAAGCCTCCTAAGGAGAAACTCTATGGACACCCCCCCCCCCCCCCCCCCCCCCCCCAACAACCCAACCATTCTATCCCATTATAGCAACCCCACAAATCAATCCAAGCATGTCCATCTTAGTAACATGTAGTGGTTCTTGTTTCTTCGTTGTCAAACAGTTAAACAGTCCTTTCTTGTAGCTCCTCAGAAATAAGACTGACCTCTGTCCCATTAATCAAAGTGGCGCTCCAAAATCACACCAGCACTCCACTAGCTCATCTCCATTTTTACCACATCGCGCTAATGCTACTTGCTAAATCCAAGTCAAAGTCTCCCTTTTGTTCTAGACTGTAAGTATAGAATGCTACTTACTAAATCCTAGTCAAACTCTCCCTTCTGTTCTATAAGTACAGAATCTGAATCCAAGTATAGACATTTATCATGCTGTGTTCTGTGATTTTTTGCTTCAAAAGTTGTCATCCTTAGGTTGCTTCTAATGTTCTCGTTTCTAATTCTACAATTTCTAGTAACATTCTTCTAAGCATGCATATTTCAGCCTCATGAACAATCTTCAAAGCATGCACATCTCAGCCTCATGAACTTTAGCTTCATCACATTTCTTTGTTGAGTAAAATTCACCTCGATAGAACATACTAGTATACTAGGACTAACGGCTATCTTACAAATATAACTCTTTAATATAAGCAGTACTCAACAATCACATAATACTCTATAAGCTTGTCTTAAACTGAAACCCTGGGTTTTGTTCTACTATTGCTGTTAAGTGGTGAAATTTATCACGCTTGGTTTTCAACTTTGACAGTTCAACTTTTCTACTCTCAGCCTCATTAAACTTGCACTCCATATTATCTTAGATCTACTAATTTTAACCAATTTTTTAAAAGCGCCTGGGCCATGCCTTGAGCTCACCTTGGAGCAGAGCTCTCCAAGGCATACACCTCATATGATGCATTTGCTCAATCACTTGCCATATTTGCTTTTCTTTCGTTTTTTCCATTTTCTGGCAGAGGGGCGCTAGTGCACATGTCCCATTAACAAGTCTTTTTTTTTTTTGTTTAAGGAGCAATATGTAATTTAAAATTTTTGAAAATCTTTCTTTTTTAACTCGGAGTCTGTTGTAGCTAGATTAAACTCAATTCAACGAAGTAACCCATTAGAAGGCTTAAAACAGCCAAACTACTACTTTTTTAAATTTCATGAATGTACTTTAATGTAATTATTTATTCATTATAAATGCAAGCTTAGGCAGCATATGCTTTACATTTTGAGGCCTACACCCTATTCCTTTTGGCAACCGGAATGCCTATCCTCACAACTCAACATTTCACCACATCGATTCCCAATGCTTCCCCATAGTTCCAATTTATCATTCACCTACTTTCTCATTTGAAGGTTTAAAAGATCGGCTAAGTCGGGTCGGTAGTGACTCAAACTCAACTCCGTCACTTATGTTGAAAGAAAGTGAAAATGAGAAAGAAAAAACATAAGGGTATTTTTTGTAAAATTCTTTTAAAAAGGGGGGAGAGAGAATAGTATAAGTCTTGCGAAACGGGTTCGATCTCTCTTTCTGTGAGAGAGAGGGAAGGGGGGGTGTCAAGATGACAAAAGGGGTCTTCATCTCCCTTGATTCATCTCACTTAGATCTGATGGCCCTTTTGATATGGTGATTGCAACTACTCAGAAATCCTCTGGAATGCAGCTACTTGGGTTTCAAGCTTCAATCATTCTCTCCGTCAGAGAGAGAGGAAGAGAGAGATGCTGACATGTTGCTGCTCCTCTTATTTCTCATACAACTTCTGCTCCCACTGCTGAACTGCTATTGCTGCTGCTCTGATGCTCAAGTCTCTGCACTCTTCTGGGAGCCTGGTACACTGCTCTTATTCCTGGTACACTGCTCTTATTCTTTCTTTTCCTTTTCCCCCCTTCTCTGCACTGTCTTAGCTGACTAAGCCAACCCACCTGCACATCAATTTCCTCCTCTCTTTTTCCACCTCACCAGCACTCAGCAGAGGCTGGGGCAAGGGAATGGGCCTCCTTGTTTTTGTTTTTTATACTTTTTTCCCTTTTTTTTGGGCATTGCACTAGATGAACCCAGTTCGGATGAGTCAACTCGGACTCAGCCCTGGCCGAGTTGAGTCCCGAGCCTGATTATTTGAACTTAGCATTTGACTAAACAATGCCACATCATCTGTGAACAACATACACCGTAGGATTCCAAGGTTGTTCTCTCTCTCTCTCATCATCTGCGAACAACATATACCATAGGATTCCAAGGTTGTCCTCTCTCTCTCTCTCTCTCTCTCTCTCTCTCTCTCTCTCTCTCTCTCTCTCTCTCTCTCTCTCAAAAAGAGAGATCAAAACCTGTCCTTACCACCTCTCTCTCTCTCTCAGAAAGAGAGATCGAAACCTGTCGTTACCACCTCGGGTGAAAAGAAGATCCTTACACGTTTTGAGGGAGGAAAAACATGGGCTAAATGGCAAGGCTATAAGCTGACCCTCTACACCACTTTGAGAGAAGAAAAAAAAAAAAGAAGAAATAAGGTGACCCTCTTCACCACTTTGAGAGAAAAAAAAATGCAAACCACCCCCATAAAATAATAATAATAAATAAATAAATAAATAAACAAGGTAGCTTCTCCAAGTCCAACCCAACTCGGCCGAGTTTTAAAACATTGCAATAGATACCCTAACCTCTTTACCTCTTTAATAATCATTTTTTGGAACCCATTTTACTATGAATTCCTAGGAGTTCAATTCCATGTAAACAACCAGCACCTTAAGAATAAATTTCTTAGAAATCCAAGGACTACAATCCCATGAAACCTAATGGGCTCTATAGGTTTTTATTACACATGACATGGATGAATAAATATTTTCAATGATTAATCTTTTGTTACCAAAAAAAAAAACCTTATAACATGGAGATGGAGTTATGAATACTATACAAGAGATTGAAATTAAGGACCTATTTTTGTTTACATGGAATTGAATATATATGAATTCATGTTCAAATGGGCTCCAACAATGTTATCAAAAGGATGCGAGGCAAAAGATATAAGGCAGAGATTTAGATGCAACCCTCACCTTCCTACGACTTATTACGTCTTCAATTTTAACCACTTTGAGAAATAAAAATCTTACAACTCGTATCTATTCAATTACACCAAACAAACGGGCAACCCTAAAGAATGTCGCCAGATATGACTACCCTTGGAACAATTGGGACATGATGTTGCCACAAAAGTTCTGCATGTCCCATCTTGGGAAATGATCATTTCAGCTCAACCCATTCCCAAAAAAGGAAATTTCTCAACATTATCACTCCTTGAACTGGTTCAACATTATCATGCACTTTCACTAGCTTAAGCATATGTCTAACGTCCCTAAAATAAGTCTTCAATCTATTAATGACCTCTCCTTGACTAAAGCCCTATCTATCATCTTTAACCTTAATGCACTTAATACCATCAAAACCTCTAGTTTGCCTTTCTCTGACTTTCAACAAGCCTATAGATCCCCTTCTCCCTTTCTTGGTTTCCAACTTTAAATACAAATTGTCACATGCTCATATTTGGCATTACCAATAATCCCCTTTGCACTATTTGTTGCAAAGTTGTAACTTTCTAAATCTTCTCCGCTTGCATTATCTCTCTCCCTCTGTATGTGTGAGCATGCGCATGGAAGCCCCTAGGAACCCAGATATACCCGATCAACCTGATACAGGTCTGAAAAATATGACCCGTTTTGACAATGGGTCGGATACCATAGGATGTAAATTTTGCCTTTGACCCAACCTGTTTAGGCCCAATCCACCCATTTGCTAGCCCTAATCATATGACTCAAAGATCTCTTACACAGAAGTAGAGCACCTTATAAGTGGTCCATCTGCATGGGGGCCTTGTATATGAGATAGGGCCAGCGAAATATTCTAAGCAATAAAATTTGCATCAATTGCCATGTCGTTTTCACTATATAAAAAATGGAGGCCCACTCAATTTTGCCTCTTAACAATTCTGGTTATATCGTTATTGAATATGTAAGACACAAACACCTGGAAAATTAACGTTGTGACAACACCACATAGTGAAAAGATGAGTAGGAAATTGGAGCAGGCTGTCTTTCCAGGAACCAAAATGAAAAAAATAAAGCAGTTGGAGACTGACTTCTAACATATAGTTTCCTTTTGGTAAAAGCAAAAACTAACGATAAGAATTGCTGAAATCAAATGATTGATAGCACAGCCATATAGCAGGATGCTAGACGTCCGCTCCACAAGATATAGATTAATCACCACTGGGTATTGAAACTGAAGCTTCTTCGTCTTTTTTTTTTTAAGGTTAAAGAGTTTTATTGGAAAAGAATAAAAACTACACAAGCAAAGAGACAAAAATAATAAAAATACAATGGATAAAAAAAAAAGCCAAGAGACAAAGACGGATGTGATGCAGGCTGATCCAAGATTCGACCCGGATCACAGGCATGTAGAACTTGATGGGCCCCACTTGATCCATGATCTGCCCAAGATCAAAGATTCCTATTCCTTAGATAGTTTCTAAATTAATAGATTTGTTTCCCAATTTCTATTTTATGTTGGATTATGATTAGATAGTTGCTTATTTTACTTTTAGCATGTTTTGATTATTTAAAAACGCTCTACCCTATATATAGATTACTCCTCATTGAAATTGGGTATGCTTATTCAATTAATAAAGAGAGTTTTATTCAACATGGTGTCTACTATGAGTTTTCTTGTGCCCTAGGGCTAGAATCCATCTCTGGATTTGACCAATCCCTTGGGAGATTGGTCTACACTTCGATCAGCGATCCGAGGTAATGCAATATTGACCTCAATGGCCACATGTGTAGGGCCCAAGTAGATTTAGGATTTTTATTTAGCAATTATGTCATTAGATTTCATTTTTATTTTATGGATTATAATTAGGATTAAGTTTCCCATATTATTTAGTTTCCATTATTAGATTAGGTTTTCTTAGGCCCTATGTTCCCTTCCCTTATTTATATAGCATTGTAATGAGCTATTATTCAGACATTGATCATTGTGTAGAATTGTGGGTTTAAGTCTTCTTGACAATTCGAAGTATCCTCGGACACATGCTTCGGCACCCTACGCAGCCCTAACCCTGGGGCCTACATCACGGGGCTGGCCAAGATGGAACATAAGGAAGCCCCTAGATGCAACCCAAATAAGCAGATCAAGAGCAACAACTAACAAAAACAAAGACATTCTATATCAAACAATAGAGGGTCATGAAACTCCTTCCTTAGCTAGAAAATCTGCTGCTGACTTGGAGTCCGTTGAAACATGTAAGAAAGACATGACAATCATACAACAAATTCAGAAAAGCACGACGCTATTCTCCAAGACCCAACATTTATACCGCCGCTCAAATTAGAGCACAAACTATATTGCCAGAGTTAAAACGAGAAAGAAATGGCAAACGCGTTGCACAAATTGCCCTTCAAAAATCTAGGAACTCCACTTCATTGACACTTCAGAGTTCAGAAGCCTCTAGACGGAATGATCTTAATAAAGAAAGATTCCAGTAGAAAATCTGGGCCACGATGCCTAATTTTAGGTTCAATTACAAGCTCACACACAACTTGGGATGAAAGATTTTATTAGAATCCTGCACACAAATAGGTTGGGTTCAATTCAAGTCCATAGCATACCCAGGCCTGAAGAAAAATTACACAATGGGATTCGATCCAAATAGAGGCTTGGAACCCAAACCCACATACCAAGCATACTAAATATACACATATAAAGGTGGCAATCAAGTGTTCAGGCCAAGCATGAAACCGATGATCCAGAGATCTAAAACACACACACACACACACACACACACACACAATGCGTTAGGTTCTTCAGGTATTCAGGACACATTTTCATCCTTACACATAAGCCAACAATGGCTTAGAGTTAAATGAAATCAACACAAAAATTCCCTTGCACCCCAAATCAGTTAGTTGTTTGGACGTTTCCATAGCAAAGGAGCAATAGCATATCAACCAATAAGCTGTTGATAGCTTAAGATGATTTGATCACACATTAAGGTTTTTCAGATAAAGTAATCACAAAGTAGTACAGTCACCATCCAGAAGAAAAAAAAAAGGAGTGCAGTCACAAAGTAGTCAGGTTCTTCAGATGTTTAGGGACCAATTTTCATCCTAACAAGTGAAATCAACAAAAAAGGCCCCCGCAATCCAAATCAGTTAGTTTTTTTGGACATTTACAGACTGTACTCACATGTGTGAAGGGTGCTGTAAAGGACCATAGCCTATCAACCAATAAGCAGTCGATCACTTCTGATGCTTTGGTCACATGGTAAGGTTTCCAAGGGGTTTGCAGTCCCAACGTAAACATGGGGTCCAATAGATTTGTTCCACTAACATGGAATTCTATCCTGGGTTATGGGCAGCCTGCTGCCACAACCAATGTTGAAACAGATATATAAATTTGAGGGCCCAGTATAGATGCAACAGCAAGTTCACAAGAGTATTTTGATGCAACTTGAAAATTAAATTCAGCCCAATCATCAATCCAAATTAGAAAACTTTTGAGAAGATTGTGAACCTGGTTTGACAAAGTAGGAGGGGACCATTTTACAACTCATCCTAGAATGAAGTAGTTCAAGGAACGGATGAAACCAGCTTTGCTTTTGTTTCTGATCCATTAAAACTATTTTCCAACTTCAGCTGAGTTCAGTATGGGACAGTAGCACGGATCAGCCACAAAATAAGAGGTACACATCAAACAAACGCAAACTAAAGGAATCCTATTTAATTTGGACCTTGGCTTTCTAAAAGAAAGCTAATCATTATCACTAAAGTAAAGAAAAAGAAAAACTACAAACTAAAGATCCTTAATATAACTGAAGTTAGACAACTCCTTTGAGGGAGAGGATAAGGATGGAGAGGGACGGGAAGACTTCGCGGGAACACCTTTTGCAGGCAATTTTGGGTTTTTAACTAAGGTGTGGGCCCTAGAGTAGGACCCTCCCACAAGTTCATCAATTTTCTTTTACAACTTTACCTCAATTAACCTCCTCAACAAAGTAAGAAAAGAAACAATACAGGTCCCATTAATTGCAACCTTCTAAAACATTATAAAACAAAAAACTAATCCTCTAAAGAAAGTTTAAAAAAAAATAAAAAAAAATAACAGTCCTGTCACAACTGGACTGTTGGGTCTTAATCAAGTCTCCACCCTCCAGTCGTTGACATACCCAAAATAAAAAAGGCACACAAGAAAGAAAATGTAAAATGAATATACAAATAAACTGGCATGGAAATGCAGAAAACCATTATCCTAGTTTTCAGCATTTAAATTGATAAAATCACATCAGCATGTTGTTGAACGATCCATGTAAAAGTGTAATAAATGGTTCAATCATGTGTTTGTGTAGCCGTATACAAAATGAACATCTTTCAGTAACTAAGTAATTGATGCAACTAGCATGCTTACATGAAATAAAACATGCATCAGGGCATGAGGAAAAAAAACACACAGAGAAAAAGAAAATTGTCTGCAGAATTTTATTATTTACTTGTTTTAATTGATAGGTTAGTCTCTCAAATCCCTCCTTCTCAAAAGACAACTATCCTAATTCCTACAACAAAGAAAAAAAAAAAGGTATCTGTCATACAAACAAGTGAACAACACTTTAAGCTGACATGAAGCTTCATGAACAACACTTTAAGCTGACGTGAAGCTTCATACTTCTTTTACTGTCAGTATGAAGGCTCATAAATGGAAGTGAGGAGACCAAATGATAGCTTATTGAAAAGGGTGAATTGTTCTCCCTTCTACATAATGTTTTTGGCATGCAGTAATGACAATGGCCATCTACTAATTCACATATTTTCTGTCATCTATTATTCTGTTAGCATTTACAGAGGTCCAATTAGTATTTTCAACATTCACTATCAAACATGATTACACTTTCAAGACAAACAAAAAGGAGTAAATAGCAATTTGCTTGCATCATGAGTGAGAGATACTGACCATTACAAACTCAACAAAAGCGATACGAGTAGAATGGTGATAATCTCCAAGAAGTCTCAGGCGGTGAACCTACACCAAATAAAATAAATTCCATTGATTCTTGTGCAAACCAAACATTTAAAGAAGAGAGAGAACTTTGGAGCTTGTAGCAGTTACAAACCTCTCCACACACTGTCTCAAAGAAGAGCTTGACATCTGCTTGAGTAACCTAGATCAAGTCAATAAATAATGAAGAGATCAGAAGCAGGCTTCCTTTTTTCATATTGTACAGATAATTTCAATAGAAATCAATTATAAATCTACCTTTTTATCTATATTTGTACAATAAATAGTTCTCGCACACATTTCACGCTCATCTTCAGACTAAAAGACCACAAATGAGTTAGTACTTAGTATTGACTTCAACAGAAGATATAGAATGTCAGGAGAATCAAGACCACGCATTAATAATAATTTTTATTGCAGCAACACAAACATGACAAAACCTTTTACGGCCAAATAGTAAATACATGACCATCAATTATGAAATTGTCTCACCCTTGGCAAAAATGTTGGGTTAACTGGTGCAATTGCAGTTTTTGAAGGCAGCACTCTTACTGGGTAGAATCCTAGCATTGTTCCTGCAAGACTCAAAGCAGCCCTTGCACCTTCTGGATTACCAAAACCCATTTAGATTATTAACTATTGGCTGCAAACATAACATAGAATACTCATACACATGTACACCAGCGACCCATGTAAGCATCAAATATTACCTTCATCAGTAAACTCTATGAAAGCAAAACGAAGAACAGAGTTTGGATCCCCACACACACGGCAGTCAACGACCTTCAGCCAAGAAAACAAAATCATTCAGACACACAAGCCTGAACAAACTTAAATACTCCAAGAAACAAAGCGAAATATGAATTGCCTGTCCACAATTGATGAAGAGTGCTGCAAGCTGTTCTTCAGTGACCTAAGCACCAAAAGAAACCAACACCAAAATCTGAGAACTCTTGCATGAAGGCAATTGTATAAGTCACTCGCGCATGGAACATATTCCAAGCATGTAATCAATTGGAGAGAACGAAATAATCAGATGAAAGCCATCAGGATGTGACACACATGATACATTTTTCGAATTTAGTACATTTTGGTAGCCGCTTATAGGGCATTTGGTTACGGTCTATTATGCACGGATACTTCAAAATAGGCAACGTATCGTGTCGTATCGTATCCGATACTTCACTTTTTATGCATAAAATCCGTGTCCTGCGGTATCCATGCCGTATCTGGGTATCATAGGTTAGGGCGATACCCTTTTTTTTTTTTTAATCTGATTCTGGATATGCTCATGAATTGAATAAGGCACTCCACACCATCTCTCAGTTTCCATTGCACAACCCCACATACAAAACTCAATCAACCATAGTTCCAAGCATTCATAAGCAATCTCATAGGCTTAACGCGGAACTCCGCAGATGGGTTTCATGAAGCCATTGGGTTCAAGTTATCCATGGCCAACTAAAATGTGTCCGAATTTCAACAGGAAACATCAAAGCACCACAACCAAAATCACATAACATGGGCAGGCAGAAACATTACCTGGTGATCAATTTCTGAAACATACACAGTCCTCCTAATTACCTCTTCTCGCTGCGCCATACTCGTCCTGTTGTTCATTCGCCGCTTCCCTTGACTGTAATAGTTCTTCTTCTACACACAACACCACATCAAACAAGAGAAACAAGACAAGATTGTTCAATAAAAAAACCCATACCCATTTAGAAGAAGAAGAAGAAGAAGAAGAAGATGATGATGATGAAGAGATGCCAGAAGCCAGATTTAGCAAGCACCCGTCGATTGTTACCGCTTGCGCCGCCTGACCCACCATTAGAATTCCCAAAATTACTATAATAGAAGCCCCCAGGCGGCGATCCATGGCGGACGAGGGAGGGGGGAATGAACTCCTCCGCCAAGGGGTTGAGCTTGGAGAGGAGCTCCTCCAAATCCCTCATGTCCCGCTGGAACCCCTCTCCGTTCCTCGGCCCATTCTCAACGACGCCGTGAGCCGGCGGCGCCACCGGCTGCAGCTGCTGGACTTTCATCTGGAAGGACGGCGCGCTCTGCTGCAGGTTAGGGTCGAGCATCCTAAGGCTGAGATGGGTCGGATGATGATGATGATGATGATCAGCATCGCTGGTGCCGTTGGGATCGGGTATGACGGGTTCGAAACTCCGAATCGAGGATCCGACGGTCGCCCCCAAATCCGCGCCCGCATTATCGACCACGGCCATCAAGATCTAACCCTAAACCCTACGATTTAGAAATTGCGCATGGAGAGAGCAAGACAGAGAGGCAGTGATGAAAGAAATGGGAATCGAGCGTTAAATCTAGACCGTCGATCGCAAATGGGAGAGGCCTGCTCCTTCTTGGTTTTTGTCCTTGTTTCTTGTTTGGGGGCCTTTGAATTGAACTGCTGCCCTCTGTGCTCCTCTGCCACTGCCAAGAACGTCCTCAAATGGGGAAGGTTGAAAAGCTTTGTTCCCAAAATGCCCCCTTTGGGGCACCAGAGCTCCTACATGAACATGGCATGCATGCGTGGGAGCTTGTGGGTGGTTGGGTTGTATGGCATGGGATGGGTCGTGACTCAGTACGGTCACTGCTCACAAGGCGTAGTCAAACAGTCCTCATACATTACATTACCTGAAGGTCTGTAAGAAAATCTCGATGCACCAAATCAACATCCACTTCGCCTTCTTTGTGATGAGAAAAGTTAAATTTTGAAGCATGCAGAGGGAGGTGCCTGTGAGTACAAACTTCAAATCTCTTCTAAAGCCGGAAAAAATGAAAGCACAGATCCAACTAGATGCATGTTATAATTATTATTTTTTGTTTATTTTATTGGTATTATCAGGTAATGTATAATGTAAAATATGTGGAGAGTTTAATGGTTAGGTAAATATATAAAGTCTGTATTTTTGGTAAAATATAGATATGCATTTGTTTGCATCAGGTAATGTAAGGTAAAATGAGATAACAAAGTTAATAAAATGGTAAAATGACAACTTTACTTATCCGTTTTATCAGGTAAAAATCTTTTTGTAGTTGAAACTTTACCTTTTCACTTGTTTTGAGTTTTGACCGAGTAAATCTGATAAAATTAAACTTTTGACGGTTAGAATTACTTAACCACATGCAAACAAATATTGCATACTTTAACACACTATCTTCAAAAGGAGAACTTAGACGAATGGTCATGATTTGTATGCAATGTCCTAAAATTTTACTTCAATAAGATTTGAAACAACATTTAATTATATAAAATTTTAAAACATTCTAATTCTATATATGACAAAGATGCTCAGTTTTTATTATCTTAGATTTTCAATAGGTGGGCACACTACATTTCCACTTTTTTGACTTATGGTTTTTCCTTTTTTTTTTCTCCCCTTTTCCTTTTTCTTTCCGTTTTTTGCATCCAACTTTGGGGGCCAAAATCCTAATCCGAAGAAGACCTGGGGTGACGAAAGGGAGCCCTCTGATTTGAGAAGGACAGCCAAATAAGAATAGGCACCTCTTCCCACTGCAGTAAAAAGTTCATTCCCAAAAGTTTTTCTGTGTTTGAAGGCCTTAATAAAGGATTTGGACTTTAACCCAATTCAATGATGTTCATGTGTCACTTGCCTCGATTTCACACAAGCATTGATAATAGATTCATGAACAAACCTCGGCCAGATCAAACTTTGACTAAGGTTGCAGTTTATTGAATAAACATAGAAATTATTAATGGTTGTTTTGATTCTCTTAAAAACCTTCTTATTGAATATTTTGTATAGTCACAAGTCGAGATGTAACACTCATCCAACTTTCCTCACCATTGAATTGAAATCTTAATAAAATGATGCATCTAAACCATTACATTTTAAGGCCATGTATTAAAAGGTTAAAATGATCTTATGAACTTAAAATTTTGTATATAGGTACAATTCATATTATAGATCTTTTCATCCAATGAACTTGCATAACCATCATATATCCCAGTAGGCCTAACTAGGAGAAGTGTTTAAAAAATACTCGAACACCGTATAGCACTCCCCTTTTAAAACAACCCAAAATAAATAGATAAATATCAGTGTATCAAGATTTGCTATAAAACTCTAGATTGAGACACCTCAAGATTCATATCTAGCCATATAAATCTAATCTTCAATACACACCAAGGCTGATTTAAAGGTTGCAGCCATTGGATCCAACTATCATTAGCAACTAAAAATAGTAACCCATGCTAAAAATGGGCATGACCCACCCGGCCAAGGTCCACACTCAATCTAATTAGTTTTGACATTTTTGATACCTAAATATATATATATATATATATATAAGTATCAACTATTATAGTGTTATTTGAAAGGGCAAGAGTTCAAATCTCTTCAGATATAGATTTTAACATTTGTGCTCAATAAAAAAGTCAAAATTGTAAGGAATCTATTAAAATTAAATCCAAAACCTTGTCGTTAATATATTATAATGTAGATAATCACCAATAAATGGTTTTTGGTTTATTGAGGATTTTATCAAAAAAAATCATGTAAGAGGGCCCCGAAACAATAAACCTCACCAAGGTGTAGGCAAACCAGAGTGATCATATATGACCACTTATGTTTTTTTTTTTTAAATTGGCGAACAGCGATATTGCCGTAGGTTTTTTACACTAATAGTGAGTTAGATGCTCTGCTGATACCTTTAAAACCTGAAAAACCCCGCATCTTTTCATCCTCTTCCTTCCAAGTCTACTGGATGTGGAAAATTTATTAATGTATGTAAAATCCATTGAAAGTCAATAATAGTTTTAAGTTTTAATGTAAGTTTTGGCTTGAGGATTTTTCCTAAAAAAATGAGGAAAAAAAATTGGAAGATGTCACGATTCAGTTCACTAACGGAAGATAAGAATGAGCCCACTGCTCTCTTTTTTATTAAATACAAAACTCTTGAATTCTACATGTTGAAAGCTTCTTTAATATTTGCATTTAACTCTTTCCAATTAAGACACAACCAACTTATTCGTGCCCCAAACTATAGGGAGTTAATTCTCTGAGCATGATGTTATTTCATCAAATGAATGACTTGAATTCACATGATCAAGTCCAGATTTCATTCAATCATTTCTATTGGAATTCATAGTCAATAATTTCAAAACCACCAAATCAAGAAGAGAAGAAGTAGTGAATGTTGATCCCAAGTTGAAGTTGGTTGTAGAGAAAGTAAAACAAGAAACTAGAAGAGAAAAAGAAAAGTGGAGGAGAGAAGGGAAAAAAAGAGTGGAGGAGAGATGGTGTCTGTGCATGTAGGTATTTGGATCGATAGTGGAGAAAGAAAATAAATAAGAAAGAGAGAAAAGGGTGTTAGGTTTTTCCGTGAAGTTAAGGGAGAACAGAAAAGCAGAAAAACAAAACAAGAAAGAAAAAAGAAAAGAAGAAAAGGAAAATTGATGAAAAAGAAGGAAAGCATAAGAAGAAAAAAAAAACCATAACCAAAAGAAGAAAAACCAAAGAAGAATAAGAAAATTGAAAAGAAAATAAGAAGAAATAGGAGAGCATTGATTCCACTATTGATGTAAAAAACCTACGGTGATATCGCCGCTTGCTAATTAGATGAAAAAATTGAACCAGAGTGATCAAGTGTGCTAATTCCGGTGCACCCACACCTTCGATAAGGTTTATGGATTGAGAAACTACTTACATGATTTTTTTTGTATAATCTTCTTTTTTATTTTCATTTTCATGATTCCATTCTATGATAAGGGTGTGATTTTGTTGTGTTGGCTCAAACCAAGTCTCACCCAAATTTTATGGACAAATCAAGATCAAACTCAAGCCAGTTGAAAGTTGGAACCCAAACATAGCCGACCAAAAGTTGTAAATTCGCTATTCGATTTCACCTTGGGGAAGCCAGGTTTAGTGTGAAAGAATTCTTTACATATAGCTTCTTCCTTCCTCCATTTTGTTTGTCCACCATTTATATAATATGTAAATAAAACTATATATAAACACACGCACTAAGCCATATAACTGTTTTTTGAACTCAACAATATGCAAATGAATAAAAAGATATATGTGTGTTGATCACATTGGCCAACTATATAATGCCAAGAACGCCTTTGACGGAAAAGATTTTTTCTTTTTTTGAAAGGTGTGGATGCATATCGAAATAATACTACCATGTGCCATCTCCAAAAGGGGATTTCAAATTCAGAGAGGCTACGAGTGCCATAAAGATGGACTTCCGTGTTATTTGCAGTTTAGGATCAGTACTGGATGTCAGTTCATCGTGTAGGATGGCACCCGAGGACGTTTGCTCCTCTTGGCATGATGACATCACATTGATGGGGATGATGATGATGATTTTATTATTATTATTATTATGTTTTAAGAGATAGATGGGCATAGGAAAGTATTTTCCCGTCCTCCACTGATATTTAAGTAGTTTTAATATGAATTGAAGGTTTTTAGGGAGATCTTCTAGAATGGACTAATACAATCAATTTCAGTACTATGTATGTAAACAATCAACTGCACAGTGAAAATAAATCAAGCAAAAGCACACACCACAGGAAGGCACAGTTTTTACATGGAAACCTAAATAGGAAAAAAACCACAACCGAAGATCAAGCACTATGAATCATACTACAGTTACAAGAGATATACTTACAACTCTTATCTGGTATCGCACAACCTTAGACCTCGTAATCCCTTGCACAACGCCATGCTGCAACGACTCCTTGCGTTCTCTTGCACAAATTTAATCACATAAACATCTTCTAGATATTGTACTTAACTCCCTAGAACAACCTTCTACACTCAAAGAAGTAGAAAATAATAATCTTTAGAGTAGAACTTCAGCCATTCAACTCTCCAATGAAGGAACTCTAGGTATGTGATCTCCAATAAGTAATCTTTACATAGAACAATGAGATCTGTATTTCATACCTTAAGGTTGAGAGAGAACCCCTTTTTATAACCCAAATTCATGCCTCATGAGTATATTTTAATCAGAAAAGAAGTTGGCATGAAACAGGCAAATTTCTTTTCAAATCAGACTAAAAAACCGCAAGACGGCAGATTTGTTTGCACCTGTCTGATTGATCAAACACAGGTCCAATTGGTCAGATTAAGCCTCTATCTTGCCAAATCGCTGCTTGATTGTTGCTCGATCGGTTAGATGAATTTCAGCACTTTTTTCTTTAAGCTTCCCAAAGCTATAACTTTCTTGTTTTAGCTCTGATTGATGCAATCTTAGACTCTACGGATATCTACTCGAAACAAGCTTTTCAACGATACATCACTTGTCCATATTCAATGCTTGGTTTGAGAGATATAACCTTTTTAAACTATATTGTTTGCAGAGAATCACTTCAATTTATCGCTCTTTCTTCGATTTTTTCACTTTAGTGCATCTGGTGACTCAAACCATTGTTCATACTTAAAGATATATAAAATACAACACTAATGATCTCAACTTTTGCCCAACCCATGAATTAGTCAACACAAAAATCCTTATATGAATGATTATCTAAAAATACTTAGTAGTAACAATGAAAAAATGGTGAGCAATTCAAATGGAAGATGGAAGAACAATGTAAAAAACCCTTTTAGAGTACGGTTTGAATGTTAAATTCATTTCTTTTAGTATATCTGAATTTAGAATATCACATTGTAAGATCGTTTTCCGATTTGAATTCTAGATTGCAGTTCAAATAATATGCAGCGGAAGACTGGCAAATAAATCAATCAACCACACAAACAAGAAGGCATGCATATTTTTTACGTAGAAAACCCTAATCGATGAAAAAACCCCGAATCTTAACTGGACCAATAATCGAGCACTGTGAATTATACAGTTATAAGATATACTTACAAACTCTTCCCTAGATATTCACAACCCAAGGATTATAGTTCTTCTTGCACAACTTCACACTGCAACGGCTCCCTGCTATTCATTGCACCACTCAACTGAATGAAACACCTAGAACCCTACTAGGCGTTATGCTTGATCTCTCAATCTTTTACAAAAAAAAAGATGATCTTTTACAAGAGATGTAGAAGTAACATTCTCTAGAATAAGGCTTTAGCTCAATTTCTCCAATGGAAGCACTAAGAAAGTAAATGTGATCTCCAATGTAAATTCCCCACTCAAAATAATTAGATCTTGTTCTTACGGTTGAGGGAGAACCCATACATATAACCCACACTTCATATCTTAGAGTTAGGGTTTATATAGAACTCAAAATAGCAATCTTGGCACAAACAGGAAATATTTCGCAAACAAAAAAGTGAGTTTCCTTCGTCATCCGCTTGAGCATGTGTGAGCTTATGCTCAAGCACTTGAATAAAACATCCAACTATTTGCAATTTAGCACAATTACTATTAGGCCTGTTTGAGCTTGTAAATCCGGACCATTCTGCTTGAGCACGTGTGAGCATTTACTTGAGCTCCTTCAGAAAACTTGATTTTTCACTTCATCCTTTTGGTGAAGAACCACAACCCATTATAAAAGAAATATAAAATTACAACTTAATGAACATAAAGTTTTTGTCCAACCTATGAATTAGCTAACATACAAAAATTCTAACACACATAAAAAACAAAGACAAAAGGGTAGTTTAATTACATGTTCAACCATTGTAGAACAAATGTTAGATTGAAGACACTCATCGGCAAAGACCCCTTGTTATTGTAACTCAATCCAACACTAAATAATAACTTAAATTGAATTCATACTCGAGCTAGGCAATTTATATAGTTAGTTTGATTTTCTTTTTTGGTACCCAAGTTAGTTTGATTGTAGGTAGGCAGTAGGCCATTTCTACTTAACATAAAAAGGATATCTGAAACTTTCAAAGCTTCTGCCAAATTCTATTATTTTCATCCAATAGTAAAAACCATTCAAAGATAACTTTATGAGTGCAGTTCATTAATTAAACTACTAAAATGCTTGACATAAATGTACTAAGGGCTCATTTGTGTAACACCATGGCAAATTTATTTTAGCTTCCCATAGAAAAATGGTTTTATGCAGATTAGAGAAAAAAAAATGTAATTGCTTTCTATCCTTTACCTCCCATAAAATCACCAAATAAAAATGCTGAGAAGTAACGGGATAAAAAACATAAAATTTTTTTCCAATGCCTTTATGGTGGAATTGCCACACACTGGTTGACGCGTTCATCATCTTCTTCTTATTATTTCTATTTCATGTCCATATTGGTCTAACAGCAGTACAAGATTGCAGTTGTGGACCCATTTTTTGAATGCTTACTATGATTCTTTAAAAAGGGATGAGTACAAGATAAAAGGACAAAATTTAAAGAGTGGAAAGTTATATTTCCACTTATTATTTAAGGTGGTTGGCTCATGCTTTTATTCCCAAATCCTAAACATTTTCAACAATTTAATTTAGCTAAGAAGGTCAAATTTATGCATGGGACAGACTCGTTCTATTCCCAACTCTTAAGGTGATGAACCTGGTTCAAAGTGGAGCCTTCATAAGATTAGCCTCTTACGTTAGTGGTAAGAGGTGTTGGTTCGATCTTACCGACTCAACTAAGGTTCAAACTTGACCAAGAATCTTTCTTCACTCGAAGACTTTTATTTCACCTGAGGTCTTTATCCCTCGTCAGAGGACTCTCCAACCTCATCCAAAGTGCCTCCCCTCACCAGAGGGCTCCCTCACTAAAGGGTTGGATATAAAGTTAAAAAAAAAAAAGAAAGGAAAAAGTCAAGCCTTCTTTCTAAAACAAGCAGGCTTTTCAATTCTTTGAAGCAGAGCAACAAAATTTGTTTTCATCTTCCATTTTGTCAAAACAGGAAGTGCACATGGTTGGCAGGACTACCAAATTAAAGATTTGGCCTCTGTGGAGCCATCATGTGTTTTAGGTGGTTGGGTCGGTGGGGGCCTTATCATGCAAACAAGACAATTCCTTTTTCAACCACTGCTCATGCATAGAAATAGCCATATTGGGCCCACAAGATTAGTTGAGCGCCCTATCACTTAGGACATGGTTGGGCATGGTTGAGAATGACTCTTTACGCTGTTGGTGAAGACTAGGTAAACAGTGATCTGATTGGGAAAAAGTGCAAAAAAGGAATGTAAAAAAGAGTTTCTGTATATACCCCTAAAGTTTATATCATTTAAAAAGAAGCTCTTGTGATTTTAGTATTTGTAAATAGGTCTCTATTTTTTCATTTCACTACCTTTCGTGTCCTCAAAATAAATATTCCTAGTGACAATAGGAAACCACCATGAGATTTGTGTTGAACTGTTATAAAAATGATAGCTTTACCTGACATCCATTAAACAAAAATGAGTATCTTGTTATTTACAGAAATACTATTATTTTATTCCAAATCCCAACAATCTCTCTTGGTAACCATTTAATTCACATAAAGCCTAATCATGTATTTTGAAATTTTCCTCAATTTAACCATGGGTCGTGCATGGGTTGAATCAATTATAACCAATAATAAGCATAGGCATTGATTGTCATTATAATCGATTTGGATTTAAAGAAACAAGCCCTAAATTGATAAAAAAATATATATATATAGGTTTATATAGGATTATTCTTTCCCACTAAATGTAATTATTAATGTTACAAGCTTTAGAGAAAAATAAGTATAAACTTTTGAATTTATGCGTATAGGATAAAGGTTGGCAAACGTGTCATTTCATTTAAAAACTATTGGTGGTTGGAAGGCTACTTTGGGTGTATGGAAGGCATTAAAATGAAAAAATAGGGGCTTATTTATAAATATTGAAACTAGTCCTAAAAACCATACGGGGTATATGGAAAAAAACTAAAAAAAAGATGACTTATGTCTGAGAAGATGAATGTTGAACAGGTTTGGTCAACTTTCTTAACAAGCATCTCACAGGATTTTAAAAATCTAAACCGATGATACAAATACAGAAGACTAAAACCAAAATGCCAACAAGACTGGTTAGCGATTGGCTTGGTCTCATCATATAGCATGTTGGTGGACCACATAAAACAGGGGACATGGTTAGTCATCTAATCTCAGATTAAATAGATAGTTGAAATAGAAGTCTACGAGTGAGGTGTCATTTTCATAAAACAAATAGCTAGGAAAGTCCAATTGAGTTAATTTTTTGGTAGATGAAGAATTGATATCTCCCCTTTATTTGGTGCGCCAAGGGCCCAACCAGCATGCCATGACATGTAGTCACACACTTTGACAATTCAGGCTACAAGGGTTCACACAAGGCTAGTTCAGCATCTTAATATTGTGGTTTGAAATATAATCCAGTCGATGGTTAAGGGCTTTTTACAAGCCAACGACAAGGGCAACTAACCTTGTCAGGGAGAATGAGCGGTTGCCTAGCTAGTTCGTTTGGAACCCCACCACTGGCTTGATTGATCAAGGATTAATCTGGGCCTCTTCCTTCTTCCAATCCCTGGGTCCCTCCCTCCTCCTAATGTTTCCTCTCCACGTGTGGATGTCTTGGCTACACATACGCGTGTATGCCTATGGGTCTCAACCCCTTAGCTAGGGTAAAAAAAAAAAAAAGAGAGAGAGAGAGAGAGAGAGAGAGAGAGAGAGAGAGAGAGAGAGAAAAAAAACCTAAACTCGTTATTTATCACACCTGTTTCTAAATTGCATGTCGTTTATTTACAGAGGCCCATGCAATGATCATGGAAGATATATTATAAAGAGAAAAGAAGAAGACAAAGATAACGTTTTGAGTAAGATTTATATGCCTTGGAGTGGTCTTGCAAAATACCTGTGGATCCCACTAAGCAAGTTGTCGCATAGATACTTCCTTTTAAATTTGGAGCCCAATTATTAAGTTTTATTTGCAGTCAACCAGTCCCTTTCCTTTCACCGTTTGCTGCAAGGCATTAATAGTTGGAGCATTGAACAAGAGTGGAGAAGCAAATTGCCGCCTTCATGGTTGGACATGTGAAGCTACGAGGAAAGATAAATTAATGTCATCCATTCATCAAAGCCATGGATCATCTTCATCTCCTAATTAATGAAAATTACACTTCGGTAGTTAGTTTCCCATGTAATATGTGACTCTTAAGGTCCAGCTGTACATTCTATACAATCTATGTCCATTCACTTTATCGTTTTATCATATGCAAGGTCGGCATACATCAACCAACATATTACAGTATAGAGACAACAGTCTGTATTGTCTTGACAGGAATTGGTGTAAACAATGAAAAAGCTGTAGGGCAGGAGGCAGGAAGTATCATCGGATATGGACATTAAACTCCATTTTCATCGCCTTTATAAACAAAACAACAAACACATAGATGTGGACTAGTCTTTAGTATCGCAGTAATTACACTATCACGGATAAACCGATTGAAAATTCTGAAAAAGAACAGGAATGCGTCAGATTAGGACTATCCAAATGTTCTCCTACACCAGCCAATTCTTTCGTTAGGTCCATATGCTCTAGCTCGGTTAATAATTAGAAAACTTGGAATCATCATTTACCATTGAAAACAATGCTAATTTGAGACTTAATTTGATCAGAAAATTCATTAGAGCATTTGGATTCTTTATTTTTTTTTCCCTCGTTTCATCTGATTCAGAGTTCCATAAGTTAGATGAATTAATCCATCTGCATTCAAAAACATCAAAACAAAAAAAAAAGTCCAGCTGCATCCATGTTGTAAATCTATCACCATTACCCACATCTAAAACTCAGACGACTCAATAACTACAAGGAATTCCAAGGGGAAATTTTTTCTTGAATAAAGGTTGGGCCCATCATCATCAGATTGATCATGTGTTAACTCATGGTTAAAAGAAAATCAAAATAGAACTCTATTTTTATAAGAGATCAATCTACAGGTGGGGCCAACTTTGATTGGAGTTTTATTAACTAAAGTAACTGCATATACATGTAGTCCTTTTGAGTGGCTTGGATTTCTCCTTAAATGGGGCTACTGAACGAATAATAAAACTCTGGTTGAAACTTAAAAGGCCTTCTTTATAACTAGGTGACTACGAGAAGAAGGTGGCTATCTGCCAGAATCTGCAAGACAAAATTATCTGCTAATTACTGAAAATTTCACACCCTGAACATGAGCTGGAACAAGCACAGATGAGTAAATTTATATCCAAAACTATTTGACAAATGATCTTACATTTTTTAAGAAGAAATAGCACATGAAGATCTAATCCCAGATGGAGAAAATAAATTGATTATTTTTAGGAGACAACAATTTAGTTTCAGGAATAACAAGTAGTTATGTTTAAGATTTGAGGAAATGATCTCAAGGCCTGCATCTGTACCAAAACCAAGGACAAAACTTTGAATTCATCTTCATTTCTATACAATTTAACAGTAACCTAGCAAGCTAACATTGATTAAATTCATCTCCATTTCCATACAGGTGCAGAGTCACCTTGCAAGGTAAGGTTGACTGTTGTATGACTGATGAGAGCAAACCAATTCAGAAATTAAATTTGGCTGCATAAGTGGATGCTTTTGGGTCATTTGCATTAGGGAGGACTCTTTTCTAAACCAAAATTGCCAGTATGCAAGCACAACTTTCCATATTACCAAAAACCAGCTTTTCCAATGTGCCATCTCATTGTTCCTAGAGACTACATTTACTGGGGGCTGTTGCTTCCTTCCTGGGCTTCCACCTTCTAGGGTTGAAGACCCGAAGCTCAGAGTTTCAAATTGTGTTGCATCACTCAGAGTTGCAAATGGTACTGTGTCAATAGATTCTTAGATTGAAAATGAGTTGGATGTAATTTCTGTTGGACATATGTGGTCCTCATAACCACATGTCTAATACTTTTGGAGCCCACAGTTTGAGTCCACTAATTTAAGATGCTTTTTCCTTCTGATTTTTTATTTTACAAAATATGTCCTGGATTCAATTTTAGTAAGCCCAATCAATTAAGAAATCTTGTTTGATTAATTTTTAAGGGAATTAAGAAAATTTACCTTTAATAGATTTTTTTATGGGAAGAAATCTCTTTAGGGCTTATCTATAAACGTGGTTTTCCAATCCTCTCTGTTAACCTACTGCAAAGTGCTCATTAACTCTCACGGATCTTGGAGTATGTGATAAGGGAGATAGGAGAAAACCCAATTTGAGAATCACGATCTACTCATCATCAAGATCATGGTGCAAGGTATGCTTTTATTTTCTTTGAGACTATTTCTTGTTTAATGCATAAGTCTAGATCATTAAGTTTGATGTTTTGTTGCAAACCTTATTAGAACTAACAATGGCGTCAGAGCATAGGTTTTGACCTGTGCATTCAACAATTTTTTTTAGTCGACTCTTATTTTGTGTAATCGAGAAAGATGCATATATAAGAACATATCGTGCTTGATCGCATCCCATCAAGTACTCATGCCGTTTTGTACCTATCACATGATTTGGTCCATTTCCAAGCAAGAGCATGTGTTGTATTTTCTCAGTGCTTTAGATCTCACGTGGACCAAATCCGTGGTGGAATTGTTTGTGCATCAATCTTTCATTATTATTTACCATGCTCTTATGTATTATTCTGATTCCCTTTTGGCATATGTTTGGTGAGTAACAAGTGTCATAGGTACGGTTATGATCCACTGTGATCAATGGAATTAAAGGCCCATTTTAGAAATCTTTGATTTCCACATTTCCTATTTGTATACAGAACGTGGTTTAGTTAATATTATCTGATAGACATATAAACATTTGTTGTGACACTTGTTCCACAAAGATCTGAATGACAAATATATATGAGTCCAAGTGCCTCCTACTAGTCCCTAACTAGAGATCGGCTTCACAGTCCAACATGTTTGACCATCTCAGATTACTCTGCATTAGCAGAACTCTATCATTTAAGTAGCCATCGTATAGGATCAAATCACGCACATGGTAAGGCATGATAACTTGTGATCGATAATCACATAGCATTCTATAATTTTGGCTGACTTTGTTCTTGATTTGATCAATTACAGAAGTGGGATACAAATGGTTAGGTAACCTCATCTATATTTGTAAGGTGGACGTCACCCTGTTTTGAGTGCGAACGGTCATCAGACGGATCATCATGTGTTTCTACTTTGTGTTTGTTTTGACCCCTCTTGCACTGTTGACAATTTATTTGCTTGTAAGATGGGTGTACACATGTAAAGCTAAACGATTATTTGTTAAACTAGATGTTAATGTTGTGCACATAGCAACATGGTGTGCTGTGTCAGGCCATATATGACCCGCTTCATCAAAGTGCATAGTATAGATACAACATATTTGTCGAAATACGATGCATTATTATTATTATTGTTTTTTTTAAAGCATGATTATGACTATTGTTTTCTACTACTTCAATTGATGGAATCAAAATTCTGTCGGTTTGGAGTTGGCTCAGCTCATTTAGGTTGGACTTGACCCATTGACTGACCAGGCCTAGTTAAGGTCACTGCCTAATTTAAGTAGAGTAATTGATGGATTTATTGGCAATCATATGATTGTTAAATTTTATCATGATTTTTTTAAGTGGAGGATCTTAGTTATGTATTGCCTAGATTAGTTTTATTATGTCACCTTTTCTCTGTGTGTGCTCACTTTGGGGCAATTTATTTAAATACATGAAAAGCGTCCATGAATATTTGGGATCCATAATAAATAAATATTTAATAATTCTATGTTTAGTTCATGGACTTAATAAACTATTATGAGATTTGATAATATGAATCAATTGTGGAGAAATCATGGCCCAATATTTTTAGTATTCACCGCTAGTGACATTATAACCAATCTAAATTAGACCCCTTCATGTTATTTATAAATGCTATTAATTCAATTGAAACCTATAGTTTTAAGTAGTGCAATAGTCATTAAAGTGGCTTGAAAAACTTATAAATATCACTTGAAATTTAAGACCTCTAACACCATCTATTATGTAAGGATAATGACATTAGACTTGCAATCGTAAAATAGGAGAGTGAGAATTGGCCTAAAGGTTCGATTACCACTCAAATAATTGTAAGACAGAATAAGGTAATTTAATATATGTGCCTAATTGGAAATGATTCCTATACCCAAATGTCTAAAGTCTAGTGAATTACGTTCATATTATCACGTTAGCCCTATGGATGGATAGTTTTCATTCACGAGCGATTCTATTTGCATGTTGTAATCTCGACCCAAAGGAAGGCTGTGATGATGTACTAAATCACTTACCAGATATGTTTCATTTATATAAAGAATCATTTTGGATTTTTATTTTAACGTGAACTCAAAGCATTTAAGTAAACTGAGCATTTTTTCCCCCTTTATGTTTCAATATTGACCCCTGCTTCCTTAAATAGACACCTTTCGAACATACCAATGTTGAATAAATCAAATTTTACCGATTGGAAAGAAAAGCTTTTATTAACCTTGGGTTACCTTAACTTGGACATCGCATTATTGGAACCCAAGCTCGCCCGCTGATCTTACTGAAGATAGCTCTCAAACTCAAAGAGCATATTATGAAAAATGGACCAAGGCCAATCGTTTGAGTCTTATGATGATAAAAAGATCTATTGCTAAAAATATTCGTAGTTCAATCCCTGATAATGAAAATGTTAAGGCCTACATCGGATCAGTGGAGCAACAATTTCAAGTATTGGATAAGGCTTTGAAAGCTACTTTGATTGCGAAATTATCTTCTATGAAATATGATGGATTTAGCGGGATTAGGGAACATATTATACGTATGAGGGATATAGCGGCCCAACTCAATTATTTTGAAAATGATAATTTCTATAAATTATATAGTCCAATTTATTTTGAACTCTTTGCCTCCTTTATTTGGTCCTTTCAAAATTTCATACAACACCCAAAATGACAAATAGACTATGAATGAGTTGGTTTTAATGTGTGTTCAAGAAGAAGGCAGACTAAGATAAGAAGGACAGTTACAAAAAGTAAATGTTGTCTCTTACAACCCTTCAAATAAAATACAGTTTTCCAAGGGTGAGAAAGGCTTGAAGAAGAAAAGGTAAGAAACCTATTTGACTAATCAAGTTGGGAAGAAAGGTAGTGAACCAAAGTACTTTTTCTGCTGTAAAATGGGACATCTGAAGAAAGATTGCTTGAAGAGATAAAAATGATTTGAATCTAGAGGTATATATAATTCTTTTGTTTGTTATGAAATAAATCTTTTAGATGTTCCTTTAAATACTTGGTGGATTGATTCTGGTGCCACTGTTCATGTGACAAATTCCATGTAGGGCTTTCACTCAAGTCGGAGTCTAAGTAATAAACGAAATAACATTTTTATGGGAAACTAGCCGGAGGCAAAAGTGAAAACTGATGTCACGCCCTGAAATCTGAGATCCTTGGAACCCTTAAATCTCGAGGCATGACGAGTTCACAACAGATAAATTAAATAATTTCTAAACTTTATTAACACAATCCAAATGAAATCATATCATCAATATCCTATATCAATCCACTGAATAAATTCAAAGTCAGAGCAGCTCTCAAACATAATAATAAACATCCCAAATGTATATAAATTCCTAATCAATCTTCTGAATCTAATATAGAATTCTGTAGCTCTTATCACAATTTCGATTCTCTTAAAACAAGTTAAGTTTCTTCGGGTTCTAGCTCAACCTCGAGATCTGTGGGGGAAAACATGAGTGAATAAAACTTAACAAGTAATACAAACCATAAAACCTAGTAAACCGATAACAATCCAAGAAATCAAATCTAGAACCACGATTCGAGTATACAAGTATATCAAGAGGGCAAGATGACCCAATTTCAAGGTATTGCAAATAATGAACACATAACCAAATCAACAAATAAAGAAAGGCATCTCCGTAGTAAACCAAATATTAAAGTGTGCTCGCCAGAATCAAGCCTGTGCCAAACACAAAGTACCCACCAGGTACGAGCTATATTTATATCTAAAGTGGCACGAGACCTGAGGAACCGGTACTCTCCAAAACAAAGTGGGAACTAGCTGCAAACTAGCAATATCACACCAAATGGTCCCAATCCCAATGTCATACCCAAAAAGAGGCTAAAACTCAGCGTGTGGGTGTACTACGGTGCGTTGCCTATACTTAAAGAATGCCTTAAGAATACACATATCAAATTCAAAAATTCAAAGCCTTTTCAATCACAAAGATAGCAAATGGTTGAGATCATAATTGAATATTATATTACCAAGATTTCTTCCATTTTTCAGCATTTAAGATTCAATGATAATTAATGATCAACAATAAATTCCACAAAAATCCATTGAGCATAATGGTGGCATGGAAATGAGATCAGGTCTGATGTAACCAATATATATATAAGCATGTCAAAGGAAATAAAATATTCTAATAATCTAAGATTATTTCAATTGTTTTCAACATTACACATTTTTAAATTAAAATGAGACAAGGCCTGAAAACTCTATGACTACAGAACCATGGTAAGACTACTTGCCTTGATTGTCAATCCTCGAAGAACTGGGCTCGTCTGACCCTAGAAGTCCGATGTGAGTTCTTATTATGACAGCTATATCAAGGTGTGAGAATGTAAATCCATGTACAAATGCAATTTTATGGATTAGGCCTGGAATAAGCGGAAACTTACATGCACATTGGCTAACTGGATTCAAATAGTTTTGTGTTGATAGAACTTTAAATGGGCCAGAGTCATGTGGACTCCGTTCGATACAAGATTAAATGGTTATTCCGTTCTTGTCACCAAATATGTTGGAGTATCAATGAAGGGGCCCATGTCCCTTTAGCTATGCTAGGTGGGCCAGTTAAATGTTAAGGCAATTGTGCTCATATGCACAAGGTGATTGGGTTCCATCCAAGTTTAGTGCACAAACAGATTAGTTAAGCCGATGGTTGAGTGGGCTGGCTTTCAAAGTGGGCCACGATAACTACTTTAAAAGAAGATGGGCTGCTTGCTTACCCAGCGAGGAGGAAGAAACATGGAAGGAAAAGAAAAGAACAGCACAAAGAAAAAAGAGAAGACAGGAACGAGGAGATAAGGGAAAAGGAAGAAGGAACAGAAGATGAGAGAAGCTGAGTAGCAGAGAAACAGAATGAAAACTGACAAGGGAGAGAACAGGAAAAGCAACGGAAAATGAAGAAGAATGAGAAGGAGAAGACAGCTGTTGGCTGGGGGTAGTAGAAGAGGAAGAAGAAAGTAACCAAGGGAAGGTAAACCAGTAAGAAGAAGAAGATGGAGAAGAAGACGCGGGCACTGAGGTTGCAGGGGGTTCGGTTTGGATGGAAGGAAACCAGAAGAGAAGGAGAAAAGAAGAGTAAGTGCAGGAACAGGAAGAAAGAGAGAAACGTAGGGAGAAGACGGCAAGAGGACAAAGAAGGAAAACGGAAACAGCAAGAAGAGGAGAGTGGAGGACAATAGCAGCAAAGAAGTTACAGGGAGGATGAACCGGCGAGGATTGGTGTCTGGGTTCGTTAGAGGAGAGAGTGCACCAGCAGAAGAGAAAGAAAAGAAGGAAAAAGGATAAGAGTTGTACTGTGATAAGATAAAGAATGGGGAAGACGGGACAAGAAGAGGAACAGTGGAAAAAGGAATAAAAGGAAATAGAGGGATCAGGCAGAGAAAACGAAGAAGAGGAAGAACAGAAGATGAAGAGAGGAGAGAAGGAAGCAGGAAAAAGGCGGGCTAACTTGGTTCAGTCCGGAACAAAGAGAAGAGAAGAAGATGGAAAACAGAAAGAAGAAAAGGAGAGAGAGGAACAGAGGGAGGAGACAGAGAGGACGAGACAAAGAAGGAAGAGGAGATGATGCGCAGAGAACAAATCAGTAAGGAAGAAGAAAATAATGAGAAGAGGGAGAAAACTGAAACGATGGGAGAGGACGAACAGGGAACAGAGCAAGGAGAAAAGAAAGAAGAATGGGAAGAAAGAAGAAAAGAGAACAGAGGGGGAAAAGAACCAGCAGAGGGGGGAGGGGAAAAACGGGAACAGAAGGGAGAAGAAGCAGCGAAGAAAAGATGCAGAAAAGAGGAAGAAGAAGACAATGAAGAGGTGAAGGACAAGACTGGCATCGAGAGGTTGCAGGGACAGTCTGAAGAAGGAAGAAGAAGTGGTGGAGGGAAAAACAAGAGACCACAGATAGGTTTGAGTACAGATGGGCTCGGCGAGGGTGGAGACAGGGTCGTAAAAGGGACATGAATATGGTGGAGGCTGTGAAAAGGATTGAAATGGGTTTTGCAGTGGGTTCCTATACTAACCGAGAGAGGGTTCTGGGTGACGAGGGTGGTGCCCGGACAGGTGACTGGGTGATGATGATTGGTGCACAGGGTGGCCCGGTGACATGCATGGGTGATAGTGATGAAGAAGAAGGGGGAGAGGAAGAGAATAAGATGAAGAAGACAGAGAAGGAAGAAAGTGAGCCACAAGGGAAATCCAACGAAGAGGAAACAGTTGAAAAGGAAAGAAAACAGAAGATGAAGAAGAAGAAGAAAAACAGAGAAGAAGGAAACAGAACCGAAGGAAGAAAAGAGAAAACGATGGAGAGTGAATCAGTGAGACAGACGAGGAACCGAGGAAGAGTGGGAGCAAGAGAGAAAGAAGAGGTAGAAATAATGAACAGTGGAAAGGGAGGAGAGAAGGTAGAAGAAGGGAGCAACATGATGCGCAATGGCCGCCGAGAAGTGGTTGCTTGGGTGGAAACTACTGAGAGATGGAGTTTATCAAATGGAGTGGTGATAAAGTGTTGTTGCACTATGGTGAGTTGTCGGTGGCTGTAGGGTCCAGCACGTGAATGGGAGGAGATGAAGGAATGGGTTCAGACCGGCCCATGTGAGTTGGGTGGCTAATTGGCTAGTGAGGGTCCGGGGATATCATGGTGATCCATGGTTGCTGGGTGGAGCCTATGGCCTGATCGATGTATGGGTCATGGTGAAGACTAGATGGGCCTCGCGGATGGATGTTGATGATGATGCAGGTAATGATTTACGCGACATGGCATGAATGACAAAACTAAAATATAGATTATCATGCAAAAAAGCTAAAATAACCACTATAATAGTAACTTCAAAAAGGAAGAGATACAGGAGAGAGAGACCCTACCTTAAAAAGAAGGAGAATACTCTATACCAAAAACGGAGAGGTCTTAGGGTAGGTTGATGTGATTTAACGGGAGAGAGTGGTTTTTACTTCTAGGAAGAGATAAGCAAAGTTCCAAAAGGAGTTTCGGTGTTAGCTAATCTTAGCCAAGAAGTTTAATTCATATATAATTTTATCTTCAAATATGATAGGTCAAAACAATCTAGAGGTTTAAACCAAATAAAGTTTCAATTTTTTTGAGAACATTTCTAAAATTTTCAAACTTTAGTAACTTATGAGACCCACAAAGTAACTAAGAATTATCCAAATTTTAAATAACATCAAATCATAATAACATGTGGGGTCCATCAAGGTTAAATCAAGGGTCATGATTAATTCAAATTTAAAAATAAAAATTTGGGTCTTTACAGCTGGAGTCCAAATAATGAACAAAGAAATATTTTTCACTCAAGATCATGGCACAAGGTATGCTTTTATTTTCTTTGAGATTATATATTGTTTAATGCATAAATTTAGATATTTAGGTTTGATGTTTTGTTGCAAACCCTGTTAGATCTAATAATTTCATTCTGAATGAGATGCTTCCACTTTCCAAGGTTGGAGAACAAGAGTTATATAAAATTTCTTTCTGCATGAGAGGGCTTCCACCTTCCTGGGTTGGAGAAGAGGAGATTTGAGTCACAAATGGTGATATGCCAGTGGATTTTTGGAATGAGAAGGAACTGGATGAAATTTTCTCCACCTTCATGTCATCTACATATAGCAAGTCACCAATCCTTGCCATTATGTTGAAGGCAAAGCTCTCCAGTACTCTAGGGTAGCTCTCCAATACTGACTTGCCTACATCCTGCAACAAGAAAAGGTATCATAGATAAATTGCTACTAAAAGCAGAAATTAGAGATGAATTATTAGATAAAGGCTTGTGATCCAACAAGTGTACAGTTTGCGAAGGCATCTTGTAACCTACAGGCCCCACATCGATTTGCATTGACAAGTGGGACCAGAGCTTTGGTGGTCCAGAATATCTGACACAGTAAATAAGAAAGATGCCCAGCCTAGTAGATTAAAAGGTTCCTACTAATCCCATCCCTACAAAATATACTTTAAGAAAAAAATGCCTCAGAAAAAAAGACATTTGGCCGCAAAGAAATAGCAGGAGTGCTAGTAGCATAACCATTCCATGACGTCCCATTAGATCAACGTTTTGCATTCCGAATACAAAACAATGGACACAGCCCAACTATCATTAGTACAGGCATATGTTGTGGTGCTTTGAAACATGTAAGTGCAATGCACCAAGAGTCTCAGGAAACCTTGTTTCTAAGTTGGATTAAGACATTATCCTGCAAAGCAATCACTTAAGAACAAAATTCGATAACTTTTAGAGGAAAATTTGAAAGGTCCAGGAGTTCTCAACATTTTCACTGCAATTATCAGATATCATGATACTCATTCGAACTTGTGTACACAAATCCTAACTATTCAGTTGGTGGGGACCACTATCAAGAAGGTGGACCAAGTGACCCCCATGGACACAATTTTCCAAAGGGGTCCGGATGTGCTTATCCTGAGAAAACATTAGAAACTATGACTTTTTCTCAGGAATCAGTTGTCAAACTGATGCAATTAGGATTGTAGTGATCGTGTGATTATAATAAGGAAATTGATTCTGTTTTATATAAGATGGATTGGTCGACTGGTATTCATAGAGTGCACAGTTGACCTTCAGTTTGAATAAAAGGCAGAATTCATCCCTTTTCTTTGATTAGTTGCTTCCTCCCACTTATTTTCCATGGTTTATGGTTTGTGCCTGAATCTTAGAAATTACTTTGCCAATATTTCCCTTCTCCACAACAACAAGAAGGAAGATCAGCCCGTGACTGCTTTTAAGCAGTGAAGCTAACAGCTATGAACAATGTTTGGATTTCAATTCGTATTGGGACTGGTCAATTGTTTTAAGAAATGTGGCTGACAGCAGAATTTTCACTAACTTCTTCCTCAACCATCCATTTACTTTCATCAAAAAGTTTCTAAATGCACAGTTAGGATTACCCATCTCTTTCAAATCAGTGATATATTTAATATATCTACACCATGTAACAAAATACCCTTCTCATATATTTGTGAATAATTGGAGATTTTCAAAAAACTGAAGTAAAATTCAGGAATTTTTTAACAAAATTAAATGAATAATACCTTGTTATATTGTATCTTGTTTGTGTCCAAAACAGTTTGTGGGAGGCCAGGATACCGAAGCATTAGGCCTTGTAATAGGCTTTCCTCCCCTCGTCTCTTTTCTATGTAAGACATCTTTTCTGTGTAAGGAATGAGAGCCTTGACCTTACCACCCCAGGGTCACATCCATGTCTCTGTCTTGGGGTTGAATGATCTTTCTGCTTTCAAATGTTGGCCATATGGGTCCAGACCAAGTGAGTTCAGTATCTAGGGTGGTTTCTCTAATTATATTAGGAATTTCCTGTTTGATTAAACAGCAGTTTCTTAATAGGTTAGGACTTTCATTTTTTCTTAGACAGAGTTCTTAGGGGATAAGGATGTAATGATTATATATATGATGTAATTTGTAACCATAAAGAGAGGTTGAAAGAGGTTGAGATTTCAAAGCTGTGGTTTTATAGATTGGAGAAGAACCTAGTGGAAATTGGTTTCCCGTTGACGTAGGCATCTTTGCCGAACCATGTAAATCGATTGTCTTCTTGTGTGGTTGATTGTTGATCTTGGTTGCTCACGCACACATGCACACAACAAGTGGTATCAGAGAATTGGTTTGTGCGTGGAAGATCAACGGGAAGAGATCGGCCGTGTTGATATCTATCGAGCCACACACGATTGGAGAAGAAGACAGAAATTGGGTTCTCGGGTGTTGCTCTGTTTTTCTGGAAACAGAGAAGAAGATCGGCTGTGATCTGTTGGGCACAACAAGGTTCTGTTGCTGTAGATCTTCATCGGAGAAGAGGTTGCTGAATTTGAGAAGGGCTGCCGGTTATGAGGAAGAAGACCAAAAAGAAAAAAAAAAAACTGCAACTGTCGATTGTTTCTCCGTCATTGCCGCCACCAATCGCCAGAAGCTGGTCGGCCGCCGTCGCCGCTGCTGTACGCCATCGTAGGTCCCGCGCCGCTGTCACCAGTCCATTCTGCCACAGCCGAGGCCGATAGGGTCTGTAACCGGGTTGCAGATAGAGACATAGAGTCACAGGTTGAAGACGACCTAGGTTCTGGGTTTTGGGTTTGGGTCGGGTCAGTTTGACCTGACCCGCCGTGGAGAAAGCCCAGGTAGCGATCCCAGGTCAGTTCGAGTTTCGGGTTGGGTCAGACCCAACCCATGGTATAGGCACAGAAGAACAGCAGGCTCCGGTTCGGGTTTTTTGGGTCGGGTTATTTCAACCCAACTCGTTGTACAAGCCCTGTCCAGTAGCACGAGTGCAGCTTAACAGTTCGGGTCGAGTCGACCTGAACCAGTTTGCATTCGGTCTAGCCCGTCAACAGCCGCCGACGTCAGAGTGACGTCATTAGGCTGACGTCAGCCAACGTCATCGACATGGTCAAAGGCTAGAGTTGACCAGATTGACGGCATAATTTTGTTTCTGCGATATCTTGATCATCCGACGTCCGATCGGGGATCTGTTTGCACCTACGGACTCGTTTCGAGCAGATATACGTGATTGTGGAAGAAGATTGGCTGTTTGACGGTCAACGAAGAGTTTGACCAAATTGAAAGCGCAGAAAACTTTTTTTGCGATATCGGAGCCATCCGGAGTTGGATTTCAGATCCGTTTCTTTCAGCGTGCTCGTGTTGACGAGATTTAGAGCTTGGTGCAGGAGTTGAGGTCAGTGTTAGTTATTTGTTTTTTCCTATTTCTTAATTTAATTAAGATGGAGAACAACACTATCAATACTACCATGGTTAAGCTCAACCATTTTATTGGTTCATCTGGAAACTGAAGATGGAGGATATTCTTTATTGTAAAAACCTTCATAATCCCGTAGAGAGGGATAGTGCCCGACCAAAAGATATGCAAGATGCTGAATGGAACAAGTTGCATGGAAAAGTGAGTGGTCAATCAGACAGTGGGTTGATAACAGTATATTTCACCACGTGTCTAATGAAACCAACGCAAATACCCTTTGGAAAAAGCTAGAAGTAATGTATAATAAAAAGACCACAGTGAATAAAACCTTCTTAATTAGAAAGCTTGTGAACATGAAATTCAAGGATGGTGGTCAGATTGAAAATCACATCAATGAATTCCAAAGTATGGTAAATCAGTTACCCACTATGAAGATGGTCTTTGATGATGAGATACAAGCTTTGTTGCTTCTGAGTTCCTTGCCGGATACATAGGAGACATTGGTTGTTTCTTTGAACAACTCTACTCCAGATGGTGTGTTATCTATGAATCAGGTTACCAGTAGTCGACAGAATGAAGAAACTAGAAGGAAATTTGTAGGGATAGATAATACACAGGCCTTTGTTACTGAGAACAGGGAGAGGAGTAAGAGTAGAGGACCAAAGGGGGGTCATGGCAAGTCTAGAGGTGAATCACAGGCCAAGTCTAGCAGTGAATCACAAATCAAGAAAAATCTGTAAAACGCTTTTTCTGTGGCAAGATGGGCCACATCAGGAAAAATTGCTTTGCTATGAAGGAACAAAAATGATCCAACAATGAGAAAAAGAATGACAGTGATAACACTACAGCTACTTTGAAACAGGAAGTAATGGTGCTCGTCGGCAATGATGATAAGTGTTTGAGTGTTGCAGATGGTCAGGTTGAGTGGGTTGTTGACACAACAGCATCCTACCATGCTACTCTCTGCAGGAAGATGTTCACGACGTACAAAACAAGTGACTTTGGTATTGTGAAGATGGGCAACACGATTCATTCAGAGATTGTTGGTATCGGTGATTTCTGCATCAAAACCGATATTGGTTGCACAATGACGCTAAAAGATGTACGACATGTTCCTGATCTGCCGCTGAATCTGATTTTTGGGACTGCATTGGATTGTGCAGGTTATGAGAATTACTTCGGAAATGGCAGATGGAAGCTCACTAAAGGGTCTCTTGTTATTGCGAGAGGAAAGCGAGTAATACTCTTTATAAAACACAATTAAAGCTGTGTAAAGACGTGTTGAATATAGTTCAAGACAATTCTTCTCTGAATCAGTGGCATAAGAGGTTTGGTCATATGAGTGAGAAAGGCTCACAGATGTTGGTAAAAAAGGATTTAATTCCTTGCTTCAAATGCATATCCCTTGACCCTTTTGATTATTGTTTGTATGGCAAACAACATAAGGTTCGTTACTCTTTGACATCAAAATTGAAATTAAATGTGTTGGATTTGGTATATTCTGATGTTTGTGATCCTATGGAGGTAGAATCATTAGGTGGCAATAAGTTTTTTGTCACGTTCATTGATGATGCATCCAGGAAAGTCTGGGTTTATCCCTTGAAATCAAAGGATCAAGTGTTCCAAAGTTTTCAACAGTTTCATGTCAAGGTTGAAAGAGAAACAGGAAAACTCTTGAAGTGTCTCCGCACAGATAATACGGGTAAGTACACATCCAACCAGTTCAGAAGCTATTGCTTGAAGCATGGCATTCAACATGAAAAGACAGTTCCTGGTACTCCACAGCACAATGGTGTAGCAAAGAAAATGAACCGCACTGTCACGCCCCGAACCCGACAATTGGGGATTAACTATGAGTTCCGAGGAATGACACACGTACCTGTGACAATTCGTGCCATGATTGAACACGTACGAACTGTCACAAGGGTAATCCCACAGGTACGTGTGAGGAAAATCCACGAACACGTATTATCCATATAAGGAATTCAAGTGGAAACCTGGAGATTTCACCTGTAATGCATCATGAGCATCTATAGAACATCCATTCATTTCATTCCTTAAGCAAACAAGGCCGTTAATTAAATCCACCTACATGCTTGTACATGAATATCCATACATAATACAAAAGATATAATTGCCAAAATGAACCCTAAGCCTATTCCCTTGTGTCCCTGTTGCGCACTGTGGAGGGAAATCACAAGAAGATGTCCTCCTCGTTCCACTCGTTCACGCCCCGAGGTAACGCTGGGGTTGCCTCCGGGATCGCGCTGACTGTCGGATCGGCAGCGGGTTCCACACCTGTAACATCAAGTAACTCAGTTAACACGACGGTTAAGCAAGATAAGGGTGCATAAGCTTAACACGATAAATCAACTAGATTAAATGACACAACAATTAAAGGAAATTAATATTGTAATCTATGAAATTATACTGTTGAATTATCAGACCCAATTGGCAACCGAACCTCCTATGAGGAATAGAACTAAGGGGTAACGTTTCCTCCCCCCCGCCCCCCCCGCACCGTGATATTGTCTACTTTGGGCAGAGCCCCTAGGGAGTACCCGCATGGTTTTACTTCTGGGTAGAGCCGCCACGGAATACCCAAAACGCGTTACGACTTCTGGGCAGAGCCCCCAGGGAGTACCCAGGACGCGTCATGAGGGGAATTCAAGGCACGTCCTTATACATGCTCTTAAGTAATGCAGGACTTTGCTAGGCAGAGCACCCCGTGAATACCTATTCAAGAGTTCCACACCCACCGCTCACGTTGGAGATGTCTATCATGGAATCACAACTAATCAAATGCTGATTATCCAATGAATATTAATATAAACAAATGTAATTAGATTATAGGTTATCAAGGACAATTTTTATCAATTCTATATTAGATAATCCGGGTTTCTAAGGTCATTTAACTCGGTGTATTCATAAGGTGTTCAGTGTCCCGGTGTTACTATTCTTGGTATTACCACATCTGTATGCAGGGACACATCACTTTATGCCCACACCCGTGACTGAACATTGAAACTAAGGTCTCTTTTCTGTGGTTTAAGGGAGTAACCCATCACTAGGCTATCCCATAGACTATAGAAAGTCTATAGTCAAGCTTAGAATTCATTTTTAAACACCTTCCGATAAGTTATCAGTCAGACTTACTCGACCGATCGGGTAAAGGTCCGACCGGTCGGACCTCCCAGAAGTGGAATTCGACCGTTCGGGCTTGGTAGCCGACCGGTCGGACTAGTTGATGAGGCAATCGACCGATCGAGCTTCATGACCGACCGGTCGGCCCTGAAGCATTCTGTTGCAAGTGGGTTTTCTTCCCAAATGCATTTCTCTTCCAAAACCCCAATTTACCTGCAATGAAACCACTCCAAAAGCTTTCATTCTACACCCTTGAGTTCCCTAAAGGCCAATAACATCCTTATTCAACCAAATCACCATTTAATCCATGCATTTCCACAAAGTTGTGAATTTGGTAAAATCACATGATCCATCAATAATCAAAGAAATCAAGCTATGAATGCAAGATTATGCATCCTTATACTTACCTTAGGTTCGGTGCTTCACTTAAACCGATTTGCCTTTTGTCTAGATGGAGAATATGGAACCTCGACTCTTCCACAAGCGAGAGGGTGAAAATGGTGCTGGATCCGTAGAAAGAGGGCAAGAGGAATGGAGAGGAAGAAGAAGGAAGCTCAAGCTTGATGCATGCAACTTCAATCACCAAGAATAAGGGTTGGATGAGGGAGGCGATGATAGGAGAGAAGAAGAACCGGCTGCAAGTGCGAGAGAGAGAGGAAGATGGAGGAGAAAATATCAGGGGTAGTTGGTGGATTAGGGTTTTTATATAAATAAAGTTTCTGGAAATTGCAAGCAAGCCCTCTTGGTTTCTATATATTTCCAATTAAAGTCAATGGGCTAAAAATGGGCTAAGATGGGTCCAAATGGATTTGGGCCAAACGTAAAAGATGTTCAACAAGATGAAACTTGCCCAATGCAACCAATATGATGCTTTAATGATGCCAAATCATGAAAATACTAAATGAAAAGGCCTTGGACTACCTAATAAAGGTTCGAACCCGACCCAACTACCTATCCATGACGCAACCTCTTGGGACTTAGGCTCAATTAACCTAATCACTCATCTTAATTAGAGTACAACCAACTTAATCATTATAAATTATAATTATTTAAGGTTGGGGCCTTACACGCACTATTCTTGAGAAGATGAGATGCATAATAAGATTAGCACGGTTACCTAAGTTATTTTGGGGTGAAGCCATTCTAACTGCCGTTTATCTGATTAACAGATCTTTCTCAGTTCCTTTGAATTATGATCTTCCAGAGAGAAGATGGACAGGTAAAAATGTTTCATATTCACATTTGAAGGTGTTTGAGTGTAAGGCATTTGTACATATATCAAAGGAGCAGTGTTCCAAGTTGGACGATCAGGCAGTGAGTTGCATCTTTATTGGCTATGGTAGAGATGAGTTTAGCTACAGGCTATGGGATCCAGAGAAGAGGAAAATTATCAGAAGTAGGGATGTGGTTTTTCATAAAGACCAGTTCTTTGGAGATGCTGAGAAGCTTGAAAAGTCTTCTGAGATAGTTGGTGGAGTGGTTGATCTCACACATACTCCTTCTCTAGTGCAGACTACAGGTGGAGAAGGTGGACAAAATGATCCGGATCGTGATGAGGAACAAGGGTTGCCAGATGATAAGGGTGTTGAGCAGGGGGAGCTGCAGTCTCCTCGGTTGAAAACCACAGAACCTCAAGTTAGGAGGTCCACACGAGAGTGTCAACCATCAACTAGGTATCCTGCATCCGAATATGTTTTGCTTATTGATGAGGGGGAGCTAAAGCGCTTCCAAGAAGCAATGACTCATGTTAATAAAGATGAGTGGATGAAGGCTATGCAGGATGAGATGAGTTCTTTGAAGAAGAACAAGACATATGAGCTGGTGCAACTTCCTAAAGATAGGAATATTCTAAAAAACAAATGGGTGTTCAAGCTGAAAAAGAATGAGAATGGAAAACTGGTGAAGCACAAAGCACGGTTAGTGGTAAAAGGCTTCGTATGGACGAACGGTATCGACTTCAGTGATGTTTTCTCTCCTGTTGTGAAAATGACTTATGTTAGAGTCGTCTTGGGTCTAGCCACCAGCATGGACCTTGAGCTTGAACAGATGGACGTGAAGACCATGTTTCTTCATGGTGACTTGAAAGAAGAGATCTACATGACTTAGCCAGAGGGGTTTAAGGTAGAAGGAAAAGAACAGATAGTTTGCAAGTTGAAGAAGAGTCTCTACGGGCTGAAGCAAGCACCGAGACAATGGTACAAGAAGTTTGATTCATTCATGTTAAGTCATGGGTACCGGAGGACAGCTGCAGATCATTGTGTCTATGTTCGTCGATTTATCGGTGGCAGGTTCATCATCCTTCTTTTATATGTAGATGATATGCTGATAGCTGGACATGATAGTAAGTTGATTGGCAAGGTAAAAGAAGAGATGTCAAAGTCATTTGACATGAAAGACTTGGGTCTCGCACGAACGATATTGGGTATGCAAATACGTCATGATAAGAGTTTCAAGCAGTTGTGGTTGTCATAGGAGAAATATGTTGAATGAGTACTCGAGCGGTTCAACATGAAGAATGCTAAGCCAGTTAGCAAACCTCTAGCCAGTCACTTCAAACTAAGCAAGTACTTGTGTCCTACTACAGATGATGAAAAGGAACGGATGGCATGTGTTCCTTACTCCTCTGCTATGGGGAGTCTCATGTATGCCATGGTTTGTACACGGCCAGATATTGCTCATGCTGTGAGTTTAGTGAGTAGATTTCTTTCTAACCTTGGAAAAGAGCATTGGGAAGCAGTAAAGTGGATCTTTAGGTATTTGAGAGGTACTTCCAAGGTGTGCTTGTGTTTTGGAGGCTCAAAACCAGTGGTAGAAGGTTATACTGATGCTGATTTTACAGACGATCTTGATCGTCGGTAGTCGACTTCTGGTTATTTGTTTACTTTCGTAGGGGGAGCTATCTCCTGGCAATCGAAGTTACAGAAGTGTACAGCACAGTCTATAACTGAAGCAGAACACATAGCTGCTAATGAAACAGGGAGAGAGATGCTTTGGTTGAAGAGATTCCTTCAAGAACTAGGTTTGAAGTAAGAAGAATATGTAGTTTACTGTGATAGTCAGAGTGCTATAGATTACAGTGAGAATGCTACATATCATTGTCGCATAAAGCACGCTGATATCAAGTACTATTGGATTCATGAGGTGAACGAGAAGAACTTCATGCAGCTGGAAAAGATTCATTCGGACAAAAATCCCTCGGACATGATGACAAAGATTGTGTCTAAGGGAAAGCTGGAGCTGTGTTCAGAGTTTGCAGGGCTGAACTCTCAGTAAGTGGTTCAGGGCGTCTTCCCATGGTCTGGAGGGGGAGATTGTTGGCCATGTGGGTCTAGACCAAGTGGGTTCAGTATCTGGGGTGGTTTCTCTAATTATATTAGGAATTTCCTATTTGATTAAACAGCAGTTTCTTAATAGGCTAGGACTTTCCTTTTTTCTGAGATAAAGTTCTTGAGGGATAAGGATGTCATGATTATATATATGATGTAATCTGTAACCCTAGAGAGAGGCTGAAAAAGGCTGAGATTCCAAGGCCGTAATTTCACAGATTGGAGGAGAACCTAGTGGAAATTGGTTTTTCGTGGACGTAGGCATCTTTGCCGAACCACGTAAATCGTTTGTCTTCTTGTGTGGTTGATTGTTGATGTTGGTTGCTCACGCACACACGCGCACAACACCAAATATATATGGCGCCCTCAATTGTGTCAGCTGTTTCAAGAGTATGGTGCTCGGATGATAGGTCTAACAAATCAAGGAGGCTTTCAGGTAAAAATTGTTCAGCTGTAACGTGACGGTAGATGATATCGCCCAAACAAGATTTTCCGCTCTGCAAGAGCACCAAAACCACATTGTCAGGAAATAAGACCAACAAAGAGTGATAGCATAAGTTCAAGTCAGACACAAGTACCACAATACAAAATGTCAGTTGCTCACACTGCAACCAAAGTGAGAAACCAAACCAAAGCAATTTTTTGTTGGTGGCAAGTAGATAAGGGGAGATAATGGATACATCATGCATGATCCAGATAATGATAGACTTGTTTGTGTACTATGTATAGAACAAATTTGTTGAAAAATTTTCAAGCAGCAGGTGACATGCATCAGCCCCAATACAAACAATGTTTAAATTCATGGCATTTGACATTTGGGCATTTAATGATAATTTTGACACTAGATGCTCATAGACAGTAGGAGCCTGGTTAAAGAGATACAACTAAACTATATTCATGTTTCATGCAGTATGTGTAACTGTAATGTTTTTGCATCTAAGGTATGCAAATATTAGAACTAGACAACATAAGAAATCCTACTGAGAATAATAAAATAGCAATATATAATGGTAAAGAAAAACTGTTAGTGTATCATTTTAAGGCAAAAAATCCAAGCATGGTAAGCTTTATCTAATCTATGAATTTCTCATCTTAGTAAAAAAAATCAGGTGAGAAAATAAACATGGAATAAAATTCTGGAACTGATGGATAATAGAACAAATTGTCAGTACAAACCTCCAAAAGAAGTTGGTGAACGATTGATCTATTAGATTCCAACATGATGAGACTATTTTACATGCTTGGCAGTAGGAAACTCGCCCAGATTTTCCTCATTATTCAAAAACTGATAGCAGAGGCACGGTTTATTTCTCAAAAAAAAAAAAAAAAGAACAACAACAAATTGTTTCTAAAATTGCAATGGCATTGGCATGAACCCTATGTTTACTGGTATATGACTAGGACAACACTAATACTACTAAAACCCAGAAATGAGAATGGACCTCATTTCAGAAAACATGGCAAAATAGCCTGCAAAAGTAAAAGATTAACTCAGTGATCCCTCTTAACTCTATGATACATTAAGCTATCTTAAAACATGAATTTGGGAGAAGCATACAAGTATTTCACAGAAAAATCTTTCACAAGTAAAAACAAATGATTTTCTCTAATCTTTCTAGTTATGTAATGCCAATTTCAAAATGAAATTTTTAAGGTAACACAGAAAACCAACTGTCAGACATCAATAATGGGGAGTGAGAGAGATGAGTATAACAATTATTTCAGTCATCTATTTATGGTTCCAATAGAGATTTCTGTTGCTATTCATCTATATAGGATGTTGTTGGTTGATCAATAGGTAAAAACTTTCAAACGTTTGGGGTGTTCTAACTTGTTTCCAGTGAGTTGGAGACTCTGCTGTTTGCAAGTAACTTAAATTTATAACCTAAGAGGGTTTCTCAGGAATAGTTAATGTCCCAAAGGTCAACGAAAAAAGTGTTACTCAAGATCAAGTTGTCCATTGGCAAAATAAAGATGCTTTGCCGCATTATGACTTTAGAATGTTACAACTTGAAAATGTATCGAAAGAAGGATTGCCCCCAATATTTCTGGCCCCAATAGACTAGATGAATTACATCCAATGCCTCATGCTTTTATTTAGTTGACCAAATAAACCAAGCCAAGTGCTACACAATTCTAATGCCCATGATTAGAGAATTGATAAAGGAAAAATGGAAATTAATCTACTAAGATTAAAACTATAAATTAGTTGTTAAAGCTTAAAATACAAACTTGGGCAGTATCAGAGGTTATTTGACAATCAGTTGTTTCCACCTTTTAACTACCAGTAAACATAAATGAAATATGAAGGGTAAAGGAGGATTCAAAAGTAGAACAAATCCTCCCCACCTTTGGCAAGCTCTCCAAATAAACATCAGGTATCTCCGTCTCTGCATGCACACTGTTATTGATTGCCTCGGCATCCTTAACCATCTGGGTCACACAATCCCTACACTAATGCAATCTCTTCCTAGCATCACCTGACAAGCCCTTTGGAGGCACCATTGGGCATGGAAGCCACCATTCTCCTTAAACCTCACACCAAGGTCACTATCATTGATCAATATTTTCTCCCTATCAATCTACCAAAACTCCTTTCTTGGAATTCATCTAGAATGGCAAAGAGCATGGCATCTAGCTCCTTGAGTTTTGGAAGGTTCACATGGAGATCCAAGCGGGGTTGGGCCACCATGACGACCTCAATGGTGCAACTGCTGCCATCAACACCAGGGAATTTCTTCAAACAAGGAATGAGCTTGACAGTGGAGCTGCTCACACATAACAGCGAGTCCATCTCATGTTTCCACATGGATTTCTTCTCAGGCGATTATGGTTCCAGCCGCCATATTCCGTCAAAAACCAGCAGCTGAGATTTCTCATAAATATTAAGCACTAACACTACATAAAAACATCAACAAGACAAAAAAAGAAAACATCTCCAGAGAGAACTGTAATAGCATTTGAGATTGCAGGGGAAGTCGAAACTCCATTCCTTCGCCAGACATGTCTCCCCCTAGAAGAAGCTTGGCAAGTCGCGCCTTCATCATCTCCATTTCTGGAATAGAATTTTAAGAAGAGTTAATGTAAAGCTGCCCATAGAAACATACCCACAGCACCCACGTTGAGTGGAATATATGTCACGCCCCTAAATCTCAAATCGTTGAGACACTCAAATTGGAGCCACGACACGTCCACATAATTACAACAAAAGAATTAATAAATTTTTATTGAATAATGAATTGCATAACTTGATAAACTCCTATAACCGGCCACTAATATCTAATTCAAAATCTCTCGTACCACATCACAATACTGTCCCCACCTTTTCGATTAAGTGACAAATAATCTCTAATAATCATTCACAAATTAATTCATTTATATCACAATGGTGTCAACGGATCAATATAAAATCCAGCTATCATTATAAACAAAACAAATCAAAGTAAACAAAATAAATCAAAGGTAGCAAATATCCTCGAAACTTATTGATTGTTTTAATAAAATTACAAATTTATGATTTAAGTCATAATCGAGACAAAGACTAGAAAACTCAAATACTAAAGTAATATAGTAAGACTATTTGCCTAGATCAATTATGATTAAAGGATCAAACATGTTCTATCACGGATGTTCTGAAATTTAATTGCAAGACCCTGCTCATGACCGTCCACAACTGAATTAGCAAATAGGGGCACAATGCTTGGATTCATGCATGAATTACTAAACTTGGGTCAGGCTAGGATACAAACTTGCTATGATGGGTTGACATGGTTTGACGTGGGCCCAGATTGGGTAATTCCAGTGGGCCTTGTATGGTGTGCGTTATGCAAGCATACAGGTTAAATAGATTGTACTTGGGTCAGTGAGTTGGGTAGCAACTAGTGAGTGGGACAAGAATATTTGAGTTGGCAATACCTCTGATGGGCCAAAATTCAATGATCAAGTGGGTCAAAATGCAAGCAGGGTTGTCTAATTGGGCTAAGATACATGTTTGTCTAATTCTCGTGTCTTCTTCTTCCTTTCTTCTTTATCCTCTCTTCCTCTCTTCTTCTTCCTTTCTTCCTCTCTTCTCTCTTGTTCTTCCTTTTTTTTTTTTTTTTTCTTTCTCTTCTCCTCTTCTTCCTTTCTTCCTCTCTTCTCTCTTGTTCTTTCTTTTTCTTTTTCTCTCTCATCTCTTCTTCTTCCTTTCCCCTTTCTTCTTTCTTCTCTATTATTCCTTTGTTCTCTACTTTTTTTTTATATGTACAGCCACACATGTAATTTTTTTTTTTTTGCACACAATTAGGCCTCATGGACTCAATCCGTGCACATTGAAAATTTGGGCTTAATCGTGTTTAGTGCACATAAGAGATTTTTCTGGTAAAATCTTCTTGATTTTAAACAAAAGGTTGACACTTTAAATGAGAGTGGTTTTTTGAGAGAAAGATTATGTCTATATCTGAAAGTGAAGTGGCGCCTTCAATCATTCTATATTTTTTGTTATATATTTTTTTAAAAGGATAACTCTTGAGCTAATGACGTGGCATTCTCTATGACCTTCCTCCGGTTTGCATTAATTATTATTATTATTATATTACCATATTTATGTACATTGATGAATCCTCAAATCTATGGATTCCTTGTATGTGACCAAATGTGAGCCAAGATCATTTTATATCTGCTTACAGACAACCCAAAGAAAAACACAATGAGAAATTGCAATTTTTAGTCTTCTAATTGTCCCGTGTTTGCAAAAGCCCATTGAGAATCGAGATGTCGATCCAATAATGACATGTTGAGCTGCATGTATATGTTTTGTTTTTCTACAATATAGTGCATGTATGTTAACCCCCTGATGGTTCGGTAGCAAGGCATTTCTTTTCTTTCCATTAGGATGATGAACTAGTATTTGCCTCAGCCCTAAAAGTCGAAGTACAAACATATGGGTTTAAAAACATGACCATATCCCATGTTATTAGTGTTATCCTTCCTTTTGACTTGATGAGTCGTAGAAAACAAAGCACCCTTAACACTAGGGAAGCCTAGAAGACACAGAATAATATGCAAAATCTAACCATTTCTATTTATTTTTTCTTTTTCTTTCTAAAGCAGTTTCTTGTCATGGTCTTTAATTTCTGTATTTTACTCTACATTCAGATTATTTGTTCAATATTTTATTATAATTATAATTTTAAATTTAGGAAATTTAACTTGAAAAAACCCAATAGATGGGTTCTATATTGAAAAAGATTATTTAGCTCTATCAACACCAAAAAATCGCAATTGACGTCACTTGCTGTTCCTCAGGGTTAGATTGATTAAAATTTTGAAAAAAGTGGAAAAGCGACCTTAACGTCGTGAAACGATACATGGCTCAGCTACATTAACGTCACTCAATAGAAGCCTAAATGTTAGGCCATATCGTCTAAGAATTTCACGAAATTTTCTAGTGATTCAACAGAAGCAGCAATCTCGATTGCGGTAGCCATTACAAGAAGACCTTGATCTTCTCCTTGGCGCTCCTCTCTAGAAGCAATTCGACTAGCTCCACGAGTCTGAATCTGAGATGACCGTCATTGCAGAAGCAATTCGAGAAGCCGTAACAGAAGCCTCCATCGAACCCAAATCTAAAATTCTAGTTTTCAAGTTCTGGGTCGTCCTCGTAAAAGCCTCCACTGAAGAACAACCCTGATGGAAAAGCTCATTTCGGATCTCTCCCCATTGGAATTAGAATTAGCCCCATTTTGAATGTGCCACCTAGCATTTCTGAAGGAAGTACCGGTCTTTTCGGTTTTGGATACTTTTTCTGGAACGGAAAATATTACAAAAACAAGAAGAAATCACCCCAATCTCTTGTAGAATCATGTAAAATCAACAAAACTAAAAGAGAATCAGAGATAGAAGAATAGAGAAGAGAGAGAGAGGTTCTTATTAATGAGATGTGTATACATAATAGGGGGAAGAGAGTCTTATTTATATAATAAGATTGCTTCCTCTCCAAGCAATCTAATAAGGAAAGACTCTAATCCTAAGTAATCTCCTTATCTCATGTGGGTTCCAATGTGGACATCCACCTATGATAATACATCTTATAACACTCCCCCTTGGATGACCACCATTCAATGATAGTTGTCTTATTAAAACCTTGCAAAAGAAAAATTCAGTGGGATAAAAACCAAAGCGAAGGAAAAAGAGTACAACGTTCTACAGGATCATTGACTTGGTGTTGGACGTGCATAATGCTGCCTAGTTAAAACCTTAACTAGGAAAACCCAGTGGGATAAAACCTAGAAAAGGAAAAACAGTACAGCACACAGATGTTCTGGATAGCATACTTCAGGATGATTTCCCTTAATTGACTACTCCCCTTAATGACAACAACCTTTCATATAGTTAGGCATGTCAATCTCGTATAAAAGTTTCTAGAATACAGATTTTGGCAAAAACTTCGTAAACTTATCAGCCAGGTTGTTGCTTGAACGAACTTGCTTGACTTCAATCTTGTTATTCTTCTAAAGCTCATGAGTGAAGAAGAATTTTGGTGTAATATGCTTCATCTTGTTATCTTTAATATATCATTTTTTAATCTATTGAATACATGCCTCCTTATCTTTGTAGATAATGCTCAGGGTACCTGTACTAAGAGGCAATTGACAAGAAGTATGAATATGCTGAGTTAAAGATTTTAGCCACTCACATTCCCCACTAGCTACATAGAGGGCTAAAATCTCAGCATGGTTAGATTAAGTAACTACCAAAGTTTATTTAGTTAAATACAAAAAAAAATTGATGGCATTGCCATTAAAAAGCATACAATATGTCCATGATCAACCCTTATGAGGATCAAGGATATATCCCGAATCTGCATATCCTACAAAATTTGAATTTTTACAACCACAAGAATAAAATAGAAGCAAATATAATAGGATTCGTTTGATACCAATCCAATATTTTTGAGTTGATGTGAAACTATATATAGCAAGCATATTTACAAATAATGAAATATCCCTTTAGAACTTCTCTCAATCTACAGGCTGAGACAAAATTCTCCTATAAATAGTCAATAGTTTTCTTGAGTTCTTCTGGAGTTCTGATTAGATTTATGTCATTTTTATAAACTTTTACTATTATAAATCTATTTAAGGATTTTAAAAAGATACATGGGCAAATGGGATTGTTTTCATACCCTTCCTTAGATAAATATTCACTAAGACGATTGTACCATATTCTTCTAGAATGCTTTAGGCCGTACAATGAACGTCTTACTTATATTGAGTACGTACTATCTTACTTTGCTTCAGACAAAGCAAATCCTTCTAGGATTTTTATATATATGTCTGTGTATGTTTTCAATCCCAAGTTTCTGCAGGAAACCTTGTATCACAAGTCTTGCCTTCTATCTTCTATATAGTAATTTTATTCATTTTCCTTACAAACACTCATTTGTAACCTATAGGGTTAACAACTTTTAGGGTTTGTACTATAGGTCCAGATAAAACACGTCCATTGAGAGACTGTAATTCCTTAATGGCATCTCTCTATTTTAGCAAATATGTTCTTTGTCAACATTCATTTATAGAACATGGTTCCGTATCCCAATCATTATTCTCAATTTCCCTTGATATTTGTGTAGTTACCATATATGCAAATGTATCATCGATGATAATTTCATTTCTATCCAATCTCTCTCTTGAATAATTATAAAGCATAGAGATCTCTTTATTTATTAGGTACCCATTGCCTCTTCAAGGGCTTCCAGAGTCTTTTCCGAGACTCGTGTCTCTTCCGGAACATTAATTTCTTTAAGAATTTTAGAGAGAGTGGATCTCTCATAACCTCTTTGTCATAACCTGAGCCCAGAAGATCGGGGGTTAGTAAATGCACACGCACAAGGGAAGGTTCACACGTGCCATACATGTACGCGGATACTGTAGGTATCAAAACATGACACAAAGAATATACAATGAGAACAAAATTATATATTGACAAAGATTACAGAGAAGTCAGAGTTATACAAAAATGAATCAAAAGACAATGAGACAAAACATGCATGGATCTAACGTGTTAAATCTCAAAATAAGGAAGACTTATATGCAATGTGTCCATGCCGCTCTCCGATGGAGTGACTACATCCACTCCTCTAGTCCGAAAGAGACATCGGGGGCCTCCCTTGGAGTTTGGTCAATCGACGAGGGGTCGGTCTGAGTATCTGGGCCTGCAACACTAAGGACAACTCATGAATACAACGATTCAACAAAGTATCAGCAATAATAAGTTAATATATGTTGTATCTAATCGAATAAATAACATGATGCAAATCATAGCATGTCAAGTTCGTATACTAAGCAGTTGTGCATTAAATAAAGCATGCCATTAGAATCAAGGGATACGTGCTATATATATGACTAGTTGGCTACTACATTTGCCATATGCTCCTAAAATAGGGATCTTATATCGTGCAGAGAACACCATCGACCGGGCCAAGGTACGATGGTCTCAGGTTCCTGGGAACCGGATTCTCCAAGACGTGTCCTCACCGCAGCAAGGCCATATAAACTACACTAAATTCACCCTGTCGGGATCCTAAGGCTGAGGCTAAGTAGTGCCTAACCATACAGAGTCAGTCATGTACTAAGTCTTGAGTAGATCATGCATAGCGTGACAAGCATATCAAACATGCATACTCGTGAACATGTATCATACGTGCATACTCAAGAACATACGTGCATACTTAAGGTTCTGGAAACATAACGAATAAGCCAACAATTCGATGTTCAACAAAAACTAATAAATCATGCTGAAGAGAGGAGGTCACAGATAATAAAGCGAGATGTCATGCAAATCAATCATTATCGAGTCAAGATCATTTACTATCCAACATCATTTACTATCCAACCCTAATCTAGTTATCTAGTGTTTCTAACCGTGCATGATGATGTAGTTTTAAGTTATCCGATGCACCATTGTCTAGTGTTGCGTTGCATCATAGAGTGCACCGAAGTCCCTTAAACCAACACCCATGGGGAGGTACTTAACAACTGGATAATGAACATAAATGATTCGCAGCCCTCGAAATCATTCACGCCGTTTTATTATAATCTAGTGGGCAAGTCAAAGTTGCATATATTCTAATTCCAAGGTCTTACAAGGTCTTGTTGATCCCTAACCTTTTTACTCATTACAGGTCTTACAGTTCGGCAGTAGGTGACCATACGGCCTAGCCGTAGGCACCTTACGGCTTAGCCGTAGAAGACTTCACGGCTTAGCTGTGGCTAAACCGTAGAAGAGCTACAGTTTGCTAACTCTTAGTTATTTCAAAATAACACCCTGTATTGATCTACGGGTGGGTCACGGCTGAGATTACGGCTTAGCAGTAGTACACTTTACGGCTTAGCCGTGACTGCGCTGAGTCGATTTCTGAATCTGTTATAGAGAACTGGGAAAGATACAAAAGTCATAACAACCATATCAAATCGATAGAAATGAACACAAATTGGGCTGTAAACGTGTTTCACTTGCAAGATCATGAAAATTAGTCAAATCAAGCATATATCAACATGGGTTCAAACAAATTATGTTTGTACTTGCCTCAAGTGAGTTCAAACACACGAATAACTGTCCTAAGGCTCAAATCCAACGTCCCACACACTCCTAATTACCATGCATGCAGTGAAAAAAAGAAGAGAGGAGAACGTGAGAGTATACACACAGTAATTAATGGGAAGAAAAAGATGAAAACCAATCCAAAGCTTACCTTAACTCATCACAAGAGAGGAAATTAAGAATCAAGAGCACAAATCCTTCTTCCTTGGCTTGATCGTTGGAAAAGAAGAAAGAAAGAAAGAAAGCAAGAAACGAAGAGAAGAAGACGAGAGAAGAAACTAACGTGAGAAAGAAAGAGTCGGTGGAGGCTTTATAAGGATAAGCTTAAGGAGAAATTACAAGAAAGTCCAATAAATTAGACAATTTACAGTTCGAGTCGTTTGATGATCCAACTGAAACAAACGACATCTTTTACAAATGACGTTGTTACAGAAGTTAACAAACTCAACGAAAGATATGTGTTGATGCTAAGATGATACATGAATGACGATGTCTTATAAAATCTAAAATTATGAAAAGGGCTTAGTCTACCTAAACCAGGTCAAACTCAACCCAACTACCTATCCATGACCTGCAACAAAAACAAAGCACAGTTAACAACTAATGCATCATTAATTAGTCGCTAAACGGAGCTAAGTGGGATCGGAGTGTTACATTCTTATTGAGTAAAATGGTGTACCTCATCAGGAGTGTACAATTTGTCATAACCTCTTCGGGAGTAAAATTGGGACCTAATTGCTCATTTCTCCTCTTCCTGAGAGCTGAGTCCTTACAACCTATAGGTTTGCCACACTTCTGACGTGTAACAGATTCATTTGCTACCATGTTTGGAATTTTGTCCTACAGGGACATTAATTCGTGTTTATCCTACAGGGACATTAATTCGTGCTTGTGTATTCATAGCCGGTACATATGATCTAATTACTTTTGCTGCATCATTAAAAGTATTAGAAAATTCGATTGTAATTAAGTGCACAATTCTCCATACTTCGTTCTTACATTGTAAAGTACATAAATCTAGATGAGATAGAGTGGAAGTATTCTACATTAATTCTCGTCATTCTTCAGAAACTCCCATATCTTCCCTTAACGGTGGGAAGACTGTCTCATCAAGATGACAATTAGCAAAACGAACAATTAATATATCTCTTATCATTGGGTCCAGATATCTAATAATTGGAGGTGAAGTATAACCAACATAGAGTCTACGTTGTAAGTTCACGCAGGTCACGAACTTACGATATCAAGCCTTAGAAATTTAATAACATGCTCAAGAAAGTGTACCATAGGTTTAATAATTTGTGCTAATAGGCGGGATTTGATGGGTTTACAAATGTCACACTATATCCTTTGCGGAAAGGATAGCCAATAGATGGTACTCTAAGGAGTACTTAACAGAATTATTAATAATTTGCCTTAGCATAGTACCCTTAGGGTGACCGAACCTATCATGCCAAAGCATTAAAGCCTTAGGGTCACTAAGTTTATGGCTTAGTGTAAACTTCTGGCTTGACTTTGTCACTTTGCTCATAATCGAATGTGATTTGATATTAGAGATTGTCTTGTAATATAGCCCTGCGGCCTGATGAGAATTCACATAGCTTTTCTAGTATCAGCTTCTGGCTGTCAATACTAGTAATGATGTACAAATATTTTGTGTTACCTTCACTTACAGTGTCTATATGTGGTACCCATCCTGATGTATTTAAATCTAAGCAAATTTCATTAGGAATTGCTAAAAAAAATAATACATCCTTAATGCATATTTGGGTACCATTATGTAGACTCTTCTGGAACATTCAAGTATTTGTATAGATCCAGCTATGATCAAGCTGTGCACGAATTAAACATTAACTCTGAGAAAAACTTCTGGTTTTTTCAATATAGTGTGTTTTGTTGCATTGTCTACCAGACAGATATTATCCTCAGTTTTATGCATTTCATGATCCATACAATAAGTAATAATAAACTTACATAACTAGTCAATCACATCACAAAAATAAAACTTGAGAATAGCTAAACAATTTACCATTCAAAGCAAATATAACATACAAACATAAGATACGGGGGATAAAAGAATAAGTCTAGCATCCAATAAAATATCGAAAAATTAAACTCAATATTCAAACTCATAAAAGTAATTATAGGTCGTGTAGACCATACTTGGTGGTTCTCCCAATTTCTAAACAAAATGCCTAATTAATCACCTCTCCTGGGGTGGTTATTTTCATATCTACTAGAGGACCTATTATATTTACCTCTTCTGAAGGGATTTTGTTTAACTAATCTAGCATTTATTTGAAGCATTTGGTGTATATATGACCATCTGCTGGTGATCATCTCTGTCTAACAGGGATATAATGGAGCAGAAAATAAAAGCATATGCCATATCCTCCAAGGATATCATATTTCCGACTTTGATAGCATCACCAAACCTTTTAGAATGTGTAAATATCGATTTACCAATAACAATCAAACAAAAATAGAACTTCAGGTTCTCAATATCCAATGATAAAGTATAATGAAGAATTGGCCAATTAGAAAGTTAGAACTTCGGATTCTTAACTGACGAATAAGAACTTCTAGTTCTGTCAAGAATTCAAGCTAGAGATAGAGCTTCAGGTTCTTAGAACTGCTGGTTCTATCAAAGCTTCAGGTTTAAATCACAACTTTTGATTTTGCCAAAACTTCATGTTTGAATTCATGGCCTTCATATCGATCTATACTACTTTGAATTTTTAGAAATCAAATCTCCAAGTTTGATTATAAATATGAATCTTCAAGTTCATATTCCAAATCTTAGAACATTTGGTTTGAGATAATGTATAGATCTTCGGGTCCAAGTTATTCATTTGATATAGAACTTCAGATTCTATTATATATAGCTCCTGCTTCTGACAATAATAAATTCGTGAAAAAACTAAAGTTTTATATAACTATATTACGTCAAACATGCGGTGCAATAGAACATAACTATAATTTAAAAAGAATAAAATAAAATAAAAAGGGAAAGTTAGATATACTGACCGTTATCGCTGATGCAGACCTGTTTTGTGTTTGACCGTTAGATTATCTTTCTTTGATTCTACTGTATATCGCTCGCTGCTATGAATATACTGGAAGAAATGGATTTGAAATTCGACTCCGGATGACTCTAATATCGTACAAATAATTTTCTTTTCTGATTAGTCAAAATTTTCTTTTTTCACCATCAATTCTATTAAGACTTCAAATTTAATTTAAAACTTCAGGTTCTATGAAGACTTCGGGCTTGATATTATGGCCTGGTGGTTTTATTTCTGGATCTAAATATCAAACTTTATGTTTGAGTAGGAATATGAATCTTTGAGTACATATCGTAGATTTGAAAACTTTTGGTTTCAGAGTAAAATAACCAACAGATCTTCTGGTTCGAATTTGAAAGAATTTCGGGTTCATAGACTAAAATAATTTATGGAACTTCAAGTCCGGGTTATTGATTCCATATAGAACTTTTAGTTCTAAATATCGTATGGAACTTCAGGTTCCAATTAATTATATAGAACTTCTAGTTCTATTTATGATTCATGATTTTCAATTCTATCATAATCTCCCTTTGATAAGAGAAAATGAATAATTCATCATAAGAATTAAAATTATAAATGCTTGCGATCTAAAAGGAATAAAGATAAATGCAGGTGTTTGATTATCAAACTAATAAAAGATCATAAAATAAGAAGAAATTACTTAACCTTTGAATTGTCCTCCTTTTGGTGCCAATGTGTAGATCTGCTCGTGAGCTTTCCGTAGGCTCAAACAGATCTCCTATTGGATGTCGGATGATCAAGATATCACCGAAAGAAATTTCAGGCGTCGATTTTGCCAATACTGTCTTAATCGTATGAACGCTGATGTGATATTGACGTCATCAGGCTGACGTTCCCTAGATGACATCAGCACTGTGCTTTTTGGAAAGCAAGGCTTTACAGACGGGTTAGGTTGACCGGAGCTAATCCGACCTACAACCTGTCTATTTGCTGGGCTCCTTTTAGCAGGTCAGGTCAACCTGACCTGACTTCGACTGGGACCTTTCTCCTATCTTGTTACAAGACTGGGTACTGTTTGCAGAACCCAACGCCCACCTGCACTCCATCTGCAGCAGTGAGACAAGGGGCGACCAGAGAAATCCGGCTGCGGCTGACGGTGGCGACTTCCCCGGCGACGGCAACTGCAGCAGCAGAAGTGATGGCCTGTTTCGGTATGTTTTTTTTTTTTTTTTGTTATTAAAATCTCCCCTTGATCTGTTGCTGTCAATGGCTTAACCTGGGGCCATGAGGAGTGCAAGAGGAACCTAACCTGGATCCACATCCTTTTCGTCACAAAGGGGCCTAATCCTTTTCTCCAAACACGATCAACAAAGAAAGCCCTCTCGTTTCCTGATTTCTGTGTAGAGAAGATCCTCTAGTCTTCTTCATCTTCTCCAAACCTTGACCACCTTGGATCTCGCTAGTGTTTGCAATCGGTCTGAATCAGAAACCGGTCTACGGCCCTTCAAGCGATCAGAATCCGATCTCTTTCCTCGATCCAGACCAGTCTTGACCCAATCCACCGATTGCAAATCAAGTATGGCTTCAAACCAAACATCAACAATGAACCAAAACCGGGTTCTGCAAACAAGTTTCGCGCAATAAAACAGGTTTAGCAGAAAATCGGGTTCGTGCTGATAACGTGTTGCAAAACTAAAAGAGAACCAGAGATGGAAGAATAAAGAAGAGAGAGAGGTTCTTATTAATGAGATGTGTATATATAATAGGGGGAGGGGGTAAGGAAAGACTCTAATCCTAAGTAATCTCCTTATTTCATGTGGGTTCCAATGTAGGCATCCACCTATGATGATACATCTTATAACAGATTTGCCTCTATTTAGAGAAATTTAGAAATCGCATTCATTAACATCTAAAATTTAGGCCTCTGCTAGTCACTGAGCCAAATTTTGTTTTGCGACATTAAAAGTCACTCATCTTTTTTAAATTTTTTAACTGATCAGGCCTTGAGGAACAATGAGCGACGTCAATCCCGACTTTTCGATGCTATCACAACTAAAAGGTTTTTTTCGATGTAGGGCCCATTATTGGATTTTTTCGGGTTAAATCTCCTAAAATTTATATTTATATAATCAATAGTTCCCAATAATATTCCAACAAAAACACAAAATTTGATATTATCCCAAAGTCTCGATCTCCCAACTTTGTCATCCAAGTGAGAATAATTGCAAAATTGATTGTAGCATTGGATATGTTAGTTGCGTTTGGACGACAATCCAGATGTTTAATATTCAGCACTAAGGTCAGATTGGTGGTTGTCCAATCAACACCGTCACATGTCATGTTTATTTCATACTAACATATTCTTCTTACTGTTTGACATTGCATTGTTCGGAAAGCAAATTAGCCTTGGAATCAACCTTACAAACTGGCTTTTGGTGTTAAATATATAACAAACATGTTGCACCTAGGGTAATGTTTTGCGTGAGAAACTGCAAGATGGCAGAAAAAAGTCAGCATTTTGATCCCTGTCAATATTAACAATTTGAGATGGCCCATCTGAATGTACAGTTGGTGGCTTCATCAGCCAAGAAATATATTGCGTGAAGATATATGAGACATAATGGTGAAACATATTTGCATGAAAAATAACTTCTTGAGTAACAATTGATCTAATTTCTGTAAAGAGGCTTTCTCATTTGGGGAGATTATGTGCTTATTTGCTTTCTGGACTGGACTTTACCCCGTAGCCACACATTGTGATGTAAAAAGTGTGACTTACTTCTTTCTGCTGTCTCTTTATATTTTATGCTCTCTGTTCTTAACAAATAAAATATTACAGTTACAGAACAATAAAAATAATAACCTCTTCACTACAGAAGCATCTTGTTAAATGCTCTTAACATTTGTTTCTAGAATATTTAAGGGTCTGTTTGACCTAGGTGTCTAATTTGATCTAGAATAAGTACCAATCTTAACTTCTTATTCTTCTTCTTCGTTTTTTTTTTTTTATATTGTATAACAATCACTTGATTACCTAACTTTCAATTAAGGGCAATATGAGCCGATTTTCAATTGGGTTTTGGAGATCCCACATAAGCAACCCCTATGTCAGATTTTTGGGCTGCATCCATTATCACTGAATAATTTACTTCTTAATGATAGAAAATAAACTTTGAAAGTCCTTACTATAAATAACCAGAATCACCAAAAGCTTGAGCTGTAACGGCATGACAATGTATAACCAGAATCACCAAAAGCATTGGGCTTCACACATGGACAGAAATATGTCCCAAGGTATTCAAACACATAACCCCCGGCTCTGACACCATGTTAAGAATCAATAACAATAATAGCTCGAGCTGTTAGTTAATGACATAACAATGTATATCAAACACTTAACATCACTAAATCTAGGCCAGCAGCTGAGAGGCACTTAGGAAAAAATATAGTGAAAATAGAAAACATACATGTTCCGCTGCAATAATGACTTGTATTTGACTCACTGAGCATAAGTTCGATTGTACAGGGGTGAATAAATGGAACCGATCTGTCAAGAAACCTCATAGCAACCAAGATCTTGATATTTTTCTGGTCTAAAAGCTGAGGAGATCCCCCAATATCAGCACTATGGCATGACATCCTCAGTTGGAAACATGTTTTTTTTTTTTTTTTTTTTTTTTTGTTTTGGTAGAGCCGAATGCAAAGAAGTAAGAGGAGGCAGCAAAACAAATTATTAGACACGATATATATACTTCTCTATATATTGGTACATGATAGGGGACAAATGAAAATACAGTCTCAACCACCTAGAAGATTGCATTAGTTTACAGAACCACCAAGAGCAAAAGGAGCTGTGAATGGCAAAGCTGCAGTCAGTCTAGTAGAATGTGGTTAGTACATGGTCACTTCAGTAAAGGTAGACACCAGCGGAAGGTTGGGACATCATTCAAACTTCAAGGAGTCGCCACGTTTTCCATGGCAAGAGGAGCAATCTCCTCCCCTTCGATCCCAGGTTCACTGCCTTCAACTCCAAGGCTCAACAAAGCTGCTTCCCAGTTCTTTGAAGGACCCTGTGCAGCAACCACCAATGTAAAGTTTAGTAGAACAACAAGAAAATTTTCTTTTCATGCACAGCCATAGGTTTGCACAGTAAGAGAAACACAGCTTCATGGAAAATCGCTTACCTTCCAGGAGAGATCTTGGGCCATACAATTGTTTATCATCTCGACAAAAGCAGGTGTCCCATAGACATTAAGAGCCCTTTTGACAGTAGTGGCAACTGCCTCAACATCTGCAGGATCGACAGTTTCACACTGGCAGAAGAAAGCATGTAGTTCGTGTTCAGTTTCCTTGGAAGTAAATGGATGGTTAATTTAATCCACAGTCCAAGCATGAGATAATTGTTATTTACCTCAACATTGAAGGCTCCCATGTGGAAACCAGTGAAACCTTCTTTGACTGTGTCAACTAGCCCACCGGTTGAGGCAACTATGGGGACCTATAGCATGAAAACCAAACTTTAATGATCAGTTTGTTTTTCTCAACCCTGTTCCCTTAATACAAAATTAATCTCCAATTTGAAAAAGATGGACATGTTTTGGAGCGATTTTTCAATAGTATTATATTTGGTGTGATTTGGTAACCATTTTAGACAAGTTTTGGTCTGAACAGGAGAATGATTTTAGACAGTTAAAATTATATTCCTCTTGTGTGGGTGCAACATATAAGAATGAGAAGTTTGATGGCACCTGAAATTTCTCATAGGTAATACCTATATATTTTATCCAAGATGTGAATTTCACTCACTATTTTATGTAATGCATCACCTCAATTTTCCTATTTATCATGATGATCATCTGATTCCATTTTACTAAATATTTTTCTCTCCTAAGTTCAATTAGAGATATATCAACCATATTTTACAATTCGAGAAAACTCTGAAGAAATAAGCCCCATTTTATATGCAGGATTTCTGCTAAATATTTAGGTAGAGTTTGCAACTTATATTGCAAAAATAGCACAACTGAATGGGGTTATGAGATACAGGAGGCTCCAACGATCTTTATAAATTTAATATTTGACAATCATAAGATTTATTGCAATAGAACTGTTTCAAAACATTGGAGAAATGAACAAATGAGCTCTGCCTAGGCCATGTCCAAAGCAAAAAGAAGACACGTACCGTTCCATATCTCATAGCATGTAATTGAATAAGACCACATGGTTCAAATCGACTTGGAACCAACATAAAATCAGCACCAGCAGTTATCATGTGGGCCAAGGGAACATTGAATTTTGCCACCCCTACAGCCTTATCTGGATATAATATCTCTAACTGTTCAAGCTGCTTCTCCATGTATTTTTTCCCATTTCCCTTCAAGGAATCCAAAAGAGGAAAAAAGGTTACAATGACAATAAAAGTAATCATAAAAGCTTTAAGCAATGCATATTAAGTTGTGGGTTTCTAATTCAAATTCTTACAAGAACAATTATCTGAACATTCTCTCCAATAAATTTTGAAACAGCTTCAGCAAGAATATCAGATCCTTTCTGCTCTTCTAGTCTTCCAATAAAGCCAATCACAGGAACATTTGGATCAATAGGCAACCCAACTTCTGCTTGCAATGCTTCCTTCAGAAGAGGCTTTGCATCAAACACCTGAAAACTCCATGTATATCAGCTTTCACACTCATAAAGGAAATACTCATCAGTTAAAACAACAACAGAAAGGAAAGGGTCTCACAGTTGTCGCATCATAATTGAAATCGATATACTTGTCTGTCAATGGATTCCACTCCTGAACATCCATCCCATTGACAATTCCAGTAACACTGGTTTTGCGAAGGATGTTATCCAATTCCACACCTCTTTCTATCCCTGAAACAAGTTCTGAAGCATAATATGGGCTCACAGTTAAGACCATATCTGATTCTAATATGCCAGCCTTCATCCAGTTAATTTTCCTCCCTTTCACAGGCTTATCATACCTGCAGGAAAAGTAATGAAATAGGGAATGATGAAACCAATACAAGGGAGAATTGTTGGGCTCATGACTTGTATTCTGGTTTAGCCGGATTGGTTCATTCGGTTGGCCAATGACCGGGTTCAGCGTCATTGGTATTTTGGTTATCGTACCAGGGCTTTCTTGGAGGCCAATAAACCGGAGATTATATATATTGATGTAATCTAACCCTAGACTATATTTAGGAGAGGTGAGAGCTCTCTGCCCTATAGTGACGAACCACGTATGACCATTGTGAGGTGTGAGAGAGGTGAGAGCTCTCTCCTCCATGGTGCTCGGAGTATGATTCATCACGTGTGGCAGGGGTGCTCTAAATCCGATCTAACACGTGGCATTAGAGCCACAACAATTGGTATCAAAGAAAGGTTGAAGATCCTCGGGTTTAGAGTCACAACAAGAATGTCCTCTTGGGACAACTGTAGAGCAAACTTTCAAGTGCAAATTGAGAACTCATACCCATCAATAAAATCAAAAGAGCTTTTAAATTGATCTGGGAGATTGAGAAGTGAGAAGTCTGAAAAGGCAAATCTTCCTTGGTAGGCAATGTTGTGTATGCAGAACGCAACCTGAAGAGTATTATTAACATAATATCACTTAACGAAACATGAAGTTGAGTAAACATGGGAGCTGATCCTGTGCCCCTCGGTTATGGCAGTTTGTGTCCACTCTACCCTTTAAATATAGCACACATTACATAGATGAGGACAGGGCCAGACCTAGGTGTTAGCGGTCGCACCCACTTGATTAGAAACATTCCCAAAATTATACCTTAAAAAATTCTATTTTAGCATTTGACTTCTTCACCCCACCATGGCCCACACCACCCAAACCAAAATCTTAGATCTGCCATTGGCCAAGGTTGAGGAAAGGGACCAGTTTCCTCATCTACTTCACCTCTGATTAGTCTATCCAAAATCATCTTTTATCAGACAATCATGACTGTGACAATCCATGAATTTTTATTTATTTTTAATGTGAAGGGATGCTAATTTTTTTCCTTCATTGCCTATTTGCGTGTCACCAATTAAATTTTTAAGATTATTTGTTTGAGGTCCATAAATTTTGCATGTGCAGAATTACCCTTGCCTGCCACGTCTACGGCTTTGATATGGAAGCAAGACAATTTCTATGCCATTTAGGGGCACTGGATTAGCCCTGCAAAATTATAAAAGAAACACTTGGAACCAAACTATGATGTCACCATACCTTTGCATTCTTGTAAATCCCATGAGGTTTATACATGGTTTTTAAGTAGCACGGGAGTAGAGCAGTATGCCAGTCATTAGCAACAAAGATGACATCTTCACCTGCATATCAAGCAGATAGTACAGTTTCTGGCACATGGAGCCTTCTAAATGATTCCAATAACCATGCAGGCAAAGCAGAGGGCCCATACCATATGGTCCAGAAAAATATTCGCTGTTGTTGAGATTCAGAATCCTTGGAGCTTCCAGAGCAGCCTAATAGTCATAAAGATCCACATAGTCATATAACTGAAGTAAGTACAATTGGTGACTGGCAATGAGAACAGGAAAAAGTCAATATACAGTTACGAATACAATAAGAACATCATCATCATCTTCTTCTAGGGACTAATGTAGAAGTACCCTCACAAGCGGTTCTAATTCCCATCTCCCAAGTGCTTTCCATACAATTAAGAGCACAAGTGTGTCAGTCTAAGTTTAGTCACTCAAGCAAGGGAATGGTTGCCATAGCCAAAAGAAGAACAACAAAGCAGACTGTAGACATCCAGCAACAGTTTGTTCTTCTATGCAAATGATTTGTACTCGTTGAGAGAAAATGCACAGCAGATTTCCAATTACTAAATTGCAATGTGCCCGGTTTCCCTGACAATGGCTAAAGGATATTGTGTATTGAAAAACTACTTGGAATCCAGCCATATGTGGACTCCATGATGACATTGAGTTCCTTTAGTTACACAAAAGTCACAATATTTATATAGCAAACCTGATTGTGACTCCTTATTTTATATCTACACCAGAAATATAGTGTTTAGAAGTTTAAATTAATGTTCCAGTCCAATGATGGTGACGAAAACTGAAATTTTTCAAACCTTACTGGAGCGTCATCAGTAAGAAGTGAACAACAAAAAAAAAAAAAAAAAAACCCCCAAAAAAAGTTAGGATTCTCACCAGACATAGCAAGCTGAACCGCAACTGGTTGTCTTGGTAGTCCTCTCCAGTTATGGGACCATAGATTTTTCCTCCAGTTTTCCCCCAGACCTTAAAGTTCATAGTTAAGAAATCAAAGTAAGCTTCACTTGATGTCCACAATTCCATTACTATTGATATACATCGTTATACCCTTCACTAACAGCTCGAGCTTTTGGTGTTACCAGTTATTAATATGGTATTAGAGTCAAAGGTCATGAGTTCGAAACCCCTGAGAGGCACATTACCTACATCTGCCTGTTGGATTTCGAGTTCGAACCGCCTCCCTTTCGAGGGGGTGTTGATATATATTGTTATGCCTGTCACTAAAAGCTCGAGCCTTTGGTGTTTACTAGTTATTAACCTGGTATCAGAGCCAGAAGTCACGAGTTCAAAACCCTTGGAAGGCATGTTACCGCCATCTGTTTGTCTATTAGGTTTCGAGTTCAAATGGCCTCCTGTTCGAGAGGGGGCATTCATATACACTGTTGTGCCTTTTACTAACAGCTCGAGCTTTTGGTGTTACTGGTTATTAGTGTAGTATCAGAGCTAAAGGGCATGAGTTCAAAACCCTTGGAAGGCATGTTACCTCCATCTGTCTGTTTTGTCTGTCCGTTGGATTTCGAGTTTGAAGGCCTCCCAAAGGGGGGTTGTTGATATATATTGTCATTTCCTTCACTAAAAGCTCGAGCTTTTGGTGTTACTAGTTACTAATACAACATAAAGTTTTGGCTAAAAAGTAGGGAACTTTAAGGAACATTGCTTTGTGCAAAAGACTCACTGACCTTCTCTAGGAATATTGGGTGATCAACAAATACACGATCAACTCCCCTTTTATAGCAGTGGAAGAAACGGACAGTTTCAATTTTGTCACCAACTGGTAACTGTGTTTTAAAAGATGATTTTAGGGGCAAATTAGAAAAAAAAAACAAAGGTGATATTCTAATAGAAAGTTGACATCGATCACAAAAAATGATAAACATCATACCTCAACCAAAACACTTGTATCCCATGAGTCTTTGTACTGATCATATCTTGGGGAGATTGTCATGACACGGTGACCATTGGCCTAAAGAATGGTCACATTAAAACTTAGTGAAACATGGTCTGGTGCAAATAATGGAAAAGGACAGTACATAAAGACATTATTTGGGGAAATGAGATCCTGTAAAGGAACAAAATGACACTTAAGCCTCAATCAGCAGATTAGGCAGCCGAGTGCACAACGCTCCCGCACTGCGGGGTCTAGGAGGGTCAAATGCATAGCCTTACCCCCACAAGCAGAGATGCTGCTTTCACATTTCGAACCCGTGACACCCAGGTCACAATGGAAAAACCTCATCAATCAGCAGAACGCAAAAGAAAAATTAGAATTACCGCCATAGCTGGTGGCAGCCCTCCAACGACGTCACCAAGTCCCCCAGTTTTGCTCCATGGAGCAACCTCTGAAGACACAAATACCACATTCATCCCAATTCCACAGACCACAATTGCCCATGGCCTACCACTTCCACGTTTAAACCCCGTCCTCTGTGCTTTTTGCGAAGTTGCTTTTGCATTGGTTTGCATGCTCAGCAGATCCACTTTATTCAGAGATCGCAAACCATGATAAGACATGGATTGATTCCTCAAGCATGCTCCATTTTTTGCAAATGTTTTTGGCTCTGAATTGTTGTTAAAATGAGAACTCCTTGAAATGAAGTGTGATGCAGTCACAGTTGCCATCTCAATAGTTTGTTCTGGAACATAAAGGAAAAGTTAAACAAGTAATTATCATAGAGATTGCATACAACTAGTCAATGACACCCAATATGTGCAAGTTAAGTAGATGATCTAGAGAGAAAAAAAATTCATGGGGGTGGATGGGATATAGAAACATCAGAATGTGCACATGCCTCTCTTGCTAGAGAATAATCCAACAAATAGACCTTTTGGTTTCTCTCTCAAAATGGACTAAAAAATCATTTTCCAACTTACAGATGAAAAGTGAAAACCATAGTTGCAGTTGTTTCAAGTACAAGGTTCTTTGCAAACTTTCCAGAAAACCAGTCCTCACAAAATCTAAATGGTTTTACTCAGCTTCTTACAATTTTGTTCCCATGGGTTCTTCCCAATGGGCAAGGTGTTCACAGTTCACACTCACAGCAGGCAACTTCAGCTCCGAACACTATACTTGTTTATGTTGCTATGTTCTCAAATAGCAAAAGATTGTGTCTACTATTGAAGTAGCCCATACTGTAATTGTAGCCACACTTCCATTATGATGAATTTATGAAACACAAAGGGTATCATAGTAAACTGAAAGAAAAAGAGTGCAACCCAAATGAGTTTAAACAATGGTACTCTATCAATCTACAAAAGAGATATTCTTAGAAAAACAAAAACAAGATTAGATGGATCATGGATTTGAGGTAGAGATGAAAGTGGTAGATCTGATAGATATGATCATTTTGCACCTTTGGGCCCTGGGAGAGGAAGGGGCTCAGGAGTTTTCCGGAGAATGCTTAGAATGCTCTGCTCCGCACTGCTCTGCTCACGAGAGTTCGCTGAAACAGTCTTTGACTACCACGGGACACTTGTAGCAAATGGAGGCTTTACGTGGCAGTATGATATTGCTTGATTCAGCATCTAGGATGTGGTCGAGCCATGAAAGGACAAATACGGTGCTGGGGTATGGAGCTGTGGAAGTGGAAGAGGAAGGAGAACCGCAAACCGTGCCATGCCAGCAGGAGATTTTTTTTTTTTTGTAGTGGGGGTACGCACCAGGAAGAGACCAAGGACTGGGGACAGACGAAGTCCTGGTTGCCACTATCACAAGAAAATTCAAGTGGGGCTTGACCGCCTCACTCTAAAAATTGATTTTATCAGTTCACGCCTTCACGGTCATCGATGGATCACTATTCACCAGTAAAATAAGTGAACTGAGTAAAATATTGTAGTGATCCGTATGATAGATAAAGAGAGCAAGAGGATTCCATTCCGTGCCACTGTAGATTTTCAATTTTTTGAGGAGGGAGTGGAATCTTGAATTATATATTACCCCTCACATAGTAAAATAAAATTATTTTTTAGAGAAAAATCAATTCATTTTTTTCTTTTTTGCTAATATTGAAAGATAAAAAAGTTACGTCGGAAATATAACCATAACTTATACAAGAGAGGCATTTATCTAAAATGGTTTCAAGGGCCTTAATTTGACCTTACGGTTAACAACCCTGCAGTCGAATATATTTGTCGCTTCCTAACCGCAAAGGGTAGGTCTTAGAACTATGGTTTGCTTATAAAAGTTATGAGTTTACAATGCACTCCGCGACTATAGAGGATTTACCCGGTCTGAAAAGATTAGTCCGGTTCAAAGGTTGTGATACGTTCCTTTATAAAAGTAAAAAAGTTCACTCACATACCCTGAACATCAAAAATTTCCCCTAGCAGTGCTTCGTGCTGCAAGTGCACTGTGTAAAAAACTAAAATGCTCAAATAATAGTAATATTGCTAGATTATGTTGCATGACTTTGAAAGGTTTACTCATACAAGAGGCCTACTTTATGATTGATCATATGAGATGAGCTAATGATTGGTCCAAATGTTTGGCAACTCTATGTTTCAAACCATGAATTTTTATTCTTTCACTTTTTTTATTCTTTTTATAGTTGCATCAACCATAAGTGGGGCATATTCATCATCCATTCAAGTCCCACGGGCTATGATTTCTTGTTTGTGGTCTTTTTACAGTGACATTAATTATAAGTAGGTCATATTTATCAGTCATTTATTATAAGCAGGTCATATCTAAGCATCTATTCCTAAATGTGACAAATTCCAACTAACGTGGACCATATTTATCATCCAATCCATTCTAAGATCTAACCAACCTTTTTTGGACCAATGTTGATGATATCATAAACATAAGGTGGGGCATATGTATTAGTAAACTTAACAAAATCTTATGATGTCACAATAATTGAGCATTTTAGTCTTGTTACACATCATACTTGCAGTGCGGAGTATTGCTAGGGAAAATTATGTTGACTATTAGGTAACTGACAAATTTGATTGTTAGGATGACGGTATGGTCCCACCCCCTAGACTTAAATTTGATTAGTGGCCTCCATTGGATTCATAGCGGTCAGGGATGGGCCCATTAATAAGCAGTTTGACACTATTGCATGGGCTTAAGAGGCTGACACGTGTGCGCATCATCCACCGTTCACTGCTGTCATCGGATACTCTTCTCTTTTTAGTGGCTATTAAACTACATTAATTCCACGCGATTTGCGTGTGTGTCCCTCTCTAAGATTTTCTTGAGTCACCATCAGTGTGGATCTTCTCTATTTTCCACAAACAAATTAGAACCTCAGAAACATCCTGAGGCCCAAATAGACGCCGTAATGGTTTAAGCCACCAGTGCCAAATGCAAAGTGACCCACATTTCCAGGCTCCTGATTCCTGAATCAAGCTTCCTACCACGTGGTGTGAAGAAGAAAGCAAGTAGGAGTGTTTGTCGTCACATATCTTTCTTTAAATTTGATCAGGTGAGGTACTGATAGACGTGTGGTTGATGATTCATTTAATATTTTCATAGTCGCCATCGGCCATGGCCATCCTCATCAAATTTTTGTCCTCTTTTCTTTGGTTTCTGGCCAGTGTATTGTTCTCATTTAACAGTCCATTTCATGGCCGTGAACTGAATTGTGAATTCTTCGACCAGCTCACTTCTGACCTATAAGAGTTGGTTTAAATTCATGTGCCTCATAATGTTATATGGGACCCACCACATGAAATATGCACCCTCACCGTCCATATACTCATCCGTGTGGGTCCCATTTGAGGAAGAATTTAGATGTCCTACTTGCTTAAGAACGACCCACTATTTCCAACCCATGTACACAAGTTAGTTACCCTTTGTATCTACCTACATGTGATCCACCACATCTGTCTTATAGCCAACCCCACTGTAGGATCCGTTGGATAGCCAGGTGGTTAGATTTTCTTTTTTTTATTTCCTTTTTATTTGGCAATCATTCACGCGGGTGACACACCTACTGGCCATACAAAGGCTACAAGGGCTATCAAAGGGGTGGGTGGCCTAAGTTTTTCCGAATCCTACCCTCAACATATGTAAGCCAGGCGGGCACAAGCCCTTGAAGAGCTTGCACTAAGCCCTTACCTAATTCTTGCAAGTTAGGGTTGAGCTTAGGGCTTATAGAGAAGAAAATCGGTTTTTATTTCTTCTAAACTACAATTGGGTTCCATGTGTGAACCTAGTGTTAACCTGCCTCCTTTAACTGAGGTTGGGACAACAATGCAATGTAACAAGCAACATAGCAGTATATAAAAATATCATTTCACCATAATCCAATTTAGTAGGATGATGGTTACGACCGTCATTTATCATCTAACGTAAAGCTATTTAATAGTATTGGTGAATCTTCTCATTCATCTTGTTGATTTTATGCCCTTGGTAGAATGCATGGTATTGAATTTCATTACCTAAGTCAGGAGTTGATAGAGCTTTTTTCTGGGACGGTGTTATTTAGTAAGTGGTTGAGTTAAGAGTAATATTCTTGTACCTCTTTGCCTTTTAGTTATTTTCTTTTTCGGTAGGTCTTTCGTACTTGGTTTTTCCTTTTCATTAATGAAAGTTTCTGGTACCAATGAAAAGAGTTTCATTTATGGTTCATATCTAACAATAGTATTTTGTTATTCAGGCTGTGAGCGTGTGGCCCATTGAAGAGGTGGTTTCGTACTTTTTTTTTTTTTTTGTCTGGTGATCTAGTAATTTACACGGTAATGGCCGTAGTACAATACTTAAACCGTCTTTATTGGATTGGATCTCAATTGGATGTTGTCGGGCCTTCCATTGCTTAGGTTCCAACTTCTGAGGTCCATGTCAAACCTACGCTCAAGATTAATCCCTCACAATCCTGGGGCTTTGACTTGATCCCACATGAGCTGGGCATGAACCCGGGCCTTTGAGGAACTTCTTGATATTTAAAAACAACTGATGACGCATGATTTTTCAGTGGTTCATGAACATGCAGAAATCGCTTTCCCTCCCAATCGTCATGCCAGTAACCGACGGGAAGAATATCTAAACCAATCACTTCATCGGTACCAATGAGAAGAGCTAATGTGTTTGGGGGCGACTCAGTTTATACGTCATTCCACCACAATGTGACCGGCCACCAATACACCAATATTGAAAGGGGAATAAAACAATAAAGGGGGAAAAATTTTTAACTGCCTTTCCCAACACCTAAAGATGACTTCTTTAATCGAGTTAATTGCCAATTGGCAAAGAACGTGTATGAGCTTTAGTGCTATATCACCCATGTGATCGGTGCAGGATTTTCAATCCACGAAATTCTGATTACTTAGGCTTGTTTGTTTATAAGGTAGAGTAGAGTAAAGTAAAATAAAATTTTGAAATGCAAATTTTCTCCCTTGTTTTTTTATAAAAGTTCAATTTTTTTTTCAAAGAAAGTGAAAAGGTCACCATTAAATTACAAATATATATATAAGAGATTCTCTATCAAGCAATTAAAAATAAAAATTCATCATAACGCAATTATATATTATTCTTTCTTGATTTTAGAATTACTCTATTTTATCTTACTCAAATCCTAAAACAAAACATGCAGGCCTGGCGTGGACTGACCTCTTGATTTGCAACCTTACCAGCAACCTTGTAGACACTTTCGACACCTATGGGACTCTGCACATAAATGATGTGAAATTTTTTATCCAGAGCAGCTACAAGAGTGGAATCTCTCCTGAATTAAAGTTACAAACCAAAATTCTTTGTGCAAATTACCTGTCATGCAACACTCTCACAGCTGAGAATTACCCATGAGCTTGACTTGAATTAAAGGTACAAACCAAAAATTTCTTAGTGAAAATTACCTGCCATGCAACACTTCCACGGGTGAGAATTACCCATAAGCTTGACACCTGATCACAATCACTAGATCAATCGAACAATGATATCAGGAATTTTCCCCTACGGGAGTCCCACAAAGGTACTGTACATAATTTTTTGTTAAGAGTCATTAATGTAGTGATCCTGCGCTTGTGGATGGTGGGGCTCAAAAATTTCTACACCCTCCAAATTCGGTGAAAAATTCCTGGAATCATTCTCTTCAAAGTAGAAATTGTATGAGAGAGATAGAGAGAGAGAGAGAGAGAGAGAGAGAGAGAGAGAGAGAGGGCTGACCCACCAAATGGGTTGTCCAACGGCTGCCAACAATCTGTCCCCAACTCAAAACACATGGCTTTACTTGGATTTGTTATTCCTAATGTCTCCCGGCCATGGGATTGAAAACCGCCAACAACCTTTAATTAATAGCATTCACATTAAAAAAAATGGACCTGTGAACAGCTAATGGCATATTCTCTAGATTCCAAACTTAGATCCCTCATGCTTCTAGAATGCATGAATCAAGTAGGGAACGAGATGGCATTCCTTGCAGGCTACTTTTACCCAACTTTCCCAAACCAAGGTTTAACCAAACCACAGATGCAATTTTTTTGGTTTTCCAGATAAACCTCTTTCTCAAACCAATATAACCAAATTTTTAATTTTTTTTTGTTCTAACACTTTTGGGATATTATTGGAATGATTCTAGACAGCGTTTAATCAGGAACATATTATTGAAAATTAAATAAAAATAAAAATAAAGCAAAGATATTATATGAATTACTTGAATTCTAGGGGGAAAGATGAAAAAAAAAAAACAAAAGACATTCCAGACAGGCCACTTGAATATTGATCCCAGATGAAATGAAAAAAGAGGGCTGAAATGAAAATAAAAAAAATAGAGGAGATTATATCATGAGATGGACACTTAAGTTTTTTTAATTTAATCTCTAGTAACAGGGCAGCAGTATCTAGTAGGCCATCCGAGCCAAAAAGAAAAAAAACAAAACAAAAGCTGGGACATGGGAAGCTGTTGTACTGCAATGTAGACCCAATTCCAATTCTTAATCGAGCCAAAGTTGGCACATCGTTGAGACCCATCCCCGCAGAGCCCACTCTATGCAGTTCGATTGTATGAACCCAAGATAAGAAAAGACATGTTTGTTTACAGTGTGTGCATCTCTAACAATCCATGTTGTGCAAAATGATGGAAATTGTGCAAACAATCCTTCACCACAAATTGCAAATTCATTCTCATAAAAGCTAACAATTACAAAACTTGGTGTCCTTCAAACATTTAAACGTCCAAAGAAATCATAAAAGAACTCTCTCTCTCTCTCTCTCTCTCTCTCTCTCTCTCTCTCTCTCTCTCTCTCTAACAATTCTTAGAATCAACTTGTCCCTCAAAAATTAAATCAGAACGGCCCAGCGTCATCTATGAGCTGTGACCAATGTCTCGATGAATCTCAAACCATCAAATCTCGGCGCAAATTTCTCCTTCTCAGAAGAAGCCGCCGACGCCCTCCTTGTGAAAGATCCCTAAAAAAGAAAACCCAACAGAACCCTAAAAAGATCAAATCCTTGTCGCCAGATTTGACGAGCACAGGCATTCATTCACAGATAATCAAGTGAGATTTTGTGAAATCGCAAAAGATCATTACATTACATTACATTACCTTGCTTGAGGGAGTGGAATCGGAAACACGGCGTTCGCTGGAAGAGAAGAAGGCCATGGAAGATGCGACCACCACAGAAACCACTAGAGCCGCCGATCCCTTCATCTCCACCGCTGTTTCGGACCAAATCCAACGGCTCTCGTCGGATCTCAGCCCTCGCCCTCGCCCTCTTCTTTCTCCTGCCTTGTCACCTTTGCTCTCCAAAAGCCCTCCTTTTCTCGCTGTTATAAATGCACAAGAAGTGGCCCCACTGAACACTAGGCCAGGCCAGGCCTCCTGGCCAGTTGCTTTGGACGGTGTGGATGGCAGGCATGTGCGTACGGACATCATGTTGTGTGCCAGCAGGGGCCCACATTAGATTAATGCGAATTTAAAGGAGCAGCTGCTGCAGGCCGGTCGTACTGTTCTGACAGCTGGAGCGTCAATGTCATCGGTTGCGAGGGGATTTAGACGGTGGAGATGGATCGAGCGGATGGTACGAAGGGGCAGGATTGGTGCACGCCCTAGGCTTTTGCGCTTTTGCTGAGAATCGACGCGAGTGGTCGTGGATCGTGAGTTCGCGTGGGAATGGGATGCGGAGGAAGCGGCGTCGTCACGCGCCAGTCCCATTCATTTCGGATTCTCACTTTAGTTCAGAGAAAAAAACTGACCCAGTCAGAAGTGCTTAGAATAATAGTAATATAATAAAGATAGATGCGTCTAATGCTGGTGACCCATCCATCAGTTGTGACTTGTAACCCCCAAGAAAACACAAATGCTGCTACTGCCCTTCTTGGTGGAGTGGGAGATGCTGCCACTAACCACCAATCAGTGGATTGGATATCATCTGAATTCAAATTAAAGGTCCTAATAGGTTCAATGCTTGAAGAAATGACATGGATCTATGCGCTATTAATTACTTAAAGACACATGATTAGATCATCTATAGCTGTGGCATCTACTATTTGGATCACTGTTTCAAACCTTTTTTTTGTTGGGTCTATCTAAGCTGTGCCGGTAAGGTCATATTTAAACTAAAAATAAGTCAGAAATTAGAACAAAGCTCTTTTTTCTTTTTCTTTTCTTTTTTTTTTCTCTTTTTGGCCCGGGTGGGGTATTTGGAAGCCCTTTTTCAAACCTCGACCACCCACATGTCGTCACTCTGTATCCAACTGAATATGCAATTAAGCAGAAAAGTTTCAAAATTGAAATGCACATGAAAAAGTAAAAACGTCAACTTAGATGAATTATTGGGTTGATCCCGGTTTGTGTTAGACAGTTGTAATCATTTCGGTTCTTTATTTTATTTTATTTTATTTTATTTATTTTATAGATGGGTGAATGGTATAACTCTTGTGACAATCTGTCCGCCAAAGGAACACTAGTATGAGATGGATCCCCGGCTCGGTCTGTTATAACTCGGATCTTTCCTTTTCGTTTTTTTATGTTGCATTTTCATTTTCTTTCAACTGCATTTCCGGGCTATAAACTTAAAAGATCATGTTTGGCAATAGTCCTTGACGATTATTTTTTGTCAGAAATTCATGTGATCGTGGAAAACCCACATTTGGCTACAGCAAGGAAAGCGGAAAGATGCCTATCGTTTTCCACTATTTAGTGAAAATCCACGGTACCTCCCCCCCAACCCCAACCCCGCGTGCTCACGCAGAAAGGTGGTTGAACAGTATTTTTAACGTAATTTGATCAATCATGCCTTTTCTTTATCATATCAGTGAGTGGGCCTCTCATTGATGATCTAAGTCGGTAGATGTGAGGACGGCTCCCAAAACGGCTATGAAACTAAGTTGCAACCGTTGATTCTTCTTAGATGTGATGAAATTTTTAAAAAAAGGTAAAGATCAACGTCCCATGCATAGATTTTGATTTCTATGGGCCCCTTTTGAAAAACTTAGATCATTAGATCTAATATAGAGGCCAAAGACGGCTATGGGATTAAATTTTATAATGTAGGGCCTTGTAGATTATGATATATTGGCCAAAACATTTAAAACCGATAATTTCTTAAATGTTTCTTTCCTGAAAATCCTTTCTTTTGCCAAACTTGATTTTTTTAAGGGATTATGAGTTCATTTCAGGGTTCAGGAGGGATTCTTTGCAATTATAAAATCCTCTTATTTGCGTAGACCATTGCCAAATGTACCCAAAGAGATGGTCAGTACAAGGTACCCTCGAATGCAGCTTGCAAAATCTAGTGCTTTATGGCTTGGGCCCTAATAGTAGCCATCATATTTAATGAGCCCACTTTAGAATCCAAATCCTCCCAGTGATGTACTATAAAAAATTTCCTAAGGGCACGTTTGGTAAACATCCGCTGTGATAAAGGGATTCTATAATTTGAAAGAATCCCTCTGCAAGGCTAGAATTAACCCTTCCTCTGTAAAAAAAAAAAAAAGTTCAGGTTCGGCAAAAGAGAAGATTGCCAGGGAAGAGACCTACAAGAAATCAACGGCTTGAAATGTTTTGGCCAATATACTATGATCCTTATGAAATTTGGTCCTATAGTCATTCTTGGCCTCTAGATCAAATTTAACACTCTAGATTTTTCAAAAGGGGCCCACAAAAAGTCCAAATCTATGTATGAAACGTTGAACTCATTTTTTAAAATATCATCACATCTAAGAAGAATCAACGGCTGAAAATTCATACCATAGCCGTTTGGGGGGGTGCTTCTCACATCTAACAGTTTAGATTATGTCACAACCCGAGCCCAGGGACCGGGGGTCAGAGAAAGTCTAACCAATGACACACGTACTCCCGTGCATGCACACCTAGACCCCGTCCAAGCATACACACACAAGGGATCAATCACACGTGCAAACAACTGTACGCGGAAGCTGTACGTATCAAGGCATAAAGCAACACACCAAAAGACATAGGAGATTACAAAACAATATTACATTGATGACAAGAATAATTACAAGAACGTATGACAGTAGAGCGGGCTTACTATAATCAAAAATACATATATCACTCAAAGCCCACGCTACAAATACAGAAAAATCCCCTCAATAGACTCAGACTCAATGAATGGGGAAACAAAATGATGCAAACCGTACTCTGGAGGATGGATCAAGTCCACTCCTCTAGGCCAGAGGGGGCCTCGCGAGCCTCTCCTGCAGTCGGGTCGACCGACGCAGGATCGGAAGAGGGATCTGAGCCTGCAACACACAAGACAAACGCATAAGTACAACGACTTAGCAAAGTATAAGCCAACAAGAAGATAACACGAATTGCGTCTAAGACTGAAGAATACTGAACAATAGTCGTAATGCGATATCCATAGAAATTATGATTGTATACTAAACAATTATGCAATGAATAAGCATGCTATCAGAATCATAAACAGATAACAATCAAGTGGCTACTACATTGGCCATTTTCTCCCTTACGAGAGCAATCAGGATGAGAACACCAGCGACCGGGCCAGGGCACGCATGGGTCTCTAGTTCCCGGGGTCCGGAGTCCCAGGACAAGACACTCTGCAGAGGTAAACACTTAAACTAAACCAAAGTTAACCCCGTCGGGTATCCTAAGGCTGAGGCTCAGTAGTGCCAATACCAATCACAATCAATCAGATGATGCACCTCAATCAATCAATCATGTCACATCACATACCACATACAGATCTCACATATCACGCTGAACAAACAATAGGAAGTGCATCACACCTACTGATACTGAATACTGAATACAATAAGCTGATACTGATACTGAAGGTACTGGATGCAAATAAGCCGGAAAGGAGGCACTGATAAACTCAAGTACCGATAACAATAAACACTGATGCACATACTCCAATGGAGCAACGGTATAACACAATACACAATAATAGAATGGTTCCACCCGGGCTTCGCTCTGGGGTTGCTGCATTTCCCACAGAATCGAGAGGTCCAGCGTAGAACACATAAGAGGGCATAAACCGTAATCAATATGCTGTACAAATCAAACCAATCCAGTACTTATACGAATCAAGGATCCATTACAAGCCAATCCTACACTAATTATCCAGTGTCTCTAACCGTGCATGTTGATGTAGTTTTAAGTTATCCGATGCACCATTGTCTAGTGTTGCAGTGTCTCGAGTGTGCATCGAAGTCCCTTAAACCAACACCCATGGGGAGGTGCTAAACAACTGGATAACTGTCCATGAATGATTCGCAGCCCTCGAGATCATCCATGTCATGCAAACGTTCCATTGGGCATGTTCAGGGTAGCTACATTCTATCATGGAAGTCATATACGGTCTCTTGCTTAAACCTAGTCCCTTTTCATTTACTTCTCAAGGTCTCACGGTGTAGCCGTAGGTAACCTTACGGCTTAGCCGTGGCATCTTACGGCTTAGCCGTAATATGCACTGCGGCTGAGCTGAGGTTTCCCAAATATCCATCCGGATTTACGGCTCAACCGTATTTTGCTCTACGGCTCAGCCGTATCCTGGTCCACGGCTTAGCCGCAAGACAATGTACGGCTTAGATCAGGCTGGGCCGTAGAAGAATGGCATTTTTCCAACTCTCAGTTATTTTCAGATAACAGTCTGTACTGTTCTACGGTTTGGGTTACGGCTGGGTCTCGGCTTAGCCGTAAGCCATTTTACGGCTTAGCCGTAGCACATTTCACGGCTTAGCCGTGAGTGCACGGAGTTATTTTTCTGTATCAGTTACAGTCACACAGAAAGTGTCCAAAACGACAGAAAACAGCAAGATAACAGCAGAATGGGCTCAGTAGGGCTGTCTAACACTGATAAACACAATGAGGAACAAGAACACAACAATCAATTTACTATCAATCGATGTTCATACAACTTGGGCTTATACTTGCCTCACAAATGGAATCACTTCGTGGTTTGGCTCAGTCCGCTAGAATCACACGCACAAACGAGCTCCTTTCTTCCTCCCTCAAGCAATCGAAACAGAGATGGAGAAGAGAGAAAGAGAGCTGAACCGAGAGAGAGAGACCAACTGAGAGCGAGAGAGACGATCGAGAGAGACAAGAGGGTTGGTGGGATATTTATACTTAAAATGAGTCAAATTTACGTCTAAGTCCAAACAGCTACCACAATTGTCAGTTTGAGTCAAATGACGGTCCAACGAGAGCAAACGAACTCATTCGGATCCAAGACAGTTACGACGATCGACAAGCTCAACGAAATACACGCGCTGACGTCAAGATGACGCAAAACTGACAAGGTCAATCAAAAGCCAAAATTACGAAAAAGGGCTCGATCTACTTAGGCCAAGTCAAACTCAACCCAAACAATCTCTCTACGACTCAAGGTCAAAATCAACAAAACCCAAAACACACTTAACGCTCAATTCACACGAAATTACCCACTAATCCGAATCAACTCGGGTCGGAGTGTTACATCCTCCCCCACTTAGACATCATTCCGTCCTCGGAATGAACGCGTACCTGAGCAAAAAGGTAAGGATACTGACGCGCCATCTGATCTTCTAATTCCCACGTGGCTTCATCAGGTCCATGATGTTCCCAGAGTACCTTGACCCATCGGATGGTCCTCGTACGCAAGAGCTGTTCTCTAGTCCCAACAATACGGAGCGGGCGCTCAACATATGACGCATTAGGTTGCATCTGAATATCATCGTAACGAATCACGTGCGTCGGGTCTCGAACATACTTGCGAAGCATAGACACATGAAAAACATCGTGTACTCCAGAAAACTCCACGGGTAGAATCAATCTGTACGCTAGATCGCCAATCCGGCTCTTGATCTCAAATGGACCCACATATCTAGGCGCTAACTTGCCTTTTTGACCGAACCGTACTGTACCTTTCATCGGTGAGACTTTCAAAAATACCCAATCTCCAACCTGGAATGTTAACGTTCTTCTACGCGTATCTGCATAGCTCTTCTGTCTCGATCGGGCAATCTTCAAATTGTCAATAACTCTCTGAACTTTCTCTGTAGTCTCAGCAATGATCGTCGGTCCGTGGAAACTCCTTGTTCCAACTTCTTCCCAGCAAACAGGACTTCTACACTTCCGCCCATACAAAGCTTCATAGGGTGCCATTCCAATACTCTCGTGGAAACTATTATTATACGCAAACTCGCACAACGAGAGATGCAGATCCCATTCTTTCTCGAAATTCAGTACACTGGCCCGTAACATGTCCTCGAGCGTCTGAATAGTTCGTTCTGACTGTTCATCAGTCTGCGGGTGATACGCCGTACTGAAGCTCAACTTCGTTCCCATGGCCTCCTGAAATGCTTTCCAAAATGAAGAAACAAAGCGGCTATCTCGATCTGACACAATCGATACAGGCGTACCATGTAATCTCACGATCTCATCAACGAACTTCTTCGCCATCTCGGAAAATGTCGTGCCTTTCTTGAATGGAAGAAAATGGGCTGTCTTCGTCAATCTGTCCACGATCACCCAAATGGCACTGTTCTTCTTGCTCGTCAGGGGTAGACCTGAAACAAAGTCCATCGTAATGTGCTCCCATTTCCACTGGGGAATGTGCAATGGATGTAAGGAACCTGGCGGTCTCTGATGGTCAGCTTTCACCTTTTGGCAAGTCAAACATCGAGCGACAAACCCAGCAATTTCTCTCTTCATATTATTCCACCAGAATCTATCCTTGAGAGCTCGGTACATCTTCGTACTTCCAGGGTGCATAGAGTATCGAGCATGGTGTGCTTCTGTCATCAAACTCTCCTTCAAAGCATCTACTGCTGGCACACATAATCGGCTCCTGAAATACAAGACATCACCCTCCAAACGAAAGTCTGGACGATCTGCAATGCTATCCCGAATTCGCTTCAACATCGCATCTTCGAGCTGCTGGTCCTTAATACGCTGAATGATGTCAGGCTGAAAGCTCACTGTACTGGCAAGTGTCAAACTGTTCTCTACCGCTTGCAACTCCACTGGCTGGGCATGCCTCACAAAATAAAGGCTATCTAAGGCCTGAAGAATCTCCGACTTCCTACTCAAGGCATCTGCAACAACATTACCTTTCCCTGGATGGTACTTGATGGGAAAATCAAAATCCTTAAGCAACTCAAGCCACCTTCGCTGTCTCATATTCAACTCAGACTGCGTGAAGAGGTACTGTAGACTCTGATGATCTGAATGCACTTCAAAGGTCACGCCATACAAATAATGTCTCCACATCTTCAACGCAAAAACGACGGCTGCCAACTCTAAATCATGTGTGGCATAGTTCTTCTCGTGCTCCCGAAGTTGTCTCGAGCCATAGGCAATCACTTTGCCATGTTGCATCAAAACACATCCCAAACCGACTCGAGAAGCATCAGAATAGATCATAAATCCTTCATGCCCATCTGGTAACGTCAAGACTGGAGCCGAAGTAAGCTTCTCCTTCAACATACGAAAATGGCACTCGCATTCGTCCGTCCACAGAAAAGGAACATTCTTCCTGGTCAATCGAGTCAACGGTGCAGAAATCTTGGCGAAATCTTGAATAAAGCGACGATAATATCCAGCTAAACCAAGAAAACTCCGTATCTCCGTCACAGTCTTTGGGCTGGGCCAATTCATCACTGCTTCAACTTTCATCTGATCCACTGCCAACCCATCTCGTGAAATGGTATGACCAAGAAAAGCTACCTGCTCGAGCCAAAAATCACACTTCGACAATTTAGCATATAAGCGATGTTCCTTCAACAACTGCAAGGCTCGACGTAGATGTTCCTCATGCTCCTCTGGGGTCTTCGAATACACCAAAATATCATCAATAAAGACCACCACGAATCGATCCAAGAAAGGAGCAAAGATCCTGTTCATCAAAGCCATGAAGGCAGCAGGTGCATTGGTTAACCCAAATGGCATCACGAGAAACTCAAAATGTCCATACCGTGTCCTGAAAGCAGTCTTCGCAATATCTTCTTCCTTCACCCGGAGTTGGTGATACCCCGATCTCAGATCAATCTTGGAAAAGTAAGCGGCACCTTGAAGTTGGTCAAACAACTCATCAATACGCGGCAATGGGTATTTGTTCTTGATCGTGACTTTGTTCAATCGCCGGTAATCTATACACATCCGTAAGGTACCGTCCTTCTTCTTCACAAACAGCACTGGCGCTCCCCACGGTGACACACTCGGCCGTACGAAACCCTTCTCCAGAAGATCTTGCAATTGCGTCTTCAATTCGAGTAACTCAGCAGGGGCCATACGATAAGGAGCTAAACTAATGGGTGCTGTACCGGGCACTAGATCGATCGCAAACTCTACATCTCGGACAGGGGGCAACTCGGGTACTTCCTCCGGAAATACATCCGGGAACTCACGTACTATTGAAATACCGCTCAACTGCTTCACCTCCTTCTTCTTCGAGACGAAAGCAAGAAATCCTGCACAACCTCTGCGTATCAAACGATCCGCTTTGCATGCGGAGATGACACGCCTCGGGCATCTCTCCTGATTGCCCTCGAAACGAAACCCCTTCTCAAAATCGAAGTAAATCGTCCTGTTGTAACAGTTAACACAGGCACGATACCGCGCTAGCCAGTCCATTCCAAGGATCACATCGAAATCCAACATGGACAACAAGATCAAATCAACTGGCAGCTGGCAACCTTCAATCACCACGTCGCACTGAGGGTAGTATACACTACACTCTACTCTCTTGCCCACGGGAGTGGACACCACTAACAAATAGGGTAGCGGCTGAGGGGGTTGCGGTAACTGTTCCGCAAAACGAGGTGCAACATACGAACGCGTAGATCCCGAATCGAATAGTGTATGTGCTTCAGCTCGGGCAATGAGAACTTTACCTTCCACCACTTTCGCATCTTCTGCATGATCATGGGAGGCTGCATACACACGAGCAGTCTGACGCTGTGGCTTCTGGCTCTGGCGAGACGGATGGGGGCTGTTCGAAGCTGCTGAACTGAGGGACTTGGATGACCCCATAGATCTGGACGACTGAAAGGTCCTAGTCTTCGGGCACTGAGCTATCTTATGCTCCATCGATCCGCAACTCAAACAAGCTTCGGACTTCTTCCAACACTTCTCCGTCGGATGTCCAAATCCACAAAACTCGCATCTGCTCCCGGAGAAACTCGAAGTTCCTTGCTTCCCTTTCCATTTCTTCTGAATCTGTCCCTTGGAACTGTAACGACCCAGTCCCAAAAAGTACATCTGAATGAAAGAATATAAGTAATAATCCGTCCTAAACTGTCGAGGCGCCTTTTGAGGACAAAACCGTGAGGACTTCCATAAAAAACTATAAAATTAAGCGTGCTCGAGTCAGAGCAATTTTAGGATGGGTGACCTCCTGGGAAGTCCAAAGCGGACAATACCTCGATGGTGCGGGGCGGATTGTTACAGATGGTATCAGAGCAGGGGATGGCTCTCCTCTGAGTGGTGGAGGGTGAGGCCGTTAGGCCGGACCCCTTGGGGACCACTCGAATCCTGCTTCCCTCTCGAATCCTGCCCTCCACAAATAGGAGGGGGAACGAAGGAGGAGGAACGAAGTCCCACATCGCTTATGAGGCCGTCTTCGGTCCGACAGTCTAGATATGTGGATATGGGGACATATCCGGCGGAAGCTGGTGGGCCTGTAACGACCCAGTCCCAAAAAGTACATATGAATGAAAGAATATAAGTAATAATCCGTCCTAAACTGCCGAGGCGCCTTTTGAGGACAAAACCGTGAGGACTTCCATAAAAAACTATAAAGTTAAGCGTGCTCGAGTCAGAGCAATTTTAGGATGGGTGACCTCCTGGGAAGTCCAAAGCGGACAATACCTCGATGGTGCGGGGCGGATTGTTACAGGAACCCACTGGTGCACTTCTCTTGAAGTCCATAGCTCTCTCTGCTAGGTGGTTGGCTTCCGCAGCGTGTGCTCTATCGACCGCATCGTCAAAAGTAGCTGGTCTCTGAAAAGCAGTCACAAAATTCGCGTATCTCGGATGCAGACCAGTAATAAAACGATTCACCTTCTTCTCCTCGGTATTTATCATGTCCTCAGCAAAATGGGACAACTGGATAAATCGGTGAATGTACTCTGAAACGGTCAGCTGCTGCTGCTGTAAGGCCAGAAACTCAACCTCCTTCACACGTCGGACATGAGCAGGGATGAACTTCCTTCTGAACTGTTTCTGGAACGTCTCCCACACTGCTTCACTAGGCATAGTCAGATAGGCTGCACTGACACTCTTCCACCACGTCCTTGCTACCTCGCGGAACATCGAGGCCGTAAGCATAACCTTCTGCCGGTCCTCACAGACAATGGTCGAGAAGAGATCCCCGGTATGCTCTAACCACTGATCAGCCTTCAATGCATCTTCATTACCATAGAACTCTGTGGCTCCACGTTTCCTGAATTTATCGTACAACGCATTCGGATCGCTCTCTTTAGGCTGGAAAACCACTGGCTGCTCTCCAGGCCGCTGAACTGGTGTTTGGCTCTGTCGGTCGACGATCGAAACGACCTGTGCCTGCAAAGAATGGATCGCCTGCAGCATAGTCAAGAAGCGCTCGTCAAAATTCACAAGTGGCTGTGGGGCGGCTGATCCACTCTCGTTATCTCCCTGATCATTGTTGTTGTGTGTTCCAGATCCCGATGCCATAGCCTGCAAAACACAAAAGTCAATCTGCTATCACACTAGGTACTCACACAAACTCACAGGACAAGGGGACCAAACACAACAGTCCAGAACTGGACTACGAAATCTCACCACGTCCTATATGCCTACATGCTTATTCACACCACACGCTAAGATAGAGACAATGCCCTGAAAGACAATGCTCTGATACCATACAATACGTATGTCACAACCCGAGCCCAGGGACCGGGGGTCAGAGAAAGTCTAACCAATGACACACGTACTCCCGTGCATGCACACCTAGACCCCGTCCAAGCATACACACACAAGGGATCAATCACACGTGCAAACAACTGTACGCGGAAGCTGTACGTATCAAGGCATAAAGCAACACACCAAAAGACATAGGAGATTACAAAACAATATTACATTGATGACAAGAATAATTACAAGAACGTATGACAGTAGAGCGGGCTTACTATAATCAAAAATACATATATCACTCAAAGCCCACGCTACAAATACAGAAAAATCCCCTCAATAGACTCAGACTCAATGAATGGGGAAACAAAATGATGCAAACCGTACTCTGGAGGATGGATCAAGTCCACTCCTCTAGGCCAGAGGGGGCCTCGCGAGCCTCTCCTGCAGTCGGGTCGACCGACGCAGGATCGGAAGAGGGATCTGAGCCTGCAACACACAAGACAAACGCATAAGTACAACGACTTAGCAAAGTATAAGCCAACAAGAAGATAACACGAATTGCGTCTAAGACTGAAGAATACTGAACAATAGTCGTAATGCGATATCCATAGAAATTATGATTGTATACTAAACAATTATGCAATGAATAAGCATGCTATCAGAATCATAAACAGATAACAATCAAGTGGCTACTACATTGGCCATTTTCTCCCTTACGAGAGCAATCAGGATGAGAACACCAGCGACCGGGCCAGGGCACGCATGGGTCTCTAGTTCCCGGGGTCCGGAGTCCCAGGACAAGACACTCTGCAGAGGTAAACACTTAAACTAAACCAAAGTTAACCCCGTCGGGTATCCTAAGGCTGAGGCTCAGTAGTGCCAATACCAATCACAATCAATCAGATGATGCACCTCAATCAATCAATCATGTCACATCACATACCACATACAGATCTCACATATCACGCTGAACAAACAATAGGAAGTGCATCACACCTACTGATACTGAATACTGAATACAATAAGCTGATACTGATACTGAAGGTACTGGATGCAAATAAGCCGGAAAGGAGGCACTGATAAACTCAAGTACCGATAACAATAAACACTGATGCACATACTCCAATGGAGCAACGGTATAACACAATACACAATAATAGAATGGTTCCACCCGGGCTTCGCTCTGGGGTTGCTGCATTTCCCACAGAATCGAGAGGTCCAGCGTAGAACACATAAGAGGGCATAAACCGTAATCAATATGCTGTACAAATCAAACCAATCCAGTACTTATACGAATCAAGGATCCATTACAAGCCAATCCTACACTAATTATCCAGTGTCTCTAACCGTGCATGTTGATGTAGTTTTAAGTTATCCGATGCACCATTGTCTAGTGTTGCAGTGTCTCGAGTGTGCATCGAAGTCCCTTAAACCAACACCCATGGGGAGGTGCTAAACAACTGGATAACTGTCCATGAATGATTCGCAGCCCTCGAGATCATCCATGTCATGCAAACGTTCCATTGGGCATGTTCAGGGTAGCTACATTCTATCATGGAAGTCATATACGGTCTCTTGCTTAAACCTAGTCCCTTTTCATTTACTTCTCAAGGTCTCACGGTGTAGCCGTAGGTAACCTTACGGCTTAGCCGTGGCATCTTACGGCTTAGCCGTAATATGCACTGCGGCTGAGCTGAGGTTTCCCAAATATCCATCCGGATTTACGGCTCAACCGTATTTTGCTCTACGGCTCAGCCGTATCCTGGTCCACGGCTTAGCCGCAAGACAATGTACGGCTTAGATCAGGCTGGGCCGTAGAAGAATGGCATTTTTCCAACTCTCAGTTATTTTCAGATAACAGTCTGTACTGTTCTACGGTTTGGGTTACGGCTGGGTCTCGGCTTAGCCGTAAGCCATTTTACGGCTTAGCCGTAGCACATTTCACGGCTTAGCCGTGAGTGCACGGAGTTATTTTTCTGTATCAGTTACAGTCACACAGAAAGTGTCCAAAACGACAGAAAACAGCAAGATAACAGCAGAATGGGCTCAGTAGGGCTGTCTAACACTGATAAACACAATGAGGAACAAGAACACAACAATCAATTTACTATCAATCGATGTTCATACAACTTGGGCTTATACTTGCCTCACAAATGGAATCACTTCGTGGTTTGGCTCAGTCCGCTAGAATCACACGCACAAACGAGCTCCTTTCTTCCTCCCTCAAGCAATCGAAACAGAGATGGAGAAGAGAGAAAGAGAGCTGAACCGAGAGAGAGAGACCAACTGAGAGCGAGAGAGACGATCGAGAGAGACAAGAGGGTTGGTGGGATATTTATACTTAAAATGAGTCAAATTTACGTCTAAGTCCAAACAGCTACCACAATTGTCAGTTTGAGTCAAATGACGGTCCAACGAGAGCAAACGAACTCATTCGGATCCAAGACAGTTACGACGATCGACAAGCTCAACGAAATACACGCGCTGACGTCAAGATGACGCAAAACTGACAAGGTCAATCAAAAGCCAAAATTACGAAAAAGGGCTCGATCTACTTAGGCCAAGTCAAACTCAACCCAAACAATCTCTCTACGACTCAAGGTCAAAATCAACAAAACCCAAAACACACTTAACGCTCAATTCACACGAAATTACCCACTAATCCGAATCAACTCGGGTCGGAGTGTTACATCCTCCCCCACTTAGACATCATTCCGTCCTCGGAATGAACGCGTACCTGAGCAAAAAGGTAAGGATACTGACGCGCCATCTGATCTTCTAATTCCCACGTGGCTTCATCAGGTCCATGATGTTCCCAGAGTACCTTGACCCATCGGATGGTCCTCGTACGCAAGAGCTGTTCTCTAGTCCCAACAATACGGAGCGGGCGCTCAACATATGACGCATTAGGTTGCATCTGAATATCATCGTAACGAATCACGTGCGTCGGGTCTCGAACATACTTGCGAAGCATAGACACATGAAAAACATCGTGTACTCCAGAAAACTCCACGGGTAGAATCAATCTGTACGCTAGATCGCCAATCCGGCTCTTGATCTCAAATGGACCCACATATCTAGGCGCTAACTTGCCTTTTTGACCGAACCGTACTGTACCTTTCATCGGTGAGACTTTCAAAAATACCCAATCTCCAACCTGGAATGTTAACGTTCTTCTACGCGTATCTGCATAGCTCTTCTGTCTCGATCGGGCAATCTTCAAATTGTCAATAACTCTCTGAACTTTCTCTGTAGTCTCAGCAATGATCGTCGGTCCGTGGAAACTCCTTGTTCCAACTTCTTCCCAGCAAACAGGACTTCTACACTTCCGCCCATACAAAGCTTCATAGGGTGCCATTCCAATACTCTCGTGGAAACTATTATTATACGCAAACTCGCACAACGAGAGATGCAGATCCCATTCTTTCTCGAAATTCAGTACACTGGCCCGTAACATGTCCTCGAGCGTCTGAATAGTTCGTTCTGACTGTTCATCAGTCTGCGGGTGATACGCCGTACTGAAGCTCAACTTCGTTCCCATGGCCTCCTGAAATGCTTTCCAAAATGAAGAAACAAAGCGGCTATCTCGATCTGACACAATCGATACAGGCGTACCATGTAATCTCACGATCTCATCAACGAACTTCTTCGCCATCTCGGAAAATGTCGTGCCTTTCTTGAATGGAAGAAAATGGGCTGTCTTCGTCAATCTGTCCACGATCACCCAAATGGCACTGTTCTTCTTGCTCGTCAGGGGTAGACCTGAAACAAAGTCCATCGTAATGTGCTCCCATTTCCACTGGGGAATGTGCAATGGATGTAAGGAACCTGGCGGTCTCTGATGGTCAGCTTTCACCTTTTGGCAAGTCAAACATCGAGCGACAAACCCAGCAATTTCTCTCTTCATATTATTCCACCAGAATCTATCCTTGAGAGCTCGGTACATCTTCGTACTTCCAGGGTGCATAGAGTATCGAGCATGGTGTGCTTCTGTCATCAAACTCTCCTTCAAAGCATCTACTGCTGGCACACATAATCGGCTCCTGAAATACAAGACATCACCCTCCAAACGAAAGTCTGGACGATCTGCAATGCTATCCCGAATTCGCTTCAACATCGCATCTTCGAGCTGCTGGTCCTTAATACGCTGAATGATGTCAGGCTGAAAGCTCACTGTACTGGCAAGTGTCAAACTGTTCTCTACCGCTTGCAACTCCACTGGCTGGGCATGCCTCACAAAATAAAGGCTATCTAAGGCCTGAAGAATCTCCGACTTCCTACTCAAGGCATCTGCAACAACATTACCTTTCCCTGGATGGTACTTGATGGGAAAATCAAAATCCTTAAGCAACTCAAGCCACCTTCGCTGTCTCATATTCAACTCAGACTGCGTGAAGAGGTACTGTAGACTCTGATGATCTGAATGCACTTCAAAGGTCACGCCATACAAATAATGTCTCCACATCTTCAACGCAAAAACGACGGCTGCCAACTCTAAATCATGTGTGGCATAGTTCTTCTCGTGCTCCCGAAGTTGTCTCGAGCCATAGGCAATCACTTTGCCATGTTGCATCAAAACACATCCCAAACCGACTCGAGAAGCATCAGAATAGATCATAAATCCTTCATGCCCATCTGGTAACGTCAAGACTGGAGCCGAAGTAAGCTTCTCCTTCAACATACGAAAATGGCACTCGCATTCGTCCGTCCACAGAAAAGGAACATTCTTCCTGGTCAATCGAGTCAACGGTGCAGAAATCTTGGCGAAATCTTGAATAAAGCGACGATAATATCCAGCTAAACCAAGAAAACTCCGTATCTCCGTCACAGTCTTTGGGCTGGGCCAATTCATCACTGCTTCAACTTTCATCTGATCCACTGCCAACCCATCTCGTGAAATGGTATGACCAAGAAAAGCTACCTGCTCGAGCCAAAAATCACACTTCGACAATTTAGCATATAAGCGATGTTCCTTCAACAACTGCAAGGCTCGACGTAGATGTTCCTCATGCTCCTCTGGGGTCTTCGAATACACCAAAATATCATCAATAAAGACCACCACGAATCGATCCAAGAAAGGAGCAAAGATCCTGTTCATCAAAGCCATGAAGGCAGCAGGTGCATTGGTTAACCCAAATGGCATCACGAGAAACTCAAAATGTCCATACCGTGTCCTGAAAGCAGTCTTCGCAATATCTTCTTCCTTCACCCGGAGTTGGTGATACCCCGATCTCAGATCAATCTTGGAAAAGTAAGCGGCACCTTGAAGTTGGTCAAACAACTCATCAATACGCGGCAATGGGTATTTGTTCTTGATCGTGACTTTGTTCAATCGCCGGTAATCTATACACATCCGTAAGGTACCGTCCTTCTTCTTCACAAACAGCACTGGCGCTCCCCACGGTGACACACTCGGCCGTACGAAACCCTTCTCCAGAAGATCTTGCAATTGCGTCTTCAATTCGAGTAACTCAGCAGGGGCCATACGATAAGGAGCTAAACTAATGGGTGCTGTACCGGGCACTAGATCGATCGCAAACTCTACATCTCGGACAGGGGGCAACTCGGGTACTTCCTCCGGAAATACATCCGGGAACTCACGTACTATTGAAATACCGCTCAACTGCTTCACCTCCTTCTTCTTCGAGACGAAAGCAAGAAATCCTGCACAACCTCTGCGTATCAAACGATCCGCTTTGCATGCGGAGATGACACGCCTCGGGCATCTCTCCTGATTGCCCTCGAAACGAAACCCCTTCTCAAAATCGAAGTAAATCGTCCTGTTGTAACAGTTAACACAGGCACGATACCGCGCTAGCCAGTCCATTCCAAGGATCACATCGAAATCCAACATGGACAACAAGATCAAATCAACTGGCAGCTGGCGACCTTCAATCACCACGTCGCACTGAGGGTAGTATACACTACACTCTACTCTCTTGCCCACGGGAGTGGACACCACTAACAAATAGGGTAGCGGCTGAGGGGGTTGCGGTAACTGTTCCGCAAAACGAGGTGCAACATACGAACGCGTAGATCCCGAATCGAATAGTGTATGTGCTTCAGCTCGGGCAATGAGAACTTTACCTTCCACCACTTTCGCATCTTCTGCATGATCATGGGAGGCTGCATACACACGAGCAGTCTGACGCTGTGGCTTCTGGCTCTGGCGAGACGGATGGGGGCTGTTCGAAGCTGCTGAACTGAGGGACTTGGATGACCCCATAGATCTGGACGACTGAAAGGTCCTAGTCTTCGGGCACTGAGCTATCTTATGCTCCATCGATCCGCAACTCAAACAAGCTTCGGACTTCTTCCAACACTTCTCCGTCGGATGTCCAAATCCACAAAACTCGCATCTGCTCCCGGAGAAACTCGAAGTTCCTTGCTTCCCTTTCCATTTCTTCTGAATCTGTCCCTTGGAACTGTAACGACCCAGTCCCAAAAAGTACATCTGAATGAAAGAATATAAGTAATAATCCGTCCTAAACTGTCGAGGCGCCTTTTGAGGACAAAACCGTGAGGACTTCCATAAAAAACTATAAAATTAAGCGTGCTCGAGTCAGAGCAATTTTAGGATGGGTGACCTCCTGGGAAGTCCAAAGCGGACAATACCTCGATGGTGCGGGGCGGATTGTTACAGATGGTATCAGAGCAGGGGATGGCTCTCCTCTGAGTGGTGGAGGGTGAGGCCGTTAGGCCGGACCCCTTGGGGACCACTCGAATCCTGCTTCCCTCTCGAATCCTGCCCTCCACAAATAGGAGGGGGAACGAAGGAGGAGGAACGAAGTCCCACATCGCTTATGAGGCCGTCTTCGGTCCGACAGTCTAGATATGTGGATATGGGGACATATCCGGCGGAAGCTGGTGGGCCTGTAACGACCCAGTCCCAAAAAGTACATATGAATGAAAGAATATAAGTAATAATCCGTCCTAAACTGCCGAGGCGCCTTTTGAGGACAAAACCGTGAGGACTTCCATAAAAAACTATAAAGTTAAGCGTGCTCGAGTCAGAGCAATTTTAGGATGGGTGACCTCCTGGGAAGTCCAAAGCGGACAATACCTCGATGGTGCGGGGCGGATTGTTACAGGAACCCACTGGTGCACTTCTCTTGAAGTCCATAGCTCTCTCTGCTAGGTGGTTGGCTTCCGCAGCGTGTGCTCTATCGACCGCATCGTCAAAAGTAGCTGGTCTCTGAAAAGCAGTCACAAAATTCGCGTATCTCGGATGCAGACCAGTAATAAAACGATTCACCTTCTTCTCCTCGGTATTTATCATGTCCTCAGCAAAATGGGACAACTGGATAAATCGGTGAATGTACTCTGAAACGGTCAGCTGCTGCTGCTGTAAGGCCAGAAACTCAACCTCCTTCACACGTCGGACATGAGCAGGGATGAACTTCCTTCTGAACTGTTTCTGGAACGTCTCCCACACTGCTTCACTAGGCATAGTCAGATAGGCTGCACTGACACTCTTCCACCACGTCCTTGCTACCTCGCGGAACATCGAGGCCGTAAGCATAACCTTCTGCCGGTCCTCACAGACAATGGTCGAGAAGAGATCCCCGGTATGCTCTAACCACTGATCAGCCTTCAATGCATCTTCATTACCATAGAACTCTGTGGCTCCACGTTTCCTGAATTTATCGTACAACGCATTCGGATCGCTCTCTTTAGGCTGGAAAACCACTGGCTGCTCTCCAGGCCGCTGAACTGGTGTTTGGCTCTGTCGGTCGACGATCGAAACGACCTGTGCCTGCAAAGAATGGATCGCCTGCAGCATAGTCAAGAAGCGCTCGTCAAAATTCACAAGTGGCTGTGGGGCGGCTGATCCACTCTCGTTATCTCCCTGATCATTGTTGTTGTGTGTTCCAGATCCCGATGCCATAGCCTGCAAAACACAAAAGTCAATCTGCTATCACACTAGGTACTCACACAAACTCACAGGACAAGGGGACCAAACACAACAGTCCAGAACTGGACTACGAAATCTCACCACGTCCTATATGCCTACATGCTTATTCACACCACACGCTAAGATAGAGACAATGCCCTGAAAGACAATGCTCTGATACCATACAATACGTATGTCACAACCCGAGCCCAGGGACCGGGGGTCAGAGAAAGTCTAACCAATGACACACGTACTCCCGTGCATGCACACCTAGACCCCGTCCAAGCATACACACACAAGGGATCAATCACACGTGCAAACAACTGTACGCGGAAGCTGTACGTATCAAGGCATAAAGCAACACACCAAAAGACATAGGAGATTACAAAACAATATTACATTGATGACAAGAATAATTACAAGAACGTATGACAGTAGAGCGGGCTTACTATAATCAAAAATACATATATCACTCAAAGCCCACGCTACAAATACAGAAAAATCCCCTCAATAGACTCAGACTCAATGAATGGGGAAACAAAATGATGCAAACCGTACTCTGGAGGATGGATCAAGTCCACTCCTCTAGGCCAGAGGGGGCCTCGCGAGCCTCTCCTGCAGTCGGGTCGACCGACGCAGGATCGGAAGAGGGATCTGAGCCTGCAACACACAAGACAAACGCATAAGTACAACGACTTAGCAAAGTATAAGCCAACAAGAAGATAACACGAATTGCGTCTAAGACTGAAGAATACTGAACAATAGTCGTAATGCGATATCCATAGAAATTATGATTGTATACTAAACAATTATGCAATGAATAAGCATGCTATCAGAATCATAAACAGATAACAATCAAGTGGCTACTACATTGGCCATTTTCTCCCTTACGAGAGCAATCAGGATGAGAACACCAGCGACCGGGCCAGGGCACGCATGGGTCTCTAGTTCCCGGGGTCCGGAGTCCCAGGACAAGACACTCTGCAGAGGTAAACACTTAAACTAAACCAAAGTTAACCCCGTCGGGTATCCTAAGGCTGAGGCTCAGTAGTGCCAATACCAATCACAATCAATCAGATGATGCACCTCAATCAATCAATCATGTCACATCACATACCACATACAGATCTCACATATCACGCTGAACAAACAATAGGAAGTGCATCACACCTACTGATACTGAATACTGAATACAATAAGCTGATACTGATACTGAAGGTACTGGATGCAAATAAGCCGGAAAGGAGGCACTGATAAACTCAAGTACCGATAACAATAAACACTGATGCACATACTCCAATGGAGCAACGGTATAACACAATACACAATAATAGAATGGTTCCACCCGGGCTTCGCTCTGGGGTTGCTGCATTTCCCACAGAATCGAGAGGTCCAGCGTAGAACACATAAGAGGGCATAAACCGTAATCAATATGCTGTACAAATCAAACCAATCCAGTACTTATACGAATCAAGGATCCATTACAAGCCAATCCTACACTAATTATCCAGTGTCTCTAACCGTGCATGTTGATGTAGTTTTAAGTTATCCGATGCACCATTGTCTAGTGTTGCAGTGTCTCGAGTGTGCATCGAAGTCCCTTAAACCAACACCCATGGGGAGGTGCTAAACAACTGGATAACTGTCCATGAATGATTCGCAGCCCTCGAGATCATCCATGTCATGCAAACGTTCCATTGGGCATGTTCAGGGTAGCTACATTCTATCATGGAAGTCATATACGGTCTCTTGCTTAAACCTAGTCCCTTTTCATTTACTTCTCAAGGTCTCACGGTGTAGCCGTAGGTAACCTTACGGCTTAGCCGTGGCATCTTACGGCTTAGCCGTAATATGCACTGCGGCTGAGCTGAGGTTTCCCAAATATCCATCCGGATTTACGGCTCAACCGTATTTTGCTCTACGGCTCAGCCGTATCCTGGTCCACGGCTTAGCCGCAAGACAATGTACGGCTTAGATCAGGCTGGGCCGTAGAAGAATGGCATTTTTCCAACTCTCAGTTATTTTCAGATAACAGTCTGTACTGTTCTACGGTTTGGGTTACGGCTGGGTCTCGGCTTAGCCGTAAGCCATTTTACGGCTTAGCCGTAGCACATTTCACGGCTTAGCCGTGAGTGCACGGAGTCATTTTTCTGTATCAGTTACAGTCACACAGAAAGTGTCCAAAACGACAGAAAACAGCAAGATAACAGCAGAATGGGCTCAGTAGGGCTGTCTAACACTGATAAACACAATGAGGAACAAGAACACAACAATCAATTTACTATCAATCGATGTTCATACAACTTGGGCTTATACTTGCCTCACAAATGGAATCACTTCGTGGTTTGGCTCAGTCCGCTAGAATCACACGCACAAACGAGCTCCTTTCTTCCTCCCTCAAGCAATCGAAACAGAGATGGAGAAGAGAGAAAGAGAGCTGAACCGAGAGAGAGAGACCAACTGAGAGCGAGAGAGACGATCGAGAGAGACAAGAGGGTTGGTGGGATATTTATACTTAAAATGAGTCAAATTTACGTCTAAGTCCAAACAGCTACCACAATTGTCAGTTTGAGTCAAATGACGGTCCAACGAGAGCAAACGAACTCATTCGGATCCAAGACAGTTACGACGATCGACAAGCTCAACGAAATACACGCGCTGACGTCAAGATGACGCAAAACTGACAAGGTCAATCAAAAGCCAAAATTACGAAAAAGGGCTCGATCTACTTAGGCCAAGTCAAACTCAACCCAAACAATCTCTCTACGACTCAAGGTCAAAATCAACAAAACCCAAAACACACTTAACGCTCAATTCACACGAAATTACCCACTAATCCGAATCAACTCGGGTCGGAGTGTTACAGATTATCAATGGGAGGCCCACCCACTCATCAAGTGAAGAAAAATAAGACATCACATAATCATCACATCAAGTTCATCTGCCTTTTTGGGCACAAATCCAATTGTTTTGTGTGTGTGTGTGTGTGTGTGTGTGTGTGGGTGGGGGGGGGGGGGTGTAGGTGGAAAGCCGTTTTCCACTTTCTACACTGTTACCAAATGTGGGTTTTCCATGATAGCATGGATTTCCTGCTAGAAATCTAAATTGAATAAGTGAGACTCCGCATTTGGAACCAATCTTTTCTTTTTCTTTTTCTTTTTTTTTTTTGGGTTGGTAGATAGGAACCAATCTATTTATAATTCAAAATCACCCAAAATGAAGTAACGAACACCTTTGTTGCATATGCGATGTCTGTATGTTTAACTCAAATAGGAATTAATTATGAAAGTTTTTGAATGCCCGAGACTTATTCTAAATTGTGATTCGATTGTTACTTTTATGCAGCAGAAAAATAAAAGCAATCAATTACACAAAGAAAACAACACACAATTTTAACGTAGTAACCCAAGCAAGAAAAAACTACAAGTTCAAAGTGGATAAAATCAATCATTAACTTCCACAGTACAAGATACACTCATAACCCTACAGCCAATCCTTCGACACAAGGCGTTGTAGTTGTTCTTGATAGATCTCCACTGCACAGTCTCTTAGTGCCCTACTATCAGTGACTTAATATTTACAACGAACAAATCTCTTCGACAAGAGAACAATCTTCTACAATGAAGTAGAAGCAACAATTCTTCTACAATGGAGTAAAAGCACCAACTTTAAATTTTGAAATCTACAACCTAATCTCTTATGAAAGCTCTAGATAATCTCTTAAATAACAATACTAATTCAAAATAAGGAGAGTTTTATGTGTTGTGTTATGCTTAGGGTTGAGAAAAACCCTCTTTCTATAGCCTATAATTCGTGCCTTATGGTTAGAAACCAAATTCAAATGAAATAGGCAATTTTTGCACAAATAGTAAAGGATTTCGTGGAGGTAGATGCGCTTCTGCTATCCATGGGCACTCAAGCGTGCTCGCCACTGTCTTTGGAGCTCAAGCTTAGTCACGCTCTCACTCGAGCAAGCTTAATTTTTTTGCACTCATTGGCAAACTTTCCGAGATCATAACTTTATCGTTTTAGCTCTAATTTTACATAATCTTAAACTTTATGGATATTTACTCAAAATGAGGTTTCCAATGATAGGTTTTGCCCATATTCGACACTTGGTTTGTGAGAAATTACCTTTTTAATTCATGTTGTCCTCAGAAAAATACTTCAATTTAGCTTATCCGGTTCCTAACCACAGTCCATTCTAAATGTAAAATATAACTCAATGAACCTAAGTTTTGTCCAACCATGAATTAGCCAACACAAAAGTCCTAACAAATTCATTGTAAGATAAACTAAAGGATGAATAATGTGAGTAAGCCCAATTTTATGGTAAAACTAATTTTATGGTGTGACCAATTTCTATGGAGTGAAATTTTGGAACACCTCGTAGATGAATAGGATGTTCATTTTGAATGACTTGATTTTTTAGGAGTTTAGCTTCACCTTCTCAAGAGGATGTTCATTTTTATATTTATCAATGAAAATGAGTGAGCTCTACTATATAGAAGATCCACACTCCACAATGGTCAATAACTTATGAAGGAGTCCCGTTTTATAGTGTTAGGATAGAATCTCTCATTTCACGTTTATGGTAGGAGAAAAATCTCTTTTTTCATTGTTTTAAGTCAATTTCTTGGAAAGAGTAGCCTAGTTGAAGACACAAAACCAGTTGACCAACACCACTAAAGGGGTGGGACCTAAGAGACATATACACGTGAAGTGATAATAACTCCCGCGTGTGAGAAGATACAATTCACATATGTGAGGTAATAACAACTTATATGTGCAAGGAGGTTGGAGGCCAAATTCTAAACTTAGACCTCCCAATGAGAACCGCCACTTCTGACCACTAGAAAAAGAGTCATTCTTGACCTATTGTTGTTTTGATAGAAGAGGTTTAAATCTTAGTATGCCTAGTTTGGCATTTTCACAGTTTTAAGTTTCCTCTGAGCTATTAATGGAAATATTATATTTAATAAACATCATAGGTAGAAGTAAATGTTTACTTGATCATAAAAAAATAATTTACTCAAAAGTATCATTAGAATGCAATACACACACACATATATAATATAGGAAAAAGTTCTTCTAAGCTCAAGTTTATATAAAAAATTTTGTAAGTTATAGCCCTTGGGGCCCACCTTTGGTCTATTCAAATGAACCAAACATATGACCACACTGAATTCCACATATACACCAATTTTTAGTCAAATCCGAATTTACTAGACTGTTGAATTAACTATGTATCAATTCAAATAAATTGTTGACCATTAAACTTTTGGAGCTCAGATGGATATGATAGAAACAACGGTTAGGGCTGATTTTTTGCAAAAATAAGGATCCCAAGGAGTTCTTCAAATCTCCCCAATCCCCAATCCCCAATCCCCATTCACCATTCCCATTCCCATGTGGATCTTTAGGTGGGCCCCACCTGTGTAAACCATATACTTAAACTTATCTTACCCTAACCATGAGCTGGGAGAGCCGGCCCCATGAAGCATAGAATCAAAATATAATCACATGATTGATGTGATGTAATTTGAAAAATATGGGTGAAAAGAATTTGTGTTATTAACTACGAGGTGGTATGTGTAACAGCAGGTGTAACCCACATATGTGTTCCTTTTCAAACCATTTGTCAAAAAGCACCGACTATGAAAAGAAACAACAAAATTGCTTTTCGCAAGAGAAATGTAACATGCAATTCAGGCGGGACTTATTTTTAGCCTCATTAATTTAATCGATATTGAATCTTACAACATTTTAAGGCCAAAAGCACCTTCTCAACTAGATCCTGAGGGGCTGTCGAATATCTTTACTGATTAAAAAAAATACTCTGATGATACCCCTAGGGAAATATATTCGCTTCGATCTCGGGTCTAAGCGAAATGGGTCGCAACAAACCAAAGCCACCCTTAACTCCTCTTTTGATGTGCAATTGAATTCAAACTTTTTTTTTTTTTTTAATTTTGGCATGGAGACCACTGTTGAGAATACATGGCTACAGACAGCCCTTGTGGGGCCTACTTGAGATCTCAACCATTCTTTTTCCGGTTTTGGAGACCTCACCCATTCAAGAGGAAGTAAGAGATGGCCCAAAATACGTTCTTGATCATTTGTAGCAATAATTTTTTTTTTTTTTGAAAACTTTTGTAGCCATCAATTTAAGAGTTTAGAAAGTTCATGGGTAGTTCAAATATGATTTGCCTATGAAAGAATACAATTCCAAGCACCTGCGTGTCTCAATAAAATACATAGGAATCATGCCCCAAGTGCTTAAAACTGAATGTCAAAGGAATATATATGACCATCAATATCACAACCATATATCCTTCATTATTTATTTGCATCATTCACCTTTCACCTCTTTGATAATAAATCAATAGACCTCATTCTACAATAAATGCCTATGTATTCCGTTCATTTGTATTCCATGCAAACAAACAAGCTATGAGTGATTATAACTCGTTAGAACCTAACAATTAAAAGGGGAATATCCAAAAATGACAATCTTGTTTTTGTTTGGAATTGAAATACATATTGTAAGTACAAATAATTCATCCCTGAGTTAACTATTATATCATTGCAATCAAATTAAAGTATACTTCTAACCAATGTATAAGTTACTCAAACCTTTTGAAACAAAATTAACAAAAGGTGCCCATGCTTAGTTCACAACATTAAGTATACAGAATTTTGGAAAAGTCTTGAAAATTGGAAAATTTTGGTGGGCATATACAAATGAAGGCCTATGATAAGAAATCATCCAAAATCTACTTGGGCATATGGTAATGAAAGACTCGTGATAAGTCTCTAGTGCATCTCATTTGGAGGAGCAAATTTATATATATGATTTTTTGGCAATTTGGTTTGGAAATCAAGGTTTATTTGATACAATTGGACTCTCTATTTCAATTTTACTCTCAGTTTTGGTTTTAAATTTCAATTTTGACTTATCTTTTCAAATGAAAACACTCTCATCTAGATAAGAAGATAAGTCTCAATGCAACCACAACTCACTCAAACTCGTTTTCACATATCTACATCACCAACAACCCTTTTAAATTTCTCTCTCCTCATGAATCTATCATTGGCCCCACATAAGAAAGTCCGAACCATTTAAAATGAATATGAATCCCACCAATGTTATATACTTAAATTCCATTTCAATAGAAGTGGTTTGTACCGTTCGATCGAGCGCATGATAGAAATGTGATTAGGTGGTGATAAATGCGAGTTTAGTTCTTTATTTGGTAACTATTATATATGAACTTATAAGTTTTCGAGAATCTATCATAGGCCTCACATAATGATAATTCAAAACGTCAAACAAATGTCAACCACTCCAATGACACAAAATAAAATTTAATTTTAACAAACGTGGCTCGGATTGTTCAATTGAGCACTTGATAGAATTGTGACTAGGTTGTGATAAGACGAGTCTCGTTCTCTTTTTGTAATCAAGTATCTTAAATACTATTATAAGCCCCACATAATTAGAATCCAAACATTCAAAATGAATATCATCTCCTTTACTAACAATACTAAAATTAAGATTCAATTTGGTAATTGATTTATCAATTTAACTCCCTTATATGATCTCTATCCCTTAATCCTTATCAAGGACAGGTAATCATGGGCCAGACTACCTCGAGCTTTTGAAACATGAGCTAGTCAGGCTGGGATTTAGTGGTAGAGAGGCCAACCCTTGGCTTGACTCAAATAAGATACGCAATTTTAGTAATAATTATTTTAATAAAAAAGTTTGATTTCTAGTAGAAGACATTGTTTTAATAAAACACGGTCTACCCAAGCTTGGGCTTAACCCTTTTCACCTGGTCCGGACTTTAGCCTCGCACTTATGTCATTCTTTTGTTGTTTAATTTAGTTTTGAACACCACTATTTTACAATTTGTTTTATTGTTATATGATCTGAATTTTTATTTTTTTATTATTATTTTATTTTTGGTGTAAAATTTTTAAGATTTTATTGATTTTTTAAAGGGATTTCAAATTTGGGGTTAAGGATTTTTAAATTTCTTATTAAGGATTTTAATTTGAGGTTGAAGATTTTTTAAAATTATAAATATTTTGACTTCGGAGTCAGAGATCTCTTAATTTTTTATTATGGGTTTCAAATTTGAAAGTAGTTATTTTTGAAATAGGGAATAGGGTTTTCCAATTTTGATTAGAAGTTTCAGTTTGGGGTTATGGATTTCTGGAATTAAGAACATTTTTTATTTTGTGGTTATAGACTTTTACAACTCAGATTGAAGATTTCAAATTTAGGGTTAATTTTTCTAAGATGGGAATAGGGATTGTCAACTATCAATGTCAAGTTTATTTTAAGTATGATATAGTTTTGCACATTTTCTTACCTTTTTCTATCTAAAAACTAATGGAAAGTAGAAAATATATAATTTGTTTTTATTTGTTTTTATTGATTTTGGTTATAAAAGTATTTTAAGAATGATAGATTCTAACACATTTTAAAATCTATAGAATGAGAAACTCTATTTTAACTATTACACATAGTGATAGCATCCTCTCTACCGGTAACTATATTTAAAACTATTGAATTTTTTTTTAAAGAAATATTGTTTTGTATTAGATCCGAGATGCTCTGCACACAAATCAATTTTTATTTTTTTGTTATAAAAATAAATGATATTTTTTATATAAATTTTGTTGACCGTGCTAAACACAAGCATATTTATTGATCCAAATAAGGGTGCTCATGGACTGGGCCAGCCAAAGCCAAACTAAGGACCAACGTGTTTTGGGATGGACTTTAGCCTTAAGTCTTAGTACACAAGCCAAACTTAGACCTAAAATCTATGTAGGTTTAAGATATAAGCCAAATTTGGATTAAGTGGCATAGAGCTTGAAGCCCAGTTCCACCCGATAAAAAACACAATTTTAAAAAATACATCTTTATAAATAGGATGAAGACTCAAACAACTGCACTTTCTAACACTACTTGGAGAGTGGAAGCATTTTATTTTACATAAACAGTACCTACTGGCGCTCAACTTTACCTTTCCAGGAGGCCATGCCCAGCATTGTGCCGGTGAATCAAAACATTTATTATCATTAATTCCTTCTGCTCAAGTAGTACAATAAATCTTTAGTATAAAAACCTAGACATTACAAATTCTATTTGATATCACATAATTATTTATTGTTTAGATACATATTAAGCATTTGGTTTATGTTTTATTAAATGATTCTTTAGTTTATAGCTATGATTAACTAAGGTCTTCCTCTATTTCTTAATTGAATGATTTTTAATTAATAATTTATTATCATCATTATTTTAATATATAATTTTTCAAATGACAGTGTAGAAATTGCAACCATACTCACCAAAGGCTGTGATGCTAGTAAGTTATGTATTAACTTTATGATTGAAAATTCAGTGGCATGCATTTGATTTATCATAATTTATTTGCAAACACTACATACTAAACCATTCATATAAATATTATAAAATCAATGTAACAATACCACAATTGTGTTGCACCACAAAGTAGGCCATATGATTGACACTTTGATTTTTTTTAACAAATGACTAACATATTGATTAAGAACCTTTAGGGATAGTTCAGTTAGCCTATGATCACAGTTTGCTCTTGAAGGTTGCTAGTTTGAGTTCTACCACACTGGAGGAGGGAACTACGTTTAAAAAAAGAAAAAACTCACTTTGGTTAAGATTTTTTTTACCTTCCTTGTTTAAGACTTAAGAAAACCTTCTCAATAGGCCTGGCAAAGATTTCAAAAAACTACCTAGTATAGAGAATTAGAGATATAGTCCTTGGTTAAGACTTAAGACAACCTTCTCAATAGGCCCGGCAAAGATTTCAATAAACTACCTAGAATAGAGAATTAGAGATATAGTACACTTTCAATTAAACAGTTTACCCTGTCCATTTGCTAACAAATTCAGATAGCAATGCATCACTTCATGACATATAAAGTAGCACAACAACCTCTGCTGAGCACGGTACATTAAACCGGTTACGGGGAATACCTCTTTCCATTGAGTCAGTTGTGTAAAATGGAAATAAAAAGATTAAGGTAAAAAGGTAGTAGAAAAGATGGGGGTGGAATGAGAGATTCTACAAAAAGGATGAAGTAGAACTAAAGTGGAGAGTGAGTGGTTTGATGATATTAAGATATGAGTAGGTAATCACATGAAGAATTGTGGAATATCTTAAGAAATAGGGGTAATTGTCAGTCAAAATTACAGCCTATAGTCAAAGTTAAAGCCAAAATCCTTAGCTTTAATATATTATAATCAGTCCTCTTCGGAATAAAATCTATAAAAGAGTGAAGCATAGTCTATTACCCCAGTGGTATGAGGCGTCAATTCTTACTAGACTACTTAGGGTTTGATCATGGGTTGTTCTACTTCTTCTAAAGTCTACTTCCCTCGCTAGCTCCTTTACCTTATCAAAGGGTTGGGATTGACCCCTGAGCTTTTTTTTTTCTCTTTCTTTTTTTTTCAAATAACGGAGGGTGTCCTAGCCCCCTAAGCAGGGTAATAAAAAAAAAGATCTATAAAGAGTGTGAATGCTCTGACCATGCAATTAATTTGCTGAATGACAATCTTATTATGGCTAGGAGATAGGTTCTGGAGAGAGCTTTAAGGCCTTTACACATTTATTTTTGAATGTGTATATATTTACATGAAAGAAACATGTAATTACATTTCTAATACAAAGTTGGAATGCACATTTATTTTTGAAGGTTCGGTTTTTCCTATTAAGAATTAAGGAGTTATAATAATTTTTGCAAGGAGAAATCACCTAATGAGTATGGACATATACTCGCAGGTGATATATATATATAGTGAATATTAATGAGCCCCCCCACTTTAAAAATGCCCCCTTTTCCACCCATCTTCTTTTTGATCATGGGGCTCATGTTGAGTCAATATAATGTTTTCATACCCCCTACCATGAATAGTCATTATAATTTCAAGTTTGACACTCATTCAACTTTTCTTTACTGTTGGATTAAAATCAGGATAAAATGAAGCATCTAAAGCATTAAATTTGAGGGGCCTAGATTAAAAGATTAGGATTATCTTATAAACTCAAGATTTTGCCGATAAGTAAATCTCATATGGATATTCACATCCAATAGATTTCCACGATTATCATGCATGTTAGTGGGCCCGAACTAAGCTTGGGTGCTATATAGCGCTCCCCTATATGTATAAAGTATAAACATATGAACATTGAGTATGGACATGTAGCAGGTGATATATAATATGAACTTTATGCGTTGGACAGGTATAAATTGATATTAAGAATGCTCCAAAGGATTGGTTGGGTTTTTTTAATATATTAATCTTACCAAAGATTCAATAGTCATGATCAAGAATTAAGATACGAACTTTTTAACCAAATTTGGAAAAATATGGTGCCTTTTGAATTGAAGTGAACAATAGAGAAAGTAGCAGGATCTCAACTCACGATTATCTGCAGAGCATGAAGAAAGCAATCAAAATTCTTGTTGACAGCAATTACATGATTAAAAAAGTTTTTAAAAAACCAAGCTATCAGTCAATAAATCCGGAATCACTTACCAAATCAAATCTACTAAATAATATCAAGTTCCCTTTCGAATCCCTCTAGGTCTGCAAATGGACCTAGGCCCAACTTAAAAGAGCCGTTTGGCTATGAAATTGTGTTCTTTCCATTTCAGGTGGGCTAGATTTGTTGATAGAAAAAATACCAATTATTAAAGAGCAGTTTGGCTATGAAACTGGCCCACATTGTGAGAATTGGAAAGAGAAAAAAAAAACTAGTCTGAATTCAATACAATTGTATTAAAAATCAGAGAAACATATATCTAGGTAGGTTGGTGCGCAGTGAAAAGTTGTAAAATTTGTACCGTTTTAGCTGCGAAGGCAGAAAATTTTCATTTTGCTCAAGTGGCTGAAACGAAATTTGAAACAAAATTCTTCGTTTCAAATTTCGGTACATTTGGCCAAAATGTTTTTTGACATAAATTTTTTATTTTACTTTTTCAATATATATATACTTCGTATTTCTTATATTTTTCTCAAAATATGATTTTAATTTTTTTTACTAGAATGGATTAAATCCATTATTATTATTATTATTATTATTAATTTTCTACATATATATACATTATTTTTCTTATATTTTTCTGAAATAGAATTCTGAAAAGTTTTGATGAAATTTTGAATCTGTTGAAACTTTTTAATTTGAAGGTTAAACCCAAATAGGGTATGAAACAGTATTGACAACTATGGTAAGGTTACATTGACTATCATTCTCTATTCATTCCATAACCAAAGCAAGCCTCCTTTCCTGTGGGCCATGTAGACCAAAAATAATGCTTATCTACCCATCAATTGGTGGGTCGTCACTTTTGTTCAGGCTTTTGTAGAAATATGATGTGCCACCAAAATACTAATCAAATACATGAATTTTTGAAGGAGCTAAAGTGAGAAGAAAAAAAAATCAAGCACCAAGCCTGGGCCTTTGAATCAGCCATAAATATAAACGAGCAATATTCATGTGTATATGTATTTCATCATTTTTTTCATAAGAATTCTAGGTGGAGCCTATCTATCACCCAGTTTTAACGTTGCAATACACAAGGTACCTCCTGATAGTCATACGTCCCAAGTTCTAGTTATATTTGAATTTATTAAACCGTTGGATCGAGTATGCACCAATTCAAACAGAATGAATTTGTGGGCTATGGATGAAAGGTTTAGAGACATGTAATTAGGGCTAAACCTGATGTTTTGGATGGTTTCGCATGGATCTTTCCATCCCCCCTGTCTCATCCCTTGGTGGGTTCCACAGTAGGCTCCACAGAGGAGTATACACGATCCCTCCGTAAGGGATGTATGCAAGTAAAGATTATTTTGTATTCCAAATAAAAAAATAAATAAAGTTAAACAATTGTATATAAAGTGTATATATATTGCACTCAAATGTTATAAAAATCGTAAATGTTGTTGCATTGTTATTCATTTTTATGAATTTACTATTTAGGTGCATAAGAACATAATTTTATTTATAAAATGATAATATCTTATGATATAAATTTGTGTTTTAATCAATATGTAATATAATCAAAGAGATTGGGCATTGTATACAAAGTGTATAAATATTGCACTCATATGTTATAAAAATTGTATATGTTGTTGCCTTGTTTTTCATTTTTACAAATTTGCTATTTAGATGCATAGGAACATAATTTTATTTATAAAATGATAATATCTAATGATATAAATTTGTGTTTTAATCAATATGTAACATAATCAAAGAGATTGGGCATCAAAGCACATTTGTAACAAAGATCAGCTATACCAATTGAATTGCATGGCAATGAAAGAGAGTAGAAAAATAATGTGATCGAAGGATCTCATCTTGTCATTATCAAGGCTTTAAGTGAAAACAAAAATCTTTAAAACATATGAATTTGAAGGACGCAAAGTAAAAAAAAAAAAATCCCCAAGCCTTCAAATGTGCCATTAAATGCATGTGCATTTCAAAATAATATTCCATATGAAATCTTTACCTTCCAAAAAAAAAAAAGATAAATTGTGTCTATATTAACATTGAATAATAATAACATTTTAATAATTTTAAATAGTAGTAGCCCATGCAAACTCTAAAAATAAAATGTACTGCTTTGTTATTATTTGAAAAGAAACCTTTAAGACAGAAGGGACAAAAAAAGGAAGAAATATTAAAAAAGATATAAAAAAAAGAATATAGGGCCCAACCGGGTTCGAACCGGTGACCTATTGATCTGCAGTCAATTGCTCTACCACTGAGCTATGGACCCATTCGTTTCGTATAGTGTGAGTAAAATTATTTATTTACAAAAGACTCACTCCTCCCTTCTGCTTTCTTTTTGGAAATGGTGGGGGACGCCATCCACTCCAATCATGTAATCGCTATGGGTCCCGCTGCTAATATGACCATAAGGGAACGTGGGCCACAATGCTTCTGTTGTTCATGTGTTTGGCAGTCCCTGCCCCGTTATTTCATGATTTGGGTGCACTAGCCATTGTTATTTCATCATTGGATCAATAGACCCACCTTCTGTACATCATTAAAGGGCCGGGCCGACTGTGGCTCCGCATTTAGAGGGGTGGAAGTCATTGTGGTTGTACATCATTTGGCCAACAATCCAAATCATAACTAGAGATGAAAGCCAAATATTACCTGAAGGATCTGAACTTTAAAAGCTGATGATTGTGGGTTCCTAGTTAGACCCATTTTAATTTGGGTCTAGGTTCAGTCAACTGCATGGTGCAGAACAAAATTTTGTTTTCCGTGCTTCGTTGGGGCTCCAAGCTCCTTAGTTGGGTCTAGGTTCGGGTTTGGGCCTTTTTTTCAAAATTCAAGCGTGGCATTGGGCCTCTAACGTAGATCTGAGTTGGGTTTGGTTCTTTAGTATAACTTTGGATTTTTTCAAGTATCTATGGACAGACCAATTTTGTTCTTAATCATGATTTTATCATTAGGTGGGGGCTTACTGCGATTGTATCATTTAAATCAGTAATCACATCATTAAAGTAAGTGTGTTCAATTATGCTTCTATAATTTGGGGAGTGCAGGCCACTTGATTTCATGAAATAGGTGTAGGCACAACGTGATTCAGTCAAAGGTGACACTAACATTGGTCATATCTTTCCGAAAGTGGGCCTAAGAATATCAATGGGGAGTTTAATATCTGAAGCCAATAAAGTCAATAGAAAAAAAGAAAAAAAAGGAACCTATTTTTTGATCCGAACGAAATGTTTATAAAGATCTTTGAGTCACTCTTAATTGTTGAACTCTAATCCAATACCAGCTCAAGATTTGGATCGTGAGACAGATGCTACCTTCCAAAATCCTAGCTTGAATTGATAAAACATGAGTCCACATGGCACCCACCCCATTTAGACCTTACGAGGCTCCTCCATAGTCCTTATATTGGGCAGGTATGATCCACTGTACTTGCATTCTTTTGTTTTTTAATTTTTCTTTAGACGGTAGAGTAAATTTCATTAAAAGAGATAAAAGGAATAAAAGAAATGAAAAAAACAAGAGTGAAAAAGTACAAAAGAGATATACCTTCATTCAAAATACAATTACACTTACGTAACAATCCCTTCCCACGCGGCCACATTGTACCCCAGCCTCTCAATCCCTTATTGGCAAGAGTGTTCGCCACAAAGTTGGCCGCTCTACACTCATGCCGAAGGTCGACAATAATAGAAGTAGATAAAGCACGAGTTTCATTGAAGAGGAATTGAAATTTTCAAGGATTCACCTTCAGATTAGATACCCATGAAATTGGATTAGAAGAGTTACTTTCTACAATCAGGCTTCTATGAAAAAATTAAGAAACACCGAAGAACTTTCAAGTTAGCTAGTACTTTCACTTGATTAAAATCACACATACCTACATGTTTAGATAACATAAACAAAACTTCTCCTTTGTTATCACAAAGCACCCCTCCAATAATTGTAGGCCCTGGTTTACCCCTTGTGGCTCCATTAATATTGAATTTGAACACGCCAACAATAGGGAAGGACCAAAGAGTAAATTCCTAACCATAGTATGGTCACACATTATACAAACTTCCCAATTAATAGCAATGTGATTAAGAGAAAAATTAGAAAATTCCTTTCTAACCAATTCCCAAATCACAATTCGTACAGTAACATTGTCAATTAATTTTGAGAAAAGATAGGAGATACTCCTAAAACTTCTATCATTCATTTCCCTTAAGATAGTCCATATAATATAACAATGGGAATTAGTCACCAAAGAGTGTGCCCATAACCACCAAAATGATATTCTAACCAAGATTGAGTTGCTTCTGTAATAGATCACGACCAATATCAAACAATACCACACCTAGCAATAAAATGACTTCAAAAGTTATCCGCAACCTCAAAGTGAAGAAATTGATGGTTGACTGTCTTCTCCTCCTTCCAACATAGCACACAAATATCCGACAAGTGTGCCACTATTAGACCTCTTCTTCTCAAATTGTTCACTGTAGAGATCTTCCTTGCAACAACTAACGAAAAATGTACTTCAACACGGGGAGGAATAAGACCCAACTATACACTAAAGTAGAAGGAGATCTAGAAAGTTTACTAGGGATGTTTATGGGCCGATGCCGAAACAAAGAGCTTTTACTAAAGTCCCCATATATATAGAATGCTTCCAAATTGGAGAATCTTTAGAATTCCTACTAGGGATGTTTATGGGCTGGGCTTAACAATATCCAGAAGCAGCCCAAAATTTAATCTTAGGCCCAAGCCCGGCCCAAGCCCAAACCCAAGCCCAAATCGGGCCTTAGATCCTTAGCCCAAGCCCAGCCAGCATAAAATAGAATGAACCCAAGCAGGGGTTATTAATATTTTATTTTTATTAATAGAAAAAGGCTCTTATCAACTACATAAGATTGTATTTTAGCGAGTTATGATGCATGATGTTGAATCCAATTGCATTGGTTTGAGTCCCTCCATCAACATTATGCAATTTTTGGCATTCACACTCGAGCTGGGCTGAGCTTTGGGCTTTTTATCTTGAGCACAAGTCCAACCCATATATTAAACAGGCTCAATGTCTTTGTCCAACCCCGGCCCTATTGCAAAGACCAAGGGTTAAGCCTTGCCCAAAGCGGGCTGGGCCGGCCCGATCCATGAGCACCCTTAATTCTTGCATTAAAAAACATTAGAAAGAAAACTCAATAATGCCTCATATTGGGCCTCCTCAAAGGAGCGGAGACTTCTACTGAATGATACCCTCATACAATAATATCATCCTTCTCTTTGTAACAATCACTAACAGCAAAGTCCTTATTAGTTATGACCACTCTAAAAAACCTAGAAAACATACCACACAAAGGACTTACCTCCATCTAATCATCCAACCAAAAGCTCATATCCTTTTCCTCTCCCACTACAAAGCCCACATGTTTGAAAAATATTTTTCCCATCATTGTTAACTCATCCCCAATTGAAACAATGCCTCCACATTAACTCGAGCTATGGTTCTTTCGGTTGTGTGGTAGAATCATAACTTCATCAGTAGGTGGCCCTCCTTTCACTATATCATTTGGAGCTTGGCCCATGAGGATCAATGGTAGGCAAGTAGGCCTATTGTGACACCATATTGTCGTTACCTTTGTAATAACAATTAAAGGGAAAATTCAAATTAGGCCTTAAGTTTTTATCTTATTTTAAAAAAGGACACAAGTTTCAAAACTTCTCAAATTAAACCCTAAGGTTTTAGTACATTTTCAATTAAGAACATCTGACAATTTAAAGGTACCTCCTCGCGACTTTTTTACCTCAATTTTCTTAAAATACTAAAACTACCAATCTTTAAAGTCATGATATGGCTTCAGCAACTATTATATGTTGTCGATCACTGTAGGGATATTAGTTATTCTTGATTATTATAAAGATGTCGGAGAAGAATATGAGTAAAATATAGAGGAATTGAATGAGAATATTATTTCAATAAAGGGTAATAATGGAATTTTAAAACTTGAGGGAAAAAATGTCGAAAAATACCTTTAAATGGATGAATGCTTTTAATTGAAAACTTGTTGGAAAACTTATGGACTAATATAAAAAGTTTTGATACTTATGTCTTTCTTTTAAATTAAGACAAAAACTTAGGGCATTATTTGAAATTTCTTTTTCATTTTTTTTTCATCCCAACATAGTACAACCTTTGGGTGGATGAGGTTCAAATGTAGGACAGCTTGGATGCAAACTAACGTCTCGTAAAGCTGATTCTTACCTTTTTAATGACATTTCATCAAATTAACGGGTGGGCCTCCTATTGAAGATCTAGATAGTTAGGTGTGAGCAACACCCCCAAAACGGCTATGGGACTAATTTTTAGCCATTGATTCTTTTTCGATGTGATGATATTTTAAAAAAGTTAATCAATGTTCTACGTATATATTTGGACTTTTGTGAGCCTCTTTTGAAAAAATCAAACCGTTATATCTGATCTAGAGGGTAAGAATGACTATGGGACAAAATTTCATAAAGTGGGATCTTATAGATCATGATATATTGGCCAAAACGTTTCAAGCCATTGATTTCTTAAAGGTCTCTTCTTTAGAAATCTTCTCTTTTGCCAAATCTTTTTCTTTTGTTTTTTTTTTTTAGAGACGATGGATTAATTCTTAACTTTAGAAGGGATTTTTGAAACTATAAAATCCCCTCGTTGTGGATGTTTGCCAAACGTGTCCTTAAGATCTTATTTAAGAGGGTTTCCGACATGATTATAATTGGGTCCACCCCATCCATGGAGAGAGTGGGGGCAAACCACAAGAAAGAATGTTACCAAAGAGCACCGAACATGAAATTTTCTCCCCTCGTTCTTCACTATTTTCTGAATCACGTCCATTTTTCCCAGCAGGATTTAGACAAGAAACATACATAAGAAGAACTCGAAGGAAGAAAATGAGCAGACAGATGTAAGCCAAAATCAAGGAGAGAAGTTGTTTGGTGACGGGACTTTGCTTTCCACGCCCACTTCTCTTTGTTTTCTCCGCCCGCCCTTGATCTCTATTCTATTTTCCCCATCTATATATCTTCTTCTTCTGTTCTCTTCTCTTCTCTCCCTTCAACAAGAGCGAGCAAGAAAGAAAGAAAGAAAGCATCTTTCTTTCTGTATTGGAAACAAAAATGGCTGCCTCTTCTGCTGTGATCCGACCCCTTTCTTTCTCAGCTCGATCTGGTGCAGAAAAACCCTCCGACCCTTCTCTCAAAGCCCCCTTCTTTTCCTCCTCCTTCCTTCCCAACCCCAGTAAAATGCTCAAATCCGGATCACCTTCTTCACCTTCTTCTTCTTCTTCTTCTTCTCGCCGTCATGTTTCTGTCGTCCCTATCTCAAACGCCATCAAGGAAAGCAAGGTCAAACCCAAGATTTCTGCCTCGGAACTGGTAATTTTTTTTCCTCAGATTTAGTCTGGGTTTTGATTTACCCAGAACCCATTTTGCAGTTTGTTTCAAAATCACATCTTTTTTCAAATTGTGCAGTTGGGTTACTTAGATTGGAGATTTCATGAGGTGGGGTACTGTTTTTTCCGTTCTTCTTGTCCTAATTCTCATTTGGGGCTGTGAAGAAATGATGTCCCAATTCCCACCTAATGTGATTCTCAATTTTAGTATGAACCCAATTCAAAACAGAGCAGAGATAAACATATTCAGACGCAATTGCCATTTGGGGTACACGTGATCTTATTAGTCCTTCCATTGATTAATTTTCTGCAGCTGATTACGAGAGAAGAAGGCCTGGAGCTCTATGAAGACATGGTTTTGGGGAGATCCTTCGAAGATATGTGTGCCCAGATGTATTACAGAGGGAAGATGTTTGGCTTCGTCCACCTCTACAACGGCCAGGAAGCTGTCTCCACTGGCTTCATCAAGCTCCTGAGGCAGGAGGACTCCGTCTGCAGCACCTACCGTGACCACGTCCACGCCCTCAGCAAGGGCGTCTCCGCCCGCGCCGTCATGGCCGAGCTCTTCGGCAGGACCACTGGCTGCTGCCGTGGCCAGGGCGGGTCAATGCACATGTTCTCCAAAGAGCACAATCTCCTCGGTGGCTTCGCCTTCATTGGTGAGGGCATCCCCGTTGCCACGGGGGCTGCATTCACCTCGAAGTACCGCCGAGAGGTCTTGAAGGAAGAGAATTCTGATAATGTGACATTGGCCTTCTTTGGGGACGGGACCTGCAACAATGGGCAATTCTTCGAGTGTTTGAACATGGCGGCCTTGTGGAAATTGCCTATAGTTTTTGTGGTGGAGAACAATTTGTGGGCGATTGGAATGTCGCATCTTAGAGCAACATCTGATCCTGAAATTTGGAAGAAGGGGCCTGCATTTGATATGCCGGGGGTTCATGTGGATGGAATGGATGTGTTGAAAGTGAGGGAGGTGGCAAAGGAGGCGATCGCAAGGGCGAGGAGAGGGGATGGCCCGACGTTGGTGGAGTGTGAGACCTACAGGTTTAGAGGACATTCATTGGCAGACCCAGACGAGCTCCGTGAACCTGGTGAGCATTTGAATTATTCTAGCTTCTTTTTATGATTTCCCCCTAGTCGTTCTATTATTATCATGCATTCTTCTGAGTCTGCATCCTTTTGGTGATTGAATTTAGTGCGTGGTTGTGGGGTTTTGATTTCTGGACTTGAATTGCTCGAACTAATATGATATGTTCTTCCTTTGCAAAGAATGCATTCTTCTGAGTCTGCATCCTTTTGGTGATTGAATTCAGTGCGTGTTTGTGGGGTTTTGATTTCTGGACTTGAATTGCTTGAACTAATATGATATGTTCTTCCTTTGCAAAGCATGGTACAAATAGTGAAAAAAGAAAAATGAAAAAAATGAAAAGGATGTCTGTGTTTTGGTGGGTGCGGGATGGAAGTTCATCTTCTTCTCCAGATGATTATGTGGTTATTTTAAACCTAACATATGGGTTCTGGTTCCTGATAATTAACCGTGCAAAAGAGATGTTGTTCATCTGGGAATAAGTTGGTCAATGCTCTGGATACTTACATTTTTGAAAGATGGCTATTTTTGAAATATATATTGGGTTGTGTATATGTATTTGCGGTGGAAGTAGGACTTGGAGTGCTTGGTTATTGATTGTCAGCATGAGTTGTATCCCTGTGAATGAGGCACATGCCTCACTGATAAACATGGAAGCCTTACTTGGATAACCCTAATGGGCCTATTTTCATCTGGTTCTCTTTTCCCTCCTCGAAATTTTTACATCAGCTATTATGTTACTACCATCACTGGTGCTACTATTTTAATCTTTACTATGGTAGGATAGTAGTGGATTACTCTCAGCACTTCTGGGTGAAGAATTTCAGAATTCTGAGCCTCAACAAATGTAGAATTTTCATCTCTGACTGTTCTTCAGCTGGTTAGGTACTTGGGTGTGTGCTTGACTTGAGGGTGCATGAGTTTTGAGTCCCCAATCCCTAGTGTAGGGAAAAATGTAGAATTTTCTTAGTTCCCAATGTTGCGAATGTGGCACCCAAGTTCCAGTGATCTAGGATGTTGAACTGATTGAAACCACCAGGAATGAGATGACTTTACAGCCTGCAGAATTGGAATACCCAAACCCGATGTAAGGAGTTTGTTTACGCAGAGAATACAGTAATGTTCAGAATGAGTATGTGAGAATTTAAGGCATTATCATCCCATTTGTGGCCCCTTTGGAGCAATCTGGAGCGTGGATTACAGAATACTGGTGATAATTCATACATGAATTGTTTTGTACTTGTATGAGTGAACAGTATGCTTCCCAAGAATTATGAGTTAGATATCTTCTTATTCAATATTTAACAATATCTGCTCCAATGACTCACATTGAGGCTATAGCCATGTGATGTGTGTGCAAATGTATCTCCTTCCCAGAGTTAATCCACCTTTTTGCCAGTTCAATGGCTAATATGAAGTAGCCATCTGTATTTCTTTAGGTAAATGTGACTCAAACAAGTTTTACTGTCATTTGGTGTTTAAATATGTGATTTTTATGTTAGATCAGTGTTGATCAGCTTCATTACCAGAAAAGTTTAATGTGATAATTAGTATTAGGGAAATCTGAAAAAGATACTTAAAATCGGAGGAGGTGGAGGTGGAGGTGGAGGTGGAGGTGGAGTGGGAGGAGGTGGAGGGGATCCAAAAGGACTGGTCTTTTTTATCTGTTAAAATTAATGGAAACTATTGCTTCTATTTCATTTCTCTCTATAAATTACAGAAAATTGAAGAAAATTCAGAAAACATAGGATAACACATTTCCTTTCTTCAAATCTAGATGAAGATGGAAGATCAGTCGCTGATTTAGCTCCTAAGTTAAATAGAAATTAAGTTTATAGGGAAAAAATTGAAAATGTAGTGTTAGCCATTTGATGCTTGGAATAGAAAGGATAAATCTCTCCAAACTCTTGGGGGCGTGGTTATGAGTTTCCAACCTTTATGGCAAAAAGGGGATGGTTGAGATGCTAATGGTGAGTGCAATTAGGGGTTTTAGATTTAAGTTAAAATGTAAGATAAGCAGTGTGGTAGCATTCGGTAGAAAATGATGCTATGTTAGTTAAGGTCTATGAGGCCCAGATTGCAGATCTAGACCGTCCCCTACATGGAAGTGAAATCATACACTTCAACCTTTTCAACATTGGAGCTTCACTTCTTACCAAGCACCATTCTATTTGACTGGGAGAGTAAAATGACTGTGTTGCCCTTTTTAGGGTTTTTGAATGGTTATATTGGTCTCAAGTAGTAAATGTTACTCAATAGAAGGTAGTTTTTATGGGTAACTGCCAAGTTCTTGGCCAAATTTTGGATGAGAGAGAAAAATTTGGCTGGGATGGTCTAAAACTGGAAATGAGAAGTAGAAATATCTCATGTGCTATACTGTATTGTAATTTGTACAGAAGCCTGATACCATCTATCTGTTTTTAATCCAACTGTAATTTATGATCCCTGCTTGATTGATATTCTTAGCCAATTTGGGATCTATGATACCCCGATACGCCATTTCACTTGCGGTACCGGTACCGATACGGTCCGATACGGATCCGGGTACGGGATACGGCAAGATACGCTATGATACGGTAAAAATTTTGAGGATACGGCTATCTCATTCTATTTAAAGAAAAAAAAAAACCTGAAATAACCCCAACCCTTTTTCACCCTTCATGCAACCAGGAGAGAGAAAGAGAAGAAAGGATCTTTGAGCAAACAGGTTGTAAAGGGAAGAAGGAGGAAGAGTAAAGAAAAAGATCAGATCTACCTATGCCATGGTGCTGCTATTGCCATCGCCTCTGCTGCCGCCGGCGCTCGTCAATTTCCAGCCCTGTCGCTGCTTGCCGTTGCTTGCGCCATGTCTCTGCATGTCCTCTATGCCTTTTCTCCTCCTCTCTTCAATTTCTAGCCACCGTCGTCAATTTCCAGCCACTTTCTGCGCCTTTTCTTCCATGGCTTTTCTCCTCCTCTCTTCACTAGAGAGTCTCTCTCTCATTTTGCCCTTTCGTTTGACTTAAAAGAGAGAGATGGTCTCGGGAAAGGATGGGCTATTAAAAGGACATGCGGGAATGGGTCGGCTTGTGGCGGGATTTAAACAAAATAAGGGCAAGGGGCGGGATTGGGTCTTTGGTTTGTAGCGGATTCTAAAAAATTAAAAGGCAAGGGCGGGATTGGGTTTGGGCTCTCTTGGGGATTTTGTTAGTTATATGGGCCAGGCAAGGGCAAGGGTGGGATTGGGTTTGGGCTCTCTTGGGGATTTTGTTAGTTATATGGGCCAGGCCTAGAACTTAGACAAATTTCATAAAATTAGACTAGGGCTTGGAGCAAATTTTATAAAAGGGGAAGGCTTAGGGCAAGCTTTATTTTTAAAATCTTCTAATTATGTTTATTTTATTATATATATATTATTTTTAAGTGATGCCGTACCCGTATCCGTATCCTAACTTTTTGAAGGTGCCGTATCGAACCCTGTTCCTCGTGTCCGTATCCGTATCCGTGTTCGTATCTGGGCATCATAGTTTGGGATGGATGTGGATAATCTTTCTGTATTTATTTTCATTTTCCAGTTTGGGTTTTCATTAAAACCGAAGCATTTAAACTTATTGTGTATGGCATGAAATGAGCACACACTCAATTCACATACTACATGGAGATTATTTTCATCTGACCTTATTGCCGAAAATAACCAGTTTCGTTGCTAGGCATCTGATGTGGACCTGACCATTGACTACTACTTCAGCTCATACTTATTTTTCTTTTGACAGCCGAGAAGGCTCAGTATACTGCAAGAGACCCCATCACTGCTTTGAAGAAATACATAATTGAGAACAATCTAGCCAATGAATCTGAGTTGAAGGCTATTGAGAAAAAGATTGATGAGTTAATTGAGGATGCTGTGGAGTTTGCTGATGCAAGTCCCCACCCTCCACGCAGCCAGCTCCTAGAAAATGTGTTCGCAGATCCTAAAGGTTTTGGGATTGGCCCTGATGGAAGGTACAGGTGTGAGGATCCAGGATTTACAGCAGGCACTGCCCAGGTCTAAGTTTCCAGAGTTGCTCATCTGCTCAGTTTTTCTTTTATGATCTCTGTTTCCTTAGAATTGTTAGTGTCGGTCTGAACTTCTTCAGCACAAAACGAAAGAGCCTCCAATGGAATCAGGGTTTTTTTTTATTTTGTGATGTTTAATTTGTTTCTTTTATATGTTTTAGTGCCATTCATTCCTTTCGTAGTTCCAGTTGTTAACAGATGAACATCTCAATTATGTTTTATATTGCCATAGTTGTTGCTCAGAAGCATTTTGTAAAGAGATGCTACTTGCTTTCTCGGATTCCCAAATACTTCTGAGATTGGTAAGGTATCTGTATACTTACACTTTCAAGTGGAAACGTCGTCATAAAATATATCCTTGACCTGCCTAATCATTGTCTTCCCTTCTACATTTCAAGTCTATGCCCTTTGAATGAAATCTGGTTGTTACTTCTCTTACTTTATTCAGCCTTAAGGAGGTTTGTTTACCCTAGCTTTCTTTCTACTTCTCAAGGCTATATAGGCCCTTTAAATAATTTCAGTTATAGAACTTCAAAGTTCCAGAAAATCAAAGAGGTTTTGTGTGGGTCTGCATGTGTGGTGTTCTCTAAATTTTTTAGCCGTTAATGAGGTTTTTTGGTAAGCAAAACTATCCCGTTCCCTGTCAGTGTTTTCGTTAGTGCTAGATTCATCGATAGGTGTTGCATGCCTCTAAGGTCTGCACAGTGGGGCTTGTTTATGAGCAGTGATGAAATCTTTCGTAAAGATCATGGGCTGAATTTCTCTTAAAGAGCCACGGAATGGATTGTGTCCCTTTATCAAGATGGCTGATTCAGTCAAATTTTATGTGTATCCATCCTGTCATGATGCTTGATTCAATTCCACGGTAAATAGTACTCTGGTCAAGGTGATATTGAGCCCCAGAACTATAGATGCTGAGAAGGTTTGATATTACAATATTAAGGATGAGTGGGGCAGATTCCAGTAGGATGCACTACCGTTGGAGTGCTGTGTTAACAGGTCTCAGTCCCACATTCAAATGACCTTGCGGAACAGCATTGACATTGTTTAAACAGCTTTCTTTCCGGCCAATATCAGTAACTTGCTGTTGAAGTGGGATTCCTAAACAACTCTTTCTCCACTGGCTGGGGTACTTAAAACCACGTTTTTCATATACTCAGATAAAAAGGAGGCAAATATCAGAGAGAGAGAGAGAGAGAGAGAGAGAGAGAGAGGATAGGATGGAAACATTGGAAGGGGTTATTTTTATTTTCTTTCTTTTTGTGTTGGGGTTCATTACAACCCTAAAACCTCTCTGAATTTCTTCCTTTATATATACCCAGGACTAAAAAAAATCAAAGGAAAAGAATTACATCCTCTTGGTATGTTAACAGGAAAGGGAAGGAAAAAAAAAAAAGAAACTGCTCTCAATCAACATTAACATAATGGGTGCCCGCTAATATGAGGACTGCCCCATTGCTGCTTCAAAAAATTACAACCTCCTTCCTAGCCTAGGGAATCTTCTGGCAACTCCAAAAATAAAAGCCTTAGTCAAGAGCCCTCGATCAAAACTACAAGCAAGGGCCACAACCCCACCAATTACAATTAACTTTGGTATGTTTGGTCCAGATGTTTTTTCCGTTGAGATCAGTGTTTTGACTTCTAATGAATCAATGGTAGCAGTCGAGGTTCTCAAATAGTCAGCGCCAATTTTTGTGTTGATCTGAGCCATGGTGCCACATCTTGACAGTGGTGCCCCTGACCTTCTAGCCATCTGGTAAGCCCTTAGACCGGGGTCAATTTTCTTAACAGCCCCCCACATTCCCTGGCGAACGCCCATCTTTGCTATTTCCCACGGAATGCCCATTTCTTCATGGTGGAAGAGTAGCACCTCACATGCAGTAAGCTGGCCATCCCCTCTGTTTGATTCCACTGTTTCATACAGCAATTCAAGACTCTGAATAAGAGCTTAAATCAAGTGACTAGTTGTATTTTTGACACCAAACAATTCTATCAATGAGAAAAAAAAAGCATATACTGGTAATAAAAATGAATGGAAGACTTCAGTTACCTGCTCGGATGCACCAACTTGAATAGTATGAGTCAACACGTCTTGGTTTGTTGCGCCTTGGAACAGATGGACATGGTACTCCCTGAAAAATCACAACAAAGTCTCTGCTAATGAGAGAGAGAGAGAGAGAGAGAGAGAGAGAGAGAGAGAGATCATCAATTCATCATCGCTAATATAAAATTATCGGGACAAACGGTATACTGTCATGTACTGAATCATTCCAATTCTTAACCAGATTTCTAGTGACTACTTAATAATATCTACTGCTACTCTTTATCACTACTAGGCTATGTCAATCCACAATCCTAGCATGTCATACATGACTATTGCATTCCTAGTCTGATCGCTCTCCTATCCTTGTATCACTACTTTTTTATACAATTGCATTTTGTTCTTAATTATATATGCATCATAAGGCCATCTCAGTGACATTAATTCTTCTCATTTTCTCACATTTACTTGATTCTAATTTTATACTTGATTCATCATTACGGACATTCATGATAGAAAATGCATCTCAATCGCATGCACTTCGCCGTCTTCTTTGTTTGCTTCCCGACTTCAGTTGGTCCAACAAACATCTTATGAAAACGTCTTCACAGAAGTGACACTCGAACATTAAACAACACTTTGCCCACCCTGGATAAATCTAGTTTGCAACGTCCTCTTGTAACTTCTCTTTCGTTCTATAGTTGCTTCTACATAATCAATATATCACAAAGGCATGAAGCAGTTGTCAATTTATACTGAAAAACTTATGCTCTACATATTTGAATATTCATTTAGCTAGCCAAATTTCAAATCATTCAACTCAAAAGCCCTTCTCCCCAGCTTTAGATCATCATTTGCTACCTTTCGTTTTCTTTGACTCACTAGCATCACATGGTTTGCAAACAACATATCCCAATTGAATCAACCAGGAAATGCTGCTGTCAAGTTGTTTATAAGGAAAGCAAATAAATAGGAGATGAAAGTGGACTTTTGGTGCAGCCTATGTTCAACTAGAGTTGGAACAGATTTCCCCCTTCACATACAGATCTTAGAGTTGTTACTCCCCTTACACCTCAAAAATCAGGATACAAAATCCTTGGAACCCACTTTTCCTGCTTCGCTATAGTTTTGCTTGATGACCTTGTTTTCTTGTTGGGCTTACTGTCTTGACTGTTTTTATCTCTTCTGCCCCCTTGCAAAGTTATAAAATGCAAAGTGAGTTTACTTTCTTGGGGTACTTTATTGCCCTTTGCCTTATTAGCCTTGAGGAATTTTCATTCACTAACATGCTAACAGCCCGGTGACCTCCCTCCAATACTAACCTTTCCAATGTGAGATGGATAAAAATTACTATTGCAAACATCTTCAAAGAATAATAAGACTATATAAAATGCCAAGTAGTGGATTATAAAGCATATAGATATAAGTGAGCAGATGTGTGAGAATATAATCAAGTGCCTCCAACCATAGGCTATCATCTTCACCATCAATTTGGGTTCAACTGCCTCATAGCATAGGTATAAAACTCAAGTTGACTTGGCCCAACTAGGCTGAGTCAAGAAAGACTGAAGCCTCAATCAAAACTTAATGCATGATTCAGTCTAAACTTTGATTATTCAGTTGGACTCGGTCAACCTGACCCAGGTTTAACCAGGTTTAACACTCAATTACAACTCTATAAAACCTAGTCTGAAAAGGTGACTTTCAGCTTGATTTTTCAGAATTGAGTTTCATATATGCACATAAATTGACCAATGACTCAACTTGGTGAACTTTCAGGTCTTTGTTTTTTCCCTTTTTAGTTTGGGGTGTTTACTAATTTCCATATTACTACACTGGCTCCTGGTATAAACCAAGCGAGTAAAAGAATTACAAACACCGCCATGGTTTTATTTCATAGCACATATCAAAGCAAATAAATGAAATACCGAGAATTTGTGATCATTACCTTTGTTACACAGTAATAAGTCCTTCCAGACTCCCAAATTCGACGTCCTATTATGTATTCTCTGTCGCTACAGAAGAAAGGAAACTACACAACCAAGAAGAATCATTATTATTATTTCACAGAGAGAGAGAGAGAGAGAGAGAGAGAGAGAGAGAGAGAGAGAGAGAGAGAGAGAGAGAGAGAGAGAGAGAGAGAGAGAATTTCACCCCACCTTCCGAATCCATTGAACCACGATTGCTCCTGTAATGGGGCACTCCTCTAAGGTCTCAGCATGCACAAGCATGTCATCCCATTTGGACCTGAACTCATCGTCCCAGAAGAAATCCCTCACTAACTCAGGAGTTGCATCCTCAAACACAGTTCTGCTTCGATACTGTGGAGGACCCATCTGTGAAAACAAGAAGCCCATCCAAATCAGATATGGTAAAATCATACACATCACTCCTAAAATAGAAATAATTTACATTTCTGCATCACAATTCTGTAATTTCAATTCCAAATCCGTTCATTCATTACCTTGGGTTCTCTCTTCCATGCTTGATATCTCATATTCGGCATTGAACGCTCCATCATCTGTTGCCAGGAGGGACCTCCATCTCTCTCCTCCACAAGTTGGCACAAATGCTCCAAGTCCTCCTTACTCACCAACACCTTCTCATTTTCTTCAATCCTCGACTTACTGAACAGGGGAATTCAGGTTGTCAGAGACAAGAAAAAAGAAACCCAAGTGCTTCAAATCCTCAAATTCCTCCCATTCACCCAAATTCACATGGCTTAAAGGACAAACAAAACAGAAAATCTTCAACCCAATAAAATTCAAAGAAAACAAACCCAGAAACCAACATACCCATCATCAGATTTCATTGTTTCAGTCACCCCAAATGTCTGGCTCTCCTTCTTGCCCTCTGGAATCCACGGAACCAACGAATGAAAGCATGAAATCAACCCCATAGCAGTCGAAGGCAAAGATGCCATGTCTGAAATCTTGCCCCCATCGAATTTCTCTCTCGCCAAACACACCCATTTGGGCTTCCATGCCCACCCTGTAAAGACCCCAAATAGCACCGCAATCCACAGAGGACCCAGGAAGGAGACAAGCTCCATCCACGCATCTCCCACCATGGGTCTCTTCAATATCTCAATCAGAGCCGTCCAACCCCCCATCAAACGAAAAACAATCACAGAAACAGAAGCTGGAATCTTTTGTGAAGGATTTGGATAAGAAAAGAGCAATCTTTTCAGATAACGCTACAGGAAAGAGCGAAATAGGAGGAGAGAATCGTTTCTATAGTTCGTTGTTGAGTTTCGGAGATTTTAATATGTAAGTGGAGATTTCGATTGATTTATATTTGGTTGCCGCGGTCTCGTTTTTCACGTTCGCTGACTGGAAATGAAAGTTCGGTGTTGGTGGGGAAGTCTGAAGTTTGAACTCTTTGTTTTGTGGCCTCTGTTGCTTTTTAGTTTAGAGTGAAAAACAGGAGGTGGCTTTGGATCATTGACACCGTTATTCACGTGTAAAAGATAACACACGGTTCGTATGTGATTTTCTAGTTTGTATAGTCAGGAATTCAATCCAAGCTTATCCTACCCTGTGGGATGCACTTTGGGTACATATATCCTTACCTGATTGTTTTTAAAGAAAGGGCCAATCAGCTTTATTTGATGGTGATGATGACGACGTCCATATCTCATTTGAACCTTTCAAAATGATTTGGATGTTTATTTTGCGGTCCACGCGGATTCCCTTATATTGGATATTTGTGTATTCTCCTCCTTCTGCCCAAATAGCAAAAAAGTAGAAACTAGGAAGGATAAAAGAGAGTTCATGCTAAATATGTGCTTTGAGTTTGGGCCGAAAGAGATATCCTATAGAAGATTTAGGATATCGCTAACCTACAACAGTAGAATTGTCATTTACAGGATGTAGTTTGGTGTATGAACAGCTATGCGAAAATTATCTTCATTTTGAGGCAATTTTCAGATATAAGAGCATCCGTATATGTAGTTATCTCTTTATTTTATATGGGATTTGGTTCAATTAAGAATTCAGGCTATACACATTTAAAAAAGTGTCTTGTTGGAGACTTGCTGTGAGCTCCACAAGGTGAATTTAGATTTGATAATTTCTCTTTAGAGTGGGTGGGGCTCACATGGCTGTCCGCGTTGATACATCCATGCGGACCATCTTTGGGAGTTTTCTCCTATTTTATTTGTTAAGATTGGCTCCTATTTCTTGACTGCCTGATGTACAAGTGAACCATGTGCATATACATCTACGCAAAGTGCAAAATTGCAATGTATCAACTAGGAGCTCATTTACAGATTATCGGCACCACCGTGTCATAACCATTTTACTAAATGTTTATCTCATCTATAAAAGGTTGTCACTATCATCGTTTTGAAACTTATCCTGATTTTGTAAGCTTCTTAAAATTTTACAATTGACTGTTGTCTGATTGTATCCTTCTCTCTATCCAAAATCAGGTTTTAAAGTGTTTTAAAGTGTCTTATATAATCCTTGCAAGGATTTTTGTATTGGCTAATTTGTGGGTTGGACAAAATTTGAGTCTATTAGTATTATATTTTACATATCTTTAAGTATAGACAATGATTTAAGTTGCTGGATGCACTAAAGTGAAGAAATAGAAGAAAGCAACAAATTAAAGTGATTTTCTGCGGACAACATGAATTAAAAAGATCATATTTTACAAACCAAATGTTGGATATGGGCATACGACCTACTGTTGAAAAGCTTGTTTCAAGTGTATATCCGTATAGCCCAAGATTGCTTCAATTGGAGCTCGAGAAAGTTATGGCTTTCGGAAGTTTGCAGAAAATGTACTGAATTTTCACCTGGGCAGAAGTGTAATCCAATCAATCGGACAATGAATGCGACTGATCGGACAGGTGTAGAAAGTTCGCCGACTTACGATTTTTTAGTCTGATTTGAAGAAGAACTTACCTATTTCATGTCAACTCCTTTTCTGATTGAAATATACTTATGAGGCACGAAATTAGGGCTATATGAAGGGGATCTCTTTCAACCATAAGATAGGGATTTTATTATTCTGAGTGGGGAATATATTTTGGAGATCATTTCCTCTAGAGTTCTTTCAAGGGAGAGTTGAATAGCTGAAGTTCTACTCTAGAGATTCTTGTTTTCCAATTCTCTGAGTGTAGAAGATTGTTGTGGGGAGTTAAGTGCTACATCTAAAAGGCGTTTAAGTGCTTGGATCTGTAACAGAGAACGATAGTAAGTTGTTGCAGCAGGGTGCGGTGCAAGGGAATCACAAAGTTCTTAGGTTGCGTGATAATTGGATAATGGTTGTAAGTATTCTCTTATAATTGTGGTATAATTCATAGTACTTGATTATTGGTCGTAGCTTTTTTCCATTTGGGTTTCTACATAAAATTTGTGTTTTCTTGTGGCGTGTGCTTTTGTTTGATTTATTTCCACTGCATAATTGATTGTTTGCATACGTAATATTAAAATTGATTGCATTAATCCATTCTATAAGATCTTCCCAAATATCTTTCAATCATTATTGTCACTGTCATTATTATTGTTTTGTTGAGTGCTGCAAGGAAGGTGGAGAGTGTCAATGTTATTTATTAAATTGTTATATCATAAAATTCAAACCCTATAATGTTTTCTTGGAAGAGAATATGACTAACCGGCACGGTACACACCTAGGATTTGTTGACTAGTCAATTCTATATTATGAACAAAAATTCGATACCTTTACAAAAGTATAACATTGTTTTGAGAAGCAAATAGTCTAATAGTCAAGATGTACTGTACCTTTAATGGCCTATAGCTTTGTACTGTTCTGATTATACAATGTTTTGTAGTTTAACCCTTTTTATTATTATTAATTTTTTTTGGTGTGTGTGCATTTGGTGTAGGGCCTTCAATATGACCTAATTTTCTTATCCTTTTTTTTTTTTAATTCCGGCTGCAAGGGGCTAGAGCCCCACCCTTGAGTAAGAGAAATAGATCTCAAATAAATAGGGAAAGCTCTCGGGTGAAGGAAGCGGGTAAACCTCACTTGAGGTTATGCAAGGCCCTTTTGTGAGGATAAGGTGCCTGGCTAGGTTTGAATCCTAATTAGATAAGTACAAGTTGCAACCTCTTGCCAATAAGGTGAAACGCCGTTCTTAATTTTCTTAGCTTGTTAAACTAATGTTTGGCAACTTTCTCTATGTAGTAGATGAAGGGTCACTTTCTTTAGCCCCAACAGTTTCTAGCCTAATTCAAGCTACATTTGTGTGGTTAAAAAAAGAATGCCAGGCCTAGAATTTCATCTTATTCCTACCAACAACTTTTTGAAGTTTTTACCAAAAAAAAAAAAAGCATCTTTTTGATGTCTAAACCAAGAGGTTAAGTGTGCCAATTTAGAGGTTTGGAGCAGGCTTAATGAAAGAATGGGTTGAGCCAAACCTAAATGAATCCTTGAGTTGCTACCATCTTCGAAGAGTGCACAATGGTGCTCCTGATTAGATTAATACTTTGGAATTAGAAATATTAGTCCTTTCTTTATAGTTTGCTTGGAGCCCGGGCTATGGGCTTTTTTTTTTTTTTTTTTGATATGATTGGTTTTATGAGGGGTACACTTCTTTGGAAGTTCTAACCTAATTTGGGATAAACTTTATGTCTGTAATTTATATTTGAGAGAATAAAGACATTACTTATTCTTCGGGAAAAAAATGGTATGGGGCTCTAACTGTAAGCTAATCTTGGGATTATGGAATTTTTGAAAAGTTTAATTTACGTTATTTTCTTCGTGGTCTGTTAACTCTCAATTAGAGCTAGGGATTAAATCCTGCAATTTTAAAGTGGAGTGAATGCTTCCATACAGTAGGGTGAAACATGACGAGCAATGTCATGGCGAGCAATGAATGACATAGTCGTGGGGTCTACCTTCTATATCAAATAAAAGAGGAGTAGAGGACCTTGGTATCTATCTATCTACAAAATGAGTTGCTTAGACGTTATCAACTACACCGGATCTAAGATGATGAAACGGACGTTCAAAATGTTCTTGTATCCATTAAAATCTATTGTTTTGCATCATACCACTACAATGTCCAATGAACTTACATTTTTTGGAAATGTATTCATAACCCTTCTGTATTTAATAGCTTGAGCAAAGTACCTGTCGACAATGTTGAACCTTGAATTGCTAGATGGTTATCTGGTTGTACACAGATTGAATGGCCATGAAGCTGTCAAATACGGAGAATGCATGTATATCCTGGGTGCAATCTCATTAGGACCCCTCCGTAAATTGTATGCACGGAGCTCCTGTCAACTCTTGGTAAATGGATCGCAACAACAGGACTATTTGATAGGTAAAGGGTGAAGAATATAAAGTGGAGAAGTAAATGTTACCCTCACTTCCTTAAATTTTAATTTAATAAGATGGTGGATGGATATTAGTTATTATCTTCTTTAAGTTCTTATAATTTGTTTTTCATCAAAGAAGATGACATTATTTGATGAACATTTATTAATCTTCACATTTCTTTCTTTAATTTCAATTAATTTCGCACAATTTTAATATTCCTAGCATTACGATTTTGAAAGAATGTCCCAGATCCAGATTTTTAGATTGCAGGTCAAAAGTTATGCAACGAAAGAATAAAAGAATTGGCAAATAAATCAATCATACACCACAAGAAGAAGATATACATATTTTTACATGAAAAGCCTTCTCGAGAAAAATTACAAGTCTTCTTTGGACCAACAAAAATCAAACACTAATAACGAGCATTTACAAGATATACTCATAAACCATTTCTCAATTGCAACTTAACCTAAGGATTGTAGTTCTCCTTGCACAATTCCTGTTATTATGACTCCTCGACGTTCAATGCTCTCCGCTCTTGATCTAACACGCCTTGAAGCCAATCAAGACAAATAAATTTTCTACGAGAAAGAAGACAATCTTTTACAAGAGATGTAGAAGCAAATTCTCTAGCATAAAGTTTCAGCACAATCTCTTTAATGGAAGCTTTAGAGAAGTAGGTTGATTTCCAATGTGGATTTTTTAATTCAAAATGATGAGATCCTCTTTTATTAGGGTTAAGAGAAAGTCTCTCTTTATAACCCATAATTTGTATTTTAGGGTTAGAGCCATTGTAAAATAGAAACTGACATTTCTGGCATAAATATGAAACAGCTCGATATAAGAAAATGGATTTTTGAGCATCAGGTGCTTGAGTTGGCTGTAGGTCTAGTTAAGAGGATGGCTTTTCCAACACAACTTTTTCAAATTTTTTGAAGTCATAACTTTGTTGTTTTAACTCCAATTCATGCAATCGTGGAACTTACGGATAACTACTCGAAAAATGCTTTCCAACGATGGTAGCTTGTCTCAATCCGTCGCTCAGTTTGTGAAATTTGACATTTTTAATTCGTATTGTTGCTTGAAAATCACTTCAAAATACTTTAATTTAGTTCTTTCTTCAATCTTTTTACTTTAATACATTCGGCGACTAATATTACAGTTTACTCTTAAATAAATAAAAAATGAGAACTCAATGGACTCAGAATTTTGTCTAAACCATGAATTAGCCAATATATAAATATCCTAACAGATTTAATGTGAAGAAGTTGGCCCTGCCCGAAAAGGAAGATAGCCTATACCACAATTATTATTTCAAGATAGACTGGAATTTTAGGGCATGTTTGGGGGAGGGATAGGTGAAGTAGAGTAAAATAAAATTTTTAAAATTCAAAAATTCCCATTCTTTGTTTTAAAAATTCAAATTTCCTTCTTGCTTTTAAAAAAAAGTAAAAAAATTCATCACTAAATTACAAAAAATCTCTACTTTTTTATATAAAAAGCCAAAAAGATTTCATATCAAACGACTAAAAACAAAAAGTCATTAAAACCCAATTATATATTATTCTTTCTTGATTTTAAGTTTACTTTACTTTACTTTACCCTATCCCTCTCCTAAACTAGTGCTTAAGCCTTAACAAGGTTTCGTATGCAATGTAAAAAGCTGAATTTGTATCTTCTTTGTACTACTTTGGCTGTAGCCCATTTTTGAGCTGTCTTGACCAATGAAATAATGAGTCATATCTCTCTTTCTCCCTCGAAACATACACCTAAAATCAAACCCTCAAAGAAAGGAGAATAAATAGGGATTTGACCATAAGGCTTCATAAGACTTGACCTTGCCTCTCACTGTTGTACAATAAAAGATGCTCTGAAAATGATGATATTCACACGATAAAATATGTGATATCTTAAAATTGTAGGATATCACACCATGCAATATCCTATATTTATAGATATTGCACATCTTTACTTTCTCATCAAAAACTGATATGCACACATTCACCTTTTCCCTCAAATTAGAAAGCTCAATTTTCTCTATATCTTGCTTGTTTGCTTTCTTATAGTAACGTCTCATATTATCTACTTCATCCATTTCACCCGTCACAAGAGGTGTGTGCGCTCTATTTCATCCTTTAAACACATAAAAAATAAATTTTATGTGGAATAAAATGACTTCTGTTTTTTTGTTCTTTTGATGGATGGAAAATGTAGAATCACATAAGAAAGAAGATGATAAGGCGAAAAGAAATAAAATGAAAAAGGAGAAACAATGAAGACGACTATAGGGAAATTGTTTTCACAGCAACCATTATTATTTTTCTTCGGTAGACAGCAACAAAGTTAAAAGTAAAAAAGAAGGATACTTTTTACGGGTAATGTCGTAAATTTTGTAGCATTCTTTACCAGACGAATAATTTTGCCGAGTTTTTAAAAAAGTTCCAACCATTGCGGGGCAAAAATCAAATCTTAGAACGGCCGTAAGATTAAAATCCAATTAAAAAGTCTTCGAGTGATGCCCCCAAGGAAGACTATTTAAAAAAAACATCAATAAGAACGGTTGAATGGGACCAGATATTGCAACTGGCAGAGTAGTCAAATTAAATTGCGACCAACCATCGGATCGACAGTCAGAGTTCTTAATTACAAGCTCCTCGGATGTTTCATTCATTCTTTTGGTCCCCAAAATTCAGTAAAAGTGACTTTGTAAAAATTGTTGGATATGCTAGTTGATTCAACACCAAAGTTGTAGAATGGAGACTGTTTTACAGGTTTTCATAGATTGACTTGAAACTTCAAACGAGGAAGCACGTTGACTATTGGAGAGAGTCCAAGGAGTACCAAGTACCAATTCAACTCAATTGTTTTCAGACAGGTCATAGGATCCGTGTGGAAACCCAGTTCAGTTCAGCAGGTGGAATGTAGACCCCACCCTGTATGTGAGGACTTCTCTATATTGGCCATTTCAAACCACATGCATTGATTAAAAGAAGAAGAGAGAAAAGAGGACAAATATGAACCTAAACTTAGGTGCACGGCATTGGTCCATCTAAAATATATCAATTATGAAAGTTCCGACCTTGTACCAGATGATTTTCAACAGGGCAACTAGGAAACATTTTTTCTTCTTTTTCAAATTGAGTCTGGTAGTGGATGGTTGCTGTCCATTACATCCAGGACCCCTTCAATTATATTGCCTGTATCACCAAATTGGGTGTTCGAATACCCTGTTTCTCACCAAAACTATCTAGGGTTTAAGTCTTCCGGCCCTGCTCCCCCAAGAGCTCCACTTATTTTCAGTGGCTGGGGCTTCTCTTTAAATGGGAGTACACTTCTTTTCTCATAATGGCTAAACCCTCTTATAAATCATAACTATTGGCTTTGGTGAAAAAAAAAGGGAGTCCATATCCTCTCACATCAGAATAAATGGAACCCTCTATTCAGGCCTATAAACCCGCTAATGGGGTCATAATCTATCCAAAACTGCTAGAGACATAACCCCTCCTCTTTATTGGCTCTACATCAAAATTCTACCTCAATTGCAGATGACCCCACTACCATTTTGACTACTAGTAAAAAGTTAAAGAGGATTCGGCCCAGTACTTGCAGGGTTTGAATTTCATAAGTGGGTCCATCTGTGCGTAGTGTATTCTCATATCTGTACAGAGCACTGTTGAAAATATCGGCCGATACCGGTCTGTATCGGCCGATACGAACCGGTATCGGTCGATACCGGTCCGATAATTTGGAAATTATCGGTATCGGTAAAATATCGCCAAAATATCGTGAGATATCGGCCGATTTTTCAAATTATCGGCAGAACCGAGATATCGGCCGATATTTTATATAAATATCGTTTAACCCTAATTTTTCCCCCTTTCTCCCTCTCTTCTCATCCTCCTCTACCCAAAGTCGCCCCTCTTGCTGCTCCTCCTCCATTAGCCTCCAAGAGCATCACAAAACTAATTTTTTGGGTGGATTTGGCTTATAAAAGTAAAGGAAATACATTTATAAGGTAAGTATATTGAATTTCTTTTTTTTTTTTTTAAATATTTGTTAAGTAGGAGCTTAGATGTGATCCATGATAATGATTTCACTTGTTTTATGTTATAGATTTACATGTTGTGATTTATGAGTGTGGATCTATTATTTGGTTTTTTAAAATATTAAGATTTTAACATTTATTAAGATTTAGAGTCTTTTAATGTTAAGTATTATTTTTAATTTTATTAGTATGTAAAAACATGATTTTATGAAGCAAGTTTGATAGATTTAGTAGTAGAAGACATAGATCTACAAGATGTGGATATTTTATGTTTACTTATTTTCGGATTTTTAAATATTTTAATATTAAAATAAGATTTTTTGAGGATTTAATCACAAATTTGTTATTTTGTTGTATACTTCATATATGATATGAATATGGTAAGTTTTCATTTTTTTCAAAACATTATGTAAATACTAAATAGTTTTATATTTTCAAATTTTATTTTCTTGTATGATAATGAAATAATAATTTAATATTTAAAACTAATATTTTAAGGATTTCACTATAATTTTTTTAAAGTAAGCATAATCTTTGTAAACTTCATGTAGGATTACTTTTTTTAATTGTTCTTTAATGTAATTAGTTTTATATTTTTTAATTTATTTTCGGATTTTTTTAAATTTTAGATTAAACTATTATATATTTAGATTTTCATTATAAGTATAATTTCCTAATTTTATATAATCATTGTATACTTCACATATGCTATTTTTTTTATAGTTGCCTAATCATTTATGTGAATATATAACATGTCAACAATTTTTATATTTCTAAATGTATTTTTGGATTGTTAGAACATGGAATTAGAAAAATTAAATAATTAATGTATCATTTAAAATGTACCCTTTTGAGATTCCAATTACTTTTATATGAATGTATTAATTTCTTCGTTTTTATTATATTCTGGATCTTAGTTTAAATGTTATAAATTGTGCCAATGTGTTCTTTTGTTTTGAAGAAGCGAGATTAAAATGGTGCGTGACATTGATCCAGCATGGAACCATTGTGAAGAAGCTGGAAGCAAACACAAGATTAAATATAATTATTGCCAAAAAATCATAAATGGAGGGATAACTAGATTGAAGCAACACTTGGCTCATAGGCAAGGCCAAGTAGCAAAGTGTCCTCATGTACCACCTAATGTGAAAAAAGAAATGCAAGAGTTGTTGGATGCAGGAAAACAGAAAAAGGTTGTCAGAGAGAAAAGAAAAGAGGAGGAATTTGAAGCATGTAGGGAAGAAGTTTTTGGGTCTCGGGAGGGAGATATTATTTCCTCCGATGATGATGAGGATCCAAATTTAAGCAGGGCTAGAAAAGAAAGTTTGAGGTCACTTCAGGAGGAAGAAGAAAGAAGAAGAATGCAATATGAGGCAGCTATGAGAGGTGGCCAATATGATGAGGGTGGTTCATCTGGATCTAAGAGAGGGGGTTTGCGTCGAGCATTTAGTCAAAGACAACCCCGCCCAGCAGATATTGAGGATGATGATGAACCTCCTACACAGGCACCTCGTAGGCCAAGTGTGGTGGGTCCAATGGATCCATTTGCATATAGAAAACCAACAGCCAAGCAACCAAGTATTGTAAAAGCACTAAAGGGAAAATTTAATAAAGCAAGAGATAATTTGATAAGAGCTACTGGAAAGTTCTTTTTAGATGCAGCTATTCCACCACATAAGGCAAACTCTCCTTATTTTACCACTATGTTAGATGCAGCAGCGGAACATGGCCCCGGTATAAAAGCACCCACCCCATATGAGATTGGTCATCTCTGTGTTAAAAAAGAATATGAGGAGTTACAGCTCTGGGTGGAAACTTTTAAGAGGATTTGGAAAGAAAAAGGCTGCACACTAATGTGTGATGGGTGGACGACCCTCACAAAACGTCATCTCTTGAATTTTCTAGTTTATTGCCCTTTGGGAACAGTTTTTATCAAATCAGTTGATGCAACTGATTATGTTCAAGATGCTAGATACATCAATAAGTTGTTTAATGAAGTGATTAATGATATTGGGGCAGATTGTGTAGTTCAAGTTGTCACCGATAACGCTGCAAACATGAAGAAAGCAGGACTAATGCTTATGCAGCAGAGGCCAAATATTTTTTGGTCACCATGTGCAGCACATTGCATAGATTTAATGCTTGAAGAAATTTCCAAAGGAAAAGTAATGAAACTAGTGATTGAAAAGATGAAGAAAATCACTAATTTTTTCTACTAGTCTTATAGACTTGTTTCGATGATGAAGAAATTTACAAACAATCATGAACTACTACGGCCTGGCATTACTCGATTTGCCACCCACTTCATAGCCATTGAGAGTATTTACAAGTATAGAGGAGGGCTTCTCCAACTCATCAAATCAGATGAATGGCTGAATTCTAAGTGGGGAAAGCGGCCAACTCCCCTAGCAGAAGAAGTATGCAAGACCATTGAGTCCAATAAGATTTGGCCTTATGTTAAAAATTGCTTAAATGTTTTTGAGCCTCTAATAAAAGTTCTTCGATTGGTTGATGGTGATGATAAGCCAACTATGGGTTTTTTACATGAGGCCATGGAGAGAGCAAAGATGGCCATTAAAGCAAACTGTAGATATTATACTAAACATTGGCAAATCATCGATAGCCGTTGGGAGCGTCAATTGCATCATGACTTACACACTGCTGGTAAGTGGAGACTGATTTCTTATTGATTTTCATTATTATATTAAATTCTTTTTAATACATTACTCATGTAAATTTTTGCATTTAATAGGTTACTTTCTCAATCCACAATTTCGATATGAATCTTTAGATCGAAATATAACTGATGAAATTCGAGTGGGCATGAAAAATGTTATTCAAAGACTAGCAAATGACGCTGATGAGGCTATTAGGGCAACAAACCAAGTAAGTAAATTAAAAAGTAAAGATCTTATATATTGTATGTTGTTTTCTTCAATTTAATTTATATCATTATTCATTCATAAGTCATAATAGTTGATATTGATAATTCTTTTGCTTCTTTATTCTTTAATGCTATTAGATCGATGTATATAATGAAGGAATGGGAAGTTTTGGCACCACCATTGCTCGAAGAGCTGTCACACAAACATATCCTGGTAAGGATTGTATAATATAAATAGTAAATTATATTTTCATTATTTGAAAATTCAAAATTGAATGTTTAATATTATTTTCTTTTATTTTCAGCTGAATGGTGGTTAAATTATGGAGAGAGTGCTCCAGCATTAAGGACGATCGCAATTAAAGTTCTCAGTCAAACTACATCTTCGTCAAATTGCGAAAGAAATTGGAGCACCTTTGCTTTTATCCACACAAAAGTAAGGAATAAAATCACGATGGATAATTTGAACAAACTGGTCTACATTCACTATAACCTCAAGCTCCGCAGTCGAAATCGAAGAAGAAGAGCATTTGAGGATCAACAAGATTACTTCTGCCCAATTAATTTAGACTATATATTTTCAGCAGAAGATGATTTGTTAGGTGAGTGGCTAGAGGAGGCAGAAGAGCCATTATTAGATGGAGATCCAGAGCTAGCAGAAATGGTTGAGGACTTGACTGGGAAGCAACTTGAGCCAATGAAAGCCTCTGAAAGATTACAAGAGATTAATTTGACACAACAACAGAGGGGTACTACGGTTGATCCTACAGAAGCAAGAGGAAAGGAGGTGGGTGAGGAGAGTGAGTCAAGTATCTCTACATCTTCCTCATCAGCAGGAATTCCTCCTGATTCCCCTGAGACTGGCGGTCACTATGGAGATAATGAGCCACCAATGTATGAGACAGTTGAGCATTTTCCTAGTGCTACAGACTTAGATCCCCACCGTGGTTATGTAAGATATGTCTCACAAACTGAGACAGGGATTGGTAGTAGCATCGGTCAAGGAGGAGGGGAAGGTACTTCTGCAGGCAATGTTGGACAACAGCAGGCTATGTATGAACCGTATGGATACAATCCTCATTGGCCAACTCAACTGCCTTTAGCTTCACGGCCGTGGTATGAGCATGGACAAGGAATGATCCAACGTGAACCCCAACAAGCTATTTTTTGTCCTCATGAATTTTTTAATTTAAATTTGGGCCCCCAGTCATCTCAATCTACTGAGGATAGCTCATCATATTATGAAGGGATCTTCGTTCCTCAGCAACAATATCAATATGGCCAAGGGCATGGGAGTGCAATGCAAGAGTTTGGATCATATTATTATAACCCATACCAAAGAAGAAGAAATGATGATGATGATGATATCGAGCCTGGAAGACACTCCACTTGGAATTAGGGTATGTATTGATTCTCTCCAATTGCTTTATGATTTATTTTACTGTCATTATGTCATATGCTATGTTACTATTCATGTTCTTGAATTTTACAACTTGCTTGATAATTGAGTGATAAATTGATGGTTGATGAATGATGAATGATAATTGATGATTGATAAATAATGATTTATATACTATATAAGATACAAGTATAACTTACAAGTGTACAACACTACAAGTCTACAACCACTATATATAAATTAAAAATAAATTGTATTCTCTAAAATTTCATACTAATAGATAGTTCATATTTTATAAGTCATAATTATGGTTTTTATAAAAAAAAAATCACAATTTCGGACAAGACAGCGATACAGGATACCATAAGTTAGGGAGACCGATATTTTGATTTATATGTGTTACTAATGAAAAAAAACATTGTTTTCTAGTATTTTCTAATATTTTGGATTTTTTGGATATTTTTTCAATTTTTTTTGGATTAAAAAAAAATTCACACCGCGATGACCGCGACGGACCGCGAACCGCGACCGATACCGATACCGTATCGGTTTTTTGGACCGACCGATACCGCGACCGATACCGTGATTTTTATCCATGGTACAGAGAGAGAGAGAGAGAGAGAGAGAGAGAGAGAGTCCACAATCATGTGCTAGACATCTAGTGGTGGATGCAATAGTTGACTCTTCAAAACAAATAGTTTAGTAAATAATCAAAGGCCTCCCAACTTAAAACATGCCTTTATGCACGAAACATTTATAAATCGTACAATGTGTGGTCGAAGCAGGAGTTTGTCATATTATGATCATCTAAGCAGCCAAACACCCCTTAATCTTAAATCGTATAATAAATTAATAATGCTTTTGGGCAAGTGACTTTGCATCTGTTCTCTTGTCTCCTTGTCCAGACCAAATATACCAAAACCGAGTGAGTAGTGTATAGAATATTAAGCAATGTGTTTCTCATTATCTTTTACACCCACGCTTTCCATGAGACCTAACCTCATCAATCAATCAATGAACGTGTGAGCGTGCCATTTTCGAGTCAGGATCCTCTGTGGAGAATCACCACGGTGTCCGTGGGGAGATCTATCAAGCTCCCCACGTTACCATGGGACAGCCAGTCATAAATCTTCTCTCCTGATTAGAGAGAGAAAGAGGAGAAATTGGAGACAAATCATCTCACACGACTGCATAGAGATGAATTTTAGGGCTCTTAATATTTCTTCATTTACTAATCTTCTTAATTTTTTTTGAAATATGCAGTTAAAAAGATTTATGTTAATTTATTAGACACTTATTGCAGCCAACCTGCCATGATTCTATAAATTTGATATTTCGTTGTAACCATATTAGATCTTACGTCATTTTGATGGAAAAAAATTGCAAATAACAAAAATAGGAGAGGGATATCTGTTTTGAGCAATTTAGATTTTTTTTAATACATATACTATACTGAAGCGAGTTACTGAGTCCAAACCGGAGGCATCCGGTCTCTCAAGTCTTAATACCAATTTAACGGCAGTACCAGTTAGGTAAATATGAAAAATCTTTATGTGAGAAAGTAAGAGAATACTGCATAAGCAATACATAATTTTATTATTTAATTACAACAAGTTTGTCATTTGTCATGTAGGTGGAGTTCATAGGTCTCATAATATATAAGAGTATGTTCTAAATACGATATTTGCAGGAAACAAGCCCAATTAATTTTTTCCATCCGTTTAATTGAGGCAATGGGGCGAATGATAGAAGCCTGATATCTTGTATGAGACAAATTGCATGACTAAAAAAATGATCAATAACATTGATTTTTGATATTTGTATTATTCACATCTCACCTATTAGGTGGAGCTAGGGAACAAAACTCTGTCTTTTTATAGCACTTTTCTGTCAGTTCAAGCAGACACCACAAAGCATCAAGTCCTTATTAACATATAAAAGATGCTTTCGTAATTGACATGACTGCTACTGTTCACATGGCAATCTAACTTTAAGAACCGCATGTGTGAAGTCCATCATACAATGGTTTGAAGGGTCTGCTTGGAGATGCAGGAAATTTTAAGGTATTATTGAACATTTTCACGTTTAGGTATTTGCATGGGATTTCGTGTGCCACATGTTCTTCCGGTCTTCTATCTGGCCTCTTTGTTTTGGGGACTAAATTGGTTATTTAAAAGGACGTTTTGATTTGTTTAAATTTTCTTATGTGTGTTTTTTACTGGAGAGAGATGATCACAATCAACAAATTCATGCAATCTTTTACCAACCCCACCAGAGAGAAAACAAAAAAACCAAAAAGAAAAAACAAAGTCAAGCAATCTTGCAAATGGACAAGAAATTGCATGTCACTATATATATTCTATGTGGTTCATTTCAATTTGAGTGATGGAATCCGCCGTCATCTAACTCACGTTGGCACTATAGACAAACTTTTCTAAAACGAGGTATAGTGTGGTATATAATTCAATGGTAGTTAAGAATAGAATTTTTGTCAAATTCGGATGAGTGTCAATTATACAAATTAATTTTACGAGGGAAGATGGTAGTTCCTGGAAACTCTTTCTCACCATCCATAGGCATTTATTTGAAAGAATCTCTATCCAAAATTCTATGCATAGAAGTTTTTTTTTTTTTTAATAATGTCACTTGTTGTCCATTAATCATTAGAAATTTCTTTATTAATAGTTAAAATCTCAAAATTAAATATTTAAAAATCTCATTCTTGACTTTTCAAATCATCCACGCCAGTAATCCAAATTTCAAGGATATCTTGGGTGATTTGAGAAACCTGCATAGAATGGCACATGAATTAGAAATGAAGTGCCATGTTGATGCTAGTTTTATTTATGAGCCTTTCAAAAATCAATTCCCTGCCACTGATTCTTTCCTCATCTCGATCAATTCATATCACAATGAAAGAGGGATGCTTGAAACCTTAAGTGGGACCCAAATAGCATACTTTTGGTTTCTCTTTTCATCTGAACTCTATACCAAGAAGACAGATGCCATCATATAACTGTGCAGACCCTTGAATGTGGACCGCAAAAGTCGTTGTCGTTAAAAAAAGGTGGTAACCACAAAATGCTCTAGGCCGAGGGGCACTCATGACTGGGCACTTTCCATCCATGCATTTTAAAACATATTCTCATTTTACATGTTTTATAAAACGAACCGGCCATGAATCAGTGGAGGCTAATGGTCCCAGCTGAACCGTCCATCCGCTTGGCATCGTAACACATTACATAGAAGAAACTTCATGAAATGCAGAAAAAAGAAGATGGTTAATTTTTTTAAATAATATTGACCAGTTAGATTTTAAGTTTCTAGATTAGTACTGACTTAAAATATGGATTTAGGGCCCGTTTGTAAACTCATATTTAATTAATAAGAGCTAATCAAATTAAATTTTAAAATAAAGCACCGACTATTAATTTCTAATATACAATGAGTGTATTTGACAAAATTATTTTGAAAAATGCACTTATTTCATGAGGTGATTGGGGCCACCCTTCTAAGAAATACAATATAGAATCCGCCAGTTCTGTCATTTTAAAAATTAAACGTGAAGTATATCCCAAGTCAACCAAAAATTCAATTAGACTCACCGGAGCTGTTGTCAATTCATGACCTCCTGAGTCAATCCAGTGAGTGAAGTTCTAGCCTCCCAGGAGAATGAAGTTAGAGAAAAAGATAAAGGGCAGGGGCCTCTTTGGAGTGCAAAATAGAGCAATAAGATTCTTTGGTTTTTGCTCTAAAGCTTGAAGATGGTTTTTGCGCTAAAGATTGAAACTTTAGTGGAATGTAATACTAACAATGGATCAACCACCCATCAGTATATACAAAAATTGGGTAGATCATATGCCTCACATATGGTTCCCACGCCAATATATGACAACCAACGGTATAAGATAAATGCGAAAAGTTAATGTTCAAAAGATCACATTCCAAATGGCACCCTCGCCTTCCCCGCAACGCTGATGTACCCCTTCCATTCTCTCAACTGATTTGCAAATGCCACTGCAGCTCCAATCAAAAGATGCAGCACAGGTGTTCCCTGCTTGGGCCTTCCATTCGCAATCTGTCCAACCAGAATGCATTTTGATATATAGTCAGCACAATCTTCTGCATAGAACTTAAGTATTAAACACAAAGCAAACAGTTGCAGTAGGAGAGGGCTTGATAGAAGTGTAGAATCAATTCACTTGCTAGTCCAGTGACGGCACTGGTGCAAACCAAACTTTGATATAAGAAACCAAGGAAGCAAAATGGCATCCCTTGAGTTAGAGGATGAGAATTTACTCTGCCATTCATAAGTACAATATACATTAGTCGCATTATGCAGTTTATGGAAAATATCCCATTACTGCTGTCTAGGAAATGGTGTAACAATTTATCTATTTAACACTATCCCTTGAGTTGCATAGTTAGAGCATTGACATCAATCTGTTCCCCAATAATCACTTGCTCATTATACCAGCAACATGATCATCAGAGAGTGACGACCTTGTCTGATATCTGCAGTTGTTAACCCCACTTTGAAGGTGCAAAAGCTGAGAAAAATTTTATTTTGATTTGTTAAAAGGAAAAATAAAAATAAAAAATTGAGCTCATTGCTTTGGAACCTTCAAGATTTGTTTAAGCCGTGTTATTTAAGCCATTTTTCACTCAGTATGGACATGAACCGGACCAAGCTCAAGAATAAATGTGTCTGAAAGCTAATTGCCAGATGCAAGGCCTTTAGGGGATAGCCACCATGTGGTACTTTGGATCACATTTACAAGGGCATCAACCAGTACCTTGTAACAAGGAACTAAACAATGAACAACCCTAGTTCTGCTATACTTCCTCTAGTCCTGTGGTACCCTCTCATGCCACAAGTCATAACAAGGACACCCAACTGGGCTTGTACATGGACACTTCATACAGGTGTGCAAGCAAGCAAAGTGACAAGAATAAATAAAGCACTCAGAATAGCCAACATAACTCCCAACTTTCTCCCCAGATTGGGCATATTATTAGTACATAACTTCATCCATATAGGCTAATGTTCCCCATAACTATCTACAGACAACAATTTTCATTCCTAGAAATGAAAGCACAGTTTCTTCCCAGCCATTAAAATTCAAAGCTTGCTCTAGCACATTGAATCAATGGATTGCCTAGCACATAGTAGCACACACATTGACTGCAAGCAAGTACACACACCAACACATAAATCATAAAACTAACTTTTCCAAATAGCTTTCTATTATGCCAACTTTCTTCCAAATGTTGGCTTATGACCACTGCGCAACTTCATACATGTAGGTGAACAAAACCGAAAGGTTAATCATCCTGCACCAAAACATAATCAATGAACAACTGCGAGATTTGGAATTCATGAGGTAATTTGAATCAATTAGCAGTACTTGTGAACTTATTTGTTTAACCAAAGCCCACAGGAAGTTGTTCTCTCTCTCTCTCTTTTTTTTCCTTATTTTAGGCTTAGTTTTCTGTGCATTAATTATGGATGAGTTAACTGTGCATATTTAAGAAGAAGTACCATAGTGTATGTTGTTTGCAGATGATATAGTATTGGTGGATGAATCAAGAGATGGTGTAAGTGCAAAGCTTGAGAGATGCCGAGGGGCATTAGAATCTAGAGGCTTTAAAATAAGTCGAACAAAGATAGAATATATGGATTGCAACTTCAGTGGACATATACAAAGTGTTGAAACTACTGTCAAAATTGAAACCTATGAGATACCACGTAGGGATTCTTTTCGGTACCTAAGCTCGATATTAGTAATGATGGGTAGATTGACGAAGATGTGGAGCATAGGATAAAAACTGGATGGCTGAAATGGAGACTAGCTTCTAAAGTGCTTTGTGACAGATGAATGCCAACAAAATTAAAGGGTAAATTTTACCGGATAGTGGTTAGACCAGCTATGACATATGGAGCAGAATGTTGGTCAATTAAGAAGACGCATATTTATAAGATAGATGTAGCGGAAATGAGAATGCTTAGGTGGATGTGTGGTAAAACTAGGAAAGATAAAATTAAAAATGAGCATTTTCAAGAGCATTTAGGAGCAGCACCAATAGGGGATAAGATTAGAGAAACCCGTTTAAGATGGTTTTTGGCATGTTGAGCATAGGCCGGTAATGGCACCGGTGAGAAAAAATTTGGCTATACAGGTGGATGGCCCATAAGAGGTAGGGGTAGGCCGAAGAAAACATTGATGAAGGTCATTGATGTAGATTTGAAGAAGTTTAACTTATCGAAGGATTTGGCTCAAAATAGAACGGAATGGAGAAACAGAATTCATGTAGCCGACCCCAACATGGTTGGGATAAGGCTTTGATGATGATGATGATGATAATGATGATTTTAAGCTTAGTTTTCTCACTAGATAAGTTTGAGAAACATGAAATTTCCCACGTTAACTTTTGTTCACTATAAATTTGAGGACAGTATTCAAGTTTTTTAGATTTTGGAAAATGAGAAGATGGTTCTGCCATCGTTTCCCTGATTTAATCTTGACATTCCATCGCTTCTCAAACTGTTTGTTTCCTACAGAAACTACGATAAGCTGTCAAATTTCTAGGACACAACAAACTAAGGTAATGAAACCACTACTGAGCAAAGTTTTCTTTCACTTGGCAGGTATGAGCTCAGGTCTACCTTGCAGTTCATAATTAAAGTATTTCAAGTGAATTCAGTACTAAGATTATTGCTACCAGTTTGCTAAATTCATCACGGCAATTGATAAAATTTACAGCTCACTTCAGTCCATTGACTCACGTTCACCCCACTGGGTACATTCACTCAATTCTTGCTCAGACTCTTCTATTTCTGAAGTTCAGCATTCTATGATACCATCAGCAAACTTTGAGTATTGAATGGTTTTAAAGGGCCAATCATTCTGCTGTGGCTCTGATGCCATTCTGTTCTGACTTTCGGTTTTGAAAGAGAAACAAAAGGGACTGTCTAATTTTTTGCAGACAAAAGAAAAGAAATCTTGTCTTTTTGTAAAGTGGAGTGATGTCTGATTCAAAAAAAATATATAATAATAATAATAATAATAATAATAATAATGGAAAGTTGTTTGAAATTGTTGTATTTATGTCTTGTATTCTGAGTTAACTAGATTGGTCCAACCTAGGGTTAGGGCAATGACCAGGTTAAGCGTTATAGATATTTTGGTAACTGTACCGTGATTTTCTTAAGAGCTGAGAAAGTGTAGATTATATATATACATATATATATATATGGGCTTTAATCCTATGAGAAGTGTTCTCACACACCTACATTGAGAACTTTTTTATGGGGCCCACTTGTGAGTCCCATTTAGAGATGGGACTGGGGGTATGGGGCCCACTTGTGAGTCCCATTTAGAGATGGGACTGGGGGGACAGAAAGATCTATGTGAGACTACCCCAAATATCAAATTTGGCTCCAATTATATGTCCCTAACCCCTTCATTCATGACCCACAAGTCTAGTTCCTTTGAATTAGTGCACAGTCGATCCAATGGTCTAGTAAATCATGATTTGACAAAAACTTGAGGCATGTGACTATCAAGGGGGTCCCTGTATATTGCAAGATTTGGATTGGGTGATAGATGGGCCCCACCTAGACATCTTACAAAGAAATGGTGAGAACTAGTTCTCATAGGAATATTTCCCTATATATATTATATATAAAGAATCTTCATATGCATCCATTCCTTACTATTTTTTTTTTGTGAGAACTCTAAATGGAGCCCATCTATCACCTAATCTAAACCTTGCAATATACATGGGACCCTTTGATAGGTACATGCGCCAAGTCTCAATTAGATGCAAATTTATTGGACCATTGGATTGACTGTACATCAATCTAAACCTATATTATATATATGTATGATGTAATTTGTAACCCTAGACACTATGAGAGAGGGAAAGACGTGGGTGGCGGCAGTTTGTGGGCAAACACAGTTGGCTTGCTTGCCGAGCCTCTCTTCCTATTCTACACACTAGACCAAGCACTGACACCAAAGCCCATTTTATTGTTAACGGTCTTGCAATTGGTGGCTTATAGTGCTACCCTTCCTATTCCAAGATTTGAATGGATTTCAGATCTTGGCTTTTGATTTGCTTTTTGCAAGTCGAAATTACAGAGAAGAAGGGTTGTGACAGGTGGAAATGGCGAAGTGGGCCCCATGCTGGTTGGAATCAGGAGATCATGAGTGATCTCTCAACCCCTACATCTTTGGCTGTTGAACTTTGCAGAGGTTGTATCTCATGTTACAGGGGTTCGGCCGGGAACGGAGAAGAGGGAGGAGTGCTGCATGCTGCCGCTGCCTTAGCTCGCCACACGACATTGCCGCCGCCTCACCGTCGGTTCCCGAGGTTGCTGTCAGTTCCCAAAGTCTCCGTTGCATCTGCCATCCCGCCTCCAGTTTCTCCGCCACCAGACTCTTCGCTATTGCCGGAAAGGGGGCCGTGGCCCATCGTTGCCTGTGCTTTGATGATCAGAGGAAGAAGAGGAGCATGGGGTTTCAGCTGTGGTAGGGTCCTATTGCAACGGCACATAAATGAAGAGGAAGGTTAAGATGTCTTAGGCCTGGTAAGTCCAGGCCAGGTTAAGGTTGGGTTAGTTTGGAACTGACCCATTAGGCAGTAAGCATAGCAACAATTTAGTCCAAGTCGGTTTGAGTTGGGTCAAACCTGAACCTGTATGCAGAGCCTAGGTTAGTTGAGGTGCAATGCTGACATCAGCACATGTCAGCAATCAGGTACGGTCAAAGGCAGTTTGACCAAGTTTGATGGCTGAAAAGTTTCTCTGCAATGCAATATCTTAATCATCCGATGTCCAATCGGAAATCCGTTTGCTCTTACAAACTCATTTCAAGCAAATCTATGCAGTGGAAGAAGAAGATTGGCTGTTGGATGGTCAATAAGGAGGTTTGATCAATCGGAGAGTAGAAAATTATTTCTATGATATCGGAGCAAATCGGGGTCAAAGTTTAGATTTGTTTCTTTCAAAGTGATCATGCTGATTGGATCTTCATAGTTGTACTGAAATTGGGGCAGTTTATATGTAATTTAGATATCAACATCACACGGATTCGTTAATGAATTCGAACCTTTTGGTTCAAGGTGGAGTATGACAAGAAGAAGTTTACAACATCGATGAAAGGATGTACCTTTAGCAAGGCATGGGAAGATATAGACAAGTATTTCCAATGTGGCTTAAAGATTTACAGAGCTTAAAGATTTACAGAACCCAAGCCAAGGTGGAGATTGTTAGGTTTATGTCTTGTATTCCGGTTTAGCGGGATTGGTTGATTGGTCTAGCTAATGACCAGGTTAGGGTCAAGGGTAATTTTGGTAATTGCACTGGGGCTTTCTTGGTGGCTAAGAAAATGGAGATTATATATGTGTATAGTCAGTAACCCTAGATCTTGCGTTGAAGAGAGGTGAGAGCTCTCTTGCCTATGGTGTGCACGTAGGAGAGACGATATGAGAGTGTGAGAGTCTCTGTATACTTTACTTGTCACAGTGAAGATGATTGTCTCTGTGCCGTGGATGTAATCCTGTTTGGGTGAACCACTTAAATCCTTGTATCTCCTGTATGTGATTGCTTGCTCTTCTTCTTGTGCGGTATGTGCTTGATGTGCTTAGCCTATATCCAGATCTAACAGTTCGACTTTGCAAAAATCGGTAGCAAATGTTGCAGCTGCCTTTTTCCTTTAAGCTTGGCATCATCTGCCACATGTTAGTGGCAGAATTGCTATGCTGCTTATAAGCACCAAACACAATTGTAGCACCGGCTTGAGGTTTGCTCCCACTGTTGATGGCCGATTGAATGTAGGCTGCTGCTTCGATCATCACATGTCCAACATGCCTCTTCTTCTACAACAAGAAACATAGGCCTCACCCTTGGACCTACCCAAGCCGAAAGCCCACCCACTCTTATCTCCTCCTTTAGCAATGGCTAGGAGTCCAGATCCTCTGCATCTCATCTCATCTGCTGATCTACAAACCAAAGACAAACTATTCTCTACTTCGGTTATTCTCCGGAGAAAATGAACAAGCAACTTTCCTTTTTTCTAAATCAAATCTCTCTCCTCTTGTTGAAAAGGACAAGATTTCTTTTCTTTTGTCTTCATAAAAGGACAAAATCCTTTTTGTCTCTCAATCAAGACCAGAAGGCCATGTGACTTTCCTACAATAGTTGTATAAAGAACTGAACATTTTCCTCCATCAATAGGCCAACTACGAGATTCTCTTCAAGAAGCAGACATAAGTTTAGACTTCTTTGAAATAATTCGATGACAGAAATGGAATCCACTTGGTGTCTTCTACAGCAAAAATGGACCATGGCTAGGGGCGGACCCAAGAAATTCAATGTGGGGGACTTTATGTGAAAGAAATATTGGGGAAACGGGTAAAATTTAAAAAATCATATTAAGTTTTAGAATTTATGGGGGTTGGGGGTGGGTTTAAAAATTTAAGAAAATGGTGGGGACTTCAGGCCCCAGACCCATGTACTTGGGTTAACCAATGACCATGGCTATGGCTCACCATGGCTCCACACTAAATATCTTCTTCGACAATGTGCAACACTCCAAGATATTACTGATCTCTTCTCCGAGATCCAATCAGTTGGATCTCCTATTGATTACACAACACAACCCTCGCAATCTCCACCTAGACACTTTGAAATATCAATCGCAAAACTCGAGCGATCTCCACCTTGTTCTCATACTTCGCAGACACGTGCATAGCAAATGATATCAGAGCCACAACAAGTGCTATCCGCACATTGCCGTTGTCATTCTATAGTGAGTTGTAGCAAAGGGTGGAGGAAGAAAGGGTTTTACTGTTTCTAAAATGCAAGGAGAAGGCATCAGGGCTGCCTGATTGCTAGATTTTGTCGTAGAACCTAGCAAAAGAGAATGAGTTAAGTTTGGGTCGAGCAGGACTGCCTGTTTGCTAGGTTGGTCAATGTCCAATTTTAGGGTCAAGGGTATTAGGGTAATTGTATTGAGCCTTTTTTGAGGGCTAAGAAAGCGTATATTATATATATGATGTTATATGAAACCCTAGACTCTGCGAGAGAGGGGAAGATGTGAGAGGCTACTCTTTCTCCCGTCAGTGTTGGCAATTGCTGAACCATGAAGGAGCGCTAAGGAAGGTTGAGTTTCTTTCCCATGGATGTAGGCACTCTTGCCAATCCTCATAAATATGTGTGTGATTGTTCTCTCTTATTCGTGTGGCTTGATTGTTGATCATGGGCTTCATGCTTCCCCCTCACATGCGCACGACAAGTGGTATCGAAACCACAACAACATATTCATTAATTTTTATAAACCTCATGAAATAGAGATAGCAAAATGGTACATATTAAGAAATGCCAAAGCAGTGGCAGACCTCCAATTTTCGTTTGATGGGGGAGGACCCAAACAGGTAGGTGGGTTTTGGGGGCAAACTCAAAATTTTCATATGGGTCATGGGGCAGACCTAGGATATTTCATGAGGGTTTTTGAAGCGGACCAAGAAATTTCAAGTGAATTTTGGAAGATGACCCACCTCCAATGGGGGTGAATGCCCCCAATACCATGTATGTAGGTCTGCCCCTGTCAATGGGTGATTCCTGCATTACTAGTTCATCAAATGTTTCAGTAAATTCTGAAATCAGACAAAAGGGAGATCTGGTTGATGATGAATTTTGAGTCAGTGTGATTTTCACAGTTTGGGGGACACATGGAAGTCAAACAATGACGTCAACTATGAGGAAATGATGAAAGACAAAGAACCAAGTAGGCTGGAATCCATTTCATTTTCACTAACACAGTGAAATCATAGAAGATGAGGAACGAATTCATCAGGAAACCGTTCCATTGTCAGTTAAACATTTTCTTACAAGTAGGACAATCTCAATGACTCAGTCAAGACTTACCAGGGGGGCTCCCGCAGCAGAAGCTTCGTTCATCAATATGCTCAACATCTAGACCAATAAACCAAGATCCTAGAGAGACATCTTCATTTGCATATCTGTGTAATATGTGCCTTCAACAACAAGAATAGAACAAGGAAGAAACATTACCTTAGATAAGTTTATTTAAATGCTAAAGAACACATTTTAGAATAAAACCTCACCGGTTAACTGATATGTAGGTTGCCAAATCTTTGGAGACGGCATACATCTGCCCTGTTGCATGCCTAAAGTATTTGTTTCCCTCCTCGCCAAATTTCCAGTATTCAGGCTCATGGTACTTGACCCCTCTGCATTTATTAGAAATAACCATTTTTACAGTCAATCAAATGAGTGGGAGAATACATGAATAACTTTCATGAGGGATTACAGGATCCTGACTCCTAGACCTCAGCATGGGTGCAGTATGCTGATGATTATTGTTGCAGGCTCGCAGTTAAGTATGATGTTGACACCTTGATTTTTTAATGCATACAGAAAATTAACAGTTGGGCAGTACTGTTATTGGATGTGGATGCTCCAAAAATATTCTGCATTGAAAGCCTCAATCGTTCTTCCTATTGCATCTTTCTGGACAGTTGCAGTATTTCCTTTTTAACTGTCTATGTAGACCACTGATCTGATAGTAGTGTCAGAATATTACAATCCAGAATAGTGCACTCACAGAGTCAGGACACTAGAATTTCTTTCTAGATAAGTATATACATTTGGAACAACTGTAACGGATTTGACAATCTTACTTCTGCGCCAGCACTGGTCCGGACTTCATACAACCTAAATAAACACGTGGTTTTGACTTATGCCGTGCCAAAAGAGAAGCAACTATACCTGTTGACATATAATATTGTAAATTCAAATTCCTCCATATCAGGGTACATGATTGTTTAAATGAAGAAGAAGATAGAAAAACCCCCTAACCAGGATTGACATGCACATCATCATCAACTTTGATGTAAAAGTCAGCATCCCATTTTTCCACAGCTATTGAGAAGTATGTTTGAGTTTTGGAAGATAACTCATGATACCCTTCTATGTGATTCTGCAAAAGAAATGACACCAGAGTTAATGTATTTCAAAGTAATTGTTATGTCATGAGAGGCATGTCTGCAGAAGAGCATGAAAAAACTCTGCATCTTTAAAATTTTAAGACATGGACATGGATATGGATATGGGTGTCCTATTTTTTATTTAGATCACTTTTGGATTAATCAAAGTGTTATTTCTTTTGATCCTTTCTAACACTTTTTTTTTTTTTTTTTGGTTGAGAAGTAAGAAAGCTAAAAGAACTATATGAAATAATGGAGCTTGTAATTAGGATATGCTAAACTTGTACCCTAGAAGTATCCGTGCAATATCAGGTATTGATATAAGTGTTGTATCAATCAGCTTGTACATGTATCCTGGTATCATAACTCACGATGATTAGGCTCTTTAATAATCAAGAGTACCATATCCGACAAAAGCATGAAAATTTTTATTATGTTAGAGCAAAATATTCTTAATTTAAAAGGATTGAAACATTTTAGTTTCATTGAAAGTCAAGACCGACTTATCCACAAAAAGCGTGAATAACACTCACGATGGAACTTTGAGGACTCCTCAATTATTCAAGCAAGTTCAGAGAAGTTTATACATCTAAGTGTGAGAAATCTCAACATAAGTGCGTTCCCATCGTAAAGCGTGGGTATGCTATTTTCAAAATAGCAGCGCTATGGTCTGAAATCTAGTAGAGCCAAGAAATTTCAATTTACTACACTGTTTTTTCTATTGAGGAGATTGCTTCTCCTTAATAGCCTTTCCTAAAGTTATCTCTACCCTTATATGGTTTCAAATCACTACAGAATCATAAGACTGGCTGTTACACAAGATTTGAATCTTCTTTTACCACTTAAAAATTTCACACCACTATGCCACTACGTAGCGGCACAACTGCTGTGTTTCACCCACTACGTAGCATTTTGGCCAATGCTCGCTACGCCCACCGTAGCCGCTATTTTGATCCTTGGTAATTGCTATGCCATATTTATAATAATGAGTAAAACCACAAAGAACTTTATAGGAATTTTTCCTCTTTTCAAGACTATGGGTGTGGGAGATGTTGGTGGACCTTTGTGATCCTCACCAAGGTGAGCATAGCTCGAGATGTCTCAGTCTTGAGGTGTCATTGAGGAAGCGAAAACCCCTCAACAAACCGAACTCCTTCTCTAGAGGAACATTACAGTGAAGTGAACAATTTCCCCAAAAAGCCCAAATACAGCCATTGGGAATAGGCTCTAAAAAAGGGATCTGTTCCCTCTTCAACGAGCACGTACTGAAAACTTGTGGAAGTTAAGAAAAAAAAAATCAATGGCTTGGAATATCTGGGACACCATCCAGTGATTTCCAGCCTAATGGCCCAATTCCCTTCATTGTATCATCTATCATGATTAACAAACTCTTCACATTAGTGATAAAAAGATCATGTTTAAAAAAATTGAGTGATATCACAATTGTCATGACTATGATAATGGTCAATTTAGATCATATAATCATGTCTTTTATCGTAGTTCCAAAGCTATGAAAAATTAGCCATTGTTTACAAGCAGCAGTTTTAGATGTAACATTAATACAGACAGAGAGCAGATTAAAATGCTTCTTTTTGAGAATGAAGACTGCAATGTTTTCACAAAAAGCATGCTACAACTATGAGTTTAACCTTTATCTTAAAAAAATGGCCAGTACTTTTCTTTTAATTAAGTCGTTCAACTCTCACATGAGAGGCCACAGAATTAGCATTTATTATGGAAATTGGAAACCACTTCATCAAGACAAGGAAATGAACACGTCTTCTGAGCCTTAATTTGAATTAAGAAGAAATCCATGATTACAAAAAAACTTAAAATAAAATTTAAGAATCCAGAAAATTATTAATTCAGTGGTCCTTGGCATTTGGCAGTCAAAAGTTGGACGCACCAGTCTAAGGAAATCCTGATGCTCCTCGTCTTCTGCATCAATTGCATGATCTAAAACGCCACCTGTAGTAGCACTACAGTGCTCAACACCCAAGATCTTGTCATAGCTATGACTCAAAGTTTCCAAAATGGATGAGACTTTTCATGTGAAATTGTTTTAAGCTTGCAAGTCAGAGCACCCACTATGCAGAATCTCACGCATCGTACCTGTGGCCAATAACAAAGCGCATGATGATACCCTTGCCTTTCTCAAGCTTTCGTAAATTCTCTCCTGCAATGAGAAATAACTTAAAGGATTAAAGAAAAAAAAGTCCGCATATTTAATTTGGTGTATGTAGCACGATGGAAGACATAAATCTTAAGAAACCTTTAGGCATCCAGGTTGCCCTGATTGAATCCCTGCGCTTTCTGCTGCTGAATGCAGTTATGATTCCCATGACAAAGAAAACTTTCTGGCGCACTGTTTGTTCAGTTCCTGGTCCTGCAGTTATTGGACCATTCTTGCTACCTGCTTGTGCAGCTCTAGCTGAAGCTAGTTGCATCTCCAAATTGGATATTGTTTTATCTAAAGTCCTGCAAGTATTGTAACACATGAGACCAGTCAGCATATCCAAACACATCTTAGACCTGTACGAACCATCAGATATCCAAAACATGTCTTAGACCTCTAATGCCCAAAAAGTACTTGCAAACTTAATTGAATTCAAAAGAAACAACCAGAAATTATGACATGATTAAAAAAAAAAGATAGCACACATGTCACTGAGTGTATGAAAGGGATAGGACAATTACATAATCACATCATGTGTTTGTGAAACTTGAGTAAGGATGTCCCCATCCTGAATAGGAGTTTCCTGAAACAAGGGAAGCAAGGTTAGCTCTGCATACGCATGGATGTGCACAGGCTTCCAGAGGCCCATTTCCTGCACCCACACATTGTCATGCACTAGCACGCATGAAAGTGCACAAATGCATATATAATTACATGTACAAGACTTAGCATGCGGCCATGCAAAGTCATTCATATTGATTTTAACTAACCTTCTTATTGCAATCATTTAACCGATCAAGATCTATATCTTGAGACTTCTCCCCAGAAGCCTGCTCATTTGCATTGGCTAGATCAGGAACACCCCATAACCTAAAAACAACATGCAGTCAGTTATCAAACCTATTTGAAGTACACAATACAAATGTAAGCAAGAGATTCTGGGTTGGAAATAGGAAAGAGAATTCAATCAGTTCATGCATTTACACTTGCTCTCTACGGCATGCAATCTCTTAATAAGAACATTAAGATTTTTGTCTCAAAGAATGCCAGCTGAACTGACACAGTAAGAATGAAAATGATCTTTAAAAGGTCATATGGTCTTGCTGGTCTTAATATTTACCTAATTGCAAGCAGGAAAAAAACATAGGAACCCATCAAAGGAAAATATAGGTGCACTAAATGATCAAGGGTAATGTAAAAGAACCACTTTACAAAACAATCTCATTGGCAATTGAAAAAGTTCCTGTAGAGATCCCTTTCAAAGGTTAGAAAAGTGACAAAAGAATCATGAAACTGAGAAAGGGATGCATCTACCTGGTATGCTTTTACTGCAAACCAAATCGACATCACACTATCGATAACAGAATATTGCACTACCAGAAACCCATCTATACTATGACTCATTTACTACTTTACTCAAATCATCATCATCATCATCAAGCCTTATCCCAACCATATTGGGGTCAGCTACATGAATTCTGTTTCTTCATTCTGTTCTATTTTGAACTAAATCTTTCGATAAGTGAAACTTCTTCAAATTTGAATTAATGACTTCCATCCATGTTTTCTTCAGCCTGCCCCTACCTCTTGATGGGCTTTCTACCTGTACAGCTAAACTTTTTCTCACCGGTGCCATTACTGGCAGACGCTTAATATGCCCAAACCATCTTAAATGAGTTTCTCTAATCTTATCCTCTATTGGTACTAACCCTAAATGTTTTCGAAAGCGTTCATTTCTAATTTTATCTTTCCTAGTTTTACCACACATCCACCTAAGCATTTTCATTTCCGCTACATCCATCTTATGAATATGCGTTTTCTTAATTGGCCAACATTCTGCTTCATATGTCATAACTAGTTTAACTACTGTCCTGTAAAATTTGCCCTTCAAATTCATTGGCATTCGTCTGTCATAAAGCACTCCCGAAGCTAGTCTCCACTTCAACCATCCGGCTTTTATCCTATACTCCACATTTTCGTCAATCTCCCCATCCTTACTAATTATCGAGCCTAGGTACTGAAAAGAATCTCTATGTGGTATCTTATGGGTTTTAATTTTGACGGTGGTTTCAACACTTTGTATATATCCACTGAAGTTGCAATCCATATATTCTGTCTTTGTACGACTTATTTTAAAACCTCTAGATTCTAATGCCCCACGCCATCTCTCAAGCTTTGCATTTACACCCTCTCTTGATTCATCCACCAATACTATATAATCGGCAAACAACATACACCATGATACACAGTTGATTAGAGATAAGGGCACAGTTAACCCATCCATAATTAATGCAAAGAGATAAGGACTTAAAGTTGATTCCTGATGTAAACCTATAGTCACTCATGTGGTTTTCACATTGGTTATTGCTCCTTCGTACATATCCTTAAAAATTTCAATGTAACATCTGGGGACATTCCTTTTCTTTAAAACCCACCAAATTAAATTCCTCGATATTCTATCATAGGCTTTTTCCAAATCGATAAAAAGTCTACGTAGAATTTTCCTCTTTGCTCGGTATTTTTTTATTAATTGCCTAAGTGAAAAGATAGCTTTCATAGTTGACCCCCTGGCATAAAACCAAATTGATTTTCAGAAATCTTGGTCTTCTTTCTCAGTCTTTGCTCCATTATTCTCTCACATAACTTCATAGTATGACTCATAAGTTTAATCTCTCGATAGTTGCTACAATTTTGTATATCTCCTTTATTCTTATATATAGGTACTACAATGCTTCTTCTCCATTCATCCGGCATTTTCTTTGTTATAAGTATCTTATTGAATAGTCTACATAACCAACTTATCCCAACCTCTCCTAAGCATTTTCATATCTTTATCGGAATACCATTTGGACCTGTTGCCTTTCCTGTTTTCATTCGCTTCAATGCTTCCTTCACTCCCACCCCTCTAATTCTCCGAAGAAAAGTATGCTCTTGTGATGAAGTATCCTCTTTAACTATTGCATCGCCCAAATGTTTTTCATTTAAAAGTTTGCTTAAATATTCCTTCCACTTTTCTTTAATATCGTTGTCCTTCACCAAAATATTTTCCTCATTGTCCTTAATACATTTGACACGATCTAAGTCCCTACTTTTCTTTTCTCTTATTTTTGTGAGCTTAAAAATATCCTTTTCTCCTTCTCTTGTTCCCAACCTATTATAGAGGTCATCGTATGCTTTGAACTTTGCACCAATTACTACTTTCTTAACTTCTTTCTTTGCCTTCTTATACAGCTCAAAATTTTCTATACTCTTAGTCCCTTGCCAAACTTTGTTGCAATGTTTTTTTTGTCGAATAACTTCCTGAACCTCCATACTCCACCACCATGTTTCTTTATTAATATGTCCCTTTCCTTTTGATTCTCCAAGTACCTCCTTTGCAATATTCCTAATGTAATTAGCCATTTGATTCCATATTATTGTAGTTTCTCCTTTAAGATTCCATTCTCCTTTCTCAATCATTTTGTCCTTAAATATATTTGCTCTCTCTCCCTTTAAATCTCTCCACCTTGTTTTAGAGTCAATTTTGTTTATTACCGCTCTCTTTCTAATTCTAATGCAAATATTTAAAACTTCGAGCCTATGTTGCTTAGTCAAACTCTCTTATGGGATAACCTTGCAATCTTTACAAGTCAATTGTCCTGTTTTCTAACTAGAAAAAAGTCTATCTGACTCCTATTATTCCCACTTTTATATGTAATTAAATGCTCATCTCTCTTTTTAAATTAAGTATTTGCTACAATACCAAATGACAGTCAACTTTGTAAATTACACCAACTTGATTTGAAGAGGCTTAGCCACGAACTGTGTGCAACTTTAAACAAAGAGCTAGTTGCAGGGGGGTTAGAGCTTTAGCACAGACAAAGCAATGTTAAAAGGCTTTAAGTCAAGATTTTGGCAGTAGCCTTAGAAACGGCATCTTAAACCATAATTAAGTCAGAGAGTCGAATGCACACACAGAAAATGAGATTGCAATAGTAATAGACAGTAGACAGCAAACTTCTTGGCATTCTCTATATGCACTCTACATGAGAAGGTCCAGCTCAGCAGCAGCGGCATCAGAACTCAACTGCATCTATATGGGATCCTGATATAATATAATGCAAGAATTTGAATGCACACTACAACACCCATGTTATGCAATAGCATCCACATAATGAAAACCCAACAATGCAAGAAGTATCCATTTGAGTTCCCAGAAGTATCCATCTGGGTTCCCATGGATGCATCACCCAACATTGCAAGTAAGTAAACAGTGGAAAGCAGGAACTGCATCACGTGTGCTTCTGGAAACTACCACTGCTACTTCTAAGAGAATGAGGGGGCACCCAAATGCCCCTTAGAAAACAAAATGACAAACGCAGAAATGGCCTTAACTCCCAAATCAACAATTGTGGGTACCACATTTTTTTCCTTCCTCTTCTGCTCCCCGTCGATTGCCAATATTGATTTTGGGGAAAGAAGTTTAGGAAACAGTCATTAAGCTAATGTGATCTCCAATTTCGAATAGACCCAAATGCAAACATCCATTCTAGCAAATATTGACAGTAACCACTATTTAATACTTTCAAGAGCGGCCCCATTCTACAAGGTTTTAGTTCAATTCCCACCTCAAACCACCGACTCAACCCACAGAATAAGCGGAATGGACTAGCACTTAGACAGCCCACCCCATTAATTATCTTTCACAAGCACAACACATGGCAAATGCATAAAATACATGATCAAGAGCAGATACACCACAATCGCACCGAGCAGACATTTGGGTAATCTGAGAATGAAAATCAGCAGGAGGAGGAAGAAGAAGAGAGCCCCACTCACATTAAGAATCTATCAAACAAAACAGAGCAACCCCAAGAAATGAAATGACTTTTCAGTACTCTTTCAAATAACCCAGATATCAAAAGTATCAATCAAATGCCAGGTTTGCAATATCAATATTAATCATATCAAAGCAACCAAATGCAGATTACTAATAGAACCCCACACACAAAAAAAAAAAAACACAAAACAAAAAATGAAGTGCAGAAGAAAAGCAAAAACAGAGAGTAAAAATAAGAAAAAAAAGGAACCTATTAACAAGGAAAACTCCTAAGAAGAAGCTGGAAATGCAGAAAACAGAGACCCATCTGGGGGAGACTCCTCCACCCTTTTGGTGTCTGGTCACTATCATCAGCCCCATCCACCACTTTCACAACCTCAGGCTCATGCCTCCATTACAAGCTACTGCTGCTGCTGCTTCTTCATCATCATCATCATCATCTTCTTCTTCTTCTTCTTCTTCCTTCTCCTTTTATTTGCTAGTTGGATCTTCCTCTTGTTCTTCTTCTACATTGATGGTAAAGAGAATGTCCGAAGAAAAGCAGAGCATTCGTGTCCAAATCGAATGCGATACAGTACTGGATTTACATGTTGCCCCGTGCCTGACAGGACAACTGCTATGAATTCCCCAAAAGACCCTTTCCTGGTTGTGAATTATGAATTATGGTCAAATTACATCGAATCCAATTTTGATTCCATTTATGGGTATCCAATATCGATGCTACCTTAAAAAAGAAACTATTTCTGGATAGGGATGTGGACGGGTTGGGTCTGCATTGGACAAGCATCCACAACTGCTTCTCTAATGGGTCCATAATTAGACCCAAATCATAACTTTATGGAAGAGCCATGTTCATTTTTTTTAGAGTTCCATTGTCAGTAACCTGTTTGGGTATTCAGGATGCATATTGGCCTAACTCAACCTGGACCCTACTGGACTGAATACGATGAATCGATACTGTTGGAGCAAAATTTGAACATGAGTGGAACATAAACCCAACATGGAGCCCAAATCCACTTTTCAAGGTTGATAATCAGGAAAATGCAGGTCCAATTGTGCTTTGGTGACAACTATGGATCATCCAAACAATAGACCACCTCTTTTTCTTTTTCTCTTTTTGACCAACCCCTGGATGGGGCATAGCTGGAGGAGAAGAGTGAATTGGACCATCATGCATAACCTGATCGATTTTATATTTCTTTACAACTTATCATTGGGTTTAAGGGTAGTTTTCCCCTAGACAACTTTATTTATCTCCATTTTATCTACCTTACCTCCACAGCCAAAATGAACCCCATGTATTTGTAATTCATATTTTTTGCATTTGCATCTTCCTTTTAGCATAAATGAAATCAGTGTGGGGACTTGAGGGTTGGCTTGTTGGATAGGCAATCCATTTCCTAAGCACTGACCAGAGATTAATCTCTGGTGGGTGCCATGGCTTTCTCTCTTCTGACCTCTGACCCAACTTAGCAAAACTAAATAAATAAATAAATAAAGCGAGTATGCAATCCATTCTATGTTTAGATTTTAATGTTCCATATCCTAATCTATCATCCCATGGGTCATTCATGTGCTACCTGCTCTACTCAAGTATGTTCCATCTTTGTTCTATGCACAAATGCACTCAAGGCCGTGCTATGCCCATGCCAAGGGCCGATCCCTTGCACAATGGGTGAGAATGGATGCATGTGCCCACTTAGGGTATCCCTTGTTTTCACCAATCAGTTATTTCAATTTTACCACATTTGATGCACATTTGGGCCATTTTTCTATTTGTGCAAGCCATCCTTTCCCTGCAGCATGCTAATCTTTTTTGTATTGTTCTAATTTTTATGCAAGAGCCATGGTCCTTTTATTTATTTATTTTTTATAATTCAAAGTATCTCTCACGAGTTTAGCCTTTATGTTTTTACCCTCGGGTCCGGAAGTCATTAAATTTTGAAGAGTAAAAATTATTTTTTGAAGATATATGCATGGCTGCATAGATAATACTCCATTAACGTAACGACAATGAAAAGTATACGTATTTTAAGTTTGGAGAATAAGAGGAGACCATCTATAAAAGTGGTCCTTTTCCTAGAGAATCCACGAATGTGGACAAAATCATTGCTTTCTTCCCTCCCTTTATCTATCAAAACCCATAATTGTAGCACTTGTAGGACACTGACGAGACGATAAGGATAGCTAGAGGGGGAGGTTTTAGTTTTTTTCAGTGGTTTTGGGTCAATTACCAATCCATTCAAAAGGCCAAGAATATTTTTTGGAGTATGACAATTCCCTTTTGGCTTTTATAAAATGTCATTGAAATGAGGTGCTTCAGAAATATAAAAAGAGGATTGATTTTCTGTCAATCTCACATTTAATCAGCCAGTTGAATTTAGAACAGACTGGAAGTTTGAACTTCATTAAGAATAATGGATCATTGTGATGGGTTAAAATTTAATCATTCGTTAAATAAAAATCCTAATTTTAGGCCGTTGTGCTCCATAGAACGTTAAGCCCCAATACATCGTTGTGATGGATTAACACTTTTTCAATGGCCACTAAATGGGTGGTTAGGATAATCATCGGAGGAAAATAAAGGGGTACCTGGAATAGAAGTGGGCTCCACATTGAGTTGATAGCGGTATGGGCATTTGGCCTCACAATCGGTGTGACCCAGGTCCGACCTGTGGCAGTAACAGCCTTGATTCTCTTAATACGTTTTGTGTTTCAACTTTCAAGTTTCAACTCAGAGCTTCAGTAACTTTCTTGCAAGCAAAGCATCATTTATTTTGGTCTTCTGCATTGTAATTGTAAGGAAAGTAATATTGGCATGGACAAAACTTGGGATTAAAAGTGTTGTAATTTTATTGTCTAGATGGACTGAAGCCTCTACCAAAGATATAAATGAAGGTCTTCTATTTTAAACGTAGAATGCGTGTAACTTATCTGTCAGACCGATCGGATTTATGATGGATCGGTCGAATTATATGTATACAATATCTGCAGACAAAATAGAAGACCGATCGGTCAGCTGAGGTGCCTGATCGGTCGGACCCCAGCCCGATCGGTCGGCTGGCACGAATTAAAAAATTCTGAATTTTCGGATCTATCTCTTGTGCGCTCAAGCCTTTCCTTATCTTCTTGGAATCCAGAGTGAAAAGGATTCTACGGTTATTGTGTATATAAGGATCATTTCTTCTATGAAAAAATCAACTCTCTCTAGAATAAAACCTTAGAAATTCTATTAAGAGATCTTCTTCTCTGAAGCTTTTATGTCATTCATGTGCTGCATAGTTAGCTTCTGAGATTCGTCTTCATTCTCTACTCTGGTGATTCGTCTTGAAAGGCATTAAGGCGTGAAGATCAAATTTAAAGAAGGTGAACGACGTGTGTGTCGACAAGAAGAAGAGCTTCTAGTCCTTTAAGTTGTGTTCAACTGGGAAAATGGTAGTAAGTAATTCTTGTAATCTTTCTTGCATAGTATTTGGTCTTGGTGGAGCGGTGTTTGGTCCTATGGTTTTTTTTCGTTTGGGTTTTCCACGTAAAAATCCTATGTCTATCTTCATTGTGGTCCTGTGGATTTTGTTAGATTCATTATTGTTGGTTATCTTCATAGTTAAATTGATTGGGACTTAAAATTGTGTTAAGGTTTAAAGAGTTTCAGTAATGATGTTAGACAGATGTGAAAATGCTGTGATGAGAACAATCTGATTGGCCCTGCTTTGTCTGGTATATAATGGAAAGTCCTTTTTTTCCCCTTCTCATCTAATCTTACCATCTCAAGTATCTAACTAGTAGTAAAGTGCATCATTGAAGTGAAGTAAATGGCTATGAGAGAATGCATTCAGATTGGGTAGGCCTATTTCTTCTCGAATACAGACCCCCTCTAGAGATGATACATGGAACTCTCCTCTGCATTAGCTATATGATAATAATCCAAACTGTTCATACTGAATCCCATCCCCTGTAGAGATACTAGCAGAACCCTATGCTATGCACAGGCCCAGGGAACACCAAATGCACACACATATATCAAAAACACGAAACTGATTTTTGGAATTAGTAAAAGCATCTAACTTGTGAACCTTTTGTCTTGCTTACTTTTATTTTTTGATATTTATTTTTTAAGTTTTGAACCTTTTGTCTTGCCTAATTTTTTATTTTATTTTAGTTTTTTTTCTCTTAGTTTTTGGCTCAGGTCATGAAAATTTTCATGAATTTTTTTAATGTTCATTTTTTGGGATGGGCCCATATATTTTACATCATTTTTGCTTGTGGTGTTTTTTAGTCCTCTCTCTCTCTCTCTCTCTCTCTCTCTTTCTCTCTCTAATTGTTTGATCCTCAATTTTTTTCTATTCCCCATATTATTGTTGTCTTCATCACTTTCTTTTGCTTATTATTCTTCTATCTTCTTTTTGTTTTTTTTCCCCTGTTGACTCTACAACCGAACACTAATGTTCCATATTAGTATTTTCTTTTTCGTTCTCAACCCTGAAGCACACCTTCAAATGTCATTTTAATGTAGCCCTTTTTTTTTGTTGTTTATTCTTTAAGTTTGGAATCTTTTGTCTTGGTTAATTTTTTATTTTGTTTTTTTCTTCCTCTTGATTTTTGGCTCGGGTCATTTAAGTTTTTAGGAATTTTATTTTATTTTTTTGTATATTTTTGTGGATGGGCCCATATATTTTACATTATTATTCATTGTGGTGTTTTTTAGTCCTCTCTCTCTCTCTCTCTCTCTCTCTCTCTCTCTCTCTCTCTATCCTTGGTTTTTTCCTTGTTCGCCAAATCAATGATGTCTTCATCACTTTCTTTTACTTTTATTATTCTTCTATCTTATTTTTTTTGTGGACCCTACAACCTGACACTAATGTTCTATATTAGTATTATTATAAATATTTTTGTTCTAGACCCTTTGAAGTACACCTTCAAATGTCATTTTAATGTAGTCCTTTTTTTGTCTTTATTCTTTTAGTTTGGAACCTTTTGTCTTGCTTAATTTTTTATTTTCTTTTTTTTTTCCTCTTGGTTTTTGGCTTGCGTCATTAAAGTTGTCAATAACTTCTTATTTTTTTATTTTCAATTTTGGGGATGGGCCCATATATTTTACATTACTTCTCATTGTGGTTGAGCGAAGGGAAAGTACATTCAATGGCATAATATGAAAGGCCTAGATAGCAATAGAAACTAATACAGAAGGTAGGTAATTAGATCCATTCAAGCTTACTGCCCATTATTTTAGGCCCAGTATTTTGCAAATCCTGTATCGAAGTGGACTTTATAGCTTTTACCCACCACAAATTGTTTAAAGCTTTTATCATTAATAAAGATAGGAATTGATTGGATCTTTACTTGCGAAAAAATGGATATTTGAATATTTTTAAGCATCTGAAGCTACTAAGAGCAGCATGAGAGCATATATATATATACACCTTCAATTATAATTTTTACATGGATCACTTTCACCTCCCCATTGACTGCAACGATGGTTGGATTTACCCCTTGAGAGTAATAGTAGTTCTTCTACCCCTTGAGTAGTAATAGTAGTTCTTCCATGCGTTCCTTAGCCTTGAGGTCCTACCTATATGTTAGTACCCGACAATCATGTTGTGCACTTGTGTGCAAAGCAATCAGATCAACAATCAACCACACAAGAAGACAAGAAGATTTATGTGGTTCGGCAAATATGCCTACGTCCACGGGAAACCAATTTCCACTAGGTTCTCCTCTAATCTGTGAAACCACAACCTTGGAATCTCAGCCTCTCTCAGCCTCCCTCTATGGTTACAGATTACATCATATATATAACCAGTACATCCTTATCCCCCAAGAACTCTATCTCAAGAAAAGGAACGTCCTAACTTATTAGAAAATTGCTGTTAGACAAAACAGAAAATTCCTAATATCATTAGGGAAACCACCCCAGATATTGAACCCACTAATAGTCTGGACCTACTTGGCCAACAATCTCCCCCTCTAGACCATGGGGAAGATGCCCTGAACCCCTTACTGGGAGTTCAGTCCTGCCAACTCTGAACACAGCTCCAGCTTTTCTTTAGACACAACCTTGGTCATCATGTTTGAGGGATTCTTGTCTGAATGAATCTTTTCCAGCTTCATGAAGTTCTTCTCAATCACCTCACGAATCCAATGGTACTTGATATCAACGTGCTTCATGCGACCATGATATGTAGCATTTTCACTGAAATCTAGAGCACTCTGACTATTATAGTAAACTACATATTCTTCTTGCTTCAAACCTAGTTCTTGAAGGAATCTCTTCAACCAAAGCATTTCTCTTCCTACTTCATTAGCAACTATGTATTCCGCTTCAGTTGTAGATTGTGCTGTACACTTCTGTAACTTCGATTGCCAGGAGATAGCTCCTCCTACGAAAATAAACAAATAACCAGAAGTCGACAACCGACGATCAAGATCGCCTGCAAAATCAGCATCAGTATAACCTTCCATGACTGGTTTTGAGCCTCCGAAACACAAGCACACCTTGGAAGTACCTCTCAAACACCTAAAGATTCACTTCACTACTTCCCAATGCTCTTTTCCAGGATTTGCGAGAAATCTACTCACTAAACTCACAGCATAAGAAATGTCTGGCCGTGTATAAACCATGGCATACATGAGACTCCCCACAGCAGAGGAGTAAGGAACACATGCCATCCGTTCCTTTTCATCATCTGTAGTAGGACACAAGCGCTTGCTTAGTTTGAAGTGACTGGCTAGAGGTATGCTAACTGGTTTAGCATTCTTCATGTTGAATCGCTCGAGAACTCGTTCAACATATTTCTCCTGTGACAACCACAATTGCTTGGAACTCCTATCACGACGTATTTGCATACCCAATATCGTTCGCGCGGGACCCAAGTCTTTCATGTTAAACGACTTTGACATCTTCTCTTTTACTTGCCAATCAACTTGCTATCATGTCCAACTATCAGCATATCATCTACATAAAAAAGAAGGATGATGAACCTACCATCGATAAATCGACGAACATAGACACAATGATCTGCAGCTGTCCTCCAGTACCCATGACTCAACATAAATGAATCAAATTTCTTGTACCACTGTCTCGGTGCTTGCTTCAGCCCGTAGAGACTCTTCTTCAACTTGCAAACCATCTGTTCTTTTCCTTCTACCTCAAATCCCTCTGGTTGAGTCATGTAGATCTCTTCTTTCAAGTCACCGTGAAGAAATGCAGTCTTCACATCCATCTGTTCAAGCTCAAGGTCTATGCTGGCGGCTAAACCCAAGACGATTTTAACAGAAGTCATTTTCACAACAGGAGAGAAAACACCACTGAAGTCGATACCCTTCGTCTGTGCGAAGCCTTTTACCACTAACCGTGCTTTGTGCTTCACCAGTTTTCCATTCTCATCCTTTTTTAGCTTGAACACCCATTTGTTTTTTAGAACATTCCTATCTTTTGGAAGTTGCATCAGCTCATATGTCTTGTTCTTCTTTAAAGAACTCATCTCATCTTGCATAGCCTTCATCCACTCATCTTTATCAGCATGAGTCATTGCTTCTCGGAAGCTATCTGGCTCTCCCTTATCAGTAAGCAAAACATATTCGGATGCAGGATACTTAGTTGATGGTTGACGCTCTCGTGTAGACCTCCTAACTTGAGGTTCCGTGGTTCCCAACCGAGGAGACTGCTGCTCTCCCTGCTCAACACCCTCATCATGTGGCAACTTATGTGCCTCATCACGATCCGGATCGTTTTGTCCACCTTCTCCACCTGTAGTCTGCACCGGAGAAGGAGTCGGTGTGAGAATAACCACTCTATCAACTATCTCAGAAAACTTATCAATCTTTTCAACATCTCCAAAGAACTGATCTTCATGAAAAACCACATCCCTACTTCTGATAAGTTTCCTCTTCTTTGGATCCCATAATCTGTAGCTACACTCATTTCCACCATAGCCAAGAAATATGCAACTCACTGCCTTATCATCTAACTTGGAACGCTGCTCCTTTGGTACATGTACAAACGCTTTACACCCAAACACCTTCAAGTGTGAATAGGAAACATTTTTACCTATCCATCTTCTCTCTGGAAGATCATAATTCAAAGGAACTGAGAAAGATCTGTTAATCAGATAAACGGCAGTCAGAACGGCTTCACCCCAAAATGACTTAGGCAACCGTGCTAATCTTATTATGCATCTCATCTTCTTAAGAATAGTGCGGTTCATTCTCTTTGTCACATCATTGTGCTGTGGAGTACCAAGAACTGTCTTTTCATATCGAATGCCATGCTTCAAGCAATAGCTTCTGAACTGGTTGAATGTGTACTTTCCCCCATTATCTGTGCGGAGACATTTCAAGAGTTTACTTGTTTCTCTTTCAACCTTAACATGAAACTATTGAAACATCTGGAATACTTGATCCTTTGATTTCAACGGATAAACCTAGACTTTCCTAGATGCATCATCGATAAACGTGACAAAGAACTTATTGCTACCCAATGATTCTACCTCTATGGGACCATAAACATCAGAATATACCAAATTCAATACATTTGATTTCAATTTTGATGTCGAAGAGAAATCAACCCTATGCTGTTTACCATACAAACAATAAGCACAAGGGTCAAGGGACATACCTTTAGAGCAAGGAATTAAATCCTTCTTTGCCAACATCTGCAAGCCTTTCTCACTCATATAACCAAGCCCCTTATGCCACAGATTCAGAGAGGAATTGTCTTAAACTGCATTCAACACATCTTTGCACAGCTTTACTTGTGTTTTAGAAAGAGTATTACCTGCTGTTCCTCTCGCAATAACAAGAGACACTTTAGTGAGCTTTTATTTGCCATTTCCGAAGTAATTCTCATAACCTGCACGGTCCAATGCAGTCCCGGAAATCAGATTCAATCGCAGATCAGGAATATGTCGCAAATTTTTCAACGCCATTGTGCAACCAATATCGGTTTTAATGCAGACATCACCGATACTAACAATCTTTGAGTAACTTGTGTTGCCCATCTTCACAGTATCAAGTCACCTGCTTTGTACGTTGTGAACATCTCCCTGCAGGGAGTAGCATGGTAGGATGCTGCTGTGTCAACAACCCACTCAATCTGACCATCTGCAACACTCACACTTATCATCACCGCCGGCGAGCACCATTACTTCCTGTTCCAAAGTAGCTGTAGTGTTATCACTGTCATTCTTCTTATCATTGTTGGAGCCTTTCTGTTCCTTCATGGCAAAATAATTTTTCCTGACGTGGCGTATCTTGCCATAGAAAAAGCATTTTACAGACTTTTTCTTGCTCTGTAATTCACTGCTAGACTTGCCTTGTGATTCACCTCTAGATTTGCCCCGACCCTCCTTTGGTCCTTTACTTTTACTCCTCCCCCTATTCTCAGTAACAAAGGCATGTGCATTATCTGTCCCTGCAGATTTCCTTCTGGTTTCTTCATTCTGTAGACTACTAGTAACCTGACTCATAGATAACACACCATCTGGAGTAGAATTGCTCAAGGAAACAACCAATGTCTCCCATGAATTTGGCAAGGAACTCAGAAGCAATAAAGCTTGCATCTCATCATCAAGAATCATCTTCATAATGGCTAACTGATTTACCACACTTTGGAATTCATTGATGTGATCTTCGATCTGACCACCATCCTTGAATTTCATGTTCACAAGCTTTCTAATCAAGAATGTTTTATTCACTGTAGTCTTTTTATCATACATTGCTTCTAACTTTTTTCAAAGGGTATTCGCATTGGTTTCATTAGACACATGATGAAATATACTGTTATCAACCCACTGTCTGATGTGACAAATCGCTTTTCTATGCAATTTGTTCCATTCAGCATCTTGCATATCTTTTGGTCGGGCATTATCCCCCTCAATGAGATATAGAGGTCTTTATAATAGAGAATATCCTCCATCTTCGGTTTTCAGATCACCCAATTGGAGTGGTTGAGCTTAACCATGGTAGTGTTGATAATATTGTTCTCCATCTTAATCAAATTAAGCAACAGGAAAAAAAAATTAACACTGACCTCAACTCCTACACTAAGCTGTAGATTTCGTTAACATGAGCACGCTGGAAGAAACGGATCTGAATTTCGACTCCGGATGGCTCCGATATCGCAAAAACGGTTTTCTATGCTTCCGATTTTGTCAAACTCCTTGTTGACCGACAAACAGCCAATCTTCTTCCACTAACACGTAAATCTTCTTGTCTTCTTGTGTGGTTGATTGTTGATCTGATTGCTTTGCACACACACGCACAACAAGTGGTATCAGAGCGTCAAAGTTGTGCGTGGAGGATCAACGGGAAGAGAAGAGATCAGTCATGATCTCTTTGTCCACACAGTTTGATTTCTCTGTTTCAGGAAACAGAGAAAATCGATCTTGCAGTCACCGGAAGAAGAAGATTGAAGAGGGTTCTGTTGGCTAGACGATCTTCATCGGAGAAGACGAAGCAATGCTGGATTTGTGGTGAAACAAAAAAAAAAAAAATGAAAAACAGCAACTCACCGGTCGCCACCCTTCGTCGGTTGCTGCCGATCAACCACACAAGAAGACAAGAAGATTTACGTGGTTCGACAAAAATGCCTACATCCACGGGAAACCAATTTCCACTAGGTTCTCCTCCAATCTGTGAAATCACAGCCTTGGAATCTCAGCATCTCTCAGCCTCCATCTAGGGTTACAGATTACATCATATATATAACCATTACATCCTTATCCCCCAAGAACTCTATCTCAAGAAAAGAAAAGTCCTAACCTATTAGAAAACTGCTGTTAGACAAAACAGGAAATTCCTAATATCATTAGGAAAACCACCCCAGATACTGAACCCACTAATGGTCTGAACCCACTTGGCCAACAAATCATTGATCCAGCCTTGCGGTCATATAGTAATCTTTCCCACCCGATGTGGATTGAAGACATGAAAATCTTTGATATAACCTAGAAGGTAGATGATAAGAGTTCCTCTTAGGATTTGGAGGCTTCCTATTAACTCATGTACAAATACATTCGAATGGTATATTAGATAAGTACAACAACTGAGATCAACCATGTTGTGGGGCTCAATCAATACAACTAAAATGAAAATATCACCATGGTCGGATCATTTGAATTTCAAATGATATCATCTTGACGTTCTCTAGGTCGATTGGACGGTTGTGATCATCGGACCAATCCGACCATTGATCTTGGGCTGAGTTTCATATTTATCCTCGGCTGTAGCATGCATTCTTCTGGTGAAACCACCAAATAATTCACCTTCAATTGGACCCAACCCTACTCAACCATTAGTGCATGGGGTTCTAAGTTTCACTTCAATTGTTTTTGTTTGCGGTAGATTAACACATCGGAGTATAATAAGATGAATGAAACCATGCACAATTAGAACTCCAATGAACTTGGACCAACTTTTTTAGACATTAATTCACAGACCCCATAACATTGCTGTTATGGGCATCAATTTGATTCGATTATGCCATGTATAGTCTTTGATTTGAACCATTTTTTTCCCATGCATTCAAATTCCAAGAGTGGGCCCAAAGTTGATAAGATGATCAGGAGTCTTATGGTCACTATATTTGCCGTCCATTCACTGCAACATCATCTCAAGTGGGGCCCACTATGCAGGACAACCATGGCTTGGGTAGTCCCCCTATCTACTAAAGTAGTCCTTCTCTCCCCCCACATTCAATATAGCCCACTATGCAGGACAACCATGGCTTGGGTAGCTCCCCATTTTCTTCAACATCCACTTGATCTCTACAATTATCTCTTTTCCTCTCTCTATCTTTCTTAGGTAAAATAAACAGGGAAAGAAAGAAAATAGGAAAGATGAATCTACTGTGATGGTTTTTGAGGAGATGAAGATTGTGGGTTGCAAGCCAAACCTCTGCACTGACAATGCCCTATCAAGATGACAGTGGGTTGTGTGCCTGTGTTTGATGGTGCAGTGATGATGGGTGACGAAGATGGTGAGATTCGAGAAAGTGAAAAGGAGGGAGATGATGGGCACAGATATTACAACCTAAAAGATAACATCTTTTGAGTTGGTGTCCAGTAACTATCCTAAAGACTAAGTAAGTTATCCCGCAACTATTGTCTCCTTCAGTCCTTTGTGCTAGTCAAGAGGACGGTTTAGCTAATGAAGGGGTTGGGATATCTGATTTGTTCATCGAGATTTCTTCTTCTTAGGCTCTCCCGCAGTTGTTCAGGGAGGGAGTTCTTCTTTTGAATGGATTTTGCATTTGTTTTTTAGTTTTGTACACTATCCTGCCTAGCTATAATAAAATTCATTACCATTCAAAAAATAAAGAATAAAAGAATAAAATCCAACAACTGGAGATGGTTGAAACTTGAAAGTAGCCAATCTAGTGAAATCTTGTAAATTCAAAAGTCATGCCAGAACAATTGCGCTATCGTTATCACTGAACTGAAGACAAAAAAGATTACTTATAGGCAGTAGAAATCATTAGTCCCCCGTTGATGCTTCCTTGAAATCTCTAATTGTCGGTTGTATTCTTTTTGAAGCTTCCGTGTTTCTTGAATGCTCCGACAGTCGACGACGAATACCAGGACGGTGAGGATTAATCTCACCTTCTGGAAGCGGCTGATAGAGGGGAAAGAGGGAGAGAGGGAGAGATGGGCCGGCATGTATTTCACGGGCATTTGTTGGGCGATGGTTTGTGAATCTTATTTGAGAGAGAAAGATAAAAGAGGGAGAGAGAGGGACGCGCAGTGGTTACGGGATGTGGTAGTCATTTAGGGGGAGAGAACCGGGAGAGAGGGGAGGGGAGAGGAGCGAGAGAGATCAACATCTCATGGACTGACATGTATTTTCTTTATCTTTCTTGGTAGCTTAAGAAGTTTGCTTTTAGGAATTGGAGCATTCTTGCTAACTCATATACAACCACATCTAATTAGATATATAGATATCCTTGAATCAATAGTTCATCTCACCATTAGATTGTACAAATGACTAATAACGTGATGAACACGATCGTTTATATTATTAACTAGATAATTTAGTCGTGTTATCAACCATATGCACAATCTAACAATGGAGTGAAATCTTATTTAAATAAAATTGGAGAATATGTCATTAGAGAGGATGAAATTCAAGATAAAATGGTTAGGATTATCATCATATGGGCTCCATAAGAGATGGGAGAGGGTATCCAGCCTTATTTGTTCTCCTATTAAACTCCAAGAACTTTATGGTAAGCCCAATCCTTAAAGAAATTATTAGAAAGGTGAAAAATGAGGCACATGAGATAGAAAACGGAGACGACACCCTCATTTCTTAGAGTCCGGATCCTTTGATTAAAAATTCCAAGGCAACTGTTTGATTTTGCCATATCACCACTAGGCTGCCTACCATGTACGCTAGTAGTGCATACCAGGATGCCCACTGGTGACATTGGTCCCTTCACGGTCACCATGAGGGTTTTTCTCACTCAATTTCGATTTCATTTCTTTAGTGTGGAGAGGTTTGAGTATGTTTGAAAGCTTTAGTACCTCCTTTGTTGTTATAGAGGTCCGACAGTCACATATGTTACTAGGATTCATGTTTGACTGGACCCCAATCACAAATTTATATGCCCTCACCAGTCTTTTTTTTTAATTAGATTTTCTAAGTATAAAGAAACTCTACTTTTTTCTCTTTTTACTTAAGGGGCCACCAAGTTCCCTCTAAAAAAAACATAGCCTTCTCAAGAAGAATATAATATTACTTCCTAACCTAGACTTCCTAATGTTTTGTAACAAGAAGCCAGAAACCTAAGAAGATTCTGTTTGTATGTTTATTCAAATCATTCATCTCAAGTTCCATCGTAATTCTCATATCATAAAAAGTAGACCAGAAACGGTTAATCTCTAATTTTCATAATAGTAACTAATGTGCGCAACTTTTTTGGTATTAATGTAAAAGCCGACATGACATCTTTCTAGATGATGGAGATTAAAACTTTCGCATGAACAAAAGGTATGCATGCATCATACAACTTTCAATTGGTTCAATTTTTGTATCATAAGAAGTTGCCAACTCTCTATTTTAAACCCATAAAAAGATATGCTCTAAACTTTGATTCCGTCCCGTTCAACAGTACTAGTTAGTGCCTCCTCTACTTTCCATTCAATGCAATTTCACCTGACATTTTGGCATGGTTTAGCATTCGTGCCCTAGAGATACTAACGATCCGAATCCTATGTCTCAAAGAATAATTGAATTTGAAAAAGGAATGCTGTCTTTTAGCTGTCCCTGGGACGTGGACAGGTCTGGCTGCCCACTTATCACGCTCACGGGTTTTCTGCATGTCTGACTAATGACACCCCAATCCATGTCCCATGAGAGCACCAACTTTCCTCCCAATGTAACCACCAAACATTCACACAATTATTAAAAAAATAAAAACTGTTAGCCTCGCAAACACCCCACCATGTCTTTTCAGGAAATCAATCAATAATTCTAGAATTTACAAAATTTGAGTCTCCATGTATTCTGTAACCAAACTTCACTATCAATCAACCAAATAATTCTTACAGGGAAAAGCAGAAACGTACAAGAAGAAAAAAAAGACAATGTCAATGAGATGCGAGGGTCTGAAAGCAGTTGAGCCCATCAAGTTCCGGTGCAAAACAAACCAGGACTTGGCTGCCTCTTCCAAACGTGCTGGGGTGAGTTTTCTTTTGATTCTTCAACTGCATCACCATCCTCTCCGTCTCATTCTTCTCAAGTGTTCCTTCTCAAAACTTCATCAGACCCTGTAAAAAATTTAGTCCGTCATAAATATATAAAAAATTTAATATAGTATTAAAACCAACCGGTCGCAAGTTTAACTTCAGCAATGATACGATACAGATTAAAAAAATTAAATTAAAAGAACAAAAAACGTGTTTAGAATAGAGATTCATTTAAAAAAAAAAGAGCTAACCTCAGAAGGGGTACTGAATGTAGCAACAAATATTGAAAACGACATGGTGACATGTGGGGAATTGGAAAATTTCTGAGACAGGATTGCAACAGCTGAAGCAAAATTCCGGGATTGAATGATGAGGTGAGGAGACAAGGGAAGGGGTGGTGTAGCTAATATACGAAGGGAAGGAAGAGAGAAAAAGGAAATTGCTCGGGGGAAGAGGATTCTGGAAGGTCAAGGAAAGTACATTTTTTGGAGGGTGTTGGAGAGATGAAGACGGAGTCTTTCGGGTGTCGGCGTGAGGCAGAAATGTAATCTAGAATTAGAAGGTTGTTAGAGTGACACGTGATGGTTAAGTCACACCTTTTCTTGCAGGAGCGGCAATAACGTACGAGTGTAACCGAGTATCCAGATATACGGTTGTCAATGAGCCTAACCAAGTTGTGAGTTCATCTATCTGGCTTGCAATCTTGGCTGGAGTTCAAATTCATGGTTAATATATGCTCCATTTTGACCTTATCCATAGCAGATATATTTACATGAGTTAATAATAGTGGGTTTTACTGATAGTTGTCAATTCCCATTTCACCACTTTGGTTTGGTGTTCAAAATAAAATATTTCGGTATTTTAGAACTCCGGTGAAACTTTTTAAAGTAGTTTTTCTAAATATATATATATATAATAGAAAAATAAATCATAAACTATAAATTATGAATTTTCCCCACGTTCCCCACCTCTCCCTCCTCCAGTGATGATCGGCAACTCCCGCGGAGGGGTACTACCACTCTCCTTCTTTATCTCCTCCCCCTCTTGGCCCTCCCTCCCTCCCTCCCTCTTCCTCTGCCTCCAATTCTCTAGTTCCGTGCTCCTCTGCCCCTTCCCCACCTCTCTACGCCTCTCTTCTGTCTCTTCCTCTCCCTTCCTATCCCTCTACATCCCCCTCTTTGGCCCCTCTCTACTCTTCCTCTCCCCACCCTTCCACCCATCTCTCTTCTCTCTTCCATCCCTGTCTTTTTCCCTCTCTCTCTCCCTCTCTGTTATCTCTCCTCCTCCCCTCCCCACCCATACGCCCCTCTCTTCTCTCTCCCTTTCCCTCCCTCCTTATTCTCTCTCTCACCACCCCTGCCTCCTTCGCCCCATCTCTCTCTCTCTCCTTCTCCCTCTCCATTTTCTCTTTCTATCGCCCACCGCTCCCTGCTCAGCCCCTCTCTCCCTCTCCCTCCCCCTCTCTCCACGTAGAGATTGTTCGCCGGACAGTCACTAGGTGAAAAAAGGGGGCGGGAGAGGGATGGAAAGGTGGGGAATGTGAGTGGGGAGAGAAGAGGGGGGCATTTGGGTAATTTCATGAGTTTTTAAAAAATGATGAGTGGGGAGAGACTTTTTCAGTGCCAATAGAAGCTTTCTAACTTTTTCCCTATTATTTTATTGAAGGGCAAAAATGCCCTTAAGGAAGTTTTCTCCTTCCCCTCCTTCGGTACCAAGAAGACCCTCATCACCTTTCACCCAATTAAATGTAGACAAAGACACAATCTAACTAGTCTCTACACACAGTTGACTTATAAAAAATCACAAACGTTACAAGTGTTATAGTGGAAACATCACAAGCAAATTTCAAGCTCAAGGGCACATAAACCCTAGGGTTATGGAGCTAGGTCAAGTATTGTAACCAGATGTTCAAAGTTGATGCAACGCACTGAGAGGACTTTAAATGAGCTCATAATACAGCAGTTCAAATTTCAAAGTCATTGAAGTTCATTTGGTCACCCAACTCAGTAAACATCAAATTCAAGGTTCATTGACTCAAAACCACGGGGTTGCTGAACACATTCAAGTTTTTGGATTACTAAAGTGGTTAAAAATCACATAGTAACTCCAAAATATACTTAGGAATGATGTTTCAGACATTCATAGTACTTGAACTTCATTTCAACTAAAATTCAAGCTTTAGTGGCTATCTCCCAACTTCCTTGGGATCACTGTGGCAACTGCCACTTCTACATGGCAAAACTAGTTGAGACTCATAGAGATATCTTCAAATATAATTAAGGACAATCCTTCAAAATTTCAGAACATTTGAACATCATTTGGAGCCAAACCAAGTTTAGATGGCTAGCTTTCCAGCTCTAGGGTTACTATGCAAAGTGGCACTTTATGGAAACCAAATCATTTAGGAGTGGGTTTGCAAAATTTTGATTCAAGTGGATGTTAGTTGACCTAAATACAGCTTTATGTCAACTTTGGGCCAGTGACTTTCAAGCCTAAGGGTTATTGACCAAAGTTTTGCTTCCATTAGACCAAAGTTGATAAAATTTAGACGAGAAACTCAAAATATGATTAAGATCAACTCTTTAAAGTTTCAAAGAAATTGGACATTATTTGGCTAAAAAACTAATTGACTACCTGTAGTATGAGGGGATACTAACTTAAAACATGCAACGAAGGGGTTACTAATCAAAATTCTACTTTAGCAAATTCGAATTATATGAAATTTGGTTGAAGCCTTCAAAATATAACTAACATCAACTTCTCCAAGTTTCAAGATCACCCAAGGTCATTTGGACCCCGAACAGCTAAAGCAAGGACCCAGTTTAATGAAAAGTCAAAGGGACAATTGAAGAACTTTTAGAGGTCAAAACATGATGAAATTTTTTTGACATGCTCAAAATAATGCTAGGAAACATCACTCCAAGTTTCGTAAATTTTGGACATTGTTTGGGCCTTAAACTAATGAAAACGAATCCTATGTGCAAAAAGCCCACAATGTGCTTGTCCGTGACCATGGGCCCATGGTCACTGACACCTATGGATTGTTTATGATAGTTCCAAGTAGTTTTTCTCCTTTATTTCGAGATCTAACTCCTTATAACTCCTCCAACTGCCTCTGAAGTCTATAAAAAAAACAGACTTAGGCACTTAGGAGGGGTTCTAGGGCTTCCAAGAGCTCTAGGAGGTCCAAGGTAGGGTTCCAAGAGCTTTAAGAAGTTCAAGCAAGATTCCAAAGCACTGCAGAAGGATTCTACAAGCACTTGACACTTCACAAGCATCCAAACTCCTTTCACTAGTCTTCTTTCCCTCACAAGCTTAAGGTGAGAAATGATTCTAGGGAAGAAGATATTCATTGTCAGCACTCATGAAGACTAAGTTTCAAAATCATCAAGTGCAAGAAAAGTTCAATGGATGAAACTATACTTTTCTTTGTTTCTCTCACTTAAAGGGTGCTTGGCCATTTCAAAAGTTATGATCAGACCTTCTTAGATTTCATTTTATTCCTTAAAAGCCATAAGACCAGAATGATATAACTTTGGCCTATTTGCTTGCATAAAAGCAGCCCTGCCGGATTTGCACAACAGTGGTCTGTAAAATAAAAGTGGTGATTACCAAATATTATAGATGATCCTAAGATTGAATCAGGTACTTTTAATTGTCATTCGTGACTCCCAAAATCCGAAAATATAAGTTCTAGCCCCTTAAAAGCACTTCTAAAACAAACAAAGAGGAAAAAGAAGGAAATAACAACCAAATTCGGCCACTGTCTGTCAGTGACCGAGAGTCCATGGTCATTGACCCCACCCCCCTCCCTCTTTCAACTTCCTGCATTTTGCTCCCATTTTATGTACTTTTGCCCATTTTGCTTAGTTTGGATCACATATGAGATCAAAAGAAAGGACTGTGAATTTCTAAAACTTGTAAAGCAGTGAACCCATGTAAACAAAAAGGAATTTAATGATGATTTGTAGCTTTATTCCTATTATTCTCTACATTTGAATGTGTAAATGCTGGACTTGATTCCTTTACATTTATCATCATTTCACGCGCATTCACATGCCAGCCACTAAACCTGCAACTCACCATGCTCTTGCCCACACCACAAAACAACTAACCAACCAGCCCACCTTCACCAAACCTAACCTCGAAACACGTAGCAGCCAAATAGAGTGACCCGCCTTCCCCCCAACCCCAAGGTAGACCCTTCTGTTGTCACGTGGGTGCATCTGCACCCATCAAAATTTAAAAATCCCCATATAGTGACATGGGCCATATGGCCCATGCACCGTTCAAAGCCCCATTGTGAACTACCCATTCGTCCAAAAAAAAAAAAAAAGCCCAAATAAAAACCTCCTTCCTCTTGGTTGAAAACCATGGATCCCAGTGTTAAGGGTCAGAGAAAGGAAAATTTAATTTTTAGGTATTTTACTAGAGTATAAATTTTAGAATGCTAAAGCTTTTATTTTATTTTTATTTTTTGTAATCTCTACTTGTCTTGTGGTTCTCCCATTCTAAAAATAAAATTCTAACCTCTCTGATTTTTTCCCTTTTAAAGATTTCCTACATCAACGACAAAGGTGATTTCAATGGGAAGTATAAGCAATAGCCAATCGTTTAAGGATTGGTCTTTCTCGTATCTACTGGAACTCTATACAGCTTCCCCTTGGAGAAGACTTTTTTATTAGAAGGTCTCAAACTTTATAAACACTAGTTGTAATCTTCACCATTGTTCTAACCCTATATCTTTTTCTTTGTCTTTTTTTGTGCATTTGTGCTCTCTTGATGAAAGCTTCGGAACATTTGAACACATGATTTGCTATTAATTTGCTTTCTTTTATTATTTATTTATATTTTGTTTCTGGGTGAAGTGATGATGATCAAAAGTTTCTTCTATTTTAGTCACCACCATTTAAATGCAATACATTTCTTTAAAAAAAAATGCATTTACTCCTTTGTCATTATTAATGAAAAGAAGTACTACAAAATACTGGCTTTTGACTATTTAAATTGACCATTGTCCACATCGGTCAAACGAACATCTTGAGTCTGCCACTGCCCCCCGCCCCACTTTAACCTCTCGATCGCCATGTATATATACTACCATGCCTCTCTCCCTCTTTACCTCGTCCACACCACCACTTATCATACCCTCACCATCACCACCTTTCGCCCAACCTACTCATTCACATACCTTACCCACTTCTCACCCCCTGCGCACTCGGCAACCCACCATAAACGACCAGAGGCATCAACCATAGTTGAGACCGTTCATCCACACAGCTGCCTCATACTTTCTTTCTTTCACACATCCATCCAGCTTACACGTCAAACCTGCGCCATCCCAAGCCAAAACTCATCATCTACACACTGATGGGTCCGGTGAAGCCTGATCTAGGGTAACTGTGTAATAAGTCGGTCTAATCTGGACCCTTTGTTATGAGGGCAGATCCGACGGTTGTGATTGCTTAGGGTTACTATTTATTAGGGCTTTTATTATTCTGAGGGTGTGGTGAGAAGAGAGAGTTGGTTTTCTGCAGAGAAGAACCAAAGGAGAGTTGTGTGCTCTTGTAATCACAAGGAGAGGGCTGTTCTTCTCGTGGGTGATCTCTAACAATAGTGAAACAGGTTTGAATCTCCGTGGACGTAGCCCACATCGGGTGAACCACGTAAATCTGTGTCTTTTGTGTGGAGTGTTTGTTCTTCTGGTTTCTTTCTCTTTTTTCCCAACAACTGGTATCAGAGCGTGGTGTTAAGATCGTGGGATCGTGGAGTTTCTGTTTATAGCAACTTGGATCCGGGCTCGATCGTCGACTGTCGCACGCCGTCACCGGAGGAGACGACCGGAGAAGAAGAAAAGAAAAAAAAAAAAAAAACTGCCTGCGTGCCCCCCCCCCCCCCCCCCCCCCGCTGCTGCCACCACCGCTGCCAAGCAGCAGCGCCACCATCTTCCTCGCCGCCACCGCCTGCTGCCCCGCCCGGATCAGACCGCAGCCACTGCCTGCTGCCCCGTCCGGATCAGACGGCGAAAAGGCCGAAGAGGGCCGACTTAGGAGGAGATTCAGCGCCTTGGATCCGAAAATCGCGCGCATCTCGGGATCATCGCCGGGATCCTCGCCGTCCTTGTCGCCGGAGAAGACGCCCCCAACCACTGCCACCCTCGCTGCCGTCGTCGAGGACGAAGACGGAACTGCCCCTGTTGCAGATGGCAGAAACAGAGGAAGGAAGAAGGAGAAGCAGGGGTCGGGTCCAGATCCGGGTCAGGTCAGGTTCGACCTGAACCCGTTCGTGCAGAAGCCCATTGACAGAAACAGGCTACGGGTCAGGTCAGGTCGGGTTCGACCCGCCCAGTTTACATCCAGTCCAGCCCAGAGTAGCAACAGCGGGTTCGGGTCAGGTCAGGTCCGACCCGACCCGATTTCAGTCCAGCCCAGTCAGCAAGTACAGGCTGGGTCAGGTCAGGTTTGACCCAACCTGTCTGCAGTTGGCCCAGCCCAGCGTAAACGGGCAGTTCAGTTCCGGGTCAGACGAACCCGACCCGGGTCCGCTCCAGAAGCCCAGCCGACTGCGTAGCGACGTCAGCAGTGACGTCAGCAACGGTCAACGGCCAGGTTTGACCACATTCGATGGCCAGAATTGTTTTGCAAGTTTCGAGGTCATCCGGACTCCAAATTGAGCTCCGTTTTTTTCTGTGTACTCGTTGCGACGAGATCTACAAGATAGACGGAACAGATTGACTATTTGACCAACAGAAAAATTATCAAGTAAATAGAGCTTGATTTGAGTGGGAGCAATGACGGACGATACAAAGCAAACAATTGAGAAATTCAATGGTCAGAATTTCGCATATTGGAAGATGCAGATAGAGGATCTTTTTTATCAAAAAAATTTCTACCTGCTACTTGGAGGAAAAGCCCAGAAGCCTGCAAATATGTCCGATCCAGAGTGGGAGGTGCTTGACAGAAAAGCTTTAGGTACGATCAGACTCTCTTTGAGTAAATCTGTTGCATTCAATATTTCTAAAGAGCAAACCACTGAAGATGTTATGGCTGCCCTTTCACGAATGTACGAAAAACCATCTGCTTCAAATAAAGTACATTTGATGAAAAGGTTGTTTAACATGAAGATGACTGAAGGTGGGATTGTCACTGAACATGTAAATGAGTTCAACACAGTCATGAGCCAATTGTCATCGGTAAAAGTACATTTCGATGATGAGATATGGGCATTGCTATTGTTATCATCTTTACCAGACAGTTGGAGTGGTATGGTTACTTCACTGAGTAATTCCTCGGGATCAAGTAAACTGAAATTTGATGATGTTGCGAGTGCTGTCATCGATGAAGAACTTCGCAGGAAATCCTCAGGTGAATCATCAGGAAGTGCATTGAATGTAGAAAACAGAGGAAGGCATACAGAAAGAGGTCAGAGTCGTGGAAGATCGAAATCGAGAAGCAAGTCAAGATCGTCAAAAGGTAAGATTACATGCTGGAATTGTGGCAAAAAGGGACACTTAAAAAAGGATTGCAGAGCCCCAAAGAAAAATAAGCGAAGGAACGGTAACAATGACAATGATGGTGATGCTTCCGCAAATGTTGCAGGTGATACTGTTCATGATGCTTTAATCCTTTCCTTTGATTATAAATCTGAATCTTGGGTCATAGATTCTGGTGCGTCCTTTCATGCCACTGCACACAAAGAATATCTCCAAAATTATGTAAAAGGTGACTTTGGAAAAGTTTATCTCGGTGATGATGAACCTTGTGATATAATTGGCAAATGAGATGTTCAGATCAAATTGCCAAACGGAGGCACATGGCAATTGAATGATGTCAGGCATGTACCAAGCCTTAGAAGAAACCTCATATCTGTTGGTCAGCTTGCAAGCTCTGGTTATGTCACAACCTTCGGTGGTGACTCTTGGAAGGTGACAAAAGGGAGTATGGTTATTGCTCGCGGTAAAAAGGAAGGTACTCTTTACTTGTCTCATAGCAGTACTAATTCCATTGATGTTGCAGATAAAGGCACAGACACAAACACATGGCATTGTAGACTCGGACACATGAGTGAGAAAGGGATGAAAATCCTTCACTCGAAAGGTAAGCTACAAGATCTCGAGTCTTTGGACTTAGAGTTCTGTGAAGACTGTGTTTTCGGTAAGCAGAAGAAAGTCACTTTCTCCAAAGTAGGGAGGAAACCAAAATCAGAAAGATTGGAGCTGGTTCACACGGATGTGTGGGGACTTACACAGGTATCTTCTCTTGGTGGATCTTCTTACTTTGTTACATTCATTGATGATGCTACTAGAAAATTATGGGTTTATCCTATGAAACACAAGTCTGATGTGTTTGGTATTTTCAAGAAGTGGAGAGCTTTGGTTGAAAATGAAACAGGTCTGAAATTGAAATGCCTGAGGTCTGATAATGGGGGTGAGTACTGCAGCAAGGAGTTTGAGGAGTATTGCTCCACAAATGGAATAAAGCGAGAAAAGACCATTCCTAATACACCACAGCAAAATGGTGTGGCAGAGCGTATGAACAGGACCATTGCAGAGCGTGCCAGAAGCATGAGGCTGCACGCTGGATTGCCAAAGCAGTTTTGGGCAGAAGCAGTGAGCACTGCTGTATACTTGATCAATCGTGGGCCCTCAGTACCTTTGGATGGTGGATTACCAGAGGAAGCTTGGAGTGGAAAAGAGGTAAATCTTTCACACTTAAAAGTGTTTGGCTGTATCTCTTATATTCATGTTGATGCTGAGAAAAGGGACAAACTAGATCCTAAATCCAGAAAATGCACTTTCATTGGATATGGTTCTGATGAATTCGGTTATCGCTTCTGGGATGAAGAAAATAGAAAGATCATCAGAAGCAGAAATGTTGTATTCAATGAGAAAGTCTTGCATAAGGATCGGGATAATGTGCAAAAGGATAATACAGAGTACTTAGACACTGAGGATGTTCCTGAAAATGATGCACCTGAATCACATGAAAATGTAAACCCACAGGTGGAACCTCACACACCTACATCGGTAAGAAGGTTATCCAGGGTTCATAAGCCTACACAGCGTTATTCACCTTCAATGTATTACTTGTTGTTAACTGATGGTGGTGAACCAGAATGTTATGAAGAGGCAATGCAGGTTGATACTCGGGCTAAGTGGGAGCAAGCCATGGAAGATGAGATGCAATCATTATTGTCAAATCAGACATGGGACTTAGTTCAGTTGCCTGAGGGAAAGAAAGCATTGCATAACAAGTGGGTGTACAGGTTGAAGGATGAACATGATGGCAGTAAGAGATACAAGGCCAGATTAGTTGCAAAGGGCTTCCAGCAGAAGAAATGTATTGATTATTCCGAACTGTTTTCTCCTGTGGTTAAGTTAAACACAATCAGAAGTGTTTTGAGCATTGTGGCCGTAGAAGATTTACATCTTGAACAATTAGATGTCAAAATTGCATTTCTCCATGGTGACTTGGAAGAGGATATCTATATGTATCAGCCACAAGGATATGCTGTCTCAGGAAAGGAAGACATGGTGTGTAACCTCAAAAAGAGTTTGTATGGCTTGAAGCAGGCCCCAAGACAGTGGTATATCAAATTTGACAGGTTTATGTGCAACACAGGTTATAAACGATGTCATGCAGACCATTGTTGTTATTATAAAAACTTCGATAACTGTTATATCATTCTCCTTTTGTATGTGGATGACATGCTTGTTGCAGGTTCAAACATGCAAGAAATATATAATCTGAAGAAACAGTTGTCAACGGAGTTTGAAATGAAGGATTTGGGGGCTGCGAATCAAATTCTCGGCATGAGAATTACTAGAGACAGAACAAATCGTACATTGAAGTTGTCTCAGGCAGAATATGTTGAAAAGGTCCTACACAGATTCAACATGCAAGGTGCTAAGCCAATTAGCACTCCACTAGCAAGCCATTTCAAACTCTCAAAAGAGTTGTCTCCTAAGACAGAACAGGAGAGAGATGACATGTCAAAGATCCCATATGCTTCAGCTGTTGGCAGTTTGATGTATGCTATGGTTAGCACAAGACCTGATACTGCTCATGCAGTGGGAGTTGTAAGCAGATTCATGGGTAACCCTGGAAAAACACATTGGGAAGCAGTTAAGTGGATTCTCAGATATCTGAGAGGAACTACTAATGCAGCATTGTGTTTTGGCGGACCAAAACTCAAACTGGAGGGTTATGTTGATTCAGACTTGGCAGGAGATCTTGATAGAAGTAGGAGTACTACTGGATATGTCTTCACCTTGGGTAGTGCAGCAATCAGTTGGAAATCACAATTACAGGATGTTGTTGCACTTTCTACTACAGAAGCAGAATATGTCGCCGCTACAGAAGCTATCAAGGAAATGATTTGGTTACAGGAGCTAATGGAAGAGTTGAGTAAGAAGCAGGAGGACAGCAAGCTGTACAGTGATAGTCAGAGTGCCATTCATCTTGCGAAGAATTCGGCTTTTCATCCACGAACCAAACACATTCGGATTAGATATCACTTCATTCGGTGGCTTCTCGAAGAAAAGGTGTTGAAATTGGACAAGATTCCCACAAGTCAGAATCCAGCAGACATGCTTACAAAGGTGGTGCACATCGAGAAACTGAAGCTGTGCTCAGCTTCAGTTGGACTTCTTGTTTGAAGACAAGGTGATGAGATTTGAACCTGTGTTCTGTTGTTGTTACTGCCATTCAGAATGATCAGTCTTCAAGTGGGAGATTGATGGGTCCGGTGAAGCCTGATCTAGGGTAACTGTGTAATAAGTCGGTCTAATCTGGACCCTTTGTTATGAGGGCAGATCCAACGGTTGTGATTGCTTAGGGTTACTATTTATTAGGGCTTTTATTATTCTGAGGGTGTGGTGAGAAGAGAGAGTTGGTTTTCTGCAGAGAAGAACCAAAGGAGAGTTGTGTGCTCTTGTAATCACGAGGAGAGGGCTGTTCTTCTCGTGGGTGATCTCTAACAATAGTGAAACAGGTTTGAATCTCCGTGGACGTAGCCCACATCGGGTGAACCACGTAAATCTGTGTCTTTTGTGTGGAGTGTTTGTTCTTCTGGTTTCTTTCTCTTTTTTCCCAACACACACAACGATTGTCCTTGCACAACCAAGCTACACTACAAACTTGCAACCCTCCTGTCTTCTCTCCTCACCATCACTCAAGTTCATCCCACACACTCATTCAACATCTCCCTTTCCTGAGAATATATCGCCATTATCCTGATAAGTCCCTTAAAATGCATTATTTTCATTGCCATTTTAGGGGATTTTAGGGACTTTTATCATAAAAATCTCTTCATTTAGTTAGAAATCATGTGTTTATAGACTTGAACATCAGTGTTGTGTTTTCATGCAAAATTCATTCAAAAATCATTTTTTATATAATTATTAAACTTTTCATTTTTTGATTTCTATTTTTAAAAGGTTTTTCAAAATCTTATTTTTATGATATAATTTATCATCATCATTAGTTAAATCATGAGCAATTGTGTGAATTTATGGTGTCATTTTATGTGAATTGGGCCTGCATTAGTGAATTCATGACCTTTAGTTAAAATTGTCATTTTAATTAAAAGTTGCTTTTGTATCTAAGGAAAATTGAAGACAAGGGTTCTGCATCAAATTTCAAAGCCAATGAAAATTTTTTGAAGAAATCCAAGAAAAAAAAAAAGAAAACTGAGCAACATATGGATCCACACAGACATACACATGTGCACACATGCTTCAATGTCAAAGGAGGGTCCTACTCTTTAATTGTTGCAAGAATTTAAATTTGGATTTCAAGAACTCAAATTGGAATGAAGAAAGGAAAGCCATGGTGGAGAAAATTCAAGAAAAAGAAAGTCAAAGAAGAAGATATAAAAAATGAAAAGTCAATCCCGTTTTTCTTTGGATAGAATGGATTAAAACAGTCATAACTTTCAAATCAAGTGTCAGATTGGGGCAATTTAGGTATGGTTGGAAAGCGCTTTTTGAGTAGATATCTATATAACCTATGATTATACTAATCAAAGTTAAAACAATAAAGTTATAGCTGGCTGTATATTTTTAGGCAGGATTGCATAAAATTGAAGTTTTATTTTGTTTATAATGCACTTTGTGGGGTCCACTCAATTCCAAGTGAAGAAAATTAAAGTTCAAGTTGGGTCTTACCATGTACAATAAATTTGCATGAAAAGTGGGCTCATTCCAGAAAGATTTATATAAAATCTAATTTTAAAATCTAAGTGTAAAAAGTAATTTGCACAAGAAAAGCAACCAATAATCTTTCCACTTACTACATATTTGCTAACCTTTAGCCAAAGAAAGATACCTTTCTAAGTGGTGTTTTTGCAAGCCACAAAAGAAAAAAGAAAGATAGCAAAAAAGGAGACCAAATATTATAAAAAGAATTCAAGGTGTGGAGTCGCACATCACCACAAGCGCTAGCTCTCTCTCTCTCTCTCTCTCTCTCTCTTTTCTACCTAGGGCTGGCAAAATCTAGCCCGACCCGCCAACCTGGCCGACTCAACCCGTTTCTGACCCTCCTAACCCAACCCGTTTTAAATACGGGTAGGGTTAAGGTTGGGGTTTACCAACCCTTATAAAAACGGGTCAGGTTAGGTTAACCCGCCTAACTCGATTGATTCGTTTAGATTTTATTTATTTACCATGACTTTTTAATTTTCATGTAACTACTCTTATTCATGTAGCTATAAACTATGTACTCTTAATTTTATGTGGAAGAGTTATGCAAAATTTTGACACTTAGAATATAAAACTTATTTTTTATTTGATAATATAATATTTTTATAGTTGAGATATTGATTTGTCTTTTGTTTTTATGTTGATATAAAAATTTACCTTTAAACTATGGATATGAATGGAATACACTAGCGTTGATGAGTCTTATACTCATGCTCAAAAAAGGAATTATAAAATTGAAAGTTTCCAGCCCATTTTAAAAATGGGTCTGGTTAAGGTTGCAACCAATAAATTCGGGTTTGGGTTGACCCGACCCGAATTTGGTCAACCCGACCCATTTGCCAGGTCTGCCTCCACCCCAAGGTGGGTTAGGCCAGCCCACCTTTAGATTTTACCATCCAACTTCTTTCTCCACCATCTTCTTTATCCTTAGAGCATGATTTGAAGAGAAAACAAATTATAGAGCTAAGCGAGCAACAAATTTTTGTTGAAGTTCATAATCTTTGGGTAGAATTGATGTAATCGTCTTACTTTAATAAATTTGAATTTATTACTTATTTGATTTGAGTTTTTCATTATTAAATGAAGTTAGTGATGTAATAGTTCTCACCACAGAGTTAGCATTGAATTTTTATGTGTAGTAACAGTACGTATTTGGTATGATGGATTTAAGTTTATTTTGAATCCATCAAATAAGGTTTTAAATACAAATTTAAAGAACTGAAATCCATCTTTTCTCTTTTATTTTATTGCATTATATTTTTCTATTTTTAGATTTATTTTATTCACTTTTACTTTCATTCAATTGGTAGTTTGATTTTTCTATTATTTTGCAGTTTCTAGTTTCCTAGATTGTTTTAGATTTGAAATTTTAGATTAAGTTTTATTTCTAATTTGTAATTTAAATTTTAAATTTGGAATTGTAATTTTAATTTAATTTTTAGTTTAGCAGGACATTATTTTGAATAAATTTTATTAAGATAGTACTAGTTTTTTAAGGGATAGGTTGTGAGATACATAGTTTCTTGTGGATGCCATCCTGACTCATCAAGCAAAACTACAATCGTAGACCTTACACTTGGAGTCCACGTCAATTACATCCCACCCAAACAAACCACTTAGTTGGCCTGCTACCTTTATCCCCACAACCCACAATGCTTTTCCTCATTCCATTAGTTTCACAAGCTTACCCTTAAACACTTCAGTTGCGTTTAGACTAAAAAGAAAGAAAGAAAAAAAATGGCTAAAAGGCTTGACCCTTTAAATGGAAACATTGACAATCTGCCTAAATGCCCTTGTAAATTTGGACAAATCAAATTTCAACTTTCAGTATTTCCTTTTTCCTGTTTGGGGTATCCGATCGAAGTGGTCTCGCTCTCTTCTTTTGAACGTCGATGATTAATGGAGTTTTCGTTCGTATTTTGGTGCTTTTGTTGTTTGATGGTAGTGTACGAGGTGTTTGATCAGATGGCTTATTATAGAATACCATTAGACCCCGTCATATATTTGACAGAGAAGGTGATGAGGGTGTTCCAGTGAGGGAGGAGGGAAGGTTCAATTCATGTAGTTCGAAAGTCTTTAAGGGCTTTTTCATCTTTTAATAAAAAAATAGGAAGAAAGTTGACGCCGGCAGTGTAATATGGGCAGTTGTCCTTAGCGCAAATTTTTTTGAAAAACTTAGGCACCAATTTAAAGTTTTTTTTATTATATTGTCCTTTTTTGAAATAGGTAAAAAACTTAAGTGCTTTTTTGAAAATTCCCGTCTGGAATAAATAATCGGTGATGTTGTCTTGTCGGTTTAGATTGAAATCTCTGTTTTTATCAGATGGTAACCAATTGAAGAATCAAATCATGAACCAGAATCTCAAGACACCATGGACAATCAACCATATCTAATGGCAATTGACACTTGTTGATTCTAACTTGCATCAGTAGAAAGTAGGAAGGTAACTTTCAACATGCATACATACACCCCCTTTTTTTTTTTTTGCGAATTTTGATAATCATATGAGCTGTGAGGGTTTCAGTTTTCAACATATGGCACACATCTTATCTGCCACATGTCCTGTACCCTACGGAATGGCTGTTCTACCTTATAAATGGTGGTTGTCCCAACATGACTCAATTCAAATTGGAATTGAATGTTTAGGTGGGGATCACTCCTCTCTTCTTCAAATTGAAGAAACAATCCATATCCAATAAGAGCACCAACTTTTCTCCCACTGTTACAACTTACAACCAATCATTTATAATTATAAAAAATAAAAAAAAATCTCAACCCCTCAAAAACACAACCACCATGACTTTTGAGAAAATCAATCAATAATTCTAGAATTTACAAAAAATATTGAGTCTCCATGGACTCTGTAGCCAAACTTCACTTTCAATCAACAAAAGCATTCCTAAAGGGACCAAATAGAAACAAGAAAAAAAAAAAAAAAGACAATGTCAATGAGAAACAAGCGTCTCGAAGCAGTTGAGCCCATCAAATTCAGGTGCAAACCAAATCGGACTCGGCTGCCTCTTCCTAATATGCTCTAAGGGTGAGTTTTCACTCTGCTTTTCATTCTTCACCACCTTCTCCTTCTCATTCTTCTCACCTTTCTCTTCTGAAACCTTCATCAGACCCTGTAAAGTATCTACAATGTCAGCCATAAAAAGAAATTTTAATATAACAGTAGAGCCAACTAGCCACGAGTTTGAATTCTGATAAACGTGATAATTAAAAAAACATTTAGAAAATTAAATTAGAACAACTAGATAACGTTCTTAGAAATAGAGATTAAATAAAAAGAAGAGCTAACCTGAGAAGGGGTGAATTTAGCAACAAATCTTGAAAACGACATGGTGAGATGTGGGGAATTGGAGAAAATTTTAGAGAGGATTGAAACTTGAAACAGCTGAAGCAAAATTCTGGGATTGAAGGATGAGGTGAGGAAAGAAGGGAAGGGGTGGTGTAGCTATATATATATGAAGGGAAGGGGGAGAGTGTTAGGGGAGGAGGATTCTGGAAGGGCAAGGAAAGTCATTGTTTTGGAGGGTGTTTGGGAGATGACGACGGAGTCTTTGGAAGGTCGGCGTGGGGCGGATATGTAATCCAGCATTAGAACATTGTTAGCATGACACGTGGTGGTTAAGTCACACGTTTTCTTCTAGTGTAGGTGCGGCAAAAACATAGGCCAAGTTGTGGGTTCATCTGGCTTACAAACTTGGTTGGATTTCAAACTCATGATTTATATGCTCCATTTTGATCCTATTCCTAGAACGCTAATTATACATGAGTTGTACTTGTAAGTTCCTCGGTTTTTTAATTTTTTTTTAACTCATAATTTTATTTTACTCAATCTTTAAGTAGACAAACGTGCTCCAGGGTGTCATTTAGTATCTAATCCCACCAACAAATCCTTTGGTACTTTGATTTAAGGAAATTCGGAAATAAGAGGATTGGGCTTTTTGCCGTCAAGCCAAAACCCATTGAAAACATGAGCACTCCAAATGAATACATTATGGTGAATAGGATATCCTTATATTGTACTTGAAAAAGTCTCGTTGTAAGATTGGTCATATGATTAATATTGCTTAAGATTATATTAATCACATTTTTCATCATAAAGGCAATTTTAGGCAGGCAAATTCCTGTTGGCATAGGATTTGGGGAAATGCTACATAAATTGAGAGGGTTCGTTTTGTGCGGTTCTAATTTTCAATAAGTGGGCTTATTTCTACTGCAGCTAAGAAATTCTCCATGTCAAAGAAAGATGACCCAACTCGGCAAGTACTTAACTTATTTCGTGCTCGTAATTCATGGTCCAAGCTAAACACATTTATTTTAAAATGTAACTGACGCATTAGGCCTGACTAATAAACAGATTGGATTTGAGATGATTATGTTGTTGTTATTTGATACACAAAACAAACCTCAAACCGACCCAATTAACCAATTGCATTATAATTAGTCAGCCCAAACAAATCTAACATGTTAATTACAGGTTTAGTTTGACAACTTTTTACTTAGGTTTGAATTTATCTATTGAACCTGATTAATAAATAATTCAGATTTGGGTTGAACCTCTCCATGTTCTAATGCTCAATCGAACCAGAAGCGAACCAAACTAAGCCACTGCCAACTGCCAACAGAGCGACAACATGAGCACGGCCCAGGTCAGCCCAAGACAGGCTTGTGGAGACTGAAGCTAAAACTTGAGCCCCCCTTGTGAAACGCACATGCATGACGCATACAGCAAGCTGTCTGCCAGTGGATTCGGAGTCACCTAGAACATGTGAACCTTTGCCTTGGGACCCTCTAGGGTTATGCTAATTTGATTAGACTTTCCATACCCAACCTCCTCAAAAACAATTTTTTTACATAGCTCACCGCTCTCCTCCCACAAGGGAAATTTCCTACTTCCTCAATTTTGAACTTGTCCTTGTGCTAGGTTTTCAGAGAAATACAACGAGACCCACACGGAGAGTGGCCTACAAGCAATACGAGTACCACTCCACCACACTAATTAGGCGTGTTTTGTTTGAACAAAGAAAGTTAAGCAGATGATGGTGACGAACATATTTGGATGTCAATGAGATCATTCAATTCAAAATTACAACCCTATAATTAACAAGGTTTAACTAGTATTGGACAAGACAACTACTACAATTTAATTTTTTGACAGACCTAATATAATAAGATTGATTGATTTCCCACCTCATATAGTCAGAGTACGGAGGTGGAAAGAGGATTAGAAAACTATTGACAGTTAATGAGAAAGATTATTTTTCATATTCAAGCCTTAATGAGAACGATTATTTTTCATATTCAAGCTACAGTCCAGTTTTCGTACTTTATCGTGAGACCCAGCTATTATTATCATCTTAAATCCCTTCCAACACATCCGGTGTTAGGAAGTGGCACGGGTATAATCATTAAACATTGTAAGGTTTAATCATAACAGAAAATGCATTTACAAAATTGCCATACATTGTAATCGATAAATCAAGTATTAGGGTAATTAAATTTGCACGACATTTCACTTATCCTCGGAGGAGAGCACAACCCAAATAATTATTAGAACTCTAACCCGTTGATAGCCTTTTGGTGAGGCATCTCCCTAGCTCTCAATAGAAACAGCTGGTCCTAGTTGTTTTCTAGCTAAAAAACGGGCTTATATGAGTCTGATTGTAAATAAGAGAAAAAAGAAATGTAAGAACATATTTCAAATAAAGAGAGAGAATCTCAATATCGTGTCAGGCCACTAACTGTGTCACAGTTAGAATACTTCGTTTATGAGTGTTTGGATAAACACAACATATACTATTAATAAAATTGGATATTATAAGATTAAATTACTGTATAACAAAATAGTATCATATTATAAATGATGATGTTTGGTACAATTTTGAAAGATTTATTTCCTAAATATTTGCTCCTATATAGATGTGGAGAAGAAAGAAATCTTCTAATTTTCAATAAAAAATTATATATTGTAGAACGCATTCTAAGTTACCAAAACACCTAATTTTTATGTAAGTATATTTCATCATAATATAACATACAATATTACATAATCTTTTAAAATATCTTATTACCAAACACCCCAAAATTAAATATTGTGATCTCCTTGCTTTTTTATTTTTATTATTTTAAATGTCCTTTTTTTTTCCTTTTTTTTTTCTTTCCTTGAAGGGGTTTTGCTTCGTTTTTGGAAAACTCAATAAGTAAGAGTTAGGCCCGCTATTAAAGAGCACAAAATATACTTCAAATTTATAATTTCATAGTTGCAAGAGATTTACTATGCTTCTCAATGAGGTCCATTCATGAAAATCAAGTATATTAAAACTAGACAATGTCAAATTGATGATTACAATCTCATGGTTGGCGCAACTCCTATTAAAGAGAAATTTATTGAGGGCTCTTATGTCTAGAAGCCACTACCAATGATTGATTTGAATTTCTTATTTTCAAGTGGGCCCTTTAAAGAAGTAGTCACTGATTTCTCATATGTGAGCCCCACCAGGGACAACTGCACAGTTCTCACTTTCATTCTAAAGCAGGCTCCTTAAGGACAGTCACTAATTTATATCATTACTGAACCCACCAAGGATAGCCAAGCATTCATAACATTCAATGAGTAATAAGATCGAGACATCAATTGTGTGTACTGTTTTTTTATTTTTTTTAAATTTTATATACCAAATCTTATCCTAGAAACTAGCTAATCAATCAAATTTAATTACCTCATCCTTAAAACTGGGTGTATTGTAAAGAGTAAGGTAGTAAATGGGTCCCCGATTCTCTGATTACTCGGAGGTTCCAACTTGTTAATAACCGGGTTTGTATCTTTATTTAGGTCCGATTAAGTAAATAGGTCCAGGTGTAAATCATATTTTTGAACCCGTGACCTAAACAGTTTCGAGTTTGGTTCCACATTGATTCTAACCTGTGAATCTGATACCCTACTTCAATTTTTTTATGATTTTTATTGAAAATTAATTTTGCTCCAAAACATTTTCTATACAGACCTAGACCCAAACACGAACCCGCCCCATACACGGAACCAATTCAATATTCTTATTAACAGTTCCGGTTTCAGAACCAAGAAACTAGTTTCGAGCCGGTTCCAGTTTCAAGTTCGAGTTCATCTTCTCATTAATGGTTTTGGTTCTTGGTCCACCATAGACCTGACAGGAACAAACCCATTTGCAACCCTAGTAAAGAGACCATGTTATTTTGCTTAAAGGGCTCCTATGCTTCTACTTTGCACGTGTGTGGTGGCATTATGTATTATTTCATTGGATAAGTTAAAAGGGGCAGAAATGGAGAGTTTTTGAGAATTTCTCTCTCTCTCTCTCTCTCTCTCTCTCTCTCTCTTTCTATATATATATGAAGAATTATTAAAAACTCCTTGTTTAAAAAAGTGAAGTTTATGTCCATTTCAACGTGTCCAATAAAAATCTGCCACCTCACAAGTGCAAAGTAAAAAATAAGGGATAGTTAATTTTCAGGATATGTTGATGATACATGTTAAAATTCATAGGCTAAATATGTGTATGCGTGTGTGAAGGAGCCTTTAATATACACTTGAACTTTTCGGGTACTTAGGAACATCCAATTACTATAGGGCCCATTTGGTTGTACCCTCTGTTCAATCCCAACCTCTTGAGACTGCCATCAGCTGAAATTTGATGCTCCTCAGAATTTGGTATCTAGGTCTAAAACTTGACACCCAGGTGCAATACCGTAGGACCAAAATGATAGTCATGTTTTCAGCTGGGTCCCAAAAGATGGGCCATTTTCAAGTTACGGCTGGCCTCTGAAAATGGTTTCTGCATCTATGCAAACAAAAAAAATATATAGTATCCTAGCTTGATTCATGGTAATTATACTTTCTATTGCTGGTAAAGACGATAGTGTAAATTATACTTTCTATGTGCTGGTGGAATTTGCCAGACGAGGCTTTATATTAACATTGCTGGTGGCTCAAGTCCAGAACCCATAGGCCTGTGACACTCAGACTCAAATTTGGGTTCTTATTGCTCGGGGCCCAGATTCAGGTTATCAGGCCCAAGTCTTCCCTGTTGACGGCCCTACCTTTAGGCCCCATTTAGGTGAACAGTAGTCCAGTGGAACCATATTAGTTTAAAAAGTAAACATGCTATACCACAGTTTAATATTGTAGATATATGTTACTTTCGAAATTAAGAATTAGAAATGATCAGGTCCAATACATACCACCTCGTAAGGCCCACTGCACCACATGAGTAAATGATACATCTGATAGAATATTCCCAGACCTTAAATTTAACTTAATGACAGTGGGCACTCTATAAGAATGAATAGTTCAATTGAATTGTTTGAACCGCTTATTATGTAATTTTCATCAAATTAAGTATTTTTTTTTTGCAATATGTAGGGCTGTCTATGAGTTGATCCTGCTCAACTCTGATCAATTGGGTTCAAGCTTGGGCATGGCCTGTGAGCTGATTGAGCCGAGCTAGAGCAAGTGCTTGAGCTAGGGTCAGTTCAGCTCAACCTGGCTTCAGATTGACCGGATAAAGGGCTTGGTTCAACTCGAACTTTGATCTACTTTGCTCAATTAGATCAAAGTTATGCAGGAGCCCAAGCTCCGCTTGTTAATAAATATAAATCTCGTTTCTTGACCCACTTTTGAAGGTCAACCTTCTATCTAATTGGAGATAATCCTGTCCTCATGTTTTACTTATTATGCTTGAGCCCCAACGATGGCGTTATGTGGCTGGGTCTGGGCTTGTAGAATTCCTGTTCTCACAGATCCTGATCCCAACTCCTCTCCGGTTACAGAATGAAAACGTTTCGAGTAAAGCATCTGTAGTCAGTTCTTTTGAAAAAAAAAAAATATTACAGTCCCCACTTCAATGAAGAATTGGCGTCAGTTTGAAACGTTGTTTTTAGTGGAAACGGGGATGATGAATAAAGATATCTCGCAATGGAAAATTGATACTACGATGTTGTCATGTCTCTATGGGGCCCACCCTTATGCATGCCGATTGTGATTGGTAAGGAAATGAAAGGATGTTTGTATGTCGGGATAAGTTTGGGTGCAAAATGAGCCTTCTTTAGTTATGATTGGACTAGCAAAATATCTCCGTGACCAACATGGGCGACATGAATCATAAGATCAAATAGTAGGTTATTGATATTTCTTTTCTATAAATTTCACAATTTTATAATGTAAATTACTATTGAGTTATTTAAGTTTCACAATATAAAAATAAGAAATTTACATAAATTTATGCCAAAAGTTGTTAAATTAAAAGATTTTTAAATGCATTATTTGAGAATTAATTTAACCATTTGTTATGCTTTGTATGATTAGGAATAAAAAGGTTATATAGATTAAAGTTCATATGTGTTAATATATTTTCTAAATCTATATTGAAGATGTCAAATGATATTGATGAAATGTAACTGAATATAAATAAGATACTATAAAGATTGCAAGCCATAGAATCATGATAGAGAAATAACAAAGAAAAATGTTTTACCATCAATCTTCATACCCATTCCTCTGACTTTTGGTGGAAAAGGAGGAATTAAAGACTTCAAACTATTTCCAAATGCATCTTTGTTGTAATTAATAGATAAACATATAGATTTTAGAATGTTATAAGTTGTATTATCATAGGTGAATGTTCACATTGGGACTCACATAAGATAAGGGGATTACTTAGGGTTAGAATCTTTTCCTATTAAGTTGCTTGGAGATAAAGCAATTTTATTCTATAAATAAGATCCTCCTCTCCCCTATTATGTACACACACATCTCATTAATAAGAGCTCTCTCTCTTCTTCCATCTACTCTTCTATTTTCTATTATAACACGTCATCAGTACGAAAGCTCTGCTTTGAATTTTTTTATCTACCAAAAGCCACAGAATCAGAATTGTTTGATCACGCTGCGACATGTATCCAATTTTTCAATCGAAGAAGAAATATCTATGCCTCAAGCCCGCCATCCTCAACTCCCGATCCTTCATCAAGGACCTCATCCATGCCGACAACGTCGACGACATCTCCATCATCGACAACGCCACCACGGCCGTTGCCATCGTCCTCCAACAGGTCGCCTGGCCTTCTCCGAGGGCCGGTTCAGGCCCGGCGATGCCATCCTCATGCTCCACTACGCCTACGGCGCCATCAAGAAGTCCATCGAGGTCGGCCTACCTTTCCTCGTGCGGTTCGACTCCGAGATCATCCGCGAGTTTAGCAACGCTCTGGTGGAGGGGAAAGCCAATGGGAGAAAGGTGAGGCTTGCCGTGATCGATCACATCACATCAATGCCGAGCGTTTTGATCCCCGCTAAGGAATTGACGAGGATTTACAGAGAGGAGGTTGTTGATCAGGCGCTTGTGGATGCCGCCGCTGTCATGGGCCACCTGCAATCCCACCGTCTCCCGAAATGACCGTCGGTCCTCACCACTTGCCATCCCCGTCCGCCGTTGCCGGAGCAAGCCATTGCCGCTCGCCTCCTTTGAGGGTTTGTAGGTCTTTGCTTCCTGCAGAGCCAGGAAGGAAGAAAAGGGTGGCATTTAGGGCCTGTGAATGATTCCAGGTCAAGTTCGGGTCAGTTCTGACCTAACCCGCTTCGCAGAGCTCAGCATTTGAAGCAGTTGTAGTTCAAGTAGGGCCAGTTGAACCTGAACCTGTTTGCAGTAGTCCAACCTGAGCAGCAGTGCCGGCGTCATCATACGTCAGCAAGTCGTACGGTCAAACGCAGATTTGACCAGATTGATGGTAGAAACTTATTTCTGCGATATCTTGATCATCCGACATCCGATCGGAGATCCGTTTGCACATACGGAAAGCTCGCGAGTAGATCTATACATTGGCACCAAAAGGAGGACAATTCAAAGGTTAAGTAATTTTTCCTTATTTTATGATTTTTTTATTAGTTTAATAATTATATACATGCATTTATCTTTATTCCTTTTAGATCTGCAAGTATTTATAATTTCAATTCTTGTGATGAATGATTCATTTTCTCTTATCGAAAAGAGATCGTGATAGAATTGAAAATCATAGATCAAAAATAGAACCATAAGTTCTATATAATTAATTGGAACTCGAAGTTCCATACGATATTTAGAACTAAAAGTTCTATATATAATCAATAACCTAGACTCGAAGTTTCGTGAATTATTTTAGTCTATGAATCAAAAGTTTTTTCGAATTCGGACCAGAAGATCTGTTGGTTATTTTACTCTGAAACTAGAAGTTTTCAGATCCACAATATGTACTCGAAGATTCACATTCCTACTCAAACCTAAAGTTTGATTTTAGATCCGGAAATAAAACCAATAGGCCATAATATCAAGTCCGAAGTCTTGATAGAACCTGAAGTTCTATATCAACTGAATAACCTGGACTCGAAGATCCATAAATTATCTGGAATTAGAAGTTCTAAGATTTGGAATATGAACCTGAAGATTCATATTTGTAACCAAACTTGGAGCTTTGATTTCTAAAGATTCAAAGTAGTATAGATCGATACGAAGGCCATAAAATCAAACCTGAAGTTTTGACAGAACCAAAAGTTGTGATTCAAACCTGAAGCTTTGATAGAACCATCAATTTTAAGAACCTAAAGTTTTATCTCTAGCCTGAAGTCTTAACAGAACTAGAAGTTTTGATTCGTCAGTTAAGAACCCGAAGTTCTAACTTTCTAATTGGCTAATTCTTTATTATACTTTGTCATCGGATATTGAGAACCCGAAGTTCTATTATTGTTTGCTTGTTATTGGTAAATCAATTTTTACACACTCTAAAAGGCTTGGTGATGCTATCAAAGTCGGAAATAAGATATCCCTGGAGGATATGGCATATGCTCTTATTTTCTGCGCCATTATATCCCTGTTAGACAGGGATGATTATCAGCAGATGGTCATCCACCCAATGCTTAAAATAAATGCCAGATTAGTCAAACAAAATCCCTTCAGAAGAGGTAGATATAATAGGTCATCTAGTAGAGATGAAAATAACCACCCTAGGAGAGGTGATTAACAAGGCATTTTATTTATAAATTGGGAGAACTACCAAGCATGGTTTAGAAGACCGACAACTACTTTTATGAATTTGAATATTGAGTTCAATTTTCGATATTTTGTTGGATGTTAGACTTATTCTTTTATCTCCCGTATCTTGTGTTTGCATGTTATATTTGTTTTGAATGGTAAATTATTTAGCTGTTCTCATGTTTTATTTTTGTGATGCGACTGACTAGTTATGTAAGTTTACTATTTTTTTGAGGTATGGATTATGGAATACATGAAATTGAGGATAATATCTGTCCGGTAGACAGTGCAACAAAACACACTATATTGAAAAAACTAGAAGTTTTTCTCAAAGTTAGTGTTTAATTCGTACACAGTATCGATCATAGCTGGATCTGTACAAATACTTGAATTCTCCGAAAGAGTCTACATAATGGTACCCAACTATGCATTAAGGATGCATCATCATCATTATTATTATTATTATTATTATTATTATTTTGCAGTTCATGATGAAACTTGCTTAGATTTATATACATTAGGATGACTGGGTACCACATATAGACATTATAAGTGAAGGTAACACAAAATATTTGTACATCATTACTAGTACTGACAGCCAGAAGCTGATACTAGAAAAGCTAAGTGCATTCTCCTTAGATCTTAGGGCTATATTACAAGACAATCTCCAATATCGAATCACATTCGATTAATGTGGAATATGCTGATTGTCATCTTGATGAGACAGCCTTCCCGCCGTTAGGGGGAGATATGAGAGTTCCTGAAGAATGGCGTGAATTAATGTGAAATACTTCCACTCTGTCTCATCTAGATTTATGTACTTCACAATATAAGAATGAAGTACGGAGAATTGTGCATTTAATACAAACGAATTCCCTAATGCTTTTAATGATGCAGCAAAAGTGACTAGGTCACATGTACCTGCTATGAACACAGAAGCACGAATTAATGTCCTTGTAGGACAAGCATGAATTAGTGTCCCTGTAGGATACAAAGTCCAAATATGGCAGCAAATGAATCTGTACATGCCAAAAGCGTGATAGACTTATAGTTTTCAAGGACTCAGCTTCCCAGAAGAGGAGAAATGAGCAATCATATCCCAATCATACTCTAGAAGATGTATACTTCCGAAGAGTTTATGAAAAATTCACTCTCTCTAAAATTCCTAAAGAAATTAATGTCCCGGAAAAGACTCTGGAAGCCCCTGAAGAGGCAATGGCTATCCAATAAATAAAGAGATCTCTATACTTTATAATTATTCAAGAGAGAAATGTGATAGAAATGAAATTATCATTGATGACGCATTTGCATATGCGGTAGCTACTCAAATATCAAGGAAAAATGAGAATGATGATTGGGATACGGAACCACGTTCTATAAATGAATGTCGACAAAGAACATATTGGCCAAAATAGAGAGATGCCATTAAGGAATTACAAAGAGAGAGATGTGATAGAAATGAAATTATCATTGATGACGCATTTGCATATGCGGTAGCTACTCAAATATCAAGGAAAAATGAGAATGATGATTGGGATACGAAACCACGTTCTATAAATGAATGTCGACAAAGAACGTATTGGCCAAAATAGATAGATGCCATTAAGGAATTACAATCTCTCTATAGACATGGTGTATCTGGACCTATAGTACAAACCCCCAAAGGTGTTAATAGGTTACAAATGGGTGTTTGTAAGGAAAATGAATGAAATTACTAGATAGAAGGCATGACTTGTGATATAAGGTTTCCTGCAGAAACTTAGGTTTGAAAACATATACAAACATATATATGAAAATCCCAGAAGGATTTACTTTGCCTGAAGCCAAGTCAGAGAGTACGTACTCAATATAAATAAGACGTTCATTGTACAGCCTGAAGCATTCTAGAAGAATATGGTACAATCGTCTTAGTGAATGTTTATATAAAGAAGAGTATGAAAACAATCCCATTTGCCCATGTATCTTTATAAAATCCTTAAATGAATTTATAATAGTAGAAGTTTATAAATCTAATCGGGACTCCAAAAGACCTCGAGAAAACTATTGACTATTTTAACTCGACCCGCAGATCGAGAGAAGTTCTAATGAAAATTTTCATTCTTTATAAATATGCTTCCTATATATAGTTTTTCACCAATGCTTTGGATTGGTATTAAACAAATGCTATGATATTTATGTTTGTTTTATTCTTATAGTTGTAAAAATTCAAAATTTGTAGGATATGCAGATTTAGGATGTATCTCTGATCCTCATAAGGGTCGATTATAGACACGTTATGTGTTCTTTAATGGTAATGCCATAATTTCTTGGCGTTCTATTAAATAGATCTTGGTAGCTACTTTTTCTAACCATGGTGAGTTTTTAGCCCTCTATGAAGCCATTGGGGAATGTGTGTGACTAAAATCTTTAACTCAGCATACATGTAGTTCTTGTCAATTGCCTCTTAGTACAGGTATCCCGAGCATTATTTACAAATATAAGGAGGCATGTATTCAACAGATTAAAGAATGATATATTAAAAATGACAAGACGAAGCACATTACACCAAAGTTCTTCTTCACTCATGAGCTTCAAAAGAATAACAAGATTGAAGTCAAGCAAGTTCGTTCAAGCAACAACTTGGCTGATCAGTTTATGACGTCTTTGCCAAAATCAATATTCTAGAAACTTTTATTTAAGATTGAAATGCCTAGCTATGTGAAAGGTTATTATCATCAGGGGAAGTAGCCAATCAGGGGTAGGCATCCTGAAGTATGTTACACAGGACATTTGTGCGCTGTACTTCTTTTTCCTTTTCTAGGTTTTTTTTCACTGAGTTTTCCTAGTTAAGGTTTTAACGAGGCAGCATTAGGCACGTACAACACCAAATCAATGATCCTGTCAAATGTTGTATTCTTTTTCCTTCACTTTGGTTTTTATCCTATTGGGTTTTTCCTTTGCAAGGTTTTAATGAGGCAATTGTCATTGAATGATGGTCATCCAAGGGGGAGTGTTATAAGATGTATTATCATAGGTGGATGCCCACATTATGACCCACATAAGATGAGGGGATTACTTAGGGTTAGAGTCTTTCCCTATTAGGTTGCATGGGAAGGAAGCAATCTTTTTCTATAAATAAGATCTTCCTCTCCCCTATTATGTACACACACATCTCATTAATAAGAGCTCTCTCTCTTCCTCCCTCTACTATTCTATTTTCTATTACAACATAGAATGCATTATAAGTTTATAGTTAAGAGTAGTTGCATTAGATAAGAGTAAGATAAAGAATTGTTGTAAATGGAGATAAAGGAGGGATTGAGGAGAGAACATGCAAGATTTGAAATGTAACTTCCAAATGGGAGAGAACATGTAAGATTCAAATTGTAACTTCTTGTAAAAATCCTAACTGACAATCAAAATTGAATAGGAAACCTTTAGCTTAATATAGTATAATCTCAAAAAAAAAAAAAAAAATCTTATAGTCCTCATCAGAATTGAGAGTTGGGCTCAGTTTGAAAAGTTCTTTTGTGCAAGCGGGAATAACAAATAAAGATATCTGGCAATGGAAAATTGATGTTATGATGTTGTCATTTCTTTATGGGGCCCACCCATATGAATGCCGATTGTGCTTGGTAAGGGGATGCAAATATATTAGTGTGTGGGGGTAAGTTAGGGTGAAAAATCAACCTTCTTTAGTTATGATATGATTAGCAAAACATATTAGTGCTTAACAGGGCAATATGAATCATACGATTAAATAGTAGCTTTTTGATATGTTTTTTCTATAAATTTCACAATTTTATAATATAAATTGCTATTGAATTATTTAGATTTTACAATATAAAAATAAGAAATTAACATAAATTTATGCCAAAAGTTGTTAAATTAAAAGATTTTTAAATGCATTATTTGAAAATTAATTTAATCATTTGTTATGTTTTGTATGATTAGGAATAAAATAGTCATATAGATAAAAGTTCATATGTGTTAATATATTTTCTAAATCGATATTGAAGATGTCAAATGTAATTGAATATAAATAAGATATTATTAGGATTACAAGCCAAAGAATCATGATATGGAAGTACAAAGAAAAAAGTTATACCATCGATCTTCACACCTATTGCTTTCAATTTCGTAGGGAAAGGATGAAGTAAAACCTCAAAGTATTTCCAAATGCATCTTTGTGATAGATAAACATATAAGTTTCAAAAGCATAGATAACAGTAGTTACATGAGATAAGAATAAGATGAAAAAGTTATTGTAAATGGAGATAAAGGAGGGAGTGGGGGGAGAACATGCAAGATTTGAAATGTAACTTCTAACTGAGGAGAGAACATGTAAGATTTAAAATGTAATTTCCGGTCAAAATCCTAACTGACAATAAAATTAAATATAGAACCTTTAGCATAATATAGTATATAATTCTTGAACAAATATCTTATAATCTCCATCAGAATGGAGGATTGGCCTTGGTTTGAAAAGTTCTTTCGTGGAAACGGCAATAATAAATAAAGCTATCTAGCAATGGAAAATTGATTGTTATGATGTTGTCGTGTCTTTGTGGGGCCCACCCATATGCACGCCGATTGTGATTGGTAAGGGGATGAAAAGATGTTTGTGTAGAGGGGTAAGTTGGAGTGAAAAATCAGCCTTCTTTAGTTATGGTTTACTGGCAAAACATTTTCGTGCTTAACATGGGCGATATGAATCATAAGATTAAATAGTATCTTTTTTATTTATTTTTTCTATAAATATCATGATTTTATAATATAAATTGCTATTGAGTTATTTAGATTTTACAATATAAAATAAGAAATTAATATAAATTTATGCTAAAAGTTGTTAAATTAAAATATTTTTAAATGCATTACCTGAAAATTGATTTAATCATTTGTTATATTTTGTTTGATTAGGAATAAAATGGTTATATAGATTAAAGTTCATTTGTGTTATTATATTTTCTAAATCGACATTGAAGATGTCAAATGTAATTGAATATAAATAAGATATTGTAGGGATTACAAGCCATTGAATCATGATATAGGAATAACAAAGAAAAAAGTTTTACCATTGATCTTTATACCCATTGCTCTGACTTTTGGTGGGGGAGGAAGTAAAGACTTCAAATTGTTTCCAAATGCATCTTTGTGATAACAGATAAACATATAAGTTTTCGAATGCATTATAAGTTTCAAATGCATAGTTACTAGCAGTTACATGAGATAAGAATATGACGAACGAACAGTTATATAGTTATTGTAAAGGAGATAAAGGAGGAAGTGCGAGAGAACATGCAAGATTTGAAAAGTAACTTCTAATAGAGAGAACATGCAACATTTGAAATGTAACTTCCTATCAAAATCCTAACTGACAATCAAAATTAAATAAAAAACCTTTAGCTTAAAATAATATAATAGGTAAAATGAGTTTTCTTCATCTGTAGTCATTGTATTGATCAACGGATGAGATGAAGGAAATGCGATCGTTAGATGCATGGGCGGAACTAAGGGGGCCAGCAGGGGCCAAGGCTCCTCCTTTATTTTGGACTTTATATATAATATATATTTGGGCATATATTTGATATATATATACATATATATGTATATCCTTTGGCCCCTCCTATTAATGGCAATCCCTTAAAGGATAGCCCCTCCAATAAAATAAAAAAAATAATATTAGGAATATAATAGAGGTTTCCAAAAAAGTAACTAAATAATAGCTAATATTTGGTGAGAAATAAGATCAAAGATGAAAGAGAAGGAAAAAAAGGAAAGAAGAAAGAAAATAAAATAAAAGAAGGGATTAACGATAAAGTAGAAACTATCACTACAAGAATTTACAGTTTTCCTAGTGTTTTTTCCCAGCACAATATTTAAATACCGGGGAAAGTATGCTTTTGGCCGGCGAAAAAGATTATTTCGCCGGAAAACGTTATAGTTTTCCCGGCAGTATTATTTCGCTGGCAAAGGTTTGATTATTCCCGGCGAATGGATTATTTCACCTATAAAGGTTAAATTTTCACCGGCTATTAATTATTTTCGTAGGCAAATATTATATTTATGGCGGCGTTCTCCCCAGATCGCCGACAAATTTCACCCGCCAAATTTTACGGCCAACTTTATTTTTAGATTGGCGCATTTAAATTTTACCGGCGAATTATTTGTGTAGGGAAAATTTTTTTTTAAATATTTTATTTTAATTAATAAATTTTTATCGTCATTTTTGTAGGTGTATGAAGTGCTCTTGGCCGTCTATATATTAAAATGACCTGATCGCTTTACATTAAATCCCAAGACCAAAGAGAGAGAGCGAGAGAGAGAGATAGAGTGAGAGAGAGTGAGAGCGAGAGAGAGAGACAGAGTGAGAGAGAGAGAGAGAGAGAGAGAGAGAGAGAGAGAGACAGAGAGAGATTATCGTCTTCATTGTCGTCTTCGAGATTATCGTCTTCATCATCGTCTCCCCCTTACATCAATCTCAACGACAAGGGCCAAGTAGGGTTTCTTTTGCTAATTTCCCGATTTTATCCCATCACTGTATTTTTTTCCTGATTTCATCCCATCACCGTGTTTGGTTTTGTGCATTTTTTCTTTTGCTAGGCTGAGAGATGGAGAGGCACTTCCGTTGCTTTGTCGTAAGAATAAATGGTCTTATGGGGTTATGTGGCTAATGAAATCGAGCGATCCCCTTTAAAATTTAGCTTATGTTTTGGTTTGGTTGAAGTCTTCGATCTTTGGGTTGTGCAATAACTAATTTGATCGACTCGCCAACATGCTCAATCGAACGCCCAAGTCCAACAACCAGGGACCCAATTCGGTAGAAAGATACAGAGAAAGGGGAATCATCATCTGAACACAAGGAGAGGGTAGGCAAAAATCAAGATGACCCATTTGTGTTTTGGTTTGGTTTCTGTGCTGTTGCATCTGTTTGGTGATTGGGTATTTTGTTTAGTTTTGTCTTGGGTGTGTTTGGATGGAACTGATTGCAAGTGAAATAAAATGATATGGTGTTTGGGGTAGTTTGTCTTATGGTGTTGGGGCAGTTTGAGCTCAAAAAACAACGAAAATGTTGTTTGGGACAGATTTGCTTTCTCTGTCTTATGTACATTTCTAGCTATTTATGGTCATTGGCTCTATTTGTTATGGTCATGTTCTTCTTTCATTTCTGTTTTGTTTGTTTTAATTTCAATAGACTGCACTTTTCACTGCAGAGAAAATCTTTCTTTTGTCCTTCCCTTTCTGAAACGTCTCTTTGTGGAAAAAATATCTCTGCAAATTTGGTAGGGCCATTAACATGGTGGTAGGCATGTTGAAATGCCCAATGTGTACAAACTTGTGCTATTTGAAGTCTTGGGTCATTGGTTTATGGTGGAGAGTGGAGACAAAACAGCATTTGGAACAGGGCAGGTCTAAGTTCTCTGAGTCAGTGTGGTCCATAACAAATCATGCAACTGCCTAACCAGGCCTAACATACTGCCTGGCACTGGACTTTCCTTTTTTTAGCTTTTCTGCTTTGTTTATATTCCTTCTTTCCCTCACTGGTTCTTCTCTTTGGCTCCTATCCAATTGAACCAGAAATAATGTAGGGAACAGTGATGTCCATGGACATGAGTGCTTCATAAAATTATATTTTACAATATCATTTTAGAAACAAATATTATATAGGTATCTTCGGATCTTCAATGCTACGAATTTCACCAACCCAGACACAAATTCAAATGAGTTGGCTATATTTATCCCATTTCATGTGGTGTTCTTCTGTGACTTTTTGTTTCTAATTAATCATCTTCATCATTATCACCATCATCATCATCATCGTAATCGCCTTATACTTATATGTCAACTAATAATGGTCGTTCTTAGAATCATGAGTGGGCCACCAAAAGAAACACAAACTTTCTTTGAGAAATTGCATTTCCATATAATTTTTAAGTCATTGAGTCATTGTCTAATTCCTTTTGCTTTTATTTTTTGCTTATTAAAAAAACCATGTCAAAGCTAATATTATGGAATAGTCCATGCATGAATCAGTGGCATTAGCACCTTAGTCCCACATGTATGTGCCCAAGGATCAATCCTTGAACATATTGGTTGCATGCCATCTCACAAAACTAATTGTCTTTATATCTAATATTAAAAAGAAAACTTGAAATATGGATCCACTATCGCTTGCCCCCTGTAAGAAAATCTTGGCTCGGCTCAGCCCAGACCGTAAAAAGCCCTTAAATCTCGGGCTTTTTTAGCTGACTGCTTGTTTTTAAACTCAGTTTAGATTACCAAACTGACTATTTGTTTTTTGTCATTTAAGGAGTTGAATCTGTCACGCCCCAAAATCCTGTGTCCAAGCGGATTCCAAGATGTGACTATAACATGTCCATTTACATCCACACCTAATTAAATCCAGATATTTAATAAAATTCTTTTTACCTCCTTTTATAAATTTATTTTCTACTCTCTTTAGATATAGTCTTGTTTGGTGTTTTATACCATCTATTGATTGAATTTGAGTTAACCATCACCCTGCATATATGAACAAATATGGACATAAGTTGGATGTTATTGTATCAGGATAGATTCAGTCAGCAGTACATAGATGGGGTGAATTCTTTTATTGAGTTTGCAAAGGCGAATTCGGGTGGGAGTAGAGTGATTAAGTGCCCATGAAACAACTGCTGTAATAGTTATAAGTGTGACTATGAGATTGTGAGAGATCATCTACTCCGACGTGGGATGCTAGTATCCTATGAAACTTGGTTACAGTATGGGGAACTTGTACAGTCTGATGAATCAAATAGTGAGGATGAATTGGATGAGGATCATGGTGGATATGATGAGTTGCTTGAGGACCATAGCAGGGGGACTTATATGGTGGATGATACCTTAGGGATGGATGACGTGAAAAACTTTGAAATTATGTTATAGGCTTCCCAGCGTGGTTTGTGCCCGGGCTGTAAAGATCCAAAAACTCTATTAGCGTTTTTCATTAGGATGCTACATGTGAAGGTACAACACAAGTGGAGCAACAAGTCATTCAACAACGTCTTAGAGATATTTAAGGACACCCTACCAGAAGCTAATGTGGTTCCGGCGTCCATGTAGGAGGCGAAGAAGATACTACGTGACTTAGGCTTGGGGTACGAGCACATTGATGCATGCAAGAATGATTGCATATTGTTTTGGAAAGAGAATGCTCACTTGGAGAAGTGTCTGGAATGTGGAGAGCCTAGGTACAAGGTCAATGACGGCAAGGGTAAGCAGATCGCTTATAAGGTACTGCGTTACTTTCCCTTGATACCTAGGTTGCGGAGATTGTACATGTCCAGGATGACGGCCAAAGAAATGAGATGGTACCATGAGAATGCAATGGATGGCGATCTGGGTAGGCATCCGGTCGACTTTAAGGAATGGAAGGAACTTGATTTAAAATTTCCGGAATTTGCTCGGGAGATCCGCAATGTAAGGTTAGGTATGGCTACTGATGGATTCAACCCCTTTGGCAACATGAGCACTTCTTACAGCATGTGGCCTGTTATACTTATGCCTTATAACCTTCCACCCTGGATGTGCATGACGGATCCATTTTTCATGATGTCCTTACTTATTCCTGGGCTGCATGCACCTGTGAAGGAAATTGATGTGTACATGAGGCCCTTGGTTGATGAGTTGAAGGAGTTGTGGGAGAATGATGTCCTGACTTACGATGCTTACAGTGAACAAACCTTCCGAATGCATGCGGCTGTGATGTGGACCATAAATGACTTTCCCGCGTATGGCGACTTGTCTGGTTGGAGTACTAAAGGTTATTTTGCTTGTCCCATTTGCAACGAAGATTCAATATCATATAAGTTGAGAAGTAAGATTGGGTGGGTGGGACATCGAACTTACTTACCTGAGAACCACCAATGGAGAAGGAGCAAGAAGTTCAATGGTCATCCAGAGGTTACAATGAATTCCTTGGAATTACCGGTGCAAAAGGTTTTGGATCAGTTGGATCAACTACCAGAAGTTAGGTTCGGAAAGGGCCCCACCAAAAGGAAAAGACCTCGTGAGCCTGCACTGTTGAGTTGGACAAAGAAAAGCATCATGTACGAGTTACCATACTGGAAGAACCTGAACCTTATGCATAACCTTGATGTCATGCACATAGAGAAAAACATCTGTGAAAATGTTTTTGGGACAGTGGCGGGATAGATAAGAAGAATAAGGACACGGAGAAAGCACGTGATGATTTAAAAGATATGGGCATTAGGCCACAATTGCATTTGCAGAGGAATGAAGATGGATCCACTGTGAAACCCCGGGCATCCTACACATTGGACCCAAAACAGAGGGAGGGTTTTTATGAATTCTTGAAATCGATCAAGTACCCGGATGGCTGTGCAGCTAACCTCTCTAGGTGTGTAACTTCAAAAAATGGCAAATTATCTTGTATGAAAAGTCACAACTATCATGTCCTCTTACAGCGTCTTCTTCTAGTTGGCCTGCATGGTTATGTGGATAAGGAGTTAGGTACAACTCTATTTGAGCTAGGCAGTTTCTTCCAGGACCTATGCTCGAAAACTTTGAAGCAGAACGATTTAGAAAAACTAGAGGAACAGGGAGTGCTCATACTTTGCAAGCTTGAAAGGATTTTTCCTCCTGCATCCTTTGATGTAATGGTCCATTTGGCTATTCACTTGCCACGTGAGGCCGTGATCGCTGGATCGGTGCAATATCGATGGATGTACCTTATTGAAAGGTAACTGTTACCATCCCATGAAACGTTACTCATGTAGTAGTATGATTGTCTTACATAAGTAACCTTAATACTGATTGTTCCTTGTTTGAAGTTTTCTCGGGACTTTAAAAGGTTATGTTACCAACCGAGCACGACCTGAAGGTTCGATTGTTGAGTCTTATATTGTCAAAGAATGTCTGACTTTTTGCTCAATGTACCTCAAAAGGACTGATCGAGATGAACGAAACGATGATGGCGGCTTGCGTGGTCCCGGGATGGAGATCTTCACGCAAAATGCCTGTCCTTTTGCACCGATCACAAGGGCACCAGATCCTTCTCAGAATGAACGTAATATGGCTCACTGGTTTGTATTGCATAATAGTCCCGAGTTAGAGCCATATCTTGAGTAAGTGGTTTGATTAAAATACATGTGTGCAAAGATTGTGAACTTGTTGAGTCTTCCTCTACTTTTAAGTGCTTATGAATTGCATTTCCTTAACTAGGGAACACAGGAGCACAATACATAATCCAGGAGGGCATGACATCAGTCACATACAGCGAGACACATTTCCAAAATGGTTCAAGCAACATGTAAGATATATGGTGAACATTATTTTACTAGGCCTCAAATAACAGTAACTTATAAACTTACTACATGTTGCTCATGTAGACAAATGATTTGCGAAATCGAGGGTCACAAGAAGCAACTGATGAAATGTGGTCGTTAGCGAAGGGTCTTGGTTCGAGAGTTTATCTGTATTCATGGTGCATATTCAATGGTGTTTGTTTCCATACTAGAGATCGCGAGAACCGGCCGTAAGTGCCAAAATAGTGGTTTGGTTGTGGTAGGGGAGCATAAAGGGAAGAAAATTGACTTCTATGGCTACCTTGCAAAGTTTGGGAATTGACATACATGCATGGTGGGAGGGTGGTTTTGTTCCAATGTGAATGGTACAACACCGGTACCAGAAACAAAATATACACTGATCAACACGTAACAAGCATTGATGTTACGGGTCGGTGGTATAAAGATGATCTATTTGTCCTCCCGAGTCAAGTGAAGCAAGTGTTTTATGTCAGTGATACCTGCAAAGGCAACAACTGGAGAGTCGTAGAACGAGTCAAGCATCGGGGAGTGTGGGATGCACCAGAACTGGATGATGTGCCTAATGAGGCCTTTCAGCAGCACGAAACCACTAATGTTGTCCCAATCTGTGTTGAAGATAATGATTTTAATTATTGTAAGGATGATGTTCCACCAGAGATAGTTAATGGTGATGAGCCAATGGCGGAGCATAGTGAGGACGAAGATGAAACTATGGCAGAGTATATAGATGATGATGATGAAGATGATCTGCATAGTCAGTGCGATCTAGATATGGATCCTGATATAAACTATGATGTGTAGTGTTTGTTTTTTTTATTTGTGTATGGACCAGTATTCTAAATTAATAAAGTTGTTTGTTTACAATTCATGGTTCATTATATATATTTCATTTTATTTCATTTTATATGTATGCCTAAAATTTCTTCTATGTCATATATAGTTGTAAAAAATGCCTAAGGGAGGTAAAACATATGTCAAGCTTGGATGGATAGCCAAGCAGGCAAAGTTGACAAAATACGAGAAGGTCAAAAATACAAACATCATGGAAAATGATGCAAGATGTTGTGCTTTGGGGGTGAAAAACATAGCCAGTACCGTTTTTGGATTTGGTCAAACGAGTAGGAGGAAAAATGGGGAGCAACATAGAAAATCGGGTGAAGATGATGATGGTGAGGAGTATCTACCGTCCTAGGGTGATTTAGGGTTGGTTTCTTCGGATGAAGATACAGGTGATAATGAGGGTGATGAGTCTCTTGAATCTCCGGCAAATATTGTAATATGTGTCAATTATTGATTTTTAATAAGCCATATTAGTTGCAAACATCTTTCATTTAGTTTAATTACACATTTATGTACTAATAATTCACTGTTATGTTGTGAAAGGTTACTCATATAAATCGACGCAAGCGAAGTAGACATGCTTGCGCTATAGCAGCTGTACTGGCGCAAGCTACATTGGCACAGCCTCTAGTCACACGGTCTTCTCATGCAGAGAGCATGCCCCAGGGGGCAGCCCAGGTTACACCAGCACAGCCTCTAGCCACATAGTCTTCTCATGCAGAAAGCATGCCCCAGGGGGCAGCCCGGGTTACACCAGCACAGCCTCTACTCACATGGTCTTCTCACGTAGAGAGCATGCCCCAGGGGGCAGCCCAGGTTACACCGTCACAGCCTCTAGTCACACGGTCTTCTGGTGCGAATAACATGCTTGAGGTGGCGACCCATGCTAGACCAATGGATCCTACACAGTTTGCTAGTTCATCTGGCTAGCCTGACCAGGTTTTCAGTCTACATACGGATGGCAGTAGTGTTGGTGAGAAATATATAACTATTTACATATAAAATTGACCTTCTTTTAATGTTATATTCTTAGTAACTTGGTTAATATGGTGGCTGTGACAGCATTAGCTTTACCTGAGGGCTCAACAAATGTACAAGGCAGGACATGGGGGGTAAAGGTGGCAAAGCTGAGGAGGCAGCTTGGCCATGCCATCCTAGTTCCAATCCCAAATTCAAGCCATGCGCCAGAGGAAGAATTTGCCACTACTTTATCTAACCTTCTTGGGGAAACGATTCGGGATGAGGCACCTGTTCGTAAAGAAGGCTAGAAGTTTGTTCCTGAGGGTATCAAGAAGTTAATGGTAAAGAGAGTTTAGGTAATTTCATTTTTACTATTGGTTCAATTAGTCTCATTTATGTTTAATTGTTGTCTCACACAATATGTTTATATTTGCAATTACAGCAAAATTTTGAGTTTGGGGACTATGCGAACGATCCGGTCATCAAGGCTGCCATTGATGCGAAGTGTCAGAAGTTGTATAGGGACTGGAAGTGTGACTTACATACCCACTATTTGTCTCTTTTGGAGGTGGGGGTACTCGATCCAAAGAACCACCCATTAAAGCCTTGTAAGGCAGATGACTGGGTGTGGATGATTGACAATTTCTGGGAGACTGAGAAGTGGAAGGTAAATTTTAATGGTTTTGTGTATCTGTCTGCATCAATATTTATTTATAAAGCTCATTGTATTAGCATTAATTTGCTCGGGCAATATATTGTTTTTTATTTTTCTTCGTAGGAGAAGTCAAGGAAAGCGAGATATAGTCTATTGAAGATACCGTGGAATCATACAAGTGGCTCTAGATCGTTCCCAGCATGTGGTTCAATGATTGTAAGTACAGGGTTAAGAATTTTTTCTATTTGACTAAGTTATGAAAATTTAATTTTTTCTTATTAACGAAATTTAATCTAATGTCATAACAGAGAGCGCAGAATGCTGGACAACCACAGCCTTTTCCTAATTTCTTCCACGACACATACTATATGCACGGGAAGAATAAGTGGATAAACGAGGAGGCTCAAAAAACATATGTACATATGCCTAAGTCATTTTTGATAAATCAATACAAATATACTTTTATACGTTTGTTAAACTCACTTTATTTGACTTTTACATGCGAAAAAATTGCAGGAGGAACTAGTACGGCTAACAACGGAGCAGTCGCAACCCTCGATCAACTCTCCGATGTTCGAGGAACAGATATCTGTTAAGGTGCTTGGGAAAAGGTCAGGATACCTAAAGGGTTTTAGCATTCGCACGAAGTCCACTTCAGTTTCGACCCAAGCTCAGATAGGCCCTGATCTGAGGTGTTTGTTCTACAAAAGTAGGTAGTGGAGCAGGCCAAGAGTATCAGTTTTCTTCAAAGCTTGGTCCTCCAATTAGCAGAGCGTGTAGGCATCGATTCGAGTATCGCAGGTATCGCTGTTAGTGGGGAGGGCACCTCTGGTAGAGCTCAGGATGCGACTTCTCTAGGTTTGTATATGACTTCTCTTTTCAAAATAGTATTTATTTGCATATTGCTGCATCCACCAAGAGGCAATAAATGTATGTCGGTCTTGAAATTGAAGTTTTAAAGTGCAAATGGCATGGAAGATGATTTCCTTCACACCCCCCCCCCCCCCCCCCCCCCCAAACCACCCTCCTCATTGTTTTTTTGGTGACTAAATTTTTCTTTGTTTCATAAAAGGTTGATATGGGTGGTGAGATATACTTTCATTTTGTCCTAATGCTATATGATAAAAACAAACTCGGTCCTAAGCGAACTAGCTACCCTCGGGTTAAGTCAAATATCATTGGGCTAAGTATTTGAACAGCATCTGATGTGTAGTAGGGATTGAATCATTGAATAAGATTAGGCCCTGCCCTCCAACAGCCCGAAGTCAAACATCATGAGGCTAGGGATCAACTTTGACGGGCTTAAATCTTGTATCCACGGGCTCAACTAATTCTGACGCCAACTTACCCGTGCGATATAAACCATTCAATTCAAGTGCTTCATTATTTGTTCTCAAATGCCCTAAGACTATAAGAAAGACCACAAAACTATCTCTTTTGCTACCTCGGATTCCCTGTTCCTCTCTCTCCCAAACACAAACATAATACATGATGGAAGACATCGATGACAATGAGAGTGAGATCCTTGAACCTTTCCATATTCATTTCTCTGATCTCCTTCTCTTGTCATCATCACCACCTTCTCTTGTCATCATCACCACCATCTTCTTCTTCTGATGAGATTGAACGGCTGGAATCCATATCGAGAGTAGTAATGGAAGCCCTAGGACCTTCAGGGCCTAGCCTTTTAGCCATTACTGGAGTCCCTATGGCCTCCAATCTCCAGCGAACTCTCCTTCCTTTGGCTCGGAAGCTCGCCTTACTCGCCAATGAAGACCGCCGTAGGATTCTCAAGGTAATTATCCCCTAACGACTCTCTCTCATACATGAGATGATGATTTGAATGAAGAAAGGCTAATCGGTGGATTCTGATTGCGTGATTTCGATATCGCATTGGAGTGAAACAGAGTCTTGATTTTTCTATATTGTATGTGCAGTAGATGAGTGTAAAGTTGAGAAATTCTAAATACTACGTGTTCGATGAAATTTCACTGGGGATTTATTAGCTCGGCGGTCATTTCGTACAGGGGATTGTGGGAATGTAGGAAAGAGACTTAATTCTAACCCTAATATGTGTAGGAAACTGATCCTAGTTCTAGAGATGTAGTCTTCATAAAACTTTGCTGTGAATTGAAATTCGCAACGATGGTATGAATGGCCTGTTTGCTTACTTTATATCAAATTCATTGGAATTCTTAGCAAAGAGTTATTTATTTGTTATCAAAGGTGTACTAAAGAGGTGAGTAGTAAAGGGTGAGACTATCCTTATGAATTGGAATAATTCCAATTTTCTTTCCTATTAAATGTCTATGACCAGTTTATGCATCTGTATTGGTGTGTTCCTAACTATTTCTATTTTTTTAATTTATTAGTTTCTGTTTACCCTTCATATATATCATTAAAGAAATCATAGCATCGCTTTTTTTTTCTCTTTTATGCAGATTGAATGATAAGTGAAGAAAATTTTGTGTTTAAAGAGTTCATGCAGCCAACATGAAGGCCAAGTATTCAGAGTAATAGATTGCTATATATTGAAATGGGATGCAGGAAGTTCTTTTACACAGTGGTGCAAATTGATGTTGGAATGATGCAACAATAAAATGATCACATGGATATGTAAACTTCCATTGATATTTGAATGTTGGTAAGGAGTAGAATGTTAACATGGGTTTTAATTTTGTGATGGTAAAGTGCTTTGAATGTTGAAAGGATGTTTGAATATTAATATGTAGTTGAATGAATTTTCATGTTTTATTTTTTGATGGTTTTAGAATGGAAATAAAAGTTGGTTGTGTAATAAATTTGGTTTTGGATAATGTAATCAGCTGTTATAATTTAATCATATGACAAAGGTTGGAAGTTGTAATGAACTAATATATATACAGGGAAAGGAAACTAAAAATTAAATAAATAAAAAAAATAAAATAATATTCATTGCCGGCGATATTCGTGCCGCCAAAAATATTTAAATTACATTAGATATTTTGGAAAAATGATCTTTTAAATGTTTTACCGGCGCTAGATAACGGCGGCAAAAAATTTGAAGAATAATCTACTAAATGTTTTACCGGCATCATAAAACGCTGGCAAAAATTTTTTAAAAAAGAATTTTTTTTGAAAATCTAATTTTTTTACCGGTGTTAAAATATGCCGGCAACGGTTGACTATTCTCATCGGCAATATATAAGTTTTACCGGTGCAACCATTTTAGCGCCGGAAATTAGTTTTCCTAGCAAACTTTTCCCGGCGACTTGCCGGCGGGCAAGAAATCGCAGGAAAAGATTTTTGCCGGCGTTTTGTAGACATTTACAAGCGATTATTTGGCGTAGGCAAAGGTGAAAAATCTTGTAGTGTATTTACCCAAATGTGGAGTCTTCATCACCCCTTACATACCTCTTGAAATCGTGATTGATTGATTGGAGAGAGGAGAGTCGGAGAGCTTCAATTGCTAGGGCTTGGAAGTTTTGAAAGGGTTTGGAGTTATTACTTCATTACAGTTACGAGAAGAAAAGTTGAAAAAAAAAACAACACTTTTTTTCATTTTATGCATTTATAATTATAAATTCACTAATGCTCTATGCATCATTTTGTTTTCTTTTCAGTCATGTAGCTTATAATTGAAAGCTAGCTCATTCAAAATTATTTCCTATGTATGCTTTACTAGTACAAAAAAATAAAAAACTTTAAATTGATTGGGATTATATCTACCATATGTAGGTTTTTTATATTCAATGTTTAATTTTAATTATTAATATCAAATTAAATGGTTTGAATCTCAAATATGGGTCATTAACATTAATTATCTTTTGTTTCTTATATAAAAGTATATATAAAAAGAGAAGAAAACCAAGAACCCATTGTAAGAATGGTTTTTTTTTTTTTTAACCTTATGGCATTTACAATTGTTATTATGCTAATCTTTTAAGCTTCACTAGGCATTTTCAATCAATCAAACTCATTGAAATCCAACCCGATATAAATTTTAATCCAATTAACGTTATATCTACCGTAGATGAAGGAGTTTTGGGCTCCCAAACAAAAATTTCGTTGTTCGCATCTGGTTGGATGGGTCAGAAACTTCTTCATGCCCTTGATATGGGCGTTCTCTCTTTGTCTTCTCATCTGAAAACCCCTTTTCTTTAAAATAAGAAATAAAAGGGCTTAAATAATGCCTCCTGTTCTTTCTTGTATGGCCATCAGAGAGAACCATGTCGTTTTCTAAATGCATGTGCTTTGTGAGCAGAATGGGACAGATTCTGCCACACAAATTTTTTTAACATAAACACAAGTTGATCTAGGTGGTTCTACCTAAGATTCTTCCAAAGACTTTTTTTTCTTTTCATTAATTATTCTTTTCTCTGTCAAAAACTTTGAAATTAGACGGGTTGAATTTTTGTACGCAATAGAGACAGATGCTTCCTCACAAGGATCGCCCGTGGACCACCAAATCTTAGAACATGATCATGTAATCGCTACAAGTTACAGTGAGTCTTACTGGAACACCTACTACGTAGACAAGACAAGGCAAATAAAGTTATACAGGAATCAAGTTCGGAAACGTTCACTGTCACGTTTACATGGGACCCATCTTTCTGTGATCGGGACCATTGATGTGATGGATCCGATTGCTAGTGCATTATGGATCCTCTGTTACAGCTATTACATGGGACCATTTAACACATGCCTTGAACTCCATTGTTGGCACTATATAAAGACAATCCATACCATTCAAGTTGAATTCTATTTCCTCCAATGGCATATCCTCAAGCTTTAGTTAAAAACATAGTAGATTCCACCATCTAATTGAATGCATGATAGCAATATGATTAATTTTGATGTGGCATCAGTACCTAAATCCCGATTCTCATCATGTGATCAATTGTATGGTCGAACACAATACTCTTTTTGGACTAAAATATAAGGATATTTCACAGGAGGAAATGAAATTCATCTTGAATGGTCATATGAATCTAATTTCACTCTAATTTGAGATATGGGAAAGTTGTTGATACATTTTTTAATGCATAATCATCTAAACCTTGTATAGAATCCTGATTAAAGTGGAGAAAGAATGGGCTAATCACGTTTCATCAAGAAAAACTATTTCTTAATTCTCATGTATTTTATATGCTCACAAACCATAAACAACATCACAAATATCAGCAAATACTTTGAAATTATCATCATAATATCTAAAATGATATTTTTCTCCATAATAAGTACATGAAAAATCAGAATAAAAATAGGAAAAGGGAAAAGTCTATGAAATATTAATTCTTTTTTTATTCTCTAACACTTATTATTTTCTTCATAATTCTTGTAATAATATTTCATCAAATGACAAAAACTTAATTTATCAACATTTTTATGCTTTATTAGAGAACCCAACTTCCGATATCTCGTTGACCAGGTAATGTCCCTAAGAAGCTGAGATACAGTTTTGATGAACTTATCACTTTTTTTATGTGTCAAAAATTTCAAGCGAAGGATTTGTTCTTTGTGCCATTGGTGTGTTTCGGACATCAGCCATGAAGCATTACTTCTTGAACTTTCAAGCAGACGATTTTGGCATTGCCTCCTCATCCTTCTTTTATTTCCAAGTTCAGTGCAACCAAAAGAAGCTTCTTGTATTGAATGTCGATTGGTAGGCATTGAGTGGATAGTTAGGATATAGTGTTAGGCATAGATATAGTCATGCTAGTCTTTGTCACAGAAGCGGGTGACAAGAAGTACTGTAGAGTAACTAAGTTTTTGGATACATTGGACTTTTTTTTTTTTAAAGTAACTTAGTGCCAATTAGTGGGCTCAGACCCAAGAAAGCCTACACATGAGAAGAGAAGCCCACACACGTGGAAAGAGCTATATATTGGAAATTGATGACTAGGCTGTAGGGTGAGATGTGGAACTACTATCCAATTTAGCAACCTCTTGTTTTGGATTGAAGGATTCTAACGTTGACACAGATTAAGGTCCCAACACAGATTTTTCTATGTAAGCAATTAACCTAAGTTAACAACAATCAACCACAAGATATAGACACGTGATTTTTATATGGAAAACCCAAATAAGAAAAAACCATGGGACCTACCACTGGTCCAAATTCATATAAAAGACTATACAAGAGAGGCTACAAGATCTACTTACTACCCCTGTTCAGTTGAATACAACCTAAAGGACTAAAGTTCCTCTTGCCAACGCGTACACAGTTTGCCTTCTTCATGCTTAATCTAACACGTGTTGAAGCTACTCAAGACGAACAACTTTCTACAAGAGAAGATAATCTTCTATAAAAGAGTAGAATCAATATTCTCTAGAACTCAACAACTTTAAACAACCTTTCATTGAATGCTCTATAGAAAAAAGGAATCTCCAATGTGAAATATCAACTCAGAACATAGAGATAGATGCCTTAGGGTTGAAAGAAAACCCCTTTTTATAACACAATTTCGTGCCTCATAATGATAATCCAACCAAGATAGGGATTGACATAAAATAAGAATGTTCCACTTAAAATAGAAGTAAAAATTTGAGTAATGACAGTTTTGTAAATTCGGACAGCACAATTACTGCAAACTTTCCGAAGCCATAACTTTGTCGTTTTAGTTCTAATTGACGCAATCTTGGACCTACGGATATTTACTCAAAACGAGCTTTCTAACGGCAAGTGCTTGCCCATATGCGACATTGGTTAGTGAGATATGACTTTTTTAATCTAAATACCTTCATTCTAACTCTTCTGGAACTATTCAACCTTTTCAAACTCTTAGTCTAAAATAAATAGAAAAACAACTTGGACTAGAACTAAAGTTTTGTTCAATCCATAAATTTAGCCAACATACTAAAATCCTTATAATATTCTCCTTTGACAATTCATGAATAAAATCCCTAAAATAATATAATTTGATCTACCCAAAACAAAACCCAAAATATATTGAATTTTCAACAAGAATAAAAATTTATAATTCACCACTTAAAGATCTGTAATGTCTTCGTTTGTTTCTGAATATTTAAACTTTCAGCATCGTACAAATCAGTAATTGAATACCATGTATATTCAGTACCAAACATACTCTAATACTTGCCTCTTAACAGTGTTAGCCTCCTCTAACTCTTGCTTGGTGTGTGATTAAGGGAAATGCTCAATGGAAGGTGGGTTCTCTACATAAAAGACATATAATTAGTGCATGTGATGTAAAGTGCATGCATGTCATGTGATTGAGTCTTCTTGACTCTAGCAAACACAAGGAAGTGAAATGGGAGTAGATTATTCACCTTATGTAGATGTAGCTTGGAGAAGGAATTACTCTAATGGAAGAAATGCACAAGGAAGGAGAGAAGGAAGAAGAAGAATCCCCACTCTTACATGCAAGGCCTCCCCTAGCCTAGTACTTCCCTGGATCTTGAATTGAAAGTTGACCTACAAGATGAAATGCACATGATGCAACTGATGAGATGTCCATTTGGTATAAGATTAATTACAAAAAGGTCCTTGACTACCTAAGTGAAGGTCGAACCCAACTACCTATCCAACTGAGACCCACTAATAATTAGAAGCAAGGTGAATTAAGACTAAAATATACATATTATAGGAAAATCAAGCTTAATTAGTATAAATTATAATTAAGTCTGGTCGGGACCTTACAACATACGGCATATTTGTCAATCAGGATCCAACAGTAGCTCCCCCTCAATTGTTATTCTCCCTTAATGTCATCTTCTTATCAGCATTGGAGTTGGGAGCTTGATCTTCTTGATCAAGGTTTTTTAGATTTTGGTACCCACACTTGGAAATTTAAAACTTTTAGCACAGTGTCTACCAATTTGGTATGCAAGTCAGACATTCTGACCCAGACAACTCGTGTTTTAATCTTGGATGGAGACAATCACTTCTTCCATTGTTTGTTTTTCGGTAAACATCTAAGCTTATTGAAATGGGGACAAATGTGTCTTTTGATTCACATAGTGACATGTGGGTGTAAATTTAGGACGTGACACATTCTTCTTTGAAGTAGAAGCAACGTGTTTTGTAGATGCAGTGGATGTCATGGAAGCTAAAGTAGAAGTTTTCACATATACATATTTACCTTTGGTTTTTGAGGTTTATGGATTTTTTATATAGCTAAGACTTTGTTTGTCACTTGAGAACTTCTAACTGCACAAAATGTTATCAAGTTTCTTCGAGCCAGTGTTTTCTTGTCCAATGATGCCTTTATAGAAGTTAGTTCTGACATGATGATCTTGTTCTTACCAATCAAATCGGACTTTTTAGCCTAATATGTTTGCAACTCTGTTTTCAAAGTTTCCATCTCTTTTGTAGATTTCTCAAGTTTCTCAGACAACAATTCATATTTTTGGTGTGCATTGGTTAGATTATTAAACATAGTATTCTTCTAATTTTTCAAGAGACGTACCTTTACAAAAGCATCTTCTATTTCTTGCTTAAGAGAAAATCTAATTCTCTCTAGTTTTCCACTTCTTTCTAATCTCATTATTCAATGTGGCCAATTAACTTGTTGGAAGTCTTCATTAAGATATGATATGCTTCTTCCCAGTCTGATTCATCATCTAAGCCTTTTTCTAACCTAAGGCTATATTGCCGGTCAAAACTCTTTTTGTTCTTTAACTGTTGGATTGTCTTTTTTTTACTGCTACTGTGGAATGCTTATTGCAATGAACCCGTAAAAACAAATTGCTCATCAATCGAAATCTGAATGCAGGAGATCCCCTCGGTCAAAATTTTAGCCTAAATATTTGGCTGGGGCCCACCTGCCGCAACAGTTACTTGATCACGTGGCTACAAGTCCCACAACCCTTTTGGTTACACATGATGTGGTCTTGACAAAAACCGAAAAAGAAATCTTGGCTTCCTTAGTTGAAACTATGGCTATCAAAGGGCTGAGCCGAGATAAGCCTTTACCCTACCCTTTTATATGCGGGCCGAGCTTAGGTTAATCTAAAGCCCACGAATTTCTCAGTGGGCCTACAATATTAAAGCCCTTATCATACCCTCAGGGGCTAGGGCCAGCCCAAGGATGAATGAAATGATTTTTTTTCTAACATTATTATATGTATTAATTTTTCTATACTATTATACTAACTCTCCTTTACTTGAGCCACGGACTGGGGTAATAAAAAAGTCAATATTTTTTTACAACTTCTAAAAAATGCATGAAATAAGTTACTTTATCATCAAATAATACTATTATTTAAAATTAAATGAAGTAAGGCAAATTTAATAGTATTGTGACATGAAATCAGGACATAGAAGACACCATTAAATACCTTAACACACTAACAGTAGTTGTATAGTATAAGTAATGTATTCGATTTTATTTGTCATTAGGCTATTAGTAAAATTGTCGCAGTTAAAGCTCTATTAGTTGTACCTTTTTTTACTAGTTCATCTACTATATATATATATTTTTATAAAACAATAATATTGGCCATTAGATCATGTTTGAAAATTTTCACATGATTCAATTAGCTAGATTTATTTTAAATAGGCATTAGATTTTTTTTTCTGAATAAATTGTTTAGTATGTGTGATTCAAATAAACATTAGATAACTTTCGAATTGGCATTAACCTTAACTTGTATTTATTTGAAACATCACTATTAGATTTTATAACAAAACAATTAAATTTTGACTATTGAAAATGAATGACTAAGATAATTTGATGTAGAAGTCACAAATTTTTAACTCCAGATGTGGGGTTCATATGTAGGTCCATTTGAATGAAACAACAATTCTGAAAGTAAAAGGGAAGAAAGAAATTGGCATCAATCAATGGCTAATGGATAAAATTCAACCTCACTCAATGAAATAGATTATAATGGTAAAATCAATTTAATAAATGAGGACTTAAATTATCTTTTCATTAAAGAATATGTCCATCTTATGCAAATGTAGAATCAAGCATATCATTCAAAATAAAATATAGAATTAAACATAAGTACAATATAGTGATCTATGGGGACATCAATTAAAAAAATTATCTAAGATTTGGTTATTCTTATTTGACAAAATATTAAGTCTATTATTACTTGTTAATTAGAGGAGTTTTTAATAATTTTTTCTAAAAATCCATAAATATATATTAAATTATACATATTATTTATTTTGCATAGACAAAGGGTTGGGCTGGGCTGGGCTGGGCACGCTCGGGCAGACTAAGTTAAACCCTATCTTGGGCCTCAAAATTGCGAGCTTTTCAAAGTCGAGTCATACCCTATCCTCCGACTTTAGGATAAAAAAAAAATCCTCCCCTCCTAAGGTCGTCAAAGGGCCAAATGGACAGCCATATTTGAAACACAAAGAACCGAACCCAAACAAGGTCCTCCCTTTTATGAAACGCACGTGAGCCCAGGCACAAAATTAAAAAAAAAAAAAAAGTCTCCATGTACAAAAGAAAAAGTAAGTCTATGTTTCTTGAGGCACGCAAATGGAGGGGGAAAAAAATCTTCGCATGCACATGCCTTTTGTGTATCTTGTTTCGCTTGCTAGCATGTTATCCGAGGTGAAAAAACAACTTCACAGGGAATTGTTTATTTATTCCCTTCAAGGCTTCAACAGTGCAAACTTAGACAAAAGGAAGTGGTTTGTGCACGATTCCGAAGCAAATAAGGAAAAAAAAAAAAACACAACGGCACTGCTTTCATCTTAATAAGAAAGTTTTCTTTAGTCAGTTTCCTTGCACAAAAACTCTCTTTGTTGAGTTGGAGTAAGCCCCGATGAAACTCAAACAAAAAATCACGGAAAAAGACAATTGTTTTTAGAAGATGGTTTATATTTCGCAGATCAACAGCCAAATTTGAATATTCGAATTGCTAAACACAACGAATAAGTGGATGTCCTTTCAGGTTAAAGTCGTAACACAGATTTTTCTATATAAGCAATTAATCTAAATTAACAATAATTAACCACAAAATATAGACATGCGAGTTTTTACATGGAAAACTCAAATAGAAAAAAACCCACAAGATCTAACACAGGTTCAAATTTAGATAAGGCACTCTGCAAAAGAGGTTATAAAATCTACTTATTACTCTTGTCCAGTTGTACACAATCTAAAGGACTGAAGTTCTTCTTGTTGACGTACAAGCTGTTCACCTTTTTCACACTTGATTCAGCACGCCTTGAAGCCACTCAAGACGAATAACCTTCTACAAAAGAAAAAATAATCTTCTACAAACAATATTTTCTACAGCTCAACAATTTCAGCACAGCTTCTCACCGAATGCTCTAGAGAAGAAATGAATCTTCAATTTAAAATCTCAACTTATAATATAGAGATAGATATCTTAGGGTTGAGAGGAAATCCATTTTTATAACCCTAATTTTGTGCCTCATAATGGTAATCTAACCAGCATAAGAATTGGCACAAAACCGGAAACTCACACTTAAAATAGAAATAGAAATTCGCTCAATGGTAGTTTTGTAATTTTGGATAACACAATTTCTGCAAATATTTCGAATCTATAACTTTGTCGTTTTAACTCCGATGACGTAATTTTAGAACCCATGGATATCTACTCTAAATGAGCTTTCCAACGGTATGTCACTTGCCAATATTTGACCCTCGATTTGTGAGATATGAGGTTTTTGATTCAAATACCTTCATTTTAACTCTTTTGAGACTTTTTTAACGTCTTCAAACTCCTAGTCTAAAATAAATAAAAATACAATTTTTACTAAAGCTAGAGTTTTATCCAATGCCATGAATTTAACCAGTATACTAAAATCCTTACATGGATATTTTGGACTTCCTGTCCCATTTTGAAATGGCACTTATAGTCATATTCCTCGATCTGCCCATTTTATGGCTAAGGTTGGCTTTTGTGTGGTGGAGGAATGGTTCAACTTTCTGGAATGGATGCTAGGCTTTTCCTTTGATGTGGGTTTGCTAATTTTTGTCTCTGTTTGTTTGTTGCAGGCTTGTTTTAATGAATTTGCTCATTATATGTAGAAAAGACATAAAAAAGTCTGTCCAGAGGGAGAGACTTTACCTATAAATGAACCCCACTGGGCAAGCCACCCAATTATTTCCTTTCCTCCCTTGCCAATAATTAGCTCGCCCTTTCGCCCATTCACACTCACACGTGGACAAACCAAACAAAAGAAACATTTCTAATGGGCAGGAAGAGCAGTTCAGCACTCTCATGTCTTCTTTTTTATCTTCTCTTGTTGCTCATCGTCAACCAACATATTTCCACTCTACTCATCGATGCATCCAGCAATGTAAGACCCCTCCACAATCTTTATCTTCTTGGGCAACTTTAAAATCCATCCGTTTCTATCTTTATGTAATCTAATTCAATGGTTTTAAACGAAATCCCAGGTCCACGTAGTCTACATGGGACACAGGCAGCACGATGACCCTGCAGTTGTTGTGGACTCGCATCATAACGTACTTGCTACTGTGCTAGGAAGGTACCTCGTCGAGAAGATTAAATAAATAATATGAAGGATTGTGTCTGTGTTAGTGCACCAATCTGATTGTGTACGTGTAGAGGGCTACCAATTTGATTCATATGAGGTATGGCAAAATTTTTGGGCTACCAATCTGATTTATCAAGTATAATGCACTTCAACAAAATCTTATAAAAATTTTATACCTTGCCTCATATGTATAAAACCCGAAGCACTCATGAAAATGCCACCATTTTATTTGGGTTAGGAGGAAGTTTCAATATTTGTTGGGCTTCACATTTAGGATTTTATCAACAATATGCACTTCGGATAAAATATTAGAAAAAAAATATATGTCCGTGTCAATCTAACAGTAGGCTCATTTCCTATATATATATAAAAAAAAAAAAAGCTTCAAGGCATTAGGACAATATCTACCATTTGTAACTACCTATCACAATCTCTTAACCCATGAAACCCCATTTGGCTCAGACAGGGTTTGCCCTCATCATTATGGCTTAAAGATCCAAGCTCAAGCCCACCAATTAAGGTTTCAAGTCTCATATATCCTAGTAGCCTCACTTGCATTGATGCATGCCTTATCATAATTTGTCTCATATCTTTCATGGTACGAAACGACTAGTCATGCAGACGATGGGTACCAACTTGAGACCTCTGGTCTCTAGATATTTTTCCAACATTACTGTGACATCCTGGAGTTCTACATCAACTATAGAGAGGAAAGTAATTAGAATTATATGTAGAGCTTGCACTCTTACTTTGCAGGGGCCTTTTGGAGGGTTAGGACCCATGGGTTAAAGCAGATAATATCATGTATGCGCATAGAGTAGGGCATTACAAATGGTATCAAAGCAGACTTTCAACTAGTTTGAGTGTGGGTCCCAATCGTGGGTGGGCCAAGAAGGCTAGCAGGCTACATGGACTAGGAGGCTACTGCACAGGGACATGCAGAGAAGAAAGTGATTGGGAAGAATTTCCTTTGGCTGTAAATGGCCTTTCTACATGTCTAAACAGGCCTTAATATTACAGGTCAATTATGGTTCAGTGCCAACGTGGAAGTAATGATCAGTTGAGCCGTTGTAGAAGAAGTCTGTAAATGGCAAGGAAGAGATGTTTTAGCGTATTGAAGGTTCAAAATTTTCAAGCAAGTACTGAAAGTCTAGCAGGTTTTGCTCATTAGCTTTAGCCCTTAGGTGTTTACTATTATAGCTCGAGAGGTTGACCCTGTCAGTCCAACTTGACTAAAGCGCCGTTCGGCCTCTAATTCTGAGGTCCAAATAACTTAAAGAGAATTCAAAAGGGCATTTAGATTATTTAGGATTACTTCTTGCTAGTGAGAATTAGGTAACTCTTGGCTGCCGGAGACCAAAGGTCTGAAAGTTGGGCTAGTGAGGGGTACCTTTTGGGTCGTCATACAAAAAGAAAGGACCAATTTGGAAACCACATTTGGATTCTCAATTTTAAACATCAAAAAGAGGTTTGAAGTCTATTTCGTGCAGTGTGCAGCCCAATAAATGATGGGAATTAGAATAGACACCATCTTCTGAAGTGGGTAGACTTTGAAAAACTACAGTAATATAGGCAGTAGTTTGTCATCATAATTTTTTTTTCTGTTTTTGTTTTTTTTATTTTAAATCTGAGACCCTTAATGACGATTCAAACCATTGGATATGTTTGTTGTTATTATTATTATTACTATTATTGGTAAACAAACCATTGCATTTGTTAAAAAGGCCAAGAACGGCTAGTGGCTAAAATTTTTACCATTGATCTTATCTCGATCTTGAGATATGTGCAAAGAAAAAGACATGAACCATTGGATGTAAATTTTAAAATTTTGTGGGTTCCGTAATCACGATCTGAACCATGAATCCTTGTTAGGAGGCCAAAAACGGCTATGGGATCAAAGATTACCCTTTGATTCTTTGTAGATCTCGAGAAAATCCTTCGAAAGTGCAGATCATTGATGTACTATACTATTGGATGGGTTTAGGATGTTTACACGAGTAATCCATTTTTCATTTTTTTTTCTTAAAATCTTGGCTCATAAATCACGAACGCTTGGATATATTTAGTAGGTCTAACATGGATTTGGGTTCAAATTTTAGCCGTTGGATCATCATATATTTTGAGATATTTGCAAAAGAACTTGAAACAATTATAACTAACTTTTAAAGTTTGTGGGCCCCAAATACAAGTTCCAAACCATTAATTTTCATTGTAAGTCTAAGCACAACTATGGGGTCAATTTTCAAAGTTTGATTCCCAGTGGATCTCAATAAATTTACAAAAAACTTTCAACAACTAACTTAAAGAAATCTATTGCGATCCGTTTTTGTGCATTACCAAATGAACTTTTTTTAAAAACCTCTATTTCAAATAGGGCCATTGTCATGCCCCGAACGCGAGAAGTGGGGATTAACTGTGGGTTCCGAGGAATGACACACGTACCCGTGACAATTCGTGCCATGATCAGACACGTACGAACTGTCATAAGGGTGATCCCACAGGTACGTGTGAGGGAAATCCACGAACACATATTATCCCTATAAGAAAATTAAGTGGTAACCTGGAGATTTCACCTGTAAATATATCATGAGCATCCATAAAATATACATTCATTTCCATTTCATTAAGAAACAAAGTCTGTTAATTAAGTCATCCAAATGCATATACATGAAACCCATGGATAATACAAAAGGTAAAATGTCAAGATGAATCCCAGATGTCTTTCTATAATGCAATGACGTTTCGCGCTACGGAGGAGGATCATGAGAAGATGTCCTTCTCACTCCACTCGTTCCCGTCTCGAGGTAACGTTGGGGTTGCCTCCGGGATGGCATCGACTGCCGGATCGGCAGCGGGTTCCGCACCTGTAACACCATAGTAACTCAGTTAACACGACGGTTAAGCAATGATAAGGATACATGAGCTTATTCATAGTAGATCAACTGAATTTAAGACAAATGACATAGTAATTAATGGCATGAATACATCATATCCAGTTGACAACCGAATCTCCTATAGGGAAAGAAACTAAGTGGAAATGTCCTCCTCCCCACAGTGATATTGTCCGCTTTGGGCAGAGCCTCCTGGGCGTATCCGCACGGTTTAACTTCTGGGCAGAGCCGCCCTGGAATACCCAAAACGCATTACGACTTCGGGGCAGAGCCGCCCCGGAATACCCAAAAAGTGTCATGAGGGGAATGCGAGGACACGTCCTTATATGGCTAGAACTAGACACTCTCTTAAGCAATGCGAGACTTTGCTAGGCAGAGCACCCCGTGAATACCTATTCAAGAGGTCCACACCCACAGCTCACGTTGGAGATGTCTATCATAGAATCACAACTAATAAAATACTGATTATTCAATGCATATTAATATAAACCAATGAAATTAGATTATAGGTTATCAACGACAATTTCTATCAATTCTATATTAGATAATCCGGGTTTCTAAGGTCATTTAACTCGGTGTATTCATAAGGTGTTCAGTGTCCCGGTGTTACTATTCTTGGTGTTACCACATGTGTATGCAGGGACACATCACTTTATGCCCACACTCATGACTTGACATTGAAACTAAGGTCTCTTTTCCGTGGTTTAAGGGAGTAACCCATCACTAGGCTATCCCATAGACTATAGAAACTCCATAGTCAAGCTTAGAACTCTTTTTTGAACATCTTCCGATAAGTTATCAGTCAGACTTACCCGACCGATCGAGTGAAGGTCTGACCGGTCGAACCCTTCCAAAGGTGGAATTCGACCGGTCGGGTTTGGTAATCGACCGGTCGGACTGCCTGATGAGGCAATAGACCGATCGAGCTTCAGGACCGACCGGTTAGCCCTGAAGCATTTCGTGACGAGAGGGTTTCTCTTCTAATGGGTTTCCTCTTCCCTCACCCCAATCCACCTGCAACAAAACTCCTCCAAACACTTCCGTCCCACACCCTTGGGTTCCTTAGAGGTCATTAACACTTCTATTCATCCAAAATCACCATAAATCACCATTTAATCCATGCATTTTCCATAAAGTTGTAAATTCGGTAAAATCATATAATCCATCAATAATCAAGGAAATCAAGCCATGCATGTAAGGTTATGTATCCTTATACTTGCGTTGTGCTTGGTGCTTCACCCAAATTGATTTGCCCTTTGATTAGATGAAGAGTAAAGCTCTCTATAATGAAAACCTCAACTCGTTTTCAAGCAATGGGAAAGGAGAGGGTGCCTTGATTCCAACAAAGAGCAAGGAGAGGATGAAGAGGAAGAAGAAGATTCCAAGTTTGATGCATGCAAGCCTTGAATCACCACAAAATGAGCTGAAAGATGATGGAAGACGACGATGGAAGAAGGGGGAAGCAGGTGCTGCAACGAGAGAGAGAAGGGGGAGGAATCGGATCGCTAGGGCTCTTGGGGTTTTTATATGCACAGGGTTTTTGGTAATTGCAAGGAAGCCCTCTTGGTTTCTATATATTTCCAGTTTGAATCAATGGGCTTAAAATGGGCTGAGATGGATCCAAACGAAATTGGGCCAAACATGAAAGATGTCCAACAAGGAGAAACTCACCCAATGCAACTATCATTATGCCTTAATGATGTCAAATCATGAAAATGCTACACAGAAAAGGTCTTGAACTACCTAACGAGGTTCGAACCCGACCCATCTACCAATCCATGACCCAAAACTCTTAAGATTTGGGCTCAATTAGCCTAATTACTCATTAATTAAAGTAAAACCAACTTAATTACTACTAATCATAATTATCTAGGGTATGGGACCTTACATCCTACCCCTCTAAAAGGAACATTCGGTCCCCCGAATGCAACTCACCTCTGGCAAAATTCCTGGATACTTCACACGAACTTGCTCCTCGAGCTCCCACGTAGCTTCTCCGGGTCCATGATACTCCCAAGGAATCTTAACCTACTTGATCGTCCGGATGCGAAGCACTTGGTCCTTGGTGTCGATGACACGAAGAGGTCGCTCCTCATAGCTCGCATTCGCTTCTACTTGGCTGTCATCCATCTCGAGAACATGAGAGGGGTCCGGAAGATACTTCCTTAGCATCGATACGTGAAATACGTTATGAACTCCGGCTAGCTGGGATGGTAACTTCAAGCGATACGCCAAGTCTCCTACTCTACTCTAAATCTCGAATGGACCAATGAATCGCGGAGCAAGCTTGCCCTTCTGACCAAACCTGATTGTGCCTTTCATCGGAGAAACTTTCAAAAAGACTTTGTATCCCACTTGGAATTCGAGAGGTCTACGACGGTTATCCACGTAACTTTTCTGACGAGACCTTGCGATCCTTAGTCTGTCTTGAACTTTTCACACCTTTTCCGCTGTATTCGCCACAAGAGAAGGTCCATGAAAACTCCTAACTCCAACTTCTTCCCAACACACTGGTGTACGACATTTGCGTCCGTACAAGGCTTCAAATGGAGCCATTCCGATACTCGCATGATAGCTGTTATTATACGCAAATTCGCACAAGGAAAGATGCTCGTCCCATTCCTTTCCAAGGTCTAAACGCTTGCTCGAAGCACATCATCCAAGGTCTGTATCGGACGCTCTGACTGCCCATCAGTCTGAGGATGGTACACTGTGCTGAAGCTGAGTTGGGTGCCAATAGACTCCTGAAAAGATCGCCAGAAGGAAGAAACGAATCTACTATCTCGATCTGAGACTATAAATACCAGGGTGCCATGAAATCGCGTAACCTCATCGATAAACACCTTGGCCATCTCGTGAAATTTCATACCTTTCCTAAAACGAATAAAATGGGCTGATTTCGTCAGTAGGTCAACGATCACCTAAATAACATCATGTCGTCTACTAGTCCGGGGTAACCCTAAAACAAAGTCCATCGAAATGTTCTCCCATTTCCACTCCTGGATATGTAGGGGATGCAACAAACCGGGAGGTTTCTTATGTTCGGCCTTTACGCGCTGGCAGGCAAGACATCTAGCCACAAAACTTGCAATGTCTCTCTTCATATTGTTCCACCAAAACCTGCCATTCAAGTTTCGATACATTTTAGTGTTACCGGGATGCATAGAGTATCTAGAATGATGCGCCTCGGCCATAATTACTTCTTTTAGATTCTGGGCTGCTGGAACACATAATCTATCCCGGAAATATAACACACCATCAACCATTTTGAAATCTAGCCTTTGAGTTATATGTTCACGGATCTTGATGAACTCTGGGTCCTCAAACTGTTTCTCCTTAATCTGTTGGATCAAGGTTGGCTCAAAAACTGACATAGCTATTAACATCACCTTGTCATCCACAAGTTCAACTCCTGTATCCAAATCTCAAAATTCTTCCACCAAAGATAACTCACCAAACAATGCTGCAATCTCAATTGTAGATTTCCTACTCAAAGCATCAGCCACCACATTGCCTTTCCCCAGAAAATGCTTGATCGAAAAATCATAGTCCTTTATAAGCTCTAGCCAGTGATGTTGTCTCATATTGAGATCATGTTGAGAGAATAAGTACTGGAGACTACGATGGTCAGTATGAACCTCAAATCTCTCTCCATACAAGTAGTGTCTCCATAATTCCAAAGCAAAGACGATAGCGGCTAGCTCCAAATCGTGGGTGGCATAGTTCTTCTCATGCTCCCTTAGCTGTCTAGACCTATATACTATAACTCTTCCATTCTACATCAAGACACATCCCAATCCAATTCTAGAAGCATCTGTATAAACAACAAATCCACCACTACCTTCTGGTAAGGACAGAATTGGGGCTAAGATCAGCTTCTCCTTAAGCAATCGAAAACTCGACTCACATTCATCCGACCAAACGAATGGCTCATTCTTCCGAGTTAATTTAGTCAATGGGGCTACAATATTAGAAAAGTCCTTAACGAATCTCCAATAATAACCTGCAAGACCGACAAGGCTTCTAACTTCAGCAACAGTCTTTGGACTCTGCCAGCTAGTTATTGCTTCAATCTTAGCTGGGTCTACTGCAAGTCCATCCTTCGAAATAATGTGTCCTAGGAAAATAACTTGCCTCAGCCAGAAATTACACTTGTCCAACTTGGCATACAACTGATGATCTCTTAATAACTGAAGTGAAGTCCTCAAATGTCGAGCATGTTCATCTCTGGTCTTGGAATATACCAATACATCATCAATAAAGATCACCACAAATTGATCGAGATAAGGAGAAAAGATTCTATTCATCAAAGCCATGAATGCAGCAGGGGCATTGGTTAACCCAAATGGCATGACTAAGAACTCATAATGCCCGTATCTAGTTCTGAAAGCTGTCTTGGGCGTATCTTGATCTCTAACCCGCAGCTGGTGATATCCAGACCTCAAATCAATCTTAGAGAAATATGTTGCACCCTGCAATTGATCAAACAACTCATCTATTCGAGGCAGTGGGTACTTGTTCTTGATCGTCACTTGATTCAACTGCCTGTAATCGATACACATCCTAAGCGTGCCATCTTTCTTTTTTATAAATAGGACTGGAGCTCCCCATGGCGATGTACTTGGATGAATAAATCCTTTGTCCCATAGATCTTGCAACTGCACCTTAAGCTCACGTAGTTCTGCAGGCGCCATTCTATACGGGGCTCTAAAAATTGGGGCTGTATCGGGCACAAGCTCTATAGAAAAATCTACTCCCCTAACTAGAGGAAGACCAGGAACTTCGTCTATGAACACATCCGGAAACTCGCAGACTACGGGAATCTCCTCTAACTTCGGAGTTGACTTCTTCTCAACCATGAAAGCAATATATCCCTTACAACCATTCCGAATTAGCCTCTCTGCCCGAAGTGTAGAAATTATCCGGGTGTTCGAACTCTTCTTCTCACCTCAAAAAACAACACTTGGTCCGGCTTCCTCAATCCTCACAGTAACGGTCTTTCGAAAACAATCCAAACAAGCCATGTATTTATTCAACCAATCCATGTCTAAAATCACATCGAAATCATGCATCGGCAACACGATGAGTTCTACTGGAAAGATCATCTCACCGATAGCGATCTTACAACTAGGGTAGGACACCTCACAAATTACCTTCTTATCTACAGGGGTGAAGACGTGTAACTCATATGGCAGTCGTGCTGGGGACTCCTGAATTCTACTAGAAAACTGAGGAGAAATAAATGAATGCGATGATCCTGAGTCAAACAACACCTTGGCTTCCACACCACAAATAAAAACCTTACCTACGACTGTGTGATCTGCTGCTTCAGCTTCCTCCGAAGTCAATGCATATGCGCGGCCCTGTCGTTGAGGTCGGTTAGATTGTCCTTGCCTGGGTTGACTCTGTCTCGATTAACTCTGTCCTGATCAGGACTGCCCTTGACTCTGTCTGAACTGACTCTACCCGGAGGGTGCTTGCTTTCGTGAAGGAGCAGATGGTGGGGTCCTAGAAGACTGTGAAGACTGCTGCTGTTGCGAGTCTTGTTCTATACTCCTCCTCTTTGGGCACTCAGATCTTCGATGAGCCAGAGAGCTGCAGAGGTAGCACGCTCCGGTTACTCTACAGCACTTGCTAGTCTCATAATTCTTCCCACACACACTACTAGCCTGGAAGAACTACTAAAAACTCCTTTCTGCTTCCTGGAGTACTGCTGGCTTTTTCCTGAAGACGGGGTACTCCTCCTTGGTTCACTCAAGAACAAGCTCCGTTCTATCTCTTCCGCTGCGTAAGCTCTTTCCACAGCATCATCGTACTCTGTTGGGCGTTGAAAGGCCGTAGCATGTCCCCTAATAGTGGGCCGGAATCCTTCGAGGAATCGTTCAACTTTCTTCTCCTCGGTATCAATCAAATCTATAGCAAACCGGAAGAGTTGACTGAAGATGTGCACGTACTCCACCACTGTCATGATACCTTGCTGCAAGGAAAGCAATTCGGCCTTCTTCTTACGGGTGACATGCTCAGGGATGAACTTCTTCTTGAATTGCCTCTTGAAAACATCCCAAATAATTGCTTCAGGCATGGCCTTGATGTGATCACGGACAGTCTTCCACCAAATATCCGCCATATCCCTAAACATCGAGGCTACCAATATCACTCGCTGTGATCTCGTACAAGTCAATGATGCGAAAACATTCTCAGTGTGCTCAAGCTATTCATCCACTTGTAGTGGATCTTCTCTTCCCGCGAACTCAATGGCTCCTCTCTTTCTGAACTTCTCGTATAAAGAATTCGGATCTCCCATTTGATTCTGCCTTTCAATCAAAGCGGCTAGCTGCATTTGCATCGCAGCTTGGTTAGCATTACTCGCCTCCAGTTGATGCATCGACATCATGAAGCACTCATCCGTCGTGTAAATAAGACGAAGAGGTGGAGGCGGTGGAGGATCCACCTCCTCTACTTCCACGTTATCTCTGTTATCATCCCCCATGTTGTTACCGGATCCAAATCCAGAAGCCATTTATCTGCAACCATAATAGAGATTAGTCTCAATTCTCGCTAATACGGAAGGCAACTATGACATCCTTATACAAAATCTATTTCCCCGACTAAATCTACCGTATCCTCACCACGTTTCCCTAGGGTTGCTAAGTCTTTTAATTGACTTATCAATGCTCTGATACCATACTTACGTATGTCACACCCCGAACTTGAGAATTGGGGATTAACCGTGGGTTCCGAGGAATGACACACGTACCCGTGACAATTCGTGCCATGATTAGACATGTACGAACTGTCACAAGGGTGATTCCACAGGTACGTGTGAGGGAAATCCATGAACACGTATTATCCCTATAAGGAAATTAAGCGGTAACCTGGAGATTTCACCTGTAAATATATCATGAGCAGCCATAAAATATACATTCATTTCCATTTCATTAAGAAACAAAGTCTGTTAATTAAGTCATCCAAATGCTTATACATGAAACCCATGGATAATACAAAAGGTAAAGTGTCAAGATGAATCCTAGATGTCTTTTTATAATGCAATGACGTTTTGCGCTACGGAGGAGGATCATGAGAAGATGTCCTCCTCACTCCATTTGTTCCCGTCCCGAGGTAACGTTGGGGTTGCCTCTGGGATCGCGTCGATTGCCGAATCGGCAGCGGGTTCCGCACCTGTAACACCATAGTAACTCAGTTAACACAACGGTTAAGCAATGATAAGGTGTAACACTCCGACCCGATTTGATCTGGATTAGCGGCTAATTTCTGAGGATTTGGTTGCTAATTGTGTTTTGTTCTAGTTTTTTTTTGGTTTTGGGTTCTGGATAGGTAGTTGGGTTGAATTTGACCTGGTTTAGGTAAACCTAAGCCCTTTTTCATAATTTTAGATTTAGTTAGAAGGTATCTTTCATGATCATCTTGGCTTTAGCGCGTATCTTTTGTTACGCTTGTTGATTCCCGTAACTACGTCGTTTACCAAATATGTCAATTGTTTCCGTTAGACCCGCCAATGACTCAAACCGGAATTAGTCTTCATAACTTGGACTTTATTGCAAATTGGCCTTTATGTTTATCTTTATAAGTCCACCGACTTTCTTCTTCTTCTTCTCTGTCACTGTTCTGTCTCTTTCTCTCTTGAGTCTTCTTCTCGTTCCTCCTTTCCTTCTATCGTTCAAGTCAGGGAGAGCATCGGTTCATGTCCAAGTTGGTCTCTTAATCATGTGTGGTTGTTGTAGGTGAGCTCTCGTCTTCTTCGCATCTCATCTTCTTCCCAGTTGCTCTCCTGGGAGCCATTGTTCCATGCACTCATATTTTTTTCTCGTTTCTTCTCTTTTTCATGCATGGTGTCTCTAGGAGCATGCTAGAACGTGAATTGAGCCCAAGGACAACAAAGAGTGTGTTAGACCCCATTTGAGGCAAGTATAAGCATAACTTGGCCAAACCATATGGGTATATGTTTGATTGTGATTAAGTTGTGTATTCTTGCTTATGAATGAAGTTTACAGTCCATCTTGTGTTTATTTGCCTCTATTACATGTGCTTGAGCCCGTTTGTCTATGTTTTAGTGTTTCTGTAATCAATTCAGAAAAGACTCCCGTGTATTCCACAGCTAAGCCGTAATACACCTACGGTTGAAAGTCGAGAGGGAAAAAAACTCAACTTTCTTCTACGGCCAGGACACGGCTAAGCCGTATATTGTCCTACGGCTAAGCCGTAGCTCAGCCGTGACCCAGCTGTAGATCAGTACAGGGTGGTTCTTTTTGGATTAACTGAAAGTAAGCAATTGACAGACCTTCTACGACCCAGCTATGCCTAAACTGTATGTCCACCTACAGCTAAGCCGTAGACCAAGACACGGCTGTGTCGTAGAACAAAATACGGGTAAACCGTAATTGCGGATAAACAGTAAAGGGGAACCGCAGTTGAGCCGCAGTGCATATTACAGCTAAGCCGTAAGATGCCTACGGCTAAGCCATATGTTTTCCAACGGTTAAGCCGTACGACCTCTAAGTAATGTCTAAAACTGAATAGGACTAATGAAGAGACTGATATGGCCTTCATGATAGAATGTAGATCATCTAGACTTGCCCAATGGTATGAATGTATGACATGAATGATCTCGAGGGCTGCGATTCATTCATGCACGTTATCCGGTTGTTTAGCACCTCCCCTTGGGTGTTGGTTTTAGGGACTTTGGTGCACATTCCAGATACACTGCAACGCTAGATAATGGTGCATCGAACAACTTAAAACTACATTATTATGCACGGTTAGAAACACTGGATAACTAGAATAAGATTGGCTAGTAAAAGATTGTGATTCCTGAAAGATAATCTGATTTGCATTGCATTTTGCTTCGATCTTTGCCCTCTTATACGCGTTCTACGCTGGGCACACGATTGGATATTCCTATCTCTGTACATGGTTAATCCCGGGTAGAACAACGGTCTTGCATGTTCGATCTTACTAATTGCTTCACATGAGTTGAGATGCCTTCATCCTTGGTTATCTTCATGCTTTCTATTCTGTTGGCATCCATTAAATTGTTTGTTTGATCTGTCCAGTTTGATGCGGTTGTTCGATTTTATATATTTGATTGTTTCATTTGTATGACCTCTTGAGCAGACATGCACGTCACGTTATGATAAGATATACATGTTAAGTTATGCACGTTATGATATGCATGTTTTTATATTGGTTGATTCTATATGGTCCGGCACTACTGAGCCTCAGCCTTAGGATCCCAACGGGGTGACTTTGGTATAGTTTGTATGGCCTTACTGCAGAAGTAAACGTCTTGGGGAATCCGGACCCCAGGAAACCGAGACACATCTGGCCCACGGTGTTCTCTGCACAGATAAGATCCCTATGTGGGAGCATTTGGCGTACGTAGTTGCCACCTAGTATGTACATGTCATGTTACGTACACATTGATTCCCAGAGCATATGTTAATTTGAATGCACAACTGCCTAGACTACTACATTGACATGTTATGATTATTTATGTCTTCTATTTTAGTAGAGACCACACGTGTTCACTTGTTATTGCTTACACTTTGCTGAATTGTTGTATTCACAGATTGTCCTTGGTGTTGCAGGCTCAGGTACCCCGACCGGGTTCTTGTCAGTCCTTCAGTTTGCTTGGGCAACTTCAACGATCTCTTCACGGTTGCGGAGAGTGCGACATTACCATATTTGCATATTGCCTTCTTTTCTGTCATTGATATTATTCATGTTCTGTATCTCTGTGATTGGATTCCATTTGTATATTTCCGCCCCTTTTGTAACCAGTTGGATATCGGTCAGTTGAGTTTCCTGTATGTTTCGTGTTCAGACTTGATACCTACAGCTTCCGCGTACATGTTTGCACGTGTGATTTTCCCTTGTGCGTGTGCATCTAGACTGGGTCTAAGTGCATATGCACAGGAGTATGTGTGTCACTGATTAGGTCTGTGACTAACCCCCGATCGCCTGGGCTCGGGTCGTGATATAAGGATACATGAGCTTATTCATAGTAGATCAACTGAATTTAAGACAAATGACATAGTAATTAATGGCATGAATACATCATATCCAGTTGACAACCGAATCTCCTATAGGGAATAAAACTAAGTGGTAATGTCCTCCTCCCCACAGTGATATTGTCCGCTTTGGGCAGAGCCCCCTGGGAGTACCCGCACGGTTTAACTTCTGGGCAGAGCCGCCCTGGAATACCCAAAACGCATTACGACTTCGGGGCAGAGCCGCCCCGGAATACCCAAAAAGTGTCATGAGGGGAATGCGAGGGCACGTCCTTATATGGCTAGAACTAGACACTCTCTTAAGCAATGCGGGACTTTGCTAGGCAGAGCACCCCGTGAATACCTATTCAAGAGGTCCACACCCACCGCTCACGTTGGAGATGTCTATCATAGAATCACAACTAATAAAATACTGATTATTCAATGCATATTAATATAAACCAATGAAATTAGATTATAGGTTATCAACGACAATTTCTATCAATTCTATATTAGATAATCCGGGTTTCTAAGGTCATTTAACTCGGTGTATTCATAAGGTGTTCAGTGTCCCGGTGTTACTATTCTTGGTGTTACCACATGTGTATGCAGGGACACATCACTTTATGCCCACACTCATGACTTGACATTGAAACTAAGGTCTCTTTTCTGTGGTTTAAAGGAGTAACCCATCACTACGCTATCCCATAGACTATAGAAAGTCCATAGACAAGCTTAGAACTCTTTTTTGAACATCTTCCGATAAGTTATCAGTCAGACTTACCCGACCGATCGAGTGAAGGTCCGATCGGTCGGACCCTTCTAGAGGTGGAATTCCACCGGTTGGGTTTGGTAGCCGACCAGTCGGACTGCCTGATGAGGCAATCGGCCGATCGAGCTTCAGGACCGACCGGTCAACCTTGAAGCATTTCGTGACGAGAGGGTTTCTCTTCTAATGGGTTTCCTCTTCCCTCACCCCAATCCACTTGTAACAAAACTCCTCCAAAACTTTCTGTCCCACACCCTTGGGTTCCTTAGAGGTCATTAACACTTCTATTCATCCAAAATCACCATAAATCACCATTTAATCCATCCATTTTCCATAAAGCTGTAATTTCGGTAAAATCATACAATCCATCAATAATCAAGGAAATCAAGCCATGCATGTAAGATTATGTATCCTTATACTTGCCTCGTGCTTGGTGCTTCACCCAAATTGATTTGCCCTTTGATTAGATGAAGAGTAAAGCTCTTTATAATGAACACCTCAACTCGGTTTCAAGCAATGGGGAAGGAGAGGGTGCCTTGATTCCAACAAAGAGCAAGGAGAGAATGAAGAGGAAGAAGAAGATTCCAAGTTTGATGCATGCAAGCCTTGAATCACCACAAAATGAGCTGAAAGATTACGGAAGACGACGATGGAAGAAAGGGAAAGCCGGTGCTGCAACGAGAGAGAGAAGGAGGAGGACTGGGATCGCTGGGGCTCTTGGGGTTTTTATATGCACAAGGTTTCTGGTAATTGCAAGGAAGCCCTCTCGGTTTCTATATATTTCCAGTTTGAATCAATGGGCTTAAAATGGGCTGAGATGGGTCCAAACGAAATTGGGCCAAACATGAAAGATGTCCAAGAAGGCGAAACTCACCCAATGCAACAATCATTATGCCCTAATGATGTCAAATCATGAAAATGCTACATAGAAAAGGTCTTGAACTATTTAACGAGGTTCGAACCCAACCCATCTACCAATCCATGACCCAAAACTCTTAAGATTTGGGCTCAATTAGCCTAATTACTCATTAATTAAAGTAAAACCAACTTAATTACTACTAATCGTAATTATCTAGGGTATGGGACCTTACAGCCATTTGAAATAGATCTATTTCATATAAATAAGACTTCCCAAACACGGCCTAATGTTATAGCGACCATGTTTGACTAATCAGGCATATCTTTGTAGTGACAAAGTTAAATAGAACTTCTTGTTGTCGCTAACCTGTGTGTCGACTACTCCAAATTAGTAATGTTGATCTGAGATTGTTGTGGAAGCTTTGGATTGAGTACAATAAGTCCATTACAATGTAAAAGTCCAACACATGCGAAAGATGAGATCGTATATTTGCCAAAAAGCAAACTCACACTAAAGTCACTTTATTGTCCATAGGTCTAGAGACTTCCTTTGTCGCATTTTTCGAATTACTTCTTAGAATACTTATCACTTGGCCAAAGCACAAACTAATCTAGAAGAAGAAAATTGTAAATCTAGATCTAGCTTTTCTTCTTTCACACCATATATTTATATAGCAAAAGGGGAAATAATTGAAGAGAGAGTTAAAATTTAAGAGGTCACTATTAAATTTCCTCAATACTCGTCCTCAGGGGGAACCCAGTCTGCGCACTTTTGGTGACACGTAATTTTTTAGCGCCAAGTTGTTCCTCCAGGGATTTGAACTTACAACCAGTTGACTTTGATGCCATGTTAGACTTCCTCAACTAACCAGTATTACCAAAACCTCAAGATATTAGTAGAGTCAGTGGAAATACTTTTCAAAATTCCTCATCGGGTGGAGCCACTCTTCAATAGTCTCTGATGGCATGTACAAGAGAGTTTATGTGAGGGGTGTTTATAGAGTTAAGTGGTTGGATCAATGTCTGCCAGTAGTGAGCACCAAGGCATCACAATGGTCAACTTTGAGGATCCTCTCCCCATTTAAAGGTGCTCATTGTGAGGACGAGCAAATTGGCAAAGGCACCAAGGCATTAGAATGATTAACTTTGAGGATCCTGATCTTTAAGGTAAAACAACATTAAGAGGGGAAAATTGGTCATTTAAAATCTTGAAATTTCAAGGTTACTCCAGGATATAATGAAGTTTCAATGGTTTATTGTATCCAAAATCTGTGTTTTGTTGACTAAAAACCACCTCAAATCCTAAGCCAATAGAACGCTAAATTGGGCAACAAAAGGAGACGTATAAGTGCAACGCTCGTGCAATATTTATTCAAAGAAAGAGACTATATATTTGATAATGGACCATTGAAGGAGAGCCATTGCTAAACTAGTAAGATTAATGGGTTTACAAAAAAAACTAACGTATGAACTCCGAAGGGACCATGACAATCATTATTTAACATTCGAATTAGATGACTTTGGTATTAGGCTACCATAACAATCATTATTCCACATTTACAAACAAAAAACACAGCATTACTCGACACTGTCTACCTTATTAATGTCACCCAGATTAAGACTTTTTTTAGTAATGACCATTCAAGTGATCATCTTATTGTACATCTTCACAAAACCATACATCACTACTAAAATAAGAAAAAATGAGCTTCCAACTCAAATTCTAGTCCAAATCATATCTTCCAAGCCTCTCATTCCTTATTTTAATCCCCATGTACCTGAATCACAGATATCATAAATCAAAACATTAGTAGAAATTGTAGTGATCATAGGGTTGTCAACAAACTAGGGGCCACATGGATCAAGGTCTCAAGCCAAGTATAATCATCATACCAGGACCAACAATGTAATTTCAATACATTTCTAATAATTGTAATTAACACATAGATGGCTGATGAAGCAGGACTGCAGGAGGTCCTCTAATGCAGTCCCCTTTGTGGGGTGCACTAGGCATCGCCACAAATCACAATGTGGGTAGGATGGAAAGGTCTATCCAGGATGGGAACTTAATAGCTTAAAATTATGGTCAGCTGCAGGCATCATTAAATCATGATAAGTTGGTTGGACCAGTTGAATGTAGGCCATATTGTTGCCTGCAAGTTCATTATTTTCATTAATATTAATAATACATAATAAAATATGCAATAGTTAACATTGCTATTATGATGACTTGAACTTGGCTGGTTGGCCTGACTTCGCCAGTTACTACTTGATTTAAAATTTTGAACCACTATTTGAAACTTTGTTCTGATTTAGCCAAGTCAATCCAGCTCAGTCTGACACAAAGTTGAGTAGAATTGAATGTAACTCAGCTAGACCTTCCCAAGCTACTTGGCTAAGTGACCCTCCTAGTCCGATTCGAGTTCCCAAGTTTTCAAACCATGGCTTTGAATCTAAAAGAAGCACCAAGTCCAAGAATGTAGCCCTAAAACTGACCTGTCACAAGTTAGGTCCTAACATCCAATGTGCTGGCCCATACTGATGCTGCATATTTATCAAATGTCACAGATGAACATGAAATGTGTCCTATTAATGATGATGATGATGATTGAATTACCTTCCGAGCATCATTAGCGTAGCCTGGGGATTAGTGCCAGGGGAGTCAATAAAGGTCGAGCCATCGATCACCCGAAGTGAATCAATGCCAAGAACCCGATATTGATGGTCCACGACCTGGCCCAGTTGGCATCCTCCATGGTAATGCCATACGGTCACTACAGTATCATTGCAATATTGTTCCCATGACTTTGAAGTTGAAGCACTACCACGCTTGGGCTGTATATTTTTCACTAGATATTGAGTCATGTTAAGGAGAGCTTCCACAGGCATGTTTGGGAATTTGAAGTTGGAGAATGCCCTAGAATTGATTACACCCTCAATGATTTTCAAGCCATTTACGCATCTCTGTAGATCCTCAAGCTCTTTGAAGTAGTTAAAAGTGACCATAGGATTGCCATTTGGGTTGGTATTTCTAAGCTTGAGATAGCCAATCGAAACGGGGCCGATAGTCTTTTCAAAGATCAGTCCAGCATTTTGCAATTCCTCCAATGTGATCCCCTCTGGAGTTGTTTGATTGGATAATCCAAAGAATTTGACAAAATTGATACGACTGTTTGATTCAATGTAGGTTCCCAATCGAGTAATGCCAACGAGTGGAGCAAGGGAGATCTCCACTGGAGAAGGGGAGGGGACAAAGATGAAGTTCATTGGGTTGTCTGACATGCCTTGCCCAACCATGGGTTGGTTCAATAGCACATTGATGCCTAAGGACTTGAGGTGTTGGGCTGGCCCAATTCCGCTTAGCATCAGCAGCTGAGGGCTGCCCAGTGCACCTGCTGAAACTATGATCTCATTCATGGACGCTTTCCTTTTCGCGTTGCTCAAGTAGGCCCTGTGCTCGATGCCTACAGCATCCTTAAAGATCACCCCATGAGCTGCTGGTCTTGACTTCCCTGTACATTAATGAATGATCACAATGCTTGATTAGTTAATATTCAATCCATCCATCCATGGCAACCTAATTATTAGAATTGTTATATACATGTCTTTAAATTGAAATTTTTTTCCTTTATATTCAATTCATATGCATTCTATGCAAGGGAATATTCCCTACGCATTTTTCTCCTAGTTCTAATGACCCTTGACTAGATTTTAGCTAGCAGCAGGATTCTAACCTTCTGTTTTAAATAAGATCCTGTGCACAGTAGCATGTAGTAGAACTGTAAGGCCACTCGGGTTTGCATATTCAAGCAAGTCAGCAGCTGTATGTCTATGGCCGTCCTTGTCGAAGATGGTCCCTCCTACCTTAGTCCCATAAATGTGATCAAATGTATACCCATTATCAGGCAACACGCCCACTTCCAGCAGACCATCTCTTACCGCCGATTGCCACTGTCTCAATTGTGGCTCGAACACCATCACTTTCTCCACCCACTTATAGGATTTGTTCACCAAATCCAAATCCAAACCAGCCTTCTGCACGTACTCTGGGTCTGCGTGGGTGTAAAACCCCACATTTAAGCAGGTCCCCCCTCCAAGTACACGAGCTCGAGTGTTGACTACCCCGTCCTCTGAGATGAAACTTTGAGCTGGCGATGTTGGGGAAGTGTCTCTGAGTGTGTTGGTGAAGGTGGCCAAGTTGGTGATGTTTTGGTTGTCATAGGGGGAGCCACCCCTTTCCAGGAGCAAGACAGTGAAGTTTTGAGAAAGGGTGGCTGCTAGAGGACAGCCTGCAGTTCCTCCTCCAATGATAATGTAGTCATAGTAAGCTACTGGAGAAGCCTTGGTTGCTTCTTTCATGAAAGTGTAATTTGGGGCTGTAAGGGTAGACAACAAAAATAGGTAGAAGTGTTTTTATTGTTATTACTATTCTTTTGATAGAAGGTAGATGTGTAGTTACAAAGTGAGAAAAGAGAAATAAAATGATTCCCAATGTGCATAAGTGAAAAACGGATTTGAATTAATGATTCAATTAATGTCTAAAAAATGGTAATTGAATGGGATCAATGACAAAAATACAAGGGACGATAGCTGATGGGCAGGTCAACACTAGATTCATTTGAACCCAGCCCACCTTGAGTTTAATATGGGCCATGTGGGACACAAACCTAATTTCTAGTCCAGTAGAGTAGTCGTGGTCCTATCCGTTATGTAAGATTTGGCCCAGATAACAAAATAAGAGTAGGAGGTAGCTGGACGTAGGCCTAACATTTAAGGCCACTTTCCTAATTGGACCAGAATATAGGAGTCCTCATGGGCATGGCTGGGTTGGGTTAAGCAAAGCCAGGGCCCAGTCTAGATTAAAATCTTTAAGATAGGGCTTAGCCCAAGCCTGATTCAGGCCATAATTGGCTAGCCTAGGCCCAACCTATATAAAATCTATTAAGCTTGAGCCCGGCCCATATATTAATCAGGCCTAGCCCTATTTGGGCCCAATTATTAAACACCCTTAAGGTGGTATCTGGTGAGGCCAACATGGCTATCATACACTGATTTTTATTTATTCACATGGTCACTTCCAAATGAATTCATGTAAAATGCAAAAAAAAAATTTTATTAAAAGTGATAGCAATTTTCATGTAAAGCTATCTTTTTCTATCTTTTGAATTGATGTTGCCCTTTGTCTAATAAAAATAAATTATTCATCAGCAAAACAGAACTGCATTGGTGCAACAAAGAAATCATTTTCTAGTACAAACTAATTAGAATGAATAATGTTTGCCTTTTGAATATTATTCTTTTATAAATAATTTTTAAAATTTTTATCATGGAAGATTTACATATAATATAAGAAAAATATGAAAGGGAAATTGCAACTTAATACACGTATTCGGCTGGGGCAGGGCTTCGGGCTTGCTACCAGTTAGCCCAAGCTTTGCACATATGACAAATGGGCTCAAATATTTAATCCAAGCCCAGTCCAATGACCCAAGCCAGGACAAAAGCAATCTGGGCCCGTGGCGGGCTCTTGCCAGCCCAGCCCATGAGCATCCCTACGAGAATACTAGGCCAACATCTTGATAAGCTTTGGGCAAATTAATGTTCCCTGGAGCAAATATGATACAATCACTAATAGGAATCATGGGCCATGACAAGAGGTAGAAGAGAGTGAAAGGGAATTGATGTCAGGTGGGCCTCACAATATGCTTCATCGGTTACCATTTTGTTTACCTAGAGAAGTGACAACGGACACAAGGAAGTAAGAATCCAAAATGGCACCGTGCTGTACCTGCGTCTGAGGAACATAAGTCCTGAAAATGAAGAAATCCAGCAAATATTGCTGCTAAAATCAACCTCTGGGGTCCAAAGACTTCCATTTCCATGTCTCACAGCAGGACCAACCTATATTCTATACACCCAGATGGGATTCAGCCTAGAAAGATGGTTGAAGCAGCAGCACCCACTGCCATATGATTCTGGAAATGACAAAGAAAGATGGATGGAACTTCTTGTTTTTAAATCTGCAAAACAGAATGTTATCTCCAGTTTGCCTGTCAGTTCCCCCACATTACCCAATTTATAGAGTCGAACTCGAGCCGTAGCTTCGTATTTCCTCTCGAGATTTCACAACCTGAAAATTTTTTATCATATGAGATAGGAATTCAGTCCTCCCGTTGGAAGGAGAGCCGCCCACGTTTCTATTGGTCTGTGCTTCACACTTAATCCAGATTGAGAGTTGAAATGAAACTTTTTTATTTTTTATTTTACTTTTCACTAGCTAGTGAGCGGCGACGACCGTTTGAGTCTCGCACAAACAAGCTGAACCCTAAATTATAAGCCTAAATTTGTTTTCTTTTCAGTCATTTAGCTTATAATTGAAAGCTAGCTCATTCAAAATTATTTCCTATGTATGCTTTACTAGTACAAAAAAATAAAAAACTTTAAATTGATTGGGATTATATCTACCATATGTAGGTTTTTTATATTCAATGTTTAATTTTAATTATTAATATCAAATTAAATGGTTTGAATCTCAAATATGGGTCATTAACATTAATTATCTTTTGTTTCTTATATAAAAGTATATATAAAAAGAGAAGAAAACCAAGAACCCATTGTAAGAATGGTTTTTTTTTTTTTAACCTTATGGCATTTACAATTGTTATTATGCTAATCCTTTAAGCTTCACTAGGCATTTTCAATCAATCAAACTCATTGAAATCCAACCCGATATAAATTTTAATCCAATTAACGTTATATCTACCGTAGATGAAGGAGTTTTGGGCTCCCAAACAAAAATTTCGTTGTTCGCATCTGGTTGGATGGGTCAGAAACTTCTTCATGCCCTTGATATGGGCGTTCTCTCTTTGTCTTCTCATCTGAAAACCCCTTTTCTTTAAAATAAGAAATAAAAGGGCTTAAATAATGCCTCCTGTTCTTTCTTGTATGGCCATCAGAGAGAACCATGTCGTTTTCTTAAATGCATGTGCTTTGTGAGCAGAATGGGACAGATTCTGCCACAGAAATTTTTTTAACATAAACACAAGTTGATCTAGGTGGTTCTACCTAAGATTCTTCCAAAGACTTTTTTTTCTTTTCATTAATTATTCTTTTCTCTGTCAAAAACTTTGAAATTAGACGGGTTGAATTTTTGTACGCAATAGAGACAGATGCTTCCTCACAAGGATCGCCCGTGGACCACCAAATCTTAGAACATGATCATGTAATCGCTACAAGTTACAGTGAGTCTTACTGGAACACCTACTACGTAGACAAGACAAGGCAAATAAAGTTATACAGGAATCAAGTTCGGAAACGTTCACTGTCACGTTTACATGGGACCCATCTTTCTGTGATCGGGACCATTGATGTGATGGATCCGATTGCTAGTGCATTATGGATCCTTTGTTACAGCTATTACATGGGACCATTTAACACATGCCTTGAACTCCATTGTTGGCACTATATAAAGACAATCCATACCATTCAAGTTGAATTCTATTTCCTCCAATGGCATATCCTCAAGCTTTAGTTAAAAAATAGTAGATTCCACCATCTAATTGAATGCATGATAGAAATATGATTAATTTTGATGTGGCATCAGTACCTAAATCCCGATTCTCATCATGTGATCAATTGTATGGTCGAACACAATACTCTTTTTGGACTAAAATATGAGGATATTTCACAGGAGGAAATGAAATTCATCTTGAATGGTCATCTGAATCTAATTTCACTCTAATTTGTGATATGGGAAAGTTGTTGATACATTTTTTAATGCATAATCACCTAAACCTTGTATAGAATCCTAATTAAAGTGGAGAAAGAATGGGCTAATCACGTTTCATCAAGAAAAACTATTTCTTAATTCTCATGTATTTTATATGCTCACAAACCATAAACAACATCACAAATATCAGCAAATACTTTGAAATTATCATCATAATATCTAAAATGATAATTTTCTCCATAATAAGTACATGAAAAATCAGAATAAAAATAGGAAAAGGGAAAAGTCTATGAAATATTAATTCTTTTTTTATTCTCTAACACTTATTATTTTCTTCATAATTCTTGTAATAATATTTAATCAAATGACAAAAACTTAATTTATCAACATTTTTATGCCTTATTAGAGAACCCAACTTCCGATATCTCGTTGACCAGGTAATGTCCCTAATAAGCTGAGATACAGTTTTGATGAACTTATCACTTTTTTTATGTGTCAAAAATTTCAAGCGAAGGATTTGTTCTTTGTGCCATTGGTGTGTTTCGGACATCAGCCATGAAGCATTACTTCTTGAACTTTCAAGCAGACGATTTTGGCATTGCCTCCTCATCCTTCTTTTATTTCCAAGTTCAGTGCAACCAAAAGAAGCTTCTTGTATTGAATGTCGATTGGTAGGCATTGAGTGGATAGTTAGGATATAGTGTTAGGCATAGATATAGTCATGCTAGTCTTTGTCACAGAAGCGGGTGACAAGAAGTACTGTAGAGTAACTAAGTTTTGGATACATTGGACTTTTTTTTTTTAAGTAACTTAGTGCCAATTAGTGGGCTCCGACCCAAGAAAGCCTACACATGAGAAGAGAAGCCCACACACGTGGAAAGAGCTACATATTAGAAATTGATGACTAGGCTGTAGGGTGAGATGTGGAACTACTATCCAATTTAGCAACCTCTTGTTTTGGCTTGAAGGATCCTAACGTTGACACAGGTTAAGGTCCCAACACAGATTTTTCTATGCAAGCAATTAACCTAAGTTAACAACAATCAACCACAAGTTATAGACACGTGATTTTTATATGGAAAACCCAAATAAGAAAAAACCATGGGACCTACCACTGGTCCAAATTCATATAAAAGACTATACAAGAGAGGTTACAAGATCTACTTACTACCCCTGTTCAGTTGAATACAACCTAAAGGACTAAAGTTCTTCTTGCCAACGCGTACACAGTTTGCCTTCTTCATGCTTAATCTAACACGTGTTGAAGCTACTCAAGACGAACAACTTTCTACAAGAGAAGATAATCTTCTATAAAAGAGTAAAATCAATATTCTCTAGAACTCAACAACTTTAAACAACCTTTCACTGAATGCTCTATAGAAAAAAGGAATCTCCAATGTGAAATATCAACTCAGAACATAGAGATAGATGCCTTAGGGTTGAAAGAAAACTCCCTTTTTTAACACAATTTCGTGCCTCATAATGGTAATCCAACCAAGATAGGGATGGACATAAAATAAGAATGTTCCACTTAAAATAGAAGTAAAAATTTGAGTAATAATAGTTTTGTAAATTCGGACAGCACAATTACTGCAAACTTTCCGAAGCCATAACTTTGTCGTTTTAGTTCTAATTGACGCAATCTTGGACCTACGGATATTTACTCAAAACGAGCTTTCTAACGGCAAGTGCTTGCCCATATGCGACATTGGTTAGTGAGATATGACCTTTTTAATCTAAATACCTTCATTCTAACTCTTCTGGAACTATTCAACATTTTCAAACTCTTAGTCTAAAATAAATAGAAAAACAACTTTGACTAGAACTAAAGTTTTGTTCAATCCATAAATTTAGCCAACATACTAAAATCCTTATAATATTCCCCTTTGACAATTCATGAATAAAATCCCTAAAATAATATAATTTGATCTACCCAAAACAAAACCCAAAAGATATTGAATTCTCAACAAGAATAAAAATTTATAATTCACCACTTAAAGATCTGTATTGTCTTCGTTTGTTTCTGAATATTTAAACTTTCAGCATCGTACAAATCATTAATTGAATACCATGTATATTCAGTACCATACATACTCTAATACTTGCCTCTTAACAGTGTTAGCCTACTCTAACTCTTTCTTGGTGTGTGATTAAGGGAAATCCTCAATGGAAGGTGGGTTTTCTACATAAAAGACATATAATTAGTGCATGTGATGTAAAGTGCATGCATGTCATGTGATTGAGTCTTCTTGACTCTAGCAAACACAAGGAAGTGAAATGGGAGTAGATTATTCACCTTATGTAGCTGTAGCTTGGAAAAGGAATTACTCTAATGGAAGAAATGCACAAGGAAGGAGAGAAGGAAGAAGAAGAATCCCCACCCTTACATGCAAGGCCTCCCCTAGCCTAGTACTTCCCTGGATCTTGAATTAAAAGTTGACCTACAAGATGAAATGCACATGATGCAACTGATGAGATGTCCATTTGGTGCAAGATTAATTACAAAATGATCCTTGACTACCTAAGTAAAGGTTGAACCCAACTACCTATCCAACTGAGACCCACTAATAATTAGAAGCAAGGTGAATTAAGACTAAAATATACATATTATAGGAAAATCAAGCTTAATTAGTATAAATTATAATTAAGTCGGGTCAGGATCTTACAACATACGACATATTTGTCAATCAGGATCCAACAGTAGCTCCCCCTCAATTGTTATTCTCCCTTAATGTCATCTTCTTATCAGCATTGGGGTTGGGAGCTTAATCTTCTTGATCAAGGTTTTTTAGATTTTGGTACCCACACTTGGAAATTTAAAACTTTTAGCACAGTGTGTACCAATTTGGTATGCAAGTCAGACATTTTGACCTAGACAGCTCGTGTTTTAATCTTGGATGGAGACAATCGCTTCTTCCATTGTTTGTTTTTCGGTAAACATCTAAGCTTACTGAAATGGGGACAAATGTGTCTTTTGATTCACATAGTGACACGTGGGTGTAAATTTAGGACCTGACACATTCTTCTTTGAAGTAGAAGCAACGTGTTTTGCAGATGCAGTGGATGTCATGGAAGCTAAAGTAGAAGTTTTCACATATACATATTTACCTTTGGTTTTTGAGGTTTATGGATTTTTTATATAGCTAAGACTTTGTTTGTCACTTGAGAACTTCTAACTGCACAAAATGTTATCAAGTTTCTTCGAGCCAGTGTTTTCTTGTCCAATGATGCCTTTATAGAAGTTAGTTCTGACATGATGATCTTGTTCTTACCAATCAAATCGGACTTTTTAGCCTGATATGTTTGCAACTCTGTTTTCAAAGTTTCCATCTCTTTTGTAGATTTCTCAAATTTCTCAGACAAAAATTCATATTTTTGGTGTGCATTGGTTAGATTATTAAACATAGTATTCTTCTAATTTTTCAAGAGACGTACCTTTACAAAAGCATCTTCTATTTCTTGCTTAAGAGAAAATCTAATTCTCTCTAGTTTTCCACTTCTTTCTAATCTCATTATTCAATGTGGCCAATTAACTTGTTGGAAGTTTTCATTAAGATATGATATGCTTCTTCCCAGTCTGATTCATCATCTAAGCCTTTTTCTAACCTAAGGCTATATTGCCGGTCAAAACTCTTTTTGTTCTTTAACTGTTGGATTGTCTTTTTTTTACTGCTACTGTGGAATGCTTGTTGCAATGAACCCGTAAAAACAAATTGCTCATCAATCGAAATCTGAATGCAGGAGATCCCCTCGGTCAAAATTTTATCCTAAATATTTGGCTGGGGCCCACCTGCCGCAATAGTTACTTGATCACGTGGCTACAAGTCCCACAACCCTTTTGGTTACACATGATGTGGTCTTGACAAAAACCGAAAAAGAAATCTTGGCTTCCTTAGTTGAAACTATGGCTATCAAAGGGCTGAGCTGAGATAAGCCTTTACCCTACCCTTTTATATGCGGGCCGAGCTTAGGTTAATCTAAAGCCCACGAATTTCTCAGTGGGCCTACAATATTGAAGCCCTTATCATACCTTCAGGGGCTAGGGCCAGCCCGAGGATGAATGAAATGATTTTTTTCTAACATTATTATATGTATTAATTTTTCTATACTATTATACTAACTCTCCCTTACTTGAGCCACGGACTGGGGTAATAAAAAAGTCAATATTTTTTTACAACTTCTAAAAAATGCATGAAATAAGTTACTTTATCATCAAATAATACTATTATTTAAAATTAAATGAAGTAAGGCAAATTTAATAGTATTGTGACATCAAATCAGGACATGGAAGACACCATTAAATACCTTAATACACTAACAGTAGTTGTATAGTATAAGTAATGTATTCGATTTTATTTGTCATTAGGCTATTAGTAAAATTGTCGCAGTTAAAGCTCTATTAGTTGTACCTTTTTTTACTAGTTCATCTACTATATATTTTTTATAAAACAATAATATTGGCCATCAGATCATGTTTGACAATTTTCACATGATTCAATTAGCTAGATTTATTTTAAATAGGCATTAGATTTTTTTTTTTTGAATAAATTGTTTAGTATGCGTGATTCAAATAAACATTAGATAACTTTCGAATTGGCATTAACCCTAACTTGTATTTATTTGAAACATCACTATTAGATTTTATAACAAAACAATTAAATTTTGACTAATGAAAATGAATGACTAAGATAATTTGATGTAGAAGTCACAAATTTTTAACTCCAAATGTGGGGTTCATATGTAGGTCCATTTGAATGAAACAACAATTCTGAAAGTAAAAGGGAAGAAAGAAATTGGCATCAATCAATGGCTAATGGATAAAATTCAACATCACTCAATGAAATAGATTATAATGGTAAAATCAATTTAATAAATGAGGACTTAAATTATCTTTTCATTAAAGAATATGTCCATCTTATGCAAATGTAGAATCAAGCATATCGTTCAAAATAAAATATAGAATTAAACATAAGTACAATATAGTGATCTATGGGGATATCAATTAAAAAAATTATCTAAGATTTGGTTATTCTTATTTGACAAAATATTAAGTCTATTATCACTTGTTAATTAGAGGAGTTTTTAATAAATTTTTTATAAAAATCCACAAATATATATTAAATTATACATATTATTTATTTTGCATAGACAAAGGGTCGGGCTGGGCTGGGCTGGGCATGCTCGGGCAGACTAAGTCAAACCCTATCTTGGCCCTCAAAATTGCGAGCTTTTCAAAATCGAGTCATACCCTATCCTCCGACTTTAGGATAAAAAAAAAAATCCTCCCCTCCTAAGGTGTCGAAAGGGCCAAATGGACAGCCATATTTGAAACACAAAGAACCGAACCCAAACAAGGTCCTTCCATTTATGAAACGCACGTGAGCCCAGGCACAAAATAAAAATAAATAAATAAAAAAGTCTCCATGTACAAAAGAAAAAGTAAGTCTATGTTTCTTGAGGCACGCAAATCGAGGGGGAAAAAAATCTTCGCATGCACATGCCATTTGTGTATCCTTTTTCCCTTGCTAGCATGTGTATCCGAGGTGAAAAAACAACTTCACAGGGAATTGTTTGTTTATTCCCTTCAAGGCTTCAACAGTGCACACTTAGACAAAAAGAAGTGGTTTGTGCACGATTCGGAAGCAAATGAGGAAAAAAAAAAACACAACGGCACTGCTTTCACCTTAATAAGAAAGTTTTCTTTAGTCAGTTTCCTTGCACAAAAACTCTCTTTGTTGAGTTGGAGTAAGCCCCGATGAAACTCAAACAAAAAATCACGGATAAAGACAATTGTTTTTAGAAGATGCTTTATATTTCGCAGATCAACAGCCAAATTTGAATATTCGAATTGCTAAACACAACGAATAAGTGGATGTCCCTTCAGGTTAAAGTTGTAACACAGATTTTTCTATATAAGCAATTAATCTAAATTAACAATAATCAACCACAAAATATAGACATGCGAGTTTTTACATGGAAAACTCAAATAGAAAAAAACCCACAAGATCTAACACAGGTCCAAATTCAGATAAGGCACTCTACAAAAGAGGTTATAAAATTTACTTATTACTCTTGTCTAGTTGTACACAATCTAAAAGACTGAAGTTCTTCTTGTCGACGTACAAGCTGTTCACCTTTTTCACACTTGATTCAGCACGCCTTGAAGCCACTCAAGACGAATAACCTTCTACAAAAGAAAAAATAATCTTCTACAAGCAATATTCTCTACAGCTCAACAATTTCAGCACAGCTTCTCACCGAATGCTCTAGAGAAGAAATGAATCTTCAATTTAAAATCTCAACTTATAATATAGAGATAGATATCTTAGGGTTGAGAAGAAATCCATTTTTATAACCCCAATTTTGTGCCTCATAATGGTAATCTAACCAGCATAAGAATTGGCACAAAACCGGAAACTCCCACTTAAAATAGAAATAGAAATTCGCTCAATGGTAGTTTTGTAATTTTGGATAACACAATTTCTGCAAATATTTTGAAACTATAACTTTGTCGTTTTAACTCCGATGACGTAATCTTAGAACCCATTGATATTTACTATAAATGAGCTTTCCAACGGTAGGTCACTTGCCAATATTTGACCCTCGATTTGTGAGATATGAGGTTTTTGATTCAAATACCTTCATTCTAACTCTTTTGAGACTTTTTTAACGTCTTCAAACTCCTAGTCTAAAATAAATAAAAATACAATTTTCACTAAAGCTAGAGTTTTATCCAATGCCATGAATTTAACCAGTATACTAAAATCCTTACATGGATATTTTGGACTTCCTGTCCCATTTTGAAATGGCACTTATAGTCATATTCCTCGATCTGCCCATTTTATGGCTAAGGTTGGCTTTTGTGTGGTGGAGGAATGGTTCAACTTTCTGGAATGGATGCTAGGCTTTTCCTTTGATGTGGGTTTTCTAATTTTTGTCTCTGTTTGTTTGTTGCAGGCTTGTTTTAATGAATTTGCTCATTATATGTAGAAAAGACATAAAAAAGTCTGTCCAGAGGGAGAGACTTTACCTATAAATGAACCCCACTGGGCAAGCCACCCAATTATTTCCTTTCCTCCCTTGCCAATAATTAGCTCGCCCTTTCGCCCATTCACACTCACACGTGGACAAACCAAACAAAAGAAACATTTCTAATGGGCAGGAAGAGCAGTTCAGCACTCTCATGTCTTCTTTTTTATCTTCTCTTGTTGCTCATCGTCAACCAACATATTTCCACTCTACTCATCGATGCATCCAGCAATGTAAGACCCCTCCACAATCTTTATCTTCTTGGGCAACTTTAAAATCCATCCGTTTCTATCTTTATGTAATCTAATTCAATGGTTTTAAACGAAATCCAGGTCCACGTAGTCTACATGGGACACAGGCAGCACGATGACCCTGCAGTTGTTGTGGACTCGCATCATAACGTACTTGCTACTGTGCTAGGAAGGTACCTCGTCGAGAAGATTAAATAAATAATATGAAGGATTGTGTCTGTGTTAGTGCACCAATCTGATTGTGTACGTGTAGAGGGCTACCAATCTGATTTATATGAGGTATGGAAAAATTTATGGGCTACCAATCTGATTTATCAAGTATAATGCACTTCGACAAAATCTTATAAAAATTTTATACCTTGCCTCATATGTATAAAACCCGAAGCACTCATGAAAATGCCACCATTTTATTTGGGTTAGGAGGAAGTTTCAATATTTGTTGGGCTTCACATTTAGGATTTTATCAACAATATGCACTTCGGATAAAATATTATAAAAAAAATTTATGTCCGTGTCAATCTAACAGTAGGCTCATTTCCTATAAAAAAAAAAAAAGCTTCAAGGCATTAGGACAATATCTACCATTTGTAACTACCTATCACAATCTCTTAACCCATGAAACCCCATTTGGCTCAGACAGGGTTTGCCCTCATCATTATGGCTTAAAGATCCAAGTTCAAGCCCACCAATTAGGGTTTCAAGTCTCATATATCCTAGTAGCCTCACTTGCATTGATGCATGCCTTATTACAATTTGTCTCATATCTTTCATGGTACGAAACGACTAGTCATGCAAACGATGGGTACCGACTTGAGACCTCAGGCCTCTAGATATTTTTCCAGCATTACTGTGACATCCTGGAGTTCTACATCAACTATAGAGAGTAAAGTGATTAGAATTATATGTAGAGCTTGCACTCTTACTTTGCATGGGCCTTTTGGAGGGTTAGGACCCACCAGAAGGAAAACTGTGAGACCCATGGGTTAAAGCGGATAATATCATGCATACGTTAAGAGTAGGGTATTACAAATGGTATCAAAGTAGACTTTCAACTAGTTCGAGTGTGGGTCCCTATCGTGGGTGGGCCAAGAAGGCTAGCAGGTTACATGGACTAGTAGGCTACTGCATAGGGACCTGCAGAAAGGAAAGTGATTGGGAAGAATTTCCTTTGGCTGTAATTGGCCTTTCTACATGTCTAAACGAGCCTTAATATTACAGGTCAATTATAGTTTAGTGCCAACGTGGAAGTAATGATCAGCTGAGCCGTTGTAGAAGAAGTTTGTAAATGGCAGGGAAGAGATGTTTTAGCGTATTGAAGGTTCAGAATTTTCAAGCAAGTACTAAAAGTCTAGCAGGTTTTGCTCATTAGCTTTAGCCTTTGGGTGTTTACTATTATAGCTCGAGAGGTTGACCCCGTCAGTCCAACTTGCCTAAAGTGTCGTTCGGCCTCCAATTCTGAGGTCCAAATAACTTGAGAGAATTCAAAAAGGCATTTAGATTATTTAGGATTACTTCTTGCTAGTGAGAATTAGGTAACTCTTGGCTGCCGGAGACCAAAGGTCTGAAAGTTGGGCTAGTGAGGGATACCTTTTGGGTCGTCATACAAAAAAATAATAATAATAAAGGACCAATTTGGAAACCACATTTGGATTCTCAATTTTAAACATCAAAAAGAGGTTTAAAGTCTATTTCGTGCAATGTGCAGCCCAATAAATGATGGAAATTAGAATAAACACCAGCTTCTTAAGTGGGTAGACTTGGAAAAACTATAGTAATATAGGCAGTAGTTTGTCAGCATAAATTTTTTTTTTTGTTTTTGTTTTTTTATTTTAAATCTGAGACCATTAACGACAATTCAAACCGTTGGATATGTTTGTTATTATTATTATTATTACTATTATTGGTAAACAAACCATTGCATTTGTTAAAAAGGCCAAAAACGGCTAGTGGCTAAAATTTTTACCATTGATCTTATCTCGATCTTGAGATATGTACAAAGAAAAAAACATGAACCATTGGATGTAAATTTTAAAATTTTGTGGGTTCCGTAATCACGATCTGAACCATTAATCCTTTTTAGGAGGCCAAAAATGGCTATGGGGTCAAAGATTACCCTATGATTCTCTGTAGATCTTGAGAAAATCCTTAGGAAGTGCAGATCATTGATGTACCATACTGTTGGATGGGTTTAGGATGTCTACACGGGCAATCCATTTTTCATTTTTTTTTCTTAAAATCTTGGCCCATAACTCACGAACGCTTGGATATATTTAGTAGGTCTAACATGGATTTGGGTTCAAATTTTAGCCGTTGGATCATCATATATTTTGAGATATTTGCAAAAGAACTTGAAACAATTATATCTAATTTTTAATGTTTGTGGGCCCCAAATACAAGTTCCAAACCATTAATTTTCATTGTAAGTCTAAGCACAACTATTGATTCCTTTTGGATCTCAATAAATTTACAAAAAACTTTCAACCGCTAACTTAAAGAAATCTATTGCAATCCGTTTTTGTGCATTACCAAATGAACTTATTTTAAAAACCTTTATTTCAAATAGGGCCATTTGAAATAGATCTATTTCATATAAATAAGACTTGCCAAACACGGCCTAATGTCATAGCGACCATGTTTGACTAATCAAGCATATCTTTGTAGTGACGAAGTTAAATATAACTTCTTGTTGTGCGCTAACCTGTGTGTCGACTACTCCGAATTAGTAATGTTGATCTGAGATTGTTGTGGAAGCTTTGGATTGAGTGCCATAAGTCCATTACAATGTAAAAGTCCAACACATGCGAAAGATGAGATCGTATATTTGTCAAAAAGCAAACTCACACTGAAGTCACTTTATTGTCCATAGGTCTAGAGACTTCCTCTGTCGTGTTTTCCCAATTACTTCTTAGAATACTTATCACTTGGCCAAAGCACAAACTAATCTAGAAGAAGAAAATTGTAAATCTAGATCTAGCTTTTCTTCTTTCACACCATATCTTTATATAGCGAAAGGGGAGATAATTGAAGACAGAGTTAAAATTTAAGAGGTCTCTATTAAATTTCCTCAATACTCGTCCTCAGGTGGAACCCGGTCGGCGCACTTTTGGTGACACGCAATTTTTTAGCGCCAAGTTGTTCCTCCAGGGATTTGAACTTACAACCAGTTGACATTGATGCCATATTAGACTTCCTCAACTAACCAGTATTACCAAAACCTCAAGATATTAGTAGAGTCAGTGGAAATACTTTTCAAAATTCCTCATCGGGTGGAGCCCACTCTTCAATAGTCTCTGATGGCATGTACAAGAGAGTTTATGTGAGGGGTGTTTCTAGAGTTAAGTGGTTGGATCAATGTTTGCTAGCAATGACCGCCAAGGCGTCACAATGGTTAACTCTGAGGATCCTCTCCCCATTTAAAGGTGCTCATCGTGAGGATGAGCAAATTGGCAAAGGCACCAAGGCATTAGAATGATTAACTTTGAGGATCCTGATCTTTATGGTAAAACAACATTAAGAGGGGAAAATTGGTCATTTAAAATCTTGAAATTTCAAGGTTACTCCAGGATATAATGAAGTTTCAATGGTTTATTGTATCCAAAATCTGTGTTTTGTTGACTAAAAACTACCTCAAAACTTAAGCCAATAGAACACTAAATTGGGCAACAAAAGGAGACGTACAAGTGCAATGCTCATGCAATATTTATTAAAAGAAAGAGACTATATTTGATAATGGACCATTGAAGGAGAGCCATTGCTAAACTAGTAAGATTAATGGGTTTATAAAAAAAACTAACATATGAACTCCGAAGGGACCATGACAATCATTATTTAACATTCAAATTAGATGACTTTGGTATTAGGCTACCATAACAATCATTATTCCACATTGACAAACAAAAAACACAGCATTACTCGACACTGTCTACCTTATTAATATCACCCAGATTAAGATTTCTTTAGTGACCATTCAAGTGATCATCTTATTGTATATCTTCACAAAACCATGCATCACTACTAAAATAAGAAAAAATGAGCTTCCAACTCAAATTCTAGTCCAAATCATATCTTCCAAGCCTCTCATTCCTTATTTTAATCCCCATGTACCTGAATCACAGATATCATAAATCAAAACATTAGTAGAAATTGTAGTGATTGTAGGGTTGTCAACAAACTGGGGGCCACATGGATCAAGGTCTCAAGCCAAGTATAATCATCATACCAAGACCAACAATGTAATTTCAATACATTTCTAGTAATTGTAATTAACACATAGATGGCTGATGAAGTAGGACTGCAGGAGGCCCTCTAATGCAATCCCCTTTGTGGGGTGCACTAGGCATCGCCACAAATCACAATGTGGGTAGGATGGAAAGGTCTATCCAGGATGGGAACTTAATAGCTTAAAATTATGGTCAGTAGCGGGCATCATTAAATCATGATAAGTTGGTTGGACCAATTGAATATAGGCCATATTGTAGCCTACAAGTTCATTATTTACATTAATATTAATAATACATAATAAAATATGCAATAGTTAACATTGCTATTATGATGACTTAAACTTGGCTGGTTGGCCTGACTTTGCCAGTTACTACTTGATTTAAAATTTTGATCCACTATTTGAAACTTTGTTTTGATTTAGCCAGGTCAACCAGCTCAGTCTGACACAAAGTTGAGTAGAATTGAATGTAACTCAGCTAGACCTTCCCAAGCTACTTGGCTAAGTGACCCTCCTAGTCCGATTCGAGTTCCCAAGTTTTCAAACCATGGCTTTGAATCTAAAAGAAGCACCAAGTCCAAGAATGTAGCCCTAAAACTGACCCGTCACAAGTTAGGTCCTAACATCCAATGTGCTGGCCCATACTGATGCTGCATATTTATCAAATGTCACATATGAACATGAAATGTGTCCTATTAATGATGATGATGATGATTGAATTACCTTCCGAGCATCATTAGCGTAGCCTGGGGATTAGTGCCAGGGGAGTCAATAAAGGTCGAGCCATCGATCACCCGAAGTGAATCAATGCCAAGAACCCGATATTGATGGTCCACGACCTGGCCCCGCTGACATCCTCCATGGTAATGCCATACGGTCACTACAGTATCATTGCAATACTGTTCCAATGACTTTGAAGTTGAAGCACTACCGCGCTTGGGCTGTATATTTTTCACTAGATATTGAGTCAGGTTGAGGAGAGCTTCCACAGGCATGTTTGGGAATCTGAAGTTGGAAAACGCCCTCGAATTGATTACACCCTCAATGATTTTCAAGCCATTTACGCATCTCTGTAGATCCTCAAGCTCTTTGAAGTAGTTAAAAGTGACCATAGGATTGTCATTTGGGTTGGTATTTCTAAGCTTGAGATAGCCAGTTGAAACGGGGCCGATAGTCTTTTCAAAGATCAGTCCAGCATTTTGCAATTCCTCCAATGTGATCCCCTCTGGAGTTGTTTGATTGGATAATCCAAAGAATCTGGCAAAATTGATACGACTGATTGATTCAATGTAGGTTCCCAACCGAGTAATGCCAACGAGTCGAGTAAGGGAGATCTCTACTGGAGAAGGGGAGGGGACAAAGATGAAGTTCATTGGGTTGTCTGACATGCCTTGCCCAACCATGGGTTGGTTCAATAGCACATTGATGCCTAAGGACTTGAGGTGTTGGGCTGGCCCGATTCCGCTTAACATCAGCAGCTGAGGGCTGCCTAGTGCACCTGCTGAAACTATGATCTCATTCATGGACGCTTTCCCTTTCTCTTTGCTCAGGTAGGCCTTGTGCTCGATGCCTACAGCATCCTTAAAGATCACCCCATGAGCTGCTGGTCTTGACTTCCCTGTACATTAATGAATGATCATAATGCTTGATTAGTCAATATTCAATCAATCCATCCATCCATGGCAACCTAATTATTAGAATTGTTATATACATGCCTTTAAATTGAAATTTTTTTTTCCTTTATATTCAATTCATATGCATTCTATGCAAGGGAATATTCCCTATGCATTTTTCTCCTAGTTCTAACGACCCTTGACTAGATTTTAGCTAGCAGCGGGATTTTAACCTTCTGTTTTAAATAAGATCCTGTGCACAGTAGCATGTAGTAGAACTGTAAGGCCACTGGGGTTTGCATATTCAAGCAAGTCAGCAGCTGTATGTCTATGGCCGTCCTTGTCGAAGATGGTCCCTCCTACCTTAGTCCCATAAATGTGATCAAATGTATACCCATTATCAGGCAACACGCCCACTTCCAGCAGACCATCTCTTACCGCCGATTGCCACTGTCTCAATTGTGGCTCGAACACCATCACTTTCTCCACCCACTTATAGGATTTGTTCACCAAATCCAAATCCAAACCAGCCTTCTGCACGTACTCCGGGTCTGCATGGGTGTAGAACCCCGCATTTAAGCAGGTCCCCCCTCCAAGTACACGAGCTCGAGTGTTGACTACCCCGTCCTCCGAGATGAAACTTTGAGCTGGCGATGTTGGGGAAGTGTCTCTGAGTGTGTTGGTGAAGGTGGCCAAGTTGGTGATGTTTTGGTTGCCATAGGGGGAGCCACCCCTTTCCAGGAGCAAGACAGTGAAGTTTTGAGAAAGGGTGGCTGCTAGAGGACAGCTTGCAGTTCCTCCTCCAATGATAATGTAGTCATAGTAAGCTACTGGAGAAGCCTTGGTTGCTTCTTGCATGAAAGTGTAATTTGGGGCTGCAAGGATAGACAACAAAAATAGGTAGAAGTGTTTTTATTGTTATTACTATTCTTTTGATGAAAGGTAGATGTGTAGTTACAAAGTGAGAAAAGAGAAATAAAATGATTCCAAATGTGCATAAGTGAAAAACGGATTTGAATTAATGATTCAATTAATGTCTAAAAAATGGCAATTGAATGGGATCAATGACAAAAATACAAGGGACGATAGCTGATGGGAAGGTCAGCACTAGATTCATTTGAACCCAGCCCTTGAGTTTAATATGGGCCATGTGAGACACAAACCTAATTTCTAGTCCAATAGAGTAGTCGTGGTCCTATCCATTATGTAAGATTTGGCCCAGATAACAAAATAAGAGTAGGAGGTAGCTGGACGTAGGCCTAACATTTAAGGCCACTGTCCTAATTGGACTAGAATAGAGGAGTCCTCCTGGGCATGGTTGGGTTGGGCTAAGCAAAGCCGGGGCCCAGTCTAGATTAAAATCTTTAGGCCCGGGCTCAGCCCAAGCCTGATTCAGGCCATAATTGGCTAGCCCGGGCCCAACCCATATAAAATCTATTAAGCTCGAGCCCGGCCAAATATTAATCAGGCCTAGCCCTATTTGGGCCCAATTATTAAACACCCTTAAGGTGGTATCTGGTGAGGCCAACATGGCTATCATACACCGATTTTTATTTATTCACATGGTCACGTCCAAAAGAATTCATGTAAAATGCAAAAAAAAAATTTTATTAAAAGTGATAGCAATTTTCATGTAAAGCTATCTTTTTCTATTTTTTGAGTTGATGTTGCCCTTTGTCTAATAAAAATAAATTATTCATCAGCAAAAAAAAACTGCATTGGTGCAACAAAGAAATCTTTTTCTAGTACAAACTTATTAGAATGAACATTGTTTGCCTTTTGAATAGTATTTTTTTATAAATAATTTTTAAAATTTCTATCATGGAAGATTTACATATAATATAAGAAAAATATAAAAGGGAAATTCCAACTTAATACACGTATTCGGCCGGGGCAGGGCTTCGGGCTTACTACCAGTTACCCCAAGCCTTGCACATATGACAACGGGCTCAAATATTTAATCCAAGCCCAGTCCAATAACTTTTACCTAAGACCCATGCCTGGACAAAAGCAATCTGGGCCCGAGGCGCGGTTCGGCCAGCCCAGCCCAGCCCAGCCCATGAGCATCCCTACGAGAATACTAGGCCAACATCTTGACAAGCTTTGGCCAAATGTTCCCTGGAGCAAATATGATACAATCACTAATCGGAATCATGGGCCATGACAAGAGGTAGAAGAGAGTGAAAGGGAATTGATGTCAGGTGGGCCTCACAATGTGCTTCACCGGTTACCATTTTGTTTACCAAGAGAAGTGACAACGGACACAAGGAAGTAAGAATCCAAAATGGTGTAAGAATCCAAAATGGCACCGTGCTGTACCTGCGTCTGAGGAACATAAGTCCTGAAAATGAAGAAATCCAGCAAATATTGCTGCTAAAATCAACCTCTGGGGTCCAAAGACTTCCATTTCCATGTCTCACAGCAGGACCAATCTATATTCTATACACCCAGATGGGATTCAGCCTAGAAAGATCGTTGAAGCAGCAGCACCCACTACCATATGATTCTGGAAATGACGAAGAAAGATGGATGGAACTTCTTGTTTTTTCATCTGCAAAAAGAATGTTATCTCCATTTCGCCACTCAGTTTCCCCCCATCACCCAATTTATAGAGTCGAACTCGAGCCGTGGCTTCGTATTTCCTCCCGAGATTTCACAGCCCGAAATTTTTTTATCATATGAGATAGGAATTCAGTGGTCCTGCTGGAAGGAGAGCCGCCCACGTTTCTATTGGTCTGTGCTTCACACTTATCCAGATTGAGAGTTGAAATGAAACTTTTTTATTTTTTATTTTACTTTTCACTAGCTAATGAGCGGCGACGACCGTATGAGTCTCGCACAAACAAGCTGAGCCCTAAATTATAAGCCCCAAATTTTATTGGATGTGAAATTTAAGAGTCTTCTCCATTTCATGGAAAAAAAGATCTGATTCTATCGTTTGGATTTAACAATGATGGGTTCCAAGGGCGGCAGCCATACTTACGTGATTTGATAAGTGCTTACGTGATTTGATAAGTCCCCTAATATAAAATAATAAAATTTTTTATTTTATTATTTTCAATTTCCCATTTGATAATTGCTTGCATCACCTAATTAAAAATTATGGGTCGGCCGTTGATGGGGTTCACCACCTTGTCAATGGCTTGTGGGTTCAAAAATGAGTTGACCCGTCACCCCTGTGTTTGCCCCTTGCATCACATATGATGAATGGTTAGAGATATATATAGACGTAACGTTCCATCGAAGCAAAAATTAATTGGTTTGACATAGGAGTTACTAGGAAACTATATATTATTATAAAAAAAAGTTGTAGTAGAAAAGAGATTGGGAGATCGACAGGTTCCCTAGTGGGTTGGGAATCCCGTATGCCATCAAACTAATTCTTACCGTTGTGACTGTTGAACTCTAATTATAACTTGAATCAAAGGGACGGTCACTTTCGATTTATTATGTGTTGAATGTGTGATTAATTTGAAGAACTTGCTAGAGAAACCGCCTTGTATGACACATGATGAATAGTAACTGGTGCCTTTTGCTGAAGCTGGATTTAGAGATATAACCTATGTAACGTTCTATGGATGCATACATTGATTAATGTGTTGTCAGAAAATTGAGAACCTTAGATATCCACAGCTAAGATGGGCTGTCAGCAAGGCAAACCTACATGTGAGGGCATATGGGTTTCAGCCCCTACCCAACCTAGAAAAAGCTCATATGAGCTGTCAGGCCATGCCGGCTCTTCCCCACTTAACGAGACCCAATAAGCCTCCTCTTGTTATGTATGATTAGGCTCAAAGTGATCTAGAACATTGACTTGATAAGCAGTGGCATAGCCAGGATTTTAGGTCAGTAGGGTCATTCAATACCATTTTCAAGTCACGTGTAGAAACATTTTCAGAATTACCCCTATCTTTACTATTTTTCAAAATTTTCACTAGAGTCAATTTCAGAAAACCCCCCAAAATTAATAAAATTATACAAAATTTTTTTTTTTAAATTTCAGTGGTGTCACTTGACACCATTGAAAACCACATAGCACCGCCCCTGCTGATAAGGCTCAAGGTATTGGACAATGCCAAGAAAAATGATATCCCAAAAAATGAAAGATATTTAACACCGCAGATTTTGCCATAAGTTAAATGAATACTTCATATTTTTCCTGTTTTGTAACATCTCTCTTAATCATATGAAGAAACTTGTTTATAAAAATACTTAACACTTTATCACCTAATGACTTATATATGATGATGATGAATTGCTGATGGATGAAGATATTCAAAACTGGATAATGTGGATGGACTCCACAACATACGTAAAGAAATCTTGACAACAACACCCCCCCCCCCCCCCCCCCCCCCCAATTCCGAATTTACCATTGGGTGCGTGCCTCTCAACATTTTGTAATTATAAAATTGCACTCTTTCCTTTCAGCAAAGAACCAGTGGGTAGTTTTGGCCTGGCCTGGCCTTTGTGCTATGCATCTTCATTTGACAATTTTGTTTTTCGGCGTGTTTGTCTGACTACATTAGCTTTGTTGCAATTAAAATTATGACACTAACTAATGTGCAACTGTGACTGAGCTAGCTTTTATTTTGTAATTATCTGTACACTACAACACTGTACAACTACTTTGGAAATAAACACACTAACCTCACTCTCACTCTTGTGGCTCTTTTAAAAACCCTCTTTCTCTCTCTCTCATGTGTGGTATGACAAAAAAAAAAAAGCTTTTGGGTCCACTGAGATTTATTAGGTATAAAGTATAGAAATTTACAAATCATTGCATTTCATAATTTTGATTGTAGAGTTTATTTATAGAATAGAATGGAAAAACAGAATTTATGCAGCCGACCCCAACATAGTTAGGATAAGACTTTGATGATGATGATGATGATGAGAGTTTATTTATGACAAGATAAACATATATATAACAAATATATGAACTAACGTAACCTTACCAAGAAGATAAAGATAATCTCCTAAAATTCATAATTTCCTAACAAATATTTTGACCCACTAATATTTTCTAACATCCATATCTCTAACATGCCCCCTCAATCACATGGTTCTAAATAGATCTATAATTGTAAACATAAAAATAAAATAAAACCTTTGATCACTGAAAAGCAAACCAATAAGTTTGTTTTTTGGGCGGTGGTGGGTAGGGAGAAACAATCTTCATGTCTTATTGGTGATCACCATCTATCCATGGATCTAACACTGTCGCAACCCAGTCCTTTTTTAGTCTGTCAGTGTCGATGGCCCACTGGATCAGATCTATTACGATTTACGATTTCTTCCAGAAGCTTCAATTGTGAAATTTGATGAAGATGGCCAAACAATGAGGCTTAAGTAATTGGATGGACTAATGAGGAAAGAAGATGGTGATTAGTTTTATTGGAACAAAAGAAAATTGACGATGATTATCGCAATAGATAGGACCATACCCTGCTTGATCGCAAGATCATCACTGAGCCCGTCTCTAATACCATATAGAAATTTACTGCATTTTCATCATTTCCACAGTAGAGTTTATTTATGACAAGATGAACATATATATATATACAAATATTTCAGCTAACCTAACTTTATCAAGAGGATAAAGATAATCTCCTAAAACTTAGGACATCTTAACAAATATTCTAACTCACTAACATTCTCTAACATCCATGTCTCTAACATAAAGCAGTCCCAGATAGTACTATATTCTACTAGTACTTCAGCACACACGCACAATCACTTACCAAAGTTTAAGGTAAAACAACATTGAGAGGAGCAAATTGATCGTTTACATTTTTGATAGTTTGAGTTGTCTGCAGCAAATAATGAAGTTTCAACGGTTTATTGACTGAAAAAATTCTGTCTTCCTGACCTAAAAATTACCTCATATCCTTAAGCGAGCAGAACGCTGAATGGGCCAACAAAAGGAGACATACAAGAACAATGCACCCACAATTACTATTCAAAGATTGAAACTACCTAGTAAAGGGCATTTGGCAACCTTTAACAATCATTTTTCAACACCATCTACTTTATTATTGTCACTCAAATTAAGATTATTTAATATCTATCACTGAAGTGATCATCTTTACATTTAACTTCACAAATCATGTATCACTACTAAAACAAGAAATGGGCTCTTCCCAGTCGAATTCTAATTCAAGCCATCTCTTCCAAGCCTCTCATTCCATATCTTAATCCCCATGTACCTAAATCAAGGAAATCATAATTAAGCCAGCAGCTTAGTTGAAATTGTAGTGGTTATAAGTGACAGTGATCACAGGGTCGTCAGCAAACTTGGCCCGCAAGATCAAGGTAATCTCAGCCTGAGACCAATCGGGTAATGCAATATGTGGGCATGTTGATAACAAGGGCCAAGTCTTCTAGGCCCAGTTTCATCTGATAAAAGGTAGTTCTCAGAGCTGGGATCAACCAACCATGCGGTTTCTATACATTTCTAATCATTGAAATTAACACAGAGACGGCCGATGTAGTCAGGGCTGCAGGAGGTCGTCTAGTACTATCCTCTGTGGGCCCCACTCGACATCGCAACAAATCACTGTGTGGGCATATAATTAAATTTGTACCGATTCCAAGAATTTAATTATAAGTACAAACGTGGCGATTTGGCCCAGTGTGAGCATCATTCAATCCTGATAAAATGGTTGAACCGGCCGCATGTGGGCCCCACGTAAAGGTCCCACATACAATTGTCTCCAACTTCATTGGTTTCCTTATAATAATACATAATAAATTAAACATGCAATAGTCAGCATTACTATCATGTTCATCATGATGACAGGACTTGGCTGGGTGGCCTGACTTCACCTGGGTTTTTTTTTTTTTTTTTACTTTTAACTGTAAATGAAACATTATATTAAAAGAATTAAGGTGAGGAATATACTTTTCAAATCAAGTAAGAGGGACTTATACCTAGAGAAAAAAAGGCAAAACAATTACATAGTATAAGCAATCAAAGGAGAAGCACTATCGACCCCTTATTTCGCTCAGTTAGCATTTGGTTTTAAGTTTTGAATTCATGATTCAGCCAAGCCAACTCAGCTCAGCAGGGGATTAAGTCCAGCAGAATTGAATCAGTCTTACTGAGTCCTCGGCCAGACTTTCGCAAGCCACTTGGCCCAGTGGCCCCCTTGTCGAATTGGGTTTCCAAGTTCCCAAACCATGGTTTGAACTCTAATTCCAAAAGAAGTGGCCAGTACTTGTGTCTAGCCCTAAGCCAGACCCATGACAAGCTGGCCGGAACTGTTGATGCATCCTTATAAAAGGTGACAGATGAACATGACAATATGCCCCATTAATGTTGATGATGATGATGATTGAACTACCTTTGAGTATCACTAGCGTTGCCTGGGGATTAATACCCAGGAAGCCAATAAAAGTGGAGGCATCGATCACCCGAAGTGAATCAACCCCAAGTACCACCTGGACCACCTGGCAACTTCCATGGTAATGCAATATGGTCACTAAAGTCTCCTTACACATCGTCAAAAACGCAAAAAATCGACTACCCAAGGCAGTCAGTTTTTCAGAAAAAAAGAACGACTATCAAGACAGTCAGATTGATAGTCAAAAAAATCGCAGTCATTTTTAAAAAATGATTGCTTTGAGCAGTCGGTAAATATTAAATAAAATTATAAACGACTGCTTTACAATAAATTGATGACTACCTGGGGCAGTTATTTTATTTTAAGGATTTTTTTGAAAACATTTTATAATTATTTTTAAATTTTTTTATTTAAAAAAATCTGTAATTTCAGATGTTATAACCTAGCATCAAAATACAAGAATCCATATATCCTTCCAATAAAGAAGTCATTCTAGCTAAAAAGTCATCTAACTATTTAAAATTTAAACATAGTCAATCAAAGACTGAAATGTTTCCACAGCAAAAAGATTTATAAATGTAAAAGAACATCAGAAATAAATGTTTCCACTGCTTGAAATCCATCAAATTTACATAGAACACACATATCATATAGGGAATGTGTTTGCTTGTTTCTTGTATAGCTACACCCCTTTCCAAATGCTTCAATGACTCCGCTCAAGAAGGGCAAATCTCAAGCATCTACAAGTGCCTTGGCAGTTGGCATCCTTGTCTAATAAACACTAGCAAAATATCCCCGTGCTTAGCATGGGCAATATCATTATAAAATATAGAGAAATTTCAAAAATCTTAAGAAGTCTATAATATGATATTTTCTATATAAATGACATTGAGAATAAAAAATTTTGAAATAATTTAAGACATGATATTTAACTATTAGGGGTTGGTTTGATAGTAAGTTGGTCAGGTTTAGGGTGTTGCCAACCCATTTACATGTTATGTATATTTTATTCACTAAAATTTTCAAAGTGAAGTTAAAGTTCCAACAAATGAGTCAATTTTAATTTTAAAATGAGTAAAAAATTTTCATCCATAAGTTGACAGAACCTAACCTATACAAATTACAAGTTTGGTTTGGTATCACAAACCACAAACCCATCACATGGTGGGTCAAGCATTGAGTAGATAAATTGTCATTTACGTCATTTTCGAATTGACCTAAACATGAATGAAAACCAAACTCAGTGCTTACTCACTCTAGGTCATTGGCTTTCAGCACATAACATATTCCTTCACTTGGTTGAGCCTCCTTAGACTTTCAAATCCATCCTGGGAGAACGATTTGCTTCTTTCTTTCTTTTTTTTTTTTGGGTATCCCCTGAAGGGGGTTGGAACTTCTAGCTTTTTTTTTTTTTTTTTTTTTTTTGTATCTCCTTAAGGGGGTTGGGACTCTTCTGAGGAAAGAAGGCCTCGGGCAAGGAAAGGTGCATGGCGAAGGTTTGACCAGAGATGTAAGAACCAACACCACCTACCGATAGGGTGAGAGGCTTTTTTTCTATTAAATAACATATCAGGATGACTTTTCTATCTATTAAAGAAAAAGAATGAAAGAAAATAAAACACAAATTCACTCCAACAACTTTCTTTCATGCCCACTACCTAATAAACTCAAGCCTCAGTGGCTTTTTATCTCTTTCTCTTCTCTTTTTCCTAAAAAGAATCAAACACCCACCGATGCACCCTTTGACCACACTAACAGACACCAAATAAAAAGAAAAAAGAAAAAGGGACATCATTTCAATATAATAATGCAAGGAACGAGGCAATAGTAGTGAGTGGGTAAGCCCACCAACTATCAGCATGCATAGGAGAAAATATAGGCACATTAGCATCAATATTTCTTCTTTCTATCTCTATCTCCCTCTAAGCAGAAGACTCATCCCACTTGAGGGGCTTCACCACCTCCCAGGTGAAGTTATGGTCATCCATTCCAAAATGCCCATAGGTTGCAAGCTAGAAGCACGGACACCTCTCTGAGGCTGGCGTGTCAGTATCCGACACGTCTGGGACACGGATATGCCCCAGAAACGCTCGAACACGTTCGGGACATGCGAAAAGTGTCCTGTTTTTGTAAATTTTATTTTTTTAATTACCGACACGGGTCGGACACAGCTCCGACACAGCAGGACACAGCTCCGACACGGCTTGGGACACGGCAAAAATAAAAATAAAAATGAACCGTGATTTTTTTGCATTAAAATTAGAAAAAGTAAATCCAAGAGGGGGTAAATGAAATTTTAAATATTATAACAATAGCTCTTGAATCCCCAAATTTCATTCTTTCCCTCCCACAACTGCAAAAACCCTTTCTCCCTCTCGCCAAACCTATTCTCCCTCTCAAATGGCATCTGCACCGAAACCCATCGTCGGTGCGAAACTCCATCCCGGCGGCGAGATCCCATCCCGGTAGTGAAACCCCTAGAGCCCATCGAAGCCCCATCCCGTCTATGAAACCCGAGAACCCAACGAAACCCTAGGAACCCATCGGCGTAACCCCATCAGGCCATCATTGTCTGAGAAGAAGAAAGAGTAGGAGAAAAAGAAGAAAAAGAAGAAGAAAAAGAAGAAGAAGCAGCAACAGCAGCAAAGAGGGAAAGAGAAAAAAAAGTCTGCTGGTACTCCATCACCGTCTGCGGGAAAGAGGAGAAGAAGGAGTAAAAGAAGAAGAAGAAGAAGAGAGGGAAAAAAGAAAAAAAAATCACTGTCTGCCATCAGCTGGACCATCACCGTCTGTCGTTCACTATCTGAGAAGAAGATTAACAAGAAGAAGAAGAATCACTGTCCGCTGGTACTCTTGCTCCTGCTGTGATGTCTGTGATGTCTCTTTTCCATTTTTGTTTAAGAAGGTCTGTGATGTCTCTTTTTTTTTCTTTTTTCTTTTTTTTAATCCCTCTTCTGTTAGGCCTTTTTTATAAAATGATGTGCTGCTATTCATTTTTTTTCTTTTTTTTTTTAAATGATGTGCTGCTATGCTGCTGTGATACTTGCTTGCCGTCTGCTGTTCATATTTTTCTGTTTTTTTTTTTTAATGATGTGCTGCTATGATACTTACTTACCATCTGCCATTCATTTTTTTTCCTTTTTTTTTTTTTTGCTGCTGTGCCTTTTTTTAATTCTTTTTCCTTTTGATTTATTGTTTACCTTTGCCTTTGCCTTTTTTTATAAAATGATGTGCTGGGGCTTGTTTGCTGTGCAATATCTTAATACTTGCCTGCCTTTTTTTAAGAAATGATGTTGAAAGGCTTGCTCGCCTTTACCTTTGCCTTGCCTACCTTTGCCTATATGTGACTTTTTTCTTCCTGCTGTGCACTTTACTTTTTTTTTTAATTAATGTTGGAAGCTTTCTTCCTACCTTTGCCTTTTTTTTTTAATTGTTGTTGTTTGCTGTTAATTTGATGCTATATCCTGTTAATTTGTTATTAATGCTGGTGCTAATTAGCTGTTATATTATATAGATTTGGAATTTGACAATATGAGTTCCATTGGTTGCTCTAGCTCTAGCTCCATTGGCAGTATTTATTTTTTGATTAATTATATGTATATATAAATAAATATATATTATTAACGTGTCCCTGACGTGTCCGTGTCATACTTTTTTGAGAAATACCGTGTCGGTGTGTCCGTGTCGTGTCGTATCCGTGTCCCATGTACGTGTCCGTGCTTCATAGGCTGTAAGAATCTGCCAATGCCATCCCTCTTCAAATCTAGATTGATGGCAATCATCCCTAGCCTGAAATCCAAGGTCTCCTTCACTATATTTAGTATCTCCTTATCTGGTATCTTGCCCGTCCTATAAGTGTCGACGAACAATAAAAGTGGCTCCAGCACTTCAATGGCTATGAGACTTGCACAATACACCTCCTTGCCAGCCCATTGGCAACAATGCTTTTGGCTGCCTGTGTAACAATATAGGCACCACTGTGGTCCACCTTGGTTGGGTCCTTGCCAGAGAAAGCACTCCTCCATGAGCACCCCACTCACCTAGGTGTCAATAATGATCTTGCGACCAGTAAGCGAGCATCCCCATGAGGGCCACCAATGACAAATTGGCTCAATGGGTTAAGGTGGAAGATGGTCTTCTCATCGACGTACTTCCTAGGGATGATGCGCTTGATCATATGCTCTTAGTTGAACGATTTACATCTGTTGTGATTCCCAAATGGAATGAGTTCATCCCTAAGCATCTACAAATGGGTACTTATGTGTGTGAGAGAGACGTTTTTGGAAGAGTAAACGGAGAGAGAGTTACTGCTCATTTAAGAAAGAGACGCTTCTCGATGAGTAAGAGAAGAGAGTTACTATAAGAAAAGACGTTTTTTTTTAATTATTTCAATAAGAGATATTGAGGAAGGAAAGAGGAAAAGTCGCAACCATAAATTCTACAATTGGGTGCACGGTCAAAAGTAGTTGAATCCAATCATCTGATTTTGCAATTGGATTCAACCAGCTTAATATATAATAATTGGTCACATTATTTTTCATCAGATTTTTAGCTTCCTACAAGCATCCATGACAGCAATTATTACCCGTTTTTCCCTGGCCTCTTTTTCCCTAGCCTCTTTTTTCTTGACCTATTTTTTCCTAACAACCGTCACAAACATATCATTAACATAATATATAGAAAAACATATCATTAACATAATATATAAAAAATCAATAGTCTTAATAAGTGATATGTACATTAAAAAGTCAAAAAGCTTTGGATCATCCTCGTAATCTATCATTGTCATGAAAGGTAATTATTTTTCATGCACTAAGGACACATGCTATAGATATCATGCAATTCTTTTGACCCAACCATACCACGGTTAAAAATCATAGTATCGGTTGACCCAAAAACCCGATAAAGTATCAGTATCAGTCGCAGTTTGTGGTTGTTGCAGTGAGAAAATTTTTTTGCCCAAAAAAATTTGAAAAATTTTCCAAAAAAACTAAAATATAGAAAAATGCTGGAAAACAATAAGTTTTTTTATTAGGAACACCTACAAATCAAAATATCGGTCTCCCTAAGTGATAATACCTGATATCGCTGTTTTATTTGAAATTATATAAATTTATTTATAATTAAATATATTTACATGTTTACACTAAAATAAATTGGAATCTCAAAAGTTTTATAACATGCAATCATAATTATGACTTATGAGCTATACAATCATAATTTTGACTTATGAGCTATCTATTAGTGTCAAATTTAAGAAATTTAAGTTTTTACTCATTACTTAATAAATATATGCCAAACTAAAAGGCCACAAGCATTTTAAACACACTCTAAATAAATTTTGAGTAACTATTTTGTAAATATCTATAAAATTTCATAAAAAAACCCTAATTTTCAAAATTCCAGTAATAGATCTATCTCCAATATATGTAAATAAAAGAGAATAAAATGTATCGATAACAAAAATAGTATGTAATCCTTATTTCTTAGCTATTTCTAAATAGACCTTTAGAAAAGTTACAAAAGAAAAAAAATCATAATATTGACATTGGTAGAGTTATATATGATTGTTTCAAATGCAATCCACAAAAAATAAAACGTTTTGATTGCTTAAAAGTGAAATAGTTGTTGAAAAAGAAAAGTAGCATCTAATATGTTTGGAAGGAGGAGAAAATTAGTACAAAAAAAAAAAGAAAAAAATTTAAATATTGTCGGCCAATATTTTGAAAATACTGGCCGATATATCAGTAAATATCGATATTTTTAAATATCAGCCAATAAATCCCGATAATATGGGGATTTTTTGCTGATATGAGACCGCAACCGATTCGCAGGCTGATATCGGACTGGTATGGGCCGATACCAGTATGTATCGGCTGATACGAACTGGTATCAACCGATATTTTGAACTATGAACCATACTCTCTTCTTCCCATTGTTTTTCTTCAATCCCCATTAAGCTATTAGAGATTTTTTGTGTTATCATGCAGTACTTGAACAAGATTTTATGTGTTTTTCCAATGACAGTTGCTTTCTTCTCTCTTTCTTCAATCCTCATTATGCTATTAGAGAAATCCATTAATTTCATAAATATAGAGATTTCAAAATCTCATTTGACTGAATCTTTTTGTGCATGATCCATACCGGATATTTCCAAGCTTAAGTGTCTACTAACTTATCACTTTCTTTTTCTGTTTTCCCACTATTGGTTGTAGTTTTCTATGTCATAGTTCTAATCTAGTAGTTGTTCCTGTAATAGTGATAGTTTGTAATGTAATATTGTGTTGCCTTTAAAATAATAATAGTCTTTTTCTAGCAAAAATAACCATTCACAATCAAGGATTTTGCATTTTTTTGTGTAACAAAAATCCCATAATTCTAGGACTTCATTTGTTTGTAAATGGTTAAAAATGAAGCATTAGAGGTGAACATCTAAAAGTGACCATCAAATAAATAATCTGTCATTTAATGGAAATTTAATCAAGGGAAGGTGATAAATGAGTATCTAATCATCACCATAGTAATTCAAATCCATCCTAAGATATGAATCAAGATCGTTTCTACATTGCTATCTTTGCAATCTACACCAAATTTTATGTATTTCAATGCAAAGGTTTAAAAATATCACCAAATTTCTCAGAAGAAAAACCTTGATAGCTTTGGAGGTAAAAAAGATGCATGGATTATTAGAACCAACCGTGTAGCATATGAGCTAATGAAGAACAGAGCATACCTCCTTGGAATCAGCCAGCATCCCAGTAATGGCAGCATCAATAGCATCCTGATTTTCACATGTTCCCTGTCCACAACTTTTCTAACTGTGGGAATAAAAAAGAACAAAATGGGGAGCAGACAGATCCTCTCACTAGAACAAAATGATAGGTCAAAGCTTGGGAGAAAAATTCCTGGTGGGACTGAAGATGTAGTTCTTTCTGCCTTTGTAAAGATACCAATATATTGTAGCCCCCACAGCCCTACTATTTGCCTTGGCCAGAGACAGCACCATTGTGTAAATGGTGTGAAAGATACAGGTTTTGTGTTTCCTTGTGAAACTGGGTGAGTTCATGGGTGGTGATGAGAGTGAATTAAAGGTTAAATGGGACTGAAATAGGGCATAGTAAGTTCAAGGGAGGAATAAGAGTGAAAGGGCGTCGACTGATGAAAGGTGAGCCCAAGATGAAGTTGGACTGCATATGAAGTTGCTTGTAGGAGAACCATTTCTTCTTTTGACACAATTAATTTCAACTAACAAATTAAATAACTTTTTTTTGACCTCTTATCAAGGTGGGTCTCTTCATAACTCTATTAGACTATTAGCACACTGTATATTTTCATTGCGAACATTAAAGGAGAATGCTATCATACGAGCAAACTACATATAGCTTATATGCTAGCAGCTCATAGGCAAAATGTCTGCCTGAGCTTTGGCCTTATATCCACAACTACTAACCCAGAAGCCCTAGTTCGAGTTCGGGAAATTCATTGAAATCATAATCAATTGGATTCCGATTCATCCTGTATGCCCTAGCAGCTCTTCGCTCCACTTCAAGAAACTGACCATGGGTTAGAGTATTGGCAGGTCCGTAACTACAAGAAAAACCACTTTTAGCAAGGGCCACTAAAAGTGGTTTTGTCGCCGCTAAAACATAACAGCGAGGCTCAACCTGGCTGCCACTAGCCGATGCTACAGGAGTCGTAGCTAAATGTATTAGAGGCGGCCGGTGGCAGCAACGGCCGCGGGTGAAAAATACATTCAGCGGGGGCTGCCCGCTGCTGCTAAAAGTAAAAAATGAATAAAGAAATAAAGAAATAAATAAAAAGTGATTTTATTTTAGTGGCGATCATCTGGCTGCCTCTAAAAAGTAAATTTTTTTTAAAAAATAATGATTTTCACAACAAATATGGGCAAAGACTAGACCAAGCCACCTAGATCATGTGTCACAAGTTATACATGACACGCAATTGTGATATCATCTATGATACCCGGATACTCCAAATGCCATGTGGTATCGGTACCGATACAATACGATACAAATACGGATACGGGATACGGTAAGATATGGCTTGGATACGGCCTCCAGTTTTTGGATACGGCTATGCAATATTTTTTACATAAAATTACGACAAATTTTGCCATTTTAACCAATTTATTCCTAAATGAGCCCTCTCTCAGTTTGATCAAAAGGAAAGCAAAAAAGAAGGAGAAGAGGAGGAGGTGAAGGTGGCAGCGAGGATGAAGATAACTAAACTAACAGGGGCTACTGTTTTCGTTTTGACGGGTTACTTCTTCAATTAGGTGGTAGACCACTGTGTTGCTTTCTGCTACTATTACTACTCCAAGCTTTTAGCTTCAGGTGCTATATATGCCTCCTCTTCTTCTTATTCATTCTTCTTCTTCTTTTTTGTTCGATGATGCCACAGAGATGCAAAAAGGGCAAAAGAACCTGTCACATTTTATTAGTGAGAACGGGCCTGTTAGGCTTTTTTTTTTAATTTCTTTCTATTTTAATGTTGAGCTACTAGGCCAACCAAGACATCTAGCCCACTTTTTTTTTCTTCTTTTCTTTTATTTTCTTCTAATGTTAAGATACTATCAGGCCCACCTCATTGAAAATTTGATCCATGCAATGGGCCTCGTAATATTTGAGCACTACTATAAGTATTTATATATATTTTTTTTTTTAAAATGCCGTACCCATATTTGTATCCTAAAATTTTCAAGTCGACATATCGAACCCTCATTCCCCGTGTCCGTATCTATACCCATGTCCGTATCTGGGCATCATAAGATATCATGCAAAGCTAAATACAGTGTAGGATGAATAAGAAAAAAGGGTTAAAGCGGCTCTTAAAGCATTATCAGTGACCTACAAACTGAGAGACAAATTCCTATTAGAAACACATTCATAAATATTGAAAATAGCTTAATACCAAAACCCAGAATATGTATAACAATCAGAAATCAAGAATGATATCAAAAGGGTGCACATAAATTGAAATTCACTGGCAGAACAATAGTAGCCCATGCAAATTCCAACAGCAGTATACATTGCAAGATAATGATAAGGCAGAAAAGAACGTTAATAAGCATAGCACACAGATTACTACCGTACTAGCAGGGGAAACTGCCTTGGCTGCTTTCATCTTCTTCAACGCTGTCATCCGTTCAATCCTTGCTCTCTTCAACATGGCAAGCTCATTGATCTCTTTAACCAACTTCTTTGCGCGCTTCCCCTGCACTTCACTGAATGCGCCTCGACTTGATGTGGTTGAGAAAGACATCTCCCAGCCAAAACAACACTCCTGATCTCGCTGCCACAAGCAAATAAAGGATTCACATCTGATTGACATATAGAAGATTAAAGCACCTCCAAAAATGTTTGACTTTGTATTCTTCTCCTTTGTTAGTGAAACTAACATTTAATTCAAAACAGAAAAAAATGGAAATTAAACATAGCTGAAGCTTCCAAAGAGGACACAGCTTTGTCCAAGATACAGGTGATAATGAATGACTCAGGTGATATCAAGACAATGTTTAACAGCCCAGTAGGTGAGGGCAACGTATACAATCAACTGTTTTCTAAATCAAAAGATTGAAGAATGAACAAAAAGAGTTCTAAAGTTCTATTTGAGGTGACAATTATGGTTAAAAAAGTGGAAAATCCTGCAGTGGCCAAATGATAAATCTTCATCATCTTAATTTTAATAATCAACTATATTTGGTCAACATTGAATGTCTAAATAATGAAGTAAAAAGTGTTGCTTGAGATTGTGAACTTACCAGTGGAAGATCATATGATGGCCAAACGCTTTTGGTATCGCTTTCTATAGCGCCCAGACAAACCACACCATTTGTAGCTCCAGATGCAGCAAGATCACTGCCCCTACATACTGCAACAGCACCAACCCATGACTGTGCTGATGAACCTTCAGCTGACTAATGGCCATTTTCTGCCCAAAAAAATGGATACATTAATCAAATAAGGAGATGTAGAAACAAGGAAAGCAAGTCATATCGGAAGGATGCATATCCAAAGAACTTGAAAACAGTGATTGCATATCAGATGCACAAAAATATAATTTAGGAACAAAACCATAGGCAATAAAAAGTTTCATTACATTCAGGCTCCCAGATGCATCTAAGAAATTCAAAGCAGCAGTTTTGATTAAGCAGTTTAGCTTAGACACCAAATGGATACAAATTTTACCTTGTTTTCCTTCATTATCCTTAACATTTAAAAGATTGCTAGGGGCAGAAATATCATGTGCATTTTTAACAATGAATGAACGCTTCTTTCACATAACACTCCACAGCTCAATACTTCCATCATCTGAGCCAGATAAGAACTCTTCATTGTTGATAAAGCAGCAACACTCCAAAGAAGATGAGGGTGCTCAGAAAACCAACTGTGATTCCTGAGGAACCTACAGAAAGTAAATTCTTATAAAAAAAAAATGAAGCATAATGGGATTCAAGAAATAAGTTTTCAGCTTCTAAATTCCAATTGAAAGCAATTTATTGAACAAACAAATGAAACATGATAAGCCACTTCATATTTATAGACCTGGTCAAATTTTCACATATTTGCAACTTACCTGTACAACCAAGACAGAATAAGTTATAATTGTGGAATATAAATGGTCATGGCAACTTTCAACCCGCTCATGCCCCCATTCTGTACTCTTTATGCATATGAGTAACTGTGTATTAGGATTTTTTAAAAATTCTACCTAGAAATGAAGGGAATAATAAATGTACATCAAGTTGGTCTAGAGTCTACGCATCCTTAGGTTTCACTTCTACTTTTTTCTCTAGGAGAGTGTGCATCATCGTCGATGATATTGGCATGTGCTTAAAACTGAAAACAGCCAATGGAATAAAAATATAAGTTGTATTGGAAGGAACTAAACAGAGGACACCCATGATGACTAGAAATGAAATTAGCAAAAGTTACATGTTATACTGTGAACGTCAGAGAAGCAGAGCCCAATGGATAAATGGACAAGTAGAAAGCTCAAAGCTCACAAATACATGGGTCAAGGCTCCAATGAGCGGTTCACAATGCATATGAGATGAAAATTTTATTAAAAACAGAACCATAAAAGTATTTTAAATACACTTTGCATGCAATAATCTAGTGTGAATCTTACTAGATGAGTATCACCTAATGATTAAGTAGTCTGGGTGCTGGATACAGTGTTCATGGGATCGTGGCAACAATATTTTCAGAATATTTTTAGTTCTCATTTAACTCTTTCACAAGAAGAACATTTCTTCTAAAAAAATATCTGTTACCATTTTTTACAAGATTCAAATGATTCTTATTGTCACAATCAGAGACATTGGCTAATTTGGCATCTGGGAACTGTGTATGGGCATCTAAAATATCAGACCATGCTAATCAAATGAACCTCTCAAATATTAATATGTGCACACAGAAAACGGCCTATGGCGAAGCTTCATACCTCTAGGAGTAGGTCTATTACACGTTTGATCTGAGCACCAACAGGGTAGTTCCCAATTGTATCTTGTGCTGAAGTCTCTCGGTGCCATTCGAAAATTTGACTGCAGCAGGAGCTCTTGAGGAAGATGAAGATGTACTCACAGGTACAACTTTCTCAGAATGGCAAGTCTTAGAAGTTGCTGCGCGGGCAGCCACAACACTAGCGAGTGTCAATTGGCACTTCTCTTGTTGCTGGTTGAACTTATTAAGGCTTTCCTGCAATGAAGCCATCTGGAAAGAGATGCACTCGTTATAAGTGTCAAACCATTCAAAACCCCTATAAAAGATTAGTCTTTTTCTGTTTATAATTAAGTTGTTGTTCAGGATCTCATGTTACCATTGGAAGATAATAGGCATAATACAAAGAAACTCATGTAACTATGAAACAAGATTAAGTCACAAGATAACAAAGTATGGCTAAGCTCTTTTTTGTTTTCTTTACAAGATAGTTAGAAAAGAGTTTTACTTGTAGTGTAAGTCAAGAGTTTGGGTATCTCAATTTAAGCACAATTAAGGGAAGAGAATGTCCAGTCCTCTAGATATGAATGAAATCCTCTCAACTACATTGATTAGGTAGCTTCTCCTAATGGGTCATGATTTTCCATTGCTGATGACTCCAATGGATGTGAGTGCTTAAAAGTCCTGGCTTGGGTTTTGAATCCAAGATCAATCCCTCCCCATCCTATGTTACTCTGTATGCAAATCTAAATACTAGCTAATTAAAAGTCAACCACAAGGACAAGATTCACCTAAAAAAGGACTACATATTAGCACACATAGGTAAATTTAGTATGCAAGCTCAACTAATGAAAAAATTGTTAACACTAAGCCTTAGTTTTGAAAAAAACCTTTCAAACTTAAATCCTTTAAAGAAAGTAATGCACAATTACCATGGTAAATTTAAATACAGGATGTCTAACACCTATGGCAAACAAATGCACCTATGACACATGCACTTTGAAACCACATAGAAAAGGAGGAACAAAGCTTTGGTACATTACATGGCCTTGAACTGCAAAAGCTCGGAAGACCACAGAACTACTCATAGTTGGAAAAACCAGTATTCATTTAGATCTATCAAATTCAGAATTCAATGTCTGTAACTTTCTTGACCTACTACTTGAAAGCAATCTTAAAAAGTGACCCAAAAAAAAAAAAAAAACCAAACTCTAAAGATTTTGGTATACATAGCCTAAGAAATGCATGCATAGTACCACCAAATGAACACAAAACAAATATAAGACAGGATACTGCATACAAGATAAATGAATACATCAGTCATACTACAAAAGTGTATTCAAATAAGACAAGTTAAAGAGAGAAGTCACAACAAAAACAAGGACAAAAACCAACCAACTTCAACCCCCATCAGCAAACTATTGCTCAAATGATTAGAACTTAACCATAGCTGAGAATCCATATATCCATGGTGGATCCAGTCGTATGGCACAATGAACTTAAGAGCAAAAAACCAAGAGATGAGAAAGTATAAAATGGGAAAACCAAATGAATGATCCAGTCCTATTTAAGATATTAGCATGATTTCATTTGATGGCCATATCTCTTTAGTTTCAAGTAAGGGCAGCTCAGTACATGAGGCTCCCACATAGCGAAGTCTGGGGAGAGCAAGATAAACGCAGGCTTACCTTCATTTTAAAAGGGTTGTTTCCGTGGCTTGAACTTGTATCCTCCACGATGCTACTAGTAAGCCTTTACCATTGGACCAAGCCGCCCTTCTATCTCTTTAGTTTCAAGTAAGACTTAAAGAGATTTTTTTTTATTACTAATATAAGTACAGGTAAGTTAGCAGGGAAAATTTTGGAAAACAACAAGATGTCTTCAATAGTAAATGAATGATATGAGTAAATATTTGCTTCCATTTTAACATCTTAAAAAAAGAGCTCATTTGGGATTTTAAAGAAATATTCAAAAGGCTAGGATTAGATACAAAAAAAAGCAACCAATGCTTACATTTAAGTTTTTCTTCTGTTGATTAAGGGAGATGGTGGTATTTGGGAGTGTTTTCATCGTTGAAGTTCTTTGGCTCATATTATGGAGCATTTTTCCATATATTCTCAAGATTTCCACAACTTCTATAATTTTTTTTTCACCTTGTTTACTACTCCATTACTACTCCAGTTGAGATTATTTGCAATTGTTTAGGCTCTATATATGGGTTAGCAGGTTGATTATATAATGCCCCACTAAAATGCATCCACCTCCTTTGAAAGGTCTCTCCCGGTTGGTGTGGAAGAAATAACAAGTCTCCCATTACAAATGAAGTTGTCCACAAAATCCTAGCGACTAGATAGCTCGACATTTTTGGGACATTCATATAACTAGCACCAGACATCACTTATTCAAGTTGATGTAAGTATTCCTTTTTCTAACCCCATACAATGCAGGCATTTCTACTGCCAAACCAATTGCAGGAAATATCAATTCATCATACAATAGAATACACATTGATAGCTCGACATCTCCAAAAGACAAGTGAAAAAAAAAAGCAGATTTTTGAAAAAACATTCCACAATTAGAACATGCTACACACAATCCAGTCATAAAAGGAAGAATCATGAAAACCCCAGAAATCAATCAAGCTCACCTGAGAATCCCATCCAATCAGTCCAATCTGCTAAATCCCCTTGAACGCATCCGGTAGCAAATGAAGCAGATCTCTCCCTCCTCTCACAATATACTGCAAAAATCACCACCAAACCAAAACCAAATCAGCGAATCAGAAATTTCCATATGAAATGCAAAGGTGTTAAGATCCGTAAAGGAGAAGGAGCTCGTGACGTAAACATTAGCAAATCTAAAACCAAACCAAAACAAACATAAAAAACCCTAACCCTAACCATGAAGAGACGGAGCTCGTGACGATCAGTAAAAAAGGAAAGAGAACTCATCAAGATCAAAAACCCTAAAACGGATCGGAATCTCACCATGCAAATTGAAATTGGAGATTTTTGAGCTCTGCAGATTTTGATCGCGAAGAAGAACCCTAGACAAGATGCGAAAGTAAACAAGCTTGAGATTGTTGCGACGAGGGTTTGGGTTTTCCGATGTTTGCAGAGAATAAACCCTAGATGAGGAGGAGATGGAGAGGACTTGAACTTGCAATTGGGCGAGCAGCGGATTTGGAAAAAAGGAAGAATTTGGTTGTATGTATTCGGTGCGTAACCGACCGCCGCCTCAACCACCGTCGCAAGATATGCATTTTTAACGTCCGCACTGCTTAGTGGCTGTCGGTAAAAAATAAATTTTTATAAAAAAAAATTAAGATTTAGATAAAGAAATTTGAGTTTTAGTGGGGAACAGATCTGGCTGCCGCTATAAGTATCCTACAGCGACACATTTTATTGGCCCTTGCTAAAAGTTGCCGCTAGATCTGATTTTTCATGTGGTGGCTCGTACAATATTTATTCAAACAAAGAGACTATATAATTGGTAATAGACAATTGAAGGAGAGCCATTGCTAAACTAGTGAGATTGATGGTTTTATAAAAATAAAAATAAAAAAAACTAATGTATTAAAGTCCAAGGGACCATTAGAATCATTATTCAACATTCGAATTAGATGACTTTGGTGTTAGGCTACCATAACAATCATTATTCAACATTTACAAACTAAAAAAACAGCATTACTCAACACTATCTACCATATTAATGTCACCCAAAGTAAGATGCTTTTAGTATTGACCATTTAAGTGATCATCTTATTGTATATCTTCACAAAACCATTCATCGCTACTAAAACAAGAAAAAACGAGCTTCCAAGTCAAATTCTAGTCCAACTCATATCTTCCAAGCCTTTCATTCCTCATTTTAATCCCCATGTACCTGAATCACCGATAACATTAATCAGAACATTAGTAGAAATTGTAGTGATCATAGGGTTGTCAACAAACTAGGGGCCACATGGATCAAGGTCTCAAGATAATCATCATACCAGGACCAACCAACTATGCAATTTCAATAAATTTCTGATAATTGTAATTAACACATAGATGGCTGATGAAGTAGGACTGGAGGAAGTCCTCTAATGCAATCCACTCTGTGGGGTGCACTTGGCATTGCCACAAATCACAATGTTAGAAGGACGGAAAGGCCTATCTAGGATGAGAACTTACTAGCATAAATTTATGGTGAGTAGCAAGCATCATTAAATCATGATGAGTTGGTTGGACCAGCTAAATGTGGGCCCCCCATAAGTGGGTCCCATGTACTGTTGCCCGCAAGTTCATTATTTTCATTAATATAAATAATACATAATAAAATATGCAATTGTTGACATTGCTATTATGATGACTTGAACCTTAGTTGGTTGGCCTGACTTGAGCCATTTCCACGAATAATATTTTTGTACTACTTATTTAAAAAACTAAAGCCCTTTTGAACTTTATTCCAAAACTAATATAAGACTCCCTTGGAAACAGAGTCTTCATTAAAAATGCCATTGCCAACGGCATCTTCACCAATGGCGTCTTCGTTATGGAATTTTTGTAAGAAAAAATTTAAAAGAAAAATCAAAGACGAAGGTTCGATTGCCAATGGGGTCTTCATCTTTTAATATTATAGAAATAAAATAGAAAATATATATTTTAAAAAAATTGAAGATTAACTTTAAAAAAATTTGAAGACGCTATTGGAAATAGAGTCTTCAAGATGTCTTCTGTTGAACATTCCGACTTTAGTTTAGTTAAAGACTCCATTTCCAATGAAGTCTTCTGTTGAGACTCCAATAGAAACTCCAATCTGTTGAAACTACAATCGAGTGTTTAGTTGAAAACTCCATTGGAAATGGAGTCTTTTGTTGGGTTTCCACTGGAGAAACTCCGATCGAGTCTAGCGTTTGGTTAAGTTAAAGACTCCATTGGAAACGGAGTCTTCAGTGAAGACTCCGTTGGAAATGGAGTCTTTAATAAAGCCACTAACAACTCCATTTCGAACAGTCTCACTCACTTTTATTTCTTTATACAGTACGGTTACCAAAAATATTAAAACTAAGGTAGTTACCAAAATTATTGGACAACTTAGCAACAAGATGGGATGCCAAACATGGAACTTTAACAAATATTCATTAGATTTTCTGCCATAAATACGATTCTACCTAATTAATAATTAAATCAATAAAATATACTTAGCCCTTTTAATTGATCAGATTCCTTTAAAAATTTAGCCAAATCTTAAAAATCTATCCAAATCGAATCCACAGGGTATTTGACTTATTTGATTTCATGGATCATTAAAATATGAATATTGCATGACCATAAGATTAATGAACAAAGCTTAATTTCAATAAAGGACGACCAGTCTATGTGACTACTTTGGTTAAACAAGTAACTTAAAATATAAAAAAAAAAGAAAAATATATCACATATATTAATAGTATATTAGCCAATTAGCTGGAACATATTACAAATGGATTCCATAAGTAATTTTCGATACAATTCAATGAAAATTGTTTTCAAAGATGTATGTCACTAAGGCAAAAACTGGTTAAAAACTCCCACCCTCTTAGAAACTAATAATTAAGCTTTGAAACTTTATTCTAGTTTGAGAAAATTGTCCGTGGTAGTTATTGGTTTTTAGTATTTTGCTTGATCACCGACAAAAGGCAATTACTTTACTTATCAAGGAATTTGAACTGAAGAACAAAATCTGTAAAGCAGAAGTTCTTCCGCCATCAAAACTCTTCTTGAATTTTCTTGAATTTTATTAAGTAGAGATTGTCCTACCTTGAGAACTTTTCTTAAAATTTATTGATTTGTTTAAAAAAGAAACACCATTGATAAAACTAAGAACACAAAAAATAAGAATAGTCCTAATAAACAAACACTATTGAGATAGCCCCGCATAAACCCTAGTTCCTTTCTTGTCACAATCTATTAGTGTAATAGTTCACTAAGGTACGAAAACTTTGAAATGCCCTGACAAACTACATGATTTCCATTAAAAAACTATATGATTTTCTTCATTTATTTCTTTCATCCCTCCTACAGTCTAACTCTCTCACTCTTATACAGTCTTCTTTGTTTCTTTTTGTTTTTTTTTTTTACTTTCTTCATTTATTTATTTCATCCCTCCTACTCCCTCACATTGTACAACATTCTCCCTTTTATTTTCTTTTTTTAACTTTGTTTCATTTCTTTAATCCCTCTATTCTACAGTGTTCCTTTTTTTTTCTCTTTCTTCCACTCCATATAAGAGATAATCGATAGTGTGACATGACATGTGATGTCCAAAATGGCAAATCTGATGGGCATACATGACTGCAGATCTGTGCGAACCGGGCAAGGTCAGTACAGACCTATCTATCGGTCTTGGATAAAGCTAATCCCCAACACTGCTCTCCATGAATGTTACAATGACATTAACAAGTAAAATCAATGTAGAAATTGATGCCTTAGATGACTGTGACAATTCATATATGAATAAAGAATTGTGTGATATCGTAAGCATATAGTCAACTGAGCTTGGTTATATATACCCACCCACATCCACAGAATGTCTCATAGTTAAAACTTAATCACACATATTTCAGAAACCAAATCATTCCCCCTACTGGTAGGTGGAGTCCCAGGGAGTTCAACTGGTCATGCGCATGCTCAAGTGTGGTTACTACCACTTTTCCACAATGACTATTGACCCAAAAACACTTAGATCCAAAGGAGTATTACGTTGGTTTTGAGACAAGAGTGGACTTTCAGGTTGGTTGAGCAAGAGGGACTGCTAATGGATCTACACAACCTTGGTGCACCAATCCCCCAACACCTCTCACTGACCATGCCAAGAAAAGACAAGAACGATTACGAAAGAGCGGTAACTAGAATTAAGAGGGAAAATAATAGGATGCTCATGCGGAGGTGCCTGTATTACATGCTCCAACTAACAGGTGAGAGGGCCGAAGCAATTGGGAGGGAACTCACCACCACTAAGAGTGTCCTAACTAATGAGAAATATCTATCTGACTATTATATGTCAGATGCAAAATGAGCTATCGCATAGTGACCAATCTTTCTATCATTCTGTATGTTTATGAGTAACATATGTCAGATGAATAATGGACTTTGATACTTTTAATCGATGTGTTAAGAACATGTAAATTATTGATTTATCTTTGAATTGTTGTATACGTTGTAATGATAATATGTTTGAGATAATAAAGTGATAATGAATTTTTAATAAGAATGTCGGTGTTCCTTTATTTATGTTAAATAAAGTGCATCCACATCATAAGATAAGGTCTGGCAAGCTAATTAAATGAATACAAAGGACGATATGTGATGATCTTATCAGGTGCTATCATCTTCATTGGACATCTGAAAATCAGAAGCAAGTTGGGGGCCATGCTAAATGTCCAAAGTAGACGACCATGTTGCACATTCTTGCCTTGAGCAAACTCGTGTGCTTCACGACGCAACACAGCTCATCGAAGACGCTTCATCATGGGTAGTTTTCTTATCGATAACGGTGCAGTGCACGTTGCAATTGCTAAGCTGTATCAGTAGCCATATTGAATTCTAACCAACAAGGAATACGATAATTTTCTCATCACAAATCTACGACGAGACACTCAGCTTGATTTACTCGGAACCAAAGCTCACTTCTCATGGTCTCCACAGCCTGCCCTGAGTAATGAAGACTCGGATTCAATGGGTAATGGAATTCATCCTCTAAAACCCAGTTATGTCCCATCGCCTCAAAAATACCATCACTCTGGAAAAAAACATAGAAATTGATTATTATCCTGTTTTCACTTTTTGCAAGTAATTTATCCCTTCTCCCCTCACCCCTCCCCTAATAGAAAAAAGAAAAAAACAAATGTAAAGTTTCAGAAAAGATGATGTCACTTATAATTTTAAAATATACTAATATATTAGTAAAAAATTCTTTGGGAGTTACCCTTTTCTCTCATCATCCAAACTAGACACTAGTAAAGATTCGTTGCTCCATATTTAAATTCACAAATTCTACTCAACTTCTTCATTAGAATAAAATCTGAAAAAAAAAGATCACAAATATAAAAACATAAAACAAGGAAAAGATGATCAAGCAATTAATAATGACTTAAAGAAATTCCCTTCAAAAAGAATAAATACATAATACCCTTTCCTCATTTTCCAAGCTAGAACAAAAGTAAAATAAAAAAAATACATGGACCTAGCAACAAATTTCAAAAAAGATTTCAAAAATTTTATCAAATAGTGCCAAACATGGATGAAAATCGCGGTATCGGTCGCGGTATCGGTCGGTCCCAAAAACCGATACGGTATCGGTATCGGTATCGGTCGCGGTTCGCGGTCTGTCGCGGTCGTCGCTGTGTGAATTTTTTTTTTTAATCTAAAAAATTTTGAAAAAATATCCAAAAAATCCAAAATATTAGAAAAGGCTGGAAAACAATATTTGTTTTCATTAGTAACAAGTATAAATCAAAATATCGGTCCTCCTAAGTTATGATATTCCGCATTGCTGTCCTGTCTGAAATTATGATTTTTTTTTTTTTTGTAAGAACAATAATTATAACTTATGAATTATCTTTAAGGAACTTTGCTAGTTGGCCTTACTTATAAGCTAAGTTCCAAAAAATAATAGAAACCTAGACAAATCATTTTAGCATTTGAAATCTCAAATATGCACATTTAAATGATGCATTAATTTTTTTTCTAATACCATATTTTAATAATCCAAAAATAAATTCACAAATACAAAAAATATTGACATAATCACATAAATGATAAAATAACCGTAAAAAATTAGCATATATGGACTATACAATGATTATATAAAATTAAGAAATGACATTTATAGTGAAAACCTAAATATATAATAGTTTAATATTAAATTATTAGAAAATACGAAAATAAATTTTAAAATATAAAACAAATTACATAAACGAACAATGAAAAAAATTATCAAACATGAAGCATATAATGATTATGCTTATTTTACAAAATAAATTATTGATGAAATCCTCAAAAATCTAATTTTAATATTAGATTATTAAAAAATCCGAAAATAAATTTGAGAATATAAAAATAATTACATGAAAAAATAATAAGAAGCTATCATATATGAAGTATGTAATAATCATACTTACTTAAAAAAAAACAAACTTGTGGTGAAATCCTCAAAATATCCTATTTTAATATTAAATTTTTAAAAAATTTGAAAATAAATAAATATTACATATGACCGATATTTTCAAAATATCGGCCGATACAGCCGATATATCGGCCGATATTTCAATTCGGCCGATATTTCAAAATATCGGCCGATATATCCTGATATTTTGGGGATATTTTGACAAAACGGTACCAAGACCGATACACATCAAAATATCGTCTCGGTACCGGCCGATACCGGTACGTATCGGCCGATACGAACCGGTATCGGCCGATTTTTTTAACCATGGTGCCAAAGTCATCATGGATGTGCACAAATGGTAGCCTCGACATCTAAAACTAATAATATCTAATCCTTTTCACCTCTTAGAGTTCAATACAATCTGTATATCTTAGAATTCAATCATCCATATGCAAATTCTGAAAATGGACTCCAGCCATTATTTCCAAACACCAAAATCAACATAATTAAATAATATGCAAACATATGTATATAAATTGATATATACCACAAAGACAAGCCTCATGAAAAGCACCCTTTCAATTAACAGCAAAAAACTATTAAACTGTCTCAAAATCATTCCACCCAAATGCAAATCAAGCAGGAATTATACCAACTTTCAAAATCAAAACAGGTTTAACTATGACATCTTAAAAAATTGCAAAACAAAAACAAAATAAAATAAATCAAAGCAAAAGATAAGGTAGCAACACCAATGAACCAGAGCTCTAGAGGCAGGACTAGCATAGAATTTCTAATTAAATGATCCAATCATCTAAAAAAAACCTAGAGAATGATGAAACAGCAATGAAAAATAACTAACCAAACCAGACCCATATTTCTATGAATCAAAACTCGCACTCAAAATCCATACAACCAAATGGCAATGTCTACAAAGGAGCCCCATCCATCTATCCAATTCACACAAAAATCACCTCATATGCAGATGAAACAAACAATCAAAGACAAAAGATGTCGAACATACCAATACAAGAACTGTTGGGAGAGAGAAAAATCAGAAGCACGCAAACCACACAATGAACACAAGATTTACATGGTTCACCCGATGTGGGCTACATCCACGGAGATTCAAGCCTGTTCACTATTGTTGAAGATCACCACACAAGAAGAACAATTCTCTTCTTGTGATTACAAGAGTACAAAACTCTCCCTAGAGTTCTCTTTTACGAACTAACAACCCTCTTTCTCTTTCTCCCACCACTCAGAATAATACAGAAGCCTTAATTAATAACACCTAGGCATTTATAATCGTCAGATCTAGCCTTATAACAAAGGGTCCATATTAAACTGACAGATTACATATTTACCCCAATAAATATTGAATATACCCAGATCAGGCTTCACCAACCCATCAATCTCCCACTCGAAGACTAGTCACGCTAAACGGCAATGACAGCAACAGAACATAGCTTCAAATCTTAACAACTTGCCTTCAAATAAGAAGTCCAACTAAAGCTGAGCACAACTTCAGTTTTTCTATATTCATCACCTTTGTAAGCATATTTGCAAGATTCTGACTTGTGAAAATCTTTTTTAGTTTCAGCACCTTTTCTTCCAGAAGCTGCCGTATAAAGTGATATCTTATTTGAATGTGTTTGATTCTTGGATGAAAGGCTGAATTCTTCACAAGATGAATGGCACTTTGACTCTCACTGTACAGCTTGCTGTCCTCCTGCTTCTTACCAAACTTTTCTATTAACTCCCGCAACCAAATCATTTCTTTACTAGCTTCTATAGCAGCAACATACTCTGCTTTTGTAGTTAAAAGTGCAACAATATCCTGTAATTGTGATTTCCAACTGATTGCTACGCTACCCAAGGTGAAAACATATCCAGTAGTACTTTTACTTCTATCAAGATCTCCTACCAAGTCTGGATCAACATAACCCTGCAATTTAATTTTTGATCCTCCAAAACACAATGTTGCATTAGCAGTACCTCTTCGATATTTGAGAATCCACTTAACTGCTTTCCAATGTATTTTCCTAGGGTTACCTATGAATATGCTTACAACTTCCACTGCATGAGCAACATCAAGTCTTGTGCTGACTATAACATATATTAAGTTACCAACAGCTGAAGCATATGGGATCTTGGACATATCATCTTCCTCCTGTTCTATTTTAGGGAACAACTCTTTTGAGAGTTTGAAATGGCTAACTAGTGGAGTGCTAACCTGCTTAGCACCTTACATGTTGAACCTGTGTAGGACCTTTTCAATATATTCTACTCGAGACAACTTCAGTGTACGGTTTATTCTGTCTCTATTGATTCTCATACCGAGAATTTGATTTACAGCACCCAAATCCTTTATTTCAACCTCGTTTGACAATTGTGTCTTTAGATTATTTATTTTTTACATGTTCGATCTTACAACAAGCATGTCATCTACATACAAAAAGATAATGATATAACAATCATTAAAACTTTTGTAATAACAACAATGGTCTGCATGACATCTTTTGTAACCTGTGTTACATATAAACCTGTCAAATTTAACATACCATTTTCTTGGGGCTTACTTCAAGCCATATAAGCTCTATTTGAGTTTACACACCATGTCCTCCTTTCCTGAAATAGCATATCCTTATGGCTGATGCATGTAAATATCTTCTTCCAAGTCACCATGGCGAATGCAGTTTTAACATCTAATTGTTCAAGATGTAAATCATCTATTGCCATAATGCTCAAAACACTTCCGATTGTGTTCAATTTAACCACAAGAGAAAATAATTCAAAATAATCAATACCTTTCTTTTGCTGGAAGCCTCTCATAACTAGTTAGTCTGGCCTTGGATCTCTTACTACCATCATGTTCATCCTTTAACCTGTAAACTCACTTGTAATGCAATGCTTTCTTTCCCTCAAGCAATTGAACTAAGTCCCATATCTAATTTGACAATAAAGATTACATCTCATTGTCCATGGCTTGCTCCTACTTAGCCCGAGTATCAACTTGCAATGCTTTTTCATAACATTCTGGCTCACCACCATCAATTAACAACAAGTAATACAATAAAGGTGATAATGCTGTGTAGGCTTAGGAATCCTAAAAGACCTTCTTACTGGAGTAGGTGTATGAGGATCCACCTGTGGATTTTCATTTTCATGTGCTTCAGGCACATCATTTTCAGGAATGTCCTCTATATCTAAGTACTCCGTATTATCCTTTTGCACATTGTCCTTATCTTTATGCATGACTTTCTCATTGAATACAACATTTCTACTTCTGATGATTTTTCTATTTTCTTCATCCCAGAAGCAGTAACCAAATTCATCAGAACCATATCCAATAAAAGTGCATTTCCTAGATTAGGATTTAACTTGTCCCTTTTCACAGCATTAATATGGACATAAGAGATACAACCAAATAATTTTAATTGTAAAAAATTTACCTCTTTTCCAGTCCAAGCTTCCTCTAACAATCCACCATCTAAAGGTACTAAAGGCCCACGATTGATCATGTATACAGTCCAAGCTTCCTCTAACAATCCACCATCTAAAGGTACTAAAGGCCCACAATTGATCACGTATACAGCAGTATTCATTGCTTCTGCCCAAAATTATTTAGGCAATCCAGCATGTAGTCTCATGCTTCTAACACGCTCTACAATGGTCCTATTCATATGCTCTGTAACACCATTTTGCTCTAGTATATTAGGAATGGTCTTCTCTCGCTTTATCCCATTTGTGAAGTAATACTCTTCAAACTCTTTGCTACAGTACTCTCCCCCATTATCAAATCTCAGGCATTTTAGTTTTAAACCTGTTTCATTTTTAACCAAAGCTTTCCACTTTTTGAAAATACCAAGCACATCAGACTTGTGTTTCATAGGATAAACCCATAAATTTATGGTAGCATCATCAATAAATGTAACAAAGTAAGAAGATCCACAAAGAGAAGGTACCTGTGTTTGTCCCCATAGATCCGTGTGAACCAATTCCAAACTTTCTGATTTTGGTTGCCTCCCTACTTTAGCGAAAGTAGCTTTCTTCTATTTTCCAAAAATACAGTCTTCATAGAACTCTAAGTCCAAAGACTTGAGGTCTTGTAGCTTACCTTTAGAGTGAAAAATTTTCATCCCTTTCTCACTCATGTGTCCGAGTCTACAGTGCCACGCATTTGAGTCTGTATTTTTATCTGCAACTGTAATGGAATCAGTACTGCTATTTCTCAGGTAAAAAGTACCTTCTTTCTTACTGTGGGCAACAACCATACTCTCTTTTGTCACCTTCCATGAGTCATCTCCGAAGATTGTGAAATAACTAGAGCTTGCAAGTTGACCAACAAATATAAGGTTTCCTTTTAGGCTCGATACATGCCTAACATCATTCAACTGCCATGTACCTCCGTTTGGCAATTTGATCTGAACATCTCTTTTGCCAATTATATCACAAAATTTATCATCACCAAGATAGACTTTTCCAAAGTCACCTTTCACATAATTTTTGAGATATTCTCTGTATGCAGTGCTATGAAAGAACGTACCAAAATGTATTACCTAAGATTCAGAATTATGATCAAAATAAAGAATTAAAGCAACTTGAACAGTATCACCTATAACATTTGCGAAAGCATCATTATTGCTGTCATTGTTACCATTTCTTTGCTTGTTTTTCTTAGGTGAACCTCTACAATCCTTTTTTAAGTGTCCCTTTTTGCCACAATTCCAGTATGTGAACTCACCTTTTGACGATCTTAACTTGCTTCTTGATTTAGACCTTCCATGATTTTGACCTCTCTCTGTTTTCCTTCCTCTGTTTTTTCATTCAATTTGCTTTTTGATTATTCATCTGAGGTTTCCTGTGAAGTTCTTCATCGATGACTTAATTTGTAACATGATCAAACTTCAGTTTGCTTATTCCTGATGAATTACTCAGTGAAGTAACCGTACCACCCCAACTATTTGGTAAAGAAGATAACAGTAATAATGCCCAAATCTCATCATCAAAATGTACTTTTACTGATAACAACTGGCTCATGACTATGTTGAACTCATTTTTGTTCAGCAACAATGCCATCTTCAGCCATTTTCATATTAAACAATCTTTTCATCAAATATACTTTATTTGAAGCAAATGGTTTTCATACATTCATAAAAGGGCAGCCACAACATCTTTAGTGGTTTGCTCTTTTGAAATATTAAATGCAACAGACTTGTTAGAGAGAGTCTGATCGTACCTAAGGCTTTTCTGTCAAATACCTCCCACTCTGGATCTAGCATAGTTGCAAGCTTCTTGACTTTTTCTCCAAGTGGCAAGTAGAAATTCTTCTAGTAAAGGAGATCTACTATCTGCATCTTCCAGAATGCGAAGTTTTGGCCATTGAATTTTTTAATCATTTGCTTTGTGTCATCCCTCATTGCTCCTACTCAAACCAAAGCTCTATTTACTCGATTATTTTTCTGTCAATCAAATAGTCAATCTGTTCCATCTATCTCGTAGATTTCATCAATACGAGTGCACAAAAAAAATGAAGGACAATTTGAAGTACGGATGACCTCAAAAACACAATTGAATTCTGGCCGTTGAATCTGGTCAAACCTGCTGTTGACTAATGCTGACATCATTGCCTTATGCTTTGCTAGGCTTCTGAAACAGGTCAGGTTAGAACTGACCTAAAATTTTATCTGCAGACTAGGCTTGACCTTGAGTTGGGTCGACTTGAACCCGACCCGACCTGAACCTATGCTGCTTGTAGCTGGGCTCTGTGTAATGGGTTAGGTTTGACCTGACCTAACCAGCACTAGACCTATCCTGGAACCAACCTGCAACCTGCTTGAACTTCACTGGGCTCCATGGGTTAGGTCTAACCTAACCCAACCCAGAACCTGGCCTTATAGAACCAAGACCCTGATCGTTCACTCCTTCGTTTTTGGTTTATGGCTTTCGTACTAGAAATCCTTCTTCCTCGGCAGTAACACATAGGATGGTGAAATGAGTCGACGTCAGCTAATCTGATGATGGCGAGCAATAACTTCGGCTGTGCAGCGGGTGGTGGCAACTTGGGACGATGACTGCGACGGTGGTAACGCACGGGATCTGGCAGCAATCCCCTTCTCCGATCTCTTCTTCGTTTGATCCAACGATGGTAAGGTGGGGTAGCAGTGGTGGCAGTCCTGCAATGGACAGTGACAGCGCAGCAGTGGCAGTGGCCTGCACTCGGTTCCCAGTGATCGCAGCAGCCAGTCTTCTACGGCGACAACAGATAGCAGTCCCGAGATCCTCTATTCTATTCACTGTAATGAGAGATCTCTGATCTTCTGGCCAACAAACTGCTGAGGCCGATCTCTTTTGTTTCGATCTAATCTTCTTCTGTTTTGTGATGAAAAAAACAGAGATTCGATTTCATAGTTTGAGATCTCTGAACCCTGACAAGGATTCGATCCGTTGATCCTTTGATCACAACCGTAGCAATCGACTTTGAGATTTGAACATTTGCTCTGATACCAATTGTTGGGAGAGAAAGAAAAATCAGAAGCACACAAACCACACATAATGAGCATGAGATTTATGTGGTTTACCTGATGTGGGCTACGTCCACGGAGATTAAAACCCAGTCACTATTGTTGGAGATCACCACATAAGAAGAATAATCCTCTTCTTGTGATTACAAGAGTACAAATCTCTCCCTAGGGTTCTCCTTTATAGAGCAACAACCCTCTCTCTTTCTCCCATCACTCAGAATAATAAATAAGCCCTAATTAATAACACCTGGGCATTTACAACCGTTGGATCTAGCCTTATAACAAAGGGCCAGATTAAACTGATAGATTATATATTTACCCCAATAAATATTGAATATACCTAGATCAGGCTTCACCAACACATCAAGAACAACCACTGCAGATCACCCTTTTCCACTTACAACATCTACACCCCAATAATCAATTAGAACTCAACACCCTAGATTCAAACTTCAAGTCAAACCACTGAAATAACACAACAACAACAACAACCAAACATTTTTAAAAAAAATATGAGTTCTGGGCATAGAGAAATAGCACTACCATGTGCAAGAGGTCGAGGTCGGTGCCTGGATCCAAAACCAAGGAAAGAGCCTTAACAATAACGGCCAGGTAAGGTTTACTAGTGGTTGGATTTTTATGTTCAAATATGGAAAAATATTTGTTTTGAACCCACAATAGATGAGAGAACATCACTGCATTGTGCCACTTGTGCTAATGAAGCTTTTTGTACACCAAAAAAAGAGTAATATATATAAAGTGAAGACAAACGGGGGGAGAAGAGTGGGTAGAGCAGTTCCCCATATAGATTATAGACCAAACCAAACCTAACCCAACTTAGAGCCTAGAAACCATGCCAAACCTGAACCAGACCACCACACATCCAACCCACTACCTAACAAGAGTGGGTAGGGCAGGTCCCCATATAGATTATAGACCCAACCATTGCCCTCCCCACAAAGAGCTTCATCGTTGGATTATGTCGCTACCCATAACCAAGGCAATAAAATAAATATATGAAAGCAAACTCTTCTTGAAGCCCAACTCAAACCCGTAAAGAGTCATTTCTCAGCACAAAATTCTTACATTTGTTATTCCCCATCATTCATATCTAGTATGATCCCAATATGGCTACGAAAGAAGCATTTTCTCATCAATCTATTGAACTAATTGCCTCATCAACCTATCTTTAGCCAACTCTAATTAATGAAAACCATACGTACGGTTTCATTTTTTAACTAAAATTCCATAATGTCTCAATAAGAAAATGGCTTTTCTTGAGGAAATAAGAAGCATAAATCTAAACTAGCAATAAGAAATGTTAGTTTATAGGTGTTGATCCATCATCTACTATAGTTTCATCTTATGTCTGTTCTAGTTAAAAAGGACCACAATGCTCTTTAGGGTGGTTTCATTCCAATTGAAGTCACTCAAGTTTCAATTATAGTTTTCATGTTGGAATTGGACATTCCAACTGAAGTCACTGAAGCATCAATTAATAAATACACAGTTGCCCCATGATCTCTTATGCCCAATAGTCTTATAAAAATAAATAAAAACTACATTTGGGGATTTACATGTTCCTAACCCTAGCTAGATTTCACAAAAAATATATATAGATATATGAAACAGGAGAGCAGAGAGCAGAGAGAACTCACAATAACAAAGAAAATCCAAAAAGATATTAGAACTCACAATAACAGAGAAAATCTCCCCCCCCCCCCCCCCCCCCCCCCCCCCCCCCACAAAAAAAAGTAATGTAGGAAAACACAAATCTGAAAATTAGCAGCATAGGGAAAACACACCGGATTTTTGCTTCCTCATTTCTTGTTCCTTTCTCTTTCTTCCTTCTTTTCTCATTCTTCTTCTTGGTTGGCGAAATACAGGGAGAGAGCGATGGGCAGAGAGGAGAGAGAAGAGAATAGAAGAGGGAGGTGAGTGGAGCAAGAAGGAGAGAATTGGCGAGGGATGCGAGCGAAAGAGGGAGAGAATTGGCGAGGGATGCGAGCAAGAGAGGGAGAGAACTGTGGAGGGAGACGAGTGAGAGAGGGAGAGAGTAGAGAGAGCAGGGGGAGGCAAACGAGAGAGGGAGAGAGGCTGAGGCAGAGAAAGGGGTTTTTTTTTTTTTTTAGCCAAATCCCACGGTATGTTTTGCTTCTGTGAATGGGTTGGGTTTGTTTCTATCAGCATCGAGTGTGTAAATTTACTTTGTACTAAAGTGAAAACTCCATTGGGACTAGCGTCTTCACTGTAATGTCTAGAATTTTTTTTCTTTTCGATCTTTAGTCTTTTTAAATTTTTTTTATTTATTTTACCATAAAATTTAAAGACGAAGATTCCATTGGCAATGCAGTCTTTGTCTTTGAATTTTTAATCTTTTTTTTGTTTTTTATTTTTATAAAAATTTAATAACGAAGATGCCACTGTTAATGGCATCTTCAATGGACAACTCCGTTTGCAATGGAGTCATAATAGTTTTGGAATAAAATTCAAAAGGCCTTTAGTTTTTTAAATAAGTAGTAAAAAAATATTATTTGTGGAAAATACTCGGCCTAACTTCACCCGTCACTACTTGATTTGAAGTTTTGAAACACTATTTGAAACTTTGTTCTGATTTAGCCAAATCAACTCAGCTTAATCTGACACAAAGTCGAGCAGAGTTGAATGTAACTCAGCTAGACTTTCCCATTTAACCTGTGTGTTATCTTATAGTAATTTAGTTTTTTTTTAAGGAAGTTTTAGATTTAGGTGTTTTAATTTTAGTAAGTTTCTTTTATTGTAATTAATTTAATTTTGGAAAGAAGTAATGATGGTTGTAATTTTTAGCTTTTAGGTTAGCTTTAGATTTTTATTTAGGGCAAGTATAAGTTGAAAACTCCTTTGAAACATTGCTCCCTATGGATAGACTTAGTCTCACTAATTTTATTACTACATCGCTGCTCATCACTTGGAGCTCATGATAACTCACCCAAAGTGAATCAACCCCAAGAACCCAATACTGATGGTTCACAACCCGGCCCACCTGGCATCCTCCATGGTAATGCCATATGGTCACTACAGTATCATTGCAGTACTGTTCCCATGACTTTGAAGTTGAAGAACTACCACATTTGGGCTGTATATTTTTCACGAGATATTGAGTCAGGTTGGGGAGAGCTCCCACAGGCATGTTTAGGAATCTGAAGTTGGAGAATGCCTTCGACTAGATTACACCCTCAATGATTTTTAAGCCATTTATGCATCTTGTAGATCCTCAGGCTCTTTGAAGTATTAAAGGTGACTATAGGATTGTCATCTAGGTTGGTATTTCTTAGCTTAAGATAGCCATCGCAATGGGGCCGGTAGTCTTTTCGAGGATCATTCTAGCATGTTGCAGTTCCTCCAATGTGATCCCCTCTGGAGTTGTTTGACTGGATAATCCAAAAAATTTGACAAAATTAATGTGACTGATTGATTCAATATAGGTTCCCAATCAAGTAATGCCAACGAGTTAAGCAGGGGAGATCTCAACTGGAGGAGCGGAGGGACAAAGATGAAGCTCATTGCGTTATCTAACAAGCCTTGCCCAACCATGGGCTAGTTCAGTAGCACATATGCCCAAGGACTTGAGGTGTTGGGCTGGTCGGATTCCTCTTAGCAACAATGGCTGAGGGCTGCCCAGTGCACCTACTGAAACTATGATCTCACTTATGGACCCTTTTCCTTTCTCTTTACTTTGGTAGGCCCTGTACTTGGTGCCTACAACATCCTTAAAGATTACCCCATGAGCTACTGGTCTTGACTTCCCTGTACATAAATGAATGATCACAACGCTTAATTAGTCAATGTTCAACCCATCCATCCATGGCAACCCACTTATCAGAATTATTATATATATGCCCTTAAATTGAAATTTTTTTTCCTTTTTATTCAACTAATATGCATTCTATATAGAGGAATAGTCCCTAAGTGTTTTTCTCCTAGTTTTAATGACCCCTAACTAGATTTGAGCTAGTGGCAAGCTTCTAACCTTCTGTTTTAAACAAGATCCTGTGCACAGTAGCATGTAGTAGAACTGTAGGGCCACTTAGGTTTACATTTTCAAGCAAATCAGCAGCTGTATGTCTAAGGCCGCCCTTGTCGAACATGGTCCTACCTACCTTAGTCTCATAAATGTGATCAAATGTATACCCATTATCAAGCAACACGCCCACTTCCAAGAGACCACCTCTTACCGTAGATTGCCTCTATCTTAATTGTGGCTTGAACACCATCACTTTCTCTATGCACTGATAGGCTTCTCTGGGTTTGTAGCTAGGCTAACAGAGGCCCAAGCAGAAATGATTGCAAGTATATTTTCTACAACATAAAATATGGCTTCTGATTTAACATATGGGCACTTATATAATAGATGTAACATATTGATGACCCCCAGTTTGTCCAATTTGATAGATGCATCGATTTGGGTTTGTGATTTGATGGTGCAGGTTCCTGGTGTGGTGCGCGTGATGCCGAATATGTTGGGTTTGGCTCAAAAGGTCCTGTTGGGCCTGAGTGGAGGGCTCAGTTAATTAGGGTTGTTGTCTTCCTTGTTCTCTATATATATTCTCTTTGGTAGTTCTTTGTAACCAAAAGAGAAACATAGCAAAAGGGAAGAAAACACAAAGAGAAAGTATTGTAAGGGGGTGAGAGAGAGATTTCTTGATAGTGAAATCTTTGTGCCTGTGGACGTAGGTAATCTGGCTGAACCACGTAAATCCTCGTGTCTTTTGTGTGTGTGATTGCTTGTTGTTTTTTCTTCATTGTAGAGTGTGCTTGGCTAGATCCAAATCTAACAATTGGTATCCGAGCGTTTGTTAAGATCGTGGGATCGTGGAGATCAGATCAGTGATCTCGTTGAAGGAAGACGTAGCAGCACAGACCCGGTGTTGATCTCGGTGAAGGAAGACACAACAGCACAGACCCATTCCCTGTCGAGGTCAGTTTACACCGTCATTGGAGAAGAGGGAGGAGGTGTTCACTGCTACCATCGGTGCGATCGCTGGACCATGGCATCGCACGCTGCTCATTCGCCACCGAAATTGTTCGCCGCTGCGTACATCGCCAGCTAGAATCGGCTCCTGTGCATAGCTGTCGCCGATCCACGGACGCTTGCTCGCTCACCGCCGTCCATCGTCGCTCGCCGCAACCGCCATCGCCAGACCATCATTCCTATCGCCAGCCTCCTCGAATTGGAAGAAGACAACACAAAGGGCTTTTTGATTTCTCTGTTGCAGACCCATGAGGAAGAAGGAGACCTATCCGGGTCGGTTCACGGTTCAGATCCAGGTCGGGTTAAACCGACCCAGTTCTACAGCCCAGCCTAGCACATTAGACTACAGGTCAGGTCAGGCGGACCTGACCCACAACACAACCGAGCCCAGTTTCTCACCAGATCCAGGTCAGGCTCGGGTCAGGTGAACCTAACCCGGTTCCATAGCCCAGCCCATCAGAACAAAGTAGTTTTCAGCTTGGGTCAGGCTGACCCGAACCTGTCTGCAGAAGCCCAGTCCAGCAGCAGTGCTGACGTCATCCAACGTCAATAGGTTGACCAGTTTGACCAGATTCAACGGTAAAAATTCAAACTCAATTTTTGGAGTCATCCGGACTCGGAATTGAGCTTCGTTTTTTCTAGTGGACTCTTGGTGACGAGATCTACGACGTGAACGGAGTAGATTGGCAGTTTGACAAGCAGATATTTGCGTGAGTTTTGTTTTGATCATCTTCAGATTTATCATGGCTACAATGAAAACTTCTACTACAGGAGGTATCAAATTTGAAATTGAAAATTTTGATGGAAGAATAAATTTTGGTTTATGGCAGCAGAAGATGAAAAATATCTTAATTCAACAAGGCATTAAGGTGGCATTGTTAGGCAAAAAAAAGAAGCCTGATAAGATAAAAGATGAAGATTGGGCAGACATAGATGAAAAGGCAGTCAGCTCTATTCAATTCTACTTCTCTGACGAAGTCATGTATAACGTCATGGAAGAGGAAACTGCAAAGGATCTATGGGAGAAGCTCGAGCGTCTTTATATAGGTAAGAATCTGACAAACAAGCTGCACCTCAAGAAACAGTTGTATGGGTTGAAAATGGAAGAAGGTTATGATGTGCTGGAGCATATGAATATTTTCAACAGAATGATTAATGATTTGTTGAGACTCGATGTGAAATTCGATTATGAAGACAAGTCTTTGCTGCTGTTGAATTCTCTTCCTGACTCATATGACCATTTCATGACTACACTGTTGTATGGAAACGACACACTTAATTTTGAGGATGTTAGGCTAGATATCATCTCCAATGCTGCAAGGAAGAAGGCCATAAAAATTAGTTCACATGCAAAGGGACTTCTAGTAAAAGGAGGTTCTGGTGAACGTGGCAGATCCAATGATAGGGGTAAAGCAAAGAGGAATAACTCCAGATCAAAATCACGAAACAAGAAAAATTCAGAGTGCTTCTTTTGTAAAAAGAAAGGGCAGTGGAGGAAAGATTGCAGGGAATATAAGGCGTCTGAAGATGGGAAGAACAAAGTTGTGAATAAAGCTGGCAACAGTGACTCCGCCAGCGTTGCTTCAGAAACTGAAGTGGAACTCCTATTTGTCTCGCAAGGTAACCATTTATCTGATGCTTGAATTTTGGAATCCGGTTGTTCTTATCACATGTGCCCTAATTGTGATTGGTTTGATACCTATGAGGAATGTAATGGTGGTAGTATTCTAATGGGTAATGATGCACCCTGTAAGACCATTGGAATTGGCACCATTAAAATTAAAATGGCAGATTAAGTTGTGAGAACCCCGGGTGATGTGAGGCATGTGCCAACACTCAAGAAAGACCTAATCTCGTTAGGCTTGCTTGAATCCAAAAGGTGCACATTCATGGCAAAAGCTGGTTTGCTTAAGGTATCTAAAGGTGTTTTGGTATTAAAGAAGGGTACCGGAGTGGGGAACAACCTGTATAAGCTTATGAGAAACACAGTTGTAGGTGGAGTGGCAGTCTCTACAGATGATAAAACCAGTGATGATGAGTCTCAGTTGTGGCATATGCGTCTAAGGCATATGAGTGAGAGAGGCATGTTAGAACTATACAAAAGGCAGTTGTTAAAAGGTGTAAAAACATGTAAACTGGATTTTTGTAGATACTGTGTTTCGGCAAGCAGAAAAAGGTGTCATTTAAAACTGCAGACAATAGTTGTAGAAGCAGTGGTATTTTGGACTATATTCACTCCGATGTGTGAAGACTAGCCCTGGTTATGTCAAAAGGTGGAGTATACTACTTTGTGACATTTATTGATGATTTTGCAAGAAATGTTTGGGTATACTTTATGAAAGAGAAATCTGAAGTTTTCACTAAGTTCAAAGAGTGGAAGGTAGAAGTAGAAAATCAAACAGGTAGAAAAATCAAATATCTGAGCTCAGATAATGGGGGTGAATACAGAAATGGCAGGTTTCTACAGTTTTGCAAGGATGAAGGCATCATAAGGCACTTCACTGTTCCAAAGAATCCTCAATAAAATGGAGTTGCAAAAAGAATAAACAGGACACTTCTAGAAAGATCAAGGAGTATGAGACTTCATGCAGGGTTGCTTCAAAGTTTTTGGGCAGAAGAGTTAACCACGCATGCTATATGGTTAATCGGTTACCATCATGACTCCTTGACTGTAAATTTGCAGAAGAAGTGTGGACAGGTAAAGAGGTGGACTATTCTTCATTGAAGGTATTTAGTTATCCAACTTATTTACGTGTTCCTAGTGATGAGAGATCCAAGTTACACTCCAAGTCACTCAAATGCATATTCCTTGGCTTTGAGAAAGGTGTAAAGGGGTATAAACTATAGGATCTAGAAAATAGGAAAAAGATTTGCAACAGAGATGTTGTGTTTGATGAAGCTTCTATGGTGAGTAGAAAACATGACAGTGAAGTCAAATGGCACAGTGTTGAAAAAGTGGTTATCGAAGTTGTTCCTCTTGTAGATAATACAATCAAGGAACAAGCTCAAAGTTCATCAGAGTTAGTACATTTGGCGGTGAGGAACAACATAAGCTTCAGCATGAACCCTCAAGTTTAGCACAAGGAAGGGCAAAGAGAACCATCAAGCCACATCAACGGTATGGATGGGATAAAGATGAAGTACACTTTGATCTTATTACTAGCAGTGGTGATCCGACCTCTTTTCAAGAAGCTATGGAAAGTAATGAAAGACAAGGTTGGATGGGTGCTATAATGGATGAGATAGAATCTCTCCAAAAGAACTCAGTCTAGGAGTTAGTTCCTAAACCCAACGACAGAACAACAGTAGGCTGCAAATGGGTGTTTAGGAGAAAAGAAGCTTTGCAAGAAAATGCAGAACCAAGGTTCAAGGCACGTTTAGTAGCAAAGGAGTTGCTTATGATGAAATCTTTTCTCCAGTTGTGAAACACACTTCTATCAGGGTGTTATTGGCATTGGTAGCACAGTTTGACATGGAGCTTGAACAATTAGATGTAAAGATAGCATTCCTTCATGATGACATGGAGGAAACAATTTACATGGAGCAACCTGAAGGATTCAAGGAAGTCGGAAAAGAACACCATGTGTGTAAGTTGAAGAGATCATTGTACGGGCTGAAACAATCTCTAAGACAATGGTACAAGCGTTTCGACTCCTACATGTTGCAGATCGGCTATCATCTATGTGAGTATGACTGTTGTGTTTATTACAGAATTTTAGATGATAATTCTGTTATTATTTTGCTGCATGTAACGACATGTCAAAAGTTGATGAACTCAAATCTCATTTGAGAAAAGAGTTTGACATGAAAGACCTTGGGGCAGCCACAAAAATGTTGGGCATAGAAATTAGGAGAGAGATGAAGGCTGGAAAGCTGTAGTTATCACAGAAAAAGTACATCTCAAAGGTACTTGAAAAATTCAATATGCTAAATACTAAGCTTGTGTCTACTTCACTTGCAAGTCACTTTAGTTGAAGTGCCAAACAATATTTGAATGATGATGAGAAAATTAAAGAAATGTCCTGAATACCGTATACAAATGCAGTAGGATGTTTGATGTATGCCATAGTTTGCACAAGACCAGATATAGCTCAATCAGTGGGTGTAGTGAGTAAGTAAATGGCGAATCCAGGAAAAGAGCATTAGAATGCCGGAAAGTGGATTCTGAGGTATTTGAAGGGCACCAGAGACTTGGGAATTCTGTTTGAAAGAAAACAGGGGTTAGAGTTTGTAGTTGGATGTGTAGATTATGATTTTGTAGGAGATCTAGACAAGAGAAGATCCACTACAGGATATGTCTACACACTTGCTAGCGGACTGATAAATTGGAGATCGGTGTTGCAGTCTATAACTGCATTATCCACTACAAAGGCAACATACATGGCAGCTTCAGAGGCTTCTAAAGAAGCAATTTGGTTGAGATATTTGGTAAATGATATGGGTATCAAGCAGAAATCAATCTTGCTACACTGTGACAGTCAAAGTGCAATATGCCTATCAAAGAATCAGGTATATCATGCAAGGACAAAACAAATAGCTGTTATATATTGCAGAATTCGAGATTAGGTTGTTACAGGTGATATCTCCATTTAAAAGATTGACACAGATGATAATCCAGCTGATATACTTACCAAGCCAGTGACTACAGAAAAGTTCAAGCATTGCTTGGACTTGCTCAATCTCTCATCTTGTTAAAGAGTGAATGTGCATCTTATCTCCATTGGGGGTGCAGTCATGGTGGGATGGGGTTCCTACAAGGTATGTGTTCTAAACACATTTCAACAATTCTTCAAAGGGTTGGACATTTTTTGCCAAGGTGGAAATTGTTGGATTTGGCTCAAAAGGTCCTTATTGGGCCTGAGTGGAGGGCCTAGTTAATAAGGTTTGTTGTCTTTCTTGTTCTCTATATATATTCTCTTTGGTAGTTCTTTGTAACCAAGAGAGAAACACAGCAAGAGGGAAGGGAACAGAGAGAAAGCATTGTAAGGGGGTGAGAGAGAGATTTCTTGTTAGTAAAATCTTTGTGCCCGTGGACGTAAGCAATCTGGCCGAACCACGTAAATTCTCGTGTCTTCTGTGTGTGTGATTGCTTGTTGTTTTTCCTTCATTGTAGTGTGTGCTTGGCCCGATCCAGATCTAACAGAATAGTTTTCACAAGTTTCATACAACTAGAAGCTGGGATTAATTTAAGCAGTCTCTCGACTCTCCCGGCAATCTGGTGAATGATAGCAATATGGGAGAAGGCATTATCATCGGCCTCCTGGATACAGGTCTTTTTACTTAATTTCAATATTCTTGCCTGTAAGACTCCCATTTGCAATTGAAATTTGGTGAGTTCGCTCAATTTTATGTCAGGCTCTGGCCTTCAATCCCAAACTGCCATGGAATTCGGTTCGGGTTCCATTTGAGGCTTGTGGTCAACCAGGGTAACGGACTTATCTACAACAGGAGGAATCTGTGTACATACCTGTCCTTGTGTGTACAGCATTGTATATTTATATTACACATTACATGGTATATACACTATTAAATCTCGAAAACTTTGTACCTTTTGAAAAGCAAGCCAAAAACATAAATGTGAATATCCAAGCCGAGTCAACCCAACTAAAGCAAAAGTAAAACTTGGATATGTTCAGGTTCAGGTTTTGAGCTCCATACAATTTGGTCGAGTTCGGGTTGAGCACATACTGTATCACCAACTTCAACATGGGTAGTTCATGGTTGATATCCTCTATTAATGACTGTTTTGTTGAAAGGATTATGCAAATGAGTAGGAATCTGGCCAGAGTCTGAAAGCTTCAAAGATGAAGGTCTAGGACCGATCCCATCTCATTGGAAGGGCGTCTGCGAGACGGGAGCAGTTCAATTCCAGCAACTGCAACAGAAAGTTAATTGGAGCTCGTTGGTTCATTAAAGCGTTCCTAGCAGAGCTCGGAAGGCCATTCAACACTACTGAAAATGTGGACTTCATGTCCCCCAGAGATGCATTAGGACATGGGACTCACACGTCGTCCACAGCAGCGGGTTCCTTAGTGAGGAATGCTAGCTACAAAGGACTTGGGCCAGGGATAGCGAGAGGCGGTGCGCCTCTAGCTCGGCTGACAATGTACAAGGTATGCTGGAACATCAGTGGAGGGCTGTGTGCTTCTGCAGATATTCTCAAAGCATTTGATGAGGCTATAAATATGGGGTGGATGTGTTATCTTTGTCTATTGGGAGCAGTGTTCCTTTCTTATCACATGTTGATGAGCGTGATGGGGTTACGACTGGCGCATTTCATGCTGTTACCAAAGGGATCACCGTTGTTTGCTCGGCTGGAAATGATGGTCTTTTCAGCCAGACCGTGGGGAATACAGCCCCGTGGATCTTAACTGTTGCGGCTAGCACCATTGATAGGGGGTACCCCACCAATATCATGCTTGGAAATAATCGAACCATATTGGTATTTGCTACCACTATGCATTATTTTGAGAGAGAGGAGTGGAAGAAGTATGGGAATCTGACTTATTGTATTATGTTACAGGGACAAGGCATGTTTGCTGGGAATAGAGAGAGAGGATTCACAGGACTGATCTACCCAGAAACTGAGGGTCTGGACACCCTTGAAGCAGGGTGAAATATACTTGACCTTCAATATCTTTTACATGGATGAGGGGTGTTAATGGACCTCGCCAGCATTGGCTAGGCTTGAATCTGGACTGTATGCACTGGATTTGGGCTGTGTTTCTAAGGCATGGGCTAGAAGAGGGGCTAATTTTCTGGCCCAGCAGTTAAACAAGCTGCGAATGGTTGTTTGTACCTTCGCATTTTTTTTGGTAAGCAGTTGTCAAGATTCAAAATCAGGTATTGTCCCAGCCCAAAGCACTAAACACTAAGCCAAATCTAGCCTAAAAGTGGTTTGGACCATTCCAATTGACACCGTAGTCCCAAGTCCCCAAATACAATAATCACCTGAGGATCTTAACCAGCCTTTGTTACCTCGTTTTATTAATTGGTTTGTCTTACACTTTCTTGGTGAAACTGCAATTCTAACCACTGGATATGTATGTGTTGTCTTCTCCTCCCAGTGACTCTGAGAATCTCTCTCCAAATGGTACTAACGCAAGTGGTAAGTTCGTGCTTTGTTTCACAACTGCAGCGTATACAGATGCTGCGGTGAGTACTGCAAAAAAAGCTGGAGGTGTGGGTGTTATTGTTGCCAAGTTCTGTTGCTCCATATGATGATCTTCCATGCATTCAAGTAGATTAGGAGCTTGGAACACAGATACTCTACTATATTCGCTACACCAAGTAAAGAAGACATTAAAAAAAAATTCGTTAGTGCAGTTCTCCTTTACAAATTCCTAGTTTATTTAGGAAATGTTCATTTATTGAATGCAGGTCCCCAGTGGTGAATCTAAGCCCTTCAAGAACCCTTGTGGGCAATCCTATTGCAACCAAGGTAGCATATTTCTCATCTCGAGGGCCTAGTTCCACGGCAGCTTTTGTTTTGAAGGTATTTTTCACCTGCATTATTTGTAGCTTTGGCTCTTCAAACGACAGTTGTTTAGGATGATCGGATTGCATTTTTAGGGTGGTGGCCCATGGTAATTCCGAGCTTAGCTCAATCCATCTATTTATGGGCCATGGGTGACAAAAATATGGCCCAGGTTGAGCACTGTTGGGTCAACTGTATAAGCTCTGCCTGAACCCAACCCTATGTTAATATAATTGAGAATGTTTGCCTAAACACAACCCAGAGGTTGGTAAGCTCTATCCTAATTAACAGCAAGGGTTCATTATGTGATGGTATGCATAGCAAAATTAGTTGGATTGAATCAGGTTGGAAGGTCAACTGCTACGAACAGACCCAACCTGAATGGGGCTCGGAAATTTCAACCTTGATTCAACCCGAACCTTGAATTATTGTGTTATGAATTGGGTTGACAGGTCAATGTGTCAGACCTAATAACCCATGAAATTCTTCCAATGTGAAAGATTTGGTTGAGCGCATATATGCAGAAGGGTGAGAACCATGATCGACAATCAACAACCATACAAGATGAGAAAATCACAAACAGAGTGTCACATGCTTAAGCAAACTCGCCTACCATCCATGGGAAATTGATTTCTACCCTTAGGCCTGATGTGGTGGGTCGAACTCCAAGCACCATGGAGAGAGAGTTATCACCTATCTCATACAGAGTCTAAGGTTTACGTCGATATTGTTCTTAGCCTCTAAGAATTCCTATCATAGTCAATAAGAAAGTTTTGTTATAATTGCCAAAATACCTATAACCCTCAACTTGGTCATTAGCCATTAGCTAGCCCAATGAATCATTTGGGTCAAACCATAATATAAGACATAAACCCAATAGATTTTTATTTACCCTGAGCCATTAGACACGCGTAGAAGGTTTGCATGCTCCAGGGGCACATGACCAGCAACAGCTGGCGGCGTTTTGAATTGGCCCCATTATTTTTGTGACCACTATTGCAAAAGGTCAAGGGAAGATGTGCTTAGTAGACGTCGGTTCTTTGGAAGTATACAGTGAAGTTTCTAAATATGGTTGATTTTCTCCCGTTTGAATCATGTGCCATACAGCCTGATGTAGCTGCCCCTGGTGTGAAAATACTAGCTGCAAGCTCCCCCTCAGACCCTTTCATCGACAATGGATTCGCCTTCTACTCTGGCACTTCCATGGCATGTCCTCATGTTACTGGCATCGTCGCCCTTCTAAAATCGGTGCACCCACACTGGTCTACTGCTGCAATAAAATCAGCTCTTGTTACAACTGCTATGTTGTGCTTATATGCCATTTTCTGTTTCGAAATAGTGTAGTAAAGATCAATTTTACTGGTATAATCATTAATGTGTTGCACCAAATCTAATTGCAGTGTCCAAAGATCCTATCATGGCAGAGGGTGGCCCTAGGAAACTTGCTGACCCGTTCGATTATGGAGGTGGCATTGTCAATCCAAACAAGGCTGCAGATCCTGGTCTCATCTATGACATGGGCATGGCAGACTACATCCAATACCTTTGTTCCGTGGGCTACAATGACACTTCTATCTCTGGTTTAATACAACAAGCCACCAAATGTCCGACTGAACCGCCATCAATGCTAGACCTGAACCTTCCTTCAGTAACCATCCCAAACCTAAGGAACTCAGTCACTGTCTCCAAAACAGTCACTAATGTTGGTCCCATTAACTCCACCTACAAAGCCTTGATTCAGGCCCCGATTGGAGTAGAGGTTATTTTGAGGCCCAGTGTTCTGGCCTTTAATTCTACGACCAAGAAATCCACTTTCAGTGTAACGTTTGTGACAACGCACGAGGTGCAAGGTGAGTACTACTATGGAAGTTTGAGCTGGAGCGATGGGACACGTGTGGTTACAAGTCCCATATCCTTGCGGACTGAGATCATACCATCTTATGTGGGCAACTGAGTCAGTATTTTAAATGTATTTTTTTTATGGGTAATGAAAACTTTCAATAAAAGAATAAGAGAATACCAAAAGAAAAACAACAATAAAAGAACAAAAAAAAGGGAAAATTAAAAAGATAGAGAGGCACTTAACTTATGCCCCAATTACATAATAAAGCCTATCCAAGGATAACTTCTCTCCATCCCTACTTGGCTAGTGTATCAGTCATACCGTTGATCTAAGTTCACGAGGGAAGACAGCATTAATGATAGTAGTGAAATCTCGAATTCCATTAAAATGGAATTAAATTTTTTATGGAGAAGGATTCCTATTAGATACCCATTTATTTTAAATATTGGTGGATCTTCTATATGTATCATGTACCAATTTGTTTTTATGTTTAAACTTGTTAATCAATTGAGTGATTGCTGCCACTAAAGATAGTTTGGGACGAGATGGAATTGCATTTTCTGAGTTTTTGTTGAAGAATAGAGTGTACATTCAGTTGACAAGAAACACGGCCCAAGCATCCACTCAGATCGGTGCGAATGAGCTAGTAGACTAATGGTCATCTAAAAAACATCACTGCCTTTCCTTTCTGCAGTCCCATTTTATTCATGTGTATGGCAGCATACGAAGGCTTATGGGAAATACCATGTGAGACAAGGTAGGATTAAATAAGAACTATTACACCTGTCTCCCCAGTCAGATCATAATGCTTTAATCTTGAGATTGTTAGACAGATTTTCAACATCTTCTTTTGAATTGAATAGATATACTAATATTAATCAGATCTTGAAGGAAGGGGAGATCATAGTTATCTAAGACGTGGTTCGAATAATTCACATTAGAGTTCACAATTCATAATGTGAGGCACAGCTTGATCAAAAAAATCAATGGAGTGGGATCATTTGATTCGCTTGTCAATTAGTATGATGTGGAGTTCAAGCTCAACAAGTTCTTTGAACGTGGAGTTGGAGCTCAACAAGTTCTTTGAACTAATTCATTTAGCCATGATATAACTTCACCATTAGGGTCTACATCTAAAATCAAAACCACTCGAAGTAATTGTTCACTCTAGATGAAATTTTACCTCAATCAAAACTGGGCCTATAGTGAAACTGATTAAGTGTAAATAAACACATGGGTAAATTTCAAATCAATGTAAGATTTAATGTTTTAATTTACCGGTTACTAATGTGGAGCCAACTTTGATTGGAGTTAGATATGGGTTAGCTTGATGCATAGGGATGCAGTGCATTTGAGTGGCTTGAATTTTTATGTAGGCACTGCTTAAGAATTTATGAGCCTCAAGTGAGAAAATTATATGAGAAAAGCCTCTTACCGAAATGGTAAGAGGTGGTAGTTCTCACCTAACTGTCCGAGGCCAAAGGGCACAGCAAATTTTGGGTGGTTTCAAATACAATTTTAGGGGCGTAGGTTCATGCCTCATGTCACTCTATCAACTCCTGTATAGGCATGCTTCTAGATTATTAAAAAACCACATTCTAGTATTTTTCAAATCCAAAGTTTTAATAGTTTTCTGTCCTAGTCGATAACTTTGAATATGGGTACATCTTTCTTATCCATAAGGACTGAAGCTTAATTTCGTGTCCTAATTTAGAGTTTTGTTTGACTTGTCTACTTTTGTGAGGCCTATAATTCAAAGGGATGGTGGCCCTGCACGATTATTGTTTTCATCCACATCGAGTTTCCCATGAAATTGTCTGATGACTTATTAAATGGCTGGTAGATGAGTGAAGAAATTAAAACCACAGATAGGGGCGCTCATGGACCAGGCTGGCTCTAGCCCTACTCAGGCCTAGCTTGCATTGGCTTGGGCTTAAACCATATGTTTGAATGCTTGGGCTGAGCTTGAATTAAAATATTAGGCCCCTTATTATATGGGCTAGCTTGGATTAAATTATAAAAGATCAAAAGCCCGGCCCAACCCTGATAAGATAGAGAGTATATGGGAAAGATTACTATGCATCTATCCCTCACCACAAGGTGAGGGACAATTCCGTTTTTAGACCTAACTAGGTCAAAAAAGTATAATGATGTGTAATGGTTTTGTTTTTTTGTACATCAATACTTTTCAAAAATGGAAGTGTCCTTCACCATAGTATGAGAGATATATGCATAGTAGTTTTGTCTCTATATATATATATATATATTGGTAGAGGATAGTAATACTTTTTCCCTTTTTTTTTTTTTTTTTGTGGGGGTGGGGGTAAAGAGAGGACAGTAATACCTGTAAGAAGCAAGAGTCCTCCATTGGAGATCTACTCCACTCCTTAGCTACCACCTTCTACGTGATCTCATTGGAGCAATTAATGTATTGATGTGGAGAGGAGTGGTAACCCCTAATTCTTATATATATATATATATATACGTTTTCTTAGATAACTCTCTTCCTATTATGGAGTTAATTAGAATTTAAATTCTCGTAGCATAAGAAACTCCAGTAGGTTAGTAACTTTTCATAAATACCTAAGATATATATCTCCATAAAGAGACTTATCACTACTAGAGTCCTAATGGATATAAGTAGTCTTTCTAGAGTGGGAAACTCACATGGTCATGTGGTCATTGGGCCACACTTAAGCCCAATAATTCTAACATAGGTATCCTATGTGAGTCTAATTATTAATAAAAAAAACAAAAATGCACGAATAGATTTCAAATAAGAAAGAGAGTCTAATATCATGTAAGGCAATCAGTAGTATCATAGTAAGAATATTTTATCTATAAATCTTGTGATCTCCTTATTTTTTTATTTTTATTTTTTAAAATCTCCCTGTTTTCCTTTTTTTTTCTTTCCTTGAAGGGATTTTTCCTCTATTTTGAAAAACTTAAATTGAAATTGATTGATTTTCAGTTTGAATTTTTAACATTTTTTAAATTGTACTCTGTATATGATTATTTTCAAGCGCTTTTACCCGAATGATGATAAGAGGGGTCACCATAACAACTGAATGGAGTTGAGGGCAACCAAATCACGTTTGTTTGAGACCGTGAACTCTTCTCTCCATCCGCGTTCCAACCATTAGTTTTCCTCAAACTGGCTTCTTATTTGAAGTGATACAAGCAGGTATCTAATTTTGTATAATCTGGAGCCGTGGCCCTGTAAAAAATTCAGATTTAGAACTTATTTTACATTCCAATTCATAAATGGGCTCGCGTCTGAAGCCTAATATAGATTTTAATTCATAAATGGGTCTAGTTCTACTTCCATACAAATTTTGACCTATGGACCTGTGACCTAAGCATATTACTGTTGCAAACCATAAATCAAAATCAACTTTTATTTTCTATTTTTATGTTTAATCCTAAAGATAATAGACTTGATGCATTGTTAATAAATTGAATGTTATCTATATTTTAAGAAAAAAAATTAAAATTTATTAGAAGTTAAAACTAGATCCTGGTTCTCTAGTTGGAACTAGTTCCAAAATCGAATCTGAGTTATCCTATCAACAAAATAGGTTCTGATTCGAAACCAAAATCATTATTTCACCACATTTCAACTAGAGAACCAGGGAGGAGAGAGAATAAAGGGAGGAAGAGGAATAGGGGGAGAAAGAGAGAGAGAGAGGAAGAGTCTCCTCTGCACCAGAGCTCGTCCCTTGCTGGAGGGGAAGGGGAGGAGAGAGGGAGAGGAAAGGGGTGTGGGGAAATAAGGGGTGAGGGTATTTTAAAAATTTTTGAATTTTTTTTTTACTAACTATACTGAATCAAAATGGATGTTTGTTTAGCACTTCCCAAAAAAAATACCCTGTGTTATGCACGAACTTGTGTTTGACTCATAGTGCACATGCGGAAGTAATCAACATCATCACACACATAAAGAAGAAGAAAACCATGCAACCATGACACACAGATTTTACGTGGTTCACCATAAAAGTTATCTCCATGAGTTATAAGCATCTTGCTCGATTTTACTATGAAAGATACCATGTAGTTCATTACAAAGACTTCCTCTTCTCTAACACTTAGCTTCTCAATCTTCATAAGTCTTAATCTTGCTCTTATAGCATCCTGCCACATCATGAGTCAACACCACAGGAAAAAGAGCTCACACCTCTCTACACCCTACATGGCCCTACTGGTATACACCACGGGGAAGAGATCTGTCACATCTCCCACTCAAAGTCTAGGGTCACATTACATGAATATATAATGTCTGCTTTCTTGGCCACCAAAAAAACCCCGGTACAAAGACCAAATTACCCTTGACACTAACCTGAGCATTGGTTAGACCAATGAACTTAATCCGACTAAACCGGAATATAAGACATAAACCTAACAATCTCCACCTTTGCTTGAATTCCATAAATCTTTAAGCCACATTGGAAATACCTATCTCTATCTTCCCGTACCTTGCTAAAGGTGCATCCTTTACACCCATGTTGCAAACTTCTTCTTGTCATACTCCACCTCAAACCAAAGGTTTGAATCCATTAACAAGTCTATGTGATGTTAATATTTTAATCATTTTAAATTGCCTTAATTTTAGCACATCAAACTGCCAAATCTTCTGTTGGCCTTGTAAATTTCATCACCGCGAGTACATTGGAAGAAACGGATCTGAAATCTGACTCCTGGTGGCTTCAATATTGCAGAAACAATTTTTCGCTCTCCAATTAGTCAAACATGTCTTTTTGACCGTTGAACTGTCCATCTTCTTCCACATATATATAGATCTTCTCACAACAAGTCTGTAAGCACAAACGGATCTCCAATAGGATGTCGGACGTCGAACGATCAAGATATTACAGAAATAATTTCAACCGTTGAATCTGGTCAAACCTACCTGTTGACTGACGCTGATGTCACTACTGACGTTAGTTTTGCTACTCTGCTGCACTGGGCTAAACTCTATGCACACGAGTCAGGCCGACCCAATTGGAACTAACCTGCTTTGACTGCTGTATCGTTCTTCTAAGCTGGGCTTTCTGCTAATAGGTCAGGTCTGACCCGACCTAACCTTCCCTTGAACTGGGCTACTTTTTCCGTGGGTCAGGTCGAACTGACCCAACCCGACACCCGGAATTGACCTGCTCTGTGACTTTTCTAGGCTACAGCTATAACCGGGTCAGGTATAACCCGACCTGGACCCGAACTGACTTGACTGCTGTGTTGGGCTTCTCTGTGTAATGACTCAGTTCCAACCTGACCTGACCTGGCCCGAATCCGAGCTGGGCTTTGCTGCAACTGTCTGGGCTGCTCCACAAGTCAGGCTAACCTGACCGGAACCTGACTTGGCCCGACAGTACCAGGCCCAGGAGATGTCTTCTCCTTCTCTTGTCCCTATTCTGTAACAGGGAACCGTAAGCCCTCCGTCCTCTTCCTTGGTTGCGGCAAATAGGAACCTGTGATGTTTGGCGGGAAGCGCGATCCGGCGAGCAGCAGCAATCCGGATTCAATGTCTGTATAGCGAGCAACGAGACGAGATGTAGCGACAACCGGGATTCCGGTCGTCTTCTCCATGCATAGCGATAGTGGCGATCTCCAGCAAACCAAGAACCCAACTGAGCCTTTTTCGATCCTCTGTGATTTTTACAAAAAACCAAGACCCACCTTAATTCTTCTTTTCCGGCACCCTGATCATAGCAACTGCAAATCCCACTCTTTCCTTTGATTCTCAGACCTTTTTCCTCGGTAACAGACACCAAAAGAAAAAATCGGAGAACTCTCGATGCTTTTCTTCGCAAGCCAAAACTGAAACAGGCAAATGTTTCTTCTCTTCTTCTTCAAGCCTAGTAAAAATGAACCAAATCTAGTCTCCCTCTTTTGACCTGCTATGGCCACCTGGAAGATGGATCTGGCCACGATCTGCCGATCCTCTTCTTCCACAGAGATTTGAGATTCAATCCATTGAACGCCAGATCCGAGCGATCTCAACTTCGCTTTGATACCAATTGTAGTGCACATGCGGAAGCAATCAATATCATCACACACATAAAGAAAAAGAAAACCATGCAACCATGATACATAGATTTTACGTGGTTTACCATGAAGGCTACCTCCACGAGTGATGAGCATCTTGCTCGATTTTACTATGAAAGATGCCGTGCAGTTCGTTACAAGGACTTGTTCTTCTCTAACACTTAGCTCCTCACTCTTCAAAGGTTTTAATTTTACTCTCATAGCACCCTGCCATACGTAGTGTGTCAACACCGTGGAGAAGAGAGCTCACGCCTCTCTACACCCTACATGGCCCTACGTGGTATACACCACAGGGAAGAGATCTGTCACATATCTCACTCAGAGTTTAGGGTTACATTAAATGAATATATAATATCCGCTTTCTTGACCACAAAAAAAGCCCCGGTACAAAGACTAAATTAACCTTAACCCTAATCTGGTCACTGGTTAAACCAATGAACCCAATCCGACTAAACCAGAATACAAGATATAAACCTAACATGACTGGCTGTATAACTCCACTTTAAGATAGGCCGTGCAACAGACTTATGTTTGGCATGAATCCACTAGAGTCTGCATTTCATTACAATGCATGTGGATATTGGTGGTCGTAATGCACGAAGGTCCAGGCTAAGGGTCCAAAACCCCTGAAACAAGCTTTTGAATGGGTGCATATGAATTCTCAAAAATTCCTCTTTTACCTTACCTATCTTTTCAGAATGTGAATCCCACCTTGAGCCAATTCAATCATTTTACACATACTGTCCTCATGAATTGGTATAAAGCTTAAATTTGACATTCATTCAACTTTTATTCATCGTTAAATTAAAATTATAAGAAAGTGATGCGTCCAAAATTATTATACTTTGGAGCCATAGATCGAGGACTTAGAATAGTCTAAATGGAGTTCAAAATTTTCCAACTAGTACATTTCATCTAGATTATTTCATCAAACTATATTCCATGGTCGTCATATACCATAGTGAGCGCAACTGAAAAGGGAGTCTAAGTTTTTCCTGCTGACTGCCCTACTTTAGGACCCATTTAGGTAAACAGTAGTCCAGTGGAATTATATTAATTTATAAAAATAAACATGCTATACCACAGTTTAATATTGTGTGATATATGGTTACTTAAGAAATAAAAAAATGAGAAATGATCAGGTCCAACACATCCCACCTCGCAAATTCCACTGCAGCCACATGAGCAAATGATACATTTGACACAATATTCCCGGACCTTAATTTCGATTCAATGATAGTAGCCACTCTAAAAGAATGAACAGTTCATTTGAATTGTTTGAACCGTTTATTCTTCATGCCTAATTATACGGTTACTTTCATCAAATCCGGGTGGGTTTTTTTTCTCTCTCTCTCTCTTTTTTTGTCAATATGTAGGGCTGTCTAGGAGTTGAGCCTGCTCAATTCTGATCAATTGGGTTCAAGCTTGAGCATGGCCTGTGAGCTGATTGAGCTGAGCTAGAGCAAGTGCTTGAGCTAGGTCTGGTTGAGCTCAACCTGGCTTCAGCTTGACCGGATTAAGGGCTTAGTTCAACTCGAGCTTAGCTCAATTAGATCAATGTTATATATGAGCCCAAGCTCCGCTTGTTAATAAATATAAATCTTGTTTATCACTTATCAGCCCCATTTTGAAGTTCAAACTTCACTCCAATTGGAGATGATCCTGTCCTCATGTTTTACGTATTATATGTTCGGGCACCAACAATGGGGTCATGGCCTTAGCTCTGGACTAGGAGAATTCTTACTGTCACAGAATCCTGCTCCGAACGCCTCTCCGGTTACAGAATGAAAACGTTTGGAGAAAAGCATCTCCGGTCAAAAAAATTAAAAAAAAAAAAATCTTACAGTCCCCATGATGATGAATAAAAGCATCTCTAGTCACAAAAAAAAAATCTTACAGTCCCCATCATAATGAAGGATTGGCCAAAGTTTGAAAAGTTCTGCTGTCGAAACGATAATAATGAAGAAAGAGATCTAGCAGTGGAAAAATGATGTTCTCTGATGTTGTCGAGTCTGGATCCTCGTTAAAAACCCGACGGTTGAGCCTGGCCACACAATTTTTTTTTTAAAAAATAAACACACATCCGGGAATTTTTCCAAGCCCAGAATTCATCCATGGCACACCACCACCGAGCTCAAATCTCAAGTTGATCCCACTGCCACACAATTTTTTTAATATAAACACACATCGGTTTGTGTCGTACTGCCTGGGATACTTCCAAAGACTCTTTCTGTCATCAACTCACTAATTATTCTTTTTTCAGTCAAAAACTTTGAAATTAGATGAGTTGAATTTGCATAGTTAATAGAAACAGCTTCCTGAAGGGAATCTCACGTAGATCGCCAAATCTTGGATCATGATCATGTCATCACTAGGGCACTCAGTCTTATTAGAACACCTACTACGTAGAAAAGATAAGGCATATAAAGTTACATGCGTCAAACTCGCGACGTTCACTGTTACATGTACTTGGGACCCATGTTTCTTCGATCAGGACCATTGATGTAATAGATCCGACGGCCAGTGCATTGTGGATCCTTTGTTGCAGCTATTACATAAGAACAGTGTAACACGTCATAAACTCCATGTTGGCCCTATATAGAGATAAAATTTGAATCCTATCCCCTCCAGTGATGTATCCTCAAGTTTCAATTCAAAAGCAGTGGATCCCACTATCCAATTTAAGTACCTGATGAAAATATCAATACTGATGTGGCATCGGTGCATTAATCCTAGTTTTCATCATATATTCAGTATTATAGTGGGACTCATTTCTTTCCGACTAAAATTTAAGAATATTTTACCAAAGGAGATGGAATTTATCTTGTATGCTCCAGATTATCCCTATGCTGACCCTAAAATGGACTTTCAAGAATTTATTACACAGTTCCTGCTTAATAGTTACTTCAAAGGATCTAAACTCATCAAGGTAGACCTCATGAGCAACACTGAAAGTGCAGTTCACTCGTAAGTATGAAACTTATTAACTCCGTACGTGTAAGCACAACCCCAAATTTTCACTCTAATTTGAGAAATGGAAAAGTGCTGTTACATTTTTCATGCATGATCATCTAAACCTTGTATAGAACCCTTATTAAATTGGAGAAAGAATGGGCTAGTTAAACTCCGACAAGAAAAAATTATTTTCTAGAGAACAGCTCATTAACTTAATAGTAAGGAGTGTCTATTCTCATTGGGAGGGTTAAGAATTGAATCTGACATCTCACTTCTCTACTTATGTGAGTTTTTATTGCCCACATATTTGAGTTGTGCTCTGTTGCCTCACATGCTTAACTTCTCATTATTGTGTGTGCATTGTGTTCGTTTTGTTACATGTGCAAGTCTCCATTACCTTAAATATGAGTTGTGTATGTGTCTTCACATGTATGAATTACATTACCTTTTATGTGTGAGTTATGTTTGTAACCTGATTCCAACCCCCAGTTGAGTTAAACAAAACAAAACAAAAATAAAAATAAAAATAAAATAAAAAAAAATCTATTTCCTAATTCCCATACTGGTTATTCCATATGCTTATCAATGATAAACAATGTTACAACTATTTTGAAATTATCATCATCATATCTAAAATGATATATTTTTTTTCAATAATTACGTGAAAAATCAGAATAAAAATTGGAAAAGTGGAAAATCTATGAAATATTATTAGCAGTGTTGCATATTATTTTTTTATTCTCTAAAACTGATTATTTTCTTCATAACTTTCATAATAAAAAAGAGGGCAGTCAGAAGCTCACAACATTGCTGGTCTGGGGAGTAAAAGGCCAAAACTTAAAAAGTTAAAAACATTTCTCTTCTTTATTAGAGATTCCAACTTCCGAAGGGTCGCTAACTTTATTAGCTGAAATATACTTAGATAAACTTATCATCATTTCTCATAGGTGTCAAAAATTCCAAGAGAAAGATGTGTTCTTTGTGCGATTGGTGTGCTTCGGCCGTCAGCACTGAAGCATTACTTCCCTAACTTTCAAACAGACGGTTTTCCATTTATTTTTATTTTTATTTTCATTTTGGGTTAAGATTCAAGCCGACGGTTTTGGCATTACCTCCTCAACTAAGTTCAATACAACCAGAGGAAGCTTCTTGTCCTGAAAGTTGATTGGTAGGCATTGGGTGGACGGTTAGGATTGAGTGTTGAGCGTAGATCTGGTCATGTTGGTCTTCCTCACAGCAGCCGGTGACACAGAAGCACACCACCTCTATCCCACGGTGGCACTGCCATCAACATCGACTTATAGATGAAAAAGTCAAATATTGACTTTGACCATTTCATCCCAATGTGTCTAGACATGTTTCTAGATATGATTTGTTTTCTCTTTTGGTAGAAACCTTCTACATTGTTAGGCATTATGAAAGCAATCCTCTACCTTTGAACAAAAAAGAAAGATTGAAAAAACAGATGAAAAAAAAAAAAAAGAAATCTTCACTTCTTAAAGAAAATTGTAAAGATGAGGTAGATGTCATAGGATTCTACATTTGTCAATCCAAGTGTGATTTAAAAAGAATTTGTTCCTTTTCCGAGAATGGCAAATTTACTATAAGTCAGCATAAAAAGGTTATTACTAAAAATCAAGGTACTCTTTACCCAAAAAAATTCAAAAAAATAAAAACAAATCAAGGTACTCCTAGATCCTTTTGGGCGGTTTCACTTCTGAAGGGAAGTAGGGGTGTTGGAAAGAACCCTACCACTGTGGACTGACAAAGTTTTGGATGCATTGGACTTTATTTTAAATAACCCAATGCCAAGGGTGCTGGACCCAGACACGTGGGAAGATTCGCATACTTGGCATTGATGCTCGGGCTGTAGGATGAGTTGCCAACACTGTCAACCAACTTAGCAACTCCTCCTATTTGAATATTTTGAGATTCATGTTCAATTTTGAAATAGTCCTTTTTGTCCTATTCCCAGATCTGCCCATCCTAAGGCTAAGGTTGGCTTTTGTGTGGTGGAGGAATGGTTTAATAACTTTCTGGAGTGGCTGCCGGCTGCCCGTAGCTTTTCCTTTGATGTGGGTTTTCTAATTTTTGTCGGTGTTTGTTTGTTGCCGGCTTGTTTTGATGAATTTCCTCTTCATGTGTAAGGACAAAATTGAAGTTTATCCACAGAGAAAGAGACTTCCCCATAAATCAAACACACAATTATTTCCTTTCCTCGCATCTCAATAATTAGCTCGCTCTCTACACTTCTCGCCCATTCATACTCACGCGGACGAACCAAACAAAAGAAACATTTCTAATGGGCCGGAAGAGCAGCTCAGCTCTCTCATCTCTTCTTCTTTATCTCTTGTTGCTCATCGTCAACCAACATATTTCCACTCTACTCATCGATGCAGCCAGCAATGTAAGAACCCTCCACAATCTTTATCTTCTTGGGCAACATTAAAATCCATCCGTTTCTATCTTTATGTAATCTAATTCAATGGTTTTAAACGAAATCCCAGGTCCACGTAGTCTACATGGGACACAGGCAGCACGATGACCCTGCAGTTGTTGTGGACTCGCATCATAACGTACTTGCCACTGTGCTAGGAAGGTACCTCGTCGAGAAGATTAAATAAATAATATGGAGGATTGTGTCTGTGTTAGTTTCATGTTTTTATCTCCAATTGCAGCAAAAGAGCTGCTGCAGAGTCAATGATTTACAGCTATAAGCATGGCTTCTCTGGGTTTGCAGCTAGGCTAACGGAGGCCCAAGCAGAAATGATTGCAAGTATATTTTCTACAGCATAAAATATGGCTTCTGATTTAACATATGGGCACTCATATAATAGATGTAACATGTAGATGACCCCCAGTTTGTCCACTTTGATAGATGCATTGATTTGGGCTTGTGATTTGATGGTGCAGAGCTTCCTGGTGTTGTGCGCGTGATGCCGAATAGCCTTCACAAGCTTCATACGACTAGAAGCTGGGATTACCTTAACCAGAATCTCGACTCTCCCGGCAATCTGGTGAATGATGGCAATATGGGAGACGGCATTATCATCGGCCTCCTGGATACTGGTCTCTTTCCTTAATTTCAATCTTCTTACCTGAAGGCTTCCATTTGCTCGCTCAATTTTATGTCAGGCTCTGGCCTTCATTCCCAAACTGCCATGGAATTCGGTTCGGGTTCCATTTGAGGCTTGTGGTCAACCAGGGTACCTGACTTATCTACAACAGTAGGAATATGTATACATACGTGTCCATGTGTGTATGTGTATTGTATATTTGTATTACACATTACATGGTATATACACTATTAATTCTCAAAAGCTTTCTACGTTTTGAAAAGCAAGCCAAAAACATAAATTTGAATATCCAAGCCAAGTCAACCCAACTAAAGCCAAAATTAAACTTGGAGATGTTCATGTTTAGGTTTCGGGCTCCATACAACTTGGTCGAGTTCAGGTTGAGCCCATACTCGATCAACAACTTCAACATGGGTAGTTCATAGTTGATATCCACTATTAATGACTGTTTTTGTTTAATGTATTATCCAAAATGAGTAGGAATCTGGCCAGAGTCTGAAAGCTTCAAAGACGAAGGTCTAGGGCCCATCCCCTCTCATTGGAAGGGCGTCTGCGAGACAGGGGAGCAGTTCAATTCCAGCAACTGCAACAGAAAGTTAATTGGAGCTCGTTGGTTCATTAAAGCGTTCCTAGCTGAGCTCAGAAGGCCATTCAACACTACCGAAAATGTTGACTTCATGTCCCCCAGAGATGCAGTAGGACATGGGACTCACACATCGTCCACAGCAGCTGGTTCCTTAGTGAGGAATGCTAGCTACAAAGGGCTTGGGCCAGGGAGAGCGAGAGGCGGTGCGCCTCTAGCTCGGCTGGCAATGTACAAGGTATGCTGGAACATCAGTGGAGGGCTGTGTGCTTCTGCAGATATTCTCAAAGCAGTTGATGAGGCTATAAATGATGGTGTGGATGTGTTATCTTTGTCTATTGGGGGCAGTGTTCCTTTCTTCTCGGATGTCGATCAGCGCGATGGGATTGCAACTGGCGCATTTCATGCTGTTGCCAAAGGGATCACCGTTGTTTGTTCGGCAGGAAATTCTGGTCCTTTCAGTCAGACCGTGGAGAATACAGCCCCGTGGATCTTAACTGTTGCGGCTAGCACCATTGATAGGGGGTACCCCACCAATATCATGCTTGGAAATAATCGAACCATATTGGTATTTGCTACCACTATGCATTATTTTGAGAGAGAGGAGTGGAAGAAGTATGGGAATCTGACTTATTGTATTATGTTACAGGGACAAGGCATGTTTGCTGGGAATAGAGAGAGAGGATTCACAGGACTGATCTACCCAGAAACTGAGGGTCTGGACACCCTTGAAGCAGGGTGAAATATACTTGACCTTCAATATCTTTTCTATTGATAGGGGGTGTTGATGGACCAGGCCAGCATGGGCTAGGCTTGAATCTGGACTGCATGCACCGGATTTGGGCTGTGTTTCTATTTCTGGCCCAGCAGCTATACCTCTGCAATTTTGTTATGGTAAACAGTTGTTAAGATTAAAAGTCAGGTATTGACCCAGCCCAAAGCCCTAGACACTAAGCCCAAATATTGCCTAAAAGTGGCTTGGACCATTCCAATTGACACCTTTATCCCGAGTCCCCAAATAACATAATCACCTGAGGATCTTAACCATGTTTTGTTACCTCTATTTACTAATTGGCTTGTCTTACACTTTATTGGTGCAACTGCAATTCTAACCACTGGATATGTCTATGTGTTGTCTTCTCCTCCCAGTGCTTGTGAGAATCTCTCTCTAAATGGTACTAACGCAAGTGGTAAGGTCGTGCTTTGTTTCACAACTGTAGCGCGTAGAAATGCTGCGGTCAGTGCTGCAAGTGTGGTGAAAAAAGCTGGAGGTGTGGGTGTAATTGTTGCCAAGAACCCGACTAGTTCTGTTGCTCCATGTGATGATCTTCCATGCATTCAAGTAGATTATGAGATTGGAACACAGATACTCTACTATATTCGCTACACCAGGTAAAGAAGACTGAAAAAATTTTTAAAAAAAATTGTTTGTGTAGTTCTCCTTTACAAATTCCTAGTGTATTTGGGAAATGTTCATTTATTGAATGCAGGTCCCCCGTGGTGAAGCTAAGCCCATCAAGAACCCTTGTGGGCAAACCTATTGCAACCAAGGTAGCATATTTCTCATCTCGAGGCCCCAGTTCCATAGCACCTTTTGTTTTGAAGGTATTTTTCACCTGCATTATTTGTAGCTTTGGCTTTTCAAACGATAGTTATTTAGGATGATCGGATTGTATTTGTAGAGGGATGGCCCATGGTGATTCTTAACTTAGATCAATCCAACTATTTATGGGCCATGGGTGACATCAATACAGTCCAGGCTAAGCACTGTTGGGCAAACTATTTATGTCAATTGAATTGAAAATGTTACACAAACCCAACCCAGAAGTTAGTAAGCTCTATCCTATTTAACAGCAAGGGTATACGATGTGATGATAATCCATAGCACAATTAGTTCGATTGGATCGAGTTGGAAGGTCAAACAGCAAGAAAGGACTCAACCTGAACTCAACCATAATATTATTTGGCTCAACCCAGGCCCTGAATTATTGTGTTCTGCATTATAGTGAAGTAGCCATTGGTGTTTTGCATTGGCCCCACTATTTTTGCGGCCAATATTGCAAAAGTCAGGGGAAGATGTGCACAGTAGACACTGGACATCGGTTCTTTGCAAGTATAAATTGCAGTTTCTAAATATGGTTGATATTCTCCCATTTGAATCATGTGCCACACAGCCTGATGTAGCTGCCCCTGGTGTGAACATACTAGCTGCAAGCTCCCCCTTGGATTCTTTCACAGACAATGGATTCGCCTTCCACTCAGGCACTTCCATGGCATGTCCTCATGTTAGTGGCATCGTCGCCCTTCTAAAATCAGTACACCCAGACTGGTCTCCCGCCGCGATAAAATCAGCGCTCATCACAACTGGTATGTTGTGCTTATATGCTGTTTTCTATTTAGAAATAGTCTAGTAAAGATCAATCAATTTTATTGGTATAATCGTTGTGTCGCAACTCTAATTGCAGCGTCCAAGGATCCTATCATGACAGAGGGTGGCCCAAAGAAGCTTGCCGACCCCTTTGATTATGGAGGTGGCATTGTCAATCCAAACAAGGCTGCAGATCCTGGTCTCATCTATGACATGGGCATGGCAGACTACATCCAATACCTTTGTTCCATGGGCTACAATGACACTTCTATCTCTGGTTTAATACAACAAGCCACCAAATGTCCGAGAGAACCGCCATCAATGCTAGACCTTAACCTTCCTTCTATAACCATCCCAAACCTAAGGAACTCAGTCACTGTCTCCAGAACAGTCACTAATGTTGGTCCCATTAACTCCACCTATGAAGCCTTGATTCAGGCCCCAGTTGGAGTAGAGGTTGTTGTGAGGCCCAGTGTTCTGGCCTTCAATGCTATGACGAAGAAATCCACTTTCAGTGTAACGTTAGTGACAACGCACAAGGTGCAAGGCGAGTACTACTTTGGAAGTTTGAGCTGGAGCGATGGGACGCGTGTGGTTACAAGTCCCATATCCGTGCGGACTGAGATCATACCATCTTATGTGGACAACTGAGTCTGTATTTTCAATCTTGGTGGCTCTTATATTTGAATCATGAACCAATTTATGTCAATGCAAAGATTTGTTAATTAATTGAGTGATCGTTGCTAATAAAGATGGCTTGGAGTACAAAGGAATTGGATTTTTTATGAGTTTTTTGCTAAAGAATAGAGTATGCATTCAGTTGACAAGAAACACAGCCCAAGCATCCAGTCAGATGGGTATGAATAAGCCACCAGAGTAGGGCCCATCTCAAAAACATCACTGCCTTTGCTTTTAGCAATCCCATTTTATTCATGTGTATGGGAGCATTAAGGATTATAGGAAATGAGCCATTTCCATAGGGTGTGTTTGGAAGCGGAATAAATTTTTTGTGGGATTGGATAGCTAATACCATCCAAGCCCATCTAATAGTACTATTGCATGGAATGAAATTCCATTTATCCTAGAGATGAATTAAATCCCATGTTTGTTGCATCTGGATAATTTAGGGATAAGGGATCTCCTATCCAATCTATTGTTTGGATGAATGCAAATTTCATAGGATAATTCATCCAAATGACGTACATACCCTTGCACAAATCCAATCTATACCTATGTTTGTTTATCTCTATCAAAATGTTGGAATTAAGATAAGGAGTAAATTTGACATCCTGAATTAGAATATCAAAATATATAATGAAAATAATTTTTTTTACATCATAAAAGTTGACATAAACTTTAATATTTTTTTTAAGATTAAACTTTAATATTTTTTTTAAGATCACTAAAATGAATGTTCTTCACTGGTAGTATGTAAAAATAATGACAATTTCGATCCATATCATGTTAGGCTCACTCATCCTTTGCTTAACGTGACAAGCTTCTTGCTGTTAATGGTAGCCAAAGACTTTAGGATCTCAGATACACAAAATTAAGTATCACTAGGTAAGTCCAACTATATTAAATTAAGAGAATCCTCACCATACAACTATTCATTAATTACCAAGAGGCAGCTACATAGACTAGCTTCATATTCTTAACAGGGGAAGGCCATCTACATAGATTAACAACATACTGACTCAGCATAATATAAGTTTAACAAAATACCACCAGCACCCATGTGCTTTAAGTTACAAGCCAACCTAAGAGCAACCCAAAATATTACCATAAGAACATGTTTACAAGTTTGAAGTTACTAGGCATTGCCCACAAAGGGTGATTAACATAATATAGTAGTGTTGTCCATTTCTGCCATTAATACTACTAGCCATTACTAATCAAACGCCAAACCCATGCAGCCCTCTCCTGTTCAGCTGAGCTAACGAAAATATCAACCTTCACTGGATTAGTTGCGATTTTTTCTAACACATTAAAACAAGTTTCCATTGCCAGTACCTCAACCTTCTAGAACTCATCATTGAGCTTGCGCCTTGCTTCAGCCATATCTTGCTCATACCCAACCCTTTGTGCTATGGTGTCAAGTTTCCTACCACATTCACCCATGTACTCCGACATTGTTTTGCTCATATTAGACAAAGCGTCTAACTATGATTTACACCCAACAGTCTTCCATTTTTTTGAAAGGTGAGCACGTGGTGTGTCGGGGTTATCATCCACGGCCTGGGTGACACTTTGGGACATGACCGTTTCATCTACAGAGGCCCCACATTTTCAGCAGCTACAGCAGTGTCATAGTGCTAGCATGCGTTGCAATGGTGTTAGCAGCTTCAGTCTCATCTTGCTCATCCTCCATTGCCATGTCGTCTAGGTCCATACCATGCTCTCCAGTAGCATAATCCTTCCCAAAAATGAAACACCAGTCATTGTAAAAAGGCCATGGTTTGTCTCGCATCCCCCTCGCATTCTTGTCTTTCTACAATGCCAACAAATGTAGTTTAATGTAAATTAACATTAATGAAACAAGCAAAAAGAAAAAAAAAAGTATCCTGGTAAATTAAACCTCATTTACCTTCATAACATAATCTTTCCATATATCATCCCCATCAACTATTATTTTCATAACCCGAATCTACTTTGGGATATCATCTTCGAAAGTGCATGGTATTGCCTTTTCCAAATCTTGATTTTGGACTCAATCTGTGGATTGACACGTATATCACTGCCTTCAAAAGCCTTCTCTAAACCCATTAGGTACCCGGACCTAAAGGTCCCATTTTGACATCTCCAATTATCAGCAATTATGTCCTTCAAGGAATTGATGAATTTCTGCTCCTCATCTATTGTCCAGACCCTCCTATGAGCTTTTTCTTGTGCCATTCCTATATAATATGTGTACAAGCATCCACAATTTAATATAACAAGTTGAAAGCATCACAGTTTAATATAAGAATGGCACAAAAAAGAGTTCCAAACATCCACAATTAATATTACAAGTCCAGAACTCCAAACATGAATGAACAATTTAATAATATGGTTGATACATAATTTGGAAAATGTTCAACACAAGCAATAAATTCAAACTATTCCACATTAACGGCCATGGCCGTGACTATGACCATGTCCCTTAGTCGACCTCCATTCATTATACATTTCCACTGCCAGTAGGTTTCGCCATGCTGTCCACTCATTGGATGTCTCAATAATGTCAATGACATCATCAATACCAGTGTTCTCTTGAGGAGGGACCTCAAGGATTTCATCCTCCAATGGGTCGACTGGCATCTCATTTCTAATCAGATTATGAATTAGACTAAGAAGCATGGACATAGACACGGGACACAGATACGATAAGACACGGATACGCCGACACGGCATTTCTCAAAAAAGTAAGCTATGGATACGTCAGGGGACACGTTAATAATAGATATTAATTTTTTATATATAATCATTTACTAAAAATATAATATCATTTTAACTTTTTAATCACTCTAACAATCAAAAAATAAAAATTCAAGTACCAACTAACAAACATATCAAATTATCAAATATCAATACAACACTAAAATATAATTCATAATCATTAAACATGAAATATCCATAGTTCCACACAATCCATACAAAGAAAAAGGTGGATCATCTCTTTCCCCTCCCTAAAAAAAAAAAAAGCAAAAAAGAAGCCAATCTTAAGTTCTATTCTTTAGTAAAATATTTATTTGTCTTTTGCTTGTGATATAATTAATATTTACAATCATACATTTTTCCATAGTATAAAATTGTCATATATCAAGTTTACAAGTTTTAGTAACCACATGTTAACAAAGTGTCTATGTTTATTTTTCAATCATACACACGAGCTAGTAATTGTGGAATACATTACAAAAAGAGTGTTAGACAAGTGTCCGAAATTAAGATTTTTAGTTCTTAATTATTGACATGGCTAAAATAGTATCGAACACATGTCCGAGAGTATCCGAAGAATGTCGGTGTCCGACACGTATCCAACACGGATATGTCACTTTTTTAAAAGTTTCTGTGCTTCTTAGGAATTAGACAACATGCAGCAATAATGCGATTGTAGGTCTTCACCAGTAATAACACGAACTCCTGAGTATTGCCCATCGTCTCTTAAGCAAACCAAAGCAACGCTTTATAACATTCTTAGCAAGAGAATGCCACAAATTAAAAAGCCCTCAGGACTCCGTGGTCCCATGGCACCCTCACCGAATTCGGACAAGTGATAACGTTGACCCCTACATAGTGCTAGGAAACCTTCTCCATTGGTGTAGCCAGCATCAACTAAGTAATACGTGCCTGTGTTTAAAACACCAGCGATCGTAAGAATGAGCAAGTTTTAATAATAATTGTTACAAGAAAAATATTATCATGCCAATTAATAAGAATGCTTACCCCGTGCATCCTTTAATCTATTCGCCCTAATCACAGCGTCACAAAGGATCCTAGAGTCAGAAGCTGATCCCTCGCAACCAATCAAAACATAAATAATTTTCATGTCTTTGTCACACGCCCCTAATACATTTGTGGATATATGTCCTTTCCTGGACCTATACCTTGGCTGGTCAACAACAGTAACTCTGGCATCGATGTGGGTGCCATCTAATGCACCAACACAATTCTAATTATTATAAAGGAAACAATGTTAGTTGTAATAAATTAAATTTACTGTTGAAGCCCATTCTAATATCGAGATATAATACTTCAAAATTAATATACCTTAAACCATTTCCACTTTTTATCTGTAGAGTCCACGGGCACGGGCTCTGCTGCCTTAAGCAATAGATGTCGTAGTTTGAGGATAGCTTTGAGGACACTATTGAAATGCCTACTAAAAAGTTAATATTGATTGGTCTATATTCTTTGCATGATGCCCTAGTATATACAAAAACATTGCCACCATCTCCTCAACATTTACAAATCTAGACGCAGCTAGCCCCCCAGCATTTTGTAACATATCACACAGGATCATAAGAGTCCGTCTATCCATTCTCAACATAGCATGGCATTTATAGTCAACCTGCCCAATGAGTCTATTTAAATAGGCAGCTTGTGCTTGACTCCTACTAATTTCCCTAGTAGGGGTACTCAACCTACTTTGTGACTCCGTTTCCAGAGCAATATTATAAAAACAAATAAACATATGAAAGATAAGTAACATCTCCCTAATTGTTTTTTCAATAACAACTATGACAACAACCAATTTTTGATTCCCGATCAGCATTGTCACTGCAACATAATAATATGAATGCACAATGAACATGGATATCACAAAATCAACATAAAAAGGTAATATGACATGTCATATATAACAGAAGATGTAGGATGTTCCAGCAAACCTATTTGCAATTATCAAATTATAGACTCAACACCAAATCTGAAACAAACCAGAAAAAAATATTACATTTCAGTAAAGATCAAGAAAGTAATATATATATATACAAAAACTATAGATAGCAACAACTATTAAAAATGGAATCAATGAGTGTGACTCCGAGTCAATAAAATAACTTTCATACTTGTGGGGAAGTCTAATAAAAGGTTGAAAGTCTGGTAAAAGATTGTAAACTCTTGAAATTCTCAGCAACTTTAATTTTTTTTACTAAGGAAAAATACAGCAGATATGCAAATCACTAATGCAAACCCATAAGAAATGCAACAGAGAAGGAACACCTAGTGAGATAGACCACTGATTGAGCTCAATGCTACCAATACGTCAAGACTACACTGATTGAGCTCGTAGCAAAGAAAAACTAAAAATAGATGATGAACTAACCCAGGGGAAATGAAGAAAACAAAAGAAAACCTAGAAAATCCCAACCTATTTTCATACTAAAAACTAGAAAAATAGGCAAATGAAACCATACGACTGATGATCTTGTAGCTAGGGTCGAGTTTTGCGAAGAGCAACACTAGTTTGTAAGAAAGAAGAGTAACAAGTGTTTTGTAGGGTTTCAGATGGCAATAACATCATTTGGAAATAGTATTGAGGGTAAAACTGACCTAAAAATATAATCCCAGACTCACTTAAATCCCACCCAAATTATCCCACCTCCCAAGTGAGATTATTTAAACCCCAATACTAGGTATTAAGTTAATGTAGCTTTGGGAGTAGGATAGTTTAATACCATGCACCAAAAATCCAAACAAACAAGGGATAAGTGGGACTAGGATGAAAAAATTACTTATCCCCCCTTATCCTGCATTCAAACACCCCCATAGGAAATACCATTGTAGACAAGGTAGGATTAAATGAGAATTAGTATATTTGCCTCCCTAGTAGAGCTGGCAAAATCCAGCCGACCCACCAACCCGACCTGACTCTACCCTTTTCTGACCCTCCTAACCCAACCCGTTTGAAATATGCGTCAGGTTAGGGTTTACTAACCCATATAAAAAACAGGTTAGGGGTGACCTGCCTAACGCGTTTGACCCATTTAAATTTTACTAAGTTATCATGACTTTTCAATTTTCATGTGACTTTTCTTATTCATGTGAACCATAAACTATGTACTCTTAATCTTTTGTAGAAGAGTCATGTAAATTTTTTATACTTAGGATATAAAATTTATTTTTTTATTTGACAATATGATGTTTTTGTGGATATGTATGAAGGAGCAGTAACAAATGTGAGAACTGCATGTAAAGAAATAGGTGAATTCTCCGTAATTATAGGTTTGCATCAGGGATCAGCCTTAAACCCTTATCTATTTGCATTAATTATGGAGGAGTTAACTGTACATATTCAAGAAGAAATATGTTGTTTGCAAATGATATAGTATTTGTGGATGAATCAAGAGATGGTATAAATACAAAACTCGAGAGATGGCGGGGGGCATTAGAATTTAAAAGTTTTAAAATTAGTCGTACAAAGACAAAATATATTGATTGCAATTTTAGTGGACATATCCAAAGTGTTGAAACCATGGTCAAAATTGAAACCCATAAGATACCACGTAAAGATTTTTTTTCGGTACCTATGTTCGATGATTAGTAAGGATGGAGAGATTATTGAAGATGTAGAATACAGGATAAAAGCTGAATGGCTGAAGTGGAGACTAACTTCTGGAGTGTTTTGTGATAGACGAATCCCAATAAAATTAAAGGGCAAATTTTACAGGACAGTAGTTATACCAGTTATGATATATGGAGCAGAATGTTGGCTAATTAAGAAGACACATATATATAAAATGGATGCAGCGGAGATGAAAATGCTTAGGTGGATGTATGATTAAACCAGGAAAGATAAAATTAAAAAATGAGCGCTTTCAAAAGCATTTAGGGGTAGCACCAATAGGTGATAAGATTAGAGAAACTCGTTTAAGATGGTTTAGGCATGTTGAGCGTACGCCAGTAATGACACCGGTGAGAAAACGTTTGGCTATACAGGTGGATGGCCCATCAAGAGGTAGGGGTAGGCCGAAGAAAACATTGATGGAGGTCATTGAATCAGATTTGAAAAAGTTTAACTTATCTAAGGATTTAGCTCAAAATAGAACATAATGGAGAAACAGAATTTATGTAGCCGACCTCAACATGGTTGGAATAAGGCTTTTTTGATGATAATGACAATATGATGTTTTTGTAGTTGAAATATTGATGTATCTTTTTTTTTTATGTTGGCATAGAAATTTACCTCTAAAATATGGATATGAATGAAATACAATATTGTTGATAAGTCTTATACTCAAATATAGAATTATAAAATTGAACAAAAATTGAAAAGAGATTATCTCAATAAATGGGCTAAAAAAAATTTATAGATTCCACATTTTTTACAACTTGAAAATTGATAAATTATAAACTTATATTCAATGCAACATTTTAAATAAATCTATATGTAAGGAGAGCTTCACAAATTAAATTGGGCCACATAAAATGAATTAAATCATACACAAAATGGGAATTAAATGGGTTAGGTCAGGTCAACCCGACCCAACCCGCATCAAATTCAGGTTATGCATGTCGGGTTGGGTTGACCCGCCATGGGTGTGTATTGAAGGTTTCCAACCCATTTAAAAAACCGGTCGAGTTAGAGTTGGAACAAACAAATTCGAATTTGGGTTGACCCGACCCGAATTTGGTCAACTCGACCAGTTTACTAGGTCTACGAGTCCCCAATAAGATCATAATGCTTTAATCTTGAGAACGTTTTGCAGGTTTTCAACATTTACTTTTGAATTGAATAGATATACTAATATTAATCAGATCTTGAAGGAAGAGGAAATCATAGTGATCTAAGCCACAGTTTGAATAATTCACATTCGAGTTCACAATTTGTAATTCAAGACATAGCTTGATAGAAAAAATAATAATAATAAATAAAACAATGCAGTGGGATCATTTGATTTGATTCTCAATTAGTATGATGCAGAGTTCGAGTTCAACAAGTTCTTTGAGCTAATTCATTTAGCCATGCTATAACTCCACCATTAGGGTCTACATCTAAAATCAAAACTTATAAAAATAGCTGCTATTTATGTTTCCTCTAGGTGAAATTTTACTTCAGTCAGAACTGGGCCTATAGTGAGACTGATTTATAAGTGGAAATAAACACATGGGTAAAATTAAAATCAATGGAAAATTTTATGTTTTACCAGTTATTTTAGTGAGGCTAGAATTTTTATGTAGGCACCACTTATGAATATATAAGCCTCAACTGAGAGAATTACATGAAATTAACTTAATAGTTATTTGCAAATTGAACTACTAATTGATCGAAATGGACTGTTCCAACAAAAACAAGCTGTCTGCATAGAAATATGGTTACACAAACCAGCCCTTAAGAGACAAAAGCATAGCCGATTCAGAGCAAGACTTTGGTGTATATGTATCTAGATTTAATGTCTATAGAATGGATCCATCTCCATCCATACCTGAGATGGACAAATCTTATGTGTTTGTTATAAATCCAGCATCAACTAAAAAGTCAATGATTTAAATCTATATACTCACTAAAGAGAAGAAGTGGGACTCATATGAGTATATGCCGGAATGTAGCTGACCGTTAGGGTCCCCTAATCCATAGTCAAACTATGAGACGGGGACAGGAAGCCCCAGCAAGATTGCAGGTGAATGTCCATTTAGCTAACCTATTTTTTGTAGGCTGCGATCAAGAGTCCTTCCATGAATCTCCAGTAAGCCCAACAGAACATGAAGTGGCCCAGCTGAAAATTAGATTTTATTGTTATCATCATTACTTCTTCTTTTTTTATTTTTTGTTTATTTTGATGAAAGGAAGTATATGCAACAGACTGCATTAGCCAAGCAAGATACGTGCAACATAAGGATCATCAATCATATCAGCTGTATCAGAGCAATTTTAGTAATGCTGTCAATACCCTAAAACCTAAGCCTAAATACAGAACCTTAGAAATTGTTTCAATCATTTATTTTGAAAATACTTCCAGATCCAGTTTTCCTTACAAAACAAGGAAAAAAAAATGGATGTGGCGAATCAATATAGCATAATTTTAAGAATGGCCTCGCTGCTTCAATTAGTATTCTAAAGGCATGTAAACATCGTCATAAGCATTCCAATCTGGGACAATACATGCATTAATTCAGTACACATGCTGGGCTTAACTACTTTGGATGCTATTCCAATGGAACTCATTAAAATAGCAAGAAGCAACTACATGGCCTACCAAAGTGCACCCTCACAGAACACACAAGGATTCATCATATTGGATTCAAATTTAGTATAGTTATATCCTGCATTAGAGAAACATGGCTAACAGTCTTACAGGAACTTCTGTGAAGTTTGGGCATTCTCTGCCACTTGTTTAATTGCATCAATTTTCTTTTTCCAACAAAACAACATGCTTGTTAGCTTTCAACAATGCGTTAGTTTAAACTGTGCACTAACTATGGATCATCAGTAAAACTATTTGACTAAACTGTCATTCGGTATATTATAAACAAATATATCAAAATACAGCAGAAATCTGAAATGGGCACCAATGATGTTAGCTAGGAGCCACAAACAGGGGGAAACAAGAAGCAAAAAAATGGTGCTGGAAATAACATCATAATAAATAAGCAATAGCTCCTTAGATTTAAGGATCGCCATCATAATCATTTTGGAAAATAAGATAATTTTATCACTAACCAGTGGGCACAGAAGAACAATTATAATTAACAAATATAAGAGCTAATAGAAGACAGGGAAAGACCATTTTGGAAAATAAGATGCTTTTATTACTAACCAGCAGGCCCCGAAGGACAATTATAGTTAACAAATATAATAGTCTATACAAAGATAGAGGGAGAGAGTACCTCCACAGCATGCCCATAGGCACTTCCAACTAAAATTTCTGAAGATGGAAACCAGGGCTAGAAAGAAGCCATACAGCCTGTCCATAGGAACCTTCATCAAGATAACAACCTTAAATGTCCTCCATGAGATTAGTTTGTTGACCTCTACTCCTTTGATTTTGACATTCAATAGTGTTGTTTTCCTTTTCAATTATCATGCCATTGGTTGAAGCTGTGAGAACTTTTTATTACTGAATGAATCACCTTACAAACAGATCCCACTATGAACTACCATGCCCTAAATCCAGTTAACTGAAGTTCATCAGATCAAGAGACAGGGGATGGTACTCAAGATCTTTTATGCAGTTCCAAAAATAGCCAACGAGGTGGTTACTGTAGCAATTTAAGAAGACAAGCTGAAGCTTTGGTGTAAAAGAGCATTTCAAAACTGCAGCATGCTACAACCTTCTATAAAAACTTAAGATTGCAAGCATTCACCTGCAAGAGAAAACAAAGGAGCTGAGTTGAATAAATCAGAAACAAAACATGGATATAAAACATCCTGAAGCATTCTACAATTAACTGAGAAAACTGAACTGTGTCAAATTCAAACAGATAAATATATATACAGGAAATTCTTTTTATCCCATTTTTGTTTCTGATCCTCCATTCATAGTTAAAAGCTTCAAATAATTTTTTGAGTATCCTTTGATGCATTACAACCGTCCAGGATCTATGCAAGAAGAGGAGACAAATCCACTGGACTCAATGAGCAAAGCCTCGTCTACCAGGCCTATCTGAGACCTACACAAGCCAGCAGAAGTCATTCCAGGACCAGCTAAGGTCCATTTGAAAAGGCCCTGCAGGCCTAACGCAGCCCGCCAGAGCCTTATTAAAGCCTAGTCAACAATCATGAGATCCACATTTGGGTCAAAAGGGTCCACAGTCCAGGCCAGCTGTGAAGAAGTCTGAAGACAATTTCACTAGTGTCAGAACTAATCTTTTAGGGCCTGTTTGGCAAATCTTACCTGTTTGAAAAGATATGTCTCAAATAGAATGTTCAAAATAGATACATTTCAAATAGACTCTTCAGAAAAAAGGAGGGGGTTAAAAGCATTATTTTAACTTAAAAATCAAAAGTAAAAACCCTAACCTACCCAATTTGTCCTCTTTCATTTGATGAGAGAAGTAAGAAAACCCCATCTCATTTGTTGCCTTTCATACCTGGAATTGAAAGCAGGCTGCTGGTTCTTCATCGGCTCCACTTTGCTGCTGCTGCTTCATTGATTCAACTCTGCTGCTTCTTCATTGACTCGATTCTCCATCACTGCTTCGACTCTGCTGTTGCTGCTTCATCGACTGCCAAGCATGCTGCTGCCTTTTTTTCCTCCCTTTCCTCTTCCAGAGCTCAACTCAGCTACCCTCAACTTTTTCTTTCGTTCTTTCCTCTTTACTTTGATGGCTGCCCTTTAAAGTGCAGCTCTCTTGTTTTTTCATTTTTATTTTTTATTTTTGTCCCATTTGGGCTGCTGGGCTGGGCTGCCTTCTTTATTTTTCTTTTTTCCAAGGTTTGCATTGGGCTGCCTTTTCCTAAATCTGATTTTATTTTGAGCCTCAAATTCTGCCATGGGAATTTAATTTCCAATATGAATATTGTTTTAAATTCCAAATTAGATATTGAACACTTGCATCCTATTTGAGCTAAGGCCTTTTTTCAAATCCTCAAAGAAGAAGTAACTAATCTGCTTGCGTCGGCTCCTCCCTAAGCATGTGAAGGTTCTACAATCCAATAGACCCACCCCTTCTTGGTTAAGGAATCTCTAATGCAAGACTTGTGATAACGCCTGGTATCATTATATAATTTTCCACCATATTCTCAATATTAAGTTGTGTGTGAGTGGAATGATTTATAATCTAATTAGCTTATTAATTCCTAAATTGATCTCACTAGTCGCTACTAGTCTTAGTTTCATATTGCCTATATCACTACCGCACTTTTATCCCATGTCTAACATTTTTCGCAAACATTTTTCTTGATTTCCCTATTCTCACTAATTATTGAGCCAAGGTATTGGAATGAATCTCATTGTAGTATCTCTTGAGCTTTAATTCTCACAGTAGTTTCATCTCTTCATACATGCCCCATGGAAAATTCCTAGCCCCATGGAACCTTTATTGCATCCTAAACAACATACACATACTACAGCTAAATGTGATGCTTCACTTCAATATATTTTGCAGGTCTTAAATGCCATGCTGACAGCTTTAGCCAAATTGAGATCTTTCTTTGTTACTTTAGCTAAAAGTGTTTGCAACATTTTCCCTAATTCCTTTCAGCATTTACTGAAATTTTCAATGCTGTCATGTGAGTGGGAAAAAAGCTTTCCACTGTTCAAATTTGAAGATCTTTGACTATTCAAATGCTTTGTTAAAACTGGTGTCTCTTACTCTCTGTTTTGTTGGGAAAAAACCTTTTTATTATATTCATTTTTTTCCTAGGAGTGAAGAGTTTGTGGTACCTACATTTTAATGTTCTTGCAGAGGCATTTATTTACAGTCTTAGCACTCCCAAGCCTCACGTGGGCTCTTCTGGTAATGATCAAATCAATGGGATTCAAGGGAAGAACAGAGAACATCAATTTAATTCACTATCTAAAGCTGAAAGCGAAGTATATAAAAAGGCCAATTCATTTGTCACTGATTGAAACCAAAGAGGCTCCCCCCACCCCCCCCAACCCACTCCTCTATTTCTCCCCACTCTTCTTTCTTCCCCCTCCCCGTGAAAATAATATTTTGCTGACAATGATGATAACAGCTTAAACATTAAAGATGTAAATAAGATGTAAACCCTGATTCTTACCATTTTATGAAATGAAGAAACAAAAATGCAGATCCCTCTCCCAAGTAATGTAAGTTATCTATCAAGGGGGCAACCGATAAGCAGATAAAACATTTCCTTCTGCAAAATCAAATGCACTATCGACTAAGGATTACACTGAGGAAACAGGTATAATCTCCAAATTGACTAAAAGAAAGAAGGATAAAATCCAAATCCAGACAAACAAAATAAATGGATGGATATAAGCAGGAAAAAAAAGGAAACAAAAAATATATATATATACCTTTCCTGGGCTTGTGCCCTGAAATGAAATAATTTACATGTAGGGGTTTGAGAAAGAGAACAACCGACATAGAACTTATCCCTGTCCAAGCATTATCTCGAATCTACAACAGACAACTGATATCTTTCTGCTGCAACAGAAGCCCTCTCGGCAACACGCCCTAATTATTGTATCATATATGGCAATATTTGGAACCAGACCCTGCTCCAGCATTATGTCCAACAACTTAAGAGCTTCAGTTAGAAGTCCACTCTTACCCAACCCATTAATCAAAGCAGAGAATGCAACCACATCTGGTATGAAACCCTTCTTAATAGATTCAAAAAGAAACCTATGATCTAAAATTTTCGCTTCTTTACATAGATAGGGAATCATAATGGTGTAAGTGAACATATTAGGGGCAACCTTACCTGCAGACATCCTGTCAAATAGAAGTCCAACCTCAGATGTATTTCCCACCTGATAAAACCCATGAATTAATGTATTATATGTTACAACATCAGCGACAAACCCTTCACTGTCCACCATGCATTTTGCTAAGCCGACCATTCCAGCTTTGCAAAGGCTATGAATCACTATGTTATAAGTCCTAGTGTTTGGCACAATCCCCTTCTTTAACATGTCAGTTAAAAGCTTCAAAACAGTTGACCATCCACCAATCCTACAAAACCCGCTCATCACTGTATTATAACTGAAAATGGAGACATGCCATTCCAATTCACAACTCTTCTCCAAAAGACATTTTGCTTCATAAAGCTTCAAAGCGCAACATAGGCAATCAAGGAGGATATTCAAAGTAACAACGGTGGGATTTAACCTATTTCTCATCATAACATCCAATACTCTGTATGCTTCCTCAGCCTTGCCTGCTTTACAAAGACCATCAATATAAATATTTTAACTGACAGCATTCGGCTTCCAACCCTTCAATGCACTTCCATCCAAAATCCTCTTAACCGCATCAAGATCCTTCTTCTTGGAGAGTGCATCAATCAAAATATTATAGGTAACAGTGTTTGCAAAGCAGCCACACCTCTCCATCAATTCAATTAACCTATTAGCATCTTCGATCTGTCCTTTAGCACAAAGACTTGCAAAATGGGTGTGTAAGTAAAGACATTTGGAGTGCAATTGGCCTCCACCATCCGCCGATTCAATACATCAAATGCCTCCTCGATTCATCCCGCCCGACAGAGGCCTGTAATCAGTGTTGAATACGTCGTCACATCCTGGCGACACCCATTCTTGGACATCACCTCAAGGATTTCATAAGCCAGGTCGAACTGCCCCAAGTACCAGGAACATCCCTTCACCATAATGTTGAAGGTAGAAATGTTTGGAAACACATTTGAAGGATTTCATCTCGGCGAAAAGCCGATTGACTTGGGCGGCATTGCCCGCCCGGCCAAATTCCTTCATCAAACGATTATAGGCGGCCGGGTGAGAGTGCTTTACGCCCATTCCCGGTGCAAACAGGACCGAATTGCAGCGAAACTTGGCGGTTTTTCCAAGTATGCTTAAAAACTTAGAGTGGACATCATTCCTAACGCATAAAGATCCCAGCTTTCTAGGGTCCTCTACCCGAAATCCATGGTTAGGGGTCTTACCAGGAACACCAGCCCTAAAAGATTCCAGCTTTCCAATGGCATCGCTCTGAAATTCAACTGTAGAGGCGTTTTCGCAAGAAACCCTAGGCCTAGATCGAACAACTGCATCTGGGTCTTGATGAGGAGGAGGGTTTTGAGATCTTTCGACATCGAATGATGGTTGGACCATCTCTTGGAGGCGAAAGATCTGATTGGGGTCATGCCGGGTCGGGTTTTTGGCGCTTGAGAGGCGTTCGACGCTCTTGAGGATGGGAAGGCGGAGAGTCGGCAACGGAGAGGAATTGCAATGGAAGAAATCTAGGGTTTGTGAAAGGGGAGAGAGGAGTAAAAAAAGCACCTTGAAAACGGACGCGCTGCATGAATGAGAATCCGAGAGAGAGAGAGAGAGAGAGAGAGAGAGTTTTCTCCTTCTTCTGCCAAAAGAGGACGCCGGAGGAGAAGGAGAGAGGAGAGGGAAGAGGGAGGGGTTTTATTGTTTAGGGTTTTAGGAGTGTGGCCCCACCTGCTGCAATCTAGGCCGTTCAGAATAATCTCCAGGAGTTGGGTGATCTTTTTATTACATGTTGGACGGGGGTAGGATGTGTGGAAATCACAATGGGCCCAACTACTACTGATGATCCAAACTACTAAAATTGAGTGCCATGACCTCCAGCATCATGTCCTCAAATTTTACTTTGGTGGGAAAAGCTTCAACAGATGATTGATATTGTGATTAGAACTATTATACATTATTAATCATGTGTATTAATTATATTATCAATCATTTGTTCAATGCTATAGTGGGATTAAATCCTATTGAAGTGATAAAAAAATTTTTTTTTTAATGATATGACACCGGCGGAGAAGGCATAAAAAAAATTTGATAATACAATGTTGGCCACAAATACAAAATCCAAATCGTTAGATCTCATTAGAAGGATAAACGTGAATATGTAATTGCATATCAAAGCTTAATACTTTGTAGATCTTAAGAAATTTGTAAAAATATTCAACCATTGATTTAAAAAAGTTTATTTAAAAAAAAACCGCATATTACCAAATACACATTTTAATCTTAGCCTCTTTTTTTAATGCCTCTATTTTAAATTGATTTATAATAAAAAGATTAGTGATGCCAAACAAGCCCTATATAATTTTAAAAAGGTGGGCCCCATATCAACACAATTCATAATGGTGAGTCCACATTGTAATTCTCAAAATTAGGTCTCATGTTCACAATAATTAAAGGGGGCCCATGTTTCAATTCCTAAAAGTAGGCTGTAGTCATTTTGAAGGTGGATCCGTCAGGCAAATAATTTTTTTGATTAACAAAAAAAGGCCCCTCTAATAAACTCTTATTTGTATGTTTATCTAATAATAATGCTTTTCACTATTAGATTGAAATTAAAATAAAATGATGCTTCTAAACCATTAAATTTTAAAGTTATGAATTAAAAGTTGACACTCTTGGTGTAGGCAAGGGCAGGCCCAAGAATTCTTCCTCGAGGGCGGGGTGGGGGGCCGCCACTATATAGAAAAAATTTTTGAAAGGTACACATATATAATGTGAAGGGTTTTAATCCTATGAAAACTAGTTTTTACAGTAACCATGAGAACTTTCTATGAAGCCCAATTGTGAGTCCCATTTGGGTATGGGACCAGGGAAGTTGGAAAGGTCTATGTGGGATCACCCCACATATCAAGTTTGGCGTCAATCATATGTCCTTAACCCTTTCATCTGTAGCCCACAAATTCAGTCCATTCTTATTAGTGTATGGTTGATCAACGATCCAGTAAATTCGGATCTAACCAAGACTTAGGACGTGTGACTATCATGGGGTTCCTATGTATTGTAAAGTTTTGATGAGATGATAGAAAGGCTTTACCTAGAGTTCTCATAAAAATACATGAGAACTAGTTCTCATAGGATTATTTTCCAAAAAGGGATGTAGTTTTCAAAAAATATATCTGTTTCTCGTTTTTTTTTTCTTTTTTTTTTCCGGGGGAAAGGGGTGGGGGGTGTGCAAGTGTAAAAATAAAATTAAAATATAAAAAATTAGAGGGGGAATTTTGGGGGGGTCCATGTCACCTACTGGCCCCCTCTAGTTTTGCCCATGGCTGTAGGTGCATTTCATGCACTGGCCAGAGGGATAACGGTTGTTTGTGCAGTAGGAAATGTAGGTCCTCGCCCCACTACGATGGTAAATACTGCACCTTGGATCTTAACAGTGGGAGCTAGCACCATAGATCAGTCCTACCTAATTGTTATCACACTTGAAACAATCGAACTATAATGGTAATCTTTTCACCCCCTCGCCTATTTTCATTCGGATGATACAATTTTTATGGCTAGCCCAGGTTGCATGGTGGTCCCTCGGTAACAAATGTTCCCATGTGCAATGGGGCCCAACAAGTCAATAGCCCTGATCATAGAATCACTGGTGGGATTGTGCACCACCTTGATGTATGATACTCTGTACATGTGCAAGAATTTTGGTGTCAATGGTCATTGATGAATATTGTTTGGTCGTAGGGCCAAGGTATGTATACAAGGCATGAGGTTGAATTTGCACCATTGGTATCTTTTCAGAAAAGTGGTGCTTATGGCATTTTCGCTAGGTGAAAATTTCTATTTCATAAAATCTCTCAATGGTTGAAAGAGCGAGTTTGGTTAGGAGAATTAGTACTCATAACGCCACCAAATTTTCCAATTCATTTGTGAAGGCAGCCTTTTTTTGGCCTGTTAAATGCTCCATATTTCCTGATTCAGATGCCACTTGGGATTGATAAATATTTGCAGATATGCAGATTCCTCACTGCCTCTAGAACGGAGATTCCTTAATGAGGATTTGTATAGTTGAGAATTTTGCATTGATATCAATACCTCTGAATGGATGTAGCAAACAGAAATTGGTTCAGATGTGCAAATCTGTAAAAGTGAGTGCTTTAAAATCCTACTGGGGAAGGTCAGGTTTCAAAATACTCACAACTGAGGATTTCTGATGATCCAATTCCTCAGAGATTTGCCAAATACAGGTTTCCCACAATTTTCTATAGAGCGGAAATCTTTTTTCCGAGAATTTGGTTACGAATGTGACCTAAAAGAGTTTGCAAGTTTCATCAAATGAATTTGTAACAGGCCTTGCGAGATGATCTTCAACTGAGGACGCATGGCCTGACTTTATTCATTTCCTTGACAGTCGCTGCACTAACCTCCCTGCTAACGACACATTAGTGGCGGGGAAGGTTGTGATGTGCTTCGCAGCTACATCTGGCTCAACTCGGAATACATCATTGAATGCATCATCTGTTGTAAAAGCGGCCAGAGGTCCTGGAGTGATTGTTGCCCGGAATCCAAGTGATGTTACTCTTTGATGATTTTCCATGCATTGAAGTAGATTTCAACGTTGGCACACAGATACTCACCTACCTCCATTCCTCCAAGTAATTAATTATCAAGGCTTTGTTTGTTTTAATAAAAAAAATTAAAAAATGAACGTTCCACAAACACTATGTATGTCTGTATTTATTTCTTTTGATCATGCATGGAAGGTGTTTTTTCTAGTGCTGAGATCTCCGATGGTGAAGTTGAGCCCTACCAAAAACCCTTGTGGGAAAGCCCCCGTCAAGATGAACTCTTGTCATCTTGAAGGTGGGACTAATTATCATGAGGAGGTAGTGTTACTAGAAAGGAATGAGATTATTTGTGAAGCACCAAATGGATAGGATAATTATCACCAGGAGGCAGTGTTGCTGTTTCATTTATTTATTTATTTATTTTTTCTAATGATCTGCCACTGCTATCATCTTCTTCTTCTCTCTTTTCTATTTCTTTTTTTGTTTTTTAGAAGCCACTAAATCTACTGTTTCTTTCTGCCCTCCCCCCTCCACAAATCTCTCTTTTCTCTTCTTTCTATCTTACTAATTTGTTGTACCATCACTGTTCTTGAAATTATTGGTCCTGGCCGATATTTAAAGCCATGAGCACTTATTTGGATATATACATATATCACTATGCATCATACCATATTTGACTCAATTTAACTTTGAAGTTTTAAGAACTTCTCTTGCTTTCGTGAGTTTACCATGTTGACAGTAAGTTTCTGAAGTTATTTATTGATTTATTTTTTTAATTTACAGTGGGAAAGTTAAGTACTACTAAGTGGTATAGAAAAAGGTATGCAGTTTACTTAAAAAATTGCAATTCACCTTATTTTTTATTTTATTTTATTGTGATATATTATAATGATAAGGAATAATTTATTTTATTATTTTATCTTTGCATGATAACAATTGGCTGCATGTATGACAGCTACTAATACTTTTTCTGACTTTATCTTGCTTTTTAGAACTTTATTTAGATCATAAAAATTATTAGGGCACCCTAGCAAAGAGACGCCGTGGACATGCCCTCAAAATCACCCAACACGTCTGATGCTGCGCCTGCCAAATGCAAGGTCAGTCAATCAGTACTACTCCCCTTTACTTCATCCATTCATCACATTAAAATCATACCTATATATATATATATATCTCACTCTCCATCAATTCCTAGGCTTACATCGTTTACCTGGGGAAATGTCAGCACCCCAATCCTTCGGTTGCCAAAGAGTCACATTATGCAGAGCTCATGGAGTTGTTAGGAACGTAAGTTGCAGAAATTAAAACTCATCATTCTTTCTTTTGTCCTCGTCCAAACACCAAATGACACACCCAAAAGTTGTTGATTTTTAACATGAATTGCATTTCGGTCTTTTCTTTTTTTTTTTTTTTTTTTTTTTGGAGTGCAACAAAGAAGCAGCTGCAGAGTCAATTATAAGCATTTACGATGATTTTTTCTCTAGATTTGCGGCAATACTGTCGGAGTCTCCAGCAGAGAGGATTGCATGTTAATTTTTCACTCGATATCTTTTAAAGGGCACGTTCGGAGGACTCTACAGTTCTCTTGGATGCATTTTCAGTGATCACCTTTTTTGAAATACTTTTAGGTGGTCTGCATAGATTGAATTGTTTTTGCGAAGAAGTGATTAGAGCATTAGAAACAACTGCTACAATACTAGTAAAAGCACAAAGTCTAAACAGAAGGCCCCAAACCCTCCTGTTAGAATTTGATTTTGGGCCATTCCAAGAGCCACCCCCAAGAGTTCCATGAAAGAAACAACAAGCTCCTGTTTTCTTGTTAGGAAATGGAGCGAACTCTCTCCCTCCCATAGCAGGAGTTTGCCTTACCAGACACTAGCTCAGCAAGGAAGTAATTCACTTGAATTCAATCAATAATAGTTGAGTTTGCATTTTCTGAGTCACAGGTTACCCCGGCGCGGTAGATGTGATCCCTAATTACGTGATGGAGGTCGACCTCGGCTATGGGACTACCTGTAGTGGGGACTACCTTGGTCTCTCTTACTCTGATGGAGCACCCAACCTATTGTCCAAGGGCAACATGGGTGATGGAATAATCAGTGGCGTCATTGATCCAGGTCTATCTCTCCCACATCATATTTTAAACATATGCCAAATGACCAACCATGTTCTCAACTTCTAACGGTATACATTCAAATGAATGATTAGGAATAAGGCCAGAATCCGAAAGCTTCAGTGATGAAGACATGGCACCGATTACATCTCAATGGAGGGGCAAATGCTGTAAGGTCCCGACCCAAATTGATCTTGTTTAATTGATGATTAATTTTGTTGTTGTTAATCTTATTTATGCTTAATCAACTTTTTTCTATCCTAATTATGCTTCTCTTGTTGTGTTTGAGTCGTAGACAGATAGTTGGGTTGGTTTTGAACCAAACTAGCTAGAATAGAGGACTTTTTCATAATTTTTTATTTTGTGATTTTGCATCATATTCACATCATAATTCACAATATTAAAAATATAAAAGATTTATATAATATGATAAAATCTGTGTAAATTGTCTGGGAGGGAAAAATTATAGTAAACTTAAATTTTGATATTTTTCCTATCAAGACATTTCGTGGGTTAGCAAGGTTTGGGGTCGGCAAAGATGAAAAAATATACAAGTAGTTACTTAAAAATCACAAGCTCCTTTTTGGTTGGGAAAAGAAGCAAAAAAATTATTAATAACAAAATAAAAATGAGAAAATAAATTGAAAAGGATTTTACCAAAAAAAAAAAAGAAATCATCTCAAGGGACCCAAAAACAAAAAAAGGCACCCTAGATGTGGGCAAGTTCATTTGTGCATTGAATTCGACGCTCACCAATTAGATGTAAAAAAATACCGGAGTGGTCACACGACTACTCCGGTGCACCCACACCTAGGATGAGCTTTTTTTGTTTTAAGGTCGCCTAAGATGTTTTTTTTTTTGGTAAAATCCTCTAAATTGAAATTTGTAAAACACAATGATATAGTTGTGGAATATCACATCAGTAAATGTAAAGCTAAAAATTGGAAATTTAAAAACTAAAAAGAAAAAAAGAAAAATAAATTTATTGTTCAAACCCTGAGCATGCCACCTTCGCTCACCCGAGAGCTCTCACATCTCACCCGAGATCTACTACCCTAGCACGAGGGTTGAAAAAAAGGTGCTAGTTCTGTCATAAAAATTGTTGTCACTCGGGTTTAAGCAGTATCAAAACAAACCACTGCTAAAAGAAGGCATTAGCGATGGATTTTTTCCACGCTAAATTCAATTTATCCGAGGGTAAAATCTCATTTTTAATATAAAAACTGCTCTGAAACCAAACTACCACTAGAAGTCCATTAAGCAGCAGGCATCTTCCACTACCTTATTGCACTTTTTTATAAAATACGAAAAGTTACTATTATTATGATTATTTTTAACTTGTAACTTATAGGATTCACATTCATACAGAACAATCATCAAGTTGAAATACATGTACTCAAAATCGTAAGTTACAATAGTTCAAAATCCATACATTCCCCCTCTTACAATCTTTTAATAATATACATACATTTCATTTTATTGGGAAAAAAAGACGCCTTAAAAAAGTTTGATAGCTAGAGCATTTTTGGGTCTCCTTCGGTGTAACAAGAACCAGAAAACACAACTTCATCAATGCAGTCCTGTGAATGTCTCTAAAATAAATGAAGTAAAAAAAAATGTAAATGAAGTCATTTTGTCTGACAATATGCTCATAGATCACTAAGCAACCCATACGAAGGTGTACACTCGAGATGACATTAACTTGAGATAAAAAAAATGGGGCCTTGAATTATCACAATAGGAATGCACATGGGAGAGTAGATAGTTTTGAGTTGGTTTAGCTTACATGCTTCTGCACAATACCATCTACTACTTGTGCATTTAATAGGACTTGAGGTCAATTCTATTGCCTCAAAACAGCAAGAAACAGAGGCATAAATGACCCAAACAATCAATAATAATACAAAGATCTTACTGCTAGACATGAAAATAAACTGCTACAATGTCATGACTTAAATTAAATTGGAAAAGAAATGGATATAAGAGAAAATTGTGTGAAAATCAGGAACCTTAAATTACATTTCTTTGACCAAAAAGAGGCAAAATCAAAGTTCCTATGATCCCAATGATTTTACATGAATAAATTGTATCTGTAAATAAAAAAAAAAAGGTTTCATTTATCAACATTAACAATAATGAGAAAATCAGAACTTTTCACAAGTCGGGAAAACTAAAACAAGTTACAACTTACATGTTGATCTCATGTTCGTCTTCTCTGTTAACAATCCTCTCATTTAATGGAAAAAACTTCCAGATCATCTGTTGAGCAACATGTCAAAACAGAACATCATGTAGTTAGTGGTTTGTATTGCTTTTTAGATGGACCTTTCTCCATCAAATTAAAAATAAATGAGGAAGTGACCTCAAGTTGCCTAAAGTGTAATCTGTTTCCTTGTACTGGCAATACAATCCACCAATGACATCCTAGTGATATGAATTTCAATGCTGAGATTAGAGCTGATTTACCCTAATTCAATCAGGCATCAAATGATTCTGTCATTTGATCTAAGCACTCATATCTTTAACAAATTTGAAAATTCAATGTTGATCACATTCAATTAACAAAAGATTGCAAAAAAAAAAAAATCAAAGCTTCTAAAATAAAACCCAAATGAGAACAAAAGATAAAAGGTCAAGAGCTTACAGTTTAAGGAGAAAGTAGCTGCAAATGGAAGTTTCTTTATGCTCGAATTTCCCTAATTGCTTCTTTATAACTGATCTTGGACATGGCGGGAGTGGAGATGAAGAGTCCAAAATCCAATCCTAGATTTTGAAGTTAGAATCTGATCGAAGGAATATGATCAGTCTTGTGATTTCTATGAGTGAAGAAAAGAGAGAATGATAGATACAACAAAGCAAAGTTAAAACGATCAAGTTAAAAATCAATCAAAGACCCAGAAGTCAAATCTTCATGTGCAAGTATTCTTATGGCCTTAACCTTACAAACTAAAAATATGGGAGCAACACTTATCCTTTACAACAATCAAACTGAATATGTTGGGTTTTGTCTTGTATTCCGATTTAGCCGGAGTGGTTCATTGGTATAGTCAATGAACAGGTTAGGGTCAAGGATAATTTGGTCTTTGTATCGAGGCTTTCTTGGTGACCAAGAAAGCAGACATTATATATTTATGTAATGTGATCTTAGACTCTATGTAGGAGATGTAGCAGATCTCTTCTCCGTGGTGTAGACCACATAGGGCTATATAAGGTGTAGAGAGATGTGAGCTCTCCTCCCCGTAGTGTTGATATACCACGTATGGCAGGGTACTCTAAGAGCAAGACTAAGACCTATGAAGATTAAGGAGCTAAGTGTTAGAGGAGAAGAAGTCCTTGTAACGAATTGCCCAGTTTCTTTCATAATGAAATCGAGCATGATATGCTCATAGCCCGTGGAGGTAGCCTTTATGGTGAACCACGTAAAATCTGTGTGTTATGGTTGTATGGCTTTCTTCTTCTTTATGTGCATGATGATGTTGATTGCTTCCGCACGTACACTACAATTGGTATCAAAGCTGAGGTGGTGTTCCCTGGGTTTTTGAGCGAGGTGGAGATCGCTCGGTGGCTTGGAGGTTGTGCATGGAAGATAAACGGATCGGATCTTCTTGGAGGATCCGGATTTCTACAATTCTCATTGCAGAAAAATCAGAGATCACGGGTGATCTTTAGTTAGGCCACGGATTGGAGTTTCCAATGGAGAAGAAGAAGACGAGAAGGAGTTCTTTCTGCTGGAGAGATTTTGTTTATCAATTATCGTCTGCAAATTGGAATCGGATAAAACAGGGTGATCCAGTAGATAAGAGGATCCGGAGCCCAGATTCTGATGGGTTTTTGCTGCAGTCATCGGAGTGCATGCATGCCACCGTTCTTGCCATGCAGCTGCTACCACTGCGATCACCTCTCGCCCGTCGCAGCTGGTTGTCGTCGCTGCAGTCGTCGCCGGCAGCCACTCTCTGTCGTCGTCGGAGCAACTACTTGGCCAGTCCTTGTCATCGCTGGCTGCGAGATTTTTATTGTCCCTATTGCAGAACAGGGAAGGTGGGAGGAAGAAGATGCCTAGGAAGTCTAGGCTGGTTCCAGGTTGGTTGCAGGTCGGGTTGGGTCATTCAGGCCTGATCCGTGGAATAGAAGCCTAGAGGAAAAACAGCAGAGCAGGTTGGGTCATTCCAACTTGACCCATCGTGGAGAAAGCAGCCCAGTTCAACGGAAGGTCGGGTCAGGTCAGACCTGACCTGTTAGCAATGATGCCCAGGCAGCAAAACAGGTTGTAGGCCGGGTCGGGCTGGGTTAACTTGACCCGTGTACATGAACCCAACCTAGCAGTACAATCTAGCAGAGTTAGCCAGTTCAGGTCAGGTCAAACCTGACCCGTGTGTGCAGGGTCCAGCCCAGTGTAGCATTGCAGTGTTGACGTCAGCACACGTCAATAAAGGAGGTCAAAGGCAGTTTAACCAATTTTGACTGCAGGATTTTGTTTCTGCGAGATCTTGATCATCTGACGTCCGATCATAGATCTGTTTGCGCCTACGGACTTGTTTTGAGCAGATCGACGCGGTAGAAGAAGGAGATTGGCTGTTGGATGGTCAACGAGGAGGTTTGACCGATCGGAGCATAAAACTTATTTTTGTGATATCGGAGCCATCTGGACTCGAATTTCAGATCCGTTTCTTCAAGCATACATGCGTTGATGAGATCTATAAGGCAAACAAAAGATATTGGCAGTTTGATGTGCTAAAATTTGGGCAATTTGTAGGTAATTCAGATATTAACATCACACGGACTCGTTAATGAATTCGAACCTTTAGTTCGAGGTGGAGTATGACAAGAAAAAGTTTGCAACATGGATGCAAGGATGTACCTTCAGCAAGGTACAGGAATACATAGACAGGTATTTCCAATGTGGCTCTTGCGGAATCTATGCCAGGGTGGAGATTATTGGGTTTTGTCTTGTATTCCAGTTTAACAGGAATGGTTCATTGGTGTAGCCAATGAACATGTTAGGGTCAAAGGTAATTTAGTCTTTGTACCGAAGCCTTCTTAATAGCCAAGAAAGCAAACATTATATATTCATGTAATGTGATCGTAGACTCTGTGTAGGAGATATGGCAGATCTCTTCCCCATTGTGTAGACCACGTAGGGTCATGTAGGGTGTAGAGAGGTGTAGCTCTCTTTTCCATGGTGTTGACACACCACGTATGGCAGGATGCTATAAGAGCAAAATTAAGACCTATGAAGATTGAAAAGCTAAGTGTTAGAGGAGAAGGAGTCCTTGTAATGAATTGCCCAGTTTCTTTCATAGTGAAATCGAGTAGGATGCTCATAGCCCGTAGATGTAGCTTTTATGGTGAACCATGTACAATCTGTGTGTCATGGTTGCATGGTTTTCTTATTCTTTATGTGCGTGATGATGTTGATTGTTTCCGCATGTGCACTACAGAATAAAGAATCAAAACAACCTCCATCACTTTCAAAACAACATGCACCATCTCATGATGTAAAATTGATATTTCTTTCATCCTCATCCATTTAAAGTACTCAATTATTTTACACCTTGTTTCTAACTGTAACTGATCATTTGAATAGTAATATAGAAAATGTGTAGGGCCACAAGCCTTGTTCAAGCATTCAACTAGTAAATCTGAACAAAAGGATTCCTTGTGCGTATGAAAGAGTTCAAAATTCTGACATATTTACCAAAGGTTTGAAGGAAAAGCAATCTAAGAGCACCAAGTGAGCTATTTAACTGAAGTGTCACATAGAGAAATAAATTTTGAATTGGCCGATAGCCATCTTCAGAGAGCGAGGATAAAGTTTGAATAAGCAGATAGCTATCTTTAGAGAGCTTGTACCTCTACATCATCAACCTCAAGACTCTGTCACACAAGGAAGGACATCTATACATATAGTCATTAAGTCAAACTTACTCAAAAAAGCTCTCAATCTTCCAAATATGCCTATCACTTCAAGCATTAAAGTTTGAAACCAGTTCTTTGCTAAAGCATTCAGGTTCCAAACCATTTCTTGGCAAACACAGAAGCCAAAATTATTATCTAATTATTCACTGGTAGCAAAAGACTTATGTTGATGCCAACACACTCATGGTTGATTGGTGTTGGCATCTTTGCATCATGGATTATACACATGCTTAGGTGCTGGTCCATGGGCCCTCAAGTTAAAGTGTCACTGCTAAAGTAATAGCCCAACCCAGCCAAAAATAAAAAATAAAATAGAGCGTAGACTTCTGCTAAAAAATGTAGCACCAAACAATTTAAAGCTAACAAACTGCAAACCCCCTTTACTGCTTTCACTACAAAATAAATTCTAAAACAAGTTAATTTTATGCAGCTGTGCGATGGGTAGCGAAGAAATGGAAAAGAAAACAAAGCACAATGTAGCTGATATGCACAATTTAAAATGGGCTTGTAGAGGAACTAGAAGGTCAGAGATATAGGGATTTAGTCTTAAGATTGTTCAACCATGTGCTTAAAACTCCCATATGAATAAATAAAGTATTGCAAGCACAGGGAACAAAGAAAAGATCGAGACAAATAAAGATTGAACGATGAATTAATTAGAACGGCACTTTAGATCGTACAATGATAGATACCATTACCCTATAGGATGAGTGGAGAAATTGACACAGTGAAACCACAGAGCAAATCCCAGGTTGATAGATGAGGTTTCGATCATGATGATCAACTACTATCACTTAATCAATTCCTCACATGCTAGCACCTCAGAGAACAAAAACAAATCCAAAGGAGTTGTATACATAGAACAAAGAATTTCTTACAACATCTACTGATGAATTCCACATCAAAGAAACATATCTAGAAACAATTAGATACATGTGAACCGCAAAGAGCATAATTCAAAGCAACCCATCATTAGCAAACATTGTAATTCAAACCAAAATTCCCAATACAAAACAAATGAAGAAAATCATACTCTGTTCATTATCTTCAAATCTAAAGGTTACTGCCAAAGAAATGACATGCATCGCAACCACATGTAGTTTGTAATCGAACTTGGTGAAAGATGTAGAGAAAGCCATTGGCTGATTCATCTTTTATCTGGTGAGTGTGAAGAATAGAGAATGTGAGCGTAGAGGAAGAGCTGGAGTGGGTAGATTCATCTTTCCTCTGGCAACCGCGATGAATAGAGAATGTGAGAGGAGGGTAAGAGTTGGGGAAGAGACCAGAAGGGTATCATTATTTTCTACTTTATGCATTTGAGGAGTTTATGGGTGAGATGCTTTTGAGAAGTTCAAAGGTTGCAAAGAAACGTAAGGGGAGTGGAAGAGTTGGGTAAGAGACCTTTTGAGGTATTATGGGCCAAGTCAAAACTAGTTAGATGGTCAAAATCAATTCAAAATCTCAGGCCAATTCCTCAATTGGAACAGTCGGCTTCATATATAATAATTGCACCATCTCATCTTGACGTGTACATCATTTTTAATTCTTGGCTGGACTCAATCCGAGCCCAAATGTGTCAAGGGGACCCTCGTTTGACTTAAAATTAGGTTTCATACAAGACCATGGATCTTATTGCAAAATTCAAAAATTCTAATTTAAAAAGAGCAACTCTCTTTCCTTCTTCCCTCAAGTTCAGCTAAGAGACCTTCCCCACCAACTTCCTCCTTCTCTTTCTTGAATTGGAGCCTCAAGAACCCTTGCATGTGAAGTTAGAGAAGGTTTTTTCCTTCCTTGAGCTCATCTTCATCACCCTAAGGCTTAGAAGTGTTAGAATTCCTCCCCTCTTCTCTCCTACAGAGTTTTGAGGTGAGAGTTCTTCCTCTTATTTGATTCCTTGGTTGCAATTGAGTAGAGGGAACCCAAATCTAATACATGCGTGTCAACTCATACCCAATTCATCATTTCACAAATGTAGGGTTGATTTTAAGGTTAGATACTTGCCTTTGAGCAATGCAGGGGTGCATTTGAGTTGTAGCACCAAAGCAAGGCAAGTATAAGTGATTATTGATGATGCATTTATGGTTGATTTAATTGATTCAAGCGAATGGCTTTTACTCTCTCTTTTAATTCGGCCATTTTATTTGAATTATATTCAAATGTTATAGTGGATGGAATTCCTTGCATAGTAGGTGTTTTCTGGTGCCCTCATATCAGGGATGAAGTTGAGAATGAAAGCCTAGCTGATTGGATTCAACTTCAGAACTTTTGGAAGTTCTGATCTCTAAAACCACGGGGTCCTGGTTGACTGCGGCTCACCCCGGTCAACCATGGACACACTATCAGACCAAATTAATTGAGAACGAATTTTCGGCTTCTCCAGTTATCTTGGTCAACCTTGGTTGACCAAGGGGATCGATCGTGGACGCATGAAAATCTGGAATTCTCTTCCAGTAGCTAATTCAGATCACGGTTGACTGTGATGGAGCGAGGCCGACCGGGAACACTGCACCAGGTGAAATTCTGGGAGTTGTCTACGTACAACTTTTGGGAATTTCATGGTCGACAGCAGTTAAGTTGGTCGACCGTGGCTTTTCATGGTGGACCTCAGGTCGATCGTGATGTCGACCAGAGCGCCTAGGATTTTTGGGTGGTCTGCAACCCTACGTAGTAACTTTAGATTTGGAACCTTTACCCTTCTACACATAGTCTAATGGTAATAAATGAGACAAGTGACGAGTGTGGGCTGACATTCATTCACCGGAATTCTCGTATAGCTTCGATGTCATGCCAAGGGTGTTAGCATAAAGGGGTTGATGTCTGGTCTATACACAGTGTAACACCAAGATGATGGTAACGCAATGACATATATCCCTTGTGCTTACATCGTGTTGGATGGCTAAAGGCAATGGATTATCCTAGATTAGGGTTGGCTAGTAGTAAACTTCTTTGACTCCCGTGATAATTTAAATGCATACATGTTGAAAGTCAACCGTGGCATCCACTCTTTCCTTTCTGTGATGGATAAGTCTTGAGCACTCTTAGCTCATGTAGTTGTGCATTGTCTAAGGGTCACGTTTCCTATTTCTACTTGTTGTACTTACTTCAAAAGTCAAGTATTGAGACGTACCTTATACATGAGATAGTTACTAATTGAGATGATTGAATGAGTTTACTGTACTGATATCGACTTGACTGACGGGCACCACACAGCTTTACCCCGTTATTAAGCTCTACAGAGCTGAGTTTGGGTTTATCTATGTGTTTCCCCTGCTGTAGTAGTTATGTATGGAGTGAGTTGATGCTCCGAGGGAGGTTAGGTGTGCCTGTAGCTGGGCCCCTAATTCTTCCCAGTGAAGTGATTTGCTCTCTTTTGAGAGAATATGGCGATGTGGTTTACTGATTAATTTTCATTTCTATTATTCATGATTTCTGTTCATGCTTACTCATTACTGCACAACTGCCTACTATGCGCTTTCATTGCTCTTTTAATTAACATGTCTTTATTTGCAGTTGATACAACATGCTGTGTTTATATTTACTTATACATGCTGAGCCGTTGTGCTTAATAGTGCTATTCTTAGTGTTACAGTTACTGTCACCCCTGCCACAGATGCGCCCACTGAGGAGATCCCAGCAATTCCTCAGTGATTATATGAGTGAACCATTGATGACACCCCTCTTCTGCATCATGCCATCTTCTGATTATTCATGTCATGTACTTATTTGATCGACATGTATTTTGATATTTACTGCTTTTATATACAGTCCACAGATCTTTTGTTACAGATTTTACCTGCATGCATATAGTGGACATTATATTTGGACATTATATATGTGATTAGTTCCTGTTTCACTTATTCTAATTTTTATGCCCCACTACATTTAAATTCCTTGTCTCTACTACTTTTAAATACTTGCAATACTGCATTTATTTTCCAGCACTTTTTCTTTATTTTCTGCACACTTTTTATCTGTGTCTCTGCATGGTCTTGTTTAGTTTTGTTTACTGCTGAAAGTTGCATTAGATTTCAGGGATATTTCTAATTCTTAGATCATGTTTTGTGTGTCCTTCATGTGAAGATTCAGAAATCTGAGTTTTAAGTTCTGTAAATCATTTGCTTAAAGTTGGCCAAAACAGTCCTTGAACATGTTAAAATCTAAATCTGTTTTTGATCAATTGCTGTATACAATTTGATAGATGATTCTAATCTTGTATATGCTGAATGTTAGACCAAGTCAAGAGTTTAAAAAAAATTTGGAACTGAAATTCACGTGAGTTCAGTTCATGTTGACTGCTGGAATAGTGTTGAAAACAGTCCATTATCAAGCACAAATCCGAGACTGTCTTGGCCTAACTGTGCAATCAGATTTGTATTTTGTAAAAGTTATCATCTCTTTGTACTGGGTGTTTGATACCAATCAGAAATTTCTAAATTAGGTTAAAGAACAGCGTGGGATTTGGTGTTGACATAGTGATTGAATGAGGACAAATCTTGGCAAAAAAAGAAAAAAAATTCATAATCAGGCTCTACACGTTTTTCACCTTTGTGTGTTGGATATTCTAAGTGATACAGAGACATGGAATTCAGATCTGAACTTCAACTGAATTCAGATCATAAAACAGTGCAGAATTATGTTGAAATATAGCTGGAATTAGGCCATAGATTTTTCCAAACAGAATTGTGCTCACTGTTAACTGTAATGAAAACTGAAAACCAGATCTGAATCTCACTTGATTTCAGATCATATGTCGTGCTGGAAAAGAGTACAGAAAGTATATTTAAAGCAAGGAATGTTTTGGCCAAAACTTGTAGGAATTTTGTGATGTACTTATGGACTGTTTAGACTTATTTTTATGCACAGAATTGAATGAGATTCAGTTCCGAAATTGAACTGATTCAGCCATCTAAAAACTGATTTCTGAAGTCATCTTGGGCATCCATCCATCCATAAGATGCATTATACATTTGTACGTTTGTTTTATCATGTTTTCATGCATTATAGGATTATGATTTCAGCAGTGAATAATAGATTAAGGTATTAGATTTCAGCATTAGATCATAGTTCTCTGCATATTTTCTTGCATTATTTTGTGTTTAGAGTTGCTAACTGCTGAAAGATGCATTAGGATCATGCATATTTTAAATTTTTAGAACATGTTTAAAGCTGGTGTTTATGTAAATCTCAGAAATCAGATTTAGAGATTTCGAGGGCAGCATTGTTTATGTATTGAGAATCAGTCCAAGAGCAAGCCTAGCATTTGAAACTGTTCTTGCCAAAGTGTGCAGTTGGAATTAGCATACGTTCTCATCTCTTTTGTATGAGACATTTGAACTAAATCTGAAATCTGGAAGTTGGCTTTGAGCTTGACTTACAAACAGTTGCAATTTTGAGCTCATAACAGAGTGAAATCAGGCCATATATTGGATAAGCTTCATAAACAGTGTTTTTTGCACATGGTAAACTTTTATGTGTTCAATGTTTGAACCAGGCGAATTATGCCTGTTCTCACAGAAGATTTTTATTGGACACATGTTTTATGATAGTCAGCACGTGAAACTTGAGGAAATTCCCTTGTGGTGATTTGCACATGCTTTAGTACCAGACGAATTGTCATGGGATTATGTGTTCACCGCCTTGGGATTAGCCCTAATCATCCATTATCGGGCTTGGGGCATGACAAATGCGACCGTGGTTCTACAATGGGCTCAGGGCCAAACTAAAACGGACCGCACAGCATACTCCTGCTACATTCCCCTTAGAGACTGACGAGGGATTATGACGGGCATGACACCCATTGCTCATCCATAGCGCAGACCCCGAGCTCGCCTAGCCATGTACAAATTATGTTGGCATATGCATGGTGGGCACTGTTCAAATGCAAACATGCTAGAAGCAATCCACCAAGCGGTTCGTGACGGGGTGGACGTGTTGTCCATCTTGCTCTCTAGGAAGGTGCCCAATAATCCTAAAAAACTTAGCCCCATTGCTATAGGTTTATTGCATGCACTGGCAAGCGGCAGTGCAGCACGAAATTTAGGTCCTCACCCCTCTTTGTAAACACTGAATCTTGGATCTCAACAGTGGGAGCTAGCACCATAAATCGGCCTTGGATCTTGACAGTGGGAGCTAGCACCATAAACTGGTCCTATACTCCTACCCAACTACTATCCTGTGGAGAAATCCTGTGAAGTGATTGAGCACGGATTTAACCACACATATGGGAGAAAAACATACCACACACAGAGATGATCGCAGGAGGGTTTACGTGATTTGGCTTGAGCCTACATCCACGGGAGAAGACGGAAATAGCTATACTGTGAGGAAGATGATTACAAGAGAAAGATCACTGAAGATTTACAAGAGAAAGATCACTGAAGATCACTCATACTCTCAGCCCCAAACCCAGTTACACCTAAGCCTCTCACTCTACTCGTCTCTCTCCTTCAGCCAGAGCAATAGAGCTCTCTAATTATAGATTCCATCAGGGGATGGATGTCTGCATTTTCAGCTGCCCAAGAGTTGCAAAACGCCTACAGTGCGGCTATAGTAGGGGGGTGGCCACAGTACGGCGTTGCATATTGGCTACAGGGCGGCTACAACTAGGCCGGCTTTAGTGGGAGGGCGGCTCCAGTTTTGCAAATGGGACTGCAGCTTTACAATGGCTCCATTGAGCCACACAATTAACATCTTGGTTAGAACAATGTAGTGAAGATTAATTACATTGAATGATTGATCAATGTAGCATTTGGCGCTGAAATAATGGTGAAAAATGGTAAGATGGATCCACATTCTTTTGGTTTTAAGGAAGTGGCAGTGTGGAAGGCAACCATGAAAAGCTTTCACCATGTGAATCTCCGCTGTACCCATTACAAATCAGCTGGCAATGACGGGAAATATTGTTCACTTGGATCCGCAGGGTCGAAGCTAATGTACCCATTAAAGATCAGCTGGTCGTTTTACTGATTTTGGTTGTCACAGTATCCTTTGTGCTGCAAAATCTTCATCAATAGATGTGATGTGTAATTTAGATATTGGTTTTGCTTTTGGTTGGCCTTGTGGATCAGTGGTGTTTTAGTGTCGGTAGATATCTGATTAGTTTGTGTGCCTGCCGACCGAAATGAGTTCCAGAAACTGGAGCTGAATAAAGATACGAATAGGCAAAGTCGAATATTGGAAGAAAAACAGAAATAATCAGGAATGCAAGATGTAGCTGAATTCTCTATCTAAGTAGTATTTTGCTTTTTTTTTTTTTTTGATGAATTGGAGATTTCTATATTGTGTGTTCTTGTTAGTGGAACATTATGTATTAGAAGGAAACATATATAGAGTATTTTAATTTCACAAGCAAATCTAAAGATCTAGTCTATGAAAATTTTGTTAATTCATTCATTTTTATTACTGCAGGACTTGTAGGATCATGAAATCTTTTATTGGAGTTGCTCCATGAAAGATGAATACTTTATGCAAGCCAGAAACCCACTAGTGGAATCTGGATCCTCTAAGACTGAGCTCATTCTTATAATTCCATTGCTGGACCCACTTACTAAATCTCATCTGCTAAAAAAGTATTCCCCATGTATAAGTTTTGGGCCTAGTTTTACCTGAGTCAAAGTTTGGTTCATGGTCATAGTGATCGAGCACATTACGTTTTCTGTAAATGTTCTATCTGACAGCGTGCCAAACTTTTGTAGAAATTAAATCTGGTGTAACTGCAAGCAAGGTCCTGGTGCTCATTGGGTATTTATTCCAATCCTCTATTATCATAATTGTTTTGCAGTTTCAATCAAACTTCTTTTTTGTAGATTTGAGGTGTTTTCCCTCTTATTGGTAGTAAATTGTTCTTTTCGTGGTTTCAATTAGTGAGATCATGATTGGTGGCTCTCTCTCTCTCTCTCTCTCTTTAATTAGAGAAAAAGAATGGAGAATGTGGTCTTCCCTCAAACTCAGAAACAAATAGTTTCCACTTGTTGGGCCTGTGCTATACGTGGTTGTTACGTGGACCACTGTCAACATACTGTGCGAGCCCACAGCCCTCATTTTTGCAGGCTGGCCATGCCGGGCTTGGGCAGACCATCCATATTTACACTCCTAATCACATTTGATGCACGTTGTGAGTAGACCAATCATGGTGAGCCCCTCCATCCAAAATTATAATGATTTTGTCCACATTATCTTCTTCCAATAATAAAATCACAAATCGGGATCTTCTGGGTCTTTTGACCAATGCAATCGTGAGTGGACTAATCATGATCAGCCACATCAAGGTAGTCAACTACGCACGTTTATGACAGGCTTTCCCTAGTGATTTGACAAAATGTTATTGGTTCGCTCGCAATCATGGTTTGTTAAAATCCTCGAACTCATGAAATCATATTCGTTTGATTGATGTGGCTCACTAAGATTGATTCACTCATAGTTAGGGGTGTTCATGGGTTGGGCTAACTTGACCCCGATCGGGGCCAACTTGCTTTAGGATGGGTTTGGATATGTAGTTAAGGCCTATTTAATTATTGGACCGGGCCTGAATTAAGTGATAAAAAGCTCAACCGCGGAGGGTCTGTGTAAGAAAAGTATGTAATTTAATTCAATTAGTTCAAACAATTACTTGGAAGCCTACAAATTTGATAAAATAAAAGGCTCAGCTCGGCTAGACTCATTTGATCAAATGGGTGAACTTGAGCCTAATTTTTAGGGCCTTTATCAGGCTTGAGCCAGTTTCTAAAATCCGGCTCTCTGGACGTAATTGTACCTTAGCCCGGCCATGAACACCCCGCCATTGACAGCCCAGGGATGTGAGCAGGTGCCATAGGTGGTCCGGTGGGCGCTGAGCACTTGGCACCCTGTTTAAGCTTTTGAACTTGGATGCCTTACAACTTCCAAATGTCTCGTAGCACTAATAAAACGATACTCATTACGAACTCAGTCACAGCCGTCGATTGTTCTCTAATCTAACATCCGTAAAAGCAGTTCACTCCTTCGACGCGGATCGACCTTCTCCACCGTTGATACCCCTTCCATCCAACGTCTCACATTCGCCACCACAACCCAAAACCAAGACACGCAGCCAGCGCCTGAAGCCATCAAAATCAAAATTCCCCAAACACAAATTTACTGATATGATACATAAATACAGAGAGAGATACAGACATCTACAATCAACAGATACCACGCAATCCCAGCAATTACAAGAGCAGCAGCAGTAGCAGCATTATTTGAAAGAGAGAGATGTCATGTAACGTTCCACCTTAATTATACTATTATTATAGATTAAGCTGTATTATAGCTAAATAAGCCGTTAGAGTCTAAGTGTGTCCGTTTTAGCATTAGGATCGCAGTTTTATTGGGTTTTGAGTTTGTCTAAGCTTAATAAGGGGTAGCTAGCAATTTTAGGAAGTGTAGAGGCTTTTTTCTGTAGCTTTTGCGAATTGTGAGGTTTGGGCTCATGGGGTAGCTCTTCTAATTCCATTAGCCTTATCCTTTTATCTGAACCAATTCAGACCCATCTTGTATACCAAATACCTCATTTTCTAAAATTAAGCCTTTTTATGGAAAAAAACCCAAAAACCCATTAAAATAGGACAAAATTTCTCTTCCTCAAAACCATGCCAATAGTATAGTCATTGGAAAGCTAATTTTATTTCATGAACAGTGGCGCTGACAGTGACTCAATCCGACTTATGGTTCACAAGTTATGGACAAAACAAGTTTTAGCCAAATTATTATATGAGTGGCAATTTTGTAATTTCACTTAAATCTCAACCCATTTCCTCTCTCCCCTCACTCTCTCACCTCACTCCCCGGCTCGTTTTACTCCCCCATCTAAAGGCGAGTCTCTCTCCTCCCCATCTCTTTTCTTTTCTTTTTATTCTCCTTTCTCTCTTCATTCTCATTTCTCATCTCTCATTTCTTTCTTACCAAACAGAGATAGCCCTCTCTACTCTCGATCAATCTTTCACCCAATTAGCAGCTGCGATCCAAGATCCGGACTCCCCTTTTGTTCGGCAACCACCACCGCCACCCACTCCATCTTCCTTTCTTTCATTCTTTTTCTATTTTCCTTATTTCCCCTTTTCCCATTTCCTTTCTCCTTGCTGCCACCGCTGGAATCCACGCCTACCGCTGCCACCAGAGCTTCTTCTTCTCCTTCCATCTTCATCCTCAAGCTTCCATCTTCCCAAGGAACCCATTTTTCAAGTTTTCCCCCAAACCAAACAACCCTAGGTAAGGTTTTCCTCCCCCATAAACTAGGTCATTTAGATTTTTAACTCAAATAGATTTTTGGCATGCTCATTAGCTTCTCTTAATTGCTTTTGTAGGTTTGATTTGAGTTGGGTTTGGATGTTCTTGAGTTTGAGCTTCTTTGGGGTTTGTTTGGTAAGCTAGGCATATCCTATTTTACCCTCTTTATGTAAGGCAAGTGGATTAACATATTTCAATAATGATGTGCATGTATATTTGATTGATTCTAGCATTCTATTTGTCATTTGTACACCCTTTTGCTCATTTTGGGTTTTATGTTAAAAATGCTAGATTTAGATGTGGTAATGTATGTGATGGATTGGTATGTTGGAGGTGATTTAAATGTGCTAAATGAAGGGGTGGGATACCCATTTTGTTAAGAAGTGTGAGAAGAATGAAGGGATTGAAACCCTTTTTTTTTTTATTGGGATTGTTCTATGGTGATGGAGGCCCGGGTGCGGGCTAATTGTGAGACTAATTATAGATCCTTTTTACATGCATATTGGAGGGTATTTTGAAGACTTATTATGAGGGTCATTGGGGAGCAAATGTATCTTTCATAGATGGTATGATTTGTGTACAATGTACAAACTAATCGAATCCGGTTGATGTTGGACCTGGGCTATGCATCCTTCTGACTTAAATGAAATTAATTCCCCAACCATACATTACCTGGAGTTCGAGTAGAGTTGTTAGGTACACAAGTTGCCATCAATGACTTAGGCATGGCTTGTAATTCTTCCTTGGCCTTTGGGTTTGCATTCTTTGCATTGTTATTACATTGTTTATGACTTTTTAGCAACTGTACCCTGTATTGGTATTGTATGGACTGTGTTGAGGCTTGGCTTGGTGTTTGGGATATGGGAGGACTACTCATTGTGGGTATGGATTTATGGTTGTGGACCGAATTATGTTGTGGAGTAGTTCCTCAATATTTGTATGGTATGTTTGGATTTTGCCAGCTCTTCACATTTGACTTAGGAACCTTTATCCGCGCACCACTGAGTCGGCCTATGTGTGGGTTGTGTTGGATCGGGGTCTTCTGGACGACTGCAGATCGATATTAGTATGGTACAGATGTACCCTCTGATTCTGGACTGGGTGTGATGCACCCTATGGCAGCTTGACCAACTGTTCTGGACGGGGCCTTGTGCTCTATGACTCTGTACTGGGTGTGATGCACCCCATGGTGGACTGATCCACCGTTCTGGACAGGATGCCCAGCATCCGAAGACGGTTTGGGCCACTGTATTCTGGGCCGGGTTTTACTCTGATATTGGCTTATGTGGTTGTGCGTATTTGTATAGCTATGGATTAGGATTTCGTTCTTTCTTATGCATTTGTCATCATTACTCTTATGATCATATATGTCTGTATTCCATTTTGACATTGTATATTATTATGGTTTATGTTTATTCATTTGCCATCTACTGTTGTAGACTGATGTTGTAGTATCTGGTGCATAGGTACTGAGTCCTACCACCCTGAGGCGACAGAGGAGGGTGAAGTGCTACAAGCGCTTGAGCCAGGTGCTGAGTCCGAGTGTGGTGCAAATGATGGATATTGATCCATCTAGACCTGCACGCGAGTAACTAACATATTTTGAGATCTTAATGCTTTTCATTATTATTCTTTTGGCAGCCAGAGTTTTTGGTGGGCTTGTATTTAACATATTTTGTATAAACTTTTAAACTTTGAACTCAAACTCTAAACTTTACACACCTTTTGATGTGCAATACTCTGATTATTTTGATAATGCCAACTGTTAGATATTGCTTCCGCAGGTATTTGTGTTGGTATGAAATGTTAAACTCACCGCGGATTAAAGATCCTGTGGTAAATTGATTAGGAGCCATGTGTCATGATGATTACAGGAAAAAAAAAATATTGGCCCTAATCTCACGAAAACCCAGGTTAAATTTTGGGGTCGTGACATGTCAGGAAGAGGCAAAGGAGGGAAGGGTGTTGGCAAGGGTGGTGCCAAGCGCCACAGGAATGGTCTGAATGATAACATCCGGGGCATCACCAAGTCTGCAATTAGGCGACTTGCACGCCGTGGTGGGGTCAAGCGCATAAGCGATCTCATCTATGAAGAGACGGGGTGAGTCCTCAAAATCTTCCTGGAGAACGTCATCCGTGATGCTGTCACTAGCACTGAGCATGCGAGAGGAAAGACTGTAACTACAATGGATGTGGTGTTTGTTCTCCAGAGGCACGGTAGGACCATCTATGGCGTCGGTGGTTAGCGGTAGGGGCTCTTTCTTGTATTGTAATTACCTAATCACCAAATGGTTTCATAGATGAAGCGGAAGGAGCGGAGGCTGTGGGCAATAGAGATGAGGGATTGATCGGCATGGCGGGTGGGACCGGAGGGGATGACCAACTAATAATCAAACAAAGCCTGCCAAGAGTTGAGTGGTGTTCCCCAAGGCAATATCCTTGGGTCTTAAAGTCTCACTCCTGACCATCAATCAAAAACAAAGAAAAAGGAGAAAGAGTAAACAAAGCATCACACACATGATAATATCCCACATACATACGCAATTCCGCAGCTTACAAAAAAAAACAAAGAAAAAAATCTACAGTAAGTTCTTAGCATGTCTAATATTCTATATCACAATATATTCATAACACCCCGAACACAAGACAAAATAAAATATGCAAACAAAGCATGCCAACCGTTGAGTGGTGTTGCCCGAGGATATATCCCTGGGTCTTGAAGTCTCACTCCTGACCATGAGTTAAAAACACAGAATAAAAAAAGAGAAGAGACGGAGTAAACAAAGCATCACAAACATAATATCCCACAAAAATAGCCGAGTCCCACACTATCAGCATCTAAATTCCTAGACATACCTAAAAACAGCAACTACACGACTAAGCATTCAACTTATTGCGTCCTTGAGAATCCCTCTCGCTGGAATTACAGAAATAGTGGGAACAAAACAGATGCTTGAATCCCTTCTTCACTGACCGAATGATTCCTTTACGTAGATGCAACCAAATGTACTTGATCCAAGACACTGCCACTATTAGGACCAGCGATATCATCGGCGCAACCAACACCCAGTACTGAGGTATCCCTTGCCGTGGGACTGGGAAGCGTATGGAACGCAGCTTACGGTTGGGTGGATCTTTTAAAGTAGACAAGGAAAGACCAAATATCACAAACATGGACATTATAGAGATCCAGGTGGTCCGTGTCAAGATCAATGTGGAAACCTTCCGACGAAGAGTGAATCCACTCACCAGTAGTAAGATTAAAATGAGGGAAGCAGAAAAGCCGACAATGCCGAATGTGGTGAACCAGAAGTATTTGCTGTGATAATTAAATGCCATGACTGAATTGCCCGCATAGTACGTCACATTTTCTGTCTGGTTGGTGCGAACGTTCGTGAAAGTTACGGATCCATCATCCTGCCAGACACCACCAGGAGGGGAAATCTGAGCTTGGAAGGTCACCGTCGCGATTAGTATTGCGACTACCATTAGTGAATCTCTTGTCCCACCTTTTTCTTCATTCTTTCTTTGGAAGAGCAGATCCCACATGCTCCTTTTAATCCCATAAGATTTTGACCCAGGAATGTCGGCCGCGCGTTTAGCTCCATCTCCAAGTTGAAATTTTATTCTCATTCGATCGAGTGGACCACAGTTCTGGTGTAAAACATCCAAGGCAGTGGAACCCTGCTGGTTGATGGCATTTACATTTACTTTTAAAACATTTTTGCTCTGGTCCTCTGGGAACAAAAACTCAATAACCTGCAATGCAACAGAATTTGATTAAATATTGTATAGTTATTCCAAAATAGAAAGAATACATGTATTGCCTGGTAAGGAAGAGAAAGACTCATGCCTCATGCTGGCCCTTGGCTGCAAGAAGATGGAGTATGGTGTTGTCATCATCGTCTTTCAAGTTCATAAACTCCACCAATTTCTCAGGCACCGCTTGTTCTTTCACAAGATCTATTATCAGCTTCAGAGCATCGAATTGGTCATGATTCGCACACAGGTGTAAGATAGGCTGCCCACAATCAGCCAAGACCCAAGCAGCTTTAATCTTCTTCTCAGCCAACTGCTCCAACACTTGGATTCGACCTTTCACTGCTGCAATATGAAACGGAGTCCTACCGTCTTGGTCACGAAGAAAACAGACGTCCGAATTAATCTTTAGAAGCTCTGCCACTGTATCTACATGCCCTCTAGAAGAGGCAAGGTGAAGAGGGCATTGTCCTTTAGAGTTCTTTGCATGGGCGAACTCTGGTTTTAGACTTGCAATCAATGCCACGAACTCGGTGTGCCCGAGCTGAGCTGCTATGTGCAGAGGAGTCTCTTCTGCAGCACCACCTTTAAGAATATCAGGATCTTCTTTTATTAGTCTATCTAACTCTAAGGGATCTCCAGCTATCGCTGCTTCATGGAGCTTCCCTTCCATCTCTCTCTCTCTCTCTCTCTCTCTCTCTCTCTCTCTCAACGGAGTGTGTGCTCGCAGAAAACAGCCGTCTGCAGCCTTCTTGTGTTTATATATAGATTGAAGGGTTGGAAAACGCGTAGAAAACTGGAAGCAAGCAGATAGGGTAGGTGGTGAAGATTTTATTTATTTCTTTTTTGAAACATTCAAGTTTTTGAAAGATTCAACACACGATGAAAATATCTTTCATGAATCTTCCAAAACAAACCAAAAAGGGTAGGTGTTGGGGCGGGCTTGGATTCAACGTTGGACCATAGTTGTATGCGAGTCCTGATCCTGTGTAGAAAAAATTGCACCGTGATCATGGCGGGACCTCATCACTGCGGCCTAACTTTTTTAACAGAGAATCTCGATTCAATAGTATGCAGCTGTCATTGAGCCAGATATTCAATCGCGTTGCACCTTTTAAAGTAAAATAATTTTATGCCAATGTCGCGCTTTTTCAAGACCATCTTACACTCTCCCTTCCTATGTCATTTTTTACCTAAAAAAACATTCATGTGGGCCCAGTTTTCTGCCCATTTACTACTGCTATTCTTCCCATTTTCTTTTTTCTACATCACATGGGGGCCCGAATTTCTACTCGTTGACCACATGGAGCCTCGGCACTAGTACGGATGTTCTTCAAATCCAATTCAAAACTCAACCGCGTCATATAATTAGATAAATCAAACTTTGATTTAAGTGATAACTCAAAAAGCTTATTTATCTCTATAATTAAAATTTAGGTTGATGATTTATTGAAGATAATTTGCATTTGGATTAATTAAATAGTGCATTACACTCTGCATTAAGGCATACGCTTCTATAGAATAGAGAATACTGTCAAGTTCACCATAAATCAAAATTAAATTAGATTTGTTATACTCTACAAATACCCAACTATTCACAAAGCTAATAGAGATAGTAAGAACATAACTTTAATAGACTCGTACTTCAATATGAGAGAAACACATTCTTACCTTAATATGTGTAGCCTTTAAAACATTGTCCATTACTGCCTCCAACGAATCATATTTTAAATCAAGTTAGGATTATTTAAAGTTTGGTTGAAAGAATAAAGTAAAACAAACTGACGAAGTTTTTGTAAATTTACCAAAGAATACCATTTTCTATTTCTCAAATCGACAGGGTTGGTTATAATTTGCCTACATTATCTTTTTTGTTGCATAGACTTGCACTATACTAGTTATAAGAATGTGTTCATTCGAAGGTGTTTAAGATTTCTAAATGATGAAAACTTTAGAGCATATGAAAAAAAGAATGATAATGTTTTTTTTTCCATTAAATTGAAAATAATGTTAATGACATCTTAAGGATAACACGATTAATAGCATTTAAGGACAACACTATCAGTAGCATTTTTATTCTTTTAAATTTTTTTGTATATTTTGATGACTAGGCCTCAGCATGTAAAGCTGGGTGGGGCAGTCCACACCCAACATGACCCAGCTGGCAAAAACATGGACTATGGTTTGGCACGGCACAAACCCAGGGTTTGGCCTTGCTAGGCTGTGGGGCTCAGCCCACAAAAACGTGGGTTGTGATCTGGCATGGCACAAGCCTAGGGTTCTTGCTAGGCTAAGGGGCCCAGCCAGCAAAAGCATGGGTTGTGGTCCAGCAAGGCACGGGCCCAGGGTTCGGCCTTGGTAGGCTAGGGGGCCCTGGGCCGTGGCATAACCCAACACTACATTTTATTGAAAAAATATTTATTTTTTTTATAAAAAACAAATATAAAATATAAAATAATTGAAAACGTTCCCTTCATTTGTAAATTAGCATCCATGTTTGTAATTTATCATATTAGTTTTAATTTTATTTCAAGTTGAAAATCGTAAAAGTCTATAATGTCTCCTTTAATTGAAAATTTAAAAAAAAATAAGAGGGGCATGTGGGCGGCACAACATGGCTTGAGTTGTGCAAAGTTGACCCCCAACGGCTTTGGAACTACATGACATGACCTGTGAAGTTACATAGGACAGCACAGCACAACCTAGGCACGGCTGGGCCAGCCCCAATCGTCACAGCCCACAATTATACTTGCTTATAAATATAAAATATGATTAAATAGAAAAAAAAAATCACGTCTTGGATGCAATTTGGCTGAGTAGGACTAATTTTTAGAAGGGTTAATCTGGCCCGCTGTTTTTCTCTCGATGCCTGAGGTCTCACATTCATACCAATGCCAAAGCTACGACACATGGGAGGTAGATAAAAAAGACAAAAAGTGGATAAATGGGCAGAAAGATGGCCCACATGAATACTTCTTTAGGTAAAAAATGATGCATAAATGGGCAGAAAGATGGCCCACATGAATACTGTCTTTAGGTAAAAAATGATGCCCTGGAAGAGAGCGTGATGTTGAGGAGGGTCGTGATAAAGGGTAATATTGGTATAAAAGGACTATACTTCTCTGGGTAAAAAATGATGTCCTAGAATAGAGTGAGATGTTGAGGAGGGTAAAAAATGATGCCCTAGAATAGAGTGAGATGTTGAGGAGAGTTGTGATAAAGGGTGATATTGGTATAAAAGGATGATATTGGTATAAAAGGACTTTGCCTCAAACGGTGTCAGTTATTGATTGTCTGGGGTAATGTGCAGGAAGTTGTTCGTTGAGTATACGTGGCAACCTCTCATTAGGTTATGACGCCCGCCGCCACGGACTAATATGCAACGTGTTGATTATGTCTTTCTTTATTTCACTGGGAGACTCTAATAAGTCAAGGGAACCATGTGGACGATTTTATTAACCTGTTCTTGCTTCCTTCCTTAATGCTTAATAGGAAATTAAGAGTTCCAGGGATGCTTTTAAAGAGTTTCAGAGTCCATTTTATCAAAAGAAATTCTAAATTTACACCCTCACTTACTCTCATAATTACTTTATACTAATTTTTGTGGTTCACATCTATCTAAGATGTGAACCACATCTTAAGATAGTAATGTGTTGATTTTGTTTTTCTTTATTTCACTAGGAGACTTTAGTAAGTCAAGGGAATCGTGTGGACGACTTTATTAACCTGTTCTTACTTCCTTCCTTAATGCTTAATAGGAAATTAAGAGTTTTAGGGATACTTTTAAAGAGTTCCAGAGTCCGTTTTTATCAAGAGAAATTCTAAATTTACACCCTCACTTACTCCCATAATTACTTTATACTAATTTTTGTGGTTTACATCTATCTAAAATGTGAACCACATCTTAAGATAGTAACGTGTTGATTTTGTCTTTCTTTATTTCACTAGGAGACTTTAGTACGTCAAGGGAACCATGTGGACGACTTTATTAACCTGTTCTTGCTTCCTTCCTTAATGCTTAATAGGAAATTAAGAGTTCCAGGGATGCTTTTAAAGAGTTTCAGAGTCCGTTTTATCAAGAAAAATTCTAAATTTACACCCTCACTTACTCTCATAATTACTTTATACTAATTTTTGTGGTTCACATCTATCTAAGATGTGAACCACATCTTAAGATAATAACGTGTTGATTTTGTCTTTCTTTATTTCACTAGGAGACTTTAGTAAGTCAAGGGAATCGTGTGGATGACTTTAGATAGATGTGAACCACATCTTAAGATAGTAACGCGTTGATTTTGTCTTTCTTTATTTCACTAGGAGACTTTAGTAAGTCAAGGGAATCGTGTGGACGACATTATTAACCTGTTCTTACTTCCTTCCTTAATGCTTAATAGGAAATTAAGAGTTCCAGGGATGCTTTTAAAGAGTTCCAGAGTCCGTTTTATCAAGAGAAATTCTAAATTTACACCCTCACTTACTCCCATAATTACTTTATACTAATTTTTGTGGTTTACATCTATCTAAGATGTGAACCACATCTTAAGATAGTAATGTGTTGATTTTGTCTTTCTTTATTTCACTAGGAGACTTTAGTAAGTCAAGGGAACCGTGTGGACGACTTTATTAACCTGCTCTTGCTTCCTTCCTTAATGCTTAATAGGAAATTAAGAGTTCCAGGGATGCTTTTAAAGAGTTCCAGAGTTCATTTTATTAAGAGACACTCTAAATTTACACCCTCACTTACTCCCATAATTACTTTATACTAATTTTTGTGGTTCGCATCTATCTAAGATGTAATGTGTGGGCCACATCCAAAACAAATATGAACTACATAATTAATAAGTCTTTAAAAATATATCATTTTATATGTATCGTAAGGGATTTTAAGGACTTATTCATTAGAAATTTCTTCATTTAATTGGAAATCAAGCTTTTTTAATTTTAGAATTCATTTAAGAGTTTTTCTGCAAAATTCATTTTATATCATTAATTTCTCGTAAAATTATAAAACTTTTCATTTTTAGATTTTCATATTTAAAAGGTTTTTAAATTCATGATTTTACATAAAAATGACAAATGTTTTTATTATCATTAGTTACTTAAAGATAAATCATGATTAGTGATGAGAATTTATTGTGTCATTTTATGTGAATTGGGCCCGCATTAGTACATTTATAACTTTTGGTCAAAATCACTATTTTTAATAAAATGTCACTTTTCTTTGTAGGAAAATTGAAGAAAATGGACCACATTGAAGATTTGAAGCCAAAAAATTAGTGGTGAAGTAAGCCAAGAAGGAACTAAAACGAAAATTGAAGAGATGAAATTTGATAATCAAGTGGATCCCATGCCCAAAGGGGGGTCCCACATACATCCTTGTCATTAAAAAAAAATCTTCAAGAAGTATCCATCCAACTTTTGGATTTTATAGAGTTCAAATTTGAGAGACATAAAATTCCAAATTCAAGATGAAAGGTTCACATGAATTCAAGATTGAAGAAGATTCTTGGAAGAAAAATCCAACTACTCTGGATGTCCATATCCACATTGATTTGCTATCAATTATTGCTAATAAGGCTGTACACGGTTCGGATTGGATCGGATTAAGTTAAATCCATCACCAAATCATTACCTACAAATTGACGGTTTTGTAATCCGTCACTAATTCGTTGCCCCTCAAAACCGATCGGAATCGAACTGTGGATTAACGGTTTGGATCGGTTAAAACCGTTCAATTCGTTGGTAGTATCAATGATACGAATTTTTTTCCAATATACCCCTTGCACTTAGGCTTATTTGCAATAACAAGCTAGATGATGAATAAAGATTGTTGCCTTCTATTATTTTTTTTATGTCAAAATAAATGTATATATTTTTTATTTCAACGGTTCGGATCGGTTTAAATCCATCCGTCACCAATCCATTACTAATGGATTATGATTTTTTTTAATTCGTCACCAAACCATTATATCGGATCGGTTAAAAAACTGCGAATCAAATTGGATCGGATCGATGGATTTTTTTATACACCCCTACTTGCTAAGAAGTCTAAGGTGTTTATCTCTTTAATCCTTTCCAAAATTCCAAGTAAAGAAGGAGAATAAAGAAGGAAAGTGTGATTTAAAACGAGATATACAAGCCCAGCCAAATGGGTGCAATTCACGCCCATTAGTTAAAGTTCTCTTTTCCAAATTTGTGGACCCCACCATTTAGATCTCTTATATATATAAGGAGAATCTTCCTACGCATTCGTCCCTCACCATTTTTTTTTATGAGAACTCTAGGTGGAGCCCATCTATCACTCAATCCAAATCTTGCAACACACATGGGACCCCATGATAGCAACTCGCCCCAACTTTTGGTAGGATCCGAATTTATTGGACCGTTGGATTGACTATACATCAATCCCAACGGAATGAATTTGTAAGCCATGGATGAAGGGGTTAGGGATATGTGAATGGGACCAAATTTGATATGTAGGGTGCTTTCACATAGATCTTTCCAACCTCCTAATCTCATCCATCGGTGGGTCCACAGTGGACCCCACCAAAGAGTATGTACGAAAAGTCCATGAGGGACGTACGCACAGGAAAATGCCCATATATATATATATATATATATATTACTTACTGAACTCACCATCCTGCCCATCCCAGGCATTCTCCATTCTCCAATTGACGTCACCAATCAGCCCATTACAATTCCACGTCCCACACCAACTCCGAGAACCCATCAAACTTCCTCTCACAATAGATGTCCAAGATTCGCTCCATACAGCCAATCACTTTCCATATTGAAAAAGTCCTTCAATTACACGTGCCACCATCCCACTTTCCATATTCCTCACAACCACTTTTTTTTTCTGTTTCCTTTTGTCCATTTAAATATTCACATTCATCCCAAGTAAAAGACGTCCCATTAGAGCTGTCAAAGGGCCGGGCCCGGGCTGGGCTTAGGTAAGCCGTTATCCTACCCTCACATATGTGGGCCGGGCCTTACTGAGCAAAGGCCTTTGACTTTTACGGCGGGCCTATAATTTTTAGGCTCTTACCCAGGGCCGAGCGAGGGCCAAAAGAAAGGAAAATTTTTTTTAATAAAAATAAATCTTTTATATGCAACAGCCTATACCACCACCATCAACTAACCTTATACAAACTCTCCTCCTTTGCCCGAACTGGGGACCCGCAATGCAATACAAAAGGCAATATGGCGGAGTTAAAAACTTTTTTTTAAGGCATTGGTGGTGGTGTTTAGGGCATAGGAGCGTTTAGGGCTTTTTCTTTTTACCTTTGTCGATGAGAGGGAGTTGCTTATGTACGATAACATTTAGGGATTTATCTTTTAAAAGATGAAAATGCTCCTCAAATGTTACTGTTTTATGACTATTGGCTGGGTATTTTGATAATTTCTCATGAAGTGAAAAGTGGAAAACACTTGGCTGTAGCATGGACATGGCTTTTGTCAAAAAGTTTAATAGGCTCAAAAGGCTTGTTTATATTATATATTTTATATTAAAATTTAATAAACAGCGTGCCGGGCAGGGCCGGGCCCCCTCGGACATGATTAGTCAAGCCTAAGCTCAACCTTCTAGATGCGGGCTTTTAAAAATAGAGCCCTACCCTACCCTCGGGCTTTAGGTCAGAAAAAATAAGCCCTCGTTTTGAGGGCTTTTGCGAGTGGGCCCCCTCTTTAAAGGGCCGGATTGACAGCCCTATATCCCATACTTCCGCTCTCCCATAAACCAGTCACCACCTCCATATCTTTCGTCTCCATCTACCCATTCAACCACTCACGTCGCAGCCTCCCTCCATTCCAATTTAATTCAAGCCATCTCCATACTTCACCATTCCACCTGTCCACCTGTACATCATAACACGCTCAACCAAAGTGGGGTTCAGCCAACCCACTTGGGCCATTCATTCCACATCATCATCTTCTTTTGTTCATCTGCATCCTTCTTTGGTGTGAAGATTGAAGATTGAAGTATAGATAATGTGCAAGTCCCCTTTTTTCTTTCTTAGTATCTTAATGTAGGGTAAGGAGAGATTTCCTTTTTAGTTTTAGTTATTTTTTGAGGATTATTAGTTGTTTTTTGTTCGTTTTAATTAAAAAGATGCAATTAATGAGGTCAATATGTCCCGCCTTAGATCGGCACCATGTGCTTGTGTGTGGTAACAACACGCACTTGGTGCGGTATTTTTGTAGTCTTTTATTAATTCTACCAATTTGATGTTTTAATTTCCGATAATAAAAGAACCTAGAATTTTTTTGTTTTGTTCTTTATCCATTATATTTGAATTAATTTAATTCTGATTTTTAGTTTAATGCATAGTTTGTCTATTTACATTAGTGGTTTGATCTAGTTTATTGTTTTGCAGTTTAATAGTTTAGGTTAATTTTTAGTTTAGGATTTGAAGATTAGATTTTATTTTTGAATTTTTATTTAATTTTCATATTTGTAATTATAATTTAAATTTAATTTTTAGATTTGGTAGCGTGTACTTTTACAGATTTTATTAGGTTGGCATTAGTTTTTCAATTAGGATAGGTTTTTTGAGAAAACTATCTCCATGTAGATTCGATCCCAGACTTACCAGTTAAAACTATAATTATGTTCATAGTCATAGTGATCATGCACATTATATTTTCTATAAATGATCTATCGACAGTGTCCCAAACTCATGTAGAAATTAAATATGGTGTAAGGCTTAATACTAGGAGAGATTTCTTTAACATAACTGCAAGCAATATCTTGGTGCTCATTGGGTATTTATTCCTATATTTATTCCTATCCTCTAATTTTATCATTGCTTTGTAGTATCAATCAATGTTCTTTTTCTTAGATTTGAGGTGTTTTACCCCTCATTGTAAATTGTTCTTTTCGTGGTTTCAATCAGTGAGATCATGATTATGGATTTTTTTTTTAAAAAAAAGCTTTAATTAGAGAAAAGGAATGGAGAATGCGGTCTTCCCTCAAACTCAGAAACAAGTAGCTTCTACTTGTTGGGCTTGTGCCATGCGGGGTTGTTATGTTGACCATGGTCAACATGCCGTGCCAGCCCACAACCAGCGTTTTTGCAGGCCAGCCGTGTTGGGCTTAGGCAGCCCACCCATATTTACACCCCTAGTCACACTTGACGTACGTTGTGAGTAGATCAATCATGGTGAGCCGCGTCATCCAAAATTATAATGATTTTGTCCACATTATCTTCTTCCAATAATAAAATCACAAATCAGGATCTTCTGGGTCTTTTGACCAATGCAATCGTAAGTGAATTAATCATGGTCCGCCACATCAAGGTAGCCAACTATCCACATGAATGGCAGGTTTTCCCTAGTGATGTGACAGACTGTGATTGCTTCACTCGTAGTCACGGCGGGTTAAAATACTTGAACTCATGAAATCACATTGGTTTGGTTGATGTGGCTTACTAAGATTGGTTCACTCATAGTTACGGGTGCTCATGGTTTGGGCTAGCCTGAGCGCGATCCGGGCCCAACCCTCTTTGGGCTGGCTTGAATGTGTAGTTAAGGCCTATTTAATTATTGGGCAGGCTTGGATTAAGTGATAAAAAATCTAAAGCCAAGCCCATGTATCCCCTTGTAAGAAATGTACGTAATTTAATTTAATTAGTCCAAACAATTGTTTGAATGCCTACAAAATTGATAAATTAAAAGGCTTGGCTCAGCTAGACTCATTTGATAAAATGGGTAGACTTAGCCTAACTTTTACGGCCTATGTCGAGCTTAAGCAGTATTTTTAAATCCAAGCTGGCTGGACGTAGATACACCTTAACTCAGCTATGAACAACCTATTGTTTGTTAATTTACCTAGGTGAGTAAAGTGAGGTAAATGGTCATTACAAAGAATAAAAAAATGAGAAGAGTTAAATCAGTCAAATGATGAGATTTGTCTTTTAGTAAAGAGAGATGTAAGTTTTTGATTTTTTATATTAAAAGTAGGTATTTTTTTATCAATTAGTAGGATGAAAAATTAGTTTTTTTGACTTTTTAGTATAAAAAGGTAAAATTTTTTTTTAAATATAATGGTCCGATTTAACTCTTTTAATTTGTTGTATTTTAAAATGGAATGCGACTTTAACTTAATTTTAAAGTGGAATTATCAAACACACGTTCTGTGGTGTGAGCAAGTGCGACAGGTGATCCGGAGGGCACTGAGCACTTGGCACTCTGTTTTAGCTTTTGAACGTGGATGCATTACATGTGTCTCCCAGCACTCATGAAACAAAACTCATTACGAACTCAGTCACAAGTGGATGGCCCTCGCGGCACTCTCACCAGGAACTGCTCGATTTTCAGCTCGTCGAGGGTGGCAAGAACCTCGAGGTCGACGCCTGGTTCGGCTCTTGCAAGATCATGGCTGCCATCCGCACCGCCATCAGCCACGTCCAGACAGAACCTCATCACTGGCGTCACTAAGGGCTACCGCTACAAGATGAGATTCGTCTAGGCCCACTTTCCCCATCAACGCCAGCATCACCAACTCCAACAAAAGCATCGAGATCTGCAACTTCCTCGGTGAGAAGAAGGTGATTGTAATAATACTAGACTACTAAGCTTTGGGTTGTTTTTGTTTTTGCTTGAGATGATCTAGTTCATCCTGATGAAATTGTTGATGCCTGCCCCTGCCCTTTCTGTGGGCAGATTTGATATTTTGGGACTGTTTGTTTCTTGTGATTGAATTGGAACTTTGCAATTGAAAGGTTTGTATGTCTGTAATTGCTTTAAAAGAAAGAATCAAAGATACCATCTTTGAATGGTATTGGATCAAAGGAAGATGGGAAATGAATCCCCAACCCTTGTAATTCTCTGAGTCTTTAATGACCTTCAACCTTCAATCCGATGTATTCTACCCAAACAAACAGGACCGACATATCAGGCTAACAAATGCTCCAAATTTTCTCATTGTGTTACACTATTTCTATATTTTAGCATCACTCATGAAGGTGGTCCCAGATATGATAGGGTTGGCATGTTCAAATGAAATCAAAGTGTTAGATCTCTCTCATCTCATCATCTTCCATTGCTATCTGTTTATGAATCTAATAGTTTGAGTTGAGGAGGGTCTGGCCAGCAACTCTGCTCTTTTTTTTTTCCCCTGTTTGAAAGGTAACCACCTACTGCTCCTGGAGTTTGAAGCTAGCAAATTTGGTAGAGCAAAGAAGGAATTTGGTTGGTTTTTGCACTTTCTAATTGGCGTAGATCTTTTTCACAATAAAAATGTTTTGAATTGAGTATTCTTGTGAAAGAAGGTGTTCATTAGTCTTTTCTTAAAGTACCTTTGGGTGGTCTTTTGTAATTCTTTGGGATTGGAATCTTTCTTTACAATTGCAACGGTATTTCTGAACTTCATTTCTGCTCTATAGTTCATAAATTCTTTTTTTTTCGAAGAAAAAACCAATAGAAAAAGCATCATAGGGTATAATCTTTAAACAAGTTGCTCGTATGCTTTTTACAGTATTAGACTATTAGTTGCCTTGTGTGTTTCAAATATATTCACCTGTCATCAATCCATGATTCTTGGACGTGGCTGTTGTTATAGAAGGATTGGCTACAGGGTCCTCATAACATAACTTTTCAATATGTAGCTAGGTATCCCACCAAAAATATGTACAAGTAGGATTTGCCAATGCATATCAACAATTGTTATTATTTTCTTGAAAGCTAATTCGTGGTTACATCTGTTGCGGATTATTTTTTTATCGGTAATGAAGGATTATATTGGGAAAAGGAAATACAGCCTTAGAGCAAGACAAAAACAGAACCAAAATACACATCCAACAAAAAACTTTGGTATAAGAGAAAAATACTGAAAGATCCACCCTAACTAAGAAACATTAGATATTATCACTAAAATTAGACTGAAGAAGAATTCCTTGTCCACCATGTTGTTCGCTGATCTGCTAATATAATGAAAAGAAGCATGATTGTATAGATGACTCTTATTAAGTAGAAATTGCATCTTCCAAGGGCCACTAAACGATTTTACCCAAATATCACACTAGATGAGTCACTTTCCACAGTCAAACAATTTTGAAAAGAGTGACAAAAACCTGCAAAGAGCTTCCAATTTAGCCAAAACCTCTACCTCATTAGAGTTTTTGATCCCAACATGTTTAGAGAACATATAGAGAATTTCTCTTGCATGATTTCTAAGCAACCCAGCAATACCACCCAACCCCAGTTTTCACTTTGTGGCTCGGCCCCACTAACGTTGAATTTCTGAATCCCAAATGGAGGACACCAAGCTACCTTTTTCTTCTTCTTGAAAGCTCCCAACTTCAAACATCTATGTCGAAAAAATTGGCAACCTCATATTGTCATACCAAGATATGGAGAGAAACTTGGGATTCATCATTCCAACTTCAAACTCGATAACCACATAACGTACCATGCTACAATACTATGCGGTTGCAGATCATATAAATACCATTTTCAATAGCAACCCACCTATGTTGAAAAAATTGTCTAAGTCTGCTATAATTGTTGTGCAGTAAGTTATTGTTAACCAAGAGCTGTGAGTTTTGATATATATGCGGAACTATGAAACAATGGGTTTTAGTTTGTTTACACAAAGAATATCAACTTAGAGCCGTCAGCTAGATGAAGATAAGCTAGTGGAGTGTAATGTGGTTATCGACTTCTAGTTCCATTAAAGAGGACATTCTATCATACGGTAACTAGATTTGGTTTGTTGTATGGAGGAGCTAAATGTTAGACAATGAAGAAATGGAGAGAAACTAGCTTACTTGTGGCTGACATTTGTATGATAATATGGATGTGGAGGTATAAAAAAGGGTAGTCTTTTATACATATTCATATATATTTAATTATTTGCTATGATGGACTACTTGTTGGGAGTTACATTTTCAACTTGAAGACCCAGGGGGGCAATTAAGAATGATTTTAGGGACAGGAAACTTATGTATTTCTTCAATAGAAGAGAAATTCGAAGAATGTCGTTTGAGGTGGTTTTTTCTTGCTTACATAAGGGTACACAATAGCCATTGTGCTATATTTTGAGGGGTTATTGGCTAAAAGAACTAGGTGAAGGGAGAACAAAATAATGCCCTTGAATGAATTTGTGGGGGAAACCAAAGTAGAAGTGGAGTTACAAAGAACGCAACTTAAAGTAACATGTGAGAGGAGAAATAAAACTACAATGCTAGACCATGAAGGCATTGATGATGATGATTATTATTTTTATTTAAACTTTTGCTACTTCTATGTAAATTTGTTTCACAATGATGATGATGTCTGCTTTCTTCCATTTTTATTTTGCCTAGTGTTACCCTCTATAATTTGTATGCTGCCTCTTTCTTTCTTATGAACCACGTTTTTATACCAACTCCCCAAAACGTTGTATATAGAGAACTTGTATGCCCTTATTGTCAGTTTAATTTGAGGAGTGCTTCATGGGGTTAAATTGTACGCAGACACATACCGGGCTGATTTTGTAGACAAAAAGAAGAAACTGTCTCCTTGCTTTTTGTTTAAAAAGATTATGCATCCAAAAAATTTGTTGTAGCTAGTTTTCGGTGCCACCTGAATGCAACGTTTGGGGCACACATGGCACTGTTTTTTAATATTAGTATTACATTCGTACCAACATCAGGGATCATCCTTAAGCTCTTATCTCTTTGCATTAATTACGGATGAGTTAACTGTGCATATTCAAGAAAAAGTACCATGGTGTATGTTATTTGCAAATGATATAGTATTGGTGGATAAATCAAGAGAGGGTGTAAATGCAAAGCTTGAGAGATGACAGAGGGCATTAGAATCTCGAGGCTTTAAAATAAGTCGTACAAAGACAGAATATATGGATTGCAATTTCAGTAGACATATACAAAGTGTTGAAACCACTGTCAAAATTGAAACCCATGAGATACCACGTAAAGATTCTTTTCGGTACCTAAGCTTGATGATTAGTAAGGATGGGGAGATTGATGAAGATGTGGAGCATATGATAAGAGCTGGATGGCTGAAGTGGAGACTAGCTTCGGGAGTACTTTGTGATAGACAAATGCCAACAAAATTGAAGGAAAAATTTTACAAGACAATGGTTAGACCAGCTATGACATATGGAGCAGAATGTTGGCCAATTAAGAAGATACATATTCATAAGATGGATGTAGCGGAAATGATAATGCTTAGGTGGATGTGTAGTAAAACTAGGAAAGATAAAATTAGAAATGAGCGCTTTCGAGAACATTTAGGGGTAGCACCAATAGGAGATAAGATTAAAGAAACTCGTTTAAGATGGTTTGGGCATGTTGAGCGTAGGCCAGTAATGGCACCGGTGAGAAAAAGTTTGGATATACAGGTGGAGGGTCCATCAAGAGGTAGGGGTAGGCCGAAGAAAATATGGATGGAAGTCATTAATTCTGATTAGAAGAAGTTGCACTTATCGAAAGATTTAGCTCAAAATAAAACGGAATGGAGAAATAGAATTCATGTAGCCGATCCCAACATGGTTGGGATAAGGCTTTGATGATGATGATGATGATTACATTTGTACCACTTTTTCCCTAATCTTTTTTTTTTCTCTCATGAAATTTCTTTCCTACTTTTTTCTCTCTCTCTCTCTCTGTTTTTTTTCCCCTTTTTTTTTATGCATTAGGTCCATAAGGTGGATATGCTTGATGGTGTGAGCATTGTCCATTCTGAAATGGTCAACGATGAACTTGTATTGGATGGCAATGATATTGAACTTGTTTCTCACTCAGTTGCCTTGATAAATCCGGTACCTTTTTCATTTGTCATACGCTCTTTTCTGTGTCTGCATGTGTGTATGCATAATTTTAACCAGCATCTAATCTCATATGGACAACCCCAAATGCCTAAATGTGTCAGGTTTCCTGCCATCTATAACTCGAAAAGAGTTTTAGGAGAATATAGGCAGTTTATCTTTAATGCTTCACTCCACGAAAATTCAGGTAAATTAGTATTACTTACTATACTTCTAATCATATCCATAAGTGTTCTGTTTCGCCATTTTGCAACACCATTCTGTTGCAACGTTCCGGGCATCGTATATTTAGGTACAATGCCCTCTTGTTCAAGGAAACTAAAAAATGGGCCAAGATTACAACCTGTTTTTATCATATCTACATTATATTCACCATCTTTATTAGATCTCACAACTTTAATATTTCTTTCTAATTGATTTTCCACTTCCGCCTTAAATACCTTAAAGGCATTCAAAGTATCGGATTTTTCATGTAATAAATAAATATGACAAAAAGTTGAGAAATCGTCAATAAAGGTGATAAAATAATCTTCTCTTGAAATACAAGGAGTATGCAATTTCCCACACAAATATCTTTGTGAATAAGTTACAAAAGTCCAAAACTCCTTGTGGCTGCTTTCTTATTTGATTTGGCTTACTTTCCTTTAATGCAAACAATGCAAACACGGAAGTTAGGAAACCTAGATTTCGTAAAATCTCATCTTTCACTAACCTATTTATTCTCTTTTACGAGATGTGTCAAAGTCTTTTATGCCACAACATATATGAGATCTCATTAATTAATCTTCTTTTATTGCCATAGCGTAAATTAATATTTGTGTTTAGGACTATCGAGGACTTTGCAAAAATTGGATCCAACTTTAACTTGTACAAACCATCACATGCAAAACACTTCCAATTAGAATATCATTCTTATAGATTCTCAAAATCTCATGTCCGAATTAAACACAAAACCATCATTGTCTAATTTTGACAAGGAAATTAAATTTCTACTAATGGAAAGAACATAAAAGGTATCGGTGAGGTTCAATTGAAATCCAGTGTCCAAGATAAGCAGATAAGTCCCTATGGCTTCGACTTAGCTTATTGTTGATTTTCCATAAAGATAGAATTTTGACCAATATTTGGACTTCAGCTTAAAATAAAGTCATGCACATAATTACACACATGAACAGTGGCACCAGAATCTATTCACTAGGTATTGGAATGTACATCTATGGAATTGGTTTCCAAACAAACAAGAGATAAGTTAGAGAAATTATCTCTTTATTTAAACCAATTTTTATGCTTCAAGCCGTCCTTTTTTAAATTAAAATCTAAGGTAAGAGAAAACATATTCTTACATTTAGCAGAGATATTTCCGGCAAAAGTAGGACTATTCCCTAATTGAGCAGGCAAATTCAAATTAGTGGTAAACGATGAACTCACATTTATCAAATATGCTTTGAATTAAATCACGTAATCTATAATTCAGTTTAATTTAACATAATGGGAAGCAATAAATTAAACTATTTAATAATCCTAAATGACCATCTTCCTCCTTTGGGCTGAAAGATAACATGCGAATTGACTACTTTTGACGAACCAATCATTTCAATAAAGATATCCCACTACGTACAATGTAAAAAGACGGGTAACACCTTTGGCCAAGACAACCACAGTCTAATTAGGAAGTACACGTTAAGACACCTTATCCCAGTCTCCAAGTGATTGAAAGACAATCATTCCTTTGGGCTGATCCTTGATCTCCTAATTGGATTCAGCAATTTCAATGCTATTATCCATTTTACTCTAAATAGTAGCAACAGATTTACTTCAGTTCAAAAATCTACAATTAATCATGAGTGGGCTACTTTGGCAGCTACACAATCAATCAAAATTGTGATTTTAATTGACATATATAATAACATTGAGTATAACCTAGTATGTCATTGATAGCTCATAGATAAAAAAAATGTGTCGCATGATGTAATGAATGGTTTATGGCCCAATACACCAATACATAATTATTTTATCTCTGCACTTTGATTTGGGCATTAGTAGTGATGACCACCGAATGATAGGTCAAGAAAAAAAAAAGATCATACTATCCATATATTGATTAGTCGCTTATACAATCATAGGTCCGATTTAACCTTAATTGGTGCCTTTGAATCGAAATCTAATCACCTATACTGAAATATGATAAAACTATCATATCATAGGTTTTCCTTAATTCATGCATTGACTCATATCAATTTGGGCATATCATAATTCGAAATATAATGAAGAAACTAAAATTAGCTTATTTGTTAATGATTTGATTTATGATTGTCAGTGGAAGGGCTACATAAGCCAAAAAGAAATTACTATGTAATTATGCCATATTAATTAGTCATTAGATGAAGGATGTGTTAAGCACAACTTGTATGTAGCATGAATATGCACTACAATTATATGAGATAAATCCATTATCTAAAAAAAAATAATGGATTTCGATAAGCTAATTAGTTATGCTGATCAAAAACTTATTTTGTTCTTAACCATTGGATTGTCCTTCTTTTATTGTACTGCACAGTGCTCACTGCCACGAAACCGCAAAACCAAATTGCACATTGATCGGAGTCCGGATGCGCTAGATATCACAGGTCAAAGTTTTAGGTTTGAACTTTGAGTGGGCCCGCCTATAGCAGACATCCTCGTCAAGCCTGAGTCACTGTCCCCTGTCGCTTCAGCCAACTGAGGTCGGCTCGGCTTAACTGAGCCGATCAGATAGCTTGGTTCCTATGGCATGCGGATGGCTTACACTAGGTGGTGGCAGGCGAATAAAATCACTTCATCCTTTTGTCTATTCTAAAAATATCAACAGCAGAAGTAACTTTTGCTGTGGACAAAGTCTTCATTTGTTAGTTAGTGCTGATTGGGCATTTACTACACTTAATTACGGCTCAAATACATATAATCAATGTAATGTGTAGAGAGAAGTTGTAACCCCTAAACACTGTATTTATAGACAATTCCGTTTATATCATGGAGTCTTACTTTAATTAAGATTTAGATTTCTCTTAGCATTGGAAATACTACAAGGTTAGCAATTTTATCCAAATACCAAAATAATCTCCATCAAGGAGACTTACCAACATTGGAGTCCTAATTAATAGTGGTTTACTAAAATGGAGAACCCACATTGGTATGCGGTCATTGGGCCACACTTAAGCCCAATAATTCTAAAAGAAATGTCACGTGAAGAAAAAGGATATCAGGAAGTTTCTTGATGTCATATATGTTAGGGAGAAGGTTACATTGGCAGAAGAAGAGTGAAAGGTGATCACATGAAATGTGTTTTTTACCTGGTAAGTTTATGCAGAGGTGCTGTTTGGTTGGTTTTGTTTCAGTAAACATATCAGATTTTGCTGAAAGATGGGTTGAAATTATTTTCTTTCTGAGTAGTAGTTTTTTTTTTCTAATTTGCATTGGGTATTGGACTTCCGGTCAAAACATATGAAAGTGATGATTACTTGGGACTTTACATTGAGAGTTATTTCCAGCCTAATGAGTGCTCGTCATATATACGTTTGTTAAGTTGTATGGTATGTTGTTCGGTCCAGTGTGGCCCCATCAAATACAGCAGGGATCCTATATAAAAAATCAGCTCTGTTAGTCTTTGTAGTCTTTGTAGGTCAGATAATCGAAGCAAAGGAAATGTATTAATCCAGTGAGAAATAAAAAAAAAAAACAAAGATGAACTCCATACCATTTTCACCTTTGATCAGTTAGAGTTAGATTGCAGTTTGGTAGTGTCTTAGAGGACTCGGGTTTAAGTTACTAAAACAGCTTCTTCAAAATAAAGATAAAGTTGCGTACATCATGTCGTCTCCAGATCTCGTTATGCTGAAGCCTTGTGCACTGGGCCGCCTTTTTTTTATCAGCCAGATGGCAGTTTCTTGTCCATTTTGTTTCAGCATCTCAGTTTGTTGAACAGGCAATAATTGTGCAATTCTTCTTTATTTTTTATTCCTTTTAATAGTGTTCAATAAGAAACATAAAATATTTGTTATTAGGCCAAAAGCAGGTTGGGCCACTTAGCTAGCAAAGTTCTTTTTTTCTGGTGGTTCTTCTTTCACCCTTTCTTCCGTTATCTCAGTTTGTCTAAAGAGGCCAAGTGCTCTTTTTATTTATTTTATTTATATATTTTTGCAGAGTATTCAATGAGCAACTTCAAAACTTTGTTGTTGGTTCAAAAGTTGGTCGCAGTTGATTGGGTTCAGCTCAGGCCAGCTATTTAAAAAAAAACACTATTTGAATGGCAACAATTATTAAATTGAACTAATTTAATTAGTTGAGGTCTTTGGGAGGATTCTCACATATAGGTTGATTGAATATGAGCAAATGCAGACCGGGCTTTGGGCCCACTCAGATGCATTCCTGTTAATAAGGGGTAAGATGGATGGATAGTTCTCTTTACCAATAGGTCCACAAAAATCATCAGCCCCATCGGATTATGTTAGACCTTGATTTAAAAGATGTAAAGTTTAATGGTTTTCTTTTCTTAGCTGTAGATTTTTTTTTCTTCTGAGATTTGGTCTAATGTTGAATAAAGGTTTGATGAGCATAAAACTAGATATGGTGGCTGATCATGGGGGAATATGAATTTGAAAAAAGGATGCACTGATCAAAGAGAAGCTCTAGTTGGACTCAAGAGAGCTGGATTGCACATGCTGTCAGCTCGTGGGCGAAAATTCACCCTTGAGTTTGGTTTGACCCAGCTGGACTTTGTGTTTCTGTTTGTTGGTTTTTTTTTTTTTACAATAATAATGATGCCATGAAGAGAGAGAATATATATATTTTTGAATGGTATTAAGAGAGAATATAAACAAGTTGGCGGATCTAAATTCTGAACTTATAACAAAAGAAAACATTAATGCTAGTCAATAAGTACTTGGTAATTCCTTGATTTTGTTTTAGTGGAACTGAAATTTCCAATGAAAGGCTCTTTGTGTTTTGACGTGTGTGAGCTTTGATAATTATACAAATGCACAAGCATTGTTTCACATTCATAAGTTGTACCGATAGCAAATTGAATAGAAAACAAACAAACAAACAAAAGCAGCAGCATAAGGATTATAAATATGTTAAGCAGGTCAGATCTAGTTGAGTTGACATGCTTCACTGCATCAGGTATGATTGGAAGAGGAATTATTCTTACCGAGACATTGCTCTCCATGCGGACGATCTGGATCCGAAAATTGAGACCCTTTATTTTCACCAATTGCCATCCAAGGGATGGGATTAAGAGAAGATTCACGTGGATTGAGGCTCAACCTGACCTGTTTGATGTAGGAACCAAACCCGGATCCAATTAGGACAGTGCCTGCACGATGCAGTTGAATTAGGGGTGTTCATTGGCGTGGCCGAAGCCCGACACTGGCTGTAAAAGCTAGACATGGGCCTTCCCATTTAATCAATCAGCCGGTCTGAACCTGGCTTTTTATCAATTTAGTGGGTATTCAATCAATTTTTTGGATTAATTGAATTAAATCACTTGCATCTCTAACATGGGCTGGACTTTGGGCCTTCTTCACATAATTTAAGCCCAGCCCAATTGTTAAAAGGGTGCAAACTATATGTCTAATATCGGCCCAAAGCAGTCTGGACTGCGATCGGGCTGGGCCCTATGAATACCTGTAACTTGAATCTATACTCGGATTCTCAGTAAGACCAAATGAAAAGGGCTCCATTCATGGTTGGTCGGCTGAATGGTTCGGGTCAAACGCTCTGCCTTTGGTTTTTGTAGTGGACCTCCAGATTAGGGTTCCTGATCAACAACCTACGCATAAGAATCGACTGACAATTCTTCCAAGAAAAGAAAACGAAATCAGACATCAGACAAACTAGATCCGGCTCCTAATGTGTGTCATCAGTATAATAGGTCAGGATCCTAACGATTCTTTTTCTCCTTCTTATCTGGGCTGGGCTTTGGGTTCTCTACTGGTTAGCTTGAGTCCGGCACATATTGTAATTGGCACAATATTTTAATCCAGCTGAGCACTAAAATTTAAGGCCCAAACCTTGCCCATAGCGGGTTGGGCCTAGGTTGGACTCTACCTCTGGCTGGCCCAATCCATATGAGAACCCCCTGAATAAAACAAAGTGCCGAATTAGAGCTTTATTAGAAAGTAGCATAAGGTGAGTTAATAGAATGGACTCTGGGAATCTTGAAAAGCATCCAAATGATCGGAGGGCTTCTTTCTATTGAGCCTTAACAAATGAGTAAAGCACAGATGCTGTTCTTTTGCCAAAGCTAAAGATAAGTCATTGGCTGGTAGATAAGTCCATTTGCGCTTCCCTGTCTTTATGAAGTCTCCAGTTAAATAAAGAAAGACGAAATCAATATTTTATATATTAGTCCCTGTGGCTTTCTTGTTCTTAATAAAGTCTCTAGTTACATAAGAAAATACAAAGAAGAATGCATCGTATGATTCACGAATCACGACTACAAAAGCATCACATGATCATTCACGACTAAATCCCTTTTTCATCTTGTGATATGATATCAATGGTGGTGCTATATGCTTGCTTGCACTTCTATACATATATGGCATACGGAGAAATGTAGAGTTTGAAAAAGTCGAACTCTAGAGTGGAACCCATTTGTTGTAAAATCAACCCATTCAAAATCATTGCCGGCCCTTCCATGATATGAGATATCTCTAAATTTTACTTTAATAGGAGTCGGTTGGACCGTAAAATTGTCTATATGATTAAAAATGTGATTAACAAAGTTTGAAATTTTTATTTAGTAATGAGACCAACTCCTATTAAAATAAATTTTAAAAATATTTTTTACATCAAATTTACGTGGCAATTTTCAATAGGTAAACCATTTTATGGAGTTCCACACCTTTTAACTCTGAATTTCTCCTGGTTCTTATGTTTTTCAACAAATTTATATTAATAGAATTTGTAAATCTCCAAAAGTTATGCCTTGGCCTAGAATTCCTGATTCTCCTCCTGGATTAAGCATGCAAAAATGCTAAGAGATTTGAATTTATGAATTCAAAAGGATAAAGTGACTTTTCATGCAGTTGAAGTTCATAATTCTATATATATATATATATAAATTAAAAATGCTAGGGGACAACCATCATATCATTTCAAAAATTTCTAGAAAAAAAATTTTTTATCAAGAATTCTACTACAAAAGTGGGACCCTTGTCTCCAAACCCTAGCAAACGGGTCGAGTTGACCAAATTTGGGTCAGGTCAACCCGAACTCGAGTTTATTGATTTCAACCCAAATCTAACCTGATTTTAAAACGGGTTGGAAACCTTTACCCCGCACCCGTGATAGGTCAACCCAAGCCGACTCCCGTAACCCAAATGTGATGCAGGTTGGGTCAGGTTGACCTAATCTAACCTATTTAATTTTCATTTTGTGTATGATCAAACTTATATTATTTAGTTCAATTTTATTTATAAAGCTCTCCTCATATCTAGATTCATTTAAAATGTTGCAATGAGTATGAATTTATAATTTATCAATTTCAAAGGTGTAAAAATGGGGCCAAAATTCATAAATATTTTCTAGCTCATTTTTTGAGGTAATCCCTTTTTTAATTTTTATTCAATTTTATAATTCTATATTTGAGTATGAGTATAAGACTCATCAATGCTATTGTATTTCATTCATATCCATATTTTAAAGGTAAATTTCTAAGCCAATATATATAAAAATAAAAAACACATATCAATATTACAACCACAAAAACATCATATTGTCAGATAAAAAAATAAATATTAAATAATAAGTATCAAAACTTTGCATAACTCCTCTACATAAGATTAAGAGTATATCAATTTATGGCCCACATGAATAAGAAATGTCATATGAAAATTAAAAAGTCATGGTAAATTAGTAAAACCAAAATGGGTCAAACGGGTTAGGCATATCAATCCTAACCCAACCTATTTTTATATGGGTTGATAAGCCCTAACCAGGCTCGTATTTTAAACGAGTTGGATCGAGCCGAGTTGGTGGGCCAGGCTGAATTTCGCCAACTCTGCTTTCATATGATGGATCAAAGGAGCTCCACAAAATGCAAATTCTTTCCTTTATTCAATTGTCGTTACTACCTTCCAAATTACTTAAAGATTGTTAGAATAGAAAACTGAAGAATAGAGGGAGGGAGAGAGAGAGCTCTTATTGATGAGATCTGTGTGTACATAATGGGGGGAGGAGGATCTTATTTATAGAATAAGATTGCTTCCTCCTCAAGCAACCCAATAGGGAAAACCCTAACCCTTAGTAATTCCTTTATCTCATGTGGGTCCCAATGTGGGCATCCACATATGATAATAACATCTTATAACACTCCCCCTTGGATGACCACCATTCAATGACAGTTGCCTCATTAAAACCTTGGAAAGGAAAAACCCAGTGGGATAAAAACCAAAGCGAAGGAAAAAGAGTACAACATTCCACAGGATCATTGACTTGGTGTTGGACGTGCATAATGCTGCCTCGTTAAAACCTTAACTAGGAAAACCCAGTGGGACAAAACCTAGAGAAGGAAAAAGAGTACAGCGCACATATGTCCTGGGTAGCATACTTCAGGATGCCTCCCCCTGATTACTACTCCCCCTGATGATAACATCTTTGTACATAATTCAGCATGTCAATCTCGTATACAATTTCTAAAATACTGAGTTTTGACAAGAACTTCGTAAACTGATCAGCCAGGTTGTTGCTTGAACGAACTTGCTTGACTTCAATCTTGTTATTCTTCTGAAGCTCATGAGTGAGGAAGAACTTTGGAGTAATGTGCTTCGGCTTGTCATCTTTAATGTATCATTCTTGAATCTGTTGAATACATGCCCCATTGGCTTCGCAAATAATGCTCGGAGTACCTGTACTAAGAGGTAATTGACAAGAACTACATATATGCTGAGTTAAATATTTTTGCCATATACATTCCCCACTGGCTTAAAATCTCAGCATGGTTAGAATAAGTAGCTACCAAAGTCAATTTAGTAGAATACCAAAAATAATGATATTAACATGAAGAAACATATAAAATGTCTATGATCGATCCTTATGAGGATCAGGGATATATCATGAATCTGTATATCCTACAAAATTTGGTTTCAACCATAAAACAGACATAAATATCATAGTATTTGTTTAATACCAATCCAAAGCCTTTATGCAAAACTATATATGGGAAGCATATTTATAAAGAATAAAAATCTCATTAGAACTTCTCTTGATCTGCGGGTCGAGATAAAGTAGTCAATAGTTTTCTCGAACTCTTCTGGAGTTTCGATTAGATATATAAACTTCTACTATTATAAATCCATTTAAGGATTGTATAAACAGGAACAGGCAAATGGGATTATTTTCATACTCTTCCTTATATAAACATTCACTAAGACGATTGTACCATATTCTTCTGGAATGCTTCAGGCTGTACAATGAACGTCTTACTTATATTGAGTATGTACTCTCTGACTTTGCTTCAGGCAAAGCAAATCCTTCTGGGATTTTCATATATATATATCTGTGTATGTTTTTAATCCCAGGTTTCTACAGGAAACCTTGTATCACAAGTTTGCCTTTCGTTCATTTTCCTTACAAACACCCATTTGTAACCTACAGGGTTAACACCATCTGGGGTTTGTACTATAGGTTCATATATACCACGTCTATTTAGAGACTGCAATTCCTCAATGGCATCTCTCTATTTTGGCCAATATATTCTTTGTCGACATTCATTTATAGAACGTGGTTTTATATCCCAAACAACATTCTCAATTAGTTGTGTAGCTACCGCATATACAAATGCGTCATCGATGATAATTTCATTTCTATCCCATCTCTCTCTTGAATAATTATAAAGTATAGAGATCTCTTTATTTATTGGGTACCCATTGCCTCTTCAGGGGCTTCCAGAGTCTCTTCTGGGACTCATGTCTCTTCCGGGACATTAATTTCTTCAGGAAATTTAGAGAGAGTGGATTTTATCATAAACTCTTCGGGAGTATACCTCTTCTGGAGTATGATTGGGATATGATTGCTCATTTCTCCTCTTCTGGGGAGCTGAGTCCTTGAAACCTATAAGTCTACCATGCTTCTGGCGTGTATAGATTCATTTGTTGCCATATTTGGACTTTGTTCTTCAGGAACACTAATTCGTACTTGTCCTACAGGGACATTAATTCGTGCTTGTATGTTCATAGCCGATACATGTGACCTAGTCACTTTTGCTGCATCATTAAAAGCATTAAGGAATTCATTTGTAATTAAGTGCACAATTCTCCGTACTTCATTCTCACATTGTGAAGTACATAAATCTAGATGAGATTGAGTGGAAGTATTCCACATTAATTCTCGCCGTTCTTCAGGAACGGATTGTTCTTCAGGAACAAGGTGTTCTTCAGGAACTCTCTTATCTCCCCCTAACGGCGAGAAGACTATCTCATCAAGATGACAATCAGCAAAAACGAACAATGAATATATCTCCTGTCATTGGGTCTAGATATCCATTAATTAGGGTGAAGTATAACCAACATGGAGGCTACGTTCTGAGTTCATGCAGGTCACAAACCTACGCTATCAAGCCTTATAAAATTTAATAACATGCTTAAGGATGTGTATCCTAGGTTTAATAATATGTGCTAATGGGCGGGATTAGATAGGTTCATAAATGCCATACAATATCCTTTGCGAAAAGGATGGTCAATAGATGGTACTCTAAGAAGTACGTAACAGAAGTATCAATAATTTACCAGAGCATAGGACCCCTAGAATAACAAGCTTCTGGCTTAACTTTTGTCGTTTTGCTCATAATCGAATATGATTCGATTTGTAAAGATTGTCTTGTAATATAGCCTTGAAATATGAGGAGAATGCACTTAGCTTTTCTAGTATCAGCTTCTGGCTGTCAATACTAGTAATGATGTACAAATACCATTATGTAGACTCTTCCGGAGCATTCAAGTATTTGTACGGATACAGCTATGATCGATGCCGTGCACGAATGAAACACTAACTCAGAGAAAAACTTCTGGTTTTTTTTCAATGTAGTGTGTTTTGTTGCACTGTCTACTGGACAGATATTATCCTCAGCTTCATGCATTCCATGAGCCATAGAGCAAGTAATAATAAATTCACATAACTAGGTAATCGCATTGCAAAAATAAAAGTAAGAACAACTAAACAATTCAGCATTCAAAACAAATATAACATAATATACGGGGGATTAAAAATAAGTCCTACCATTTAACAAAATATCTAAGAACTGAACTCAATGTTCAAACTCATAAAAGTAGTTGTAGGTCTTCCAGACCATGCTTGGTGGTTCGCCCAATTTCCAAACAAAAATGCCTTGTCAAGCACCTCTCCTGGGGTGGTTGTTTGCATCTCTACTGGAGAACATATTATATCTACCTCTTCTGGAGGGATTTTAATTGACTAATCTGGCATTTATTTCAAGCATTGGGTGTATAACCATCTGCTGGTGATCATCCCTGTCTAATGGGGATATAATGGCGCGGAAAATAAGAGCGTATGCCATATCCTTCAGGGATATTTTATTTCCGACTTTGATAGTATCACCAAGCCTTTTAGAGTGTGTAAAGATCGATTTACCAATAACAATCAAACAAAAATAGAACTTCGGGTTCTCAATATCCGATGACAAAATATAATGAAGAATTGGCCAATCAGAAAGTTAGAACTTCAGGTTCTTAACTGATGAATCAGAACTTCTAGTTCTATCAATACTTCAGGCTAGTGATAGAACTTCAGGTTCTTAGAACTACTGGTTCTATCAAAGCTTCAGGTTTGAATCACAACTTCTGGTTCTATCAAAACTTCAGGTTTGATTTCATGGCCGTTGTATCGATCTACACTACTTTGAATCTTTAGAAATCAAAGCTCCAAGTTTAATTATGAATATGAATCTTCGGGTTCATATTGTAAATCTTAGAACTTCTGGTTCCAGATAATGTATGGATCTTCAGGCCCACGTTATTCATTGGAAATAGAACTTCAGGTTCTATTATACACAACTACTGCTTTGGCAATAACAAATTCATCAAGACTAAAATTTCATATAATCATATAGTGATAATGATACCTAAGTAATTATATCAAGCATGCAGTACAATGTTATAGAATATAAAAATAAATGTATGTGAGAAACAGAAATAAAATGTAGAACTTCAGGTTCTTAACATCCAATCAAAGATAATAATAAAAATGTGATGAGGAATTGAGAAATTGAAATTTGAAGTTTAGAACATTGGGTTCTCAACTTAAGAATCAGAACTTCTGGTTCTGAATTAGAGTAATTCATGGATCTTTCAGTACAAATTAGAACTTCTAGTTTTAAGTATTATATGAAACTTCGAATACGTATTGTAGATCTGAAAACTTCTGGTTTCAGAGTAAAATAAACAACGGATCTTCTGGTCCGAATTTGAAAGAACTTCTGGTTCATAGATTAAAAAAAATTCACGGAACTTCGAGTCCGAATTATTGATTCCATATAGAACTTCTGGTTCTAAATATCGTATGGAACTTCGGGTTCCAATTTCTTGCATAGAACTTCTGGTTCTATTTATGATCCATGATTTTCAATTCTATCATGATCTCTTTTCGATAAAAGAAAATGAATAATCATCACAAAAATTAAATGATAAATATTTGCAGATCTAAAAGAATAAAGATAAATGCAAACTAATAAGAGATCATAAAATATGGATAAATTACTTAACCTTTGAATCATTCTCCTTTTAGTGCCAATGTATAGATCTGCTCGCAAGCTTTCCGTAGGCTCAAACGGATCTCAAATCGGACTTCGGATCGTCAAGATATCGCAGAAACAAGTTTCTGCCATCAATCCGGTCAAAGCTGCCTTTGATCGTACTGCTAGCTGACGTATGCTGACGTCAGCAACTGACGCGCGGGCTGGATTGCTGGAAACGGTTTTGGGTCGACCTAACCCGACCTGATCAAAACTGTTAGAACTGTTGGGTTCTGCAAAGCGGGTCAGGTCTGAACTGACCCGAACTCGACCTGCAATCCTGTCTCATGGCTGGGCTCTCTGCGAGACGGATCAGGTCAATCGGACCTGACTTGCACTCGGCTTGGTCCAAGAGCAAAACCCTTCTCCCTCTTCGTTTTGATTCTGGGTTCTGAGATAGACCCCTGCAACCTCCGTCCCCCTTCCCCTTCTGTTCATGTCTGTTGTAGAGCAACAAACCTTACAAGCAAGGCTGATCTCTTCCTCGGGTGCGTCGATGGCCGGGGACTGCAGTCCATCAACGGTTAACGTTGGCAGAGGTGCTCTGCAGCGACTGTGCACAGGCTGCGGCAGGGCGGTGCTACTCTCCGATCTTCGTTGTCGAATCCGGTTGGCGATTCCAATCTCTTCTTCCAATCTTCTGCGATTTCTCTTTCCAACTTCCCTGGCCTTCCTCTTCTTCTCCTCGCGGTTGTTCTTGAAAATCTCCTCTGCTTGCATTCCTGGATCCTGTCTGGAAGCCCCGCGATCACAGATCTCGCCGCTGGTGTGGACGGTTCTGATGTTGTGAGGGGTTTTAATTGAATGGTTAGGATTTCGGAGGATTGCCGAATCTCGTGTCAGATCGTCGATGAAATCTTCCACGTCGTCGTCACCGGCTGCGACGGCCGTGGCGGCGGAATCGTCATCTTCGTCGTTTCCCCAGCCGTCGAACTCGATCCGGAGGAAATCCTCGATGTCGGAGAAGGGATCGGGGATGGGAGGCGGAGGGGGAATCGTCGCGGGCAGCGCGGGCGACGAGGCGGATGATCTGGAGGAACTGCTGGTTGAACGAGCGGCGAGGATCCGAGATGGGGAAGGGAGGAGGCGGTGAGCGAGAACGTGGTGCGGAAGGTGCTGCTATCGTACGCGTACGTGGGGATCTGGATCTTCCTGTCGTTCACGGTGATCGTCTACAACAAGTACATCCTGGACCGGAAGATGTACAACTGGCCGTTCCCGGTGTCGCTGACCAATGATCCACATGGCGTTCTGCTCGTCGGTGGCGTTCGTGCTGATAACGTGTTAGAATAGAAAACTGAAGAATAGAGGGAGGGAGAGAGAGAGCTCTTATTGATGAGATCTGTGTGTACATAATGGGGGGAGGAGGATCTTATTTATAGAATAAGATTGCTTCCTCCTCAAGCAACCCAATAGGGAAAACCCTAACCCTTAGTAATTCCTTTATCTCATGTGGGTCCCAATGTGGGCATCCACATATGATAATAACATCTTATAACAAAGATGAAAGATAATAAAATTATAAGGGGTTTAACTAAATTGGCATGCATGATGATCTTAGAAGGATGGAAAGATCCATATGATGCCTCTCAATTTGTAAAATCTTAAGTTATAATCTACACCTTTTGGTCCATCATTTTATTATGATTTAAATCGAATGATAAGAGAAAACTGGGTGAGCATCAAAATTAGACCTATAAAAAAGTAGTCACCTAATGCAATAATTTTTTGTGCATACAAGTATATTTATCCCATAAGGTGGTGACAAGTGTATTTATCTCATGAAGTAAGAAATAAAAAATGAAACATAATTGTTATTGTGTGGTGACACATAAATTATTGTGCATTTTATGTGTATTTTAGTGTATGTACGTATTACAACTGTTACTCAACATAGCCACTAAAAAAAAACAGAAAAGAGGACATTTTTAAACTGCGAGTGTTTTCTAATTTTCCGGAAAAATACACACACTCCTATTAGGGCGAAGAAGGCGTATGCGCAGACAACACTTATCTATGGGCACACACTGTTGAGAGAGAGAGAGAGAGAGAGAAAGAGAGAAGCTGCATGAAGCAGCGATAGCTGGAGATCCCTCAGAGCTAGATAAAGTAATAAAAGAAGATCCTGATATTCTTAAAGGTGGTGCTGCAAAAAAGATCCCTATGCACATAGTAGCTTAGCTCGGGCACATCGAGTTTGTGGCATTGATTGGAAGTCTAAAACCAGAGTTCGCCCATGCAAAGAACTCAAAAGGACGAAGCCCTCTTCACCTTGCCTCCGTTAAAGGGTATGTAGAAACAATTGTTGTGATTTTGACATCACCCGTTGTGCACATACATGAATCACAAGATCAACAAGAACAAGCCACACACAAGAAGAGACACGAGATTTATGTGGTTCACCCAAACAGGGCTACATCCACGGGCACAGAGACAATCATCTTCACTATCACATGTAAAGTACACAGAGACTCTCGTTTTCTCACATTGTCTCACCTACGTGGTGTGGGAACACCACGAGCAAGAGAGCTCTCACCTACGTCTCTAATACCACTTGTTATGCGCGTATGTGCAAAGGCAACAAGATCAACAATCAACCATACAAGAAGACAAGAAGATTTACGTGGTTCGGCAAAGATGCCTACGTCCACGGGAAACCAATTTCCACTAGGTTCTCGTCCAATCTGTGAAACCACAGCTTTGGAATCGCAGCCACCCTCAGCCTCTCTCTAGGGTTACAGATTACATCATATATATAACCATTACATCCCTATCCCCCAAGAACTCTATCTCAAGAAAAAAGGAAAGTCCTAACCTATTAGAAAACTGCTGTTTGACAAAATAGGAAATTCCTAATATCATTAGGGAAATCACCCCAGATATTGAACCCACTAATGATCTGGACCCACTTGGCCAACAATCTCCCCCTCCAAACCATAGGGATGATGCCCTGAACCCCTTGCTGGGAGTTCAGTCCTGCTAACTCTGAACACAACTCCAGCTTTCCCTTAGACACAACCTTGGTCATCATGTCAGAGTGATTCTTGTCCGAATGAATCTTTTCTAACTTCATGAAGTTCTTCTCAATCACCTCACGAATCCAATGGTACTTGATATCAACGTGCTTCATGCGACCATGATATGTAGCATTCTCACTGAAATCCATAACACTCTGACTATCACAGTAAACTACATATTCTTCTTGCGTCAAACCAAGTTCTTGAAGGAATCTTTTCAACCAAAGCATCTCTCTCCCTGCTTCATTAGCAGCTATGTGCTCCGCTTCAGTTGTAGACTGTGCTGTACACTTCTGTAACTTCGATTGCAAGGAGATAGTTCCCCCCACGAAAGTAAATAAATAACCAGAAGTCGACAACCGACGATGAAGATCACCTGCAAAATCAGCATCAGTATAACCTTCCATGACTGGTTTTGAGCCTCCAAAACATAAGCACACCTTGGAAATACCTCTCAAATACCTAAAGATCCACTTCACTGCTTCCCAATGCTCTTTTCCAGGGTTTGCGAGAAATCTACTCACTAAACTCACAGCAAGAGCAATGTCTGGCCGTGTACAAACCATGGCATACATGAGACTCCCCACAACAGAAGAGTAAGGAACACATGCCATCCGTTCCTTTTCATCATCTGTAGTAGGACACAAGCGCTTGCTTAGTTTGAAGTAACTGGCTATAGGTATGCTAACTGGCTTAGCATTCTTCATATTGAACCGTTCGAGCACTCGTTCAACATATTTCTCCTGTGACAACCACAGCTGCTTGGAACTCCTATCACGACGTATTTGCATGCCCAATATCGTTCGTGCGGGACCCAAGTCTTTCATGTCAAACGACTTTGACATCTCCTCTTTCAACTTCCCAATCAACTTGCTATCCTGTCCAACTATCAGCATATCATCTACATATAAAAGAAGGATGATGAACTTGCCATCGATAAATCGACGAACATAGACACAAATTTCTTGTACCATTGTCTAGGTGCTTGCTTCAGCCCGTAGAGATTCTTCTTCAACTGCGCAAGATCTAGGGTTACAATACATCAATATATATAGTTCCCGCTTTCTTGGCCACCAAGAAAACCCATACATAATGACTAAAATACCCTTAACCCTGAGTCTCGATTCTGGCTAAACCAGACGACCGATTCGGCTAAACCGGAATACAAGACAAAACCCAACAACAGTAACAGAGCTTCTAAAGATTAATTCAGACGTCTGTTTTTTTCGTGACCAAGATAGTAGGACTCCCCTTCATATTGCAGCAGTCAAAGGCCGAATCCCAGTCTTGAAGAAATTGGCTGAGAAGAAGATAAAAGCTGCTTGGGTCTTCGCAGATTGTGGGCAGCCCATCTTACACCTGTGTGCGAATCATAACCAATTCGGTGCTCTGAAGATGATAATAGATCCTATGAAAGAACAAGCGGTGCTTGAGAAATTGGTGGAGTTTTTGAACTTGAAAGACGATGATGACAACACCATACTCCATCTTTTTGCAGCCAAGGGCCAGCATGAGGCATGAGTCTTTCTCTTCCTTACTAAGCAATACATGTATTCTTTCTATTTTGGAATAACTATTCAATATTTAATCAAATTCTTTTGCATTGCAGGTTGTTGAGTTTTTGTTCCCAGGGGACAAGAGAAAAAATGTTTTTAAAGTAGATGTAAATGCCATCAACCAGCAGGGTTACACTGCCTTGGATGTTTTTCACCAGAACTGTGATCCACTCGATCGAATGAGAATAAAAGCTCTCCTTGGAGATGGAGCTCAACGGGCCACTACAAGAATTTATAGTTTTCCCGGCTTTTTTTCCCAGCACAATATTTAAATGCCGGGGAAAGTATGCTTTTGGCCGGCGAAATAAGCTTTTTCGCTGGAAAAAGTTATAGTTTTCCCGGCCGTATCTTTTCGCCGGCAAAGGCTTAATTATTCCCGGCAAATGGATTATTTCACCGGTAAAGGTTAAATTTTCACCGGCGATTAATTTTTTTCTCCGGTAAATATTATATTTATGGCGGCGTTCTCCCCAAATCGTTGGCAAATTTCACTCGCAAAATTTTCCCACCAATTTTTATCTTAGATTGGCGCCTTTAAATTGTACTAGCGAATTATTTGTGCCGGGAAAAATTTTTTTAAATATTTTATTTTAATTAATAAATTTTTGTCGTCATTTTCTTGGCCGTCTATATATTAAAATTAGTATCAGAGAGAGACAAAGAAAGAAAGCGAGTGAGAGAGAGAGACAGAGAGAGAGAGACACCAGCGAGAGAGAAAGCGAAAGAGAGAGAGAGATCAGACCCATTTTCCTGGCCGTCTTCATCGTCGTCATTTTCCTAGCCGTCTTCATCGTCGTCTTCCACTTGCATCAATCTCAAGGATAAGGGCCAGGTAGGGTTTCTTTTGCTGATTTCCCGATTTCATCCCATCACCGTATTTTTTTCTGATTTCATCTCTGTTTGGTTTTGTGCATTTTTTCTTTTGCTGGGCTGAGAGAAGGAGAGGGCATTTTTTCCGATTTCATCTCTGTTTGGTTACAAGTAGGGTTACAGGGCATTTTTTCCGATTTCATCTTTGTTTGGTTTTGTGCATGTTTTATGGGGTTATGTGGCTAGTGAAATCGAGTGATCCCCTTTAAGATTTAGCTTATGTTTTGGTTTGGTGGAAGTCTTTGATCTTTGGGTTGTGCCACAACCGATTTAATCAACTCGCCAACATGCTCAATCGAATGACCAAGTCCAACATCCAGGGACCCAATTCGGTAGAAATCATCATCTAAATACAAGGAGAGGGTAGGCAAAAATCAAGAGGACCCATTTGTGTTTTGGTTTGGTCTCTGTGCTCTTGCATCTATTTGGTGATTGGGTATTTTGTTTAGTTTTGTCTTGGGTGTGTTTGGATGGAACTGATTGCAAGTGAAATAGAATGATTTGGTGTTTGGGGCAGTTTGTCTTATGGTGTTTGAGGCAGTTTGAGCTTCAAAAAACAACGAAAATGTTGTTTGGGACAGATTTGCTTTCTCTGTCTTATGTACATTGGCTCTATCTGTTATTGTCATGTTCTTCTCTAATTTCTGTTTTGTTTGTTTTAATTTCAATAGATTGCACTTTTCACTGCAGAGAAAATTTCTCTCTTGTCCTGCCCTTTCTGAAACATCTCTCTGTGGAAGAAACATCTCTGCTTCTCTTCAGTTCCTTTATCAGGTAGAATCCCTACCTTAGTGTAAAATTCAATTAGGTTGCATGAAGGAATACAACACTAACATATATCATTGTTTGTTATTTTCTTTATGAGAAACTAATTACAGAATCCATAGCTTTTCATTGAACTCAATTTGCTATCTGTATTAATTTTTTAGTGAAAATTTGTTGTCTTGAATGATGATAGTTGTGATGAATTGTAAAAGGACCTTTGGAACATGTTATACAAACACTTCTGAAAATGTTGAAGATCTTCCCAGGTGGATTCTTCGGGCTACATTACCTTTAATCGATCATGTAACTCTGTCAAAACCTAATCCCTTTCTTGGGGTGCCCTGTCCACTTGGATTCTGCTGTGCTTGTTAATTACATGGGCTAGTGACTTTAAAACTACATTTGAAGTTGTTATTGCATCCTAAGTGTGATATTGGTTTTCCTATCTGTAATGTTGTGATTGATATTAGCTTAAATCGTATTACTTTCTTGAATTAAAAATAGTTGATTTGTCTGATTCATATTGAAAATGGATGTGTACTGTTCTATTGATATGAACTCATTAGCAAGCAGACCTTCTGATCCATTTTCAAAAGCTATGTATGGGTGTCAGTGATCCATTTTTGATGTGACTTGCACGAATGAAAGAGAGAATTTCTTCTGGATTCTTCGACGTACATATGAGGAGACAAAGTTAGTGTTTGGCTAACACATACAGTTAGGGTCTAAGGCATATAGAAATTGGAGACGGCAGCTATCAAAACAATGACACATGAGGTGAAGGAAGAATAAATACACTCAGTATTCTCTTGTCGATAAATTTCAAGAAAGCCTATGCAGATGAGAAGTTAAGTTTGTTGAATTATTTGCTTGAGGGTTATCAAGAAGAAGTTGACAACATTGCAACGAGAGCAAAATTTGGAGAAAATGCATTCCTTCATATATACCAGAAGCTTTATGTTTGTTTTTTAATTTTGATTAATCATGATTCTTGCATGACTCATTCCTGAGGATCACACCTGTTGTTTCCTCCATGTAACTTGAAGGATGAAATTGTCTTCCTCATGTTTGGTTTGTCCATGTCTTTGTACTGTCATGTACTCATTTAAATAGTCAAAAAGCTACCATAAGAGGACTTGAAGAGCAGAACCTTCAGTTAGAACAACACGTAAGCATGCAATTGCATTTTGCTTATACATAATAAGGAAAAAATGGTTTGTTTGATTAGTGTATTCTATGTCCACACAAAAGTTCTTTTCCCCTCATGGATGATTACTATATTCTGTTAAGAAAATGAAAATCATAAAAATTGCAAGGAAGTGATTAGCATTTCCTGAAACTGCAGTGTCTCCTTTAAAATCATGGTTGGAGATCCATGTAAGTAATACCATCTCATTGAACATGGGAATACATGAAAAGGACCCATTGTGGATCGTTGTATGATGTTCCACACTTCTTTGTTCTTTAATTGCTTCATTTTAATAGAAAGAATTCAATTGCCTTTAAAAAAAATTATAGTATTTTGCGACATGGTTACATTAATCATTTGTGTGTTTTGTTTTTCAAATAGATTATAATCACATCTTGTGAATTTCACTAGGGTGTTTTTATACATTAGTTTTTTCCTGGGAGAGCAAGATATTATATTTATAGATTTGTTTGGTTTTTTTTCCCAAATATTCTTTTTACCTCCTTTAAAATTCTTTTTACCTCCTTTTATAAATTTTTTTTCTACTCTCTCTAGATATTGTCTTGTTTAGTGTTTTATACCATTTATTAATTGAATTTGAGTTAACCATCACCCTGCATATATAAACAGATATGGATTAACCATCACCCTGCATATATAAACAGATATGGACAAAAGTTGGATGTTACTGTATCAGAATAGATTCAGTCAGCAGTATATAGATGGGGTGAATTCTTTTATTGAGTTTGCAAAGGCGAATTCGGGTGGGAGTAGAGTGATTAAGTGCCCATGTAACAACTGCTGTAATAGTTACAAGCATGACTATGAGATTGTGAGAGATCATCTACTCCGATGTGGGATGCTGGTATCCTATGAAACTTAGTTACAGCATGGGGAACTTGTACAGTCTGATGAATCAGATAGTGAGGATGAATTGGATGAGGATCATGGTGGATATGATGAGTTGCTTGAGGACCATGGCAGGGGGACTTATATGGTGGATGATACCTTAGGAATGGATGATGTACGAAACTTTGAAATTATGTTAGAGGCTTCTCAACGTGGTTTGTACCCGGGCTGTAAAGATCCAAAAACCCTGTTAGCGTTTGTCATTAGGATGCTACGTGTGAAGGTACAACATAAGTGGAGCAACAAGTCATTCGACAAGGTCTTGGAGATATTTAAGGACACCCTACTAGAAGCTAATGTGGTTCCAGCATCCATGTATGAGGTGAAGAAGATACTACGTGACTTAGGCTTGGGGTGCAAGCACATTGATGCATGCAAGAATGATTGCATATTGTTTTGGAAAGAGAATGCTCACATGGAGAAGTGTCTGGAATGTGGGGAGCCTAGGTACAAGGTCAATGATGGCAAGGGTAAGCGGATCGCTTATAAGGTACTGCGTTACTTTCCCTTGATACCTAGGTTGCGGAGATTGTGCATGTCCAGGATGATGGCCAAAGAAATGAGATGGTACCATGAGAATGCCATGGATGGCGATTTGGGTAGGCATCCGGCCGACTTTAAGGAATGGAAGGAATTTGATTTAAAATTTCTGGAATTTGCTCGCGAGATCCACAATGTAAGGTTGGGTATGGCCACTGATGGATTTAACCCCTTCAGCAACATGAGCACTTCTTACAGCATGTGGCCTGTTATACTTATGCCTTACAACCTTCCACCCTGGATGTGCATGACGGATCCATTGTTCATGATGTCTTTACTTATTCATGGGCCGCATGCACCTGTGAAGGAAATTGATGTGTACATGAGGCCCTTGGTTGATGAGTTAAAGGACTTGTGGGAGAATGGTGTCTTGACTTACGATGCTTATAGTGAACAAACCTTCCAAATGCATGCGGCTGTGATGTGGACCGTAAATGACTTTCCCGCGTATGGCGACTTATCTGGTTGGAGTACTAAAGGTTATTTTGCTTGTCCCATTTGCAACGAAGATTCAATATCATGTAAGTTAAGAAGTAAGATTGGGTGGGTGGGACATCGAACTTACTTACCTGAGAACCACCAATGGAGAAGGAGCAAGAAGTTTAACGGTCATCCAGAGCATACAATGAATTCCTTGGAATTACCAGTGCAAAAGGTTTTGGGTCAGTTGGATCAACTACCAAAAGTTAGGTTTGGAAAGGGCCCCACCAAAAGGAAAAGACCTCGTGAGCCTGCACTGTTGAGTTGGACAAAGAAAAGCATCATGTACGAGTTACCGTACTGGAAGAACCTGAACCTTAGGCATAACCTTGATGTCATGCACATAGAGAAAAACATCTGTGAAAATGTTCTTGGGACAGTGGCGGGCATAGATAAGAAGAATAAGGACACGGAGAAAGCACGTGATGATTTAAAAGATATGGGCATCAAGCCACAATTGCATCTGCAGAGGAATGAAGATGGATCCATTGTGAAACCTCAGGCATCCTACACATTGGACCCAAAATAGAGGGAGGGTTTTTATGAATTCTTGAAATCGATCAATTACCCGGGTGGCTATGCAGCTAACCTCTCTAGGTGTGCGACTTCAAAAAATGGCAAATTATCTTGTATGAAAAGTCACGACTATCATGTCCTCTTACAGCGTCTTCTTCCGGTTGGCCTGCGTGGTTATGTGGACAAGGAGTTAGGTATAACTCTATTTGAGCTGGGCAGTTTCTTCCAGGACCTATGCTTGAAAACTTTGAAGCAGAGCTATTTAGAAAAACTAGAAGAACAGGGAGTGCTCATACTTTGCAAGCTTGAGAGGATTTTTCATCCTACATTCTTTGATGTAATGGTCCATTTAGCTATTCACTTGCCACGTGAGGCCATGCTCGCTGGACCGGTGCAATATCGATGGATGTTCCCTATTGAAAGGTAACTGTTACCATCCCATGAAACATTACTCATGTAGTAGTATAATTGTCTTACATATGTACCCTTAATACTGATTGTTCCTTGTTTGAAGGTTTCTCGAGACTTTAAAAGGTTATGTTACCAACCGAGCACGACCTGAAGGTTCGATTGCTGAGGCTTACATTGTCAAAGAATGTTCGACCTTTTGCTCAATGTACCTCAAAGGGACTGATCGAGATGAACGAAATGATGATGGCGGCTTGCGTGGTCCCAGGATGGAGATCTTCACGCAAACTGCCCGTCCTTTTGCATCGATCACAAGGGCACCAGATCCTTCTCAGAATGAACGTAATATGGCTCACTGGTTTGTATTGCATAATAGTCCCGAGTTAGAGCCATATCTTGAGTACGTGGTTTGATTAAAATACATGTGTGCAAAGATTGTGAACTTGTTGATTCTTCCTCTACTTTTAAGTGCTTATGAATTGCATTTCCTTAACTAGGGAACACAGGAGTACAATACAAAATCCAAGAGGGCATGACTTCAGTCACATACAGCGAGACACATTTCCAAAATGGTTCAAGCAACGTGTAAGTTATATATGGTGAACATTATTTAACTAGGCCTCAAATGACAATAACTTATAAACTTGCTGCATGTTGCTCATGTAGATAAATGATTTGCGAAGTCGAGGGTCACAAGAAGCAACTGATGAAATGTGGTCGTTAGCGAATGGTCCTAGTTCGATAGTTTATCTATATTCAGGGTGCATATTCAATGGTGTTCGTTTTCATACTAGAGATTGCGACAACCGGCGTAAGTGCCAAAATAGTGGTTTGGTTGTGGTAGGGGAGCATAAAGGGAAGAAAATTGACTTCTACGGCTACCTGTGCAAAGTTTGGGAATTGACATACATGCATGGTGGGAGGGTGGTTCTGTTCCAGTGTGAATGGTACAACACCGGTACCAGAAACAAAATATACACTGATCAACCCGTAACAAGCATTGATGTTATGGGTCGGTGGTATAAAGATGATCCATTTGTCCTCCCGAGTCAAGTGAAGCAAGTGTTTTATGTTAGTGATACTTGCAAAGGCAACAACTAGAGAGTTGTAGAACGAGTCAAGCATCAGGGAGTGTGGGATGCACCGGAACTGGATGATGTGCCTAATGAGGCCTTTCAGCAGCACGAAAACCACTAATGTTGTCCCAATCTGTTTTGAAGATGATGATTTTAATTACTGTAGGGATGATGTTCCGCCAGAGATAGTTAGTGGTGATGAGCCAATGGCGGAGCATAGTGAGGACAAAGATGAAACTATGGCAGAGTATATAGATGATGATGATCAAAATGATCTGCATAGCCGGTTCGATCTAGATATGGATCTTGATATAGACTATGATGTGTAGTGTTTGTTTTTTTTATTTATGTATGGACAAGTATTCTAAATTAATAAAGTTGTTTGTTTACATATCATGATTTATTACATATATTTCATTTTATTTCATTTTATATGATACGCCTAAAATTTCTTATATGTCATATATAGTTGTCAAAAATGCCTAAGGGAGGTAAAACATATGTCAAGCCTGGATGGATGGCCAAGCAGGCACAGTTGACAAAATACGAGAAGGTCAGAAATACAAACATCATGGAAAATGACGCGAGATGTCATGCTTTGGGGGTGAAACACATAGCCAGTACCGTTTTTGGATTCAGTCAAACGAGCAGGAAGAAAAATGGGGAGCAACATAGAAAATCGGGTGAAGATGATGATAGTGAGGAGTATCTACCGCCCCAGGGTGATTTAGGGTTGGTTTCTTCGGATGAAGATACAGGTGATAACGAGGACGATGAGTCTCTTGAATCTCCCGCGAATATGGTAATATGTGTCAATTATTGATTTTTAATAAGCCATATTAGTTACAAACATTTATGTACTAATAATTCACTGTTATGTTGTGACAGGTTACTCATATGAATCGACGCAAGTGAAGTAGACATGCTTGCGCTATAGCAGCTGCACTGGCGCAATCTACATTGGCACAGCCTCTAGTCATACGGTCTTTTCATGCAGAGAGCATGCCCCAGGGGGCAGCCCAGGTTACACCGGCACAGCCTCTAGTCACACGGTCTTCTCACGCAGAGAGCATGCCCCAGGGGGCAGCCTATGTTATACCGGCACAGCCTCTAGTCACACGGTCTTCTCATGCAGAGAGCATGCCCCAGGGGGCAGCCCAGGTTACACTGGCACAGCCTCTAGTCACACGGTCTTCCCATGAAGAGAGCATGCCCCAAGGGGCAGCCCAGGTTACACCGGCACAACCTCTAGTCACACAGTCTTCTCATGCAGAGAGCATGCCCCAGGGGGCGGCCCAGGTTACACCATCATAGCCTCTAGTCACACGGTCTTCTCGTGGGAATAACATGCTTGAGGTGGCGACCTATGCTAGACCAATGGATACTACACAGTTTGCTAGTTCATCTGGCCAGCCTGACCAGGTTTTCAGTCCACATACGGATGGCAGTAGCGTTGGTGAGAAATATATAACTATTTACATATAAAATCGACCTTATTTTAATGTTATATTCTTAGTAACTCAGTTAATATGGTGGTCGTGATAGCATCAGCTTTAGCTGAGGGCTCAAGAAATGTACGAGGCAGGACACAGGGGGTAAAGGTGGCAAAGCTGAGGAGGCAACTTGGCCATGTCATCTTAGTTCCAATCCCAAATTCAAGCCATGCGCCAGAAGGCAAATTTGCTACTACTTTAGCTAACCTTCTTGGGGAAGCGATTCGGGATGAGGCATCTCTTTGTAAAGAAGGTTGGAAGTTTGTTCCTAAGGGTATCAAGAAGTTAGTGGTAAAGAGAGTTCAGGTAATTTCATTTAAAGTCAATTACTGTTGGTTCAATTAGTCTCATTTATGTTTAATTTTTGTCTTACACATTTATGTTTATATTTGCAATTGCAGCAAATTTTTGAGTTCGGGGACTATGCGAATGATCTGGTCATCAAGGCTGCCATTGATGCGAAGTGTCAGAAGTTGTACAAGGACTGGAAGTGTAACTTACATACCCACTATTTGTCTCTTTTGGAGGTGGGGGTACCCAATCCAAAGAACCACCCACTAAAGCCTTGTAAGGTAGATGATTGGGTGTGGATGATTGACAATTTGTGAGAGACTGAGAAGTGGAAGGTAAGTTTTAATGGTTTTGTATATATGTCTGCATCATTATTTATTTATAAAGTTCATTGTATTAGCATTGATTTGCTCAGGCAATATATTGTTTTTTATTTTTCTTCATAGGAGAAGTCAAGGAAAGTGAGATATAGTCAATCGAAGATGCCGTGGAATCATACAAGTGGCTCTAGATCGTTCCCAGCACGTGGTTCAATGATCGTAAGTGCAGGTTTAAGAATTTTTTGTATTTGACTAAGTTATGAAAATTTAATTTTTTCTTATTAACAAAATTTAATCTAATGTCATAACAGAGAGCGCAGAATGCTGGACAACCACAGCCTTTTCCTGATTTCTTCCACGACACACACTATATGCACGGGAAGAATCAGTGGATACACGAGGAAGCTCAAAAAACATATGTACATATGCCTAAGTCATTTTTGATAAATCAATACAAATATACTTTTATACATTTGTTAAACTCACTTTATTTGACTTTTACATTCGAAAAAATTGCAAGAGGAACTAGTACGACTAACAACGGAGCAGTCGCAACCCTCGATCACCTCTCCAATGTCCGAGGAACAGATATCTGTTAAGGTGCTTGGGAAGAGGTCAGGATACCTAAAGGGTTTTGGCATTCGCACGAAGTCCAGTTCAGCTTTGACCCAGGCTCGGACAGGCCCTGATTCTGAGGTGTTTGTTCTGCAAGAGCAGGTAGCGGAGCAGGCCAAGAGTATCAGTTTTCTTCAGAGCTTAGTCCTCCAGTTAGCAGAGCGTGTAGGCATCGATCCAAGTATCGCAGTTATCGCTGTTAGTGGGGAGGGCACCTCTGGTAGAGCTCAAGATGCGACTTCTCTAGGTTTGTATATGACTTCTCTTTTCAAAATAGTATTTATTTGCATGTTGCTGCATCCACCAAGTTATTGGACTGACTTATGTGATCAAGTATCTGATTGGGTTGGCACGAAGAGACTGAGTTCATGCCTAGTAAATACAGGCTGCAGGAATGCAACTATTCAGAATTCCATGTTCAATCCCATACAGTGTCCGTATATGAGAATGCAGACATGGATCTTGTTCCTTTTTTTTTTTGAAAATTCTTCACCACCATGATCATGGCATACCTCTGCGAGTTCAAACAAAAGCTTTGTGGTGTTTTGTTTCATATACATTTAGTTTCATATTTATAAGCTCTTTGTGGTGTTCTGTTTTTGTTTATGCTCACCATGGTGGAAAATGATTCTTTATGTATTATCTCTGTCATAAGGATGTTTTTGTATTATCCAAATTTTGTGTTTGTATGCATCTGATTCTTTTTCTTTAATTTTGAAAGAGCTCAAATTTCTTTGATTTGCAGTTGATGTCTCTTGATTGGCTCATTAACTTTTTCCTACATCAAGTATCTCAAATTTTTAGTGCCCATTTCAATCCATGTGACTCTTACGCAGTAAATTGATTTGCTGGGAACTCTTTTTTTTTTTTTTTTTTGCAGTTGACCATTTGGATTCGTTGCTGGGCCCATTTCAATCCCTCTTTCAATCATGATGTTATGTGTTTTTATCTTTATCTTTTTTTCTTTTGTTGGATAAAGACTGCAAGCAGAAACTTTTTACTTATGGTATAATGGAACATGTTGATGCATCTGTTGTTGATTGTGTCACTGGAAGTCTTTTGGAGAAGCAAGATAGGGGAATAGAGCTAGTGAGATTTTCCCTGAAGAATGCTTTGGCATTATAGAAAATAATCATTCATTTCTGTGGTAAACCTAATTTTGTTGAAAAGGCAGAATGACTAAAGTTATTTCCAATGGTACCTCAGAAATTAACAGCTCTTCCTAGAGCTTCTTCTTGTCGAGGATTGTCACTGATAGATAAATGTTGACAATGGAGATTACTTGGTTTTGGCTTGTATCTATATTTTCCTCTTTTTTTTTTCAACCGATGAGGGTATGTTTTATTTCATGCATATGGTGTGCTGTCCTTATATGAATGAAGAATTAAAGATACCCATTTAATTTCTTCTTTTGTCCACATGTCATTGTACAATTTGAACATTTTGAAATCAAGTGGGCCTTCAAATTATTACAATGGTATAGGAATAGGAATACATATCGGATGTCAGGGTGAATCCACCTTTAATTACATTTTAAGTAGTCTGCTTCACTCTGCACTGGGAGCATGAATAAAATTTGTGGTATCAGTCACGGTGCAGAGTCAAGGTGAACCAGAGGAGAAGAATGGAAAGAAAGGAAGGAAGAGAGCAGGAAAGCAAGGGAAAGAAACAGAGGAAGAAAGGAGAAGACGAGAGGAAATGTGAGATATCGATGAAGATGGTGAGGATGACTGAAATGAGGATTAGGGGATGGGTTCTGTTTGAATGAGAGGAAACCAGGAAGGAAGGAGGGAAAAGGAAAATAGAAAAAGAAGAAAGAAATGGGAGCTTGCCTAGATGAAGCAGGGGTGAAAGAGTTGGGTCTGCACTGGTGGAGGAGATGCTATGTAGAGAGGGGCTTTGACCGTGAGGATGGGAGAGGAATGGCAGTGCAGCACAATGGCGATGGTGTAACAATCATATTTGGAGATGTGTGGAGGACCACTTGGTCATGATAGAAACTGGAGGAATTGCAGAGCGACAAGATAGAAAAAGAAAGAGAAAGAAAGAAACAAGGAAAGGCTAGGTATGAGTACATGGGGAAGAAAGAAAATAAGAGCGGAGAAAAAGAGAAGAAGCAAGGAAGAAACAAAAAGGAAGTGCATGAGGAGGAGAAGTAGATGGGCTGACTGTTGACCCCAAGTTGGACTTGGCTGTAGAGGACCCAAAACAGGAAGAAAGAGAGAATAAAGCGAAAGCAAAGAAGAGAACGATGGAGATGAAGAGAGAAGGAAGCAGGAAACAAGAGAAAATAGAGAAGGAAGAGAAACACGGTGACGAGGTCTGGGTTACCTCGGTTTGGATCTGAGCATAAAAGAAGAAAAGTAAAATGCAAGAAGAAGGGAATAAGAAGGATAAGGAGAGGAGCTGGGCTCGGGTTGCACGGGGAAAAAGGAAAGTAGAGGAAGAAGATGCATGAGGGTTGATGCATGTAGTGGCCCAGGTGTGATGGTGAGTCCTGTCATGATAAAAGGCCAAGCAAAAGAAAATATGGCAACCAAACTAACCATTAAAATAGTAAACATGAAAAGAGGATGAGCAAAGGCATGGAAGGCTTACCTTAAAGAAGATCACTTTAGGTGGAAGAGAAGATTCATATGATTTTCTAAAATTAAGATTTTCTACTAGTATTTTCAAAATACAAAAATTTAAGGTGCTTGGATGCTTTTCTTATTATGTACTTATGGTGAGTGAATTTTTCTTTGTTTCATAAAAGGTTGATATGGGTGGTGAGATATACTTTCATTTTGTCCTAATGCTATATGATAATACTTTATAGGGTAGGCGAGCCTAAATTAACTACACTAGGTTGCTCTCTAAGTTAAGCCATGTTAGTGAGCTTGTTGAACTATGCAAGAAAAGGGACTTGGACCAACAAATCTTTTGGAATATTTCTAGTTTCAGTTTTTATTGGGAAAGTAATGAATTTTAGTAGGACTCAACATATTTGTTTCCTTATGAATTGGAATAATTCCAATTTTCTTTCATATTAAATGTGTAATACCAGTTTATGCATCTGTATTGGTGTATTCCTAACTATTTCTATTTTTGTTAATTTATTAGTTTCTATTTACCCTTCATATATATCATCAAAGAAATCATAGCATCGCTTTTTTTTTCTTTTATATGCAGATTGAATGATAAGTGAAGAAAATTTTGTGCTTAAAGAGTTCATGCAGCCAACATGAAGGCCAAGTATTCAGAGTAATAGACTGCTACATATTAAAATGGGATGCAGGAAGTTCTTTTAAACAGTGGTGCAAATCGATGTTGGAATGATGCAACAATAAAATGATCACATGGATATGTAAACTTCCATTGATATTTGAATGTTGGTATGGAGTAGAATGTTAACATGGGTTTTAATTTTGTGATGGTAAAGTGCTTTGAATGTTGAAAGGATGTTTGAATTTTAATATGTAGTTGAATGAATTTTTATGTTTTATCTTTTGATGGTTTTGGAATGGAAATGAAAGTTGGTTGTGTAATAAATTTAGTTTTGGATAATGTAATTAGCTGTTATAATTTAATCATATGACAAAGGTTGAAAGTTGTAATGAACTAATATATATGCAGGGAAAGGAAACTAAAAATTAAACAAATAAAAAAATAAAATAATATTCATTGCCAGCGATTTTTGTGCCGCCAAAAATATTTAAATTACATTAAAAATTTTGGGAAAATGATCTTTTAAATGTTTTACCAGCGCTAGATAACGCCGGCAAAAATTTTGATTAATAATCTTCTAAATGTTTTACCGGCATCATAAAATGCCAGCAAAACTTTTTTAAAATGGAATTTTTTTCGAAAATCTATTTTTTTTACCGGCGTTAAAATACGCCGGCAAAGATTGTCTTCTCTGGTTGGCAATATATACGTTTTACCGGCGCAACCATTTTAGCACCGGGAAAAAGTTCCCCTGGCGAACTTTTCCCGGCGACTTACCGACGCACAAGAAATCGCAGGAAAAGAGTTTTGCCGGTGTTTTGTAGACATTTACTGGCGATTATTTGGCGTAGGCAAAGGTGAAAAATTTTGTAGCAGGCAGCCGACATTCCTGGGTCAAAATCTTATGGGATTAAAAGGAGCAGGTGGGATTCGCTCTTCGAAAGAAAGAAGAAAGAAAATAGTGGGACACGAGATGCACTAATGGTAGTGGCTATACTAATCGCGACCGTGACCTTCCAAGCTCAGATTTCCCCTCCTGGTGGTGTCTGGCAGGATGATGGATCCATAACTTTCACGGATAAACATAACGACACAACAAAAGAGAATGTCTATGCGGGGAATTCAGTCATGGCATTTAATTATCCCAGTAAATACTCCTGGTTCACCACATTCAGCATTGTCGGCTTTGTTGCTTCCCTCATTTTAATCTTACTACTGGTGAGTGGATTCACTCTTCGTCGGAAGGTTTCCACATTGACATTGACAGTGACCACCTGGATTGCTATAATGTCAATGTTTGTGGTTTTTGGTCTTTCCTTATCTACTTTAAATCATCCACCCAACCGTTTCCGCGAGAGTGAGGCTGGCCAGAGGTTGCAAGCGGAACGAACAGCTTCACCGACGATTCCGTTCGTGGGGGGGTGGTCCCATGCATGATATTGCTGGCCCTAATAATAGTGTTAACGTCGTATGCGATCAAGTTTATTTGGAGGCATCTACATAAAGGAATCTTTTGGTCAGTGAAGAAGGGATTCAAGCGTCTGTTTTGTTTCCACTATTTCAGTAGTCCCAGCGAGAGGGATTCTCAAGGACGCAATGAGATGAATGCTTAGTCGTGTATCCGGTATTTTTTAGGTATGTCTAGGAATTGCGATGCTGAGAGCGTGGGACGTGCCCATGTATGTGTTATATTATGTCTGTGATGCTTTGTTTACCTTTTTTTTTTTTTTTTGTTCTTTTTGTGTGTTTTTGACTGATGGTCAGGAGTGAGACTTCAAGACCCACAGATATATATATCTTTGGAGAACACCACTCAACTGTTGGCATGCCCTGTTTGCATATTTTATTTTGTCCTTTGTTCGGGGTGTTATGAATAATATATTGTAATAGAGAATATTGGACATGCCAAGAGATTCCTGTTTTAAGCTAGAGACTCTAAAGCAGAAGCTCTCTCTCACACACAAACCCCTCACTTAGCAGAGTACGTCATATTAGTTAATCTTGTTGTAATCTATAAATATCAAACACTTTGGGAATGAAAAATATTAAAGATATATAATCTAGATGTAGTCCATGATATCTAACTAGATTGAGCACAATTGGCACCCAACTGGCAGCCTCGATTGTTCTTTGGGCCTTGGGTTAGTCAGGGACAGACGGCAAGATGAATTTTAAATTGAGGGCGGGGCCAAACTTTTCTATCCGGCTCTCTGAGGAACAAAAAACCCAGAAATCCAAATCCTTCTCAGCCCTCACCTCTGCAACAACCGACCCAACCAACTCTCTCTGGTGACTTTTCCTACAAGCAACAAAACAGAGAAAGGATGTAGAGTAAAGTATGTTGGATTTGGGTGAATGTGGATTAATGATAATAACTTCAAAATGGTGAAACTGAGGTAAAGGTCAGAAATCACACCACGAAAAAAGAGACATATAGCGACAGATTTTTTCTGCCACTAAAGGCTAATCTGCCCCTAAAGGCTAAAAACTGCCGCTAAAAACGTTTTACAACAGACATCTGTCTGCCACTATTTCTATCAGTAAATCCCTCTTTCAGTGCGGTGGAAAACAGGAAATAACGGCGGTCAAAGAACTGCTGCTATTAAAATATAAATCTGCGGCTAAAACAAGGTTTTAAATAACCCCTTATATAGCTTTAGCAGCTGTAATTAATTCATTAGCCGCGGTTGTTTACCGCCGCTATTTCTATTTTTAGTGGCAATTTTTTGAACTGAGCAATTGGCACTCTATTTTAGCTTTTGAACGTGGATGCATTACACGTGTCTCGCAGCACTCATAAAGCAAAACTCATTACGGGCTTAGTTGCAGGTGGATGGCCCTCGCGGTGCTCTCACAATGAAGTTGAAGCACCTGGATCTCGATTTTCAGCTCATTGAGGTTCGGCTCTCGCAAGACCATGGCTGCCATTTGCACCGCCATCAGCCACGTCCAGACAGAACCTCATCACTGGCGTCACCAAGGGCTACTGCTACAAGATGAGATTCGTCTACGCCCACTTTCCCCATCAACGCCAGCATCACCAACTCCAACAAGAGCATCGAGATCCGCAACTTCCTCGGCGAGAAGAAGGTGATTTTAATTATACTATACTACTAAGCTTTGGGTTGTTTTTGTTTTTGCTTGAGATGATCTAGTTCATCCTGATGAAATTGTTGATGCCTGCCCCTGCCCTTTTTGTCGAATTTGCTTTTGTTGATGCTTTCGACCAATCTGCGCTAGTTTGTGTGTGATGGATGTGGTTAAATATTGGGCAGACTTGATATTTGGGGACTGTTTGTTTATTTTGATTGAATTGGAACACTGCATTTGAATGGTTTGTATTTTTGTAATTGCTTTAAAAAAAAAGAATCAAAGATACCACCTTTGAATGGAATTGGATCAAGGAAAAATGGAAAATGAATACCCAACCCTCATAATACTCTGACTCTTTAATGACCTTCAACCTTCAATCTTATGTATTCTACCCAAACAAACAGGACCCACACATCAGGCTAACAAATGCTCCAAATTTTCTCATTGTGTTACACTATTTCTATATTTTAGCATCACTCATGAAGGTGGTCCAAGAGAAATCAGAGTGTTAGATCTCTCTCCTGGTCTTCCATTGCTATCTGTTTATGAATCTAATATTTTGAGTTGAGGGGGGTCTGGCCAGCAACTCTCCCCTTTTTTTTCCCCTGTTTGAAAGGTAACCACCTGCTGCTCCTGGAGTTGGAAGCTAGCAAATTTGGTAGAGCAAAGAAGGAATTTGATTGGTTTTTGCACTTTCTAATTGGCGTCTATCTTTTTCACAATAAAAATGTTTTGAATTGAGTATTCTTGTGAAAGAAGGTGTTCATTAGTCTTTTCTTGAAGTACCTTTGGGTGGTCTTTTGTAATTCTTTGGGATCGAAATCTTTCTTTCCAATTGAAACGGTATTTCTGAACTTCATTTCTGCTCTATAGTTCATAATTTTTTTTTTAATTTTTTTTTGAAGAAAAAATCGATAGAAAAAGCATCATAGGGTATACTTTTTAAACAAGTTGCTCGTATGCTTTTTACAGTATTAGACTATTAGTTGCCTTGTATGTTTCAAATATGTTCACCTGTCATCAATCCATGATTCTTGGACGTGGCCCTTCTTATAGAAGGATTGGCTACAGGGTCCTCATAACATATCTTTTCCAGTATGTTGCTGGGTATCCCACCAAAAATATGTACAAGTAGGATTTCCCAATGCACGTCAACAATTGTTATTATTTTCTTGAAAGCTAATTCGTGGTTACATCTGTTGCGGATTATTTTTTTATCGGTAACAAAGGATTATATTGTAAAAAGAAAATACAGTCTTGGAGCAAAAGAAAAAACAGAACCAAAATACACATCCAACAAAAAAATTTTAGTATAAGAGAAAAATACCGAAAGATCCACCCTAACTAAGAAAAATTAGATATTATCACAAAAATTAGAATGAAGAAGAATTCCTTGTCCACCAAGTTGTTCGCCGATCTACTAATATAATGAAAAGAAGCATGATTGCAAAGATGACTCTTATTAAGTAGAAATTTCATCTTCCAAGGCCACTAAAAGATTTTACCCAAGTATCAAACTAAATGAGTCACTTTCCACAGTCAAACAATTTTGAAAAGAGTAACAAAAAATACGAAGAGCTTCCAATATAGCCAAAACCTCTACCTCATTAGAGTTTTTGATCCCAACATGTTTAGAGAACATATAGAGAATTTCTCTTTCATGATTTCTAAGCAGCCCAGCAATATGACCCAACCCCAGTTTTCCCTTTGCGGCCGGGCCCCACCAATGTTGAATTTCTTAATCCCAAATGGAGGACACCAAGCTACCTTTTCCTTCTTCTTGAAAGCTCCAAACTTCAAACACCTATGTAGAAAAAATTGGCAACCTCATTATCATACCAAGATATGGAGAGAAACTTGGGATTCATCATACCAACTTCAAACTCAATAATCACGTAACATACTATGCTACAATAATATGTGGTTGCAGATCATTTAAATACCATTTTCAATAACAAGTTAGCAACCCACCTATGTTGAAAAAATTGTCTAAGTCTGCTATAATTGTTGTGCAGTAAGTTATTGTTAACCAAGAGCTGTGAGTTTTGATATATATGAGGAACTATGAAACAGTGGGTTTTAGTTTGTTTACACAAAGAATATCAGCTTAGCGTGGCCAGCTAGATGAAGATAAGCTAGTGGAGTGTAATGTGGTTATTGAATTCTAGTTCCATTAAAGAGGACATTCTATCATGCGGTAACTGGATCTGGTTTGTTGTATGGAGCTAAATGTTGGACTATGAAGAAATGGAGAGAAACTAGCTTACTTGTGGCTGACATTTGTATGATAATATGGATGTGGAGGTATAAAAAAGGGTAGACTTTTATACATATTCATATATATATTTATTTGCTATGATGGACTACTCGTTGGGAGTTATATTTTCAACTTGAAGACCCATGGGGAAATTAAGAATGATGTTAGGGACAGGAAACTTATGTATTTCATCAATAGAAGACAAATTCAAAGAATGTCGTTTGAGATGGGTTTTTCTTGCTTACGTAAGGGTACACAATAGCCATTCTACAATATTTTGAGGGGTTATTGGTTAAAAGAACTAGGTGAAGGGAGAACAAAATGATGCGCTTGAATGAATTAGTGGTGGAAACCACAGTAGATGTGGAGTTACAAAGAACGCAACTTAAAGTAATATGTGAGAGGAGAAATAAAACTACAATGCTGGACCTTAAAGGCATTGATGATGATGATTGTCATTTTTATGTAAACTTTTGCTACTTCTATGTAAATTCGTTTCACAATGATGATGATGTCTGCTTTCTTCCATTTTTATTTTGCTTAGTGTTACCCTCTATAACTTGTATGCTGCCTCTTTCTTTCTTATGAACCAAGTTTTTATAAAAACTCCCCAAAATGTTGTCTATAGAGAACTTGTATGCCCTATTGTCAATTTAATTTGACGAGTGCTTCATGGGGTTAACTTGTACGCAGACACATACCGTGCTGATTTTGTGGACAAAACGAAGAAACTGTCTCCCTGCATTGTGTTTAAAAAGATTATGCATCCAAAAAATTTGTCGTAGCCAGTTTCACTGCCACCTGAATGTAACTTTTGGGGCGCACATGGCACTGTTTTTTAATACTAGTATTACATTCATACCACATTTTCCCTGATCTTTTTTTTCTCTCATGAAATTTATTTCCTGCTTTTCTCTCTCTGTTTTTTTTTTTCCTTTTTTTATGCATTAGGTCTGTAAGGTGGATATGCTTGATGGTGTGAGCATTGTCTGGTCTGAAACGGTCAAGGATGAACTTGCATTGGATGGCAATGATATTGAACTTGTTTCTCGCTCAGCTACCTTGATAAATCGGGTACCTTTTTCATCCGTCATACACTCTTTTCTTTGTGTTTGCATGTGTGTATGCAAAATTTTAACTAGTATCCAATCTCAGGACAACCTCAAATGTGTAAATGTGCCAAACTAGGTTTTCTACCCCTCTATAACTTGAGAGTTTTAGAAACAGCTTTACAAGGTAACCAATTTAGAATATAAATAGTCATCTTTCATGCTTCACTCCACAAAAATTCAATTAAATTAGTATTACTTACCATACTTCTAATTATATCCATAAGTGTTCTATTCTGCCGTTCTGCAACACCATTCTGTTGCAGTGTTTCGGGCATCATATATTGAGCTACAATGCCCTCTTGTTCAAGGAATCTAGAAAATGGTCCAGGATTATGACTTGTTTCATCATATCTACCATAATATTCACCACCACTATTAGATTTCACAACTTTAATATTTCTTTCTAATTGATTTTCCACTTCCGCCTAAAATACCTTAAAGGCATTCAAAGTATCAGATTTTTCATGTAATAACTAGATATAACAAAAAGTTGAGAAATCATCAATAAAGGTGATAAAATAATCTTCCCCTAAAATACAAGGAATATGCAATTTCCCACAAATATTTGTGTGAATAAGTTCTAAAAGTCTAGAACTCCATGTCGCTGCTTTCTTATTTGATCTGACTTGCTTTCCTTTAACGCAATCAATGCAGACACGAAAGTCAGTGAAATCTAGATTTCATAAAATCCCATCTTTCACCAACTTATTTATTCTCTCTTTCGAGATGTATCTAACTCTTTTATGCCACAACATATATGAGATCTCATTAATTAATCCTCTTTTATTCCCATAGTGTAAATTAATATATGTGTTTAGGACTATCAAAGACTTTGCAAACATTAGATCCAACTTTAATTTGTACAAACCATCACATGCAAAACTATTTCCAATTAGGATATCATTCTTATAGATTCTCAAAATCCCTTGTCCAAAATTAAACACAAAACCATCATTGTCTAATTTTGACAAGGAAATCAAATTTCTACTAATGGAAGGAACATAAAAGCTATCGGTGAGGTTCAATTGAAATCCAATGTCCAAGATAAGTGGATAATCCCTATGGCTTCAACTTAACTTCTTGCCGGTTTCCCATAAAGATAGAATTTTGACCATTATTTGGACTTCAGCTTAAAACAAAGCCATGCACACAATCACACACATGAACAGTGGCACCAGAATTTATCCACCAGGTATTGGAAGGTACATCTATGGAATTAGTTTCCAAACAAACAAGAGATAAGTTAGAGAAATTACCTCTTTGTTTAAACCAATTTTTATGCTTCAAACCGTCCCTTTTTAAATTAGAATCTAAGGTGAAAGAAAACATATTCTTACATTCAACAGAGATATTTCAAGCAAAAGCAGGACTATTCCCTAATTGAGAAAGCAAATTCAAATTAGTAGTAAACAATGAACTCACGTTAATCAAATATGCTTTAAGTTAAATCACGTAATCTATAATTCATCTTAATTAAAAATAATTGAAAGAAATAAATTAAACTATTTAGTAATCCTATATCACCATCTTCCTCCTTTGGGCCGAAAGATAACATGCAAATTGATTACTTTTGATGAACCAATCATTTCAATAAAGCTATTCCACTACAACAACGTAAAAAGACGGGTGACACCTTTGGGCAAGATAACCAAAGTCTAATTAGGAACTACACGTTAAGACACCTTATCCTAGTCTCCAAATGATTGAAAAACGATCATACCTTTGGGCCGATCCTCTATCTCCTGATTGGATCTTGTAATTTCAATGCTATTCTCCATTCTACTATAAACAACAGCAACAAATTTAATTCAATTCAAAAATCTACAATTAATCATGACTGGGCCACTTTGGCAGCTACACAATCAATCAAAATTGTGATTTTAATTGACATATATAATAATATTGAGTATGACCCAATATGTCATTGATAGCTCATAAATAAAATTTTTTTTTGTCACATGATGTAATGAATGGTTTATGGCCCAAAACACCAATACATAATTATTTTATTTCTGCACTTTGATTAGGGCATTAGTAGTGATGACCACCCAATGATATGTTAAAAAACAGATCATACTATCCACATTTTGATTAGTCGTTTATACGATCATAGGTCCGATTTAACCTTAATTGGTGCCTTTGAATCGAAATCTAATCACCCAAATTGAAATATGATAAAACTATCATATCATGGGTTTTCCTTAATTCATCCATTGACTCAGATCAATTAGGGCATATCACAATTTAAAATATAATGAAGAAACTAAAATTGGTTTATTTATTAACGATTTGATTTATGATTGTCAGCTATGATACACGGATACTTCAAAATACGCAATGTATCGTGTCGTACCACATCCGATACTTCACTTTTTATGTGTAAAATCCGTGTCCTTCCCGTATCCATGCAGTGTCCCTATCGTATTCATGCCATATCCGGGCATCATAGATTGTTAGTGGAAGGGCCACATAAGCCAAAAAAAATCACTATGTAGTTCTGCCATAATTAATTAGTCATTGAATGAAAGATGTGTCAAGCACAACTTGTATGTACATGAATGTGCACTACAATTATATGAGATAAATCCATTATCTAAAATAAATAAATAAATAAATAAATAATGGATTTTGATAAGCTAATCGGTCATGCTGATCAAAGACTTATTTTGCACTTAACTGTTGGATTGTCTTTTTTTATTGTACTGCATAGTGCTCACCACCACGAAACTGTAAAAGCAAACCGCACGTCGATCGGAGTTCGAATGCGCTAGATATCATAGGTCAGAGTTTTTGGCTTGAACTTTGAGTGGGCCCACCTACAGCAACCATCCTCGTCAAGCTTGAGTGACTGTCCCCTGTTGCTGCAGCCAGCTGAGGTTGGCTCGGCTTGACTGAGCCGATCAGATAGCTTGGCTCCTATGGCATGCAGATGGCTTGCACTAGGTAGTGGCAGGCGAATAAAATCACTTCGGGTGTGTTTGGTTGGGTTGATTAAAAGTAATAGTGCTTTTTTAAAGGCAGCTTTAAAAAATTTACTTTTTTAAATTAGATTCTTCAAAGAAAAGATTGTTTGGTGAACTCAACTTTTGTAACTACTTTTTAATAGCAAAAGCATAAAAAGTTACTTGGTTAGAAATACAAATAGTACTTTATCAAATCATCATCATCATCATCATCAAAGCCTTATTCCAACCATGTTGGGGTCAGCTACATGAATTCTGTTTCTCCATTCCGTTTTATTGTGAGTCAAATCCTTTGATAAGTTAAACTTCATCAAATCTTAATCAGTGACCTCCATCAATGTTTTCTTCGGCCTACCCTTACCTCTTGATGGGCCATCTACCTGTATAGCCAAACTTTTTCTCACTGGTGCCATTACAGGTTTATGCTCAACATGCCCAAACCATCTTAAATGAGTTTCTTTAATCTTATCCCTTATTGGTGCTACCCCTAAATGCTCTCGAAAGCGCTTATTTCTAATTTTATCCTTCCTAGTTTTACCACATATCTACTTAAGCATTCTCATTTTCGCTATATCCATCTTATGAATATTCGTTTTCTTAATCGGCCAACATTCTGCTCTATATGTCATAACTAGTCTAACTACTATCTTGTAAAATTTGCCCTTCAATTTTGTTGGCATTTGTCTGTCACAAAGCACTCCAGGAGTTAGTCTCCACTTCAGCCATCTAACTTTTATCTTATACTCTACATCTTCGTCAATCTCCCCATCCTTACTAATCATCAAGCCTAGGTACCGAAAAGAATTTCTACGTAGTATCTCATGGGTTTCAATTTTGACAACGGTTTCAACACTTTGTATATGTCCACTGAAGTTGCAATCCATATATTCTGTCTTTGTATGACTTATTTTAAAGCCTCTAGATTCTAATGCCCCCGTTATCTCTCAAGTTTTGCATTTATACCATCTCTTGATTCATCCACCAATACTATATCATCTGCAAACAACATACACCATGGTACTTTTTCTTGAATATACACAGTTAACTCATCTATAATTAATGCAAAGAAATAAGGGCTTAAGATTGATCCCTGATGTGAACCTATAGTCATGGAGAATCCACATGTTTCTCCATATGTGGTTCTTACATTTGTTACTGCTCCTTCATACATCTCCTTAAAAATTTCAATGTAATCTCTGGGGATATTCCTTTTCTTTAGAACCCATCAAATTGAATTTCTCAGTACCCTATCATAGGCTTTTTCCAAATCGATAAAGACTATATGTAGATGTTTTCTCTTTGCTCGATATTTTTCCATTAATTGCCTAAGTAAAAAGATAGCTTCCATAGTTGATCTCCCTAGCATAAAACCAAATTGATTTTCAGAGATCTTAGTCTTCTGTCTCAATCTTTGCTCCATTATTCTCTCCCGTAACTTCATAGAATAACTCATAAGTTTAATCCTTCGATAGTTGTTACAATTTTGTATATTTCCCTTATTCTTATATATAGGTACTACAATGCTTCTTCTGTATTCATCCGGCATTTTTCTTGTCACAAGTATCTTATTAAATAGCCTACATAACCAACTCACCCGAACATCTCCTAAGCATTTCCATACCTCTATCAGAATACCATATGGGCCTGCTGCCTTTCCTATCTTTATTCGCTTTAATGCTTCTTTTACTTCCACCCTTCCAATTCTATGAAGAAAAATATGCTCTAGTGATGAAGTATCCTTCTTAATTCTTGTATCACCCAAATGTTCTTCATTTAGAAGTTTGCTAAAATATTCCTTCCACCTTTATTTAATATCATTGTCTTTCATCAGAATATTTTCCTCAATGTCCTTGATATATTTGACATGATCTAAGTCCCTACTTTTCTTTTCTCTTATTTTTACGAACTTAAAAATATCATTTTCTCCTTCTATTGTTCCCAACCTATTATAGAGGGCATCGTATGCTTTGAACTTTGCACTACTTACTACTTTCTTCACTTCTTTCTTTACCTTCTTATACAGTTCAAAATTTTCCATTCTCTTAGTCTCCTGCCAAACTTTGTAACAATGTCTTTCTGTCCAATAACTTCTTGAACATTCACACTCTACCACCATATTTCTTTATTAATATGTCTCTTTCCTTTTGATTTTCCAAGTACCTCATTTGCAACATTCCTAATGTAATTAGCTATTTGATTACACATTGCTATCGTTTTTCTTTCAATATTCCATTCTCCCTTCTCAATCATTTTGTCTTTAAATATATTTGCTCTTTTCCCTTTGAAATCTCTCCACTTTGTTTTAGGATCCATTTTGTTTACTACCGCTCTCTTTCTACTTCTAATGCAAATATCTAAAACTCCGAGCCTATGTTGCGTAGTCAAACTCTCTCCAGGGATAACCTTGCAATTTTTACAAGCCAATCGGTCCTGTTTTCTAATTAGAAAGAAGTCAATCCGACTCTTATCACTCCCACTTTTGTAGGTAATTAAATACTCATCTCTCTTTTTAAAGTAAGTATTTGCTACTACAAGATCAAATGCCACTTCAAAGTCTAATATAGTATTTTCAAATTCATTCTTTTCTCCAAATCCTTGCCCGCCATGCACTCTCTCATATCCTCTATTATTTTTTCCTATATGTCCATTTAAATCCACTCCAAGGAAAATCTTTTCACTATTTGGGATTTCTAGCATTAAATCATCCATAATCTCCCAAAATTGTCTTTTTATACTTTCCTCTAGTCTTACTTGGAGAGCATATGCACTAATGATGAGAATTATGTCTTCCTCTAACACTAGTTTAATTGCTATAATTATGTCACCAAACCTCTTTACCCCCACAAATTTCTCTTTCAAATCCTTATCTACAATTATACCCATTCCATTTCTTGTATTACTCTTTCTTGCATAAAAAAGCTTATACCCATCCGTAAGCTCCTTAGCTTTATTCCCTTTCAACCTTGTCTCCTATATACAAGCCATACTAATTCTTTTTCTTTTCATTACCGCAACCAACTCCATGCTCTTGCCTATCAAGGTTCCTATATTCCAAGTAGCAAATTTAATTTTCATATTCCTCTTCTTCTTCTCATTGACTAACTTCTTTAACCGCACTAGCCGAGAGTCATGCGGTAGCCCTTGCACACTTTTTACTGCAGCCGGGCGATGCTGCAATGTGTCACTTAAAGCGGGGAACGCCCTAACATTATCACGAAATATTATTATCTTAGAATTCATGTTTGGGTTGTAAAAAAGTTTTACGCTGACTGTCAACCTACCTAATGCAACCCTCCTCCTTTACCCAAGCTTGGGACCGGTAGCAAAAACTGGTAGAGTTAAAAAGTACTTTATCATATAAGAATTAAATAATTTACGTTGATCTTTATAAAAAAAAATTTACATTAAAACTTAATAATGTTTTACTAAATTCATCTAAAAGTCTCTATATTTGGAGAGAAAAAGAAAAAGAAGATAACTATCTTCCCCTTCATCATCACTGCAGCCCAAATAAACCAAAAAAAAACCCATACACTGACTTACCAAGTCAACCCATCCTAATCATCTTCCCCATCACCATCTTCCCCATCATCTTTGACAAACACAAAACATTTCCTCTGCAACTCTTTATTGATCCAGCATGCCAAATTCTCTCCCAACTGAAACCATCAGAACCAAAACAACTCCAAACAACCAGCATCATCTCTTCCAGCTACACAATCCACAGTCTTTACCACTCTCTTGCTTGTTCCACTCAACACCAACCGAAACTAAGCCTCACTCAAACTTACAAACTCATAGTAGAGCCACCCCTCTGCCTCACAAAACAAATCAATTAATCACCATCTCTCTGTATTACCACAAGTCTCACAGCCGATCACTTTCATCAACCCTTTCGCATACTATCTAACTGATCTCTGCATATCTTCAACCCACTTCTCCAACTTACTACAACCAAGCTTAGAACTTATTCTCACCCACTTGCAAACACCCCATTATCATTACAACAAATCTCACCATCATCATCCTTTGTTAATCTTCTTCACAGAACCAACTTCCAAATCCACTTTCAATCACAACCTCATCATCCCAATACTCCTAACCAAAAAACACCCTTTTCTCACTACCTGTAACTTAGAATCCTGCCCGCCTTCTTCACCTAACTCAAAACCGAAAACCCATGTCACAGAAAAATAGGAAGGGAAAGAAAAAACTCGTGGGAAGAGGTTCGGTTCCCGCCTTGGTTCCGTCATAAGTCTCATTCACTTCCCACAACCGCCCAAAAGTACTGTTCCAACGTTAAGTCATCCCTTGCTGGCTTCATGGTAAAGCAGTTTTTTTACTTTTTCTTTTCTAAAGCCCTTTCAAAATTCAAATGACCAAACACATTTTTTAGAACTTTTGGACTCTGAAAAATCAAAAGCCCTAAAAGGGCTTTTAGCGAGCCAAACCAAACACACCCTGCATCCTTTTGTCTATTCTGAAAATATCAACAGCAAAAGTAACTTTTGTTGCGAACAAAGTCTTCATTTGTTAGTTGGTGCCCGTACGAGGCAACAAAAGTTTGATTGGGGATTTACTACACTGCTTAATTACGCTTCAAATATGTTATCTCGATGGGATAATCAATGTAATGTGTAAAGAGTAACTGTAAACCCTAAACCCTATATATAGGTTTTTATAGACAACTCCATTCCCATCATGAAGTTTTACTTTAATTAAAATTTAGATTTCTCTTAACATAGGAAATACTATAAGGTTAATAATTTTTTCGAAATACCAAAATAATCTCCATCAAGGAGACTTACCAACATTGGAGTCCTAATTAATAGTGGTTTACTAAAATGGGGAACCCACGTTGGTATGTGGTCATTGGGCCACACTTAAGCCCAATAATTCTAACAAAAATGACTCGTGAAGAAAAAGGATATCAGAAAGTTTCTTGATGGCTTATATGTTGGGGAGAAGGGTACATTGGCAGAAAAAGAGTGAAAGGCGATCACATGAAATGTGTTTTTTACCTGCTAAATTTTTGCAGAGGACCTGTTTGGTTGGTTATGTTTCAGTAGACATATTAGATTTTGCTGAAAGATGGGTTGAAATTATTTTCTTTTTGAGTAGTAGTTTTTTTTTTTAATTTGCATTGGGTATTGGGCTTCCAGTCAAAACATATTAAAGTGATGATTACTTGGGACTTTACATTGAGAGTTATTTCCAGCCTAATGAGTGCTCCTCATATATACGTTTGTTAAGTTGTATGGTATGTTGTTCGGTCCAGTGTGGCCCCACCAAATACAGCAGGGCTCCTATAACAAAAATTAGATCTGTTAGTCTTTGTAGTCTTTGTAGGTCAGATGATCGAAGCAAAGGAAATGGATTAATTCAGTTTAAAAAAAAAGAACAAAGATGAACTCCATACCATTTTCACCTTTGATCAGTTAGAGTTAAATTGCAGTTTGGTAGTGTCCTCGAGGACTCAGGTATAAGTTACTGAAACAGCCTCTTCAAAATGAAGGTAAAGTTGCATACATCTTGTCTTTCCCAAATTTCGTTATGCGAGAACCTCGTGCACTATACCCCCTTTTTTTATCAGTTGGATGACAGTGTCTAGTTCGTTTTGTTTCAACATCTCAGTTTGTTGAACAGGCAATAATTGTGCTATTCTTTTTTTTTTTTTCCTTTTAATAGTGTTCAATAAGAAACATAAAATACTTGTTATTAGGCCAAAAGCAGGTTGGGCCACTTAGCTAGCAAAGTTTTTTTTTCTGGTGGTTCTCCTTTCAGCCTCTCTTCTGTTATCTCAGTTTGTCTAAAGAGGCCAAGTGCTCTTTTCATTTAATTTATTTATATATTTTTGCAGAGTATTCAATGAGCAACTTCAAAATTTTGTTGTGGGTTCAAAAGTAGGTCGCAGTTGATTGGGTTCAGCTCAGGCCAACTATTAAAAAAAAAACACTATTTGAATGGCAATCCCTATTAAATTTAACTAAGCTAATTAGTTGAGGTCTTTGGGTGGATTCTCACCTATAGGTTGATTGAATATGAACAAATGCAGTTGGGGTTTTGGGCCCACTCAATTGCATTCATATCAACGAGGGGTAGGATGGATGGAGTTCTCTTTACTAATAGGTCCACAAAGATAGTCAGCCCATCGGATTATGTTAGACCTTGATTTAAAAGATGTAAAGTTTAATGGTTTTCTTTTCTTACTGTAGGTTTTTTTTTTTCTTCTGAGATTTGGTCTAATGTTGAACAAAGGTTTGATGAGCATAAAGCTGGATATGGTGGCCGATCATGGGGGAATATGAATATGAAAAAAGGGATGCACTGATCAAAGAGAAGCTCAAGCTGGACTCAAGAGAGCTGGATTGCACATGCTGTTGGCTCGTGGGTGAAAATTCACCCTTGAGTTTGGTTTGATCCAGCTGGACTGTGTGTTTGTGTTTGTTGTTGTTTTTTTTACAATAATAATGATGCCATTAAAAGAGAAAATATATATATATATATATATTTGAATGTTATTAAGAGAGAATATAAACAAGTTGGCGGATCTAAATTCTGAACTTAAAACAAAAGAAAACATTGATGCTGGTCAATAAGTACTTGATAATTCCTTGATTTTGTTTTAGTCGAACTGAAATTTCCAATGAAAGGCTCTTTGTGTTTTGACGTGTGGGAGCTTTGATAATTATACAAATGCGTAAGTATTGCTTCACATTCATAAGTTGAACCGATAGCAAATTGAATAGAAAACAAACAAACAAAAGCAGCCGCATAAGGATTATAAATAAGTTAAGCAGGTCAGATCTAGTTGAGTTGACATGCTTCACTGCATCAGTTATGATTGGAAGAGGAATTATTCTTACTGTGACATTGCTCTCCATGCGGACGATCTGGATCCGAAAATTGAGACCCTTTATTTTCACCGATTGCCATCCAAGGGATGGGATTAAGAAGATTCACGTGGATTGAGCCTCAACCTGACCTGTTTGATGTAGGAACGAAACCCAGATCCAATTAGGACAGTGTCTGCACGATGCAGTTGAATTAGGGGTGTTTATTGGCGCGGCCCAAGCCTGACACTGGCCGTAAAAGCTAGACATGGGCCTTCCCAGTTAATCAATCAGCGGGTCTGAACCTGGCTTTTCATCAATTTCGTGGGTAATCAATCAATTCTTTGGATTAATTGAATTAAATCACACGCATTTCTAACATGGGCTGGGCTTGGGGCCTTTTTCACTAATTTAAGCCCGGCCCAATTGTTAAAAGGGCGCAAACTGTATATCCAATATCAGCCCAAAGCAGTCTGGACCCGGATCGGGCTGGGCCCCATGAATACCTGTAACTTGAATCTATACTCGGATTCTCGGTAAGACAATGAAAAGGGCTCCATTCATGATTGGTCGGCTAAATGGTTCAGGTCAAACGGTCTTCCTTTGGTTCTTGTAGTGGACCTCTAGATTAGGGTTCCCGATCAACAATCTACGCACAAGAATAGACTAACAATTCTTCCAAGAAACGAAAACGAAATCAGACATAAGACAAACTAGATCCGGTTCCTAACGTGTGTCATCAGTATGGTAGGTCAGGATCCTAACGATTCTTTTACTCCTTCTTATCTGGGCCGGGCTTTGGGCTCTCTACTGGTCAGCCTGAGTCCGGTACATATTCTAACTGGCACAATATTTTGAATCCAGCTGAGCACTAAAATTTGAGGTCCAAGCTTTGCCCAAAGCGGGCTGGGCCTAGGTTGGGCTCTACCTCTGGCTGGCCCAATCCATATGAATAAAAAAAAGTGCCGAATTAGAGCTTTATTTAAAAGTTAACATAAGATGAATTAATAGAATGGACTCTGGGAATCTTGAAAAGCATCCAAAAGATTGGAGGGCTTATTTTCTATTAAGCCTTCACAGATGAGTAAAGCACAGGTGCGTTTCTTTTGCCACAGCCAAAGATAAGTCTTAGCTGGTAGATATGTTATATTAGTCCCTGTGCGTTTCCTTGTCTTAATAAAGCCTCCAGTTAAATAAAGAAAGACTAAATCAATATTTTTTATATCAGTCCCTGTGGCTTTCTTTTCTTAATAAAGTCTCCCCTTACATAAGAAAATACAAAGAGGAATGCATCGTATGATTCACGAATCACGACTACAAAAGCATCACATGATCATTTACGACTAAAACCATTTTTCATCTTGGTGATATGATATCAAGCGTGGCGCTATATGCTTGCTTGCACTTCTATACATATATGGCATACGGAGAAATGTAGAGTTTGAAAGAGTCGAACTCTAGAGTGGAACCCATTTGTTGTAAAATCAACCCATTCAAAATTATTGCCGGCCCTCTCATAATATAAGACATCTTCAAATTTTATTTTAATAGGAGTCGGTTAGACCGTAAAATTATCTATATAATTAAAAATGTGATTAACAAAGTTTGAAATTTTTATTTAGTAATGAGACCAACTCCTATTAAAATAAATTTTAAAAATATTTTATACATTAAATTTACGTGGCGATTTTCAATAGGTAGACCATTTTATGGAGTTCCACACCTTTTAACTCTGAATTTCTCCTGGTTCTTATGTTTTTCAACGAATTTATATTAATAGAATTTGTAAATCTCCAAAAGTTATGCCTTGGCCTAGAATCCCTGATTCTCCTCCTGGATTAAGCATGCAAAAATGCTAAGAGATTTGAATTTATGAATTCAAAAGGATAAAGTGACTTTTCATGTAGTTGAAGTTCATAATTCTATATATATATTTAAATATAATTTAAAAATGCTAGGGGACAACTATCATATCATTCCAAAAATTTCTAGCAAAAAAAATTTTTATCTAGAATTCTACTACAAAAATGGGACCCTTGTCTCCAAACCCTGGCAAATGGGTCGGGTTGACCAAATTTGGGTCAGGTCAAACCGAACTCGAGTTTATTGGTTTCAACCCAAATTTAACCTGATTTTAAAACGGGTTGAAAACCTTTAACCCGCACCCGTGATGGGTCAACCCAAGCCGACTCCTGTAACCCAAATGTGAGGCAGGTTGGGTCAGGTTGACCTAATCTAACCTATTTAATTTTCATTTTGTACATGATCAAACTCATTTTATTTAGTCCAATTTTATTTATAAAGCTCTCGTTATATCTAGATTCATTTAAAATGTTGCATTGAGTATAAATTTATAATTTATCAATTTCAAAGGTGTAAAAATGGGGCCAAAATTCATAAATATTTTCTAGCTCATTTTTTGAGGTAATCCCTTTTTTAATTTTTATTCAACTTTATAATTCTATATTTGAGCATGAGTATAAGACTCATCAATGCTATTATATTTCATTCATATCCATATTTTAAAGGTAAATTTCTATGCCAATATATATAAAAATAAAATATACATATCAATATTTCAATCACAAAAACATCATATTGTCAGATAAAAAAATAAATCTTATATTATAAGTATCAAAACTTTGCATAACTTCTCTACATAAGATAAAGAGTACATCAATTTATGGCCCACATGAATAAGAAATGTCATATGAAAATTAAAAAGTCATGGTAAATTAGTAAAACCTAAATGGGTCAAACGGGTTAGGCATGTCAATCCTAACCCAACCTGTTTCTATATGGGTTGATAAGCCCTAACCAGGCTTGTATTTTAAACGAGTTGGATTGAGCCGAATTGGCGGGCCAAGCTGAATTTTGCCAACTCTGCTTTCATATGATGGATCGAAGGAGCTCCACAAAATGCAAATTCTTTTCTTTATTCAATTGTTGTTACTACCTTCCAAATTACTTAAAGATGAACGATAATAAAATTATAAAGGGTATAACTAAATTGGCATGCATGATAATCCTAGAAGGATGGAAAGATTCATATGATGCCTATCGATTTGTAAAATATTGAGTGTAACACTCCGACCCAGCTTGACCTCGTTTAGGGGTTAGTTAATCTTGTTTTTGTTGCTAATCGTGTTTTGTTGTGTTTTGGTTTTCGTTACGGGTCATGGATAGGTAGTTGGGTTGAGTTTGACCGGGATTAAGTAGACCAAGCCCTTTTTCGTAATTTTAGCTTTTCTTAGACATGGTCAGTTTTGCATCATCTTGGTGTCAACACGTGTCTTTCGCTGAGCTCGTTAACTTTCGTAACTACGTCATTTGCAACCGAGGTCGTGTGATTTGAGTGGACCTTGATTTGACTCAAACTGAAATTAGCATTCTAGCTTGGACTTCTTTGTAATATGGACTAGACCTTGAGCTTATATAACCCATTCCATCGATCAACTCACATTTCCTTCTCTCGTTTTCTCTCTTTCTCTTCACTGTGCATGTGGAGACTTCCTGGCTTCCTTGCATCCTCTTCTCCAACCCCCATCGATCAAGCCCTATTGTGAGGTTCTTGCATGAAAGGTGAGTTGGAAACCCTTCCATTCTCTCATCTCCTTTCTCCATCTCTTCTCCCTCTTGTCTCCATCGTGCTTGGTGTGTCTGTGTTTTGTATTTCTTCCCAATGTTCATGCATGTATGTGGTTTTGCTTGTATTAGGTTGTGTTTGGATCCAAGGGCTACCATTGTGTAATTACATTCCAAATTGAGGCAAGTATAACCATAACATTGAGAACCCATGTTGGTATGCTTTGATTTTGGCTAGCTCACATTAATGTGTGTGGAAAACATGTGTTTACAGCCCATTTGCTACTCATTAATTCAATACTTGTCTACTCCCCTTTGATAATTGTAGATTGGATGCATTTCCAGACATTCTGTACATGTTTCAGATTTCTGAATTCGTGCAGGTACGGCTAAGCCGTATAACACCTACGGCTCACAATCCAGAGAGGAGAAAAACCCAGTTTTCCTCTACGGCTAGGGCACGGCTAAGCCGTGGAATGCCCTACGGCTAAGCCGTAGCTCAGCCGTGGCCCAGCCGTAGAACAATACAGGGTGCAATTTCTGGAATAACTGAGAGTTAGCAAATGACAGACCTTCTACGGTTCAGCCACGGCTAAGCCGTAGACCACACACGGCTAAGCCGTAGCACACACACGGCTAAGCCGTAACCACACATGAAGAATAAGGCTAGGTGTAAAGATAAGACCTATATGACCTTCATGATAGAATGTAGAGCACCTAGACTTGCCCAACGGATGTGATATTACGCGTGAATGATCTCGAGGGCTGCGAATCATTCATGTTCGTTATCCGGATGTTAAGCACCTCCCCATGGGTGTTGGTTTAAGGGACTTCGTGCACCGCCCGATTCAAGGCAACACTAGACAACGGTGTATCGAATAACTTAAAACTACATCATCATGCACGGTTAGAAACACCGGATAATTAGAGTAGAATTGGTTTGTAACCTAAGATGATTCGATTTCGCAGGATTTGTTGCATACCATATTGCATTCGATCATTGATCTCACACTCTGACATGATTACTTGTATCCCGTTACTTTACTTTCACATTGCGATTATTTACCCTGAGTAGACATGTATGATATGTTCACTTCCAGATATGCACGCATGATAAGTTGTCACGATCTACTCAGGATTTTCATGATTGACTCCGTATGGTCAGGCACTACTTAGCCTCAGCCTTAGGATCCCGACGGGGTGAATTCGGTATAGTTTATATGGCCTGCTGCAGTATGGATTTTTGTCTTGGGGAACCGGACCCCAGGAAACCGAGACCCATTGTACCCTGGCCCGGACAATGGTGTTCTTTGCATGTTACAAGATCCCTCTTTTGGGAGCATATGGTAATGTAGTAGCCACTAGTCATGTACACAGCTTGTTATCCTTGATTCACGCAGCATATTTCTTTCTTGCATGATAGCCTAGTATACGAAAATGCCTTCTTTAATAACATGATGTTCTTTATTCGATTCGACACAGCGTGTGTTAACTTGCTATGGTTTATACTTTGCTGAATCTTCGTATTCACAGTTGTTTTTGGTGTTGCAGGCCCAGATCCCCCTGCCGAACCCTCGCCGGTCGGCCAGGCTTCAGATGAGATCCCCGGGGCCCCATCAGGCCTAGAGGAGTGGATGTGATCACTCCACGGGAGAGCGTCCATGGCATGCATCATTTTGGAGTCTTGTTTTGTGGATTTTCAGACTTGTATATGTCATGACATGTCACTATTGTATTTATCCTTTTGTTCTTTTGTAAACGTTCATATGTAATTATGTCAGTCCTTTCCTTGTATCCTCTTCTTGTGCTATTAGTTGTTTATGTTTCTGATATTTACAGCTTCCGCATCCTTGCTTGGCACGTGTGCTTGTTCCCTTGTGCGTGTGCATTTAGACTCGGTCTACGTGTGCATGCACGGGAGTACGTGTGTCATTAGGTTTGGCTTTTGCTAACCCCCGAACCCTGGGCTCGGGTTGTGACATACGTATTGTATGGTATCAGAGCATTCCTTGCTCATTCCTTGTTCTAGATGATAAGCATGTAGGCATGTAGGATCGTGGTGAGGATACGATTTTCTTTGTGATCTTTCTAGATTTTGGGGTTTGTTGGGCGCAATTGTTTTGTGTTTGTGTCTGACTTTTTTCCATTTTACAGGATGGCATCAGGTTCTGGTTCTCAGCAGAATGCGGGCAATAATGAAAGCGGATCTGCACCGTCACCGCAAACACCGAATACAGATGAACGTATTCTCATGCTATTGCAGTCCCTTCAGGCACAATCACAAGCAATGCAGAACTTGCAAGCCCAAGTGACCACTATGTTAGACCGACAAAGCCAAGTCCCAGCTCAGTCACATGTAGATCAGCAGGTGATTTTACAGCCTCGAGAGAGTGACCCGAATGCCCTTTACGGCAAGTTTCGCAAGCGAGGAGCTATTGAGTTCTATGGGACAGAAGAGCCATTGAAGGCAGAACAATGGTTGGAACAGACGGAGGATGTGTTTGAGACTGTCGTGTGTACGAACCGACAGAAGGTCGGGCTGGCAACTTCTATGCTGAGAGACGTCGCTAAGACTTGGTGGAAGAGCGTGAAAGACTCATATAGAGATATTCCTAGTGCGACGGTGTGGGAAATGTTCAAGCAGCAGTTCAGGAGAAAGTTCATCCCGGCTCATGTGTTTCGAGCCAAGGAGGTTGAGTTCTTGGCCCTCCGTCAGCAGCAGATGACCGTAGCAGAGTACGTGAACAAGTTTATGCAGTTGTCGCTTTTTGCTCCGGATATGATCAGCACCGAAGAAAGGAAGGTGAACCGGTTTGTTGAAGGCTTGCATCCCCGGTACATGCATCACGTGACTGCGTTCCAGCGTCCGGCTACGTTCGATGATGCGGTGGACAGGGCCTATTCTGCTGAGGCCATCCACCAAGCTGCGAGAGCCGTTGAGCCCAAGCGACAGCCGCCTTTCAGTGCACGAGGACACGTACAGAAGAAGACCAAAAGCCAGCAGAGTACCTCTAGTTCCAGTGGGGTGATTTGTGAGTATTGTGGCAAGAACCACGCGACTGATGCGTGCTGGAGGAAGGCCGGTGCTTGCTTTATTTGTGGTTCGAGGGAGCATAGGATCGCCAATTGTCCTCGATATAGAGCTTCCGGTGCAGCTCCATCTGGTCCTACCTCCGGTGCAGTTCCTAGCAGACCCAGCGCACCTTCAGCTCCGAGCAAGCCACAGTCAGCTCGTCCAGGCTCGAGACAGCCCCGCCAGACAGCCCGTGCTTACGCTGCTACCCATGAGAGTGCCGAGGATCCACAGGTGGTTGAAGGTACTGTTTTGATTTCGCGCGTCGAGGCTTTAGCGTTGTTCGATTCGGGGTCTACACGATCTTATGTAGCACCTCATTTTGCCGAGCGGTTACCTCAGCCGTCTAAGCCGTTGCCATATGTGTTGGTTGTATCCACCCCAGTTGGCAAGCGAGTGGAGTGTAGTATGTACTACCCCCATTGCGACGTGCAGATTGCAGGTCATCAGTTACCTGTTGATTTGATCCTGTTGTCGATGCTGGACTTCGACGTGATCCTTGGTATGGATTGGCTCGCTCGATATCGTGCCTGTGTTAACTGTTACAACAGGACGATCTTCTTCGATTTAGGCAAGGGCTTCCGTTTCGAGGGCAGTCAGCAGAAATGCCCCAGACGTGTGATCTCGGCGTGTAAGGCAGATCGCTTGATCCGCCGAGGGTGTGAAGGCTTCATTGCCTTTATCTCAGCGAAGAAGGAGACGAAGCAGCTAGGTGAGATCCAGGTGGTCTGTGACTTCCCCGATATCTTTCCAGATGATGTGCCAGACTTACCCCCGGTTCGAGATGTGGAGTTCGCCATTGAGCTTGTTCCCGGCACGGCACCGATCAGCAAGGCTCCATATCGCATGGCCCCAGCAGAGTTGTCAGAGTTGAAGAAGCAATTGCAGGAGCTTTTGGATAAGGGTTTTATTCGCCCGAGCGTCTCACCTTGGGGAGCACCAGTCTTGTTTGTCAAGAAGAAGGATGGTACTTTTCGGATGTGCATAGACTACCGACAGCTGAACAAAGTGACTATCAAGAACAAGTACCCCCTACCCAGGATTGATGAGTTGTTTGACCAACTTCAGGGTGCAGCCTATTTTTCGAAGATTGATTTGAGATCTGGATATCACCAGTTGAGAGTCAAAGAAGATGATATTCCTAAGACTGCCTTCAGGACGCGTTATGGTCATTATGAATTCCTCGTGATGCCTTTTGGACTAACCAACGCACCTGCAGCTTTTATGGCATTGATGAATCAGATTTTTGCTCCTTTCTTGGACCAGTTCGTAGTGGTGTTTATTGATGACATACTGATCTATTCTAAGTCAGCAGAGGAGCATAGGGAGCATTTGAGAAAAGCCTTATCGTTGTTGAGAGAACATCGATTGTTTGCTAAGTTATCGAAGTGTGATTTTTGGCTTGAGCAGGTGGCATTTTTAGGTCATATCATTTCACGAGAGGGATTGGCAGTTGATCCATCTAAAGTAGAAGCAGTGGTGAATTGGCCTAGCCCCAAGACAGTGACAGAGGTTCGCAGTTTCCTTGGTCTAGCAGGTTACTATCGTCGATTTGTCCAGGACTTTGCTAAGATCTCTTCTCCTTTGACTAAGTTGACCAGGAAGAACGTACCATTCGATTGGACTGAGGAGTGTGAAGCCCGTTTTCGGATGTTGAAAGAGAAGTTGACTACGGTCCCAGTGTTAGCCTTGCCAGATGGTAGTGAAGGATTCGTGGTTTATTCAGACGCTTCTCGAGTTGGCCTAGGTTGTGTGTTGATGCAGCATGGGAAGGTGATTGCTTATGGATCGAGACAGTTGCGAGAACATGAGAAGAATTACGCCACCCATGATTTGGAGTTGGCCGCCATCGTGTTTGCATTGAAGTTGTGGAGGCATTATCTATATGGTGTGCAGTTTGAGGTTCGTTCTGACCACCACAGTTTACAGTATTTATTCACACAGCAGGAGCTGAACATGAGACAGCGGAGATGGCTTGAGCTTATTAAGGATTATGATTTTCCGATCAAATATCAGCCAGGCAAGGGGAATGTGGTGGCAGATGCGCTCAGTCGGAAAGCAGAGTCAGTGCAGCTTTTGAGCAGTTTTCTCTTAGAGTTCCATGGTCTCCCTGTTGAAGTTAAACTAGTGGATGAGTGCGTGACTTTGGCTAGTACGCTAGTGTTTCAGCCTGAGTTGATTCAGCAGATTAAAGACAGGCAATTTGAAGATCTAACTTTGAAACGCATTCGAGACCACATTGGAGACAGACCAGATTTCAGACTAGAGGATGGTATACTCTATTTTCGGAGTAGGTTGTGCGTGCCAGCAGTTGATGAGTTCAAGGAGAAACTGATGAACGAAGTGCATTACGCTCGCTATACGATGCATCCAGGCAGTACCAAGACGTTTCGGAATCTCAAAGATCGCTTCTGGTGGAACAACATGAAGAGAGAAGTAGCAGGATTTGTTGCTCGCTGTTTGACATGTCAGAAGGTGAAGGCAGATCATCAGAGACCGCCAGGCTCGTTGCATCCTTTGCATATACCGCAGTGGAAGTGGGAACACATCACCATGGACTTCGTTTCCGGTTTGCCGCCGACTAGCAGGAAGAACAACGCCATTTGGGTGATTGTAGATCGCTTGACGAAGTCAGCCCATTTCATTCCTTTTCGGAAGGGTATGACATTTTCAGAGATGGCGAGGAAGTTCGTGGATGAGATCGTCAGGCTCCATGGTACCCCCGTGTCGATTGTATCCGATCGTGACAGCCGTTTTGTTTCATCTTTTTGGAGAGCATTCCAGGAGGCTTTGGGTACGAAGTTGAGTTTCAGCACGGCATACCACCCACAGACAGATGGACAATCAGAGCGGACGATTCAGACTTTGGAGGATATGTTGCGAGCCAGTGTGTTGAACTACGAGAAAGAATGGGATCTTCATCTATCGCTGTGCGAGTTTGCCTACAACAACAGTTTCCACGAGAGCATTAGGATGGCACCATATGAAGCATTGTACGGGAAGAAGTGCAGGAGTCCAGTTTGTTGGGAAGAAGTTGGAACTCGAAGTTTTCACGGACCGACGATCATTGCCGAGACTACGGAGAAGGTACAGAAAGCAATTGAGAACTTGAAAGTTGCTCGGTCGAGACAGAAGAGTTATGCAGACACCCGCAGACGACCCTTAGAGTTTCAGGTTGGCGAGTGGGTTTTCCTGAAGGTCTCACCCATGAAGGGTACGATCCGTTTCGGCCAGAAAGGCAAGCTAGCTCCACGCTATGTCGGACCGTTCGAGATCAAGAGTCGGATTGGTGATTTAGCCTACCGGTTAGAGCTTCCCGAGATGTTTTCAGGAGTGCACAACGTTTTCCACGTTTCGATGCTTCGGAAATATGTTCATGATCCCTCCCATGTCATTCGCTTCGATGAGATTCAGATCCAGCCGAGTGCTGCCTACGTTGAGCGACCGCTCCGTATCGTGGGGACCAGAGAGCAGATACTCCGCACCAGGACAATTCGATGGGTCAAAGTGCTTTGGGAGCATCACAGTCCAGATGAGGCTACTTGGGAGTTAGAAGAGCAGATGGCACGCCAGTACCCCGAGTTGTTTTCCCAGGTATGAGTGAGTTAGTGTTCATTCCGAGGACGGAATGATTCTCAAGTAGGGGAGGATGTAACACTCCGACCCAGCTTGACCTCGTTTAGGGGTTAGTTAATCTTGTTTTTGTTGCTAATCGTGTTTTGTTGTGTTTTGGTTTTCGTTACGGGTCATGGATAGGTAGTTGGGTTGAGTTTGACCGGGATTAGGTAGACCAAGCCCTTTTTCGTAATTTTAGCTTTTCTTAGACATGGTCAGTTTTGCATCATCTTGGTGTCAACACGTGTCTTTCGCTGAGCCTGTTAACTTTCGTAACTACGTCATTTGCAACCGAGGTCGTGTGATTCGAGTGGACCTTGATTTGACTCAAACTGAAATTAGCATTCTAGCTTGGACTTCTTTGTAATATGGACTAGACCTTGAGCTTATATAACCCATTCCATCGATCAACTCACATTTCCTTCTCTCGTTTTCTCTCTTTCTCTTCACTGTGCATGTGGAGACTTCCTGGCTTCCTTGCATCCTCTTCTCCAACCCCCATCGATCAAGCCCTATTGTGAGGTTCTTGCATGAAAGGTGAGTTGGAAACCCTTCCATTCTCTCATCTCCTTTCTCCATCTCTTCTCCCTCTTGTCTCCATCGTGCTTGGTGTGTCTGTGTTTTGTATTTCTTCCCAATGTTCATGCATGTATGTGGTTTTGCTTGTATTAGGTTGTGTTTGGATCCAAGGGCTACCATTGTGTAATTACATTCCAAATTGAGGCAAGTATAACCATAACATTGAGAACCCATGTTGGTATGCTTTGATTTTGGCTAGCTCACATTAATGTGTGTGGAAAACATGTGTTTACAGCCCATTTGCTACTCATTAATTCAATACTTGTCTACTCCCCTTTGATAATTGTAGATTGGATGCATTTCCAGACATTCTGTACATGTTTCAGATTTCTGAATTCGTGCAGGTACGGCTAAGCCGTATAACACCTACGGCTCACAATCCAGAGAGGAGAAAAACCCAGTTTTCCTCTACGGCTAGGGCACGGCTAAGCCGTGGAATGCCCTACGGCTAAGCCGTAGCTCAGCCGTGGCCCAGCCGTAGAACAATACAGGGTGCAATTTCTGGAATAACTGAGAGTTAGCAAATGACAGACCTTCTACGGTTCAGCCACGGCTAAGCCGTAGACCACACACGGCTAAGCCGTAGCACACACACGGCTAAGCCGTAACCACACATGAAGAATAAGGCTAGGTGTAAAGATAAGACCTATATGACCTTCATGATAGAATGTAGAGCACCTAGACTTGCCCAACGGATGTGATATTACGCGTGAATGATCTCGAGGGCTGCGAATCATTCATGTTCGTTATCCGGATGTTAAGCACCTCCCCATGGTGTTGGTTTAAGGGACTTCGTGCACCGCCCGATTCAAGGCAACACTAGACAACGGTGTATCGAATAACTTAAAACTACATCATCATGCACGGTTAGAAACACCGGATAATTAGAGTAGAATTGGTTTGTAACCTAAGATGATTCGATTTCGCAGGATTTGTTGCATACCATATTGCATTCGATCATTGATCTCACACTCTGACATGATTACTTGTATCCCGTTACTTTACTTTCACATTGCGATTATTTACCCTGAGTAGACATGTATGATATGTTCACTTCCAGATATGCACGCATGATAAGTTGTCACGATCTACTCAGGATTTTCATGATTGACTCCGTATGGTCAGGCACTACTTAGCCTCAGCCTTAGGATCCCGACGGGGTGAATTCGGTATAGTTTATATGGCCTGCTGCAGTATGGATTTTTGTCTTGGGGAACCGGACCCCAGGAAACCGAGACCCATTGTACCCTGGCCCGGACAATGGTGTTCTTTGCATGTTACAAGATCCCTCTTTTGGGAGCATATGGTAATGTAGTAGCCACTAGTCATGTACACAGCTTGTTATCCTTGATTCACGCAGCATATTTCTTTCTTGCATGATAGCCTAGTATACGAAAATGCCTTCTTTAATAACATGATGTTCTTTATTCGATTCGACACAGCGTGTGTTAACTTGCTATGGTTTATACTTTGCTGAATCTTCGTATTCACAGTTGTTTTTGGTGTTGCAGGCCCAGATCCCCCTGCCGAACCCTCGCCGGTCGGCCAGGCTTCAGATGAGATCCCCGGGGCCCCATCAGGCCTAGAGGAGTGGATGTGATCACTCCACGGGAGAGCGTCCATGGCATGCATCATTTTGGAGTCTTGTTTTGTGGATTTTCAGACTTGTATATGTCATGACATGTCACTATTGTATTTATCCTTTTGTTCTTTTGTAAACGTTCATATGTAATTATGTCAGTCCTTTCCTTGTATCCTCTTCTTGTGCTATTAGTTGTTTATGTTTCTGATATTTACAGCTTCCGCATCCTTGCTTGGCACGTGTGCTTGTTCCCTTGTGCGTGTGCATTTAGACTCGGTCTACGTGTGCATGCACGGGAGTACGTGTGTCATTAGGTTTGGCTTTTGCTAACCCCCGAACCCTGGGCTCGGGTTGTGACATACGTATTGTATGGTATCAGAGCATTCCTTGCTCATTCCTTGTTCTAGATGATAAGCATGTAGGCATGTAGGATCGTGGTGAGGATACGATTTTCTTTGTGATCTTTCTAGATTTTGGGGTTTGTTGGGCGCAATTGTTTTGTGTTTGTGTCTGACTTTTTTCCATTTTACAGGATGGCATCAGGTTCTGGTTCTCAGCAGAATGCGGGCAATAATGAAAGCGGATCTGCACCGTCACCGCAAACACCGAATACAGATGAACGTATTCTCATGCTATTGCAGTCCCTTCAGGCACAATCACAAGCAATGCAGAACTTGCAAGCCCAAGTGACCACTATGTTAGACCGACAAAGCCAAGTCCCAGCTCAGTCACATGTAGATCAGCAGGTGATTTTACAGCCTCGAGAGAGTGACCCGAATGCCCTTTACGGCAAGTTTCGCAAGCGAGGAGCTATTGAGTTCTATGGGACAGAAGAGCCATTGAAGGCAGAACAATGGTTGGAACAGACGGAGGATGTGTTTGAGACTGTCGTGTGTACGAACCGACAGAAGGTCGGGCTGGCAACTTCTATGCTGAGAGACGTCGCTAAGACTTGGTGGAAGAGCGTGAAAGACTCATATAGAGATATTCCTAGTGCGACGGTGTGGGAAATGTTCAAGCAGCAGTTCAGGAGAAAGTTCATCCCGGCTCATGTGTTTCGAGCCAAGGAGGTTGAGTTCTTGGCCCTCCGTCAGCAGCAGATGACCGTAGCAGAGTACGTGAACAAGTTTATGCAGTTGTCGCTTTTTGCTCCGGATATGATCAGCACCGAAGAAAGGAAGGTGAACCGGTTTGTTGAAGGCTTGCATCCCCGGTACATGCATCACGTGACTGCGTTCCAGCGTCCGGCTACGTTCGATGATGCGGTGGACAGGGCCTATTCTGCTGAGGCCATCCACCAAGCTGCGAGAGCCGTTGAGCCCAAGCGACAGCCGCCTTTCAGTGCACGAGGACACGTACAGAAGAAGACCAAAAGCCAGCAGAGTACCTCTAGTTCCAGTGGGGTGATTTGTGAGTATTGTGGCAAGAACCACGCGACTGATGCGTGCTGGAGGAAGGCCGGTGCTTGCTTTATTTGTGGTTCGAGGGAGCATAGGATCGCCAATTGTCCTCGATATAGAGCTTCCGGTGCAGCTCCATCTGGTCCTACCTCCGGTGCAGTTCCTAGCAGACCCAGCGCACCTTCAGCTCCGAGCAAGCCACAGTCAGCTCGTCCAGGCTCGAGACAGCCCCGCCAGACAGCCCGTGCTTACGCTGCTACCCATGAGAGTGCCGAGGATCCACAGGTGGTTGAAGGTACTGTTTTGATTTCGCGCGTCGAGGCTTTAGCGTTGTTCGATTCGGGGTCTACACGATCTTATGTAGCACCTCATTTTGCCGAGCGGTTACCTCAGCCGTCTAAGCCGTTGCCATATGTGTTGGTTGTATCCACCCCAGTTGGCAAGCGAGTGGAGTGTAGTATGTACTACCCCCATTGCGACGTGCAGATTGCAGGTCATCAGTTACCTGTTGATTTGATCCTGTTGTCGATGCTGGACTTCGACGTGATCCTTGGTATGGATTGGCTCGCTCGATATCGTGCCTGTGTTAACTGTTACAACAGGACGATCTTCTTCGATTTAGGCAAGGGCTTCCGTTTCGAGGGCAGTCAGCAGAAATGCCCCAGACGTGTGATCTCGGCGTGTAAGGCAGATCGCTTGATCCGCCGAGGGTGTGAAGGCTTCATTGCCTTTATCTCAGCGAAGAAGGAGACGAAGCAGCTAGGTGAGATCCAGGTGGTCTGTGACTTCCCCGATATCTTTCCAGATGATGTGCCAGACTTACCCCCGGTTCGAGATGTGGAGTTCGCCATTGAGCTTGTTCCCGGCACGGCACCGATCAGCAAGGCTCCATATCGCATGGCCCCAGCAGAGTTGTCAGAGTTGAAGAAGCAATTGCAGGAGCTTTTGGATAAGGGTTTTATTCGCCCGAGCGTCTCACCTTGGGGAGCACCAGTCTTGTTTGTCAAGAAGAAGGATGGTACTTTTCGGATGTGCATAGACTACCGACAGCTGAACAAAGTGACTATCAAGAACAAGTACCCCCTACCCAGGATTGATGAGTTGTTTGACCAACTTCAGGGTGCAGCCTATTTTTCGAAGATTGATTTGAGATCTGGATATCACCAGTTGAGAGTCAAAGAAGATGATATTCCTAAGACTGCCTTCAGGACGCGTTATGGTCATTATGAATTCCTCGTGATGCCTTTTGGACTAACCAACGCACCTGCAGCTTTTATGGCATTGATGAATCAGATTTTTGCTCCTTTCTTGGACCAGTTCGTAGTGGTGTTTATTGATGACATACTGATCTATTCTAAGTCAGCAGAGGAGCATAGGGAGCATTTGAGAAAAGCCTTATCGTTGTTGAGAGAACATCGATTGTTTGCTAAGTTATCGAAGTGTGATTTTTGGCTTGAGCAGGTGGCATTTTTAGGTCATATCATTTCACGAGAGGGATTGGCAGTTGATCCATCTAAAGTAGAGGCAGTGGTGAATTGGCCTAGCCCCAAGACAGTGACAGAGGTTCGCAGTTTCCTTGGTCTAGCAGGTTACTATCGTCGATTTGTCCAGGACTTTGCTAAGATCTCTTCTCCTTTGACTAAGTTGACCAGGAAGAACGTACCATTCGATTGGACTGAGGAGTGTGAAGCCCGTTTTCGGATGTTGAAAGAGAAGTTGACTACGGTCCCAGTGTTAGCCTTGCCAGATGGTAGTGAAGGATTCGTGGTTTATTCAGACGCTTCTCGAGTTGGCCTAGGTTGTGTGTTGATGCAGCATGGGAAGGTGATTGCTTATGGATCGAGACAGTTGCGAGAACATGAGAAGAATTACGCCACCCATGATTTGGAGTTGGCCGCCATCGTGTTTGCATTGAAGTTGTGGAGGCATTATCTATATGGTGTGCAGTTTGAGGTTCGTTCTGACCACCACAGTTTACAGTATTTATTCACACAGCAGGAGCTGAACATGAGACAGCGGAGATGGCTTGAGCTTATTAAGGATTATGATTTTCCGATCAAATATCAGCCAGGCAAGGGGAATGTGGTGGCAGATGCGCTCAGTCGGAAAGCAGAGTCAGTGCAGCTTTTGAGCAGTTTTCTCTTAGAGTTCCATGGTCTCCCTGTTGAAGTTAAACTAGTGGATGAGTGCGTGACTTTGGCTAGTACGCTAGTGTTTCAGCCTGAGTTGATTCAGCAGATTAAAGACAGGCAATTTGAAGATCTAACTTTGAAACGCATTCGAGACCACATTGGAGACAGACCAGATTTCAGACTAGAGGATGGTATACTCTATTTTCGGAGTAGGTTGTGCGTGCCAGCAGTTGATGAGTTCAAGGAGAAACTGATGAACGAAGCGCATTACGCTCGCTATACGATGCATCCAGGCAGTACCAAGATGTTTCGGAATCTCAAAGATCGCTTCTGGTGGAACAACATGAAGAGAGAAGTAGCAGGATTTGTTGCTCGCTGTTTGACATGTCAGAAGGTGAAGGCAGATCATCAGAGACCGCCAGGCTCGTTGCATCCTTTGCATATACCGCAGTGGAAGTGGGAACACATCACCATGGACTTCGTTTCCGGTTTGCCGCCGACTAGCAGGAAGAACAACGCCATTTGGGTGATTGTAGATCGCTTGACGAAGTCAGCCCATTTCATTCCTTTTCGGAAGGGTATGACATTTTCAGAGATGGCGAGGAAGTTCGTGGATGAGATCGTCAGGCTCCATGGTACCCCCGTGTCGATTGTATCCGATCGTGACAGCCGTTTTGTTTCATCTTTTTGGAGAGCATTCCAGGAGGCTTTGGGTACGAAGTTGAGTTTCAGCACGGCATACCACCCACAGACAGATGGACAATCAGAGCGGACGATTCAGACTTTGGAGGATATGTTGCGAGCCAGTGTGTTGAACTACGAGAAAGAATGGGATCTTCATCTATCGCTGTGCGAGTTTGCCTACAACAACAGTTTCCACGAGAGCATTAGGATGGCACCATATGAAGCATTGTACGGGAAGAAGTGCAGGAGTCCAGTTTGTTGGGAAGAAGTTGGAACTCGAAGTTTTCACGGACCGACGATCATTGCCGAGACTACGGAGAAGGTACAGAAAGCAATTGAGAACTTGAAAGTTGCTCGGTCGAGACAGAAGAGTTATGCAGACACCCGCAGACGACCCTTAGAGTTTCAGGTTGGCGAGTGGGTTTTCCTGAAGGTCTCACCCATGAAGGGTACGATCCATTTCGGCCAGAAAGGCAAGCTAGCTCCACGCTATGTCGGACCGTTCGAGATCAAGAGTCGGATTGGTGATTTAGCCTACCGGTTAGAGCTTCCCGAGATGTTTTCAGGAGTGCACAACGTTTTCCACGTTTCGATGCTTCGGAAATATGTTCATGATCCCTCCCATGTCATTCGCTTCGATGAGATTCAGATCCAGCCGAGTGCTGCCTACGTTGAGCGACCGCTCCGTATCGTGGGGACCAGAGAGCAGATACTCCGCACCAGGACAATTCGATGGGTCAAAGTGCTTTGGGAGCATCACAGTCCAGATGAGGCTACTTGGGAGTTAGAAGAGCAGATGGCACGCCAGTACCCCGAGTTGTTTTCCCAGGTATGAGTGAGTTAGTGTTCATTCCGAGGACGGAATGATTCTCAAGTAGGGGAGGATGTAACACTCCGACCCAGCTTGACCTCGTTTAGGGGTTAGTTAATCTTGTTTTTGTTGCTAATCGTGTTTTGTTGTGTTTTGGTTTTCGTTACGGGTCATGGATAGGTAGTTGGGTTGAGTTTGACCGGGATTAAGTAGACCAAGCCCTTTTTCGTAATTTTAGCTTTTCTTAGACATGGTCAGTTTTGCATCATCTTGGTGTCAACACGTGTCTTTCGCTGAGCTCGTTAACTTTCGTAACTACGTCATTTGCAACCGAGGTCGTGTGATTCGAGTGGACCTTGATTTGACTCAAACTGAAATTAGCATTCTAGCTTGGACTTCTTTGTAATATGGACTAGACCTTGAGCTTATATAACCCATTCCATCGATCAACTCACATTTCCTTCTCTCGTTTTCTCTCTTTCTCTTCACTGTGCATGTGGAGACTTCCTGGCTTCCTTGCATCCTCTTCTCCAACCCCCATCGATCAAGCCCTATTGTGAGGTTCTTGCATGAAAGGTGAGTTGGAAACCCTTCCATTCTCTCATCTCCTTTCTCCATCTCTTCTCCCTCTTGTCTCCATCGTGCTTGGTGTGTCTGTGTTTTGTATTTCTTCCCAATGTTCATGCATGTATGTGGTTTTGCTTGTATTAGGTTGTGTTTGGATCCAAGGGCTACCATTGTGTAATTACATTCCAAATTGAGGCAAGTATAACCATAACATTGAGAACCCATGTTGGTATGCTTTGATTTTGGCTAGCTCACATTAATGTGTGTGGAAAACATGTGTTTACAGCCCATTTGCTACTCATTAATTCAATACTTGTCTACTCCCCTTTGATAATTGTAGATTGGATGCATTTCCAGACATTCTGTACATGTTTCAGATTTCTGAATTCGTGCAGGTACGGCTAAGCCGTATAACACCTACGGCTCACAATCCAGAGAGGAGAAAAACCCAGTTTTCCTCTACGGCTAGGGCACGGCTAAGCCGTGGAATGCCCTACGGCTAAGCCGTAGCTCAGCCGTGGCCCAGCCGTAGAACAATACAGGGTGCAATTTCTGGAATAACTGAGAGTTAGCAAATGACAGACCTTCTACGGTTCAGCCACGGCTAAGCCGTAGACCACACACGGCTAAGCCGTAGCACACACACGGCTAAGCCGTAACCACACATGAAGAATAAGGCTAGGTGTAAAGATAAGACCTATATGACCTTCATGATAGAATGTAGAGCACCTAGACTTGCCCAACGGATGTGATATTACGCGTGAATGATCTCGAGGGCTGCGAATCATTCATGTTCGTTATCCGGATGTTAAGCACCTCCCCATGGGTGTTGGTTTAAGGGACTTCGTGCACTGCCCGATTCAAGGCAACACTAGACAACGGTGTATCGAATAACTTAAAACTACATCATCATGCACGGTTAGAAACACCGGATAATTAGAGTAGAATTGGTTTGTAACCTAAGATGATTCGATTTCGCAGGATTTGTTGCATACCATATTGCATTCGATCATTGATCTCACACTCTGACATGATTACTTGTATCCCGTTACTTTACTTTCACATTGCGATTATTTACCCTGAGTAGACATGTATGATATGTTCACTTCCAGATATGCACGCATGATAAGTTGTCACGATCTACTCAGGATTTTCATGATTGACTCCGTATGGTCAGGCACTACTTAGCCTCAGCCTTAGGATCCCGACGGGGTGAATTCGGTATAGTTTATATGGCCTGCTGCAGTATGGATTTTTGTCTTGGGGAACCGGACCCCAGGAAACCGAGACCCATTGTACCCTGGCCCGGACAATGGTGTTCTTTGCATGTTACAAGATCCCTCTTTTGGGAGCATATGGTAATGTAGTAGCCACTAGTCATGTACACAGCTTGTTATCCTTGATTCACGCAGCATATTTCTTTCTTGCATGATAGCCTAGTATACGAAAATGCCTTCTTTAATAACATGATGTTCTTTATTCGATTCGACACAGCGTGTGTTAACTTGCTATGGTTTATACTTTGCTGAATCTTCGTATTCACAGTTGTTTTTGGTGTTGCAGGCCCAGATCCCCCTGCCGAACCCTCGCCGGTCGGCCAGGCTTCAGATGAGATCCCCGGGGCCCCATCAGGCCTAGAGGAGTGGATGTGATCACTCCACGGGAGAGCGTCCATGGCATGCATCATTTTGGAGTCTTGTTTTGTGGATTTTCAGACTTGTATATGTCATGACATGTCACTATTGTATTTATCCTTTTGTTCTTTTGTAAACGTTCATATGTAATTATGTCAGTCCTTTCCTTGTATCCTCTTCTTGTGCTATTAGTTGTTTATGTTTCTGATATTTACAGCTTCCGCATCCTTGCTTGGCACGTGTGCTTGTTCCCTTGTGCGTGTGCATTTAGACTCGGTCTACGTGTGCATGCACGGGAGTACGTGTGTCATTAGGTTTGGCTTTTGCTAACCCCCGAACCCTGGGCTCGGGTTGTGACATTGAGTTATAATCTTCACCTTTTGGTCCATCATTTTATTATGATTTGAATCCAATGATAAGAGAAAACCGGATGAGCATCAAAATTAGAACTGTGAAAAAATAGATTCACTTAACACAATAATTATTTGTGCGTACAAGTATATTTATCCCATAAGGTGGTAACAAGTGTATTTATCTCATGAGGTAAGAAATAAAAAGTGAAATACAATTATTATTATTATATGGTGCCACATAAACCATTGTACATTATATATATATTTTAGTGTATGTACGTATTACAACCGTTGCTCAACATAGCCACTAAAAAAAAGCAGAAAAGAGGACATTTTTAAAGTGTGCGTTATTTGTTTTTTTAATTTTCTGGAAAAATACACACACTCGTATTAACGCGAAGAAGGCGCTTGCGCAGACAGCTCTTATCTGCGAGCACGCACTGGAGAGAGAGAGAGAGAGAGAGAGAGAGAGAGAGAGATATGGAAGGGAAGGTTCATGAAGCAGCGATAGCTGGAGATCCCCTAGAGTTAGATAGACTAATAAAAGAGGATCCTGATATTCTTAAAGGTGGTGCTGCAGAAGAGACCCCTCTGCACATAGCAGCTCAGCTCGGGCACACCGAGTTTGTGGCATTGATTGGAAGTCTAAAAACAGAGTTCGCCCATGCAAAGAACTCTGAAGGACGATGCCCTCTTCACCTTGCCTCTTCCAAAGGGCATGTAGATACAGTAGCAGAGCTTCTAAAGATTAATTCGGACGTCTGTTTTTTTCGTGACCAAGATGGTAGGACTCCGTTTCATATTGCAGCAATGAAAGGTCGAATCCAAGTGTTGGAGAGGTTGGCTGAGAAGAAGATTAAAGCTGCTTGGGTCTTGGCTGATTGTGGGCAGCCTATCTTACACCTGTGTGCGAATCATAACCAATTCGATGCTCTGAAGCTGATAATAGAGCGTGTGAAAGAGCAAGCGGCCCCTGAGAAATTGGTGGAGTTTATGAACTTGAAAGACGATGATGACAACACCATACTCCATCTTCTTGCAGCCAAGGGCCAGCGTGAGGCATGAGTCTTTCTCTTCCTTACCAGGCAATACATGTATTCTTTCTATTTTGGAATAACTATACAATATTTAAACAAATTCTGTTGCATTGCAGGTTATTGAGTTTTTGTTCCCAGAGGACCAGAGCAAAAATGTTTTTAAAGTAAATGTAAATGCCATCAACCAGCAGGGTTCCACTGCCTTGGATGTTTTACACCAGAACTGTGGTCCACTCGATCGAATGAGAATAAGATTTCTCCTTGGAGATGGAGCTAAACGGGCGGCCGACATTCCTGGGTCAAAATCTTATGGGATTAAAAGGAGCAGGTGGGATTCGCTCTTCGAAAGAACGAAGAAAGAAAAAAGTGGGACACGAGATGCACTAATGGTAGTGGCTATACTAATTGCGACGGTGACCTTCCAAGCTCAGATTTCCCCTCCTGGTGGTGTCTGGCAGGATGATGGATCCATAACTTTCACGAACGTTCTCACCAACCAGATAGAAAATGTGACGTACTATGCGGGGAATTCAGTCATGGCATTTAATTATCCCACGAAACACCTCTGGTTCACCACATTCAACATTGTGGGTTTTGTTGCTTCCCTCATTTTAATCTTACTACTGGTTAGTGGATTCACTCTTCGTCGGAAGGTTTCCACATTGACATTGACATTGACCACCTGGATTGCTATAATGTCCATGTTTGTGATTTTTGGTATTTCCTTGTCCACTTTAAATGATCAACCCACCCGTGAGGTGGGTGAATTTTCTACAGCGACGGTGATTTCGTTCCCGGCGTTGATACCATTGATGATATTGCTGGTAATAGTGGTAGCGTCGTCTGGGATCAAGTATATTTGGATGCATCTACGTAAAGGAATTATTCGGTCACTGAAGAAGGGATTCAGGCGTCTGTCTTGTTCCCACTGTTTCAGTAATTCCAGCGAAAGGGATTCTCAAGGACGCAATGAGATGAATGCTTAGTAGTGTGTCCGATATTTTTTATGTATGTCTAGGAATTGCGATGCTGAGAGTGTGGGACTTGCCTAATGTATGTGTTATATTATGTTTGTGATGCTTTGTTTACTTTTTTTGTTTTTGTGTGTTTTTGACTGATGGTCAGGAGTGAGACTTCAAGACCCACGGATATATACATATTCTTGGAGAACACCACTCAACTGTTGGCATGCTTTGTTTGCATATTTTATTTTGTCCTGTGCTCGGGGTGTTATGAATAATATATTGTAATAGAGAATATTGGACATGCCAAGAGACTCCTGTTTTAAGCTAGAGACTCGAAAGCACAAGCTCTCTCTCACACACAAACCCCTCACTAAGCAGAGTACGTCATATTAGCTAATCTTGTTGTAATCTATAAATATCAAATACTTTGGGAATGAAAAATATTAAAGATACATAATCTAGATGTAGTCCATGATATCTACTAGACTGAGCACAACTGGCACCCAACCGGCAACCTCGACTGTTTTTTGGGCCTTGGGTTAGTCAGGGACAGACGGTGAGATGAATTTCAAATTGAGGTGGGGCCAAACTTTTCTATCCGGCTATCTGAGGAACCAAAACCCCAAAAATCCAAGTCCTTCTCAGCCCTCGCCTCTGCAACAACCGACCCAACCAACTCTCTCCTGTGACTTTCCTACAAGCTACAAAACAGAGAAAGGATGCAGAGTAAAGTATGTTGGATTTGGGTGTATGTGGATTAATGATAATAACTTCAAAATGGTTAAACTGAGGTAAAGATCAGAAATCAAACCACGAACAGAGAGACATATAACAACAGAGTTTTCTGCTGCCAAAGTCTAATCTGCCGCTAAAGGCTAAAAACTGCCGCTAAAAACTTTTTGCGACAGACATCTGTCTGCCACTATTTCTGTCAATAAATCCCTCCATTGTAAACAAGAAATAACGGCGGTCAAAAAACTGCTGCTATTAAAATATAAATCTGCGGCTAAAACAAGGTTTTAAATAACGCCTTATATAGTTTTAGCCGCTGTAATTAATTCATTAGACATGGTTGTTTACCGCCGCTATTTCTAGTTTTTAGTGGCAATTTTTCTTTTTTGCCGCTAACATGATTTTTTTTTAAAACTTTTCACCATTAAAAATGGCGAAAAGGGTTTTAGGTTTATTTTGATGGTATGCTACTCTAGATTAGTGACTTCATTTGAGTTTTCTAGCAAGTGTTTCTCACAGTAATATTAGATTGCATGCACTCAAAAAAAAGTAACATATCACTTAATTCGAGTGCATCACAAATATTAAATAGCCCAATTATACATCCAGCCCAGCCATGATTTTTAAAATTCATACATGATTTTCAAGTGTCTAAATTCACTTGATCATCTCACAAATCAAAATACCAAGTACCTGACGAGGATAATCCACAAGCGAGACATGATGCATCCCACCGAATCAACGATTGTGTGTTGTGATCTGATAATCACCCGTTGTGCGCATCCACGGAATCACAAGATCAACACGAACAAGCCACACACAAGAAGAGACACCGAGATTTACGTGGTTCACCCAAACCAGGCTACATCCACGGGCACAAGAGGACGAACATCTTTACTATGACCAGTAAAGCATACAAGAGATTCCCACACTCTCACCTCATCTCTCCTACGTGGTGTGGGAGCACCACGGGCAACTAATGCCGCCGCCGCAAGGTCTAGGGTTACAGACTATACAATATATAATCTCCGCTTTCTTGGCCACCAAGAAAGCCCCGGTACAATTACCAAAATACCCTTGACCTTAAATCAGTCCCTGGCTAACCCAGTGGACTCATCCGGCTAAACCGGAATACAAGACATAAACCTAACAATCTCCACCTTGGCTTGAATTCCGTACAACTCCGTACAACTCGAGCTACTAGGAGATAAAACCGGCAATGTCTTCACGTACCCTGCTGAATGGCACGTCATTGCACCAGGGATGCAGTCTTCTTCAACACTTTGACATGTTGAACCAGCACATGAACTTTGAGCAAAGTTCATACCCTCGTCAAACTCCACCTCGAACTAGAAGCTCGAAACCATTGACGAATCTGAGTGATATCTGAATCACTCACCATCTTGCCCCATCTTCAACATCACTGTGAAGATCCAATCACCATAAGCATGCAAGCAAACAGATCGGGAATACAAGTCCAGATGACTCCATTGCAGAACAACCTCTGCCTCCGAGCGGTCAAAAAACTCCATTTAACCGGGCCTCCGATCAACTGCTGATACATCAGCTCCTCCTTGCTGCTTTTCCGGCTTGGCTCTGGCAAGATGAATAACATCACATGGGATCATGTGAACCCCAAATGAACAACTTCGTTTGAATTAGCAAACCCTTTGCAACTAGGCCGGCGACTCCTATTATTGGGTTTGCAACAACAACCAGGTCGAGTAGACCTGATTCTAGCCTCAATTCACATATGTTCAGATCTCCTCCAAATTTCTGCATTAAGTTATAGATCTCGTCACCACGAGCACGCTGGAAGAAACGGATCTGAAATCCGACTCAGGATGGCTCCGATAACGTAGAAACAAGTTTCTACGCTCCAATCGGTCAAACCTCCTCCTTGACTGTCAAACAGCCAATCAACCTCTTCCACTGCGTAGATCTGCTCGAAACGAGTCCGTAGGCGCAAACGGATCTCCGATCGGACATCGGACGATCAAGATATCGCAGAAACAATTTCAGCCGTTAATCTGGTCAAACCTGCCTGTTGACCGTTGCTGACGTCACTGCTGACGTCACTCTGCGCTGTCTGCTGGGCTTCTGGAGCGGACCCGGGTCGGGTTCACCTGACCCGGAATGATCTGAACTCTTCTCTGGGCTGGACTCTGTGCACACGGGTCAGGGCGGACCCGAACTGACCCGGCCTAAACCTGCTGGTAGGCTGGACCGCCTGTTAACGGGTCAGGTCGGACCTGACCTGACCCGAAACCAAACCTGCTCTGAACTGCGCTGGGCTGGACCGGCTGCTTACGGACTGGTTCAGGTCAACCCGACCTGAACTGATAACTTGTCTGTTCTACTGGGCTACCTGTACGGGTTGGATCTGGCCCAACCCGAACCCGAACCCGAACTTTCCTTGACGCTGCCTGGGCTGCACTTCTCCGCGGGTCAGGCAACCTGACCCGACCCGAACCCGTACTGACCTGAAACCTTGCTGGACTTATACTCCAGTACGGGTCAGGTCAAACGGACCTGACCCGAACCCAGATTGTCTGGGTCGTCTTCAACAACGACGCTGTGGCTCTGTCTTCTGCAACCGATTGGAGACTGTGAGGCAGCAAGCCGCTGTGCTTCTTCTCCGGAGGACTAGTCCGGAGACCAGCGGCGACGGGAGGAGGCAGCGACTGCGACGGCGACGGCGGCGGGCAGTGAGTCCGGCGAAGGCGACGGAGAGGGCGAGCTTCCCGGCGAAAATCTCGGTGAGTTTTTTTTTTCTTCCCGGTTTTTTCTCTTCTTCGCACTGCACAGCGATTTTCTTCCGTTTTTGAACGGCAGTTTTTTTTTTTTTTTTTTTTTTTTTGTAACCTTTGTGGCCCCCCGATCTGATCACTCCCCTGTTTCAAAAGACAAATCCCCGTCTTCTTCTCTGTTTCTGTAAACAGTACAATGCCCGTTTCTTCTTCCCGAATCGGTTTCTCTGTCTTCAAACAGAGATCTCCGATTGACGTGTGGCCCACCTACCGGTCTTCTCCTATCAGATCTGGAAAACCAGATCTCCTGTTTCCACGACGAAAACAGATCCGAACCCAATCATGCAGCGGTCAACTCCAAGATCTGAACCAATGTGAATCCTTTTTTTCCTCCGATCCAAGCGAGACCGGAGAACCCAATCTCGTCTTCTTCTTCCCCGATGGTGGCCCAACCAGAAATCACGAACCTGATCTCAATTAATCTTCATGCGCACAACCTCCAAACCACTGAGCGATCTCCACCTCGCTCAGAAACCCAAGGAATACCAACCTCGGCTTTGATACCAATTGTTGTGGCTCTGATACCAATTGTTGTGATTTTCTGAGCAATCACCCGTTGTGCGCATCCACGGAATCACAAGATTAACAATCAACCACACAAGAAGAGACACCGAGATTTACGTGGTTCACCCAAACCGGGCTACATCCACGGGCACAGGAGGACGAACATCTTCACTATGACAAGTAAAGCATACAAGAGATTCCCACACTCTCACCTCATCTCTCCTACGTGGTGTGGGAACACTACGGGCAACTAATGCCGCCGCCGCAAGGTCTAGGGTTACAGACTATACAATATATAATCTCCGCTTTCTTGGCCACCAAGAAAGCCCCGGTACAATTACCAAAATACCCTTGACCTTAAATCAGTCCCTGGCTAACCCAGTGGACTCATTCGGCTAAACCGGAATACAAGACATAAACCTAACATTGTGATCTATGGAAAGGGTCCTTTAAGTTCTAAAAATGGAATATAAAACCTTATTGGGGAATCAATCAAATAAAATGAGCTGTGGATCATCTACAATAAATTTGAAATCCAAGTCGACGAATTTGGGAAACCTTACTTTTTCCATCCCTTCAGAAATGACAAATATAGAACATTTCAAATACAGGTGACTCATTTGAATGTGTGATTGTGCTTATGTGTATAGATCAATTTTAAGTCAAATATACCCTTTTTTTATAGATATCTAATGGCACCTAAGTTCAGGTCACACCGTTCAACAAAGGGTTCATCATCCAGTGCATGACGAAGATCTTCTGATTCATACACTCAATGTATTACCTTCAGAATATGGTCCTTTCAAGTCATCCATAAAAACTAGATCTTCTCCATTCAGCTTAGATGAACTTCATGTTCTTCTTCTGTGTGAAGAGCTAAACTTGGAAGCTTCTAATTCTACCATTCTAAACCATTCAGCTGCTCTTCTTTCTCAGTCCACAAACTCTTCCTTCAACAGCAACAATAGTGGACGATTTGGTCGTGGAAATGGCAGGTCAAGTAACCGGTCTACAAACCATAATAGATTGGGAAATCGCGGCGGACGTTCGAACAGAGGCCGATCCTCTCACTACACATCTTCTTCCTCTCAAGCATAAACCAGACCTTGTTGTAAAATCTTTAACAGAACTGGGCATAGAGCACTTAGACTGTTACCGTTGTATGGATTTCTCATATCAAGGAAGACATCCCCCAGCTCAGCTTGCGGCAATGGCAACTTCATTTTCCACGGATACTGATCAAACTTGGTTCACAGATTCTGAAGCCACTTCTCATGTCATGAATGATCAGCAGAACCTCTCAGTCTGTTCCAATTACAAAGACAAGGAGAAAGTTGCTGTTAGTAATAGTCAAGGTTTGTCAATCTCAAGCATTGGTTCCTCCATAGCTCAAACTTCGTTTGGATCATTCGCACTGAACAATATTCTACATGTTCCTCATATATCTTCAAATTTATTGTCTGTTCATCAATGCACCAAGGACAATGATTGCGTTTTTGTGTTTGACTCCACTGGATTTACTATGCACGATCATCCTTCGGGGAGGATATTTTTCGAGGACAGAGTGAAAATGGTCTCTACCCCTTTCATACTAAGTTTAGTTCATCTTCTTCTCCTACTTCAGTTGCTCTACTCGGTGCAAAAACATCAGCTAATGTCTGGCATCAACGCCTGGGACATCATTCGTTCTCAACAATCCAGCGAATGTCTATTGTCCTTCCAGTCCAAGGCTCCAATTCTCCTTCCGTGAGTATTCTCAATATGGGAAGAGCCACAAACTCCCTTTTTCACAGTCTCTCTCTACTACTTCTCCACTGGAGCTAATACATAGCGACATTTGGGGACCTGCTTCAATAATCTCTCTGTCTGGTTTCAAGTTCTACATTTTATTTGTTGATGATTTTTCTAAATACTCTTGGATGTTTCCCTTGAAATGCAAATCTTATGTATTTTCAATTTTTCTCAATTTCAAACATCAAGCAGAAAACTGGTTCTCTCAAAATTAAATGTTTTAGATCAGATGTGGGGGGGGGGGGGGGGGGGGGGGGGGGGGGGGGTGGGTGAATATGTGAATTCTCATTTTAAACTACTATTTCAGCAATGTGGTAGTGTTCATCAGCTATCATGTCCCAATACACCTGAACAAAAGGGATCTGCCGAGAGAAAACATCGGCACATCACTGAAACGGGGCTAACTTTAATGTTTCAAGCCTCTATGCCATCAAAATACTGGGTGGAAACCTTTTCTACTACAACTTACCTTATTAACAGACTGCTTGCTAAGAAGTTTCATTACAGTTCACCATGGGAGAAGTTATTTAGAACCATACCTGACTACTCTACCCTTAAAGCACTTGGATGCTCTTGTTTTCCCTAGCTCAAACCATACACATCTCATAAACTTGATCCTCGAACAAAACACAGTGTTTTCATTGGATGCAGTCTCAATCACAAAGGATACCACTATCTTGATATACCTACTGGCAAAATCTACACTTCAAGACATGTAGTCTTTGATGAATCCTCATTTCCCTTTTCTTCACCTAGTGTTCCCAAAGCAACCACCAATTTAGTTTTACCTTAACCAACTTCCTGGTTACATCCATCTGGTCCAAGTACTCTTGGTTCCTATCAAACCAATCATACACAAACACATCCATCCAACACCACTTCCACAGTTCCTTCTACATCCACAGTACTATCACCCCCAGTCACTTTATTATTTCCTCAATCCACCAACACCTCATCTTCTTCTTCAACTCCCAATCATACCTTGACTGTCTCACCATCCACTAATAACTCCTCTGACACCCAACCTCACCACTCCCCTACCTCACCAATTTCCCCTGTTTCTTCTTCACCAACACCTTTTGTCCCTTCAGTCAATCTTCCACCTCACCAATCATTTCCTAGCTCTACTGTTGATTCATTCACCTCTAATACACATTCTATGATCAACAGGTCTAAGCCGGGGATTGTTAAGAAGAAGGTGTGGTTAGCCACCAAACACGCAGTTGCCAAGTGTAACACTCCGACCCGAGTTGATCCGGATTTGCGAGTAATTGCGTGTGGTTTGAGCGTTAAGAGTGTTTTGATTTTTGTTTTCTTTGGCTTTGAGTCGTAGAGAGATCGTTTGGGTTGAGTTTGACTTGGTCTAGGTAGTTCGAGTCTTTTTTCGTAATTTTGGCTTTTGATTGACCTTGTCAGTTTTGCGTCATTCTGACGTCATCGCGTGTATTTCGTTGAGCTTGTCGATTTTCGTAACTGTCTTGGATCCGAATGATTTCGTTTGCTCTCGTTGGACCGTCATTTGACTCAAACTGATAATTATGTTAGCTAATTGGACTTGTTTGTAAATTTGGCCTCATTTTGACTTTAAATATCCTACCAACTCCTTTGTTTCTCTCGATCGTTCTCTCTCACTCTCAGCTCGTTTTTCTCTCTCTCTGTTCAGCTCTCTTTCTCTCCTCCTCTTTCTCTGTTTCGGTTGCTTGCTTAAGGGAGGAAGAAAGGAGCAATTTGTGTGTGTTTTCCGGTGGACTGAGCCAAGCAACGAAGTGATTTCCATTTGTGAGGCAAGTATAAGCCCAAGTAGTATCAACACCGATTGGTATTGTTTTGATTGTTGTGTTTTGGTTCTTCATTGTGTTTATTAGTATTAGACAGCCCTATTGCACTCATTTCACTGTTATTTTGCTGTATTCAGTCGTTTTGTTCAGTTTCTGAATGACTGTAATGATTCCAGAAAAATGAGTCCGTGCACTCACGGCTACGCCGTGAAATGTGCTACGGCTAAGCCGTAAAATGGCTTACGGCTAAGCCGAGACCCAGCCGTAACCCTAACCGTAGAACAATACAGACTGTTATCTGAAAATAACTGAGAGTTGGCAAATTGCCATTCTTCTACGGCCCAGCCTGATCTAAGCCGTACATTGTCTTACGGCTAAGCCGTGGACCAGGATATGGCTGAGCCGTAGAGCAAAATACGGTTGAGCCGTAAATCCGAATGGACATTTTGGGGAACCTCGGCTCAGCCGCAGTGCATAGTACGGCTAAGCCGTAAGATGCTCCGGCTAAGCCGTAAGGTCACCTACGGCTACACCGTGAGACCCTGAGAATTGAATGAAAAAGACTAGGTTTAAGCAAAAGACCGTATATGACTTCCATGTTAGAATGTAGCGAACCTGAATATGCCCAATGGAATGTCTGAATGACATGAATGATCTCGAGGGCTGCGAATCATTCATGGACAGCTATCCAGTTGTTTAGCAGCTCCCCATGGGTGTTGGTTTAAGGGACTTCGGTGCACATTTCCGACACTGCAACACTAGACAATGGTGCATCGGACAACTTAAAACTACATTAACATGCACGGTTAGAAACGCTGGATAATTAGTGTAGGATTGGCTTGTAATTGACCTTGATTCTTATAAGTACTTGATTTGTTTGATTTGTACAGCATATTGATTTCGGTTATGCCCTCTTATGTGTTCTGCGCTGAACCTCTCGATTCTGTGGGAAATGCAGCAACCCCAGAGCGAAGCCCGAGCGGGACCATTCTATTATTGTGTTTTACTGTTGCTCCACTGGAGTACTTGCATCAGTGCTTATTGTTATTCGTACTTACGTTCTGAGTCAGTGATTGCTTATTTGCATTCAGTATCCGTATTAGTATCCGTATTATGTGCATTCAGTATTTGCATTCAGTATAAGTTATGTGATGCACTTCCTAATGTTTGTTCAGTGTGTGATATGTGAGATCTGTATGTGGTATGTGATATGACATGATTGCTTGATTGAGGTGCATCATCCGATTTGATTGTGATTGGTATTGGCACTACTGAGCCTCAGCCTTAGGGTACCCGACGGGGTTACCTTTGGTTTAGTTTATGTGTTTGCCTCTGCAGAGTGTTCTGTCTTGGGACTCCGGACCCCGGGAACTAGAGACCCATGCGTACCCTGGCCCGGTCACTGGTGTTCTCATTCCGACTGCTCTCGTAAGGGAGAAAATGGCCAATGTAGTAGCCACTTTGACTGTTATCTGTTTATGATTCTGAGAGCATGCTTAGTCATTGGCATAATTGCTTAGTATACGAACATGATTTCTATAGATCTTGCATTCTGACTACTGCTCATATTAGATACAATTCGTGTTATCATCTTGTGGCTTATATTTTGCTAAGTCGTTGTACTTATTAGTTGTCTTTGTGTGTTGCAGGCTCAGATCCCTCTCCCAATCCTGCGTCGGTCGACCCGACTCCAGGAGAGGCTCGCGAGGCCCCCTCCGGCCTAGAGGAGTGGACTTGATCCATCCTCCAGAGTACGGTTTGAATCATTTTGTTCTCCCCATTCATTTGAGTCCGAGTCTATTGAGGGGATTTTTCTGTGCTTGTAATGTGGGCTTGAGTGATATCTGTATTTTGATTTTTGATCGTTGTAAGCCCACTATATTGTCATACGTTCTTGTATTTGTTCTTGTTATCAGTTCATGATCTTTTGTAATCTCCCATGTTTCTTGATGTGTTGCTATATGCCTTGATACGTACAGCTTCCGCGTACAGTTGTTTGCACGTGTGAATGATCCCTTGTGTGTGTATGCTTGGACGGGGTCTAGGTGTGCATGCACGGGAGTACGTGTGTCATTGGTTAGACTTCCTCTGACCCCCGGTCCCTGGGCTCGGGTTGTGACATACGTATTGTATGGTATCAGAGCATTGTCTCTCAGAGCATTGTCTCTATCTTAGTCTGTAAGCATGTAGGCATATAGGACGTGGTGAGATTCTATAGTCCAGTTTTGGACTGTTGTGTTTGGTCCCCTTGTCTTGTGAGTCTGTGTGCGTTCCCTAGTGTGATAGCAGATTGACTATGCTACAGGCGATCCATTCGTTGCAAGCGCAGGTCGTTTCGATAGTAGACCGACAGAGTCAAGCGCCAGTTCAGCGGCCTGCAGAGCAGCAAGTGGTTTTCCAGCCTAAAGAGAGCGATCCAAATGCGTTGTATGATAAATTTAGGAAACGTGGAGCCACAGAATTCTATGGAAATGAAGATGCGTTGAAGGCTAATCAGTGGCTAGAGCATACCGGGGATCTCTTCTCTACCATTATTTGTGATGACCGGCAGAAGGTTATGCTTACGGCATCGATGTTCCGAGCAGTAGCAAAGACGTGGTGGAAGAATGTTAGTGCAGCCTATCTGACTATGCCTAGTGATACAGTGTGGGAGACATTCCAGCAACAGTTCCGAAGAAAGGTCATTCCTGCTCATGTTCGGCGTGTGAAGGAGGTTGAGTTTCTGGCTTTACAGCAGCAGCAGCTGACCGTCTCAGAGTACATTCACCGCTTTATCCAGTTGTCCCATTTTGCTGAGGACATGATCAATACCGAGGAGAAGAAGGTGAATCGTTTCATTTCTGGTCTGCATCCTAGATACGCGAATTTTGTGACTGCCTTTCAGAGACCAGCTACCTTTGATGATGCGGTTGATAGAGCACATGCTGCGGAAGCCAACCACCTAGCAGAGAGAGCTATGGACTTCAAGAGGAGCGCACCAATGGGGTCCAAGGGACAGATTCAGAAGAAATGGAAAGGGAAGCAAGGCACTTCTAGTTTCTCTGGGAGCAGATGCGAGTTTTGTGGATTGGGACATCCGACGGAGAGGTGTTGGAAGAAGTCCGGAGCTTGTTTGAGTTGCGGATCGATGGAGCACAAGATAGCTCAGTGCCCGAAAGCCAGGACTTTCCAGTCGTCCAGATCTATGGGGTCATCTAAGTCCCTGAGTTCAGCAGCTTCGAATAGCCCCCAGCCGTCTCGCCAGAACCAGAAGCCACAGCGTCAGACTACTCGCGTGTATGCAGCCTCCCATGATCATGCAGAAGATGCGAAAGTGGTGGAAGGTAAAGTTCTCATTGCCCGAGCTGAAGCACACACTCTATTTGATTCGGGATCTACGCGTTCGTATGTTGCGCCTCGTTTTGCGGAACAGTTACCGCAACCCCCTCAGTCGCTACCCTATGTGTTGGTGGTGTCCACCCCGGTGGGCAAGAGAGTGGAGTGTAGTGTATACTACCCTCAGTGCGACGTGGTGATTGAAGGTCGCCAGCTGCCAGTTGATTTGATCTTGTTGTCCATGCTGGATTTCGATGTGATCCTTGGAATGGACTGGCTAGCGCGATATCGTGCCTGTGTTAACTGTTACAACAGGACGATTTACTTCGATTTTGAGAAGGGGTTTCGTTTCGAGGGCAATCAGGAGAGATGCCCGAGGCGTGTCATCTCCGCATGCAAGGCGGATCGTTTGATACGCAGAGGTTGTGCGGGTTTTCTTGCTTTCGTCTCGGAGAAGAAGGAGGTGAAGCAGTTGGGTGAGATTCCGGTAGTACGTGAGTTCCCGGATGTATTTCCGGAGGAAGTACCCGAGTTACCCCCTGTCCGAGATGTAGAATTTGTGATCGATCTAGTGCCCGATACAGACCCATTAGTTTAGCCCCTTATCGTATGGCCCCTGCTGAGTTACTCGAATTGAAGACGCAATTGCAAGATTTGTTGGAGAAGGGTTTCATACGGCCGAGTGTGTCACCGTGGGGAGCGCCAGTGCTGTTTGTGAAGAAGAAGGACGGTACCTTACGGATGTGCATAGATTACCGGCGATTGAACAAAGTCAAGATCAAGAATAAATACCCATTGCCGCGTATTGATGAGTTGTTTGACCAACTTCAAGGTGCCGCTTATTTTTCCAAGATTGATTTGAGATCGGGGTATCATCAACTCCGGGTGAAGGAAGAAGATATTGCGAAGACTGCTTTCAGGACACGGTATGGACATTTTGAGTTTCTCGTGATGCCATTTGGATTAACCAATGCACCTGCTGCCTTTATGGCTTTGATGAATAGGATCTTTGCTCCTTTCCTAGATCGCTTCGTGGTGGTCTTTATTGATGATATTTTAGTGTATTCGAAGACCCCAGAGGAGCATGAGGAACATCTACGTCGAGCCTTGCAGTTGTTGAAAGAGCATCGCTTATATGCCAAATTATCGAAGTGTGATTTTTGGCTTGAGCAGGTAGCTTTTCTTGGTCATACCATTTCACGATATGGGTTGGCAGTGGATCAGGCGAAAGTTGAGGCAGTAATGAATTGGCCCAGCCCGAAGACTGTGACGGAGATACGGAGTTTTCTTGGATTGGCTGGTTATTATCGTCGATTTATTCAAGATTTCGCCAAGATTTCTGCCCCGTTGACCCGATTGACCAGGAAGAATGTTCCTTTTCTTTGGACGGACGAATGTGAGCGCCATTTCCAGATGTTGAAAGAGAAGCTTACTTCGGCTCCAGTCTTGACATTACCGGATGGGCATGAAGGATTTATGATCTACTCTGATCCTTCTCGAGTCGGTTTGGGATGTGTTTTGATGCAACATGGCAAAGTGATTGCCTATGGCTCGAGACAACTTCGGGAGCACGAGAAGAACTATGCCACGCATGATTTAGAGTTGGCAGCCATCGTTTTTGCGTTGAAGATGTGGAGACACTATTTGTATGGCGTGAACTTTGAAGTACATTCAGATCATCATAGTCTACAGTATCTCTTCACGCAGTCTGAGTTGAATATGAGACAGCGAAGGTGGCTTGAGTTGATCAAGGATTTTAACTTCCCCATCAAGTACCATCCAGGGAAAGGCAACGTTGTTGCAGATGCCTTGAGTAGGAAGTCGGAGATTCTTCAGGCCTTGGATAGTCTTTATTTTGTGAGGCATGCTCAGCCAGTGGAACTGCAATTGGTGGAGAATTGTTTGACACTTGCCAGTACAGTGAGCTTTCAACCTGACATTATTCAGAGGATTAAAGACCAGCAGTTCGAAGACGCGATGTTGAAGCGAATTCGAGATAACATTGCAGATCGACCAGACTTTCGCTTGGAGGGTGATGTTTTGTATTTCAGGAGCAGGCTATGTGTGCCAGCAGTAGATGCTTTGAAGGAGAGTTTGTTGACAGAAGCACACCATGCTCGTTATTCTATGCACCCTGGAAGTACGAAGATGTACCGAGCTCTCAAGGACAGATTCTGGTGGAATAATATGAAAAGAGAAATTGCTGGGTTTGTTGCCAGATGTTTGACTTGCCAAAAGGTGAAAGCTGACCATCAGAGACCTCCAGGTTCCTTACATCCATTGCATATTCCCCAGTGGAAATGGGAGCACATTACGATGGACTTTGTTTCAGGACTACCCCTGACAAGCAAGAAGAACAGTGCCATTTGGGTGATCGTGGACAGACTGACGAAGACAGCCCATTTTCTTCCATTCAAGAAAGGCATGACATTTTCCGAGATGGCGAAGAAGTTCGTTGATGAGATCGTTAGACTTCATGGTACGCCTGTATCGATTGTGTCCGATCGAGATAGCCGCTTTGTTTCTTCGTTTTGGAGAGCATTTCAGGAAGCCATGGGAACGAAGTTGAGTTTCAGTACGGCGTATCACCCGCAGACTGATGGACAGTCAGAACGAACTATTCAGACGCTCGAGGACATGTTACGGGCCAGTGTACTGAATTTTGAGAAAGAATGGGATCTGCATCTCTCGTTGTGCGAGTTTGCGTATAATAATAGTTTCCACGAGAGTATTGGTATGGCACCCTATGAAGCTCTGTATGGACGGAAATGTAGAAGTCCTGTTTGCTTGGAAGAAGTTGGAAAAAGGAGTTTCCACGGACCGACGATCATTGCTGAGACTACAGAGAAAGTTCAGAAAGTCATTGACAATTTGAAGGTTGCCCGATCGAGACAGAAGAGCTATGCAGATACGAGAAGAAGAACATTGGCATTTCAGGTTGGAGATTGGGTATTTTTGAAGGTCTCACCGATGAAAGGTACGATACGGTTCGGTCAAAAAGGCAAGTTAGCGCCTAGATATGTGGGTCCATTTGAGATCAAGAGCCGGATTGGCGATCTAGCGTACAGATTGATTCTGCCCGTGGAGTTTTCTGGAGTACACGACGTTTTCCATGTGTCAATGCTTCGCAAGTATGTTCGAGATCCGACGCACGTGATTCGCTACGACGATATTCAGATGCAACCAAATGCATCATACGTTGAGCGTCCGCTCCGTATTGTTGGAACCAGAGAACAGCTCTTGCGTACGAGGACTATTCGATGGGTCAAAGTACTTTGGGAACATCATGGACCTGATGAAGCCACGTGGGAATTAGAAGATCAGATGGCGCGTCAGTATCCTTACCTTTTTGCTCAGGTACGCGTTCATTCCGAGGACGGAATGATGTCTAAGTGGGGGAGGATGTAACACTCCGACCCGAGTTGATCCGGATTTGCGAGTAATTGCGTGTGGTTTGAGCGTTAAGAGTGTTTTGATTTTTGTTTTCTTTGGCTTTGAGTCGTAGAGAGATCGTTTGGGTTGAGTTTGACTTGGTCTAGGTAGTTCGAGTCTTTTTTCGTAATTTTGGCTTTTGATTGACCTTGTCAGTTTTGCGTCATTCTGACGTCATCGCGTGTATTTCGTTGAGCTTGTCGATTTTCGTAACTGTCTTGGATCCGAATGATTTCGTTTGCTCTCGTTGGACCGTCATTTGACTCAAACTGATAATTGTGTTAGCTAATTGGACTTGTTTGTAAATTTGGCCTCATTTTGACTTTAAATATCCTACCAACTCCTTTGTTTCTTTCGATCGTTCTCTCTCACTCTCAGCTCGTTTTTCTCTCTCTCTGTTCAGCTCTCTTTCTCTCCTCCTCTTTCTCTGTTTCGGTTGCTTGCTTAAGGGAGGAAGAAAGGAGCAATTTGTGTGTGTTTTCCGGTGGACTGAGCCAAGCAACGAAGTGATTTCCATTTGTGAGGCAAGTATAAGCCCAAGTAGTATCAACACCGATTGGTATTATTTTGATTGTTGTGTTTTGGTTCTTCATTGTGTTTATTAGTATTAGACAGCCCTATTGCACTCATTTCACTATTATTTTACTGTATTCAGTCGTTTTGTTCAGTTTCTGAATGACTGTAATGATTCCAGAAAAATGAGTCCGTGCACTCACGGCTACGCCGTGAAATGTGCTACGGCTAAGCCGTAAAATGGCTTACGGCTAAGCCGAGACCCAGCCGTAACCCTAACCGTAGAACAATACAGACTGTTATCTGAAAATAACTGAGAGTTAGCAAATTGCCATTCTTCTACGGCCCAGCCTGATCTAAGCCGTACATTGTCTTACGGCTAAGCCGTGGACCAGGATATGGCTGAGCCGTAGAGCAAAATACGGTTGAGCCGTAAATCCGAATGGACATTTTGGGGAACCTCGGCTCAGCCGCAGTGCATAGTACGGCTAAGCCGTAAGATGCTCCGGCTAAGCCGTAAGGTCACCTACGGCTACACCGTGAGACCCTGAGAATTGAATGAAAAAGACTAGGTTTAAGCAAAAGACCGTATATGACTTCCATGTTAGAATGTAGCGAACCTGAATATGCCCAATGGAATGTCTGAATGACATGAATGATCTCGAGGGCTGCGAATCATTCATGGACAGCTATCCAGTTGTTTAGCAGCTCCCCATGGGTGTTGGTTTAAGGGACTTCGGTGCACATTTCCGACACTGCAACACTAGACAATGGTGCATCGGACAACTTAAAACTACATCAACATGCACGGTTAGAAACGCTGGATAATTAGTGTAGGATTGGCTTGTAATTGACCTTGATTCGTATAAGTACTTGATTTGTTTGATTTGTACAGCATATTGATTTCGGTTATGCCCTCTTATGTGTTCTGCGCTGAACCTCTCGATTCTGTGGGAAATGCAGCAACCCCAGAGCGAAGCCCGAGCGGGACCATTCTATTATTGTGTTTTACTGTTGCTCCACTGGAGTACTTGCATCAGTGCTTATTGTTATTCGTACTTACGTTCTGAGTCAGTGATTGCTTATTTGCATTCAGTATCCGTATTAGTATCCGTATTATGTGCATTCAGTATTTGCATTCAGTATAAGTTATGTGATGCACTTCCTAATGTTTGTTCAGTGTGTGATATGTGAGATCTGTATGTGGTATGTGATATGACATGATTGCTTGATTGAGGTGCATCATCCGATTTGATTGTGATTGGTATTGGCACTACTGAGCCTCAGCCTTAGGGTACCCGACGGGGTTACCTTTGGTTTAGTTTATGTGTTTGCCTCTGCAGAGTGTTCTGTCTTGGGACTCCGGACCCCGGGAACTAGAGACTTATGCGTACCCTGGCCCGGTCGCTGGTGTTCTCATTCCGACTGCTCTCGTAAGGGAGAAAATGGCCAATGTAGTAGCCACTTTGACTGTTATCTATTTATGATTCTGAGAGCATGCTTAGTCATTGGCATAATTGCTTAGTATACGAACATGATTTCTATAGATATTGCATTCTGACTACTGCTCATATTAGATACAATTCGTGTTATCATTTTGTGGCTTATATTTTGCTAAGTCGTTGTACTTATTAGTTGTCTTTGTGTGTTGCAGGCTCAGATCCCTCTCCCGATCCTGCGTCGGTCGACCCGACTCCAGGAGAGGCTCGCAAGGCCCCCTCCGGCCTAGAGGAGTGGACTTGATCCATCCTCCAGAGTACGGTTTGCATCATTTTGTTCTCCCCATTCATTTAAGTCCGAGTCTATTGAGGGGATTTTTCTGTGCTTGTAATGTGGGTTTGAGTGATATCTGTATTTTGATTTTTGATCGTTGTAAGCCCACTATATTATCATACGTTCTTGTATTTGTTCTTGTTATCAGTTCATGATCTTTTGTAATCTCCCATGTTTCTTGATGTGTTGCTATATGCCTTGATACGTACAGCTTCCGCGTACAGTTGTTTGCACGTGTGAATGATCCCTTGTGTGTGTATGCTTGGACGGGGTCTAGGTGTGCATGCACGGGAGTACGTGTGTCATTGGTTAGACTTCCTCTGACCCCCGGTCCCTGGGCTCGGGTTGTGACACCAAGTCTACTAACACATACTTCACCTCCACTGAACCCACCTCACTTTCTGAAGCTTCAAAGTTAGAACTGTTGAGTTTGGCTCAGAAGGTCCTTATTGGGCCTGAGTAAAGGGCCCAGTTGATTAGGGTTAAGATCATATATATTCTCTCTTTAGATGCTTTTGTTCTAGGGAAACCAACAAAGACAGCAAGAGGGAATGGAACACAGAGAGAAGATTGTAAGGGGGGAAAAAAGAGATTTCTTGAATAGTAAAATCTTCCTACCATGGACATAGGCAATTTGGCCGAACCACGTAAATCCTCCTGTCTTCTATGTGTATGATTGCTTGTCTTTCTTTGTTCTGGTGTGTGCTTGGCTAGATCCAAATCTACCAAGTGGTATCAGAGCGATTGTTGAGATAGTGGATCATGGAGATTTGTGGGATCAAATCTTGAGGGAATAGCATAGATCAGGCATGGTTTGATCAGTTGATTGCAGATCTGTTTTGGAATAGCACAGATCTAGAGCAGCAATCGTGAGTGCAACCAGTCAACATTCCCTACTTTGCAGATCAGAGCTAGATCTTTGTAGAAATTGGAAAGGGACGAGTGGATCCGGATCTTCTGTGCATCTGCCATCGTCGAAGCAGCCGTCCCGCTGCCGTCCTCAGTCGCTACATGTTTGCCAGCTGAAGAGAAGTCCAAGAAAGGCCGCCGAATGCTGCCCCCCGTTCCCAAAATCGCCCTCGCCGCCGCTGCCACTTCAGCCATTGCCGGTTCCATCGTCGTCACCATCGTCGTCGCCGCTGCTACTTCACAGATGCTGAACGTTGCCGACTGCCGCTGACCGTTCCTCATCGGTGACGAAGAAAGGCAGCAACGCTGCTTCGTTCCTGTTACAGAGAACCGTGATGAGGAAGAAAAGTTAACCCAAGCGGGTCAATCCAGGTCCAGGTCAGGTTGAACCGACCTAGTCCACTAGCCAATGCAACAATTCACAGGTCAAGTCAGGCGGACCTGACCCACAGCAGAACCCATCCCAGTTTCCCCGGATCCAGGTCAGGCTCGGTTCAAGTTCACCAGACTTGGTTCCGTAGCCCAGTCCGACAGAACAGAGCAATTTACAATTCGGGTCGACCTGACTCGAACCCGTTTGCAGAATCCCAATCCAGCTGCAGTGCCGACATCATCCAACGTCAGCAGGTTGACCAGTTTGACTAGATTCAACGGTCAAAATTCAAACTCGATTTTTGGAGTCATTTGAACTCAAAATTGAGCTCTGTTTTTTTCCAGTGGACTCCTAGCAGTGAGATCTACAACGTGAACGGAGTAGATTGGCAGTTTGACAAGCAGATATTTGGGTGAGTTGTTTTTTGAGTTATCTTTAGATTTATCATAGCCATAACGTGAACTTCTACTGCAGGAGATATCAAATTTGAAATTGAAAATTTTGATGGAAGAATAAACTTTGGTTTATGGCAGCAGAAGATGAAAAATATCTTGATTCAACAAGATATTAAGGTGGCATTATTAGGCAAAGAAAAGAAGCCTGATAAGATAAACGATGAAGATTAGGCAGACATAAATGAAAAGGCAGTCAGCTCTATTCAATTATACCTCTCTGACGAAGTCATGTACAATGTCATAGAGAGGAGACTGCAAAGGGTCTATGGGAGATGCTGGAGAGTCTTTACATGGGTAACAATCTCACAAACAAGCTGCATCTCAAAAAACAGTTGTATGGGTTGAAAATGGAAGAAGGTTCTGATGTGCTAGAGCACATAAATATTTTCAATAGAAAGATTAATGACTTGTTGAGGCTCAAACGTGAAATTCGATGGTGAAGACAAGTCCTTGTTGCTGTTGAATTCTCTTCCTAACTCATATGATCATTTCGTGACTACCTTGCTGTATGGAAAGGACACACTCAATTTTGAGGATGTTAGGCAAGAGATCATCTCTAATAATGCAAGGAAGAAGGCCACTAAAACCAATTCACATGCAGAGGGACTTCTAGTAAAGGAAGGCTCTAGTCAACTAGAGGTCCAGCGATAGGGCCAAATCAAAGAGGAACAACTCCATATCAAAATCACGAAGTAAGAAAAATTCAAAGTGCTTCTTTTGTAAAAAGAAAAGACACTGGAAGAAAGATTACAGAGAATACAAGGCATCCAAATTTGGGAAGAACAAAGCTAGGAATAAAGCTGTCAACAGTGACTCCACAAGCGTTACTTCAGAAACTGAAGTAGAACTCCTATCTGTCGCGCAAGGTAACCATTTATCTGATGCTTGGATTTTAGATTCTGGTTGTTCTTATCACATGTGCCCTAATCGTGATTGGTTTGAGACCTATGAGGAGTATAATGGTAGTAGTGTTCTAATGGGCAATGATGCACCCTGTAAAACCATTGGAATTGGCACCATTAAAATTAAAATGCAGATGGAGTTGTGAGAACCCCTGGTGATGTGAGGCATGTGTCAGCACTCAAGAAAAACCTAATCTCTTTAAGCTTACTTGAATCCAAAGGGTGCACATTCATAGCAAAAGATAGTTTGCTGAAAGTGTCTAAAGGTGTTATGGTATTAATGAACGGTACCAGAGTGGGGAACAACTTGTATAAGCTTATAGGAAACACAGTTATAGGTGGAGTGACAGTCTCCACAGATGATACAACCAATAATGATGAGTCTTAGCTATGGCATATGCGTCTAGGGCATATGAGTGAAAGACGCATGTTAGAACTACATAAAAGAAAATTGTTAAAGGGTGCAAAAACATGCAAGCTAGATTTTTGTAAATACTATGTTTTTGGCAAGCAGAAAAAGGTGTCATTCAAAACTACAGCCAACAGTTGTAGAAGTAGTAGTATTCTGGATTATATTCACTCTGATGTGTGGGGACCAGCCCCGGTTATGTCAAAAGGTGGAGCATACTACTTTGTAACATTTATTGATGATTTTTCAAAAAAGGTTTGGGTCTACTTTATAAAAGAGAAATCTGAAGTCTTCATTAAGTTCAAAGAATGGAAGGCAGAAGTAGAAAATCAAACAGGCAGAAAAATCAAATATCTGAGATTAGATAATGGGGGTGAATACAGAAATGGCTGGTTTCTACAGTTTTGCAAGGATAAAGGCATCATAAGGCACTTCACTGTTCCAAAGAATCCTCAGCAAAATGGAGTTGCAGAAAGAATAAATAAGACACTTCTAGAAAGAACAAGGAGTATGAGACTTCATACAGGGTTACTTGAAAGTTTTTGGGCAAAAGCAGTTAACCACGTATGGTATATGGTTAATCGGTCACCATCAAGACCCCTTGACTATAAAGTTACAGAAGAAGTATGGACTGGTAAAGAGGTGGATTGTTCCTCATTGAAGGTATTCGGTTGTCCAGCTTATGTACATATTCCTAGTAATGAGAGATCCAAGTTAGACTCCAAGTCACTCAAATGCATATTCATCGACTTTGAGAAAGGTGCAAAGGGATATAAATTATGAGATCCAGAAAATAGGAAAAAGATATGTAGCAGAGATGTTGTGTTTGATGAAACTTCTATGCTGAATAGAGAATATGACAATGAAGTCAAAGGGCACAGTGTTGAAAAAGTGGTTACTGAAGTTATTCCTCTTGCAGACAATACCAAGGAACAAGCTCAAAGTTCATTAGAGGTTGGTACATCTGGAGGTGAGGAACAATGTGAGGTTCAGCAGGAACCTTCAAGTTTAGCACAAGAAAAGGCAAAAAGAACCATCAAGCCACCTCAATGATATGGATGGGATGAGGATGAAGTACACTTTGCTCTTACTACCAGCAGTGATGATCCGACCTCTTTTCAAGAAGCTATGGAAAGCAGTGAAAGATAGGGTTGGATAGGTGCTATGATGATGAGATGGAATCTCTTCAAAAGAACTCAGTCTAGGAGTTAGTTCCTAAACCCAACGACAAAACAACAATAGGTTGCAAATGGGTGTTTAGGAGAAAAGAAGCTTTGCAAGAAAATGCAGAACCAAGCTTCAAGGCACGTTTAGTAGCAAAGGGATACTCACAAGAGGAAGGGGTTGATTATGATGAGATCTTTTCCTCAGTTGTAAAACACACTACTATCAGGGTGTTGTTGGCATTGGTAGCACAGTTCGACATGGAGCTCAAACAATTAGATGTAAAGATAGTTTTCCCTCACGGTAACTTGGAGGAAACAATTTACATGAAGCAACCTGAAGGATTCAAGGAAGTCAGAAAAGAATACCATATGTGTAAGTTGAAAAGATCATTGTACGGGCTGAAACAATCTCCAAGACAATGGTACAAGCGTTTCGACTCCTACATGTTGCAGATCGGCTACCATCGATGTGAGTATGATTGTTGTGTTTATTAAAGAATTTTAGATGATAATTCTGTTATTATTTTACTGCTTTATCTGGATGACATGCTCATTGCATGTAATGACATGTCAAAAGTTGATGAACTCAAATCTCAGTTAAGAAAAAAGTTTGACATGAAAGACCTTGGGGCAGTCACAAAAATGTTGGGTATGGAAATTAGGAGAACAGGAAGGCTAGAAAGCTGTGGTTATCACAGAAAAAGTACATCTCAAAGGTAGTTAAAAAATTCAATATGTTAAATGCTAAGCATGTGTCTACTCCACTTGCAAGTCACTTTAGTTTAAGTGCCAAACAATGTCCAAGTGATGATGAGAAAATTGAAAAAATGTCCAGGATATTGTATGCAAATGCGGTAGGATGTTTGATGTATGCCATGGTTTGCACTAGATCAGATATAACTCAAGCAGTGGGTGTAGTGAGTAAGTACATAGCGAATCCAGGAAAAGAGCATTAGAATGCAATAAAGTGGATTCTGAGGTACTTGAAAGGCACCAAAGACTTGGGTATTCTGTTTGAAAGAAAATAAGGGTCAGAGTGTGTAGTTGGATGTGTAGATTCTGATTTTGCAGGAGACCTAACAAGAGAAAATCCATTATACGATATGTCTACACACTTGCTAGCGGACCGATAAGTTGGAGATCTGTGCTTCAGTCTACAACTGCATTATCCACTATAGAGGCAGAATACATGTCAGCTGCAGAGGCTTCTAAGGAAGCAGTCTAGTTAATAGGTTTGGTAAATGACATGGGTATCAAGCAGAAATCAGTCTTGCTACACTGTGACAGTCAGAGTGCAATATGCCTATCAAAGAATCAGGTATATCATGCAAAGACAAAACACATAGCTCACTACAACAGAAATCATTTTTCGCGGAAAAAATTCAGCGACGTATTGAAAATTTGTCGCTAAATGTTATTTTTTGCGACGAAATATTTATGTCGTCGCCTAAAAAAAATATGAATTATTTAGCGACGATAATTTTCAATGGTCGCTAAATATTGTCGCAAAAAGTTGGCGCCAAAAAATGGAATTGGCGCTATCAAGGGAAAATGTTTTTGCGACGAAATATTTTATTGGGCGACATATTATTTTCGTCGGCATATCATTATCACTCTAAACTCTTAAACAAATTCTGCGACAAAAATTTAATCGTCGCAAAATTACTAAAAATAATCTGCGGCGAAATAATTTCGTTGCGGAATTCACAAAATTTAGTAAATTGGCGCCACTAGGTTGGCGCCTTGGCAGGTTATTTCCAAGAGCATTTGGCGACAAAAAATTTGTCACCGATTTTCAATATATGAGTAATGGGTTTGAGACAACTCTAGCCTAACAAATTGAGCAGCGGCACCTCAACAGCGACATCCATAGCTTCTTCTTCTTCCTTCTCTGTCTCCTCTACCCTAACGAATCAACAGCGGCACCACCAGGATTTCACCGTAGGCAGGTATGCTTCTTCCTTCTCTGTCTCCTCTTCCTCTTCTTCTTGATCTCTTCTTTGTTTCTTTGTTTTGTTTTGTTCCTCTCCACACCGAGTTGGGGCTGGGTGTTGATTGCTGGGGGGGATGCAGAACGATTGATGGTTTTGGGCTTTGGGGCGGTGGTGGGTTTGGGGTTTTGGGGGTTGGCTGTGAACAGGTCTTAGGAAATCATCTTTGGGGCGGTAATGGGTTTGGGGTTTTGGGGTTGTGGAAAAATCTAGGGATTTTATCACTGTATTATATGATTTGTGAACTGACACATCTGATTTTATCACTGTATTATACGATTTTATCACTGAGCACTTCAATTTGTTTGTTGTGTGAACTGAAACTTCTGATTTTTGGGTTTATGATCACCTTATTAACTTTTCGATGTTATCTAACTTGAAGATCCATTGAGATTTGAAGCATCTGAATTTTCAAATGGTACATTTTTCATTTGGCGACAGGGGTGAGTTGTTAAGTTTGGTTCTGTCAATCTGATAAGCTCTCTAGTCAGATTCACTCCATGGAAGGTGATTGATTTAGAGATTGATAGCAGGTGAATATGGAAAGCAAAACTGGCGTTTTGAGTTCCAGGGCCTTGCTTGATGAGCTAGTTAACTTTTGGATGATTGTGTGGGGTTCCTGAATCTAATGCTATCATTTTGAGTATCAGAAAGAATCTTAATCACACTGCACATCTGTTTGGGATTTTTGCCTCAAAATGCATATTTATCTTGGTTGCACTCTTGTAATTCTGTCATCCACATTGAGGATTTTGTACAAAGTGTTGGGCTTCAAATCGCTGAAGGATCTGTATGAAACGTTTTGTTGTCGTGCTAACTGAAGGCATCACATTCCGAGCTTTTCAGCTACTTAAACTTTAGAGGAAGGGATTCTGCTAAAATTGATCATTCACTTTTATGCTAAAATTAACTAGAATAGAATTAATGGTCATATGTGACCGTAATCGTAAAAAAAATAAATAAATAAAAATGAGTGGGAACTTCTGAATGCAGGTGTGTATGTCTTGTGATGGTTATGTTTTGAATTTCACTGACTATGAAGAATCATATCTTTGCTAGGTTGGCCTCTCTGGCAGAGAGATTGAATTGTTACAATGACAGATTCTGTAGTGAAGGCCTACTATTAGTATACTTTCTGTCATAGCTGGCCAACTTGGGACTTGGACTCAACTTGGGAGACTCAAGTAGTCTATTTAATTTTTGTTGTTAAAGAAGTAAAAAATCTAAAAGATTTGAACGGCCACAGCTCTGTTCCCTTGTAACAAAATTTCCAAGAAATCAAATATTTTAGTTGTTTCAGTTGTTTCAGGTGGAGGTGGAGTTTTTTTTTTTGTTTGAACTGGGGGCATTGGTTTGAGGGATAAGGGTCTGCGGGCAAAGGTTACAAGTCATCTCTTTAGCTGCATATAATTTTTGCGCATAATTTGACGCTCAGTTTTGTACCATTTTGAGTACACCTGCCTTATATTTGGGTCAGGAATCAGATGGTATAATGGTAACCAACGAGACATCCAAGATTAAAACGTTTGCTGAACTTGTTGCAGTGATTCAGATTGTGATTGCTGTGATATCCTGTATTATGTTGTTTCTGTTGAAAAGGTATGTCTTATGAATACTTTTCCTTTAATTAGAAATGATCCACTAAGAGTCTAAAACATACACAGCATGAGAGGATCCATCATGCCTGAGTCAAATCCCTGCATCATTAATAGATGTTACCAGTAATCAACATCCTGCAAAAATGTGAGGCTGGATAGATTTTGGCAGGGAACTCTTCTTCCTAGGTTCTTGTCCTACAAAACTGGATATCTGATCAAGGTGATAGGGGGCATAGCTGTCCGCTTCCATATCTGTCAATCCATAGCTCTTTGCTTGCTGGAAGAGGGAAAATCTGTATATTAGTTATGTTAGCCATCAGACTAGTGTCCTCATTGTATGACAATTTAATACATTTATTACTCACAAGCTGCCTAACACTGAATGCTATAGTTTTCCGCTGATATATTTGGCTTTTGGCTCACCTTGAACTACATCATTTGCTAAAATTGATCTCACCTCCTGTATGAAGGTTTTAGGCCTATTGTTCAGTTTATGGGAGGAGAACTTGAAATCCCATGCCTCTCCTTAAGACTTGAAAGTTTTTGTAAAGTCTTATAGTATTATAGACTTGGATCTGTATCTTTGAGCTCATTAACATACATCAGGAAGCAGGAATTTTGGTGATCTCGGAATAGGTTCAAGTTGAAAGATTCAAAATGTGCCTTCGTTATTGAAAATGAAGCTTTGTTATCAGTAGGTGACAAGTTATAATGTCACTGTAAAAGCTTGACATATAATCCATTGATCGTGTAGTCTTTCTTGGACCATCCATGGTAATGAGGAAAACAGTAAGGGATTCGCTAGAGATTTGTGGTCTGTGAGCGTGTCAAACACTGCTGGTGGATAAATCAGTGGAGTTCATGGTTTCATCTAACACGGCTTGCCTTATTTGCATGCTAATATTTTTACAGGCTTTTATTTTGTCTCACTTACTTTGCTTTTAATTTCCACGTTTAGTTCCTCACAATTTTTTTTTTTTTTTTGCCACAGATTGGGACTACAGGCTTTTATTTTGCTTGAAGATCATTTTGTTTTTCAGAAAAATATTGTACTTCACCATTTTTGATGCCACATTTTTACTTGAATTAGTAATGACAACGTGGCTAAATTTGTGAGCTGGATTTGATAGTTATATGTTTTATATTATGTTGAATGAGCATGTTTTGTACATTTTATTTTAGTTAAATGAGCAAAATTTATTGTACATTTTATTATAGTTGAACGGGCATGTTTTATTATATATTTTATTTGAGTTGAATGGACAAGTTTTACTGTACATTTTATTTGAGTTCATGAATGGGCATGTTTTACTGTACATTTTATTTTTGTTAAATGGATAGGTGTTTTGTACATTTTATTTTAGTTGAATGGGCAGGTTTTATTATATTAAAAATAAAGGAGGCTTTTGAGGTGGCAGGCAATGATTTATCAAATTAATATTTTTTTTAGCGATGAATTTTATTTGTCGCCTAATAAGAATAAACATTTTTTGGTATATTATCTCTGACATAAATAATTTGTCGTCTAAGAGAATTTGTGGTAAGGTTTAATATTGGGCAACAAAACTAATTTGTAGCCTAATGTCTACAAACTATGCGCGACGAAATTAATTTGTCGCCTATTATAACTTATGGCAATTTATATACTATTTAGCGGCATTATAATTTTGCCGGAAAAAAAAAATCAGCGACGACTTCATTCTGTCGCCAAAATTTCATTTCACCATTTTTATCAGCTCTTTCGCGATGACGTAGAGACATTTGGCGACAAAGCATTTCTTTTTACCGATGATATTATTTGTCGCAGAAAATTGATATTTAGCGACGAGTATGTGTACTCGTCGATAAAACTATTCACTGGCGCTTAATAGGCGACGTTATGGCGGCGAATTTGACGTCGTCGCAGAATTAATTTGGCGACAACTTTGTGAGTTTTTGCGACAAATAGTTGTGTTGCAAATAATGATTTTTGTTGTAGTGGTTGTTATCTATTACATAATTCGAGATTAGACTGTTACAGGTGAGATCTCCATTCAAAAGATTCATGAAGATGATAATCCAGCTGACATGCTTACCAAGCCAGTGACTAAAAAGAAGTTCAAGTATTGTTTGGACTTGCTCAATCTCTCCTCTTATTAAATAGTGAAAGTACACCTCATCTCTCTTGGGGTGCAGTTATGGTGGGATGGCATTCCCACAAGGTATGTGTTCTAAACACTTCAACAATTCTTCAAAGGGTCGGACATTTTTCTCCAAGGTAGAGATTGTTGGGTTTGGCTTAAAAGGTCCTTATTGGGCCTGAGTAGAGGGCCCAGTTGATTAGGGTTAAGATCATATATATTCTCTCTTTAGATGCTTTTGTTTTAGGGCAACCATTAAAGACAGCAAGAGGGAAGGGAACACAGAGAGAAGATTGTAAGGGGGAAAAAGAAAAATTTCTTGAATAGTGAAATCTTCCTACCCGTGGACGTAGGCAATCTGGAGGAACCACGTAAATCCTCATGTCTTCTATGTGTGTGATTGCTTGTCTTTCTTTATTGTGATGTGTGCTTGGCTAGATACAAATCTAACAAGAACCTTGGGGACAAGCAATGGCTACTGAATTTTCAGCACTTCAATGTCAGGGAACCTGGTCCTTTGTACCTTGCTTTCCCAGTATGCATGTTGTAGGCTGTAAATGGGTGTTCTGCTTGAAATACGATCATGATGGCTCTGTCTCACACCACAAAGATAGATTAGTTGCAAAGGGATTTCACCAAGAACATGGAATGGATTGCACTGAAACATTTAGTCGAGTGGTTAAGCAAGCAACAATCGCATCATCCTCACCCTAGCAATTCACTTCAATTGGAGCTTACACAGTTAACACCAACTAGATGTAACCAATGCATTTTTTTCCATAGGATTCTTCGCAAAAACATATATATGATACAACCTCCTGGTTTTGTTGATCCATGCTTTCCAAAGCATGTTTGCAAGCTTCATAAATCACTTTATGGTTTAAAACAAGCACCCAAAGCCTAGGATAACAGATTCTCAAATTACTTACTTGGGCTGGGGTTCAATCACACTTACGCAGATCCCTCTATGTTCATTCTACAGTTTCAGAAGTCCATCACGATAATTTGGCTGTTTGTCAATGATCTCATTATCACAGGAAATGACACCACCTATATCCTCTACTTGAAAACTCAACTAAATGTCATTTTTGAAATGAAAGATTTGGGTAAATTGCATCATTTCTTTGGTATTGAAGTGAACTATACAACATCCAGCCTCTTTCCACTTCATGTGCTCCTTTTATTTCTCTCAATTATCTTATCGATTCATGAACATGGACACCCTTTTGTATTAAGGTTATCTCTTGACCAAACTTGACTTGTTGGCCAAGTTAATTATCTTTGCAAAGGCTTCTTTTTAGGTGAGGTTGCACTCAAGATGTGCATCAATGAATCATCAACGGTGTGGATTTAATTGAAATCCCGCCAAAAAATGTGCATGAAATTTTTGGGCACATAACTTGGTCAATTTAGCTTCGATTTGCGTAATCTTAGACTCCATGAACATCTACTCTAAAAGAGCTTTTCAACAGTAGAAAATTTTCACCGATCTGATGCTCGAATTGAAAGTAATGTCTTATTTAAAATAGGATGTCACAAGAAAAACGGAATTAACTTTTGGTTTTTAATTTGCAATGAACTCTGTCTCTCTGCAAAACTTCTGGATTTGAAGGGAGATTAACTATGGCTCATTTAAACTCCTTTACATTAATCTCTCATTAGAATTATGTTCTTTGAATTAATGAAAGGATAATTCAAACTAATTCAAATCTACTGCTAATGTGGGTCCTACCATGTGAGACAACTCTCCTGCATGAATAGTGGGCCCTATGAGAGGTCTTCTATTGTAGTTAGGACTCTTCAACTAACATGATGAGTGAACTGCCCATTGATTGATCTTCACATATGTGTATATGGGTCTCGGGTCAAAGTCCTACAAATTTCATTCCTTACACATTTTAATCAAATTAGTAAAATACTGAAGAGCCCATATTGAAGTGGGATTCATCTGAACAAAGTTCTACTCCAACTAAGACTCTTCAAAGAAAAATTGCATAAAATCTTAAATAATGAAGAAAACGTGTGAAAAATGTGTAAATTCTCATTTCTAGTAAAAATGCATGAAATGATAGAATTGAATGGGAATTGATGCATTTAACCTAATTAAGTTCCTAATTCACCCTAAAATGATTCATAAATAGTACAAATTCATAAACTTAACAATGTTTGTTAAGGTCAAAAAAATGTTTAATGAAATGAACACAGTACATGCGAGTGATAAAAAACTAACCCGAGAGAAAAAGGTTGTGGAAACGTAAGAACAAAAGGTTAAATAGGATTGAGCCTGAAGTACTTTTCATCATTGTAGGAAATTCTTCAGTCATTGAAGAAATTTCCAAAATGGCTGACCAAGCGGGCCCACCATTGACTTTGAGAGACTAAATGTACTCTACCAGGACAACTCAACCGTCCTACATTACTTTACCTCATACCAAAGCTACCTTTGAGCTCAAATTTGACATGATTCAGATGCTCCCAATGTTCCATGGTTTACACCAAAAAAACCCATATGAACATGTTAAGGAATTCAACGACATTTGTGGGACCATGAAAATTAATAAAATGACAAAAGAGTCCCTTAAGCTGAGATTATTTTCCTTTTCCCTGCAAGATAAGGCTAAAGAAATGTAACTTTCCAATGGGACAAACGTGTTGAAAATTCAAACCATCAAAAATGAAAGCTCATAACTTCAATGGTTTGAACTCAAAAATTTTATGCCAATCGTGTTGGTTGGACCGCGCGTGAAGTTGAGCATACGGCATTCTAAATTAAATGCTCAATCTTATGGTGAGTTCAACTGTTATTTGAGTAAAATTTAATATATAAATTTATTTGGAGCATTTGAAATGTTCAATAAGTGGGCCCACTCTCGAGTTTGATGCCCCTCATGGAAACTGTGAGTGAGGCACTCAAACGATCCCAAGCCTTTACATATCATTTATGTCTTCGCATTTAATCTATTCATGACTCGAGTGATGAATTTAAAATCTTCTCCTCTCTCATCTATGTCTGCCATGATTTTCAAAAAAAATATATATATCTATGTCTGCCATGGATTAATCTTGATCCACAAATGTTCCTGGGTAACCAATCGGTGTGCTGACTAAAAAAGAAGTAACCAATAACTGAATTTAATTGCAGGTTGATTGGTTTAAATTTTTTCAATTTGACACTGATCGTAATTTGACTAAAGTGATATACAACTTTTAATGCTAAAAGAAAGAAAAAGAAAAGTATTATTTTGAGATGTTGGGATTCATTATAGTAGACATGGCATTTTCATATTTCTATTGCCCTCACAAAGTTTTGAGAAATTATGTCTTAAGAAATATTGATTTATTTTTAAAGATAGGGTTTTCCTTCTGATATATTAAAAGAGTTCGTAAAGTAAACCTATTTTTAAATAATTATCAACAAATTAAGAAATATAAGAAATTACCAGTCGATTGTCTGCTCTAAAAAAATAAAATGAAATTCCTGGCCCGGCCCCTGAACTTGTGCTCACAGGCATGTCTCCCTTGCGTTTTTAAATCCACTGATCAAACTCTCACTACTTGGGTGTGCACAAGGGTATCCCTGTTGTAGGATTTAAGAGAAGTGTGACTCATAAGAGGGCTCTTGAAAGACAATAAAAGCTTCCTAGATTAATTAAATTAAAATAGCAGATTCTAATTTGTCTCAAACTCTATAAAAAGTTCTGTATTCCTTTTTGTGCATTTTAATCTATAGTTTAACATGTGATCAAATGTATGGTATAACCAACTGTGGATGAAGTTGAAATCCCAGAAGCCTCTCGATTGAGTCGAGTGGGTCCCGGTGATCGATTTTCTGTGATTGCCTAGTTGAATGTTCTGATTAGCGTCTCACTCGATTTTGCTTCGTGGCCGAACGAGTTTGGATTTTACTTCCTCTCTTCTTACTTTTCAAATCTGAACGGATTAGGTCATGTCTATTTTGGGTTGCAGGTGTTCAACAGGAGCACTTTAAATGTTACTCACAAAACTGTGCATCCTTGTCTACAATCAGGTCACTGAGCATTTTGGCCATCTATTCAGACTCAACCAAAGGTCTGTCACACCTGGCACAGTAGGATGAGATCATGACCTTCTATCTAGAGGCACCCATTCTTTATTGTCCAATAATCTTAGCTTTCCAATTGATGGACTTGTGCTCGTTGCACTTGATCCGCTGGAGTGCCATTTTAATTTGTTTGCATGCTTAGGATTATTGAATCCAATCGTCCATCACATTAACATGCTAGGAGACTCCGGATCACTATCGCAACTATTACACGCTTTTCCTGTAATAGGTCTCCATAACTCCATCATGGGGCCTACATTATGATCATCTAGAATGTTCAAAATATATTGCATCCTGTGACATTTCGTTATATGCCAATCCAAGAGGAGTGGGTCCCCACTGTCCAAGAGAGAACATGACCGAAAATGTGATTACACAAATAATCTTACTCTAATCATATATCATTGGATGCAAGAGATTGATTATGAGTTTGGTGAATTATCATTATGTGGGCCTTAGGTCGACTTCTGGAGCAGGTCAGATCCCCAATCACAGCCATCACATGGAAACCGTAACATATGCTTATTCTCGCAGAGTTCATCTTGAATCCCGTCGCCTCACGAGATATATCCTACTATTTCAATTCAGTTAGAGTAGCGTTACATCATCTGATTAAGCACGTAAGTACTGATGCCACATTAGGGCCTAATCTTATTAAAGTGAAATCTTACCACATATTATTGGGGAATATATGACATTTATCTTGAATAGTCTAAATTATCTTAAAATAGTGTTCATACAATAGTCAGCGGTCCATAGACCTAACATTTGCTCGTGAACTATCGAAGTTTAAGTATTTTCCATAAAATTATTTATGCGATATTGCAATGGTCGGACTATGCAATATCTTAAGGCCGTGCAATATTATACAAATCAGCCTATGTGATATCCCTCAGCCCTGTGATATTGCATCATTTTTGCATTAACATTTTATTCAAACTTCACCTATTCTGCAATCGTCTTTGTCTCCCTAAATGTGTTGTTGGATTTGGTGTGCAATAAAGCACGAGTTTTTCACCTTTAAATGTATAAGTTTCATCTTCTTTTACTTCTCTTTATTTCTTCTTATACTACAGCAATTATTTACAAATTCTTTTAGCTGGTGTATGAATATTTCCTCTCTAGCTTACAGTGTTAAGCTTCGTAGTGCATTTGGTCATGGCTATCACACCCTTGTAGGCCGGCCGTTCAGTTGTGGCATTCGGACCAAACTAAGTGCAGGTAAAGTAGGGCTTGTCCGCACTAGGCCTACTAGTTTGGTCCCCTGGGTTAGGTCTTCACCCACACGATGTTGCTTGCGAGATAGTTGAGATTTGTTGTTTCTTCACACATCCTATTTCTTTCTCTATTTCTTCTTTTTGATTTGCTCTCTAGGTAAACATCCGTGAGTCCATTTATATCTGAGTGGAAGTGAAATTTACCTAAAGAAAATAATTCTACAAACGTGATTCAAGTACTAATTATTTTAATAATTTTTAACAGTTTTCTAAATTATATGTTTTTTAGCTATTATTTATAAGAGATAATTTTAAAAGTGAAAACGCTCCTTTTGTGATGAATAGAAAATTAAGAATGTCGAGAAGCAATTAATTCTATTTTTAAAAAGAAGAAAAAGTCACCACATGACTTATTCCTCATTGAAAGCTTGAAAAAAAGGCAGAAAATGAGGGATTTCTAAAAATTTTTCCATAAATAATCCGCATAATACAGTGGAATCCAACATGTGTTACGAGGCAGCTACGTTTTCAAACAATCTGACCGTGGAACTCCAGGCACGTGTTACGCGGTTTCTCACAGTAGCTGCCACTGGGATATGACTCCTTCTGCGAAGCTAGTACAGGAAGACGATAATACCTCCCAAGGCTATCCAGGCCAAGCTCGTAACTTGATACGACGTCTACAGTTTCAGAAAGTCCAAGGTGTACGAGTAATACATCACGCCTTCAAAACTACCAAAATTCCTTTGAAGTCCCCACCTAGATGTGTTAAGCAGGAACGGTACAGCACTTGCTCTGCTTCACGGCTCTATCCAGTAACGACTGGTGAGCATAGGGCATAACTTCCTGCTCTTCTTCCACTATAAAAAGAGTACCTTGATGAGCCCACCGTAAAAACAGATGCATCATCTCAAACGCACTTCATCAAAGAGACACCATGGCTTCTCTGTCAGTACTTATCTCTGCATCGCAACTTCTCCTTCTCTTTTTCCTCTCTTTCCTACAGTTACCCAACAGCTTTGTTGCTGCCGAAAGCAAGGTCAGTACTCACTACTCCTTATATTTGCTTCATCACATTAAAATCATCTCTCTCTCTCTCTCTCTCTCTCTCTCAAATGTGCTCGATCAATTCCTAGGTTCACATCGTTTACCTTGGGGAAAGGCGACACTCTGATCCTTCGGCTGTGGAAGACTCACACCATAGAATGCTTGCAGACCTGTTAGGAAGGTACGTGGCATTGCTGTAAAAGATGGGTTGGATTGATTGATTGATTAATTGAAATAAATGATGGAAAGATTGGATTTTTAATCGTTTCTCATCGTCCAAACACCACCAAATTAAGTGTGTTTATAACATAAATTGCATTTTGTTTTTGGGGGGATCATTTGCAGCAAAGAAGCAGCTGCAGAGTCGATTTTGTACAGTTACAAGCATGGTTTCTCCGGATTTGCTGCAACGCTGACGGATTCTCTAGCTGAGATGATAGCAGGTTGGATTTTCACTCAATATTCTCTTTTAAAAGTTGAAAAGTAAATCAAAAGATCAAAAATCATGAAATGGGTAAATGGACTTGGTGGGCCCAAAGATTGATGACCCACGCAGTTCGAGAGACACAATGTCCTCATGGGATTGTCGTCTTTCAACTCAGCGCTGTCCATGAATTGGACGGTTGGATTATAAACGTACCTTTCGTTACCCTTTGATGGTTTTGATGGGGGCGTCGAACAAGATTTCTTAAGTTAGAAGCTTGCTCTTTGTGGCGGGCAGGTGGGGCCCACATATGTGGCAATTTCTTATGGAGACACTTCCTCAACATAGAAAATATTTGATTTCAATGCCAAGAAGTGATAAGCCAGTTGCTTACACCGATGACTCTACATAAAGTCTTAAAAGTCTGCCCGTACATAGGAGGTTGAGAACATGCGGACTATTTATCTCTTTGGATTCCTCGTTTAAGTTTCTATTCTATCGTGCACGAGAAACGTGTACATAGGTTGAAAGTATTACGCCGACGGAAATAATCATAGGATAACTAGTTATCTGTTAGAATAGAAAACTGAAGAGTGGAGGGAGGGAGAGAGAGCTCTTATTGATGAGATTTCTGTGTACATAATGGGGGAGGAGGATCTTATTTATAGAATAAGATTGCTTCCTCCTCAAGCAACCCAATAGGGAAAAACCCTAACCCTTAGTAATTCATTTATCTCATGTGGGTCCCAATGTGGGCATCCACATATGATAATACATCTTATAACACTCCCCCTTGGATGACCACCATTCAATGACAGTTGCTTCATTAAAACCTTGCAAAGGAAAAACCCAGTGGGATAAAAACCAAAGCGAAGGAAAAAGAGTACAACGTTCTACAGGATCATTGACTTGGTGTTGGACGTGCATAATGCTGCCTCGTTAAAACCTTAACTAGGAAAACCCAGTGGGACAAAACCTAGAGAAGGAAAAAGAGTACAGCGCACATATGTCCTGGGTAGCATACTTCAGGATGCCTCCCCCTGATTACTACTCCCCCTGATGATAACATCTTTGTACATAATTAAGCATGTCAATCTCGTATACAATTTCTAAAATACTGAGTTTTGGCAAAACTTCGTAAACTGATCAGCCAGGTTGTTGCTTGAACGAACTTGATTGACTTCAATCTTGTTATTCTTTTGAAGCTCATGAGTGAAGAGGAACTTTGGTGTAATGTGTTTCGTCTTGTCATCTTTAATGTATCATTCTTGAATCTGTTGAATACATGCCCCATTGTCTTTGCAAATAATGCTCGGAGTACCTGTACTAAGAGGTAATTGACAAGAACTATATCTATGCTGAGTTATATATTTTTGCCATACACATTCCCCACTGGCTTAAAAATCTCAGCATGGTTAGAATAAGTAGCTATCAATAGTCAATTTAGTAGAATATCAAAAATAATGATATTGACATGAAGAAACATATAACATGTTTATGATCAATCCTTATGAGGATCAGGGATATATCCTGAATCTGTATATCCTACAAAATTTAGTTTCAGCCATAAAACAGACATAAATATCATAGCATTTGTTTAATACCAATCCAAAGCCTTGGTACAAAACTATATATGGGAAGCATATTTATAAAGAATAAAAATCTCATTAGAACTTCTCTCGATCTGCGGGTCGAGATAAAATAGTCAATAGTTTTCTCGAGCTCTTCTGGAGTCTCGATTAGATTTATAAACTTCTACTATTATAAATCCATTTAAGGATTGTATAAAGATAAATAGGCAAATGGGTTTGTTTTCAGACTCTTCCTTATATAGACATTTACTAAGACGATTGTACCATATTCTTCTGGAATGCTTCAGGCTGTACAATAAACGTCTTACTTATATTGAGTACGTACTCTCTTACTTTGCTTCAGGCAAAGCAAATCCTTCTGGGATTTTCATATATATATATATATATGTCTATGTATGTTTTCAATCCCAAGTTTCTACAGGAAACCTTATATCACAATTTTGCCTTTCGTTCATTTGCCTTACAAACACCCATTTGTAACCTACAGGGTTAACACCGTTTGGGGTTTGTACTATAGGTTCATATATACCACGTCTATTTAGAGATTGTAATTCCTTAATGGTATCTCTTTATTTTGGCCAATATGTTATTTGTCGACATTCATTTATAGAACGTGGTTTTGTATCCCAATCATCATTCTCATTTTTCCTTGATATTTGAGTAGCTACCGCATATACAAATGCGCCATCGATGATAATTTCATTTCTATTCCATCTCTCTCTTGAATAATTATAAAATATAGAGATCTCTTTATATATTTGGGTACCCATTGCCTCTTCAGGGGCTTCTAGAGTCTCTTCCGGGACTCGTGTCTCTTCCGGGACATTAATTTCTTCAGGAAATTTGGAGAGAGTGGATTTTATCATAAACTCTTCGGGAGTATACCTCTTCTGGAGTATGATTGGGATATGATTGCTCATTTCTCTTCTTCTGGAGAGTTGAGTCCTTGAAACCTATAAGTCTACCATGCTTCTGGCATGTGTAGATTTATTTGTTGCCATATTTGGACTTTGTTCTTCAGGAACACTAATTCGTACTTGTCCTACAGGGACATTAATTCGTGCTTGTGTGTTCATAGCCGATACATGTGACCTAGTCACTTTTGCTGCATCATTAAAAGCATCAGGGAATTCATTTGTAATTAAGTGCACAATTCTCCGTACTTGATTCTCACATTGTGAAGTACATAAATTTAGATGAGATTGAGTGGAAGTATTCCATATTAATTCTCGCCGTTCTTCAGGAACGGATTGTTCTTTAGGAACAAGGTGTTCTCGCCGTTCTTCAGGAACGGATTGTTCTTCAGGAACAAGGTGTTCTTCAGGAACTCTCTTATCTCCCCCTAACGGCGAGAAGACTGGCTCATCAAGATGACAATTAGCAAAAACGAACAATGAATATATCTCCTGTCATTGGATCTAGATATCCATTAATTAGGGTGAAGTATAACCAACATAGAGTCTACGTTGTAGGCTCATGCAAGTCACAAACCTACGATATCAACCCTTATAAATTTAATAACATGATTAAGGATGTGTATCCTAGGTTTAATAATATGTGCTAATGGGCGGGATTAGATAGGTTCACAAATGTCACACAATATCCTTTGCGAAAAGGATGGTCAATAGATGGTACTCTAAGGAGTACGTAACAGAAGTATCAATAATTTACCAAAGCATAGGACCCCTAGAATAACAAGCTTCTGGCTTAACTTTGTCGTTTTGCTCATAATCGAATATGATTCGATTTTTAAAGATTGTCTTGTAATATAGCCTTGAAATATAAGGAGAATGCACTTAGCTTTTCTAGTATCAGCTTCTGGCTGTCAATACTAGTAGTGATGTACAAATACCATTATATAAACTCTTCCGGAGCATTCAAGTATTTATACGGATACAGCTATGATCGATGCCGTGCACGAATGAAACACTAATTCAGAGAAAAACTTCTGGTTTTTTCAATGTAGTGTGTTTTGTTGCACTGTCTACTGGACAGTTATTATCCTCAGTTTCAGGCATTCCATGAGCCATAGAGCAAGTAATAATAAACTCACATAACTAGTTAATCGCATTACAAAAATAAAGTAAGAACAACTAAACAATTCAGCATTCAAAGCAAATATAAGAACAACTAAACAATTCAGCATTCAAAGCAAATATAACATAATATACGGGGGATTAAAAATAAGTCATAGCATTCAACAAAATATCTAAGAACTGAACTCAATGTTCAAACTCATAAAAGTAGTTGTAGGTCTTCCAGACCATGCTTGGTGGTTCGCCCAATTTCCAAATAAAATGCCTTCTCAATCACCTCTCCTGGGGTGGTTTATTTCATCTCTACGGGAGAACATATTATATCTACCTCTTCTGGAGGGATTTTAATTGACTAATCTGGCATTTATTTTAAGCATTGGGTGTATGACCATCTGCTGCTGATCATCCCTGTCTAATGGGGATATAATGGCGCGGAAAATAAGAGCGTATGCCATATCCTTCAGGGATATTTTATTTCCGAATGTGATAGTATCACCAAGCCTTTTAGAGTGTGTTAAGATCGATTTACTAATAACAATCAAACAAAAATAGAACTTCGGGTTCTCAATATCCGATGACAAAATATAATGAAGAATTGGCCAATCAGAAAGTTAGAACTTCGGGTTCTTAACTGATGAATCAGAACTTCTAGTTCTGTCAATACTTCAGGCTAGTGATAGAACTTCAGGTTCTTAGAACTACTGGTTCTATCAAAGCTTCAGATTTGAATCACAACTTCTGGTTCTATCAAAACTTCAGGTTTGATTTCATGGCCGTTGTATCGATCTACACTACTTTGAATCTTTAGAAATCAAAGCTCTGATTATGAATATGAATCTTCGGGTTCATATTCTAAATCTTAGAACTTCTGGTTCTAGATAATGTATAGATCTTCGGGTCCAGATTATTCATTGGATATAAAACTTGAGGTTCTATTATTTGGAACTACTGCTTCTGGCAATAATAAATTCATCAAAACTAAAGTTTCAGATAATCATTAGTGATAATTATACCGAAGTAATTATATCAAGTATGCAGTACAATGTTATAGAATATAAAAATAAATGTATATGAGAAACAGAAATAAAATGTAAAACTTCAGGTTCTTAACATCCAATCAAAGATAATAATAAAAATGTAATGAAGAATTTAGAAATTGAAGTTTAGAACATCAGGTTTTCAACTTAAGAATCAGAACTTCTGGTTCTAAATTAGAATAGTTCATGGATCTTTCAGTACGAGTTAGAACTTCAGGTTCTAGGTTAGGATAATTCATGGATCTTCAGGTCCGAGTTAGAACTTCTGGTTTTAAATTAGAATAACATACAGAACTGCAGGTTCAGATTATTTATTCGATATAGAACTTCTAGTTCTAAGTATTAGATGAAACTTTGAGTACGTATTGTAGATCTGAAAACTTCTGGTTTCAGAGTAAAATAACCAACGGATCTTCTGGTCCGAATTTGAAAGAACTTCTGGTTCATAGATTAAAAAAAATTTACGGAACTTCGAGTCCGAATTATTGATTCCATATAGAACTTCTGGTTCTAAATATCGTATGGAACTTCGGGTTCCAATGTCTTGCATAGAACTTCTGGTTCTATTTATGATCCATGATTTTCAATTTTTATCATGATCTCCTTTTGATAAGAAATTACAATTCATCACTCGAATTAAAATGATAAATACTTATAGATCTAAAAGGAATAAAGTTAAATGCAGATTATCAAACGAATAAATGGTCATAAAATAAGGAGAAATTACTTAACCTTTAAATTGTCCTCGTTTTGGCGCCAATGTGTAGATCTGCTCACGAGCTTTCCATAGGCGCAAACGGATCTCAAATCGGACTTCGGATCGTCAAGATATCGCAGAAACAAGTTTATGCCATCGATCCTGTCAAATCTGCCTTTGATCGTACGCTTAGCTGACATCATCAATGATGTCACACTAATTATGGGCTCTGCAAAGCAGGTCAGGTCAGAACTAACCCAAACTCGACCTGGAATCATTCCCAGGCCCTAAATGCCACCCTTTTCTTCCTTCCTGGTTCTGCAGGAACTAGAGACCTGCAAACCATCAAAGGAAGCAAGCAGCGATGGTTTGCTCCAGCCACGGCTGACGAGGACGGCATGTGGTGAGGACCGGCGGTCATTTCGGGAGATGGCGGGACGGCGGGCGACGGCTGATCTGCACGCCGGCGATGAGAGGAGCTCGATGGCTGGCTAACGGAGGCGACGGCAGTGGGAGAGGGCAACGAAGACCCATCTCTGTTAGACTCGTCTGATCAGATGAATCAGTCACCGGATTTCTCACCGAAGATGGAGATCGGGCATGGAAGTCGAGATTTGAGTCAGATCTCCGGCGGATCCTTCTCCTCACCTGGCGGCGGTGCAGCAGTGGGGCATCGGGCGTGGGGACCACCGGCGATCATGACCGTGGGGGCAGCGAAACTTGGGCGACCCCGAGGCATCTGCAGCGACACCGGAACCGGAAACGAAACCAGAACCCCGCAGATCGTGGACCAGCAGCGATGAAGTAGTGGGGCTGGGCCTGGAGATCACCGGCGATCGCGACGGTGAAACGGGAGTGACCCCGAGACGGCTGTAGTATACAGCTGTGCGTGGTGGGCTATGGTTTCCTGAGAAGGGCAGATCTCTTCTTCTTCCTTCGATCCTGGTTCTGAAATAGAACCTTGTAACCTCTCCAAACAGGGATGGAAACACCCTACCGTCGAACGTCGTCAGTACCGACAGTAATACTGACGACAATCCGAGAACCCACTTCTCGGATTGTATGGCCCAGACAGAGATCAGAGTCGATTTCCAATCTCCCTTTTCTCTGCACTAATCTGCAGAGATCCATGGCCGAGCGTGATCAGATATGTCTGATCTTTCTTTGCTTGATCTTAAAAAAAAAAAAAAAAACCGAAAGATCTATGCAAATCTCTCCTTCTGAGATTTCGGCCAGGCTTCCCTCTTCTGTAAAATTCAAAGCACAAAACAATAGAGCATTTCGTGCTGATAACGTGTTAGAATAGAAAACTGAAGAGTGGAGGGAGGGAGAGAGAGCTCTTATTGATGAGATTTCTATGTACATAACTTATTTATAGAATAAGATTGCTTCCTCCTCAAGCAACCCAATAGGGAAAAACCCTAACCCTTAGTAATTCCTTTATCTCATGTGGGTCCCAATGTGGGCATCCACATATGATAATACATCTTATAACATTATCACTATTATTTTATTTTTTTAGAACTCTAAGTGGGGCATAAGGGTCATCATTTTGCCTGTGGGCCCATTATCCTGTTCAAGCCCATTAGCTTGATGGGTTTTAGTCCGGCCCAAGCCCACTTGTCGGGCAAGATAGCTCAATCTGAATAGTATTTGGGCTGTGCTCAGGCTTAGAGATTAAAACTTAGCTTGGCCCAACAATCCACCTATCATGCCAACCTGCACATCAGCTCTCAAACTTATGTAATGGTTTATGAATAATTATTTGATTAATAAAAATATTATTATTAGATTTTCAATTAATAAAGTGTTGTGACTCAATTTATTTATTTACTTTTTGTGTACAATATATTGAAACTTCTATAGTGATACAAACAAAACAAAGCGTGTATTTAATTTTTCATTTTCTTTAAAAATGAAAAGTTAAAATGATGTTATGTAATGATTAAAAAAATTTTCAAAAGCCCGCCCACTCACCCGTTTGGTCTACCTAGCCGCTGGGCAAGCTTAAGCTTAAACTTTTCAAACAAAACCCAGCCCGCTTGGCCCGCCAGAAATAAAGCAAGTTGGATAAAGCCCGTAAGCAAGCGTGGGTAACACTTTCGCAAGTTGGGCCGGCCTGACCCTATAACCACCATTTAGTGGGGCTTATCTATCACTTTATTCAAACCTTGCAATACACATGGACCCCCCGATAGTAAAAGACCCCAAGTTTAGGTCAAATTCGAATTTACTGGGTCGTTGGATTGACTGTGCACCAATTCAAATAAATTGAATTTGTGGGCTACAGATGAAGGGGTTCGGGACATATGATTGGGAGCAAACTTAATATTTAGAGTAGTTCTACATAGATCTTTCCATCCCCCAAGTTTCATCCCCAAAACCCAAATGAGACCCATTTGTTCTCATGATAGGTGCTTGAGAACAATTCTCACGGGATCGAAGCCCTTATGCCAAACATAGGAATATGGGATACCTTTTTATTTTTTAATTTTTTGTTTGTTAAAACTTATTGGAGCCCTCTTTTGTGTGTGTGTGTGTGTGTGTGTGTGTGTGTGTGTGTGTGTGTGGAGTTTTAATCCTATGAAAAGTGTTCTCACACACTTACTGTGAGAACTTTTTGTGGGCCTCATTTGGAGATGGGACCAGGAGCGATGGAAAGATATATGTGGAAGCACCCTAAATATCAAGTTTGATCTCAATCACATGGTCCTAACCCCTTCATTCGTGGTCCACAAATTCAGTCCATTCGAATTGGTGCACAGTCAATCCAATGGCCTAGTAAATTAGGATGTAACGAAAACTTGGGGCGTGTGACTACCGACGGTCCCTGTGTATTGCAAGATTTGGATTGGGTGATAGATAAGCCCCACCAAGACTTCTCACAAATAAGTGGTGAGATCTAATTCTGATAGAATTAGTTCTTATATAGGGCTTTAATTCTATGAGAAGTGTTCTGATTTGGGGCCCATTTGTCTGTCTCATTTGGAAATGAGACCGGAGGGATGGAAAAATTTATGTGAGATCACCCTAAATATCAAGTTTAGTCTCAGTCACAAACAAGTGGTGAGAACTAGTTCTCATAGGATTATTTTCTATATATGTATATGAGAAACGGTCCTTACAAACCATTTCTCACCATTTTAGATAGTGCGGCTCACGTTGCGAGCTATCCAAATGGATCATACACATTACCCTAGTGAATTGCACACGTCCATCAATTTTGGGTTCTATCCGAACAGATTAGACCGTTGGATTGACTGCACATTCATCCGAATAAATGAAACCCATAATTGGTGGACTTGTGCAATTTAGGGTGGTCATATGTGTAATCCATTTGGATAGCTTGCAACATAGGCCGCACTATTCAAAATGAGGACCATCCTTACAAGACCGTTTATATATATATATATATGATTGTGTTTTCTTTTAGAAAAAAGAATTCATTAGAAACTGCCTGGATTGAGAAATCCTTGTCCATATGCCATGGCATCGAAAGCATTTCGATTAGGAATTAAATTGGGTTAGCTGATTCAATTCGAGAACATGGGTTCCTTAACCATACTATTAATGGGCATATGCACCCAATTAACATGACTCAGGTACTAATGAGCTGTCTTAATTAAAACAAAACCCAGAGACTTTAATCAGTAGGCCTAAAAGATATCGGTGTGTTACTATTATACTATATTAAGTTCAAAGGTTTTGAAGATAATTTTGACTGTAGCTTCTAACTTTGACTGGCAGTTATATTCACTCTCAACAACTTACCCACCTTTTCCTCCCACTTGTCGTGGATATGACACCATCGTTGTGCGCATGTGTGCGTAAGCAATCAAGATCAACAATCAACCACACAAGAAGACAAGAGATTTACGTGGTTCGGCAAAGATGCCTACGTCCACGGAAAACCAATTTCCACTTGGTTCTCATCCAATCTGTGAATCCACAGCCTTGGAATTTCAGCATACTGACTAGGGTTACAAATTACATCATATATATAATCATCACTTCATTATCCCCCCAGAACTCTATTCTTAGATAAAGGAAAGTCCTAATCCTATTAAGATACTACTGTTTAACAAATAGGAAATTCTTAATACAATTAGGAAAACTACCCAAGATAATGAACCCCATTTGTCTGGACCCACTTGGCCAACAATCTCCTCTTCTAGACCATGGGGATGACGCCCTGAACCCTTTACTGGGGGTTTAGCCCTGCCAACTCTGAACACAGCTCCAGCTTTCCTTTAGACACGACCTTTGTCATCATATCTGAGGGATTTTTGTCAGTGTGAATCTTTTCCAGCTTCATGTAGTTCTTCTCGATCACCTTAAAAATTCAATGGTGCTTGACATCAACGTGCTTCATACGACCATGATATGCAGCATTCTCACTGAAATCCATTGCACTTTGACTATCACAGTAAACTACATGTTCTTTTTACTTCAAACCCAATTCTTGAAAGAATTTCTTCAACCAAAGTATTTCTCTCCCTACTTCATTAGCAGTTATGTATTCCGCTTCAGTTGTAAACTGTGCTGTACACTTCTGCAACTTCTATTACCAGGAGATAGCTCCCTCTATGAAAGTAAATAAATAATCAGAAATTGACAACCGACGATCAAGATCGCCTGCAAAATTAGCATCAGTATAACCTTCCACCACTGATTTTGAGCCTCCAAAACATAAACACAACCTGGAAGTACTTCTCAAATGCCTAAAGACCCACTTCACTGCTTTCCAATGCTCTTTTCCAAGGTTAGATAGAAATTTACTCACTAAACCCACAGCATGAGCAATGTCTGGCCATGTGCAAACCATGGCATACATAAGACTCCCCACAGCAGAGGAGTAAGGAACACATGCCATCCGTTCCTTTTCATTGCCTATAGTAGGACACAAGCGCTTGCTTAGCTTGAAGTAACTGGTTAGAGGCATGCTAACTGGCTTAGCATTCTTCATGTTGAACCACTCGAGTACTCGTTCAACATATTTCTCCTGTGACAACCACAGCTGCTTGGCACTCCTGTCATGACGTATGTGCATGCCCAATATCATTCGTGTGGGACCCAAGTCTTTCATGTCAAACGACTTTAACATCTCATCTTTTAACTTGCCAATAAGTTGCTATCATGTCCAACTATCAGCATATCATCTACATGCAAAAGAAGGATGATGAACCCGCCATTGATAAATCAACAAACATAAACGTAAAGGTCTACAGCTGTCTTTCGGTACCGATGACTCAACATGAATGAATCAAACTTCTTGTACCATTGTCTCGGTGCCTGCTTCCACCCGTAGAGACTCTTTTTCAACATACAAACCATTTGTTCTTTTCTTTCTACCTCAAACTCCTTTGGCTGAGTCATGTAAATCTCTTCTTTCAAGTCACCGTAAGAAATGCAGTCTTCACGTCCATCTGTTCAAGCTCAAGGTCCATAGTGGCGGCTAGCAAGGATCAAAATAACGGTAGCGAATAGTGTCGCGGCCGGTCGCCAAAACGCTACGTAGCGGTTCGCAGTGTGATTCAAAAAAATTATCAAAAAATTTTGAAAAAATTCTAGAAAATCCAGAAAATTGTAAATAACTAGAATATGTGTTTGTTTTGCAAAAAAGCCTAAAATAAGGGGGTGTAGCGGTCCCCTAAATGCATGATGTCCTGTATCGCTGTATAATTAAAAAATAATAGTATCAAACCTATTTTTCACATGGTATCAAGAATCAATATTCAACACTGAAAGTCAAGACTCAAGAGTCAAGAATTTAAGACTTAGAGAGATTAGTCACTAGAGCCAGTGACTTAACAATCAACATTCAACACAATAAATGACATAATAAATAATAACTTCATAAATAACATTGTACTTAAAGAGTTGAGACATGAGACTCTGAGAGTTAATATAAAGTTGAGATTTAAGAAATGATTAGAGGAATACCTCTACCACCAAAATGAATGTCTAGTAGGATATATGACACTGGTATCACTGTCTTCATCCCCATAGTTGTTATCATTGGCACCACTCCCACTTGTACCAACATACTGCAACTCCCCTCCATATTGGTAGGCATTAGGATCCTCAAACATAAAGAAATGAGATGGACTTGGATTTGGATGAGGATATTGATCAAATGACCCTAATTCTGAATATTGTTGTGAAGATGATTCCGCTTGACCATGTGCGTAGTCTGGTAGGACATACGGTTGGTACCCAGAATATGGGTCATGGAAAATAGGGTACCACTTTGCTGTTTGTTGCCTTCCAACATTTGCACTCCTACCATCATTTCCTTGTCCATCACGGGGTCTTTGGCGTACATAAACATGACCTGGCCTCATACGAGATGGATCTGGAAATTCATCCACAGTCTGAGCAGGAGCATTTAATTCGTCTTCATGGTAAGAATCACTTGGCTCGGCCCCGTTACCTCCTCCAGACGGAGAGTCACTACTTGGAGCAATGCTTGAACTCGAACTATCAGAGCTCACTGTAGATACTACATGAGAGGGCTCAGGTTCAATGCCCCTTGATGTTCTAGTTTCTGTAGGTGGCTAAGGCTCACTTTCCCCTTCTCTTTCGTCTTCGTCCATTATTCCTTGTATATCCTGGTGTAAATTCTCATCTCCATCTAACAATGGATCTTCTACATCAACTAACCATGGAAGTAAGGGATCATCTTCCTGAAAGATATTATACAAATTTATAAGGCAATAATTCGGATCATCCCTTTGCTTCCTTTGTCTATTTCTGACTCTCAGCTTCAAATTGTAGTGACAATATACTAGCTTGTTCAGCTTCTGCATTGCTATCCGATTTCTCAATTTTGTGTGAATTAATGAGAAAGTACTCCAGTTTCTTTCACAATTCGATGAAGACGTTGTTTGGCTAAGGATCCGGATGGCAGCAATTCTCAAGTGTGGAGCACTTTCTCCAAAATTGATCCACCACTCGGCTGAAATTGGAAAAAAAAAATGAACATAAAAAATTAGTCATCCACAATCCCCATTCCACGGCAAATAATATATATAAACTTAAAACTAGTACGTGACTAGGTTAAAACTATTTGTACCAGGATATAAGCTGGTTATTGATCTAATTGCCAACGGGTCTGCAAAACTCCCTTGTCTCATTATGTATATAGAAATCTACCATATACAAAGTACAAATCATTTTAAATTTGTCACAACTCACAACTTAGGTAAAAATCACAATACATTTAAACTATAATAAACGTTATATCATATATGACATGTCACTTACTTCTTTTAAGGCTAAAACCTGGTCATTGTGATTAAGAATTACTTTCTTCAACACCTCCTTCAATCCTATTCGCAACTTGGTATCAATTGCTTTTGTATGTTGTTTCTCGTTCGTATAGTAGAATTGAGGGTTTAAAAAATATCCTACAATTCAAATGTCAAATTTGCATAAGTACATCTCTATACAATACAAAATAAAAGTGAAACTCTTGTAAAATCATAAGCCAATAGTGTAAAAGTTTATTTCACCTGCAGCATGCAATGGATGGTGCAATTGATCATTCCATCGAGCATCAATTATTTGCAAGAATTCTTGATAATACCTGCAATTTTCTTGTATTGCTAGTTTTGCTCGATCCATTGCCTCATAAATATAGCCCATTGTCGGCTTATCATCATTATCTACAAGCCGCAACACTTTCACTAAAGGTTCAAAGACCTTCAAAATATTTCTAACTTTGGACCAAAATTTATTATCTCTAACAAGATTGGGGACATCAAAGCCAGGACCACTCGTTGCTGCTCCCCATTTTGAATTAAGCCATTGTTCTAATGCAAACATCTAAATCAACTCATTTCTATGTTGCACAAGGCTATCCATGGCAATGAAGTGGGTGGCAAACCTTGTTGCAACTGGACGCACCAAGGCTCTTCCATTTGTGAATGTCTTCATTAATGCCAACAACCACGAGTGATCATAGATAAATCTTGTGATGCTTCTACAAGACATGATGACAGTTTTCACATTTTTCCCCTTTCTAATGTCTTCCAACATTAAATCTATACAATGTGCCGCACATGGGGTCCAAAACAAGTTATTTCTCTTTTCCATTAACAACTGCCCGGCTTTCTTGAAATTGGCACCATTATCTGTAACAATTTGCACAACATTTTCCTCACCAACACTTTCAACAACTTTATCCATAAGGCAGTAAATATATTTTGCAGTCCGTATATGTTCAGATGCATCAATGGACTTAACAAAGACAGTCCCAGCAGCAGAGCATACTAAAAAATTTATTAACTGTGTTTATGTGCTGCTCGTCCATCCGTCACACATAATTGTGACTCCCCTTTCCTCCTATATACCTTTAAAAGTAGCTACCCAACTCTTTATATCTTCATACTCAATTTCTAAATACTTGGTCCCCACATCATAGACAAAAGGTGCTGTTATACCGGGACCAGCGATAGCTGCAACATCTAGTATAGTTTGGAAGTAAGGAGAATCCACGGCTTGAGGGGGTATGTTTTTGTGAATTAACCACTTTGCTGTAACTGACGCTAATCTGTCTCTTGCACTTTTCAAGGCCCCCTTAAACAACTTTGAGATTTTAGGCTGTTTAGCTGACTTATTTCTATGTGCTAGAGAATCAATTGGACCGGGTATAGCACTACTAAGAGTCCGTAATGCTTTACGAGAAGAAATAATATCAATATCATCCTTCTGTTGTCGAGTGCTGAATGCTCGACGCATTGTTCTAGCTATACCTTTGCCCCTAGATGAGTCCCCTGGCCCCCCTCCCCTAGATGAGCCCCCAGATTCAAACTGTCTACCAGTACTTCTTCGCATTTCATCCATTTGTGCCGTCATAAGTGACTCTCTTATTGCAGCTTCCATTTCTGAGTCATCACCTTCATCATCAAAATCAGAAGGAATTTGCTCTCCAAACACCTCATAGCGGGCATCATCAACTTCTTGGCTTCTTTTTTCTTTGATCTCAACTTTTCTTTCTTTTCCTTTATTTAGAAGCTTTTTCATCCCTTCTCTAAGCTCTTTTGGTGCAACTGTATATACCGCCACATTGCCTGAAACATGAGCCAAGTGCTGCTTAAATCTTGTAATACCCCCATTAGTGATTTTACCACACAAATTACATTTTATTTTTGACCGATTTCCATTAACTACTACACCGTGTGCCCATACAGGATCTACATCGCGCACCATCTTAATTCTTAGCAAATCACAAATGGAAATGATGAGAGAAGTTGAACTTTGAGTTTGAGGCACACAATAAATACCTGCATAATGCATATATGACTTAGTTGACCACATTTAAATATTTTTTTTTCAAAAAATCCCATTAATATGGCGTATGAAGTATGAAGTATGAACATGAAAAATTAAATAAATTCAAAAGAAAGAAAAAAAGAATGTGTGAATGTGTGATTCATCCATGGGATTTATTGATCTAACACTTGGGAGTAATTTTCAAGCAATTTTGTTGGTGTTTCTTAAAGAAATTTTTTTTAAATAAATAAATAAAATCCGAGAATAATAAATAAAAAAAATTATAAAACCCAAAAAAATGGGGGTTTAATCTATGAGAATGATAGATTTAGGCTACTTGGGAGTGATTTTAAGCAATTTAGTTGGCCAAATTTAAATAAAACTTATTTTTTTCAAAAAGTCCTATTAAAATGAACATAAAAAATTAAATAAATTCAAATAAACAAGAAAAAAAGTGTGATTCATTCATGGGATTCATAGATCTAACACTTGGGAATAATTTTCAAGTGATTTGGTTGGTGCTTCTTCAAGAAAAAAATTTTTTTTTTCAAAAAATAAAAAAAATCCGAGAATAAAAAATAACTAATAAATAAATAAACTATAGAAAATGGGGAGTTTGATCTATGGGAAACATAGATCTATCACTTACAAGCCATTCCCAAGAGATTCATGAAGGAGTAAAGAGGAATAGAGCCATAGATCTAAAAAAATCAAATAGAAAATACCTTTTGAAAAAAGCTTTTTGACTCCAAAGAAAATGGATGCTCTAGATTTGTAGATCTTGATGTGTTTTTGGACCCTTGTTGCTTTTGATTTGAAGAAAGAGGGTAGTAGGACCAAAATACAGTGGAAAGGGAAGAGGAGAGATGGAGACAGCAGTGAAACAAGTGAAAATATGAAGAAAGAAGTTCGTCTGGGCTTTAAATAGCCCAAACTGATGCGGCCACTACGTAGCGGCCGCTATTTTACCGTAGCGGCCGCTACGGGCCGTTACGGGTGTTAGCGCCGCTAACACCCATATATCATAGCGGGTAGGACCGCTGCGGCCGATATAGCGGCCGCTACGCTTTGTAGCGGCCGCTATTTTATTCCTTGGCGGCTAGACCCAAAACAATTCTGACAGAAGTCATATTCACAACAGGAGAGAAAACATCACTGAAGCCAATACCCTTCGTTTGCACGAAGCGTGTTACAACTAACCGTGCTTTGTGCTTCACCAGTTTTCCATTCTCATTCTTTTTCAGCTTGAACACCTATTTGTTTTTCAGAACATTCCTATATTTAGGAAGTTGTATCAGTTCATAAGTCTTGTTCTTCTTTAAAGAACTCATATCATCCTGCATAGCCTTCATCCACTCATCTTTATCATCATAAGTCATTGCTTCTCAGAAGCTCTCTGGCTCCCCCTCATCAATAAGCAAAATATATTCGGATCCAGGATACTTAGTAGATGATTAATGCTCTCGAATAGACCTCCTAACTTGAGGTTCCGTGGTTTCGAATCTAGAAGACTGCAGCTTCCCGTGCTCAACATCCTTATATTTGGCAACCCCTGTGCCTCATCACGATCCGGATCTTTTGTCCACCTTCTCCGCTTGTAGTTTGCACTAGAGAAGGAGTTAGTGTGAGATCAACGACTCCATCAACTATTTCAGAAGACTTATCAATCTTCTCAACATCTCCAAAAACCTGGTCTTCATGGAAAACCATATCCCTACTTCTGATAATTTTTCTTTTCTCTAGATCTCATAACCTGTAACCAAACTCATCCCCACCATAGCCAAGAAAGATGCAACTCACTACCTTATCGTCCAACTTTAAACGCTGCTTCTTTAGTACATGTGCAAATGCCTTACACCCAAACACCTTCAAGTGTGAAGATGAAGCATTTTTACCTGTCCATCTTCTCTCTAAAAGATCAAAATCCAAAGGAACTGAAAAAGACCTGTTAATCAGATAACTGGCAGTTAGAGCGGCTTCACTCCAGAATGACATAGGCAATCGTACTAATCTCATCATACATCTCATCTTTTCAAAAATAATGCGATGCATTCTCTCTGCCACACCATTGTGCTGTGGAGTACCAAAAACTATTTTTTCATGTCGAATACCATGCTTCAAGCAGTAGCTTTTAAACTAGTTATATGTATACTCACGCCCATTATCTGTACAAAGACACTTTAAGAGTTTACATGTTTCTCTTTCAACCATGATATAAAACTGTTGAAAAATCTGGAACGCTTGATCCTTTGATTTCAACACATAAATCCAAACTTTCCTGGTGCATCATCGATAAACGTGAAAAAGAACTTATTGCCACCCAATAATTCTACCTCCATGAGACTACAAATATCAAAATATACTAAATCCAACATATTAGATTTCAATTTTGATGTCGAAAAGAAAGCAACCCTATGTTGTTTGCAAACAAACAATAATCACAAGGGTCAAAGGATATACCTTTAGAGCAAGGAATTAAATCCTTCTTTCTCAATATCTATAGGCTTTTCTCACTCATATGACCGAGTCTCTTATGCCATAGATTCGGAGAGAAACTATCTTCAACAGCATTCAACACACCTTTGCACAATTTCACATTTGTTTTGTAAAGCGTATTACCCGCTTTCTCTCTCGCAATAACAAGAGACCCTCTAGTGAGTTTCCATTTGCCATTTCTGAAGTAATTCTCATAACCTGTACGATCCAATGTAGTTTCGGAATTCAGATTCAACCACAGATCAGGAACATGTCGCATATCTTTAAGTGTCATTATGCAACCAATATCAGTTTTAATGCAGACATCACCGATACGATCAATCTCTGAATGACTCATATTGCCCATCTTCACAATACTAAAGTCACCTGCTTTATATGTCGTGAACATCTCCCTACATGGAGTAACATGGTAGGATGCTGCTATGTTAACAACCCACTCAACCTAATCTTCTGCAACACTCAAACACTCATCATCATCGCCGGCGAGCACCACTAATTCCTATCCCAAAGTAGTTGTAGTGTTATCACTGTCATTCTTCTTCTCATTGTTGGATCCTTTCTGTTCCTTCAAGGTAAAACAATTTTACCTAATGTGGCCGATCTTGCAACAGAAAAAGCATTTCACAGACTTTTTCCCTGCTAGTGATCCACCTCTACACTTGCCACGACCCCCCTTTAGTCCTTTACTCTTACTCCTCCCCCTGTTCTTAGTAACAAAGGCCTGTTCATTATATGTCCCTGCGGTTTTCCTTCTAGTTTCTTCATTCTGTAAACTACTGGTAACTTGACTCATGGACAACACACCATTTGAAGTAGAGTTACTCATGGAAACAGCCAATGTCTCTCATGTATCAGGTAAAGAACTTAGAAGCAACAAAGCCTGCATCTCATCATCAAGGACCATCTTCATTGTAGCTAACTGATTGACCACACTTTGGAACTCATTGATGTGATCTTCAATCTGACCACCGTTCTTGAATTTCATGCTTACAAGCTTTCTGATAAAAAAAGATTTTGTTCACTGTTGTCTTTTTATCATACCTTGCTTCTAGCTTTTTCCAAACAGTATGTGCATTGGTTTCATTAGACACATGGTGAAATATGCTGTTATCAACCCACTGTCTAATGTGACTAATCGCCTTTCTATGCATCTTGTTCCATTCTGCATCTTTCATTTCTGTTACTCAGGCACTATCCCCCTCAATGGGATCATAGGGGTCTTTACAATAAAGGATATCCTCTATCTTTGATTTCCAGATCAACCAATTGGAATGGTTCAGCTTAACTATGGTAGTGTTCACGGTGTTGTTCTCCATCTTAATTAAATTAAACAATAGTAAAAAACAAACAACTAATACTAACCTTAATTCCTATACAACACTGTAGATCTTGTCACCACGAGCACGCTGGAAGAAATGGATTTGAAATCCGACCCTATATGGCTCCGATATCGTAAAAATATTCTTCTACGATCTTAATTGCTCAAATTGCTCGTTGACCGTCAAACAACCAATCTTTTTCACAAACACGTAGATCTGCTCGAAACGAGTCCATAGGCGCAAACAATTCTCCGATCAGACGTCAGATGATCAAGATATCACAAAAATAAAATTCTACCATTGATCCCGGTCAAATCTGCCTCTCACCGTACGATCTACTAACGTTAGCACTGCTGCTGGTGGGTTGAACTGCTGCAAACGAGTTCAGGTCGACCCAACCCGAACCGAAACTGCACCCGCTTCTTGAACTAGCCTGCGTTCTGTCACAGGTCAAGTTTAACGCGACCTGAGCTCGACCTAGGATAAATCCCAGGCTTCCTTCTCCTCTCTGCAATTTTGGTTCTTTGCAACCAGAAAGATTGTGCTGGCCCCTTTTTGTTCTTCCCCTTTTTGTTCTTCCTTGGTAACAACAATGGAGGGTAGCAGCAAAGTCCGGCACCGATCCGGTGATGGCTGCGACGGTGGGCGGTGCAGTGAGTCCGGCGACTGTGAGCGTGCAGCGACAGCGGAGGGGGTGTCTGATGACGATCATCTCCTCAAGCAACGGCGATCATCGCGGCTTACAAGCGGCGGCGACAGGGAGAGGGAAAAACAGGTAGAGAACCCCGGAGTCTTCTACTCCGGTCCCAGTCAGTAAGTCCGAGAACCCAAATCGTCTTCTTCTACCAGTGGCCCAACCAAAGATCAATTAGTCCCTCTTCTTCTCTATTTCGAAAAACAGAGATCCGAACCCTTCGACAAGGATTCAATCTATCAATCTTCTTAAGCGTAGCAACTTCAAGCCCTAGGAGACCCTAGCCAGGCTTTAATACCACTTGTTGTAGATATGACACCACCGTTGTGTGTGTGTGCGTAAGCAATCAAGATCAACAATCAACCACACAAGAAGACAAGAGATTTTACGTGGTTCGGCAAAGATGCCTACGTCCACTAGAAACCAATTTTCACTGGACTCTCATCCAATCCATGAATCCACGGCCTTGGAATCTCAGCATACTGTCTAGGGTTACAGATTACATCATATATATAATCATCACTTTCTTATCCCCCGAGAACTCTATTCTTAGATAAAAGAAAGTCCTAATCCTATTAAGAGACTACTACTTAACAAACAGGAAATTCCTAATACAATTAGGAAAACTATCCAAGACAATGAACCCAATTAGTTTGGACCCACTTGGCCAGCACCACTTCCAACATGTAACCACTCATTTCCCCCACTTGCAATATGTAACCACTCAAGTCTTCTTCTCCTCTTCCACAACAACTTCATTTCTTTCTCAAATCTCTTCTACCACTGGTTTGTAAACTTTTCACTAAACTCATTTCAACTCTGCAAAGTCTTGAAATGAGAAAAGATGCATAGTAATAATCTTCTTTTTTCTAATTCTCTTTTTAAAATTTTATGCGCTAGCTATACTAAATAATTTGTTGATGATTTTACATGATCTGAACTTCTTTTTAATGAATTATTAAATATTATTTTGTAGTTATTGGTGAACATACTCATGCTAAGCACAGGTTATTGTGCTAACTATTACTTATCTTCTTTGTGTTGATGTTATTGTTTTTTAGTGAATGTACCTTTTTATTTTCACTGAAGTATTGTTGTTATTGTTTATAAGAACTTTCGAAAACCTCTCGGACTTGTGTTGAATTAAAACCAAACCAAATTCGATGCTTATCCATTTTTATGAGCCTTTCAATCATGCAAAATTTTGACACCTTTCCATCTTGGTCTACAAACTAAGATTTGGACAACTTAAAACCAGTTAAAATAGCACCTTCCATTAGCATTGCATATGGGATGATTGATATACTTTTCGGTGGTCTACATAGGTTAAACTGTTTTTGCAAAGAAATGACTAGAGACAATTCCTAAAAGAACCTCAACTGAGCATTAGAAACAAAAGCTTCAATATTAGACAAGCACTAAGTCTAAACAGAAGGCCCAATACCATCCTGTTAGAAATTAATTTTGGCCATGCAAAGCGCCACCCCCAGAGTTCCATGAAAGAAACAAGAAGCTCTCGCTTTCTTTATTAGGAAGTAGAATGAACTCTCCCATAGCGGGAGTTTGCATTATCATCAGTGCACTACACAATAGCACAGCAGCTACACACTAGCACAAGAAGGAAGTAATTCACTTGAATTCAATCAATAATAGTTGACTTCGTATTTTGTGTGTCACAGATTACCCGGGCGTGGTAGATGTGATGCCCAATTCCTTGATGAAGCCCCAAACTACCCATAGTTGGAACTACCTTGGTCTCTCTTACTCTAATGGAGCACCCAATCTATTGTCAAAGAGCAACATGGGTGATGGAACCATCATTGGTGTCATCGATTCAGGTCTGTCTCTCACGCATCAGATTTTAAACATACACCAAATGTCCAACCATGCTCTCGACCTCTAATGGCATACATGCGAATGAATGATTAGGAATATGGCCAGAATCTGAAAGCTTCAATGATGAAGGCTTGGGACCGATTCCTTCTCATTGGAAGGGCACATGCGAGCCCGGAACTAATTTCACTTCTGCAAACTGCAATAGGAAACTTATAGGAGCACGGTGGTTCATCAAAGGGCTCCTCGCTGCACTTGGGGGGCCATATAATGCCTCAGCAAACTCTGACTACTTGTCGGCCAGAGACGTCTCAGGGCACGGCAGCCACTGCTCGTCCATAGCTGCAGGTTCCTTGGTGAAAAACTTGAGCTACAAAGGGCTTGCCGCAGGGACTGCTCGAGGGGGTGCACCTCGAGCTCGACTAGCTATGTACAAAATATGTTGGAACACACTTGATGGGCTCTGTTCAACTGTGGACATGCTGCAAGCAATTGACCAAGCCATATATGATGGAGTGAATGTGTTGTCCATCTCGATTGGTTGGATCTTGCCCTACTTCTATGATCCCGGTGAACGTGACACCATTTCTGTAGGCGCATTTCATGCAGTAGCAAGAGGGATAACGGTTGTTTGTGCAGCAGGAAATGGGGGTCCTCGCCCCAACACACTTGTAAACACTGCACCTTGGATCTTAACAGTGGGAGCTAGCACCATAGATCGGTCCTACCCAACTGCTATCACACTTGGAAACAATCGAACTATAATGGTATTTTTCTCACATCCTTGTCTATTGTCATCAGGATGAATTGATTTTGATGTGGACAAGGTTAATATATGTTCCTCATGTGTAATGATGGTCATCAAATTGATTGTCATATCATAGAATGACGGGTAGAATCGTTCACCTTAAAAATGTTGTGGGTAATTGATTATTGATAAGTGTTGTTTGGTTGTAGGGCCAAGGTATGTATACAGGACAGGAGGTTGGATTTGCACCATTGGTGTCTTTGCAGGAAAGCGGTGTTTATGGCGTTCTGGCTAGGTGAAAATTACTATTTAATAATCTCACTCAATACTTTTGATTGAAAAAGGTTGTTTGGTCAGGACACAGGAGAATTCGGGCCTCCTTACAGCATGCATTCTGATAAATTTTCCAAATGATTTCTCTCAATTTCCTGATTCATTTGTAAAGAAGGTTTTTTTTTTAGCCTGTCAAATGCCTCCATATTTCCTAATTTTAAGTGCCACTCGGAGGTATCAACGCAGAAATCCAAGGAGATTGCATTTCGAGCACATTTGGTGACATGTGAGAAATCCACAGGATTCCTAGCTGCCTCATGAAGAGGGATTCTTTGCCGATAGAACAGATTTCACATCGATTTTAGTGCATCTTAATGTATATAGCAATGAAAAATTAGTTTCAATGTGCAAATCCATATGAGTAAGGATTTTCAAATCCTACAAAGGGAGATCAGATTAGAAAATCCTCAAAGGATTTTCAATATTCCAAATCCTCATATATTTATAATTTCCAAGCGTAGGTTTTCCACGATTTTTGGAGAGTGGAAATCTTTTCTCCGATAATTTGGTTTCCAAATGTGATGTTACAGAATTTAAAGGTTACCACGTTTGAATTTGTTTGCTAGATGGTCTTCGACTTCGACTGTGGAGGGAAGGCTGATTGTTAGGGCCTACCTTTTACAAGTATCTTGACTTGTTCATTTCTTTGACAGTCTCTGCACTAACCTCCCCACTAATGGCACATTGATGGCTGGGAAGGTTGTGATCTGCTTCGCAGCTACATCAGGTTCAACACAAAATACCGCATTGAACGCGTCGGCAATTGTAAAAGCGGCTGGAGGTCTCGGCATCATTGTCGCCAGGAATCCAAGTCATGTTAGTCTATGTGATGATTTTCCATGTGTTGAAGTAGATTTCCACATTGGAACTCAGATACTCACCTATATCCGTTCTTCCAGGTAATTAGTTATCAAAGCCTTGCCTGGGTTGAAAAAGAAAAAGAAAAGAAAACTCCAAAAAACACTATGTATGTATTTATGTATTTCTTTTGACCATTCATGTAAGGAGTTGATTGGGTGCAGATCTCCAATGGTGAAGTTGAGCCCAACCAAAACCCTTGTGGGGAAGCCCTTGACAGGCAAGGTTGCATATTTATCAGGGCGAGGGCCTGGTCCATGGACTCCTGCCATCCTGAAGGTAATACTAATTATCATCGGGGGTTAGTGTACTTGGAAAGGAATGAGATAACTTTTGAAGCTTTAAATAAAATGGGTTATTGGGGATACTTTGATAATTCAATTACTAGTATAGAATGGCTACACTGCTGGGTTCATTAGGATACTCAGCTTACGTTTGACTGAGTCAAAAGGTCAAAACTTGGTCTAAATATTATCTCGGCCACCATCTTCAAAGATTCTAACATTAACTCAGCATCCAATCTGATGGGCTATAATGGTTGCAGTTAACTGGTGAGAGAAGTTTCTGCTTATTTTTCTAATTCCAAATAAGAGAAATTCAGTCATTTTTGAGTTAAGAACACATGATATTTGATTGTCAATATCATCCAAGTTGTGTTTTAACAAGGTTCATATTTCACGCATGTATGGTATGTTTCACATAGCCCGATGTAGTTGCCCCTGCTATCAATATCTTAGCAGCAACCATTCCCAGTGATTCACCGTCATACAATGGCTACACCTTCAAGTCTGGAACCTCCATGGCAACACCACATGTTGCTGGCATTGCTGCATTGCTTAAAGCGCTGCATCCAGATTGGTCTCCAGCTGCCATAAAATCAGCACTCATCACCACAGGTTAGTCTTTCTCAAGAAACTCTCTCTGACTTTAAAACCTAAATACAGCAGGGATTGAGGCAGAGGGATAGGCATGCCATGCATATTGCTGGAGCCACTGAGATTTTGCATACACATAAAATTGAAGAATCGAGTATGATTTGATATTGATATGTTGCCTAATTTGAGGTATCAGGATATTATCTCTTTAATCCATGGCATGTCTATGTGAAGTACTTATGACTTGATTATTTTTTAAGCATATGGATTGAAGCTAACAAAATGTAAGATGGCTGATTTTTTTTTTTTTAAATCTCAGCGTCAACTACCAATGAATTTGGAGATCCAATTTTAGCAGTGGGAGAACCTAACAAGCATGCCAAACCCTTCGATTATGGAGGTGGCATTGTCAACCCAAATCGAGCAATGGACCCTGGTCTCATCTATGACATGGGCTTGACTGACTATATTAACTTCCTCTGTTCCATGGGCTACAACAACTCTGCCATTTCTAGATTAACTGAAAAACCATCCGTATGTCCCAATAAACGCCCTTCCATGCTCAACATAAACTACCCTGCTTTAACCATCCCCAACCTCAGAACTTCAGTGACCGTCACCAGAACAGTGACCAATGTCGGTCCAGTTAACGCAATATATAATGCTTCGATAGAGTGCCCACTTGGTGTAAAAGTTGCAGTTAGGCCGGAGGTCCTGGTCTTTAATTCAACCACCAAGAAGCTCTCCTTTAGGGTGACATTGTCATCAACTCGCAAGACTATTGGAGACTACTATTTTGGAAGCCTCAGTTGGATCGATGGAAAGCATGTTGTGAGGATTCCCATATCTGTGAGAACTGAGATCATACCATCTTATGTAGATAGTGCCTAGATGTCCACTTGAGATTAATGTCTGCTTTTCTCTTTACTATTTATACATATGTACTTTCATACTCCTGAATAAGGTTCTTGCATGAACTGCCCTAGCAACTATCATTTGATTTGAATTATAAATAAGGGGCAGAACTGACAGTAGAACTAGTGTTCTGTAAGAATTGAGGTTACACTCCTTATATGATAATTATTTATGAGTTGAATTCACTACTCAGTTGGAGATGAACATTATAATTATTGGGATTTTCATGCAACACACAAAACATTTGCTAATATGCATCTCTTTATAGCCTTTACTTTTCTCTTCCAATCTATTCTTGAGAAGATCTTGGTAATTTCCTAATGACTTCAATAGAAAAGGGCTTTGATTAAATGAGTGAAGGTTTTGCTTTTTGCATTCATTAATTTATCTTCATAAGAGCATGAGATTTGCTTGTTTTTTTCTTTAAGAAATTGGCTGTGAAACTTCATAATCATGCTCAAAACCTACCAAAAGGTCTATTTTCTTTAAGGATTTTTGGCTTACCAATTTGGAGAGAGAGCACACCTAACATGGATTTTCCATCTTTCATTTTATCACATCCAGTGAAATCTAGCAAGCAAGCTTGATTAAGTTGTGCTTGTTAGGCTGCCTATAGCTTCATAGTTAGTAGAGTCTAAATCAAGTGTTAGTGGAATGGTGTAATACAGTCCACATCGCCAAATATGCTTAACAAAATGTCAAGTATACTGATCTTCTGACGAGGATTATCACTAGAAACCATCCAATAATGTGCGCACACACCCAATTCAAATTAAATCCAAAGACTTTTATATTTTAATCACCACCCTTGCACACATATATAGCCCATCCCTGTCACATACACACGGTTTCAACAATACCAAAACCACCAAGACTAGTAATATAATAGAAGAAAAAGTAGAACCCAAAAAGTGATTGAGACACAATGTTGGGTCCTAGTGTAACCCTTGAGCACCGGTCTAGTGTTATGTCCTAGTTAACCCTTGAACACCCATCTAGAACAATGCTCAAATACCTCCTAACATAACAAAAAAAATATAACATTATTGATTTTTCCCTTCCTATCACCTTAAGATTGTAGGATAAGCGATAACTCAATGAAGTTTAAAATCTAACAAGTAACATTAGAAACTATTGAAGTTGAGAGTTCAAATTTCTCTCCAGTAACACCAATGTAAAATAATGCTCGAATACCTTCTAACACAACAAAAAAAAAAAACCATAAAATCATTAATCCTAACCTTTGTCACCTTAAAATTTTGGAATAAAAGATAGCTCGATAAAATTTAAGATTGAAAATTTGATCAACACCATTAGATTGAGTAACAAAAGAGGTTGCACAACCATTTGGTGATTAGGTGATTAATCCATTACATCTATAACAAGAGAAAGAAAAAGACAATACAAGAACGAGAGACCCTAACCACCGAACCCATAGAGGGTCCTGCCCTGCCTCTTGAGAGCGTACACAACATCCATTGCAGTCACAGTCTTTCTTCTCGCGTGCTCGGTGTAAGTGACAGCATCACGGATGACATTTTCTAGAAAGATCTTGAGAACGCCCCTTGTCTCTTCATAGATGAGACCGCTGATGCGCTTGACCCCACCACGGCGCGCAAGGCGCCTAATGGCAGGCTTGGTGATGCCCTGGATGTTATCCCTCAGAACTTTCCTGTGGCGCTTGGCACCACCCTTGCCAAGGCCCTTCCCTCCTTTCCCTCTTCCTGACATCTTCTCTCTCTCTCTCTCTAATGAAGGATTTGTTATGAGATGCTGCTTTGATTGCTGGGATTGTGGGTGTGTGTATCTATATATAAGGATCAGTAAGTTTTCGTTTGGAGGGAAAGGGCGCGGGAACATTTGAGTTTTGATTTTGTTGCTGCGTGTCTTGGTTTTGGGTTTTGGTGGTGAATGTGAGCCGTTCGATGGAAGGGGTATCAACGGTGGAAAAGGTCGATCCGCGTCAAAGGAGTGAACCGCTTTACGGACGTAAGATTTGAGAACAGAATTGACGGTATATGGCGTTCTGCGAGACACCTGCAAATGTAATGCATCAACGTTCAAAAGCAAAAACGGGAACAAACAAAAAAAAGAAGGGAATGCCTCTGTTTGAATGCAGAAATTGCACGTATACCTCTTCTCTAAAATGACAATAAAGGATGCTGCAGTTTTTTTTTTTAAATGCACTTGGATCTTGATTTATTGAAAATGCAAATGCTCATTTAGATTTGGGGATGCTTAATTTTGGGCATTTGAAAATATGAAGATCTCTATTTCTTGAAATTTTCTATGATAAAGTGAAAAAATCTTATGAGACGAGGTATTTTTGTAGGGAATTTAAGCATTCATGGGAAGTTGAGATTATTGTCATAAATTTCGAAAAAGAAAATGCTCAAATTAAAATTTTAATCATAAGCCAAGTGATAGGTTGATGAAGCCTGATCCATAAATATTAATCATTTATAGGGGTAAATATATAATTCTGAGGCTAAATATGAACCTTTTGTTATAAGGTCACATTTGACTGTTGTGACTGTCTGGGTGATTTTAATTTAGGGCTTCATGTCTTTTTATATTTGGGTGATGAGGTACTGTGTTATAGAGAGGAGAATCAAAGGGAAGGGTTTATGTCCTATTGTAATCACAAGTAAGAAAATTATTTCTCTCGTGCTATAATATCCAGGAATAATGAACCGAGTTGAATTTTTATGGGCGTAGTCTATATCGAATGAAGAATGTAAATCTCATGTGTTTCCCTTGTAATTGGATTATGCTCTTTGTTGATCTCATTCCTAACGCCGAGGATACCAATTGGTTAGGTTTGGTGCCAATCAAGCTAAACTTGAATGTGCCTCGTCATACATACGGCCCACCCATAACGGATTTGTGATCTCCTTATTGCGATTGGTGCAGGTCGAGTTAGGTGTAATATCAATTGGGCTTTCTATATTTTATAAATTTAAATCAGCTCTTTACCCTTTTTAGTTTGTGAGATTTTTACTCTAGCTGTTATATTAGACATAGTTTCGTACCCAGAAGGCATTAGAAAATATCTTAAGCAGTTACAAAAGACGCATGTGGTGGCCCAGGTAGAGTGGCCAAAGCCTGTTGATGAATCCATTTTAAGCAAGCTTTTTGTATATATCCTACTAAAATTTTTAGAATTTGTAAATAGACTCCAATGGTTTAGTATGTTTAATGAGAGCCCAGCCTTTTCATTTTAATATCTTGCATGTCTCATAAATCATTAACGATCAAATCATCATAAACTTTTATAGTAAGATGACATTTTTGCCCATCCTTTCGATCCCTATATACATAATTTAAAAAGCTTAGACTTATTCTTTTCTTAAACTTAACATTTACATAAATTCATTTTTCTCATTATATGGCCCATTTCATTAAATCTAAATCATTCATAATAACAATTAACACATATACTTATAATAAATATAATCCATGCACGACCAACTATTGGATTGATAAAAATTTTAAAACACATAATTAGACTTCATGTTCATGAGAGTGTTATTTAGAGAAAGGTTGTTAGGACTTGATTAGATAATTGTATTTTCGTAACTAAAAATATACTCATTTTTATTTAATGAGTATAAGACAAAGTTGTCATTTTTATAAAAATTCAAAATATACTAACACATTCTCCTCATGTAGACTAATTTTGGAGACTTGGTAAATATTAGGATGAAAAGACAAGAGCTTATTCACAAATAATAAAACCATAGGGACATATTTACAAACTTTTAAAACCGTAGGGGGTATATACAAAAAAACTCATTTTAAACTTTGACTTGGATCACAATATATAAGCTACAGATATCTCTAGCTTGAAAATAAAATCATAAACTCATTAATATATAGTAAGAGTAGATCGCTCAGATCACCCTTTTAACTTGACCCATTAACATCCGATATACCATCCGGCCAAAAACCCTAATCTTTTTTAAACTTGGATCATCTATTGCACACTATATCTTAAACTTAAAAAAATTTCACAAAACTCATAAATACCAAGACCAGGTCGCACGGATCTCATCCCATATATACACCATTGATTCTTGGATTTTGTACTTTAAATTGTATACAAACATAACCGATTTGGATAGAAAGTAGCCTATATTTCTGAATTGAGTGCTAACTTGCAAAAAATAAAAAAAAACCTTTAAATTGTATAATAGTTTCTTTTTAAATTACCATATACACTAATATGATGCATGTTCTCAATAAATCTCAACATTTTTAAATAATTTTCTTTCCTATCTTTTGAGACATTTCTTGCCGGGTTGAGATTTTTTGCTAAAAAAATTTCCCTCTTATTGGATATTTGGTAAGAGTATTTTACAAAAAAAGGTCTATATATGTTCACAAGACTTGGAATTGACCCCCTAAATTTTATGTTTTTTCTACTAAACTTTCCTTGGCTTTTTGAAATGCACAAAATGACTATACTTTCCTTTTTCTTTTTCTTTTTTTTTTTGAGCAATTTTTTACCTTGAGAAAAAATAAAAGTACTTAAATGATAATCATATCGAATGTACCATTTCAAAGTGCGCCTTCCACTTTGACCAATTTTTTACCTTGAAAAAAACTAAAGTATTTAAATGATAATTTCATCAAATGTACCATTTAAAAGTTTCTTGTTACTAACCTTTCAAAAAATATATATATCCTTTTTCCATGGTTTCAAATAAACGGCCCACACACCTTTCTCAATCCAACTCATTGAATGTATTGGAAACCCACGATAGGACTTGTTTGTGTAGGCCTCTTTTCAGCGAAAAGGGAGGAAGATCTGGCGCCTTGCCGTCAATGTTTGGTGTAAGCAAGAAAAGGTGAGAGCAAACTACAAGTTTATGCACAAATTGTGCCTTGATTATGGCTTGAAGATGAAATGGAGTTACTACCTTCAATAATTTTTTGTGCACACACTAAAATGCACGCAAATATATTTATCCCATAAGGTGGTGACAAATGTATTCATCCCATGAGATGAGAAAAAAAAAGGAGAACACAGTTGTTATTATGTAGGGTCACATAAGTTGTTGTGCATTTTGTGTGTATTTTAGTGTGTGTATGTATCACAATTAAAAGTGTACATTATATAAAAAGATTAAAAGAAAGATTTATAAACATTTGATGAGATTGATAATGCACATATATATGAGCTTTTCCATTAATATGCTTTCCTTCATTAACATACATCCAGTGCAGTCCATGCCTTTTTTTTTTTTTGCAACTATTAGGGTGTTTTGCATTTGGACCCTTAACTACTATGGAAATTATTCACCGTTGAATTTTATGATAAGAAGTTGTATTAATTTTTAATCGATTCGATGGTTAATGGTTTAGCGATGGATTAAAAAAATCGTAATTCGTTAGTAATAGTTTGGTTACGGATTTTGCCTTTAATATGTGGATTTAAATCAATCCGAGTTGTTGAAATAAAAAATATATATTTATTTTTATATAAAAATATTAAAATATAATATTTTAGCTATTCATCATTCAACTTTCAATTTCAACTATTCACTCTTCATATAAAATAGAGAGAATACAATTAATGCTAACGTTAACGGATTGAATGGTTTTAATCAAACCGAATTGTTGATCCATAATTTTGTTGAGTTTGATTTTTAATGGGTAACAGATTAGTTATAAATTATAAAATTATCAATTCATAGATAATAAATTAGTGACCAATCAGGCTCATTTCGATATAATTCGAACTCTGTACACCCCTGTACAAGGTGCTGTATGACGCTTGTCTGCAACAATTTAAAATGTAAAAGGGTGTTTTTGTAAAAAAAAGGTGTATTATTTCGAATCTCATGACCGCTTTCTTTTCATACCTGGTGCAGCGGGCAACCGGGCAGATATTTTGATTAGATAATCATTTTATTTGCGACATCAAGTCAGCAATCGCTTTCTTCTCCCGCCCCTTGTTTGGGGTTTGTAGATCTTTTTCTTTCCAACGGGTGGTTTGGAAATTACGCCACTGACTACATTGTTTTATCAGGACACCTGAGCCAACCACATGTCACATGTACTCGTGGCCTCCATTGTGGTCAATTCAATTTCCTACCCCACTTGTCCTGACTTTTTCTTGGGCACTGGCCCATCACTTTATGATTATCCACACCGCTGCAGTCATTAATGCTGATGCCAAAACGAGGTATCCACTTAAATATCTAAATATTATAGAGAGGGGCATATTTGGTGGGTCATGCTGCATTTCTTCAGACCGACTTTCCATCCATTTAGTGTTGTCCAACTGTGACCAAAGACAATGCACTAATTACGGAAGCACTCAATTCAAGGCAGTCTATCAAACCTTGCTAACACATTTATCATGAATCTAATCTCGCGAGTAAAAGAGATTTCGATGCTAACTGTTAACTTTCTCATTTCGTTGAACTGGAGTTGAAGTTTTTAATGCCGAGTCTTCGGCTTACGTATCTAAATAATTGCATTGAAAAATCACTAGAACTTGGTATTTTTTAGAAAATAATCAAAGGTTTTCCACGGTAACTAATATTTTTGCTTATTTTAGTCACGCACATCAATACATTCAAAGAACATAAGCAACACTTCTTCCTTTTACTTTCTTCTACTTTTGTTTGAGCTTATTATTGAGTGACTATCACAATTGGAGGGATGGTTAGACCGTGAGTTACTACTCATGTTTGGAATTGATTGTGACTTATTTATTTATTTATTTTTTTCTTTCTTTCGTTCTCAACCGCGTGCAAAAGTGGGATTGATTGTGAACTTTCCTTACCATAGTGGACTTGATACCTTTGACTATTTGTAATTTAAAACCAAATGGCATCTCCTTGCTCCACTAATTAAAAAGAGAGTTTATCAAGTAACCATCAAGTGAAATTGATGTGATATTGCTGGGCCCACATATTTAAAGTAATCAAGGGATTGATTGTCTGAATTAAATAAATACTATAAAAAATCACGGGCAAATGAGCATTAAACAGTGAAATATAATGGATCAATATAAAAGAAAAGAAACTTTAACTTTGGCATGATATGATTTACTAGGGTGCATAGCCATTTCCCATCTTTTCTTCATTTTTTACTTCTTATTAACAAAATGTTATTCGACAATCATTCTTGTTTAATCACCTTACCTCTTCCTTATTTTATAACTATTTTCTTTGTTGGCATAGGTATCCTCAAGTGTTTGACTGATGGTGTTAATATGCTTCATGCCATTTCTAAATCCACACAAATGCGCATGATATGAATCTCATATAATTTCAAACACAAAATTGCATGATTTGGGAGTAAACCTATTTCTTATGCCACTTATGCCACGCCACCAACTGTCAAATGGGAGGTATGCACAGTTATACATATTTTATGGAAATAATAATATGTTAAAAAGGAAACCAACCATCTCCGTCCATCATCTACAAAAATCATCCTGTGTGACACGTGTCAGCCCGCTTACCCTCAATTACATCCACTCCTTTATTACAAATTACCAATACCAAAAAACGGATTGGAAACAGTTCGTTCCTAACTCTCCCTTTCAAGTTTCACCTACCTTCAACTCAAGTGCTCCCCCGTCCATTTCTGACGTCCATTTCTGACACGTCAGCCTCAAAACCTTGTCACACACGATAAGCTATAGAGAGAGAGAGAGAGAGAGAGAGAGAGAGAGAGATCAAGAAATCACACCCTAACCCAGCACCACAAACCCAGAATCCCAAAGTCCCATCCATGCCACGTGTCCAATCTCTCACCTCAACCATCAGATACGGGGCCAACATGGCAGTGTCTCCAAAAATATCATCTCCCCCAACACACACCCGTCCACTCTCACCACGTGTCCCGTTGCGGTACCGTTTTGAAAGCCGCATCCGATGCGTAACGGAAGAAAAGAGGCGAAAAGAAAAATCCGAATCAGTAGCAGAAGCCAATAGCGGCCCACCGACTGTTTTATTTTGACATTGCACTGCATCGAAGCCACCAAGATCAATGTCATCAATGTCAATCTTATAATAAGAGGGAGAAGATGCGAGATATTTCGTTCTCGTTGCTGATTTCGCGGCTGTGGACTGCTTCGGTGCTGTGCAATTTGCCATCCGATCTAGATCGTCTTCTTCAAGCTCAGTGAAGCATCAGTCGCAGAAATTTGAGGCTTTGGATCCGGAGACTTGGTTTTGTGAAGAGATGGAAGAAGTCGGTTTGAGGAATGGAGGAGATGGAGATGTGGATTTGGAGGAGATTGAAAAGGAAGAAGAGGAGTTGAAGATTGTGAGATGGGAGAATCTTCTTCTTCCTCGCATGTTTCTCAGAGTTCTTTTAGTCGAGGGAGATGATTCCACGCGCCAGATCATCGCCGCTCTGCTCCAGAAATGCAATTACAAAGGTATCTTTCTCTTTCTCTTTCTCCTCCTCTCTGTCTGTTTCTGGCTTTGGAATTGGATTGAAGAGTAAATCAATGTTTTCAAAATTTGAGTTTCATTAAAGTAAAATTGGTATCAATCGAGTTTGAATCGGGAAAGAATTTAACTTAATTCTTTTTTTTTCTTTATACCTTTATATATTTTTATAAAACTATACCGTCCGTCTTTCAACTAGCAACATGAATGAATGAAGAGAGAAGTTGCTTCATCATCATCATTTTCTTCGTCATCTTAGCTGTTTATGACTGAACTGAATTTTTGTCTCTGGTTTGTTTGAGCAGTTTCTGCAGTATCTGACGGCTCAAAGGCATGGGAAATGCTCAAGGATAGACGTCATAACATCGACCTCATCTTGACAGAAGTTCAATTGCCCTCAATATCAGGGTTCTGCCTTCTTACCTTGATTATGGGGCATGAAACCTGCAAGAACATTCCTGTTATAAGTATGTTCCTGAATTAAAACCATATGCAGAAAAATCCCATTAGAAGGAATCAATCTATGCTTCTTTCAATTTGGTTGTCACTCCTTCTGCTATTTATGCAGTGATGTCATCCTATGATTCTATTAGCATTGTCTTCAAATGCATGATGAGGGGTGCTGCAGATTTTCTTGTGAAGCCCATTCGGAGAAACGAGTTGAGAAATTTATGGCAGCATGTTTGGAGACGGCAAACTGTATGCTTCCTTCCTCGTAATCTCTCTTTGAAGCATAGTTTTCTAGAACTAGTCTTCTCTTTATTACTCTAGTGACTTTGAACTTTTATGTTTTCCATCTTTTTCATCAGTCGAGTGATCTGAGACTTGGATGCCAAGATGGGAATCTTGTACAGGGAAAAATGGGTGCTACATCGGAGAACAATGCAGCAAGTAACCATTCAAGTGATTATGTGGCGTGTGAACATAAACATAACGATTACAGTGAAAAGGGGAGTGATGCCCAAGTAAGCGCTCTGACACCATCCAGCAGTAGCGTTTCGGATGACACACTAGTTGTTTTTAATCTTTTGAAACAGTCTATGGATTCAATGTTTTTATTCTGATGAGAGGCATGTACAGTATTCATTCAAATTATACGTGGAGGTTTTACGTTGTTGCTGTTGTCATTTTTATTTGAGATTTGAAGACTCCATGCCTTTCCTGGAATGCTATATTGTGGGTGGGAGATTGTTCAGTATCTCCACCACCTGATACTCTTATGAATTAACCCGTGTTAAATGTGGAATCATGGTTTCCATCTGAAGGCTTGGGTATCTTGTCCTAAATTAGTTGCTAGCTTAACTAGCTCGATATATTGAGAATCCAAAGTGGGTGATGAAAAATCAGTTTGCTTAGAAGGAAATTAGATTAGAGCATGTATTGCTGCTAGCGTACTTATACCATCATTTGGTTAAATGAAGTTTTACGTTGGCTACACTCTTTTCTCATTGTGCAGAGCTCTTGTACAAAGCCAGACGTGGAAGCTGAGAGTGCATGCCTGAATATTGCGCACGATCCTTTGCAACCGAAATTCAGTTCCTCTTTAGCAATTGGCACAGAAGCTCACAGGCATGAAGAGCATGCTAAATTGGGAGGTATGTTGATGCATGAGAATGCAGCTGAAGGTATGATGCAGTTCTTTTTTTCATCACCTGTTTTGTTGGTTGTCTATTTCTTTTTATCCAACAAGCTCGCTCTACAGAAAGTAGGACATATAACAAGCTACGTCCTGCAGATAAATCAATGAGATTGGCATCTGAAGTTACTCCAAACCATCAAGCTTTTAAGTCGACTGTGATTATCTTAGAAGAAAATCATGCTCATCCTACGCTCATGACAGGGGATAAGGTTATGGCATCGGCATGCTACAGGGAGAAATCTGATATGGTGAATGATGAAGGCTTTGAAGGGCAAGCTAGGGTTGACCCTTCTAGAGAAGCCATTGACTTGATTGGGACCATCGAGAATCAACTACGTTGTACCTATCGGCATTCAGATGACAACACTGTCAGAGGTAACGTTTCTGATAATGCAAAATATCTCCATGGAAAGAAAGAAAACATGTGCAAGTTGAGTTCTTCTTTACCGTTGGATCTATCTTTGAGAAGATTTGAGCCTAGTGGAGTCCAGGAGATTGGGGAAAGGCATACCTTGAACCATTCAAATGCCTCTGCTTTTTCTCGGTGAGTGCTTATTTCCCCATGTTTTAACTATGGTTTCCTCCTATCTCCAGAATTTGTGATATTATCTAACTGATGTGATGTTTACCATGCTTTGAGCATCCATATTATGGATGGTCTACATTGAACAAAATAGCACTTTGCCTCCCCTTGATTGTCCAGAATAAGGTTATATATGTATATATAGGTAGGGCCCCACAAACTGGACTATTCCTATCTTGTGAATGGTTTGTTTGTTCCTGAATATGATCCTATCTCTCTTTCTCTACACACACACATGCACACATTGTTCCTAAATATAACTCTATTTCTCTTTCTACACACATACACAGACACACACACATTGATGATATGTTGAGCGGCCCCTGTGACCTAGGGGGCTGAGACCAATAACAACAAATTGATGCAGATTTAAATTAGGCTGTAGTGGACTTTCAGATCCAATGAATCCATCATGATCAAGATATGAGCCATGCCACATGAATGGTTAGGAAACCCAGTGGTGAGCGGAATCCATAGGGCTCAAACAGGGCCAGGGGGCAATGTAACTGGCATTTTTAATCTGCAAGGAAATCATATGGGTGCCCAGAAATGGGGCCCATAGAGATGTGGGTCTCTTAGATATATAAAATATATGCCAACCCCAGATTGTTGGGATACAACTATAATAATAATGATGATATCTATTATGGCCGGTATGCATCACACATGATATAGCCTTTCAGTGGATCATTGTCTTTCTACAGCATCAATATTAACTGAAACCTTTTCTACCATGGCACAGTGAAATTTGTGTGATGTTCAAATTGCTTAGATTATTAACTTCATAGTTCTCCATACATTCTTCAAATCGCTTAGATTATAGATGGAGAAGCTCATTTGAGATGGTTTGGACATATCCAATATAAGCCGACAATAGAAGCGAGGAAAAGTTTTTCTATAATGCAAAAATAGTTAGGATAAATTTGAAGAAGCGCAATCTATTCAAGGACCAGGAGTGAAAGATAATGTCAAAACTGGAAAAAGGGATTATCCTTGTTGAATTGGTTATCTATTTTAGTCTATAAATGGTTATACTCCTTCACTTTGAAGTGATGAATGCAGTTACTGTTTTTTTCTTTCTACTTGGATGTCGACTTCTTTTGGCATGCATCCTAAACTTGTGATTGTTTATCTCCCATACCTTCAGCTTAGAGAGTAGCCATTAGCCATTCATACCCCTTCCCTGCTGCATTAGCTTAAACTATTAACTCAAAGTGATGGACCTATGCTTTTTCTGCACTTGTGCTTGATAACTTTTAGCACATTGTCTTTCATTTATTTAAATAAAAATACTTTAAATTAATTTACTTTCTTTAGAAGTATTCTTACCATTAAAAGTATAATAAGTTTGGTGATTCTATTGAAGTAAGTGATAGGTGCCGTTGGTTATATGGACATGCCAGGAAACTAGAGATAAGAAAGATGCGACCACAAAGAATGCAAAGAGAGGAAAGTACATCAATAGAGAGATGTGGAGGCCAAGGATTTTTCAAAAAAATTTTTTGGTTGAGGGAGGCAAGTGATTAGTTTTTCTATTATGGGATTGTGGGTTACTGATTACTAACTACTTAGTAATAACTAACAAATTGTCAAATGAGAATATTTACATGCCAACTAATTAGTTAGTAACAACTAACGAGTACAAAGGAAATTACAAGATAAGTTTCAGATGCTTGGAAGGAAATTACAAGATAAGTTACAGATGCTTGGGAATCCTGCACATGCATCCAACAATAGTTTCAATCCGAGGAGACAACTCCAGTACTCCAAACTTTATACTTCCTGGGCTCTTAGTGAATGTGTATTTGCAGGTGGCAGTGCTCCACCCAACCCCAAATATTTGACATGATGATCCTGGATCCAACTAGAATAATCCTCTTTTTTTTTTCTTGTTTTTTTGGATGACCTAGGGTATCTCTCGCCAGCTTAGCTTTCGAACCTTTGGCCTCTGGCCCGGGGGTTACTCGATTCTGACGAGCGAGGACTATTTCATAGGGGGTACATACATGGCCGCACACATAGTACCCGGATAATGCAAGGGGCAGGAATTAAACTTGAGACCTTGGGGAGCAAATCCAAGTCTCAAACCGAGTCACTGCCTTGATGGGAATAGTCCTTGCTCAACAATCCTCATTTACCGTACAAACCCAATGATTCAACTTCCACAAAAGCATATATATAGAGAGAGAGGGTTTCTCTACTGGGCTTGTACGGTTGTTGGGGATGCCCGACTTGGTGTCTTGGTGAGTCCATTTTGGTTTGGGTCAAGCTGTCGCAAACACATGGGCATTGATGAGCTGGAACAGGCACATTAACTTGGTCACGTGGGTAGTGGCACATCAGAATCGGCACCATGGAAGTGCCTGGGAATGCTGATCCTTTCCTTTTCTTTTCCTTTTTGTGTGTGTGTGTGTGTGTGCGTGCGTGTGTGTGTGCGTGTGTCCTGATCTCAAGGAGCAGGGTACCAACATCCACGTTGGAGGAAAGTTGATGGCTAGAGAGGTGGGACCCTGATGCAAGGCCCATTGGTGCCAGGGCCATGCGAGGCTAAAATTTTTTATTGCCTGCTGCAGGAGTTTTCAATTGTTTGTCTGGAGAATGCCATACAGCGAATAAGGCTTTGACGATGCTTACAGATCTACATTCTTTACCTTACAATTCTCACATCCTATTTGTTATTTGTGTGTGTCATTTGATGTTTAAGACATGCATGTGTGTTGCGCACACATACAAACAGACCTCAGATATGAAATTTTGTTGTTGCATTTCACAATAAATAAAAAAAATCTCTAGATTCTTGTATTCGTAGCCTTCATGATTGACGCTATCCACGCTAGTGAGCATATTAATATGTATCATCTGGAGCGTATCTGATGATGAGAGTTTCAGTCACTGCAGCTGGAGGCTGATATATTGGTCCTGGGCTGATGCATTTGTTTCAGCCCTACTTTGTAGAGGTAAAAATAATTGAAAAGATGTTCAGGAAGTAAAAAAAAAAATTGTAAATCTTCATTTTCAATTGTTTTAAGGTTTTTCTTTTAAATTTACTTGAATAGAAAAGAAGATGCGAACATGTTGACAATGGAGTTCCAATACATATATGTTTCAGGCTGAACTTATAAGCAGTCATTAACTGTCATGAGTCATGACCTGTATTGGTTAGTGCAACTACTTAGGTTGAGTTTTAAAACAGAGTCTCTAGGGTGTCACAGATGTTGTGGATATATAGTGCAATATTGGACAAGGCTTTGATGATGATGATGATGATGATGATGATGATGATGATGATGATGTGTGTGTGTGTGTGTCTCTTCACTCAAAAAAAATTTTTTGTTATTTTTTTGAAAGATTGTGATGAGATGATGATGATGATGATGACGATGATAATGATGATGATGATGATGATGATGGTGATGGTGATGTGTGTGTGTGTGTCTCTTCACGCAAAAAAAAAATTTTGTTATTTTTTTGAAAGATAGTCATGAATTGCATTGAAGGAAGAAGCAACAAAGTACAACTAGCTCCACCACAAGAACTAAAAATTCAATATAGAAGCATTATCATAAGAACAGCACAAAACAAGCAAATTACACAGTGAAGGCTACCAAACAATTTTGCAAATTCACTAGCTAAGAAAGGATAGGTCTTGTAATTTGGCAGCTCTGACCATGCATGTAGGTTGTTGTTTTTCTCATTGTGTTGGTTGTTTTTTCTTTGTGTTCCTCTTTGATATCTTACTTTCATACCTTGTGCCCTTTCCTCTGTTAGGGCCTTTCGTATCTTTCTAGTTTCCCTTTATATAACGAGTTGTTACCAATCAATACCAATAAAGGAAAAAGCCTACCAAGTGCAGAAGACCTATCCAACCCTTGCTTTGCTAGTGAATCTGTGAAACCGTTGGCTAACCTCCCAAACATGTTGAATGCCACTTGAATTGAAAACGATAAAGCTGTAATCTCATTTAAGAGAATCACTTTCCACTTACCATTTTTGTTTTTAAAAATAGCTTACATCTATAAAACTGGATTGTTTAGTGATTTACAGCTTTCCCTCAATTTCATATAGCAATTTATTTTTATGGTCGGAAAAAAATACTTACCATTTAAGCATTCACTGTTTGTGCATCTTATGATAATGCAAGCAGCAAGAACTCATTAGAAAGGGTATTCATTTGGCTTAGTCTTTTCATTTTGATATACTTTCTTTGTTTAGTCTTGTTCTAGGACTGTATCCCCTGTTGGCTGATAAGTTACTCATGGACCCCATTGTCTTGAAGGGTGGGGGCCTTAGTAATAATCAAGGGAAGTCTGTAATCATCAAGGGAAATTTGTGGTCTCTTGATTACCTATTATTACATTGTTAGTTCTAGTGCTAGTCAACTCATGATTCGTATTTACAGGTACAATAACAGGACATTGCAGCATGCTCCATCATCAGCAAGCTTCACCGATCCCCGACAATCCACCAATGAAACCCTCAAACCTCCAAACCAGGATTCTGATAATGCTGGTGATGCTCTTCAACATAGTCAAGAGGAACAAAATAACATTGAGGAAGATAACCCTCAAGACAAGATGGTGTTTTCATGCCCTCAACTTGGGATACTTCCGGTCACAATTCCTTACCATGGCACATTACTGCAACCCATGTTTTACCCACATCCAGCTTCTCCTCCAGGACCTCCTCCTTGGAGTACAGATTCAACCAGCCCACAAGAAGCCTTGCCTGGGAAAAAGTCATTTCATCATTCTCCTTCCAACCCTGAGCAAGATCATCATTATTGTGATCAAAATGCAGGGAAGTCCAGTGACCAATTGACTACACAGGAGCAGAATTCAGAATATAGGGAGGACAAAAAACACATCTCATCTGCCACTGATCAGAGTGTGAACAGCAGTTTTTGCAACAATAGCAAGGGCCATATGAAAAGCAGTGGATGCAGGAGCATTTGCAATGGACGTACAACTGACGTTGGTGGTGCTGCTGTTGTTGCAACCACTTTTGAGAGTGGGAATGAGGAGGGCATCATTACCAGTGATCGAGTCAAGGTGATGGGTGAGCGTGTTTCCCAAAGAGAGGCAGCATTGACCAAATTCCGTTTGAAGAGGAAAGACAGATGCTATGAGAAGAAGGTGAGAAAAATCATATTTAATAAATTTTTGTGGGATAAAAAATTAATAATTATTGTATTGAAATTATACCTTCTGTTATTGTATGTCCCTCCTCACTTTTGAGGTTGAGGAATTATATTGTCGTATAATGTGTAGCATACTTGGGCATTGAGCATGTGCAGATGGCAGATGTGACTGATTGTTGGTGATCCTCTGCTCTTGGTGTATGATCTGAGAAAATGTGCTAGATATGACTGTTTTTTGCTGATCCAGACCAGTGATCCATGAGCCTCACCAAGGATCACAGACATATAAATGCTTTTGATATCTCCTTCTTGGAACAATCTTAACTTCTGGTTCATAACCACCAATCAACAATTGAGAACTGTTCCTTAGTATTCAACAGCTATAACCTTACACTGTTTTTGGACCCTGGTTAATCCTTGGTGGGCCTATAGGTTAAATGTGTTGACAACCATTCTGTCAGCACCAGTCATCAACTGTAGAAAGTCACTGCTTTATGATCTACATATCTTTCGGTTGTGTTCTCAGGTCAAGGATCATGTAACTTATCCAAATTAAAACCCACCCTTTAATGTTTTTCTCTCACAGGTTCGATACCAAAGCCGGAAAAGACTTGCTGAGCAGCGTCCTCGAGTGAAAGGACAGTTTGTTCGCAGGGTGCAATCCGATTCTCATCAGCCAGCCGTAGAAACAGATGAAGGTCTTTGATTTGTTGGCCTCATGAACTCATCATGTAAGATGAAATGTGACTGGAGATCTCTACCCATGCTTTTCGGATTACGTTCAGCTCTTCTCTTGTAAGTTCCTGGTTGTGGTGATGCGGGCTTGTGAAACTATTGCACTCTTTATGCCAAATGGAAGTGGAGGAAAAAATTTTTAGGAAATTTAGTAGTGAGATACAGTAATTGCTAACATGTTTGTTTTGATTTTCTTTGATCTAATGTAAATATAAATAATAATTTTTGTATTTCTCGATCACATTGCTTAACATGTGTGTTTGTGTCTGCACTAAGATTGACTCATTCTTTTTCCAAACTGATTGAGACTTTGTTCATGAATGATGTCACTGTTAGATTTCTCTTTGATTTTGTATGAAATGTCTTGCATTATCTTCTCTAGAAACATATAGTGTTCAAATGAAGATGAATAGGTCTAACACAATCTTTTTCTTTGATTTCTTTGCTGTGTTTTATATTTTCAATATCCTTTTGTGTTTTAAGTCTCTCGTGGGATGCAGTCTTTTGGTTTTTGGATTGTGGTTTCGTTGGCAGTGATACCTTTAGTAGTGGATCGCCTATTTCATCCGAACGACTGTCTGACTAGATTGGTGAATAGGACATGGATAATGTGGGCTGTTTACACCTTTAATTGAGCAGTTTGAATTGTCTATTGCAGTAGATCTATGCTCATTGTGAGTAGACCAATCATGGTGTTACTTGCAAGTTGCTCACCATTCGTGATTCAAGTTCAAAATCATGTGGGTTTTGTGTAAACATGGTGCACTGTCCAATAGAGGATCCTATCTCTAGATCAAGGGGATTTCATCAACAAACTTCTCAGTCCAGGGGTGATCGACTCTACTGTATGGGTCCTTGGTACAAGTACTGACAGAACACTTTGGTTTACATCCATACATGGTTGATTCTTTATCATATTCTAAACCATAGCGATTATTATGGTCCCATCGTTACCGCCTAAGAAGCATGGACACGGACACGAGATACAGATACGACACGACACGGACACGCCGACACGACATTTCTCGAAAAAGTAGGACACGGACACGTCAGGGACACGTTAATAATATATTAATTTATAAATATAATCATCTACTAAAAAAATAATATCATTTTAACTTTTTTAATCAATTTAGCAATAAAAAAATAAAAATTCAAGTACCAACTAACAAACATATCAAATTATCAAGTATCAATACAATACTAAAACATAATTCATAATCATTAAACATAAAATATCCATAGTTCTATAAAATCCATATAAAGAAAAGGACGGATCATCTCTTTCTCCTCCGTAAAAAAAAGAAAAAAAAAAGCAAAAAAGAAGCCAATCTTAAGGCCTATTCTTTAGTGAAATATTTATTTGTCTTTTGCTTGTAATATGATTGATATTTACAATCATATATTTTTCCATGGTATAAAATTGTCAAATATCAAGTTTACAAGTTTTAATAACCACATGTTAATAAAGTGTCCAAGAGATATTAGCCACATATTTAGTTTTTAATCATAGACACGGGCTAGAAATTATGGGACACGTTGCAAAAAGAGTGTCAAACAAGTGTCCGAAATTAGGATTTTTAATTCTTAATTATGGACATGGTTAAATAGTATCGGACACGTGTCCGAAAGTGTCCGACGAGTGTCGGTGTCCGACACGTGTCCGACACGGACACGTGACTTTTTTAGAAGTGTCCGTGCTTCTTAGGTTACCGCTGCTAAATATTTTTCCCAAACTTTCATTTATTCCCTGCAATATAATGGCAAATTCTAAGGTGAGGAAACAAGAGTAAGATCTTTCTAACTATTAGTACCTACTTTGACTCTTTTTTTTTTCGGTTAAAGCACTTCGAAAGTGTGAGTGAGAGATCAGATAGAGAAGACATTAATGAACAGGCATTAATGGGATTCCTTTTTCTTCTTTTGGTTTTCTTTCCATAGTCAGTCCAAAGGAATAAAGAAAGCAAAAGTAAAAAGAAACGCAAGTAGAAAAGAGAATCCATATGTATGTGATCCAAGCACTTTTTAGAACTCCAATTCCCCTTTCTTTCTGTCCCATTTCTTCGACACTTATATACTACTATCTTTTGTTAGCTTTTGCCTCCATTTCCGACCAGTACTCACCCAACTTTTCCTTCTCAACCCTTTTCCTTTGCCTTCAATCATTCTCCCTTGCATATAAACTTCACAACACTATCCTCCTCCAATTGGCGAAGAAGACCATGCCCGAACTAAAATGCCCGTAGACATGACCAAATTTATGGCTCCTACTTACACCACCTCACGCTTTCTCCTCACAGTCCTTGCACTCTTCCTCGTCCTGGCAGGCGTAACATCTTTAGTGGTGTGGCTTGTGTACCGCCCGAGCAAACCCCTCTTCACTGTTGTTGGTGCTGCGGTCTATGACCTGAACGCCACCTCCCCCTATATAATTTCCACCACCATGCAGTTCACAGTGGTAATTCAAAACCCCAACAAGAGGGTGGCGGTGTATTACGACCGCCTTTCAGCGTTCGTCTCCTATCGGAACCAGGCGATCACGGCGCCTGTGCCTTTGCCGCCGTTGTTCGAGCAGCACCACAGCACGGTGACGCTGTCACCGATGTTGGGTGGTGGGTTCGTGCCGGTGTCGGGGGAGGTGTCGAATGGAATTGTGATGGATGAGGCGTATGGGGTGGTGGGGCTGAAATTGGTGGTGTTGGGGAGGGTGAGATGGAAGGCTGGGGGCTTTAGGAGTGGCCACTATGGGATGTACGTGACATGTGATATGTTGGTGGGGTTGAAGAAGGATTATGTCGGCCAAGTCCCGTTGCTTGGATTTCCTAATTGCAGCGTCGATATATGAATTCAGATTTCCCAGATTTTTGTGTTCATTTGTTGGATGAAAACTTGAACATGTTGTAAGAGTAACCAATATGAAACTCTCTTTTTTTTCATTTGTTATTCCCTTCCGTGGTGTAGTTACGTAAGAGTCCGGATTATTGAATAAATCAAGTCCAAACTGAATGTCCAAATAGTTGTTTAGATAAACCTTATTTATTGAATGCATTTAGCTGTTTCTCCTTTCAAACGTCCATTTGAATTTGATGGCATCAACTCAAAACAGATGCAATCATGGCGTCATCCTTTCGATTTAACTTTTGGCCAACTATTTGGGTAGCTACTTAAGTAGAGATGAATGAAAACATATTAAATCTGCTAGGTTTGTACATGCATATCGAGCATAAAGAATTGCAAAATTTTCCATGTGATGCTCGCCTGGGATGAGGATAGAGAGCCAATAACCAACGGGACTGATTTCCAAGTATGCGGATAGAGAGCCAATAGCCAATAGGATTGATTTCCAAAGCTTTTTATGTCCATAGTCCACAGAAATGCAGTCAAGTTTCTCTATTAGAGTGGTAAGGAATAACAGTTCTCAGTTGGCTATCTTTTTATGATCTTTTTTTATGTGAGTGGGTTGGTTTTCTGATTATACGGGTTCTCTCGTGGATTTCATCTGATTGGCTGGAGTTAAAAGAAAAACAAAAAGTATTGACGCCGACTTGTTTATTGCATGAAGAGAATCTAATCTAATCTGGCTTTGGTTGGATCTATGAAAGGAAGAGACTCGAATTCCACATAGGCGTTGGGGAGAGAGAATCAAGTACCGAGGGAGGGACAAATCACTACTATAATCAATTAAGTTGACGGGCATCTGATGCTTTCTTGGTTTACAAGGGACAATTTCTCCTTACGCCTACCTTATATGAAGAGCTTATTTTTCAATTTTCTAGTTAGTGGACCTCTGAATTGGCTGCACTAGTGGCAATTGGACATGGTTGGACAAATTTTCACCAAGAAATTAAATCATAAAAGGTTTGCACTGCATAAAGCTAGTAATAAACTTCAAAAAATTTTAAATTAAGAGTTAGGACAGTATGATAGATTTGGTCTAAATTTCACCTCTTATCCACATACAAATTTTATCCATCAATCTACTTCCCTTAGCTGACAAGCATCTACGTCGGTGGGTAGTGAGTAGTGAGTGACATTCTGTAGGTGGCATACGGTGACAGTGAGTGCATTGTGCAAATGGACCGAGCTTTCTGTCACCGACGTGCCACGCATATGCATGCATAAGAGGAGCAATGCAACATATTCACACGTGTCATGTGAACGGAACGCCCCGAGTCAAAGCATGCATGTGAGATTCACCTTTATTATTAGGAAATAGCCCACGATCCAATGCTCTTGCATCTTTCTTGCAGACAGTCCTTTCCAATCCGAAGAAGATAGATACTGGATTGTGTCCCATGATTCACACCCAAATTTTTTAGTTCTAAAATAGCTTTTGATTGTTAACAAGTTTGATTTTTTTCCTACAATGATACAGAGGTTCGTTTTGATATAGGGTTTTTGTTTTACCTTTGAGTAAAAGTCAGAACGGTTGGATTTTGTTTTATATTTCGGTTAGTCAGATTGGTCATCTAAGTTAGCAATAACCAAAGTTCAGGGTTAAGAGTATTTAGTTATTATGTATGAATTTTATTGTTGGCAAAAAAAGTAAAAACCATATATATTGATGTATTATAATTTTAGATTTTTGGGGATTGAGATGGAATCATGATATATGAGTTCTCTTTTTTATGAACGTAGGTAAAGTTGTCGAATCACGTAAAATTGCTGTGTTCATATGTGATTACTTGATGGTGTAATTATGCTTGTTCATCGTGATTAATTTATTGATCATGGGTTGTTTCCATTGCGCCACTTTTTCCAACAAGAATTGCTACTTGGAGCTTTTTCTCCTCATCCAAACGACCTAGATGAGTACCATATATATGTCATCTCTCATCCCATGCAAAGGGCCTTCATTTATTTTGAACCAATTGTTTGCTATTACGAATGTTCTTCTAATGTTATTTGGATAGAAGATTGAATTTAATATTTGAATGTACAAGGGCAAATTTGTTTGCTTTGAATACATAGGGAATTCTAGCCAAATAAGCTCCTGAAGAATAATTAAAGCGGTGAGGTGGAGATGTACTTGCAACTTGCAATCCATAATTTCCTAAGATTTGAATTACTTGAATGATGGCTCGGTATTCATTTATCATCGTTTCTTGGATCTTTTTCCATTAAAGAGAAAATAATTAGGTGGCATTTTAAAAATCACATTTATTTCTTTTTAACCTCTTATAGAAATAAAAGTCTTACAAGGAGATTTTTCCTACAAATTCACGTTGCGCAAAGCAATCTGTGTGAGGTAGCAAGTTGGGCCCATCCGAGCATCAATCCGAATGGACCATCATATCTTCCCCTTCATTTGAACTGGATCTATTGGATTTCAACGATTCAATTGATTGGAACGTTGGACTGAGAGTTAATTATTTTTATTTACTACAAAGTCGGTAGGTTGTATATATGCCATGAATTAAGGGTTCTAGTCATGAGATTGTAACTCAAATTTGCTATCTGGGCCCAACCTAGTTGATTCTTTTCATCCCTCTTGTCCTATCATCATTGGAGCCCTAGGTGTGCGCCAGCGAGATACCTCCTACCCTAGGAAGCACAGGTACCGGTACGGCGAAATCATTAAAAAAATAAGGTATGGGTACGGCTCGGGTACGTCCATTAAGAATTATATTTTTTAAAATTTTAATAATACAATAAGCTAATAATTAAAATTTTAAAATAAATTAAAACTCTTACATGCAACAAGCCAACAATTACTTAATATCATTACAAAGTCAACATACAAACCATTGAGTTTAGTCTATCATTACAACAAAAGTCAAGAACCATGTAAACACCAAGATTACAACAAAAACAATAAAACAAAGCATTGAAAACAAAGTCATTTATCAACTTGAGCTGCATCGCCTTCATCATCAACTAATCTAGCTTCCATGTCAGGCTCATCAAGTGAAAGATCTGCAACTTCAAGTAAACCAGCACCCTCTAATGAACCAAATGTATCTCCACTAATGTCCCAAAGCTTGGTCTCTCCTTCCATGTATTGTCAACTCCTCCTTGATAGGAGACGAATATTGTTATGCACAAAGACCAAGTTTTCACAATGGTCTGGTGTCATTTTGTTCCTTCTAATGGAGTGAATGAAAGAGTAGGTGGTCTAATTCCTTTCACAACATGATGAAGAACATGGCTGACTAAGTAATTTCAATGCTAAAGATTGGAGAGTTTGTGTAGAAGACCCATGTGCATACCACCAAATAATTGGTTCCATTACTCTTCTATTAAATTTTGAATCAAATTCCCCAAAAATTTCCAAACAACCTGAAAATTTGGCATATTCTGTTGTAACAATTCTTCTATCCTCCAGCTCTAGAAAGTATTTCTTAAGGCACATTGTTCTCATATTTGAAATCTCTTCATTCTTGTGAGGAGGACCACGATTGGGATTTTCATCAAGCCATGTTGCACTATAATACCTAAATTATAGAAAGATGAAAGTATAAGTAAATCATGAATTTTATATCATATTCAAAGAAATAACCAAATACAAAAAGTATTGGGTTGTATGTACCTAGGATTCAATGAATATGTAAGGCAATGAAGTGGTGTGCTAGTTTTGGTCCAACTTTCAACAAATATTTGGTGCACTACAGAATAAAAATTGGACTCCTCATTTTCCAGCTTCCCTTCATGCCTATAAATGGCTGCTTTCACCTTTTCAATCATTGTATCCCGCATCTCATAAACCAAGTACAAACATGGCCTATTAGTATCACAAACTCTAATCATCTCATAGATAGGCAATGTGAAAGATAATATGTAAGCTATCTTATCCCAGAAGATGTCACTCAACACATTTTCCTTCACAAATGTTGCCTTACCAACATCATCATCCTTATAACCATTCCATTTGTCACTAATAACCATTATCTGAAGGCCACGCTTAAGAAGATTGAACTTTTTTAGCATAACAACAGTAGATGCAAAACGCGTCTCTACTACAGTAAGCAACTTCATAGGCACAAAGTTATTAAAAATTGACAATCTCATAGAATGGTTCACAATTAAATTTTTTATGAGCATCATATCATCAACAACATGAGTAATCCAATGGCATTCATCATAAGCATAAGCAGCAACTCCAGTTTGCTTTGCAGAACATATATTCTTAAGAGCAAAATTAAGGGTGTGAACTACACATGGTGTCCAAAAAATATGCGAGTATTTACCCTCAATGATTGATCCAGCTGAACTACAAACAGGAGCATTATCAGTGATTACTTGAACCACATTTTGAGGGCCAACATTATCAATTACTTAACACATTAATTGGGCAATGTAGTGTTTGTCTTTGAACTCACCCTCACAATTAACCACTTTCAAGAATATAGCTCCATCCTCCAAAGCTCCCATAAAATTGATAAGAGGCCTTCTTTGTGCATCAGTCCATCCATCAGGAACAATACTTGCCCCATTCTCCTTCCATAATTGTTTCAAAGACTCTAACAATCTTTCAACATTTGCCCTTTCTCTTTTAAGTAGTGAAGTCCTCAACAAATTATAACCGGGAGGTACATACCCACTAATTTGATTTTCTGCAGCAAATTGAAAAGCTTCTACAAAATACGGATTCCTAGCCAATTGAAAAGGCAATCCACCGGAGTAGAACATACGAGCAATCAAAGAATGCAAATGTTCCCTAGCACCTTGATTGAATGCTTTCTCCAAGGCAGTACTTCCAATGGCCTTTTTTTTTTTTTTTTTGGCTCATACCCTTCCAATTTAAACTCTCCACTTCCACTTCCAACATCCATTGTATTTGCCATCCTACTACTAATAGGATAAGAGGAAGGTGGTAAAGGAACATTTTTGGGTTTAGCCATCTTCTTCCGGTTTTCAGCTTCTTCATTTTCCCTTTTCATTTGAAGAAGAGCATCACCCTTCACATTAATACAACATCTAATTCCCTGTCCTTTTATTTGCAACAAATGTGCTTTGACCCTATCTTATGACCCTTGAAAATCACCATTACAATAATTGCATTGCCATTTTGCATTCGCACTTCCTCTTCCCTTTCTTTCTAATATGGTTACGTAATTCCAAAGAAGATCCACAATTTCATCAGTGCCACTTGCACTTACACTTGTACCAGTAGAACCCATACTACTTGATGAACTCATTTTTATCCTACAACAATCAATAAATAATCAAACAGCTAAACAACCAAACAATTAAAAATCTGCCAATATACTTAAAAAATGGAAAGGACAACAGCAACAGCAGACGACAGAGCAACGACAATGGCAGAAAAAAAAAATAGCAACAGCAGTAGCTATGGCAAATGGCAGAGCAGAAAAAAAATAACAGCAGAGCAGGAAAAAAAAAGAAAAGAAAATTAAGCAGCACACATACAGAGCAGCAAACAAAAAAAAGAAATTAAATATCATAGCAAAGCAACAGCAGAGCAGCAAATACAGAGAGAAAAAAAAAAGAAAAAACAGAGGAACAAAATACAGTAGAGCAGAGCAGAAAAGAGAAGAAGAAAACAGCAAATGTAGTAGCAAAGCATTTCAAAAACAGCAACAAAGCAACTGCCGATCATAGCAGAGCACTTAAAAAAAACGCAGAATAGCAAGGCTGATTTACAGAAACACCGGTCAGCAGCAAAACTAACGCTCAACAAAGAAGAGAAGCAGGGGGAAAAATTACAGCAGCAGAGTAAAAACATTACGGAAAAAAAATCGCAGAACAGAGCAGAGCAGAATAAAGCAAAACAAAGCAGAACAGAGTGGGGTAAAAAAAAAAAGAAAGAAAGAAGGGAAGAGGACTTGCGGTTGTGGCGACGTGCAGCGGCTGGTGCGGTGGAAGTGTGGACGCAGCAGGTACGCTTCCTCTTCCTCCTCCTCCTCCTCCTCCTCTACGTTTTTTTCCCCTAAGCCTCTCCTGTTTTTTTTTCTTTTCTATTTTCGGAGAAGCATTCCTTTCGATGATGAGTGTCCTCTCCTCCTCCTCCTCTCCTCCTCTCCTTTTGGTTCTTTCCTTCTTCTGTTTTTCTCCGCGGCAGAGGTAGAGGCTCTGGGATCTTCCGCATGCCTCCTCTTATTCTTCCTCTCCTTCTTCTCTTTCCCTTTCTCCTTTCTCTCCAATCGGTTATCGCTCGTTTCCCGTCAGACGAAGAAGAAGAAGCGAAGGCTCCCTGGACTGCAATTTGGGCGATTAAGGCATCATCTGAGAAGTGAAATGTTTTATATAAAATAGATTTTACACTTTGCCCCCTCCATTTTTCTTTTCTTTTAAAAAACATATAAAACATTAAAAAAGTCATATATCTTACCGGTACGTACCCATAATGTCAACACGTACTCGGTACGTATTGATCGTACCCGGTACGTATTTTACAGTACCCATACCCGTACCCTTACCGGGTAAGTACCCGGTACGTGTACGCCTGTATTTTTGGAATACCCGTGCTTCCTAGCTCATACCTTTAGACTGGCAAGTGAAAGTATGGAAACATTCACATCTAACAAATACAATATATTCAACATCATCAGCTAGATGTTTCTACCCAAAAAAAAAAAAGGTACAATGTATTCAATGACACAAAACAAATAAGCATTGTGTCAATCAAAAGAATTACTTACTTTTTAAAAAAAGAAAATAAAAATTCAAAAGAGATCCTAAAATTTTTGTTGCCAACAACTTTTTTTCAACATTTTCACAATAAGTCAATTGCCCTCTTCTAAAAGAAGAATTTTAGCACTTTATTCACCTACGGGACACCCCCATCGGGATGTTACAAAATTTTCAGTCTATGCTGTCAAAGAAAGCACGATTCCCCTAAGTAAAGTTGTTCACAAGACGTGTCTGCGTCCACAAGGTGAAAATTACCTTGCTTCCATATTCGCATTTTCAGTACACCTCTGACTATAAACATATTCATGAACATACATGGCTACTTTAACATGCTGAAGGGTTTCTTTAATAATAACAAGTAATATGAGTGCTTACGAAAAAGAAGATAAAAACAACTAATATGAGAATGATGTTCACGTCTTACTCCCATCGTAAGATGTGGCTGTTCTTGTCTAGTTGTCTAGGGATTAACACTAGGGCATGCCACCTTCTTGTAACAACCCGCCCCGCACCATCGAGGTATTGTCCGCTTTGGACTTCCCAGGAGGTCACCCATCCTGAAATTGCTCTGACTCGAGCACGCTTAACTTTATAGTTTTTTATGGAAGTCCTCACGGTTTTGTCCCCAAAAGGCGCCTCGACAGTTTAGGACGGATTATTACTTATATTCTTTCATTCACATGTACTTTTTGGGACTGGGTCGTTACAGCCCCACCAGCTTCCGCCGGATATGTCCCCATATCCACATATCTAGACTGTCGGACCGAAGACGGCCTCATAAGCGATGTGGGACTTCGTTCCTCCTCCTTCGTTCCCCCCTCCTATTTGTAGAGGGCAGGATTCGAGAGGGAAGCAGGATTCGAGCGGTCCCCAAGGGGTCCGGCCTAACGGCCTCACCCTCCACCACTCAGAGGAGAGCCATCCCCTTCTCTAATACCATCTGTAACAACCCGCCCCGCACCATCGAGGTATTGTCCGCTTTGGACTTCCCAGGAGGTCACCCATCCTGAGATTGCTCTGACTCGAGCACGCTTAACTTTCTTGTTTTTATGGAAGTCCTCACGGTTTTGTCCCCAAAAGGCGCCTCGACAGTTTAGGACGGATTATTACTTATATTCTTTCATTCACATGTACTTTTTGGGACTGGGTCGTTACACTTCTCTCACCGATGAGTTTTATCACATCATTCGAGGCTTCCTTTTCTCATTTTATGGCTCTCTTACTTCATCCAAGATTTTCTTTCCTCACCCAACCATTAATGTGGGTTGGATCATGGTTGGAATTCCCGCCCCCTTAGCTAGGAGGAAAAAAAAAACACTAACATCACCGAATGTTCCCAAAGTTTGAGTACTTTGATGCAGTGATTCTGGGAAACAAAGAAATTTGAGTCCAAGCCTGCAAATCTATTAATAAGGGCCATTTCTAATATTTAACGCATTTAAAATAGGTCCATCCGTGTATTGGCTTTCAGACAATTGGCATCACATGTAACATGTATAAGCAACGATGAACACGCCTAGCTAATAAATGAAGAGCATTTATTTTGATAAGTTTAGGTTTTGTAAATGGGCCTAAGGGCCTAAAGCTGTACATTACAAAATAATAATAATAATAATAATAATAATAACAATAATAATAATAATAATAATAACAATAGTAGTAGTAGTAGTAGTAGCAGCAGCAACAACAACAACAACAACAACAACAATATCATCATCATCATCATCATCAAAGCCTTATCCCAACCATGTTGAGGTCGGCTATATGAATTCTATTTCTTCATTCCATTCTATTTTGAGTTAAATATTTTGATAAGTGAAACTTCTTCAAATTTGAATTAATGACTTCCATCCATATTTTCTTGGGCATACCCTTACCTCTTGATGGGCCCTTCACCTGTATATCCAAACTTTTCTCACCGGTGCCATTACCGGCCTACGCTCAACATGCGCAAACCATCTTAAACGAGTTTCTCTAATCTTATCCCATATTGACGTTACCCATAAATGTTTTCGAAAGCACTCATTCCTATTTGTATCTTTTCTAGTTTTACCACACATCCACCTAAGCATTTTCATTTCCGCTACATCCATCTTATGAATATGCGTCTTCTTAATTGGCCAACATTCTGCTCCATATGTCATAACTGGTCTGACCACTATCCTGTAAAATTTGCCCTTCAATTGGTTGGCATTCGTCTATTACAAAGCACTCCGGAAGCTAGTCTCCACTTCAGCCATCCAGCTTTTATTCTATGCTCCACATCTTCGTCAATCTCCCCATCTTTACTAATCATCGAGCTTAGGTACCAAAAAGAATCTCTATGTGGTATCTCATGGGTTTCAATTTTAACATTGGTTTCAACACTTTGCATATGTCCACTAAAGTTGCAATCCATATATTCTGTCTTTGTACGACTTATTTTAAAGCCTCTAGATTCTAATGGCCCCCGCCATCTCTCAAGCTTTGTATTTACATCCTCTCTTGATTCATCTACCAATACTATATCATCTGCAAATAACATACACCATGGTACTTTTTCTTGAATATGTACAATTAACTCATCCATAATTAATGCAAAGAGATAAGGGCTTAAGGTTGATCTCTGATGTAAACCTATAGTCACAGGAAATCCACTTGTTTCTCCACATGTGGTTCTCACATTTGTTATTGCTCCTTCGTACATATCCTTAAAAAAATTAATGTAACCTCTAGGGACATTTCTTTTCTTCAAGACCCACCAAATTAAATTCTTCGGTACCCTATCATAGGCTTTTTCCAAATCGATAAAGATCATATGTAGATTTTTCCTCTTTGCTCGGTATTTTTCCATTAATTGCCTAAGTGAAAAGATAACTTCCATAGTTGATCTCCCTGGCATAAAACCAAATTGATTTTCAGAAATCTTGGTCTTCTTTCTCAATCTTTGCTCCATTATTTTCTCCCATAACTTCATAGTATGACTCATAAGTTTAATCCCTCGATAGTTGATACAATTTTGTATATCTCCTTTATTCTTATATATAGGTACTACAATGCTTCTTCGCCATTCATCCGGCATTTTCTTTGTCACAAGTATCTTATCGAATAGTCTACCTAACCAACTTACTCCAACCTCTCTTAAGCATTTCCATACTTCTATCAGAATACCATCTGGGCCTGTTGCTTTTCCTGTTTTCATTCGTTTCAATGCTTCATTTCCACCCCTCTAATTCTACGGAGAAAAGTATGCTCTTGTAATGAAGTATCCTCCTCAACTCTTATATCGCCCAAATGTTCTTCATTTAGAAGTTTGCTAAAATATTCCTTCCACCTTTCTTTAATATTGTTGTCCTTCACCAAAATATTTTCCTCATTGTCCTTTATACATTTGACATGATCTAACTCTCCACTTTTCTTTTCTTTTATTTTTGCAAGCTTAAAAATATCTTTTTCTCCTTCTCTTGTTCCCAACTTATTATAGAGGTTATCGTATGCTTTGCATTTTGCACTACTTACTACTTTCTTAGCTTCTTTCTTTGTCTTTCTTTGCCTTCTTATACAACTCAAAATTTTCTATACTCTTAGTCCCCTGCCAAACTTTGTAGCACTGTTTTTTCTGTCGAATAACTTCCTGCACCTCCATACTCCACCACTATGTTTTTTTTATTAATATGTCTCTTTCTTTTTGATTCTCCAAGTACCTCCTTTGTAATATTTCTAATGCAATTAGCCATTTGATTCCACATTATTGTAGTTTCTTCTTCAATATTCCATTCTCCCTTCTCAACCATTTTGTCTTTAAATATATTTGCTCTTTCTCCCTTCAAATCTATCCACCTTGTTTTAGGCTACATTTTGTTTACTACCGCTCTCTTTCTACTACTTCTAATGCAAATATCTAAAACTCCGAGCCTATGTTGCGTAGTCAAACTCTCTCCTGAGATAACCTTGCAATCTTTACAAGCCAATCGGTCATGTTTTCTAACTAGAAAAAAACCTATCTGACTCCTATTACTCCCACTTTTATATGTAATTAAATGCTCATCTCTTTTTTTAAAGTAAGTATTTGCTACTACAAGATCAAATGCCACTACAAAGTCCAATATAGTGTTTCCGAATTCATTCTTTTCTCCAAATCCATGCCCTCCATGCACTCTATCATATCCTCTATTATCTCTTCCTATATGCCCGTTTAAATCCCCGCCAAGGAAAATCCTATCACTATTTGGGATTTCTCGCATTAAATCATCCATCTCCTCTCAAATTTGTCTTTTTACACTTTCTTCTAGTCCTACTTGAGGAGCATATGCACTAATGATATGAATTATGTCTTCTTCTAGTACTAGTGTAATTGCTATAATTCTATCACCAAGTCTCTTTACCCCCCACAATTTTCTCTTTTAAATCTTTATCTACAACTAAACCCACTCCATTTCTTGTATTACTCTTTCCTGCATAAAAAAGCTTATACCCATCCGTGAGCTCCTTAACTTTATTCCCTTTCCACCTTGTCTCCTATATACAAGCCACACTAATTCTTCTTCTTTTCATTACTTTAACCAACTCCATGTTCTTGCCTGTCAATGTTCCTATATTCCAAGTAGCAAGTCTAATTTTCCTATTCCTCATCTTCTTCTCATAGACTAACTTCTTTAACCGCACTAGCCCAAAGTCATGCGGTAGCCCTTGCACACTTTTCACTGCAGTTGGGTAACTTTGTAATACGTCGCTTAAAGCGGGGAACGCTCTAGCCTTATCATGAAATATCATTTTTTCAGAATTCATATTTAGGTTGTGACAAAGTTTTACGCTGGCTGTCACCTACGTAACGCAAGTTTCCTCCTTTATCAGGGCTTGAGACCAGCAGCAAAAACTGGCGGAGTTAACAACAACAACAACAACAACAATAATAATAATAAGGGGAGCTAAAGCTGCATATAGATATATATTAAATAATATGTAGATATACAAAAGCGGGCCTAGCTTTGGTTAGGTTTGTTGGTTCACTTTGCATCGAAAATAAAATCTTCCAAAAAAGGAAAAAAGAAAAATGTAGGTCTAGGTATATCATGAGCCAAGTTGAATTCTTAATATGCATTGAACTATAAAAACTCTGTTGTAGAGTGGGCTGCACTCAAAGGGAATTATTGAAAAGTATTTATGCTGCATCTACAAAGGCTCCAGGGTTATAGACTTTTGATAGAAATAATTAGATAAAGAAATCTAATATGGTATTAGAGCAAACTAGTTTTGAGTTTCAATAGATTTTACTTGTAGAAAAGTGTTGACAAGTGGGCTTTACTAGAAGGGGATTTTTAAAAAGTATTTAAGCCGCCTCTGTTGATTAAACTCGGCATAGATGAAATAAGGCTTCAATGATCAACAGATTTGATACTATAAAAAGTGTAGAGCTCCTGCGCCCTGATAGATGGTGATAGGCTATGATGATGACAACAATAATGACCATTTGATATTATCATTTACCATAAAAAGTTTGATTAGGTAGTGTCACAATTACTCATGAAATTGAATCAACCTGATAAATGGAAAGGATAATAAGTGATGAAACGATCATGGATCAAAAGGATATTCCTCCATCCTTTTTTAAACACGATCGTTGAATATAATGGGAGGGTCTATTTATGAGATGCCATGGCAAAAAAATTTGAAATAGCTCTGCTTGTGAAGGACTTCCGATCACGTTCAATTAAAATGAATGAATGATTTGGATTTCATTGAGGTGCCACAAGGATAAGAAGAGAAGGAAAGAAAGCTAGGTATGTATAGATCAGGTCCTAGTCGGCTAAAGCTTGTCCAAGACCAGACCGTTTAGCTGTCCAAACATATTTAGGCTCAGGTCTTGCCAATGGACCTATAATCATGTGGCAGGCCAGCCCACTAGTGAAATTGGCATATATCCATGGCATTAAAAATGTCCGCCAGCCAAAAGGCCCAGGTTTAGCCTGGTTCTATCAAGCCGAAAGAGAAGCCTCCGCTGGCCTTGCGGCACTAAAACCAGAGCCTAAATCCAGCACAGGCAGGGACATGGCCCAGTCCACCACAGCAAACCCATATGGCCAGGGGCAGACCCAAAAGTAGGCACCCTGGCAACACCGTGATTTGAGAGGGCCCCTCATATACCATCATAAAAAAATTTAATTTTATTATTTAACTTCTTCATTTGACATTGCCTGTACTATCCAAACAAAAATCTTGGTCTGTCATTTCATATGGCCATATCCATGTGTCTGGAGTCTGGACTTCGGACACAGGGCTCTCACTACTGTTGTGCCTCTTTCGCTGTTGTCTTTCTCAGTGGTACACAATAACACAAACAATCCTGGCAGGGGCTACTTGAAACTGCAGCTTCACTCTGTAGATTGAGGCAGCTCCTTACATATATAGAGTATCTGTTCTGATGTTGCAGATGATATAAATCATGGGGTTGATCCTTTTAACTTCGCTCGGGAGTAAAGGATGAGAGATGCATGGCAATGGGTGGTGTTTGAAATTGTTATGAGCAACTATACTTTCCCAAGAGCAGAAACTGGACCAAGGAGATGAACTAAGTTTGGTGATACATTTCTAATCTCCGACACCAGTACACCACCACCTGTACTCAGTATGATTTTCACTATTTCCATACTTCTAATAACATAAACCCTCTTGTCACCTCATCTCCACTAGTCATGCTAATGCACCTACAATTTTTCATTACCCGATGGGCCTGACCCAAAAAGCTGGGTTTGGCCTCATCGGTGCAAACGACTAATCGACTGCGGTCCTAGTATGGTTGGTCTTAATTTATACTACATGCATCACTAATTTCTGGTACATTTGATGCATCGAGTTGGTCCAGTTTCAGGTTAAAAAAGCACTAATTGATCTGGTACTGGTCAAACATTGAACCAAACCAGACCCATTTTCAAATGTTCATGGTCTCCAATATTAAATGCTTCTATGTACGCTTAGCCTTGGATGAGAAGAAAAGGTGAAGAAATCTGTAGATAATTCAAATTTGCAACTCAGGCAGTTTTCTCCACCGCCAAATGACCGCGAAACTGGTGGTGCATGATGTCGATTTTGGGTGAAGACCAGTCCGGGACATCGGAATGACCAGATTGGAAAAATAAGGAATGGATTGAATTTCAGGGCCCGTTTTAATTCAGGTCCAGAATCAGGTCCATGTGTTTCATTTCATACCCAAGGACCTGACTGCTCAACACCACAACCAATATCATATACTATATATCATCATCATCAAAGCCTATATATCATCATCGTCATCATCATCATTAAAGCCTTATCCTAATTATGTTCAAGTCGGCTTCATGACTTATGGTTTTCTATTGCAATCCATTTGGAGCCAAATTTTCAAAGTAGTTGTGCTTCTTCATATTTATCCTTATTACTTTTCCCAATGTATTCTTTAGCTTACCCCTTCTCTTTGGTGGGCTGTCAAACTGTGCTTTTGCTGTGTCCTAACCATCTCAAATATAGATATGGGTCCAGGTTCAGCATTAGTGGACCCGACTAGATTTCATCCCCTGTCAATCCCAATATGAATAGAACAAAAGATACTGAATAGGCACTCGTTAGTGATGATCTACTTCATTATGTTCTTGAAGTGGTAGCAACATTGTTTGATATTAGGGCCTTTTGGATATCCATGTGTACCATATTTTGAGCAATACAGTCATGCTCCCAGGGATGGCATAGGGGGCGGATTTAGTATGGATCAGGGAAAATCGAAACCTAGCCCACTTCACATTTTATTAATCCAAATCCGGCCCACCCCACAATCATGCTTCTATGGATGGCAAAAGGGGGATTTAGTGCAACTTACAATGGCGCACTTACAGGTGGGCAGGTGCTTTTTTTTTAAATTTAAAATAAAAAAATTGACAGTAGTTACAAAAGTAGGAATCGTCCATATGGCCCCTTTTTCTTAAAAAAAGAATTTTTGTGCAAGTTGGCCTAGTGGCCAGGAGATGAGAAAGTTATCTCTCAACTTGTGGATCAATCCCTATTTGTGGCTATGGTAGCGGGCGTGCTATATATCCACACCAACAACCCCGTGATTCCCACAGGACCTCAATCTTTACGGGCAAACTCTGGTGCCAATTGCTCTACAACCTATACAGGGCGGGGTGGGGTAAGTGGCATGAAGCCCAAACTCATTGCAAACCACACTCATATTCTAGACCAAAAAATCATAACCACGCTTTCCATTGCCATCCGCCAATCCCTACATGCTTCTCTCCCTTTATATATAGTTGTGTAATCTTCTCATCAAGGTTAGCAAGGGGGCAGGTTTGATATTTACAGCTACCCTATCCTAACTGAGACCTGCCTCATAACGGGTCAAGATGTTTGATACAAAACCTGCCCCATAATTAAGGAGTTTTTTTTTTTTAAATGTTATAACTAACATTTAAATATATAGGGGGAATGGGGGAGTTGAACCCTTAGCCTGTAACTGCTCATTAACAAGACAGCTACAAGAGTTTTGTAAATAATTTTTAGTAAATTTTATTGAAACCAATTATAAATGGGGCTTGGGCAATCCAGTGGCCAGCCTACCTGACTGGGGTTGAAGTTAACAAAACCATACTTGCTCTAAATCTGAAAGAACCACTACCAAATTCGCTCCTCATAGGAGTAGGCAAAGGGCAACACACCGACCATTGCCCTCCAACGTTTCATGATACTTATATCTAATGTTGCTGCACATTGTACTGTATTATGAGGGAATTTTGGTTCTCTATGGATTCTCTTTTTCTGGAAAATGGGGTCATGCCCCACTCCCTTGTATCCATATCTTCATCCAGGTATCAAAGCTTCATAATAGAATATCCTATCCACTAATCTAGCTTCTTGATTATAGTCACTACAATTAAGGCTTATTGAAGACTAGGTTTTGATCAGTACGTTCCATTTCTGCGTATTACGAGAACTGAGAGGTGTCAGTAACTCCAAAACCAATTGGTAAAGACCTGTTTCAATTTTACCTTAACATTATCATCAAATTAAGCCATTTCCCAACACTTTTGGTGGTCAGATTTATAGCCATCATTCCAATCTATCCTCACATAGCATTGTCTCAGAATTCATGTTGGTAAATGTAACAAAAATTTTATGTTGGCTGACAACTTGATACAACTCTTCTCCTTTATGATTGCCCAACCATTAACAATTGCACACTATCAGAAAACAACACAACCAAGCCCCCTCCTGTGATTCAGATGTGACAAATCTAACTTAAAAGAATCGATTAGTCCCATATGGGATATCATTTTCCCCTTAAAAAGCCAACAGTTTTTAAGGTAGACCCACAACTTTTGAAAAGGCTATTTAGAGATTCTCTTCCTTTTAGCCTCATTCGCAGACCATTCAATAAACAGGAAGGTCCCACTACTGAAGAGAAATACATACAATCTTAGCATGTTCATCACCCCAATCCTACACTCTCCTCATGTCTATAAGTTTTTCCCCACTCCTTTTGCTTTAATAATGAAAAGAAAACCGATGCATTGGAGATAACGCTGTCGAGGGAGCTCATATCTGGCTCAAAGGGAGCTTCCATGCATCTTCCTGAAATCTGATTTGAATATCCAATCTTTCACAAATCGAGATGCTCGAATCTAATGCAAGGCTCTAAATTGGTTGGATCCAACTAGATCCGAGTGTAAACCAAATTACATAGTGTGAATCTAGGTCTTTTAAGATGCAACTAATCAATTGGATGAGGTGAAATCTATATAATAATCATCATCATTGTCATCATCAAAGTCCTGTTTAATTAGGTTGGCATCAATTACAATAAATCTTCTTTGACATTGCAGTCTATCTTGGGTCAAAATTGATAAATAAATTGTAATTTTTCAAATCTATTATTACTATTTTTTATCTATGTACCTCCGTCTACCCATTTTCCTTGAGGGATCTAGATGCAAAGCTAAACTTTTACTCATGCTTCCTTCCTTTTTTAATAAATGTGAAATCTAACATTCTTAAGATTTCTTCTAATTCAAAATTGAGTCAAAATTAATTTTAAAATTGAAGCCAATTTTGCAATATTTAATTATAAAATTGATCTCCAGTTTTGAAATTAAATCATATCCCTTGCATAGATTGCATGTATAAAGCACGTTATTTAAGGATTTTGCCAATCTCAAGGTTGCCTTGACCCAAAGGTTAATTCATGAAAGGTCATATGTGATATTCAATAATTAGTAATATCAATGGCAAAACTAGGATATTCGTTTGAGTGGGGCAAACAATGGTCAACTAAAAGAGTCAATTATTGTTTTATTTTACTCTTTTAACATTACCATTGGACAAAGAGAAGACAAGTAAATGAGTATTTGTATTCATCCTTGGAATAGTATAATCAATTAAGACATTGGATAAAGAAATGAGAAAACAAATCAATCGTCTATTTGTGTTCATTCCTATGATATAAGAGTTATCCTGAGGAAATCAATAAGAAAAATTGAAAAGTGAAAATTTCCTCCAAATTAAAAGCAAATGAACTTCAATGTTGATCATTCCTAAATGATGAAACCTCATTTGCTAATCGACTCTTCTTTAACATGTCCTTGAATAAAAAAAAGATTTTCAATGCTGAGTCAAATTATATGTGTAACAATTCTATTGCAAGAGATATACCTCTATTCTCATCATTTTTTTAGTTAAGTATTTGATTTGTCATGCAGAAATATTGGAGATTGGGCAGTTTGAAAAGTTTACTTTATAAGCTTTTGAAAGTATGTTAAAACAAATTCATCTAGTTCGTTAAAAAGAATAACTAACAAAGGATTTCATGGATATGACTCAACTAACAAAGGATATCATGGATATGACCCATTATGTTTGGTTCTTTGATTGGGACCAAACTTTGAGCCAAAACATCCATTGATCGTTATTTAGTTGTCTTTTCAAATCAAAACTAGAACTACTTCATAAAACTCAATCTAAAACTCTTTCCTAAAACCTTGACATAAATTATAACCAAATATTACTTTAAAATTAAATAAAACTAGCTAACAGTCAATAACATGCATTAGTATCCAAAAATCAATAAGGACAAATTAGATGCATCTCTCTAATATAAATATCTGCTCTTTTTTTTGTTCAAACAAAATCCAACAAGATTAAAAAAAAACCCATTTCAGTTATGGAGATCTTAGAAATTTTGGATTTTTTAAAAGAAAATCCTAAAAAATCTTTCATAAATCAAAAGAACCGATTTTATAAAATGAAGATTTTCATAAATCCCTTATTCTAAAGTCATCATGCAGAAAAATCCTTTTTTAGACCAACTACCAAACAAAACAACCCCTACAACACCTAAAAATTGTTTGCTAGAGCTAAATGTGGATTATCAATCGCCTATTTGGGGATTGTGTGTACGTGTGTGTGTGTGTGTGAGAGAGAGAGAGTATATTTTTTCCCGAGGGCTGACCGGTTTTGTACCATGAGGGTCGGGCCAGCCAGCCCATGTAGCCCTAACAGATTATTTCTAGGTTTATGGGGAGTTAATTATGGCCCCCAACTAGCTATAAGCAGGTCTGGTCTTGAGTAGTGGAGTACGCCTTTGCACATGAGCAATGTTGCATGTAACATACTCCATCCTGTGCACGTGAATAGGTCCAAATTTTACTCCAACTAAAGTAATAGGTTCTTAGCCTTTTAGCTAAGATCATTATGTAGGAAATACACCTAAATGATTCTCAAAAGATTAATTCTAACAGTCAAAATTATTATTTTTGATGTGACACTGTAGTTTAAATTTTTTTCATATCTTGCAATGCTTGTTCAAAGTGATTGATTTATATATAAAGCTAAGGTGTCAACACCACTCAACCATCAGTGTGTTAGCTTCTCAATGATTAATTTTGCAATGCAAAATATTATTTATACATGAAACTACTATGATCTTCCCCTTTGTTTTCTTTTTCGATATTTTAATTTCACAATATTATTCATAAATGAAACTATTGGTACCTTCTCCCATTTATTTTCTTTCTCCCTAGATAAAATTAGGTATATCTTTATTTTTAAAAATAATTTTTTATCTTTAGCAATATTTTTAGCTCAATACAAATACAAAAATTTGAACACTTCTCGATATTTTCTCCAATGGATACCATACTCATAATGATCCTCATGATTTTTATGACTTTGTTTTAAGGGGTACCATCCACATTGACATCCCCATATTTTACTTATGAAGACATGAACTTCACAATTGTCATGAAATCCAGTTCGCGGGAATCTGCGGCTGTCACTTACACTACACGGCAGTACAATAACTCTTAGCCTTCAACCCCCATGAAAAGCGGCCCCCATTGGATTCCATTTCCGATATCCACGTATTTTATCGTATGAGGTTAGTGAGGTATGAGTATGTTGGATTCGAGCTGTCGATGGAAGTCGTATAGGATATCCACATGATCTCAAATTGGTGATGGCACTGGCCAAATTGCACTTTCTTCGAACTCACATTTCAGTTAGAAGTGCAATTTTGGGCCCACAGCAGCACACCTGACACCCCGACTATGGTCTGAGCTGTTTTGAATTTAGAGGTGGGCTTCACTGTTGGATTCAGAGGTCCAGCGTACTGACCATTTCCACTAAACTCTCAGTTTTATGCTGAGTTTGTTCATTTTGAAATTCACAACTTGTAAGTGGTTAGTAGAGGCAGAATAAATACTTTTCAATACTCTCCTTTGGTGGTGCACATTTTTCGAGATAATAGAAGAGGATACTTGGTTTTGTATTATAAGTAACTTACAATGTAAGGTTTTTTGTATTGGCTAATTCATAGGTTAGATAAAACTTTAAGTTCATTTGTATTGCATTATATATATATTTTAGTATGGACTGTCCTATAAGTCACTGGATGCACTGAAGTTTAAAAAATAAAAAAAAGAGCGACAAATTGAAGTGTTTTTCTGAGAATAATTTTGTTGAAAAATGTTATATCTTACAAAACCAAGCGTTAGATATGGATAAGTTACCTATTGTTGGAAAGTACATTTCGAGTCAATATCGGTGAGCCTAGGATTGCGTTAATCGAAATTAAAACAACAAAATTAAGGACTTGAAAAGTTTGCAGAAATTTATGCTGAATTTTATCCGATTGATCGAATGTTAATCAGGCAAGACAGTAGTTTCATCTGATCAATCTGACCTTTGACCAATTGATTAGGTGTTGTACAGAAACCTACCGGCTTGCAGGAAAACTTTTCCTGTTTGTGTCAGAATTACTTATTTTGTTCTTACTTGGACTCTAATCCTAAGGCACAAATTGTGGGCTATATAAAAAAGGAGTTTTCTCTTAACCTTAAATACAAATCTCATTATTTAAGTTGAGAATACTCTTTTGAGATCTTCCTTCTTCTCTAAAGCTTCCATTGGGGAGATTTATTGAAGTTTTGAGTTATAGAGTTTTGTTGCTTTTACTTTCTTATAAGAGATTATTTATCCTGTAAGGTTGTTCATCCTATGGAATCAAGTTATTGTTTATCTTGTGAAATCAAGTTGTTTGGATTAAGTGTGGAGACTAGGGCACACATAATTGAGTTGTGTCATAGATTCTTGTAAGAAGAAATACATCTTGTGTTGAGGGATTGATTGTGAAAGATTATCAGTACATTTTATAACTGCTTGAAATTAATTCTTGATTAATCCATTGTGACTCTTGGTTTTTTCCATTGGGGTTTGCACGTAAAAATCTGCGTGTCTTCTATTTATGTGGTTGATTAATTTTTGCTTGTAAGTTTACTTTATTTATCCCGCGGCATATTGTTTGGTTTGAAATTTTCATACGTGAATATGTTTAATGAAATTGGTTACACCTAATATATTGGTTGGATGATTTAAGCAACACCTTATTCTTCATAATTTAGGAGGTAGACGAGTGATACTCTACAGCTTATATATTGGCTTGATGCTTTAAGCAACACCTTATTCTTCATAATTTAGGAGGTAGACGAGTGATACTCTGCTCGTCACCTTTTGATCAAAGTTTCTCCTGGGTAGTCAACAATATTGCACCAGTCATTCAGTGGATGTCATTTTGGGGCTCTACACCTTCCAAGGAGTGGTCTCTTTGTTGGGTGCTTGTGCCCGAAGTTCCACAAAAATCTATTGCAGAAGTTGCACATTAACACCGGTGACGGGCTAGTTTTGGATTAGGCCTACAGTACCTCATAACCCACTCATATATGGGATTGGATAGTGTGTGTAAATAAGTCTCTTTACCTTTCAAATAATAATATTAATAAACCTTTCAAAAAGACAAAAAAAAAAAAAAAAAGCTGGTGGTCATTTGCAGGCATTAAGGAAATGAGAAATTTAGCAAAAAGTCACTCCCATGATATAAATCAAAAGCGCAACCCACTTACAAATCCATTAAGGCTTATTATCCCTGCCACATGAACATATTTCAGACGGAGGTCCTTAAAGTGACTAGCTTATATTTTTTATGACCGATTTGCCTTTTTTGTAACTACTTTTGTCTTTGTCATTCAAAACTTTGAAAATCCATAACTTTTGTTCATGATATTTATTTTTGAAAAAAAAATGATATATTTAAAACCTATTCATCGAGACCTTTTAAACAATACCCATGTTACTTATAAAATTTGAAAAAAAAATTCCTACAAAATTCATATAAATTCTTTGCGAAACTCATATTATATTTTGCAAACTTAGAAAGATTTTCTGTAAACTCATATAATTCCTTAAAAAAATTCTCTACAAAACTTATATAAATTTTATGTAAAACTCATATAAATTCTTTGTAAACTCATATAAATTTTCAGCAAAAATCATATAAATTCTTTACAAAACTTATATAAATTCTCTGTAAATTCAAAAAATTCTCTGTAAACTCATATAAATTCTGATCAAACTCAAATAAATTTGGATAAAACTCATATAAAATCAATTAAAACTCAGATCAATTTATTTGTCTAGACTACAAGTCGTCATCGGAGAGAAACTCTGGACTACAAGTTGTCGTTGAACATGCAGAGACACGGTTCTGTGTTCTTGTAGCCACCGGAGTTGTAGAAGAAAAAGGCCAACCGCAGTCGCTGGCGTTTGCCTGTGAACAGAGGATCTGAATTCGTAATAACTCGTTAAAGAGACGACACGAAACGGAAAGAGAAGAAGAGGGGCTAGTTCTCGGAGAAGAAGAGATCGATTGTGATCTCTTATTGGCCAGGGATTAGGGAAGAGGATTGGGATCAAGAGAATCGAGTTCCGGATCCAGATTCTCTGCAAGTTGAGTTGCAGAAAGGAGAAGTCATTTTGTGATCTTTGATCATGGGCCATAGTTGGCGAGGAAATAGAAAGGGTCCTTAGGTTGCTAGTTCTTGAAGAAGAAACTGGGTTCTATGTTTTTCCAGGTTTTCCTGACAAACAGACAGGACTAGGTTTAGCCCTCGTCACTGCGGCCACGCTCTACCGGATTGCACCACGCCCGCCGACGTTGCCACCACTTCTTCAGCCACTGCTCTCATCGCCGCCCGCCTCTCAGTTGCTGCCAAGGAAAAATAAGGCAGGGGGTTAGTCCCTGCTGGTTGCAGACGGAGACAAATGAGACACGGTTTCTGGCTGTAGAAACCGTTTGGGGAAGGAGGTGTTCAGGTTGCAAGTCGGGTCAACCTGATCCAGAGAAGGAGGCTACAGGGCACCACCTTCGCCCGTGGCTGGTTGTCCTAAGTCATCGCTGCTCCCATCACTGTTGCAGGATTTGTAAGGAAGAAAAGATCATTGGGGTTTCGATTTTGTTTCCAGAGCCGAACGAGGAAGAAAATATTTGCTAATAGTGTATTTTGGACTTTTTAAGTGCTTAAATTTAAAAAAACATCGCTACCTCTATGATAAAGGATTGTAAACTATTAGTCATAATATAAAATATTGAGGGATTTGCCGCTAAAAGCCCTTAAAAAAATATGGAGCTGTCAATCGAGCCCTCTCACGATTATCCTGCTTGGCCCGCCCTCAAGCTTGAGGTAGGGCTTGAATAAAATTGTTGTGAGCTCACCAATTTGAAGGCTGGGCTCGGACAAGCAGCCACTTTTAGAAAGTAAATTATCCTCTTATTTTAGTACTCCTCAATCATTAACAACCTGGGCCCTAGATCCAACCCAAAGCAGCCTGGACCTTGCCTAGGCCCAGTTCAGCCTTCATCATTCAGCGGGACCCACCACCATCGTCGATTGTTTGCATGTGAATGGGACCCACTTCACTGTCCCTTCCCCAACCTACTTTGAGAAACTGGTGGTAAAGTCTCTTTGCGACTAAGCGTGCTTCGGGAGCTGCCCTTCAAAAGCACCAGTGGGGTGCAAAATTATTGCTGCTTTATGATGCATCAATGATCAAACCCTTTTATTAACCCTTCATCACCTCACCATCTACCTAGCCGCTCTTTCCCTCCTTACCCATCCTCTCTCTCTAATACAAAATCACATTTGCAAATGTCTCGAATCAATGCAAACTCTCCAAAACACTGCGCCAAACAAGGATTGAACATAGATAAGAACTTCAAGAGGTTCTTCTATGTTCTTTCCACCTTCCTTCTCTCACTACTTTCTCTAGTCATCCTCATATGGTTCATCCTACACCCCTCCAAGCCCGAGTTCTATCTCAAAGAGACTGATATCTACCAGCTCAACCTCACAGCGCCCCACGTCCTCAACTCCTCCATACAAGTCACCTTGTTGACCAAGAACCCAAATCAGAGAGTGGGAGTTTACTACGATCAGCTCGAAGCATATGCCACATACAGGGGAGAGCAGATTACTGTCGGCAGCTCTCTTCCTCCTTTCTACCAGGGCCATGAAGATAGCAATATTCTAAGCGCTTCTTTGATTGGTAGCTGGGTTCCGGTCTCGCCTTCCTTTGGGTACCAAGTGGGTCGAGACCAATTGACGGGTAACATGGTTATGGGGCTCAAGTTGACTGGTCTACTTCGATGGAAGGTGGGCTCTTGGGTTTCTGGCCGTTACCGTTTTAATGTTGATTGTGTAGCCCTTTTGCCTTATGGACCCCATGCTGCTTCTGGTCCCTTAACTTCCAAGCAGGGGAGCCAATGCTCCACCAGTGTGTGAAGTGACGACACTCCTAGCTGTTTACTACGATTGCCTATGCTTTCTTAATAATGTAGCTTTGAGCTAATGTTTGTCGTTAGTTGTGTATAAACGAGAGAGAGAGAGAGAGAGAGAGAGAGAGAGAGAGAGGGAGGTGTACATGTGATAATCCATGCTTGTGCCTGTATAAAATTTGTGGTTTGTAAGTATATATGGAATTGAGGGTGAAGGGTTGTGGGTGCACCATTTCAGGCCAATTTCTTTTCAAGCTTTTCGAAAATTCTTATCTTGAAAATTTTGAAATACAAAAGCGGTTGAAATTTTGAAAATTTCAAAGGCCACATGTGACTTTTTAGATGGGTTGAATTATGAGAATATGCAATGAAACAACGTATCTTGGGTTGCAATGAAACAACGTATCTTGGGTCGCTAAAGAGATGACCGTCATGTAAGAAATTTCCAACATTAGAAATTCTCTCAGTACCCTAAAGAACATGACCTTCATTTCATTTCTTTAGAGTGGTGATTGGAACGACAAGAAAAAAAGTGATTGAGGATGATAATGGTACTTTGCAACTTTGGAGGAGATGAGTTTGAAATGAAGAGACTTGCAAAGTCTAGAAAATAAAGAGCGAGAGCAGGAGTGCTTTTGCTTTGCCGTTTCATGGGATTCTGAATATTTTCCATATCACCCTCCCCTTTTTATAGTTAAAAGTTAATGAGCCTGGATTTGCGGATTCCCATATAGCCAGGAATCTTTCTTTTACGTCCATCTAAATCACCGAGTTGGGCCACCTTATCATTCAAAATTTTCAATGAACTGCCACACAAGAGTTCCCAAATGCCCAGCATGTCTCACAAATAAGTAGAGGGCCTAATAGGCATTGTTTCCATGTTGTTTCCAATTTTGTGCTCGAATCTGGTTGTGTTGAGATCGGGTTATTGAAACAAAATTCTAGAAAACTTGTTTAGCTATGTTGTGTTAAAATATTATGTTGAGAATATGTCGTACGGAACTTATTTGTTAACGGTAAAAAAACATTTTTCAATGAGTGAAAGCAAGAGAATCATAAATCTAAAATGTAGACCCATTTTTTAATATTTGCAGCACTTTATTATTGGCGTAAGTGGGTCCCACCTATAGAAGTTACAACGCAATATCTACATTTAAAAATTAGAATATGGGGCCCATGTTCATACGATTTATATGGTGGGCCTACCTTTATAAGAATTATATTGTAGGCCTACCATTGGAAATTATAAGAGATTATAATGTGGGGTCGACCTTTTCTAATATAAATGTGGGACCCATCTTTATAAATTACAACATAGTACACTTATAATGTAAGACCACCATTTATGATCGTGACTACGTAACCCACATTTAGAAATTAAAAAGTGGAGCAACAATTTTTGAGATTTTGTACATCAGACCTATATTTACAAATTACAATGTAGTGCCAACCTTTGAAAATTATAAGAGATTAAAATGTAGGACAATCTTGTTTGTTAGTTATAAATAGGAATTTCACTTTAAAAATCACGTAGTACCCACCTTTAGAAATTAGAACGGGACTAAATTCATAGGATTTTCAAATTCAAAGGAATTACAATGTGGCTCTACCTTTTTTTGATTTTTTGAAAAGATTAAATTTTTTTTTAAATTTAAATATTTTTTAAAATACTAAAATTTTTTGTAAGAATTTGAGCTCAATCAACTCAATTCGTACACATTGAAAAATTGGGCTTAATCGTGTTTAATGAAAATCTAAGGGATGTTTTCCCGTAAAATCCTCTATTAAATATATTTTTTGAAATATTAATTACTTTTTTCAAGGATTAAATATTTTTTAAAAGATTAAATATTTTCGAAAGATTAAACATTTTTTTAAAATACTAAATATTCTTTTGAAAAAGTAAATATTTTTTGAAATATTAGATATTTTTAAAATATTAAATATTTTTTTTCAAGGATTAAATATTTTTGAAAGATTAGATATTTTTTTTGAGAGACTAAATATTTTTTTTGAAAGATAATTTTTTGACTATATAAATCACATTTAGATATTAGAATATGGGGCTCACACTCAAAGGATTTATAAAGTGGTTCCACCATTATAAAAAATTAGAAATTATAGTATGTCCCACATTTTGTGATTGTTAACATACGACTTAGTTTAGGAATAAAGTAGCAGAATTAATTTGAGATAAGTAGGAATCAATGTGCTAGTAAGTTGTTTTTTTTATAAAAATAAAGTTTTTTTTTGTTTTTATTTGCTTGTGCCAGCGGGTTAAGATTTTGAAATTCCTTTTTGTAAAACCAAAATTCAAAACAATGATTTGCAAATACCAAACATATCTTCTGCAGGCTTATCTCTAGAGAACATGCGAACATCTTAATGGCACTAGACCTTTTATTGTTTTTTGGAACTTGGCAATTTTCACATTAATCACATCTAAGTGATCCATTTGGAGTAAAATATGTGAGTGAAATATGATCCCTTTTCTTAAAAAGATATTCATCTATTTCTTTTCTTAATAATGTGTGTTATGAGTGAGAGAACTGAATTGAAATCATATCGATAAGATTAATTGTAGGTTAGAAATTATAAAGGCACGTTTGTGGAGCATTCATGAAAAAATAGTTATATAGAGCTTTCCTCTTCTATATATATGGGATAGTTTTTTAACTCCATCAAAAAGGCTTTTCCATGGAACCACCAAAATTTTAGAGCACATTTGTATACATCCGCAAAAAACCAATTTTGTGGATTTTTAACTCTTTTATCGGACAAAAACTCACCTAGCTTTCCCACCCCCTCCTCTCACGCTGGAGGAAATAGGGAAAGCCTTTTTGTAGAATAAAATTACTCATTTTTACACTTTTCCTTGTGAAAAAGAGTCCTCACCAAATCTGAAAAATCTGTTGTAAAACAAAAAAACCAATAACCTTTCATAGTCGTCTCTGTGAAAATGCGGCTACATAAACATCCCCTAATAGTTTTGTCGATTGTCAACTAAAATAAGAAATGCATTTGAGTATGAGCCAGTCACTACCTAAGGGGTAATCTAATGCTTTAGGATCTATGTATTAAAAAAATTATAGTCACTCACACACTAATGGTTGAATGTTACTAGCACAGTAGTTTTACACACATGCTGAGGCATCAATCTCTGAGTCCTCAAGTTGAAATATTACATTTGAAAGAATGCCACAACTGGAAATATAAGGGGGTCAATTCTGATTTAGATCCATGGTAAACCCAGAACCAAAACCATTAATGAAAAGATGGAATCCGAACTAGAACCGTTTTTGTATATTGGATGGATTTGGGCCTAGGTCCGAATAGAGAATAAGTTGGAATAAAAACTAACGTCTAGATGAGTTTTTAAAAATTGAAATAATAAGTTCAGTCACGAGTACATGGTTTAGAATCAAGTTGGAAATGGACTCAGGCCTGTTTATATTACTAGTCTAAAAAAAGACTTGAACCTATTTACTTATTGAAACCTAATAAGAGCCCAAACAAAATTATTAACGTCAAAACCTCCGAGTAATCAAAAACCTATTTACACTCCTTGTCCCAGCAGAGCAAAAAAATAATTAATGTTGGTAGTGATCTTGGGTAAACAGTAAGCGAAGTTTCTATTAGAATATTCATGTAATGGCCTTTGAAAGGCTGGATTACAATATTCAATCGATTCCTGAGCATGTCTCATAGAAAAGGTTGTTTGGAAAATGTGGGCCCAACTTATTAAAAAAAAATTTTTTGGTACATGGCCCGACTTATTAATTAGTAGTCATAAAGCGGAGATATTTTGCGTTGCTTTGAGCGAAAGTGAGGATCAATTCTAAAAGTATGTATAAGATTCAAATATCGCTTTATTAATCTTCCATTGCAACAATTGGTTGGTGTTGAATGGTGATTCGTGGTTTGCTCGTCCTTTTTCGGTACGTGCAATATTATTTGAATCCTTTTAGCATAGGGATGCAATTGGGTTGGTTTCAGCTGCAATCATGGTGGACTTGGACCGTAACCAGTTTAAATAATGGTTTCAGTTTTGGAATTGAAATCGATGCCAACTCGAAATCTGTTTTATTGATTTTATTCTGGATTCCGAATAGAGGATGGGTTTCGGTTTTAAAATCGAATTTGACTAAAGAATTGAAATTTAATTTTAAGACAGGTTGTGACATTTTCCACTCTTTTATTTTTGTTATTTTTTTACTTAAGATAACAGTATCATTCAATTTATAATGATGTATCAAGTCTGTTAACTTTGAGGAGGCCTCCCCTCCTTCACTTGAGCAGACTGGTTGCTAGTGGAAAATCAATTCACTCATGCCTGTGGGGCCCACCTAAGGATCCAAGTGGAGATGGAGATAGAGGGGATTTAGAGATTTCCTTGGAACCCTCCTCTCTGTTAAAGATCAACTGCATCCCTGATTTTTATCATCTCTATTTGAGCCATATAAATTTAATGGTACACAGTCTATTCGGATGAATCTGCAGTAGATCCAAAGATGCACAATCCATTTAGATAGGTTAAAGTTAGTGGGACCCTTGAACAATAGGGACTGGGGATTTGGTCAACTTAGATGGACTAAAGTGGGCCCCACATGTGTAAGCACCAGTCCCTCTCTTGTCAGCTCGAGTTGATGAGAGCAATGGCCATCTTTAAGAGGTAATATTTAAAAGTCGAATCAAAGTTGACTTTTAGTTATAGTTTGTAATATTAAAGGCTATTGTTGTTGGGAAAAGCGACGTAACGGAAACAACCCAAATCCTCTTCAACGTCGGCTTCCAGCGATGAAGAACAAGAATTCAACGATTATAGTTCTGTGGTTGCTGGAAGTTGCCGGAGTCGAGGAAGAACAAGAAGATTGCCGGCGATCGCCAGCCTCACTCGCCGCTGCCCGCCGAGCCGAGGAAGAAGACCGGCGAAGAAAAGCTGGATTTGGGTTCTGTTACAGAGAGATCCACAGATCGGGAAAACAGAGACGCAGTCGAGGACGCTGCCATTGTTGCAGATCGGAAAACGGCCGTTGTTGCTGCCGCCATCTCCAGCAGACGCTGACCGCAGCCGGTCGTTTCCTCTGTCGCCGCTGTCACCGCCCGCCGGCTGTTCACCGTCGCCCGCGGCTGTCCGCCGTCGCCGTGCGGCCGTCGCCCCTCTCCGCTGGTTGCCGGCGCTGCAGAAGAACTCGGCGTGCCGGCCGCTGCAGCGCTGCGTCTGCAACTGGGTTGCAGACACAGCGCCCGCCTGGGTTGTTGAAGACGACCCGGTTTCGGGTCCGTTGGGTCGGGTCGGGTCAGTTTGACCGACCCGAGGAGAAGATAAGCCCAGCGCCTGTTTTTCAGGTTGGGTCAAGTTTCGGGTTGGGTCCGAACCAACCCGCGGTGCAAGCCCAGTTCCGTTAGCAGATTCAGGCCAAGTCGGGTCGGGTCGACCTGGTCCGTGTACTAGAAGCCCAGCAGTCAGAGCCGGTTCGGTTCCGGGTCAGGTCAGGTCGGACCCGAACCCGGTACGGCAGAGAAGCCTAGCAAAGCAAGCAGTTCAGTTCCGTTCCGAGTCCCGACCCGGATCCGTTTCAGAAGCCCAGTTTGCCAGCAGCCGTGACGTCAGCAGTGACGTCAGCATAGTCAACAGGCAGGTTTGACCATATTCAACGGCTGAAATTGTTTCTGCGGTATCTTGATCGTCCGATGTCCGATCGGAGATCCGTTTGAACCTACCGACTCGTTTTAAGCAGATCTATGCGTATATGGAAGAAGATGGGCTGTTCAACGGTCAACATGGATGTTTGACCAATTGGAGTGTAGAGAATTAATTCTGCGATATCGAAGCCATCCGGAGTCGGATTTCAGATCCGTTTCTTCCAGCGTGCTCACGGTGACGAGATCTACGAGGTTGATAAAAGATATTGGCAGTTTGATGGGCAGAAAATTGGGGGATTGAAAAAACTGACAGATTCACGATGATAGCAATGGATTCAAGCATCACGGGCCAGATTGAAGTGCTTGATGGAGAAACGACTTTAGGGATTGGCAGAATAGAGTGTTAGACTCCGTGACACAGCAATGATTGAAGAGCGTTACTTGATGTCAAGAATGGTAGATTGCTCCAGAACTTTAATGGAAAGCTCAGATCCGCGTCGAAGGGATCGGGAAGGAGCGACATGCCAAAGTGGAAGGAAAAAGAATCAGAATCGAAAGAAGGAGGTAGTGTGTAACAAAACTCGGATTCGGTTGACAAGGAATCAGTTTTGGTCGCTACAGGTATGATCCAGTTGTTGATTCATGGTATTGCGATTCTGATTCTTCCTATCATGTGATTGAGTAGAGATTCGTTTGATGCAAATAACTATCATGGTTGATGGATTTGTTCTTATGGGGGAGAATGCAACTGATGAGCATTTGAGATAAGAATGGTAGAAATCCAGATGTATAATGATGTTATTCAAACCCTAACGGCTGTGATATATGTTCCGGGTTAACGAAGAAATAGGATTTCTTTGTGTGCCTTAGACTTCAAGGGCTGTCAGTGCACTGTAGTGGGTGGAGTTACGAAGGTGGAAAAGGGAACATTGGTCATCGTGGAGGGTGAGATGGTCAGAAATCTCTACAGGTTGATAGGGTATGTTTTTTCAGGTGGAGCAGTGAAGGAGACATCAAATAACAGGGGAGGAAATCTGTGGTTTAGGTGGAGTTAGATGCGACGGATCATCGGAAGATGGATTAATGGATTTTCGATGATATCATCTAGCGGAAATCCAGGAAGCCCTGAACGGAGTTGATTTTCTCGGGAAAAAGTAGTTTTGTTCAGGTCGGAGTAAGCCGGTTTAAGCATCGGGTCATACTTAACCCGCATGTACTGTGCCCAACCCACCAGAACAGGCTAGAACATGACAGTTGAAGGTTTGACGGAAAGAACACCGGGATGGAGACAGAAGGAAGGATTCACAAGGTACCAGTGAGATCCGGATTCGGGGAGGTCTTCAGTTTTGTCTTGACGGACGGAAGTTAGGTTCATTGTGTTGCAAGGATGCATGCATGTGGCAACAAATGGAGAGCACTTCGGAGGTTCAAGACGGTGGTGTTGAGGTCAAAGGGGGCAACTGTGGCCACGCTAGGTTGTAGCGTGTGCGGAGACGTACCTTTCAGCGAGGTGCGTGAAGACATTACCGGGTATCTCAAGGTGGCTCTGAGGATTTGCGGAATCCAAGCCAAGGTGGAGATTGTTGGGTTATGTCTTGTATTCCGGCTTAGCCGGATCAGTCATCTGGTTTAGCCAGAACCGAGACTCAGGGTTAGGGGTATTTTAGTCATTATGTATGGGTTTTCTTGGTGGCCAAGAAAGCGGGAACTATATATATTGATGTATTGTAACCCTAGATCCTGAGGGGATTGAGATGGGATCATAGTAGATGAGTTCTCTCCTCCCGTGGACGTAGACATGGTTGCCGAACTACGTAAAACTGATGTGTCATGTGTGTGATTGCTTGATGGTGTGATTGCTTGCGTAGATAGTAGTAGATCCGTTGATCGCGGGTTGTTTCCGTTACGCCGCTTTTCCCAACAATTGTGTCATGTCCCAAACACATGGGGCGAAACTTGTATAGCTCGAAATCGGACCAGTTTATTAATTGGAACTTAAATTTAGTTCTGAACTAGGACTCATTTATGAATTGGCACCTAAAATAGATTCAAAAGCTGATTTTTTTGAGTTGGAACCTTTAGTTATTCCGAATTAATCGAATACCCGTTTGTAATCTTATTTCATCAATATGGCAGAAATATGAAAGAAGAGGATGATGTGTAAAAACAGGCTAGCCGCATACACACCCTTTCAATCACGATTGTAGTACTCAAGCAAATGGACAGAAGTTCTTGGACTAGATTGAAAGTGATATGGTGATTTGATTTGTAACTTATAGTCTCTCGTTTGGAAATCTGAATTTAAAATCTAATCAGATGGTCATAACCTTCACCTCCACTTTTTTTATTTTTGGTGTGTGTGCGCACGCCGGGAACCATTATGTTAATGCTCCACATCATTAGAGACCAACTCCCTGACTGGATTGATTCACTTTCAAGAACGCACACATGCACGTTGACCATGACAGTGGGAAGACTTGAGACGAAAATGATGTGGTCTAGGGTTAGGGCTGTCAATTTGAGCCTTTGATGAGGGGGCCCCGTTTGGCTTTGCCTACAAAAGCCCTCAAGGTGAGGGCTTTGATTTTAATCTTAAAACCTAAGAGTAGGGTAGGACACCATTTTGAAAAGCTAGCAATCATGAGGGCCGAGAAAAGGCTTTACTCAATCAGCTTGAGGGGGCTTGTCCGGCCCTTTGTTTATTAATATGTAAGATAAGTAATATGTATAATATAATATATAGGGGTTTTTCCCTAAAAAATTATAAATAACTCCTCAAATTAGGAATTACTAATAAATTTGATATTTGTCAAACAATAATAACCAAAATTTAGAATTTATTTTATAACTATATCCCCATAAAATCACAATATTGCACATATGTTTAATTTATATTTTCTTTTAAACGGTATACTTGATTTTATGTTTGCTTAATATCGACATGCTCCTCATTAAAAAGGAAACTCATGTTGTCATTCATTACCTATATACGGAGTTAAAATTTGTGACTCATGCATCAAATTATCTTAGTCATTTATCTTCTGTAGTTAAATTTAATTGCTTTGTTAGAAACTCAAATGGTGATGTTTTAAAGATTTATAAGTTAGGATTAATGCTAATTCGATAGTGGTTCAATATTAATTTGAACCACATAGACTAAAAGAATTATTTGGAAAAAGGCCTAATGCCTATTTAGAATAAATCTAATTGAATCATATGAAGATTGACAAATATGATCTGATGGCCCTTTTGGACTAAGTCCATTTTTAAAAAGTCATGTAGCATTAAGTCCACCTCCAAAGACTTTAGGGCTTTAAGTCCACTAGGACATTATTTATTTATTTATTTTGCATACTATGACCACATGTTCCTGTTTTTGATATGTTTGCTTAATGTTCCTATTTTTCATGTATACTAATACATAATCATGTTTCTTTAATTTGTGGATTGAAAATTTAGAACTTTTAATGTTCCTGTGTTTTTCATGTTTTTCATTTTTAATTTGTGCACTAAAAAATTAAAATTCTTAATGCTCTTGTATCTCATGTTCCTATTTCAAGCATATTCCTGTATCTGACACATTTAATTAATGTTCCCATTTATCATGTAAACCAATATATGATTTTGTTTCTTCAATTTGTGTATTAAAAATTCAGAATTCATAATGTTCCTGTGTCTTATGTTCCTGATTTTTCAATTTGAGCATTGAAAGATTTAGAATTTTTAATGTTTCTATATTTCATGTTCCTGTTTCAAGCATGTTTTTGTTTCTGACACAACTGCTTAATGTTCCTGTTTATCCTGTATACTAATACATGATCGTGTTTCTTTAATTTTTGGACTAAAAATTCAGAAATCTTAATGTTCCTGTGTCTTATGTTCTTAATTCTTCAATTTGTGTACTAAACAATCAGAATTCTTACTGTTCCTATATCTCATGTTCCCATTTTAGGTATATTCCTGTCTCTAATACATTCGATTGATGTTTCCATTTGTCTTGTATACTAATACATGACCCTATTTCTTCAATTGTGTTTTGAAAATTCAGAATTCTTAATGTTCTTACGTCTCATGTTCCTAATTCTTCAATTTTGGTACTGAAAAATTCAGAATTCTCAATGGTGTTGTATCTTATGTTCCTGTTTCAAGCATGTTCATGTTTCTAACACTTCTCTTTGATGCTCCTGTTTATCATGTACATCAATACATGATCATGTTTCTTCAATTTATGGATTGTAAATTCAAAATTCATAATGTTCCTGTGTCTTATGTTCTTGATTTTTCAATTTGTGCACTGAGAAATTCAGAATTCTTAATTTTTTTGTATCTCATGTTCCCAATTCTTCAATTAGTGTACTGAGAAATTTAGAATTCTTAATGTTCCTGTATCTCATGTTCCTGTTTTTAACACATCTAATTGATCTTTTTGTTAATCATGTAAACTAATACATGGTCCTGTTTCCTCAATTTATATACTAAAAATTTAGAATTCTTAATGTTCTTGCGTTTCATGTTATTGATTCTTCAATTTGGTCACTGAAAAATTTAAAATTCTTAATGTTCTTTTATCTCATGTTCTTATTTATGACACAGCTGCTTGATGTTTCTGTTTGTCATAACACTAATATAAGATCCTTTTTCTTTAATTTGTGCATTGAAAATTCAAAATTTTTAATGTTCATGTGTCTAATGTTCTTGATTCTTTAATTTGGGCACTGAAAAATTTAGAATTCTTAATGGTCCTGTATCTCATGTTCCTATTTCTGACATATCTACTTGATGTTCCTGTATATCATATACACTAATATGTGATCCTGTTTCTTCAATTTGTGGACTAAAAATTCAAGATTCTTAACAGTCATGTATCTTATATTCTTGATTCTTCAATTTGTGTACTGAAAAATTCAGAATTCTTAATTTCCCTGTATCTCATGTTTCTATTTCTAACACATCTGCTTGATGTTCTTATTAATCGTCTATATGACCCGGTTGTTCAATTTATGCACTTAAATTTTATAATTTCTTAATGTTCCTATATCTCATGTTCTTAATTCTTTAATTTGGGAACTGAAAAATTCAGAATTCTTAAAATTCCTGTATCTCAAGCATATTCCTATTTCTAACACAAATGTTTGACATTCCTAATTTATTATGTACACTAATACATAATCCTGTTTTGTCAATTTGTGCATTAAAAATTCAAAATTCTTGATGTTCATGTGTCTCATATTTCTGATTCCTCAATTTGTTCATTGAAAAATCAGAATTCTTAATGCTCCTGTTTCAAGTATGTTCATATTTCTGACACATTTGTTTAATGTTTCTGTTTATCATTTACATTATTGCATGTTCCTGTTTCTTCAATTTGTGTGCTGAAAATTTAGAAATCTTAATGTTCTGTGTCTCATTTTCGTGATTCTTCAATTTGTACGCTGAAAATTTTAGAATCCTTAATGTTCCGGTATTATATGTTTCTGTTTCTAACACATCTGCTTAATATTGCTATTAATTATGTACAGTAATACATGATCTCGTTGTTCAATTTATATACTGAAAATTTAAAATTCTTAATGTTTCTATGTCTCATGTTCTTGATTCTTCAATTTGGGCACTGAAAAATTCAAAATTCTTAATGTTCCCATATTTTTAAGTTGTGCACTAAAAAATTAAGAACTGTTAATGTTCCCAATTTTTTAAGTTGTGCACTGAAAAATTTAGAATTCTTAATGTTCCCAATTTTTTAAGTTGTGTATTGAAAAATTCGGAATTGTTAATGTTCTTGTGTCTTATGTTTCTATTTCCAACACGCCCCGCCAGCCACCAGTCACCTGTAGATTACGGTCCTAAATAATTATAAGATATAATTTTACATGTTCCATCGGTATTGGGGCTTTTGGCATATTGGTTAAATCCATAACATTTAGTATTAGAGTTAGCTTCTATATCTTGGGTTTGAGTCACGAAAAGGGGAACCTTGAGTAAACTGAGAGCCATAAAAAAAAAGAAAAGAAAATCGCTTGTTGCTGACCACTATTCCAAGAGTGAATCTAGAAAAAAAAAAACCCTAAACATAGGTAAGTGAACCATATGGGTAGAATGGCCATTATCACAAAATAAGTAAAATACGATGGACTTGAGGCATTAAATCTTATAGTACTAGTAGACTCTTGCAACTAAGAATAAGGGATATGGACTTCTACCTAATTAAATTTAAAGAATTGGACTTCCACCTAAATTACCCTAAAAAAATGTAGCATATAAACTAGTAAAAAAATAGTACAACTAGTAGGACTTCAACTGCGACAATCTTACTAATAGCCAAATGATAAATTAAACCGGATACATTATTTAAAATATGTAACTATTGTTAGTGTGCTAAGGTATTTAATAGTGTCTTCCATTTTTTAATTTTATGTCATAATACTATCAAGTGAATTGATTTTGTTTAATCTTAAATAATATTTTATATGAGGGCAAAGTACATTATTTCCCCAATTTTTTTAAAAGCTGTACAAAAATATTGACTTATACATTTCACTAGCCCGTAGCTTTAACAATCATTTCTTTTGGCTCTAGCCCTTGTGGATAGAAGAAGGGCTTCAAGATTGTAGGTATGTTGAGAAATCCAAGCGCTTTTATTTAACTTAAGCTCGGCCTGCTACATATACGAGAGTATGGTAAAGGCTTACCTCGGCCCAAGCCCATCTCTTGAGAGCCCTATCTAGAGTGTGTCACGACCCGAGCCCAGGGACCGGGGGTCAGAGGAAGTCTAACCAATGACACACGTACTCCCGTGCATGCACACCTAGACCCCGTCCAAGCATACACACACAAGGGATCATTCACACGTGCAACCAACTGTACGCGGAAGCTGTACGTATCAAGGCATACCACAAAATCAAGACATAGGAGAATACAAACTATCAAGAACTGATAACAATAACAAATACAGGAACGTATGTTACGGAAGAGGGCTCCCAAAAAATCAAAATACAATATACAGGTATCACTCGAAGCCCACTGTACAAGTACAGAAAAATCCCCTCAATAGACGCCAACACAAAGAATGGGGAAAACCAAAATGATGCAAACCGTACTCTGGAGGATGGATCAAGTCCACTCCTCTAGGCCGGAGGGGGCCTCGCGAGCCTCTCCTGCAGTCGGGTCGACCGACGCAGGATCGGAAGAGGGATCTGAGCCTGCAACACACAAGACAAACACATAAGTACGACGACTTAGCAAAGTATAAGCCAACAAGAAGATAACACGAATTGTGTCTAAGACTGAAGAATACTGAACAATAATCATAATGCAATATCCATAGAAACCATGATCGTATACTAAGCAAGTGTGCAAATGCATAATGAATAAGCATGCTATCAGAATCACAAACAGATAACACTCAAAGTGGCAACTACATTGGCCATTTTCTCCCTTACGAGAGCGGACGGAATGAGAACACCAGCGGCCGGGCCAGGGCACGCATGGGTCTCTAGTTCCCGGGGTCCGGAGTCCCAGGACGGAAACACTCTGCAGAGGCAAACACATAAACTACACCAAAGTCAACCCCGTCGGGTATCCTAAGGCTGAGGCTCAGTAGTGCCAATACCAATCACAATCAAATAGCTGATGCACCTCGATCACTTATTACTTATCACTTATCACTTATCACTTATCACTTATCATACTGAACGAACAATAGGAAGTGCATCACATAACTGACACTGAATGCAAATACTGCATGCACATAATACGGATACTGATACGGATACTGAAGCTGATACGAAATGCAAATCATACGGACACTAACTGATACTGAATGTACATAAACAAGCACAAGAAGTGCTGACACTAAGTAGCAATCACAATCACTGACTCATAACTGATGCAAGTACTCCAGTGGAGCAACGGTAAACATAATACACAATAATAGAATGGTTCCGCCCGGGCTTCGCTCTGGGGTTGCTGCATTTCCCACAGAATCGAGAGGTCCAGCGCAGAACACATAAGAGGGCATAATCGAAATCAATATGCTGTACAATTCAGAATGCTTATACGAATCAAGGTCAATTACAAACCAATCCTACACTAATTATCCAGTGCTTCTAACCGTGCATGTTGATGTAGTTTTAAGATGTTCGATGCATCATTGTCTAGTGTTGCAGTGTCTGGAGTGTGCACCGAAGTCCCTTAAACCAACACCCATGGGGAGGTGCTAAACAACTGGATAACAAGCATGAATGATTCACAGCCCATGAGGTCATTCATGTCATACAAACATTCCATTGGGCATGTCCAGGTTAGCTACATTCTAACATGAAAGTCATATACGGTCTGTTACTTAAACCTAGTCCCTTTTCATTCAATTCTCAGGGTCTCACGGTGCAGCCGTAGGTAACCTTACGGCTTAGCCGTGGCATCTTACGGCTTAGCCGTAATATGCACTGCGGCTGAGCTGAGGTTCCCCAAATATCCCTTCGGATTTACGGCTTAACCGTATTTTGCTCTACGGCTCAGCCGTATCCTGGTCCACGGCTTGGCCGTAAGCCAATGTACGGCGTAGATCAGGCTGGGCCGTAGAAGAATGGCAAATTGCCAACATCCAGTTATTTTCAGCTAACAGTCTGTGCTGTTCTACGGTTTGGGTTACGGCTGGGTCTCGGCTTAGCCGTAAGCCATTTTACGGCTTAGCCGTAGCACATTTCACGGCTTAGCCGTGAGTGCACGGACTCATTTTCCCTGAACTTGTTACAGTCATACAGAAAATGCTCAAAACCGCTGGGAACAGACACAAAACAGCAAAATGAGCTGAATTAGGCTGTCTAACACTGAGAAATACAATGAAGCATAAAACACAACAATCAAATAACTATCAATCGGTGTTCACACATCTTGGGCTTATACTTGCCTCACGGACGAAATCCACACGCTGATTGGCTCAGTCCACCGGGATCACACACACTAACGAGCTCCTTTCTTCCTCCCTCAAGCACAGAAACAGAAATGGAGAAGGAGAGAAAGAGAGCTGTCGAGAGAGAGAGACGAACAGAGAGCGAGAGAGACGATCGAGAGAGAGATGGAGTTGGTGGGGATATTTATAACTTAAGTTGAGCCAAATTGCAAACAAGTCCAATTAGCTTATCCAATTATCAGTTTGAGTCAAATGACGGTCCAACGAGAGCAAACGAACTCATTCGGATCCAAGACAGTTACGAAAAACGACAAGCTCAACGAAATACACGCGCTGACGTCAAAATGACGCAAAACTGACAAGGTCAATCAAAAGCCAAAATTACGAAAAAGGGCTCAAACTAACTAGGCCAAGTCAAACTCAACCCAAACGATCTCTCTACAACTCAAACCAAACAGAAACAAAATCAAAACACTCTTAGCGATAAAACACACGCAATTACCCACTAAACTGGGTCAACTCGGGTCGGAGTGTTACAGAGTGTGCCACAAAACCTCTCTAGTCTAATGATTTTAATTTGGGATATTTAGAGGCTGGTTCCTATTTTTCACGTTCTTATTATGTTAAATCTATGTTAATTTGCGTTAAATCACAAGGTCCCTCATTTTGATTTTTTGTTTAAGTGGAGGTCCTTTCTTTTTTTGTTAAGGATATTTCATGCTAAAAATGCCCTTGAACTTGTTTGTTACACTATTCCCGCGATTTAGGCGCTATAATCACGTTTTCATTTCAGTTTCAAAATGAAATCGTCTGATCTGGTTGTATTTTTTTTAGCGACACGTACATTCTTATTCTTTTCTCTATTGTTTTCTTCTCTCCTCTTTCTTTTTTCTTTTTCTTTCTTTCTTCCATGTCTTTTTTTGTTTCATTCTTTTATTTTCTTCTTGTTTATATTGTTCCTTTTGTTCCTTTATGATATATGTTCATTTTTCATGTGCTTGTCAATTGATGGAGTTTTTTTTATTAATTTTATTTCATTGTTTTTTATTTTTTGAATATTTAAATTTCGTTCATGATATTGCAGATCTAGTTTTGATCATGGGAATCTTATCTATTTATAGTTATAGTTTGATTTTGCTTTGTGAAATGACAATTAGATCTAGTTTCACGATTATAACAGACCACAGATTTATTTATTAGTAATTTATAGTGGATGTTGATGCAAATCTGGTTTTGATCATTGATCTGATGTATTTCATAATATATATTCTTGGATATCTTATTTATTTTTAGAAGCATTTTGATTTTGTTCTTTAATGTTTAAGTTTGTTTGTAATGATAAGTAGATCTAAATTGTAGATCTGATGTCTGATATAATATTTGTTCTTTGAGTTTATGGCAAACAAACTGAATCATGAGTTTTGAACAAATGAAAGTTGTTTCACTACCCATTTTGAATTTCATCTGTTTTTTTTATTATGTAATATTAGATTTTTTTGCAATTTTGGAAACAAATGAAGCTGTTTCACATTCAAAAATGGATTTCATCTGTTTTAGATGTTTGTAATTGTATTTTGTTGAATAGATGATCTCTATTTTATTTTTAACATATCATACATTGTTTATGCAGATAAAATTTTAAGCATTGTTTGTTTTATATAATGAAATGTACTCCACTTTCAAACATATATGAGACAGATAGAATTAAGAATTTCAAAGTTTTCAGTTGTTTATAATTCTATTTGTTTGAATGTATGTTATATATGTAGATTGTGTAGATATGTACTTACATTTAAAATTTGATCTCTATGTTATGTTCAACTTATTGTTGTTTGTTGAGATAGATGAATTTCAAACATGGATTTCATCTGTTTGATATTTAGAATAAATTGACTATTACGTGTTACAGATTTCATTTTAAAAAACATAGCAGCAAACAAATATAATTGAAAAATACAACAGCAAACAGATAGAATTGAAAAATATAGTAGCAAACAAATAGAATTGATAGAAACAACAGGAAATGGATAGAATTGAAAAATACAACAACAAACAGATATAATTGAAAGAAACAGTTGTAAACAAATAGAATTGAAAAACACAGCAGTAAACAAATGTAATTGAAAGGAAAAATAGCAATCAAATGGAATTGAAAAACATAGTAGCAAAAAGATAGATTTGAAAGAAACAACAGTAAACAGATATAATTGAAAAAATACAGCAGCAAACAGATAGAATTGAAAAACACAGCAGCAAACAGATAAAATTGAAAGAAATAGCAACAAACAGACAGAATTGAAAACACAGCAACAAATAGATAGAATTGAAAGAAATATAAAAAAAGAAAAGACAATTAACAGATATAATTAGAACACAGCATAAGCAAACAGATCAAATTTGAAAAAAAATATAAAGAAATATCAAACAACTAATAGCTATAATTGTAAAACACCATTTACTACTTGAGCTTGAGGAATCTTTCTCTTTATGTGATAGAATTGTAAAATCCATAATTTTATCAATTACAACAGACAAATTTATATGTTTGTTATTTTATGATGTATATGAATAAATATTAAGTTCACGAATTGAATTTAATTATAAGAGTTACAAACAAAAGTAGATATTTTTTTAGTCAAATGGATGTGGAAAGATCATAAATTCACTTTTTTTAAAGCATATGGTTTGAAAATAGGTTTTATTTGTTTCATATAATGAAATTTAAAAATGATTTTATTTGTTTAGTATAATACTATTTAATGCAACATATAAAACACTAATGATCTTACTAGAGATTTCATCTGTTTGATATTACATTTTTGCGTGGCATAGATGAAATATTAATTATACTAATAGATATAATTGTAAAACACAATAAACTACTTAAGCTTGAGGAATCCATGTGTTATGTGAGAGAATTGTAAAATCCATAATTTAATCTATTACAACAGTTGAATCTATCTATTTATTATTTCTTAATGTATATGAATAAATGTTAAGTTTACGAGTTGAATTTAATTGTGTGAGTTACAACCAAAAGCAGATATTTTTTTTAGCCAAATGGACATGGAAAGATCATAAACTCACCTTTTTTTAAAATATACGGTTTAAAAATATATTCATCTATTTGGCATAATGAAATTTAAAAACGATTTTATCTGTTTGGTGTAATACTATTTAATACAATATATAAAATACTAATGGTCTTAACAGAGATTTCATCAGTTTGCTATTATACTCTTGCATGAAATAGATGAAATATCAACCACATGGATAGTCATTTTATATATTTGGTATAATTTTCTATACAAGCAATAGATACAATTACAAAAAACCCAAGCTGATCCAAGTTACAAACAGATCAATTTGATAAATTTTGATACATTAATAGTGGGAATCATCTCGGATTTGAGTAGTTTTCGACTTATTTAATAGTGCAATCCTTGAATGGGATTGTGGAGAAGATTCTCAGATTTGTACTCTAGGTTGCTCGATCTTGTGGTTTGATGGAAAAGGGTTTGCTAGACGTGATGAGATTTTCGTCGTCAGTAAGCTCGATTTGCAAATAAATGAACATGGCGTGGTTTTGAAATATCGAATTTCAAACGTACATACTTAATAATTATGAGAGTGATTTTTGTAAAAATACTCTTGCCTTTTTTAACTTAGGAACCTAACGTAGCAATAAATATTTCGCTGGACTTATGATATTTTGGGAAAATATCTAAGGACCTTTGGCCAAAGTTCCCTTTTAATTTCTAACTTGACTTTTGTTAGCAAATGTAACCTAGCCCAATCACATAGATAAGATAGGCTGACTTTTTTTTGCTGTGCAGAAGTTCAAATGCTTCGAATCCTTAATAGATAAGGATCCTTTCAAATGTAGATGTAATTGATATATACTCTTGTATCATAACGCATATATATATCATGATACAAAGATTGAATCAAGCTTGCAAATCAATGACCTCTACAACTTTAAGGTTATTGACAATTTTATAAAAGAAAATTTTTCTAGAATGTCGCATTTAAAAAGGGGCATTTCTGCCCTCTTTCTATTCTCCAACGAGGGACAAGTTATATGGTGACCTTCTCCTTCTTAAAAGTAACATTAATTGCTTCTCTACATTCCTAATTTCCTATTCGTTACAAAAAGGGGCATTATCACTTTTAAGAACTCCCACCGCTATCTAGCGCTCCTCTTTATAAAAATTGGGGGAAATTTATAAAAAAAATGTCATTATAAATGGAAACCATGACCAAAGTCCAAGTACCCTAAATTTTTATAATATCATAAAAGGACCTCCCACCAAAATTTTCTTTTTTTCTTTTATTTTGCCCTTCATTCATTGATGTCAACAAAACACATAATCTCCAAATTGATAGAAAAAGTAAAAAAAGAAAAAAAAAAGAGAAAAGACATAATCTCCAATTTGATAGATGAAGAAAAAAAAAAGAGGAGAAAGAAGAGGTGAAGAAGAAGAGAAGAAGAAGAAGTAAACCATAGAGGAGGTCGTCTCTGTCCTCCCATCCAAGAGAAATCTACCAACTCTATCTCCCATTATCTTCATATCTCATTTACTCCATCCATATATTTCATCCCATCTTTTTCCATTCTCTTCACCATCCACCCCTTTCAGTAATATTATTGTGGAAAATATTGTTTGATTGTTTGAGAAAAAAGGGGTTAAAAGAGGTGACAATGGAAAGTGTAGGTGTGTTGCCTTCTATTTGTTAGAATACCTTTTCATTGATGTAGAGTTGAAGTGTGTTGCCTTTCATATATTAGTTGGAATGCCTAAATGGTAATTTTTTAATTTATTTTCTATACTGATGAATAAAGTATAAATAATGCAATAAAAGATCTAAAGATAACAGGGAATGGAAGCAATATGAGTGTTTTTAGCCATCAGATTTGATCAAAATGATTCCAAATCTTACAATGTCTATGAACCTAATTTTGGATGTTAACTTGGGCATCAACATGCCAAGTGGGTGCAAATGTAAATTTTGGAAAGATTTAGAGATTGAAAGTAGTGCTAGTGATGATTGGGTCCATCCTTCTATCTATGGTTGGAATTTTCAGAGGAAGATGGAGGGATTTTGAAAAGTATATGGATAGTTCTGTAGCCTACCACAGGCCAATTCATATCAAATAAAAGTGTAAGGACAAATATGTCAGATATTATACATATCTATTAATTGAAAACTGTATTGTGCTCCTGAGTTTTCACAAAGAGCAACCAAGGTATTGTGTTTTCAAATACTTTGACTTTATGAAATGATCAGATCAGTTCCTAATGGCTCTTGATTTATCATTTAATCCTTCTCAGAAAATTTGGTTTTTAGTAACTCTTAATTATGTCAAAGCAAACCGTACAAGTTCATGTTGGGTTGGGTCTTTTAGTCTAATTTCGAAAGACCGGTCTATTTAAGTTAATCAGGACTGAGGTTCAGGCTTTGAAGGTAGTTTGGTATATGATCCAAGTTATGTATAAATGTGTAAGGATTTTTGTGTTGGCAAATTCATGGGTTGGACAAAACTTGAGTCCATTAGTGTCGTGTTTTATATATCCTTGAGTTTAGGCAATGGTTTGAGTCGCCGGATATATTGAAGTAATGAAATCGAAGAAAAAACGATAAATTGAAATGATTTTCTATAGGCAACATGGATTAAAAAGGTCATATCTTACAAACCGAGCATCGGATATGGGCAAGCAACCTACCGTTGGAAAGCTCGTTTCGAGTAGATATCAGGAGAGCCCAAGATTGCCTTAATCGGACTTAAAACGAGAAAGTCATGACCTCTGGAAGTTTGTAGAAAATGTGCTAAAATTTTACCTCGGCAGAAGTGTAATCCAACCGATCGGATCATTTATCCGACCAATCGAATAGGTGCAGAAAGTTCGCCACTTGCGGTTTTTTAATCCGATTTGAAGAGAAACTTGCTTGTTTTATGTCAACTCTTTCGTGATTAAAATATATTTATGAGGGACGAAATTGGAGCTATATAAAGGGGTTATCTCTCAACCCTAAGATAGAGATCTCATTGTTCTGAGTGGATAATATATTTTGGAGATCATCTCCTCTAGAGTTTTTTTAATAGTTGAAGGGCTGAAGTTCTACTCTAAAGATTCTTGTCTTCTACTTCTCTGAGTATAAAAAATTGCTGTGGAGAGTCAAGTGCTATATCTAGAAGGCATCTACGTGCTTGGATCTGTAACAGAGAATGACAGGAGGTCGTTGCAGCACGTAGCTATGCAAGAGAATCACAAAGTCTTTAGGTTGTACGATAATTGGATAAGGATTGTGAGTATTCTCTTATAACTGTAGTATGATTCATAGTGCTTGATTTTTTGTCGTGGAGTTTTTCCAAGTTGGGTTTCCACGTAAAAATTGTGTTTTCTTCTGGTGTGTACTTTTGTTTGATTTATTTCCACTATGTAGATAATTGTCTGTACACATAATATTAAGATTGATTATATTAATCCATTCTAGAGGGTCCCCAAAAAAACCTTCAAAATGTAAATTATAACCCTAACTCTAAGAGGAGGAAAAATAGTAGTTGGGAGTTCTCTTTTCCATGGATGTAAGTAGGTACGCTTGTCGAACTATGTAAAATTATTGTATTTATTATATTTCCACTGCAGGACAAATTGATTGTGCGTCCACTGTGTGTTCGTTGATCGCAGATTTTTTCTTTCATGCCGAAAACAGTTCATACAGCTATGTCGTAGTTGCTGGAATCTACAACTAAAATTGGTGCTCCTTACAGCACAATTCTTGTATGCTCTTGATCCAGGAAAGCAGGAAATTAACTGATAAGGTCAAACAAAACTTGGAAAACTTTACTCCAAATTAACATTAAGATAAATCAGTTACTAGATTAGGGAGATGGAATGAGAGAACAAAAAAGCTTAAGCATTTCCCTTTTGTGTAGAGAACTATATAGAACGGCATAACTATAGGACAAAACAAGAAAGAACAAGGATTTTGCACAGAAAAAAAATGCGAAAACAAAACAGAAATTACACAACCTCTAAGATGGAGCACTCATGTGAAGTGCTACTAAGGAGGCATATACCCCATCCTTGACCTTCATTAAAGCTTCATGCTTTCCTTTCTCTACAATAACACCATTCTTAACAACTGCTATAACATCAGCCCCTTTAATGGTGGATAACCGATGGGCTACCACAATTGTTGTCCGGTTCACCATCACACGGTCTAATGCCTCTTGAACCACACGCTCAGACTCAGCATCAAGTGCACTCGTAGCCTCGTCCAGTAGCAAAATTTTTGGTTCTTTCACTATTGCACGTGCAATTGCCACACGTTGCTTTTGTCCACCTGATAATTGGACTCCTCGCTCTCCTACCAATGTGTCATACCCCTACAGTGTTCATTTTTCCACAATGAAGTGCAATATTAACGGCTGTTACTGAAGTATAATAATTTAGAACAATTGCAAATGACAAACATACAGCTTAATATTATGATAATGAATGCTCAGATGTAAAAGGATAGCTAGAACAGGAGTGGAACTATTCCATTTGGTTTAATGATTTCTTGATATCAGTTGCGTGATCAAGTTAGCCCATGATCTGAGTCCTTCAGATCAAGTAAAATCCATTGATTTGGGTTGCAGTTCAGATTCATATATCATGATCTCACTCCAAACCCATGCACATGAATATGTTTGAAGCACTCAGTGTGTGTTGGTCAATTTGTTTGTGCTGAGAAATTAATGTTTTCGTGAAAACGATTCACTGAGAACTGGATGGTATTCCTTTAACCTGTTGCAAGCTGCTTATGAACTTGTGTGCATTTGCAAACTCTGCTGCAGCCAAAATCTCTGCTTCCTTCGCACCTCCTTCCTTTCCATAGGAAATGTTGGCCCTGATCGTGTCATTAAACAACACTGGTTCTTGGCTCACCAGACCCATCTGCTGTCTTAACCACCTCAATTGTAACTTTGAAATTTCAGTTCCATCAAGCATAATTTGACCTGAATCAGGGTCATAAAATCTCTGTAACAATGCGATGACGGTTGATTTTCCACACCCACTTTCTCCAACCAAAGCAACTGTCTGTCAAATGAGACTGAGATTGTTAGATTTAGGTATAAAATCGGCAATGCATTTAAATTGGACATGAAAATTAACTGCATGAAAATCATACGCTTTCATGAACATGTATTAGACACCGTACATTACATAACAGCTAAATAAGTCAAATTTACCAATAAAAAATAATAATAAACAAGAAATATTTTTCAAAATAAGGAAAAAGAAAATTTAGTATCAGGATTAAATGAAGGTATAGATGTTTTCTGCTGAGTACATTCATTTCTGTCATGTTCTGTTCATGTATAATGGAATGGATATTGCCTATCTAAATGCATTAGGGAACTTACTGTTGTATTGTAGTATAGTCTTCATGAGTGACAGTTTTTTTCTTTGTTCAAATACTAAAAGAATATTCTGCTATATGCGGGATATAGGAGGGGCCATCTACTGTCAACATTGATATCTGATAACAGACTGCAGCATCGTATTGAAAAAAAATCACGTTGGTTGGATGACTACTACTAATCTGATCTATGGGAATGAAAAATGGATGGTCTCCTTTTTCCATCCATTTTGCAGGCCCGTACTTTGAATGCCCATGCTCATCCATTCAAGGAAACCTTGGACCATACCAGGCAAACATGGAAGTTTGCAGTGGAGTTCCATAACTCAAAGATGATGAGATTATGCAAAATTGGGATGCTTCCATAGTTTGTGGCCTTGCAAAAGGGAGGTTCATAAATTTTTGGTCTCCTTACCAAGATGACTTTTAAAGTTAATGTGGATGGAGCAGTTAGAGGCAAACCAGGTCGTGAGGACTGAGGAGTGCTTTGGAATAACAAATTTAAAATGATGTTTGTGTTTTCCAAGCATGTGGACATGAAGGACTTGAATCAAGTAGAGGTGTAGGCTATTTTGGACGCTCTTCGGATTTTCTCATCTTAGTTCCATTGCAAGCTTATTGTGGAAAGTGATTCTTCAAATGCGATCTCTTGGGTTTCCTCTTCCATTATAGGGCTTTGAAATTTCCTCATCTATCTTGTTGAAATTAAGTCTTTGACATTGTCTTTTCAAGTGAAGTTCATGCATGTGTGAAGGGTTGTTAATGGGATGGTGGATGTTTTTGGTAAACAGGGGCTTGATAGGGAGATGCCCTCATTTGCCCATATGGTTTCCTCTTTTGTTTGTTTGGTTGGGTATAATGCTCTTATACATTCGTCTCCCATCCTTGTTTGATGGGTTTTTGTGTAGTGACTGCATATTTTTAATATACATACCAGTTACCTTTTTTGAGAAAAAGAAAACACTGGATTTAAATTGCTTAGTTCATTGGCCATTATCGACATTTGTGCTACATTTTATGAGTACAACAGTATGACCATAGGTGTATAATTTAGCAGATCACAATAGAGAGGATTAGTAAAATATTCATAATATTTAAAAAAGTATTCATTCAGATAAGATAATATTCAAACATAAAAATTATTAAGTATGTAATACTTAATCTAAACAGGTTTCTTTATGGAAAAGAATCATGCAAAAATCAGCTCCAGCATATTATCGTAGTCCTTGATTTAACAACATTAAAATTTGATGGTCTATTAATCATAGATTTCTTTTTCAGATTCAATCCAGCAGAAAGTAAAGGTTTGATGAGCATAAAAATGGTTATGATACTAGATCTTGGGGGGATAAGAATGCGAAAGGGGCTACATTTGATCAAAAGTGGGCCCAAGCGGGCCCATATAGTTGGACTTCATATGCAATCAGCTTGGAGGAGAAGATTCTCCAAATGTTTTTGATACTGTGACTAGATTTCAAAAGAAAAAGGTGTTTGATACTTCATCAATTTCAATGCGATGTTTAAATTAGTACTACAAGCATCTATAAAGAATCCAACCCTATGTTGTGTCCGACTTATCCTTCATAGTGCATGGTTCATTTCAAAGAATTTGTGAAGCATTGGTAGAGAGGAGAAATGATGCATGAAAATCTCTAAAGGTCGCACCTAGAGGGTTTCTCTTGCAGGATAGGGCCCAAAGACATCTTCAAGGGTTCTTGGAGTCGTCACTGAGAGAAAGCTTAGACTCTTTACCAAACCAGAAAAGAAGACAAAAGTTTTTAACTTAGAACTTTCCATTGAAAAAGGTTGGCGAAACAAAGCATATGAAAACCCTTCTAAAACTAGCACATGAATAGAACTAAGATTTATAGTGAAGAGGGTCTAATTCAACCAATACATTTCTAAAAATAAAAAACTTTCTAATAACGACTTTCTGAAAGGAAACAATATTTCTAATGAACTCTTTGAAACCGACTAGGACTCTCTAACAAATATTTCTAAATAAGACTTACCTGTATTAATTCAGATAATTTGGACATGTAAATAAATTAGAGAAGACTTCTAAATGAGTCTTTGAAACCAATACCAAATAGGGAATGGCAAGAAGAAAGGGAGTCAGCTGTACTCTTGTTCCTCCACTATTTCAGCCACAATTTAAAATATATCTGATTACAGCTTTTGACTGTGATGAAAGAACCAGATTCAATCTATGGGACCTCCTGGAGGTGTAGGTCTTCCTTTGTAGACAAATGATCAAAATTGAATAAAAAATGTTAATGGTAATGTGTCAAGTTGATTTCCATCTCAATGGAATTTGGAAGAGTTCTCTATGAATCCAACCATCTGCTGACAATGTAAATGTGTTTACAAGGATCAAAGAAAACATTCAGTATCTTTTTCTTTAACCAGGTGATAGTGTCTTAGTTCTCTTGTTTCTCCTTCATTTTCCCCTTTTCAAAGTCAATATAGTTCATCTTATGTTAAAGTTGATCTCTAGACATTTCAAGGATTTCTCATTTTATCTAACACTATTGGTAGGACCTCAAACATATTGTAGAAAAACAAAATAGATTAGTTAATTTTATTCTACTTTGGACTGTCATGTAATTATTAGGAACCTTTGGGGCATCTTTGTCATGTTGATTAATTCACTTAATATATAATAGAATGGTTGACCAACCCTATAGAGTACAACCTCCTCTTCTTCTTCATTAAATTCAACTTGGTATCACAACGGGAGGTTCAGTGTTTGAATCTTGGGGCTGTTGTGCCTTATATGTTGAGTTTTGTCTTGTATTTCGGTTTAGCCAGATCGGTCATCTGGGGTAGCCAGAACTAAGGTTTAGGATTAGGGTTAGCCAGAACTGAGGTTTAGGATTAGGGTTTTCTAGTCATTATGTTGGGCAAAGCGGTGCAACGAAAACAATCTGCCATCAACGGATCTACCATGATGAACACACACAATCACACCATCAAGCACTCACACATATGATAACAATTTTACGTGGTTCGGCAATTTTGTTTACGTCCATGGAGGACAGAACTCATCTATTATGATCCCATCTCAATCCTTAGGGATCTGCGGTCACAATACATCAATATATATAGTTTCCACTTTCTTGGCCAACAAGAAAGTGGAAACTATATATACTAATGTGATGTGTAGACTGGACAAGAAAGTGGGAACTATATATACTAATGTGATGTGTAGACTGGACAAGAAAGTGGGAACTGTATATACTAATGTGATGTGTAGACCTTGCGGAGTTATGTAGGGAGAGAAAGGAATTGAGTGAGTTTTTTCCATGGACATAGGTATCTTGTGTTATGATTTTGACATCACCCGTTGTGCACATCCATGAATCACAAGATCAACAAAGAACCAACCACACACAAGAAGAGACACCGAGATTTACGTGGTTCACCCAAACGGGGCTACGTCCACGGGCACAGAGACGATCATCTTCACTGTCACAAGTAAAGTACAGAGACTCTCACTCTCTCACATCGTCTCACCTATGTGGTGTGGGAACGCCACGGGCAAGAGAGCTCTCACCTCTCTTCAACTGTGCAAGATCTAGGGTTACAGACTACACACATATATAGTCTCCACTTTCTTGGCCACCAAGAAAGCCCCGGTATAATTACCAAAATACCCTTGATCTTAAACCAGTTCTTGGCTAACCCAGTGGACTCATCCGGCTAAACCGGAATACAAGACATAAACCCAACAATCTCCACCTTGGCTTGAATTCCACACAACTCGAGCTACTAGGAGATAAAACCGGCAATCTCTTCACGTACCTTGCTGAATGATACGTCACTGCACCGACGATGCAGACTTCTTTCTTCAACACTCCACATGTTGAACCAGCACATGAACTTTGAGCAAAGTTCATCTTCTCGTCTAACTCCATATCGAACTTAAAGCTCGAAACCAGTGACGAATCGGAGTAATATCGATATCTGAACTACTCACCATCTTGCTCCATCTTCAACATCATTTTGAGAATCCAATCACCACAAGCATGCAAGCAAAACAGATCGGGAATACAAGTCTAGATGACTTCACAATTGCAGAAACTTCTGCCTTCGAGCGGTCAAAAACTCCATTTGACCGAGCCTTCGATCAATCAAACACATGTTTGACAACTGCTGATGCATCATCTCCTCCTTGCTGCTTTCCGGCTTTGGCAAGATGAACAACATCACACGCGGTCCAGAAAGCATGTGAACCATAAACGAGCAACTTCGTTTGAATCAGCAAACCCTTTGCAACTAGGCAGACGACTCCTACTATTGGGTTTGCAACAACAACCAGGTCGAGTAGACCCGATTCTAACCTGAATCCACATATGTTCAGATCTCCTCCTTGATTTCTGCATCAAGTTGTAGACTCGTTACCACGAGCACACTGGAAGAAACGGATCTGAAATCCGAGTTTGAATGGCTCTGATATCGCAGAAATAAATTTCAATGCTCCGATTGGTCAAACCTCCACGTTGACCATCAAATAGCCAATCATCCTCTTCCACTGAGTAAATCTGCTCGAAACGAGTCCGTAGGAGCAAACGGATCTCTGATCGGACGTCGGACGATCAAGATATCGCAGAAACAATTTCAGCTGTTGAAACTAGTCAAATTTGCCTATTGACTAATGCTGACGTCACTACCTATTCTGCTGGGCTTTTGAAGCGGACCTTGGTCAAGTGAACTAAACTAAATTGCTGGATTGAACTGTCTGCTGGGCTGGACTCTGTGCACACAGGTCAGATCTTACACGACCCGAACTCGACTTGGAATGCACCTGTTGCTGCCTGGGCTTCGTTGTAACCGGGTCAGGTCTAACCCAATATGGACTAGAACCTGGCTTGAACTATTTATCTTTCTTCTGGGCTGGGCTTCCTTTTAAGTGATCAGGTCGACTGCGACTCGACCCGGCCTGCACTCATGCTACTGGACTGGACTGCACCACAGGTTGGGTCTGACCCAACCTGAAACCCAGACCGACCCGCACTTGACACTTGATTGGGCTTTCTCCACGGTGGGTCAGGTCGAACGGACCCGACTTGAACCTAAAACCCAGAACCTGGGTCGTCTTCCTTACACAACGTCTCTGTTCTATGTTCTGCAACTGAAAACGGGAACGACGGCAGCCACCCTTCTTCCTCGGCTACGGCAGCGAGGAATCGGCAACAGTGACGGCGACAGAGACTACTGGAAGTCCGGCGAAGGTGACGGAGACGGCGAGAATCCCGGAGAACGTTCCAGTGATTTTTTTTCTTCGCAGATGATTTTTGTCTCTGGTCATCTTCCTCACAGAAATTCCGGCAGCCCTATTTTTTTTCTCCAACGACGATCTATAGCAAAAACCCAACCAAAGAAGAGAACCCTCTTCTCTGTCTTCTTCAAGTTTCGATTTCTCTGTTACTGCAAACAAGGATCTGATTTGCTCCTGTGGCAACGGCGATTACAGCGGTCTGCGAGCAGCGTTCTTTTCAAGATCTGGAAAACCAGGAAATCGAACCAACCGCGATTGCCTCCGAGATTTGAAAACATGTGAATCCTTTTTCCTTCGATCCTAGCGAGAGCGGAGAACCCAATCTTGTCTTCTTCTTCGATGGTGGCCCAACCAGAGATCACGAAACTGATCTCTCTTTCCTCTGTTTCAAAAATAGAGATCCGAACCCTTCAACAAGGATTCAATCATCGATCTTCATGCGCACGACCTCCAAGCCACCGAGCGATCTCCACCTCGTTCAGAAACCCAAGGAACACCACCTCGGCTTTGATACCACTTGTTGTGATTTTGACATCACCTGTTGTGTGCATCCATGAATAACAAGATTAACAAAGAACAAGCCACACATAGGAAGAGACACTGAGATTTACGTGATTCACCCAAACAGGGTTACGTCCATGGGCACAGAGACGATCATCTTCACTATCACAAGTAAAGTACAGAGACTCTCACTCTCTCACATCGTCTCACCTACGTAGTGACGTGGTGTGGGAATACCACGGGCAAGAGAGCTCTCACCTCTCTTCAGCTGCGCAAGATCTAAGGTTACAGACTATATACATATATAGTCTCCACTTTTTTGGCCACCAAGAAAGGCCCGATACAATTACCAAAATACCCTTGATCTTAAACCAATCCCTGACTAATCCAGTGAAATCATCCGGCTAAACCGGAATATAAGACATAAATCCAACATCTTGAGTGAACTACGTAATTACTTGTGCATCATTTTCTTTATGGTTGTTGTGGTTGTATTGATTTGTGTGTGCATTGATTGATCTCAAATCCACAGGGGGGGGGGGGGGGGGGTGGTTAACAGTGTTCCCTATCAACTTAAACTTGTTCTTAAGTGGCTGTTGACAAATATCGAATACTTTTACAATCATATGAAGGATTTGATAGCATTTATTTGTTCAATAGAAATACTGTACTATATCTGACCGTTGGGCGAATGCACAGTTATAGATTGATCCATCAACAATTACCTTGCCAGATTGCACGGACAGGCAGAGATCTCGTAAAATCTGAACATCTGGTCTTGTAGGGTACTTGAAGCTGACATGCCGAAGCTCAATGTCTCCTTTCACTGCCTCTAATGTCATTCCAGAATCATCACTCGGATCTATCTTTGAGTTGCGGTCCAGAATTTCAAATATAGAGGCAGTAGAAGCTTTTGCTTTGCTTGCATCAGGTGCCAGGGAACTTGACTGAGAAATAGCAAAAGCTGCCATAGTGAGAGCGAAGAAAACCTGCAGACCGGACAAGATGCAATAAATTCAAAATGAATCAAGCCAGGAACCAAATCACAAATTTACAGCAGAATGACTTATGTTACAATTTAAAAGGTACCATACTATTATTTCCATTATATGCTAATTCTCTTAAACAGGTTGGTCCCTGCCAATTTTTTCTTGTATTCAGCACAAACATTCAAAGTCAACATGTACTTCCTTTTTTAAGAAGTCTACTTTTTTCTGTTTCATATTTGCATTGGGAAAAGACTACTTGACTGGCTATCTAAATTTGAAAACAGCTTTGAAATTTCTTACAGTTACTTGATTCATTCATAGATACTTAAAAATGATAAAGGGAATCATGTTGATATTGATGTTTAGAAGTGGAAGGTTTGAATACTCTCTCTCTCTCTAGACGTGGAAGGTTTGAATACTCTCTCTCTCTCTCTCTCTCTCTCTCTAACATCCTCATGTTTACAACAATGATCACAGACTGGCGACAATGAGGCACATTCCAACTATGCTACGGGCTCTTTCCAGGCTTCTTTTCTTTTTCTCTCGTTGCCTGCTCTAGATGCTGCTGCTATTTCGAATAACAATAGAGGAGGTGATGGTGGATAACTTACACGAAAAACCTCTCTGAATGTTGCCTTCCCATCCTCAACAAGCTTGGCTCCTGCATAGAAACTGGCTGCATAGGCAGCAAACAGTGCGAAAAAGGAGAATCCAAAACCAATGCCACTGATAATCCCTTGCTTCATCCCTGCTTTCATAGGACCTTCACATTTCTTTTTGTACAGTGCCATTACCTTATCTTCAGCACAAAATGAAGCCACTGTTCTTATACTCCCCACGGCATCGTTAGCAACTTGACTTGCTTCCTCGTACTTCTTCTGCATCATTTCAAAATTCAATCATCGATATGAATTCACAAGCAAGACAAATTTTTTTTTATGTTTATTTTTTATGTTAAAGTCCAAATGAAGTAAAACAACTAACCTTCCATTTGACTATCAGAATTGAGTTTTCATTTCATTTTGAGGGGATTGAATGTATCCCAGAAATTTATTATATATATAGCTATAATAAATCAGTAGCAAAAAGTAGTTCAATTATTGTTAGTAAGGAAGCGAACCTTAGCATCTCCACTAAATCCTTGCATGAACTTTAATTGCATCCATCCTCCAATGCCTATCAGAGGTATGATGGCTAAGACTATCAGAGACAATTGCCAGCATGCTTCAAAAGCAATTGCCAGAGCGGCAACTATTGATGCTGTGTTCTGAACAAGCAATGCAAGAGCATCCCCAACTAAACTGCGAACAGTCGCTGCGTCAGATGACAACCTTGCACCAATAGCTCCACTTGAGTTTTCAGCACTGTCAAACCACCCAATTTCCATGTTTACCACTTTCTTGAATGACATAAATCGAATCCTCCTTATCAACTGGGAGCCAGCCACAGAGAAGAAGTACGTCTGGGCTGGTGACACAATTAACGACACAAGAGCAATGGCGATGAACATCAACGACCAAAACCTGGAGTCCTTCCGGAGCTTTGGTGGGGGCTCAAAGAATGACTTAATTACACTAGAAATAAGTATACCAAAAACGGGCATTATTGCACCATTGATGGCTGCAGCTATAGCGCCAAGCAGTAGCACTGGAATCTCTGGCTTGTTTAGATATGCGAGGCGGCGAAGTGGGACTTCTGGTTGACTTTGCTGTGGTGGTGGACTGACAGTTTCTGGTGCTGGGTTTTCTTGGATGTGGAGCCCTGAGTGTGGACCAAATGAGACTGAGAACGAGTGTTGGCTGCTATTTCCAGCACCCCTAGATGAGCCCCGACTTATTGACTTCTGCAAGGAAAATCTCTGACTAGATTGCCTCCCAGAATTCATTGAAATATCTGCCTCTGTGTCAATTCTAGCTTCTGATTCTCTGTTCATTTCCTGCAACTGTATAAGTTGGCAGTATGCTCCATTTGGAATCTTGACTAGCTCCGAATGAGAACCTAAACAAAAAAGCCATTGGGGAAGTCAGGATAGCAGTCATGGAAGTCAAGAGAAAAAGCAATATGAAATATGTCCATCTTCCAAAAGAGTTTTATTGTAAGTGAAGCTGCATTGAAAAGAAAAAATCTTTGTTTTAAGGTAATATAGATCTACTCCTACCCTCAAAAGGTGATTTTATGCTTTTGAAGTAGATTCAATATCAGAAAACAAAACCAAGTTGGAGCTATTTTTATGCTTATTCCACTCAACACTACCTTTTTTTTTTTTTTTGCTGATAAGTCAGGGGCAGAGTGGTTCCACCAACTAGAATAGTTTGCCAAATACAAGATGCTTGATAACCATCTATCGTTCCAAAATATATTTTTAATTGATGGTAATTGGTGCCTAAATGTGCCACCTTAAACAGTTCAATAAATAGTGTCTTCTGAACCACATAAAAGATTACATTAATCTCCGATGAGTGTTAAACCAAGGACATTATCTTAAGTTGGTCATAGCTGCTGAGCTATGACTGGCTGCTTCCCTTACCCTTTTCAACCATTGAACCTCGATGAATCACTGCAATCGTATCAGCATTCCTCACTGTACTCAAGCGATGGGCAACAATGACAGTCGTCCGGTTGACCATGATCCTATCCAATGCCTCTTGCACGATTCGTTCAGATTCTGCATCTAGTGCACTAGTAGCTTCATCTAGAAGTAGAATACGTGGGTCTTTTAGAATTGCTCTAGCTATAGCTATTCTCTGTTTTTGACCCCCAGATAGTTGAGTTCCATGCTCGCCAACCATTGTTTCAAGTCCCTGAATGTATTCATATACAACACAGAAACAGATAACCAGTCATTTTGTAAACTTTTCACATGAGGAGGAAAATAATTACTTTTTTGATAAGTGTACATTTTACCTTCCAAAATGACACAACCACGCCTACATGTTTCGAGTTGCAAGATTTATTTGTGTGATGTAACCCAAATTTTAAAATGGATGTTTTGGCAGTAAAGATAACCGCCTGTTAGGCTGTGTATTTGAGGTAGCATGGTAAATGTGAAGTGCATCAGGCCAACCAAAATTTTCTTCGTATACACCACCAAATGAATATATTTGGAATATTTTTGTTCTACCTCAAACTTTTTTATTTGGACAGACCACGCATTCTGCCCACCTGATTTCCTAGGGACATCTACATGTATTCTTAGGTATGGACCTGAAAAAAAGTACTATGCAAGAACACAGTAATAGAAGACAATGAACAAAATAAGTAGGTTAAATGCAGTAGAACCTGAGGCATTTTGTCTATAAACTTGGCAGCATTTGCCAGCTCAGCTGCAGCTCTGATTTCTTCAAGAGAAGCCCCTTCCTTACCATAGGCTATATTCTCTCTTATACTAGAAGCGAACAGCACAGGTTCCTGGCTTACAAGCCCAATTTTCCCTCTGATCCATTTAAGTTGAAATTCCTTGATGTTTACACCATCTATCAGAACTTCACCAGCCCAGGGGTCATAAAATCTTTCTATCAAACTGATCACTGTAGACTTCCCACTTCCACTCTCTCCAACCAAGGCTGCTGTCATGCCACTGGATATAGAGAGTGAAAATCCAGTGAATATTTGCTCATCTGGTCTGGCCGGATAGCTGAAATAAACATCTCTTAATTCAATATCTCCCCGAATATCATCCAATTTCCGCCCGCTGGTATCATATGCATCAATTTCTGGTTTCCTCTTTATTGTCTCGAACATCTTGAAAGCTGCAGCTCGCCCAGCTGCAAATGCACTCAAGGATGGGGATGCCTGGCCCAGAGACCTGCATCAGAACAAGTTACCCAACCAGATTAATATTTGCATCTTATCCAATTCTCAAGTCATAATTGTACATTGAGTACATTTGCATGAATGCATCTATGACGTAGATGTATAGTACTTGACATGTTATGTGACTGAAAATTGGATCACTTGTTGAACGGGGTTCAAGCCATTTAAATCACAGACAATTGAATAATAGCAGCCTGAGAATGTTGGAAAATTGCCTATGTAACTCTGACATGGATGCATCTCATAGTCAAACGTGGACACAAGCTGCAGACCATTTTGATCCATTTAGAACTGCATGCTTAAATTTCTGGAGAAAGATAATGAAAATTTAAATTTACTTTTTTTTATAAATACTAGTGACAGAAAATATGATATGGATTTACATTTTTGCCTTGATATGCAGAATATGGGACCTTACAGCTACTGCTAATAGAAGAACAAGAAATTACATCATAGTAGGATATGTCTGTTCATTTGAAGCCTTGAGAACTTTTAATTTCTAGCTAATGCAAGCATTATGTTTTAGCTTCCACCTCCAAATCAAACGAAAATCAAATTCCTTTAATACTTGATTGTTTAACTTTGCATATACTTGTACACAGTATATAAATGTTGGTATGAGTAATTTCTGAAGTAATTTCAGCGTTACTATATTTCCTTGACTTTTCACTAGTTTTGGTATTATATGAAACTCAAGATCATAAATGAATAAACAAATTTTCAGAACTAAAAACTGCAGTCACCTCAGTAGTCAGGGACTCAGGACTCAAAGAAAAAAAAATAAATATGGCATTGATGGTAAAATCATTCAGTTTAATTTGATAGCTAATAAGGTAGAAGTAGTGGCTATCCTAGAAGGTTTTCGGTCGTATGGGCCTTCCTCTTATCTTAAGCTGGTGATGTAGAGCAACTCGTTGAATGCGAATTGGGTTTCTTCGCGGCAGTCTTCCCCTTGGCGGTTTCAGTAGGTCTTCAACATGATTAATTATTCATCTTCTGTGTTACAAGTGGAGTTCAAGCTGATATGGCGGTTAGCTAATTCTTTTTCTGACCCTGGCTAAAAAGGAGTGGATAGCTCTTCTCCTGTGGTTGTTGATTCTATGTAATGTTTGCTTGTCCCTTTCGTATAATGCTGTCATTCCACTGGGTTCCAATTGCTATCTTATGTTTTTTTGATCTTTTATAATCTTTCTGATTTACCCCTTTTCTTAATTGATAGCTAAGAGGAATAGTACTTTAAACAAAAAAGATAAAAACATTTTCCCCTGAGTCATCATCATCATTATCATCATCAAAGCCTTATCCCAATCATGTTGGGGTCGGCTACATGAATTCTATTTCTTCATTCCGTTCTATTTTGAACCAAATCTTTAGATAAGTTAAACTTCTTCAAATCTAAGGATAAGTTACATTTTCCCTTGAGCGTTTAAATAAAAATAGACAGTAACATTCCAGCAATGTAAATTTATAGGGATGCAATATATGCATTTAGATCTGTAACTTTGTGCTTAGAAAATTTTCATTAAGTTTATCAGCACTTCCATTATGATTTCCAGATATCCCAATCACTTTGCTTCATGAATTTTAAAGGACCTACATTTCAAACTTACATAGAGCCAGTTAAGACAGCAATAATGACATTGATGACATCACCCCCTGTATATCCTTTTCTTAGTATCAACCTTGAACCGAACCATATAGCCAAAGCATAGCTGAAGAATAAGAGAGACAAAACTGAACCAAGACCCAATCCTGCAGCAAAACCCTCCAGAACGCTGGACTTGTAAGCACTATTCAGAGACCTGCCATATTTCTCTATAGCTTGCTTCTCCCCAGTAAATGATGCAACCTAAGCAAAGACCATGTCAATTTCATATTAAATGTATTTGAACAACAAAAAAAAATCGAATGCCCGAGTAAGATGACCTCTAGATATGTGGACATGTCATGCTAAGTGGCACATACCGTTCTAATTGATCCAATTGTCTGCTCTACAACTACTCCTGCTGCCGCATATGCTGTTTGTCCACGAGATGCCATTTTTGCCACCATGATAGTCATGGCTGCACCGGCTATCACTATAGGAGGGATAGATGCTAGCATAACCAGGGTAAGAAGCCACCCCTGAACAAAAGCTACCACAAATCCTCCTATGAATGTTGATACCAACTGAATGAACTTGCCAACCTGTTAAAAGAAATGAAAACATGAGAGATCTTCAAGAAGAATTGTGATCACCAATTAATACATAGGTTTCAGAAAGACGATCAAGCAATAATTTAGCAAGGTTTAATGCTTAGATAATGACATTGATATGGAGAGTGAGATACGACTATCAATTTACACAACTCTATAAATGCCACGTGGATATACAAAAGTGCATTGAATGTGCTCTAAACGACATTCAGTTTGAAATATTGAGGCAGAATACTTGTTTGATGCTATTGTTTCTGTGGATTGCAAACCAGAAACTATATTAGAAGGGTTACTGTTTTGTCACTTTCCCTAGTCAATGAAACAGGTCAGGATTGGTTCTGCCCTTGGTTTTGAAATGATTGGGCCTTATTGGGATGGCCCTAGTCAAAATTCATGCTCAGCCTCTTGAAATCCCTTGGATTTAACACTGCAACAAAAATAGAATAGATGATAGCCATCCACTCTGCAAACAAATTCAAAGCCCTTGCAATTTGGGGTACATATATAGGCCAATAGGAATTTATATATGATAAGTTTCCAGTTTCACCAAGACCATAGTATATCACAGTTCTCCATTGTGTTGATGTTATTCTTAATGTGATCTACAATTTTAAAAGAAACCATATGAAATCAACGGAATGTCTTCCAAAGCAATCGGTGGTCAATGTTAACTATGCCTACTTCCAAAAAGTTCAGTGTCATTACCTTCTCACCCATGGCTTCTTGAATTCGAACAGTATCACCTGACATCCTCCCAATAACTTCTCCTGTGTTTGTTTCTTTGTCAAAGAATGCAATATCTTGTCTCAGTATGGTTTTCAAGTATAAATTTCTTATTCGAGCAGCCTGTCTTTCACCTGTTATCATCCAGCAAGCCACCTCTAGAGAAAAAAAAAATCTCAGCCTTCTATGTCTCAACCATTTTCTTATCTATATATTTATAGCCTAAATCAATGTAAAAATTAGATGGCGCATTTTGTACTTACGGAGGAATGATGTCACACCCGATCCCACGGCCAAATAAGTAAATTTCAGAGACACCTGAAGACACAACCAGATCAACACCATGAGTAATTCTTTAAATGAGGATGATGAGTTTGGATGTATCATAAATTGTAATTGGTTTGAATCCTAGGCAGACTCTGTTCTGCTCTGCTCTTGGAACAGTGCAGAAATTGTAACTCAATTGCAGTACTTAGTGTACTTTTTTTATAATTATTGATAAGTCCCGATCTGTTTGTCGATTTTTTCCCTCCCAAAATGAATAGCAGAACCATCAAAAACCTGAGTAGCTTAACTGTTCAAACAGCTTGCAATGTGGGATGCATCTTAATGAACTGAAAATAACCCATTCCCACTTTCATCCTTCACAGGCCACAATAGAAATGAAATGATTGTGCTAAGATTAACAAAATTCCCCAAAGAAAAACGTAGGACAGCTCGTCATATTTGAGTTATTTTGTAAGATTGCAACAAGTACAAAGATGGAAAATGCTATATGCAGTAGAAGACAATTCAGATTTCAGAACCGACTTTGCCGTGAAGAGAGAAGGGAAAAAGACTAGATAAATAGGATTGGAATTACTTTCAAACCCATAAAGCAAGTGGAAGAAAAAGAGTATCTATTACTAGAGAAATTTTCAGCTCACTCAACAAATGCTTGAATTTGAATGAAGCTTAAACCAGGTATATACCTTGGAAACTCTCTCAACAACATCATGGTTGTTAGCAGCTTCTCCAAAAGAGTTAACCACTTCACCCATGAGAAGAGCCATAAGAGGCAAGGCGGCCCCATTCGCAACAGCAGCAACTGTGCCCACAATCATCAACAAGACATCTATAGAGTCTGCGAATGCAAACAATTTGTAAAATGGAAGAGTGTTGTTGCTGTCATCTTCTTCCTTGCTCTTTTCTGTATCTTGTTTATTTTGCACCTTTTCCAGGTTCTTATCCAGGATTGTTGTGGATTTACTTGTTGACGCAGCCTGATTTGAATTGATGTTCCCATCCAAACCATTCTCCTCAGCCATGACAGCTATGGAAACTGTAATCGTCCTCTAATATTCAATTCAAAACCTCAAGCGACTTCTCCTCACTCCTTCAAGGCCTCTGCTAACAAGTCATACATTGTTTGATCAATAGTTAAACTTCAGCAAAAACTAAAGTGCAATCTTAAAAAAACAAAATGGAATTGAATGTAAATAATCAAATATCTATGAATGGGAGAATGTTGTGATTTGTGAGAATGTCAAAATCACCAAAAGATAATCAGAGACCAAACAGACATTTATTCTTAGGAAGTAAATCTTTGATGATCTGGGCATATTGCTCCCTGTTCATTCAAGAGGGAAAAGTGTCACTTTAGAGGAACTTCTTGGAGGCCAGTTACTTTCCCATGGTTCAAAAATTCAGCTAGCTCAATACGCATACCAAATGGATACATACAAGGAAGAGAAAAGAAAAGCCTCCATCTAATCACTATGAAAAAGACCCATCATTAGATCAGGCTTTCATTGTGTGAACAAACGACTCTTTTACACAAGAAAAAACTGTGATTTAGTTCACCTAAAATTGATGGATTTTACAGTCCCTTACATGAAACATGTAAACAGAAAGAAAAAATCCATCAACCGGGAAATTTCATTTAAGTTGATGATGAACTACCCCGCATTCCTCCACTTCCCAACCAGAAAGTGAAATTCTAGACGTCCACAGAGTATAAAATAATATCATTTGAAACTCAGACTCCACAGACGAAAACAGAAAATTGCAGAAAGGATTGAAGTTTGCTAAATAAATCCAAAGAAGAAATGATAAGAAAACTGACCAGTCACTTACAAAAGTGATAAAAGTCACATCTTTGCAGACCATACGCAACTGGTATGCCAATCCTCTAAAAAGTGATAAATCCACACCATAACACATCATCTTCCTAAAATATATGATTTGGACACAAAACATGCCGGGCAGATTTGAAATTTTGAAATGTTCTTCCGACCGAAACATGGATTTCACAAACAAGAAAAAGCCACTTGGTACTATTCACACCCCCTCACAAACCATCCACTACAACGATTTTCAAAGCGCAAAATGAGCAGAACTCTCAATGACCGAATGCCATATTACAAGTACAATAATCTAATGACGTGATTTTTCATGTTCAACTGAGAAAATGGATATCACAAAACCAAAATCTGCAACCTCTACCAAACATACTAAAATTCAAGCTACCAAAAAACAAATACAAACAGAACTAAATAAATAAATAATTAAAAAAAAGCAAACGATGTTCAAAGCTCATATGAACAACAACAGCTCACCGAATGATCAAAAGGGTGCTATGATTCACGCCTCTTGAGTAATGGGTTTGCTTTATTCTACCGATCTATGCTGTGCCTAGATCAGTATGTGAAGAGTATGTCATTCAACCGTAAGTGAATATATACGCTGTGAAGAACAAACGTTGCTTGAGGAAAAAGTATTGTACGCTGCCAAGTGCCACCTTGACTGAAATATGTCCGTCAAAATTTCATCCGTGGTCCGTGGCACCTATCACCGACAAGCTTGCCGATACCATCTCTCTCTCTCTAAATCTAGAATTCATTCCAGGCCAGGGAAAAATACAAATTAAAGCTATTGTTTCTCCATTAGTCGTCAAAGGCCAAAAGCTTGCATTGATTCAAGCATGTCCACATCAGAATTACTGTAGTCTCAGCTCTACATTATTTGATGTGGGGTCTAGACCACTTTAAAGCGTCATTTCTGCAGCTTCAAGGGCACTTTAGATGCCCATCCACTGGCATGGGACGTTCAGGATATAATAACCATTGATGCCTGCATTTTGTCAATGGTGTGGGCCCCTCTGATTGGAGAATTTCTAGCTGTTCACAAGCATCCCGTGGGTTTACATCTCAAAGAAATTGTAATAATTATCATGGGTTGGTAGCTTTTAGCGGCCAATGGTAGCAATGAAATCCTGCCTCTGATTATTATCATCATTAATAGAAGTCTACGGTGAGATAAGACAGTGGATCTGGTGGCTCTACCACACATGGTTAGTGGGTCTCCATCTGTACGATAAAACTGGTGGGGGTTTGCTGCACTTGACACTTCACACCAAACAATCATAAATGAGAAGCCGGGCAAAAATTACTTGCTTTTGTTACAGTTCACCTAAATGAATCACAATGAGGAAGGTAGGGTTAAAAAATAATGTGAATATAGAAATATACATGATATCAAGTTGATCAAATGATCATAGTTTCTAATTTTAATTGTTACACATACATTATGTAAACTTGTGATGCAAAACTCAAATTAACATTGAGATTTTTGAATAAATGTCAATTCAAAGGGAGATTTGATTTCATTAATAAAGTATGCTCCGGTACAAATATTAGAAAAGGACACCGAAAAATATATATCACGTGGAGAATTTCTCATCACTCTATAGTCTATATCCTATAGAAATGAATGTTTTAGGGAACTGGCTCACACCGTCCCACGTATATATTGCAAAATCACTTTCCTTCAGGTTACCATGCATGTCGACACGTTGCACCCCAGTAGCAGTTTAGAATTTTCCAATTTGGGGCTTCTGAATGTTTGTTTTGTCTTATATCTTGGTACTACCCCGAACTCATGTTAATACAGTATGAGATTGGTTTGCATGTATGTGCGAACGACCTTTAGGCTCACTTGGATGAATGATAAGAGGTTGGAGAATTGAAAAATTAAGCAAGGATGACGGATGCTACAGAACTCAACATAATTAGATCTTTATAAGGTTTAAAAGATAAATGAGGATAACACATGGAAAAGAAAATCGACATTGTAATCCTACCAAGAGTGAGGATGTTTTTGAGAGTTGTAAGACTTTATATTTCTCTAATTTATTAAAAATAAGAATTGAACGTAAAGCTCCAAAAATGACTTTAATTCAAATAACTTTTCTTTTAATGAAAATTCTATCGAGGAAAGATAAAAAACGATACTTAACTTACCCTAATTATTCAAATCCCAAGAAATCAAGGGTGGAACCCTTTTTTTTTTCTTTGTGGGTGGAGCGGTGGGAAAGTGAAAGACACCTAGAAGATGTAAATTTTAGTAATAAAATATATAATAAAAACAATTGAAGTTGTGTTTTTATGTTCTTTCATTAAATTGAAATCATTGATGATTGCTTTAATGTCAGATCTTTCTATAATTTCTTAAATGCATTGATGATTGATTATTGAACCATAGTGAAAACCGCCCATAAAAGATAGCGACAAAATTAAAAACATAAAAAATACTAATGCAAACTCGAAGATTGTGACAAATGAAAAATAAGTAGCATTCAAATCTAAGTAATACTCAAAAGTTTTATAGTGGACTATAATTTTGGAACAACTAAGTATCATCTTATATATAGAAAATAATAATTTTTCTTTATCTATGGTAGATATAACAGCAATTGGATTATATATTTTTTTTGTAATAATACAACATAATTAGGAAATGATTTTGAGTGGGCTAGATTTCAATAATAAAGCTTCATTGATTGAAAAAACATAGTGAATCATGGCCAATTAGTACAATAACCATTTTAAATATATTAAGAAAAAAATCATTCTTAAAGTAGGCTCTTGATTTTCAACTCTTTTTACACTTAGCAACTTTTATGCTTACTTACTTTTCTATAAGAACTAAAAGGTAATTAGTGGTAATGACCCATATTTGAAATTTAAACCATTCAGAAGTATTGTTCCACTGATATTTTTCTCCTAATTGTTTTCAATATGATATACATAATTAAAACTAAACAGTGAAAAACAACAAATTTTCTTTATATACTATGGATATAGTTCTGATTGGGTTTTTCTTTTTTTTTTTTTTTTTTGGTTATATTAGTAGAACATAACTAAGAAGTAATTCTAAACGTGTTAAATCCCAAGACGAGCCTCAGGATTGAAAATAAATAATGATACACAGTTATTGCATTTATAATTGCAAACACATAAAATAAAAGAATGGTTACTTTTTTCCTTCTTTCTACTTGTGATGAACCAACTAGAACTTCAAACCGTTTTCACAACTTCTCCAAGCCCCAACCAACCTAATTTCTCTTCCCCTCTTTTGATCAAACTATTACAATCTCAAATCAAGTATATAACTAATATGGACGACTCTAGATTGGACAAATACTTTGTAATCTATCCCTAATCCCTTCTTCTTTTATTTCGTTTCCTTTCTTATGTCCTTCTTTTGCTGTCATTTCTTCTTCCATGATCTGTTTTTTTTTCTTAAAATCAATTATTATTTAGTTCCCCTTTTTTGGAAACCCCGATTATATTTTAGTAATTAATATGATAATAGCTTGTATTTTATTTGGATTGATAATAGAAGGGTTTTTTTGAAATGGGTTGTGCACATCAAAACCATTTTCCAAATAAATTGACTTAAATATATAAGTAAGTGCTGTTTTTGAGCTGGTAATGCAAGCTATCTCCGTGGAGACACAGGTGAACCCACTGTGCCAACTGCCTATGAGTGGGTTGGTGAGAGCGGATATTTATTACATAATGAAGAAAAGTTGCCATGTACTTTCTCCCCGCACTTCACATTTTCCATGTCCTCTCTCTCTCTCTCTCTCTCTCTCTCTCTCTCTCTCTCTCTCTCTCTCTCTCTCTCTCGTTGAATTCTGCTGGCCGACAGCAACATCTCCAGGACTTTCAAGGTATAACATGTGCACACCTTATAACCCCTTATAAAATTCACCAAATTAGTGATCCCCCGACCATACTACTGGATAGCTGCAACTTGTACATTTTTCATGATTTGGAAGCATCAAGTAGGGGTCCAGAGCAGAAGAACAACTCTTGATTTATCCAATCTTAAAACGACCCAAGGCCCTACTAGGGTGAATTTCTTGCCTGCAATTCCGGATAAGGTTGTTGGGCACGCAGGCCCATTTGAGTGATCGGGCCAAAAGTCGTTTGAATTTTAGGGACAGTGCTCGAGGTCATGTGGACAGTGGCCTCCAAGAAACTAAGCTTTTTTGACTTTTTGTTGAGCGATCCCACGAGGATCTTTCCTCAGCCGCCTGCTGCATTATTTTATAACAGATGTGCAAATGCAATGCAACTTTCTCCCGGAATGGCTCGAATCCTCAATAGGATTCGTCAACTCGAGATGACGATCGAATCGTCGATCCTAAAGCTGCAATTAGTATTAATATAATAGTAGATCACCTTGAAAGAAGGTAAATATAAATATCTGATTCAACAAAAATTAATAATAAACATGTGGAACTGGAAAATTAAGTCCTTGGAAGAGGATAGATTAACAATATAAATAAACGGTGGGGACTTTGTCCCTTAATGGTGGGGACTTTGTCATGTTAGGGAAAGAAGAATTAACTTGACCTAACTTGACATGAGAATTGGACAAAATCTATATAGGATCGTGAAGTCCTAGTTTTTCTGCAATAGTAAAAGTTATTAAAAATAGAATTCTTTGGTAGCTTGGAAAACTTTTATTTCTACCTTTTCAATGTCATATTTGAAACGAGAAAAATAATAAAATTTTTAATACTAAATTGGTCCATTTCCCAACCATACCTAATGAAATTACAAAGGAAATTCGGAGCAAGTCTCTATATCTGGGGTTATCCTTACCAGAAACTTACCTCAGATTTAACATCCAGCAAGATACTTGGCCCAAAATTTTGTATCAAGCTTTCACTTGCAATACAAGGAAACAACATTTAATGATTGGCATTCTGTGGAGAGACAAGGAGGCACCAATTGATGGCTTCATTAAATTTGATGTAGATCTTTCTCAAATAATGTAAGAGGGAATTCAAACGATCCCAGATGATGAGCAGTGCTTATCAGTTGAAACGGATGAAAATTTATAGAGGATTATATGAGACACCACTCAATCCGAATGGGGTTATCGTTTTAAGGCCAAGATTTACATTGGTCTACTATATGCCCTTAACTCCACATCCTATTAGAATGAGAATGTATGTAACGTCTTCAAGAATTTTCTTGAATGATCTTCATCATGTTAATTATGCTTCTTAGAGGTTTGCTTTGGCCTGTTGCCTGGGCTGTGGACCTTGCAAAAGGGTACGGCCCTTTGGGTCTCTTCTATTTTATATATTTTTAGCTTCAATAAAAGCAATTTTACTGTTTAAAAAGTTATTAAAAATAATAAAAATTCAAATTACATTTAAACCCTTTAACTAAACTAAATTACATTAAGACTTTCAGCGAAAATTCAGGCCCAAACAGATTAAAAGACTCTAAAATAAGCAAAATAAAAACTTACTGTCAATGGTTAATTTTTTGTTTGAAAACTAAATTTTTCACTTTTGAAATGGTAGTATTTCGCCTCCCACCATAGCACTGGCTATAACTTCAAAACGAACATTTGACCACTCTGTGACAATTCTTGAATAATAAAAAATTATGCAACACAAAGTTTACGCAACTGACTTTCGGCTTCTTGTTTACAATCTTCTTGTTGAAGAAATTGTTTACCATTTATTTTAACATCACAAGATGACCATTTGCTAAGCTTAAAGTTTTACCAAAATCCGTTAAGAGTACACCTTGAAAGATCCAAATCATTCATAGTCAATCTTCTTTCACTTTCTTTTATCAATCTTTAAGCCAAATTTATTCAGATCATGGTTATTCCTAATGTCAAATTGATCAAGTTTAAAAATATACTATTAACGTAAGAAAATTAAAAGACAAATCACAAATTTAACACATGGTCCATTGCACGCTTGATATGGTTTCCAGTGGTTTAAAATTTTTTCCTCCCATAAAATAAAAAAATTAAAAAAAAACTTCCAGGACAAGTAGTTTTGAGCGATTCAATCATGAAATTATTAAATATGCAGCAATGTCGTCAGGAAATGGACAGAGAGCTAAGATTTCAAAGTTCCATTGGATTGGATTCAAAGGCAGACATCATGCCTTCTGGCGAAATGGGTAATACTTATGGCTCTAGAAATCTATTCTTATATTCTTGTCGGATTCTCTTGAAAAAAAGTATAAGTAGGCTAGTAGATGGTGTTCTCCAAGAAAAAGAAACAGGTTGTTCTCCAAGAAAAAGAAATAGCTTTTGTCTTAGGGCAATCCGTCAAACATGCCCCTGTATCAAAAATCACCTGTCTGTCACCCATGTTTTCTAATCCCGCGCTTCAGGATTCTAGCTGACAACCTCCAGCAAAATTTGAGAAGATAGACGGTCTCCTGCTCTGCATAATGCACGTGATGCTTTTTTTTTTTTAATAAGAAGTTTATATCTTATGTTTGCCCGTCAATTTCAAAGGTTTAAATCATTCAAAACAGCATGTGCATATCCTAGGGCATGAGTTATTGAAGTATGATATATTCCGCATTTTTGAGATATCATATAATTTTACAGCAAAAATACTTTTCAACATTTTTCATCAAATGGAGTCCACTTCTCAATGCTTTTTCTTAAGTTACACTTTTAAAGGCAGCATTTTTTTAGTGCCGAGTTGTTTTAGTTGAAATTTGAGCTCATGACTGGTTGAGTGCGAAGCCCAATCATGTGAAGCCCACTCTAATACTCCCCCTCATGCAGAACTTGGTCAATGCACTTTTAGCCACATTCTTTTTTTTTTTTTTTCTTTTAGTGTTGAGACGTTCTTTCTGAAATTCAAACTCGCAACCATCTAGTTCTGATACCAAATTAAATTTCCTTAGCTAACCATTCCTATTAAAATTTTAAGGTGTTAGTAAAGGTCAGTGGAAATATTTTTTCGACATTCCCCATTAGGTGGAGCCCACCCCTCAATATTCTTGACCATTTTTGTTGTATGAACAGCTCTACTAGAATTTTTTTAAATTCAAATGTTGATGGGCAAATATGACGCCTTAGGGTAGCCATTTGATCAAAATCTCACTTCCAAGTTATAAGTTTGGTACGTATGAAGCTTAGAGAATCCCTAATTTATGAGAGAAGAACTCTACAATAGAGCTCGTCCATTGAAAATATAAGCCGAACAAAAGGAACTTCCTCCCAATGCATGGATATCCCCAAAATTTTCTGCAATGAGAGTTACTCCCATAGTAAGATTAACCATTTGAAAAGAACTGCAGTCAAAACCATTGGCGGAAGGAGTGAGCATCGAAGTTGCCTTGAATTACGGATCTTGGGATTAATTTCTTTAGGTGTATGCAATCAAGTTGAATGCTTATTCTAAAAGGAATCGCCATTCCTCTACATTGGAGAATTGTCATTTCATTAGGGGGGGTAAGGAATAATCAGTCTATTCCAAACTCATTTTTTATTGAGATAAAAATACCCACACCCACAATCACTGCCATCCAACCACTGCCACTATCCAACCACCGCCACCTACCCATTGCCACCACCACCACCCAACCTCCACTACCATCACTATCACCACCACCACCCACCCACCCACCCACCACCAACAAAAAATGAAGAAGAAAATCGGGATATTTTAGTAAAAATACTGAATTTTTTATTTCATTCATACTTTGATTCATGCATACCAAACATTAGAATGAAATGACCATTCCTATCTCATTCCATTTTAGACCCATTCCTGCCTTTATTCCATTCCAACCTAAAATCATTTATGCGGACCAAACACTATCCAACAATTCAATCTTATCTCTAAGATAAAAATTTCTAGCATCCATATCTCTCTCCCACAATCACAAGGTCTTTAATAAGATTTGTGATTGTAAATATAAATACTAATAATAAAACCTTTGATCTTTGGAAAAGTAAATCAATTAATTTTTTTTTACCAAAAAAACAATCTGCATGTCTTCTTGGTGATCATTGTTTATCCATAGATCCATCACTATTGCAATTCGCGCCTTTTTTTAAGTTTGTCGATGCCGTTGGCCTACTGTATCAGATTTATTATGATCTCTTCTAAAAGCTTCAATTGTGTAATTTGATGAGATGGAGAGATCATATGGTTTGGATGATTGGATCGTAGAAAGAGGATTGATTTTATTGAAGAACAAAGTGACGATGATTATTACGACGCATAAAGAATCATACCCGGTTGATTGCAAGAACATCACTGAGTCAACCCATCTCTAATACCATGAAGAATTTCATAACTTAACTCATACCCAATACCCATAATTTCACCATAATTGTCATGAGAGGAAATCCTCTCATTTATACATTGAATAACAACAAGATTATTAAAAATTCAAACTTACCTAAACTTCCTAACAAAACACTAACAATTCAATCTTATCTCTAAGATAAAAATCTCTAACATCCATTTCTCTAACACTCCCCACATTGGGAATTGTGGTGAGCCCGTGGACCCCACGGAGAGGATCGCATTGAAGGACCTCGTCCAAGCTTGCTACATCAGCCATCTATGTGTTGATAATTACAATGATTAGAATTGTAATGAAATTACATGGTGGTTGATCCCTAGTATGATAACCCTTTATTAGATAAGACTGGACCCAAAAAACTTGCCCTTGCATTGCCTGATTATACTTGGCCTGAAACCTTCATCCATGTGACCCCTAGTTTGTTGATAACCTTGAGATCACTGTCATTGGAAGGATTTTTGTATTGGCTAATTCATGGGTTGAACAAAACTTGGGTCTATTCTTATTGTATTATATATATATATTTTGTATAGATTATGGTATGAGTCACCGGATACATTGAAGTAAAGAAATCGAAGAAAGAACTACAAATTAAAGTATTTATCCAAGGATAACATAGCTTAAAAAGGTTATATCTCACAAATGAGTATTGGGTATAGGCAAGCTACCACCGTTAGAAAGCTTGTCTCGAGTAGATATTTGTAGAGCTCGAAATTGCATTAATCAGAGTTAAAACGACAAAGTTATGGTCTTGAAAAGTTTTCACAAATTTATGCTAAAATTAATATGATCAATCGAGCAATTAATCTGATCGATCTAATTAAAATTAGTAGTTTAATCTGATTAATCTAACCTTTTAACAGATCGATCCGACAATGTGCAGAAACCTCCTGATTTTACGAAAACCTTTCTTATTTATACCAAGTTTCTTAGTTTGTTTTTACTTGAATTCTAACCCTAATGCATGAATTGTGGGTTATAAAAAGGGGTTTTCTCTTAACTCTAAACATACCATCTGAGAACAAATATGACCATAGTCATGCTGCCAATGACATTGTCATCTATGTGGATTATAGAAAACCTCTTAATCATACTGATGATTGCTGTGAGCCAAGGTCAAATTCGAGTCCAAAGAATAACAGAAATATAAATGTACAAGGCGCATATCTTCACGTTCTTGGAGACTTGATTCATAGCATAGGGGTGATGATTGGAGCAGCGATCATATGGTGCAAGCCTGAGTGGAAGATTGTCGACCTGATATGCACGTTCATCTCTTCATTTATTGTTTTAGGCAAAACATTCAGGATGCTGCGCAATTTACTCGATGTCTTGATGGAGAGCACCCCCAGAGAGTTTGATGCAACGAGGCTTGAGAAGAGCCTTTTGTGAACTGGATGGTGTTGTGTCTGTTCATGAGCTGCACATATGGGCCGTCACCATAGGAAAGGTCCTTTTATCATGTCATGTGATGATTATGCAGAAGGCGGATGCACATCTTGTATTAGACTTACCGGGTTCATTAGGAGAGAATATGATATCAGTCATGTAACCATACAGATAAAGCGTGCCAGTATGAGCTATTAGGCATAGCAATACGAATTCGAAGTATTTTTTCTTGATGCCAAGGGTCCAAGACATCGTTGTAATACTGAAATAAATTGCAGAGAACTAACGAAGAAGATATATGATCTGAAGTGATTTCATTTGTTTACAAATGAATGCAATGTTTCTATATAAATACAATGGAGAGATGATTAGTTAAGAGTTCCTTAACTAAGATTAGTTGAACAACGGAGTGAAAGAGGTTAAAAATGACAACAGTTTGTTACAACTGTATAATTTAGTTGTGATTTTTTTGAGATATTTCTTCGATAAACTTATTATAAAAAGTGATTCTTCTAATACAGTTATTTATGTGTCTAAGCAAAAAGTTAATTCTTAAAATTTTCAATCTCTCTTTAATGTATTTCGGGTCTTATCTTCCATCATCATTGTGGCATTTCATCATAAGCTCTTTGCGGCAAATTATTTAGCTGATGCTCTGGCTAAACAAGAGATCAAGAAATTCTCACCTTGATAGGTTTTTATAATGTAGTTGTTGTATTAATGTGGTATAATGCTTTTGTATTTAACTGTATTTTAATTTTTCTCTCTTTGTAATCTCTATTATTTGTTTCATTCTTTATATATATATATATATTTTAATGAATTGTTTTCTGTTACCGATTAAAAAAAAAAACCTGTGTAACTGTGTCGTTGTGAGAATAACTGCCTTAGCTCAGACATGTCACATCAACTACAAAACTGTGTCCGGCTAACGTCTCTCTGAGAAAGAAAATGTCCTTCACTTCAGCAGGGCATGCACTTTTTTCAAATTTTATTATTAAAAAATATTTCAGCACAGCATGGGACCTTCCTAACCCTGATGATGGAGACATGGAGAGGCCACTCAAATCATACAAATGCGTCATAATCCACCAAAATAAGCCACAAGACAAAAAAAGGCCCAGATAAGAGGTCCTGCAGCCCTTCAGTGACCATTCCTTGCAACACCCCACACAGCACATGGCTCATGTGGATGTGAGTTTTGACTGCATATCTCAGCCAACCGAAACTTATGAGGCTCCTTTTGCAATTTTTATTTATTTTAAATCCTTTTGCAATTCTTCTACATTTTCATGTTTTCAAAGCATTGGAAAGGTCTGGATTCTGTACCTTGGAATCCAAACCCACTTCCAAATCCCAGAAAGAGCAAAGAATATAGAATGGAGAGTGTACTGGTACCAAACAGGAGGAGAGGAAAATTTCTGCACAAGAGAATAAAATGCTTTAAGAGAATAAAATGCTTTAAAAACATAAAAACACAAATAAATGCAAAAGGTTTCCAAAACAGAGGAAGGGGACCTTTGCAGGTTTGCACTGCATGTGAAGGTATATATGGTAAATGAGAAATCACTGCCTTTTCACTCGCTGTCCATTCACCTCATTAAATTAAAAAATCAGAACTAGCCTAATTTCAATTGAAAGTAGCCCCTGTTTATCCTCTGCTGGTTACCCTTAGGCCCTTTTAAATTAAAATGTGATGGTGCCCGTGAATTCTTTCAACCAACTAACAGGGGTGCGTGGAATCATAAGAGATCACAAAGGCGAAATGTATGCAGGATATACTGATGCACTGATGCAATACAAGCTATCCACCCTCTAGAGGCAGAACTCCACTCTCTGTTGAGAGGTCTTCGCTAATCTAAAGGAGTTGAAACTTGAAAAGTTGATATTACTGAAAAACTTATGGCTGATGGACTCATAAAGTTCATCAACTCCTGGCTTCAGAGAATTGTCTTAGTGGGATAAATCAGTGTGAAAAACCAGTACATCATCTTTAGATTTACCAAGGCCACCAGTAACTTTCTTTTATGACGAACCTGCCGACCCGCTCACTGTTAAGCATTGGTTTTTTTTTTATTGGTAATGATGAATTATATTAAATAAAAAAACAAGATACAAGAACCCCTACAAAAAAAAGCTAAAGGTATAGAAGTATTATACCAAGAGAAAACATAAAAACAAATTACAAGGTGATATTTACCAAATCATTTGACCCATTCACCCCTTGCTTTGCAAGTGAGTCCACAAATTCATTAGCTACCCTCCCAACTTGATGAAACAACATTTGAATTAAATATGATAAAGATTTAATCTCATTCAAGTAAAATTGAAATCTCAAAGGAAACACAGCTGAAGACCAGACCCACAAAATGGCATTGATGGAGTCGCTCTACTACTAACTTGGACCGGAAAGAGAAAGAGACATAAATCTATATCGCATGTAAGATAGCTAGAACTTCCGTCTCGTTGGACTCCATACACCCCACATACTTAGAGAACATTGCCACCATAATTCCTTCACTATTATGCAACACCTCACCGATACCTGCCAACCCAAGCTTACCCTTAGCTGCCTCGATCCCCATTAAACTTTAACATAGCCTTTGGATGTGGAACCCAATGCAACGCCTTTTTCACCTTTTTTTTCGTTGCACAATATAAGGAGGCCTCCCAATTATGTAACACCAAGACAATATAGCCACCACCAATTGAGACAAATCCTCCACAGAAGACGATACACCTTTATACACTCTATCATTCTTTTCTTTCCACACCGACCATAAAATTGCAAAAGGAATAAGTCTCTAAAGAATTGAACAACGTCCAGAAAAAGAGGAATACCTTCAAGCTTCAAACATATTTGCCAAAGATCATGGACTACACCAACGAACACCACACCTCACAATAAGAACACACCATAAGGAGTGAGAGAATTCACAATGTAAAAGCAAATGGTCAATCGTCTCCCTCTCCTTCCCACATATCATACAAATATCTGAAATAGACTCTAAAGCCAAGCCTCTCCTTCTGAGAATGTCCGCTATAGAAATCTTCTTCGAAATTGCAAGCCAAGCAAAAGCCTCTAACCTACGAGGAGCCAAGCCCACCCAAGCCAGCGAAGTAGGAACTTTGATAGATGACGAGCCCCCCAATATCCTATAATGAGAGTTGCAAGAAAAAAAGCCAGAAAGGTAGCATTTCCAAATATAAGAGTGCACTACATCCCTGCAGATAAAAATGCTAGAAAGAAGGCTACCCAGTAACCTTAACTTGGTCTGCTTAGACAAAAGCAAAGCCCTCTTAAAGGACACGTCCAATGATCCAAAGGCCCCCTCACCAATAGTACAATTTTTAACCGAAGTCCCCTTATTAACGATCAAGCTAAACAATCTAGAATATGAGAAAGAGAAAGGACCCACCCCCACCCAATTCACCAAAAAACTAGACTTGACCTCCCTCCCCTACCTTAAAGCCCACCCATCTTCCAAGGTACTCCTCCTTTACTGAAGATAGATTCTCAACCCCCAAGATATTATCCAACAAATTTGACAAGCGATACCGTAGAACTCTAGCAAGCTCCCATCTCCACTCATCCTCGCCATATTTTGCAATAATGACTATCCTTTATAAAGCCTCCCTTTCTTCTCCAAATCACGACTACCATTTGGCCAAAAAAGCCCACTTTTTTAAATCCAAATTTCCTAACCCTAAACCCCCCCAAAGCCTTAGGCTTGATGACTTGCTCCCATTTGACTAAATGCAATTTTCTTATTTCATTCCTTTCACCCCATAGGAAACCCCTCCTTAAATGATCCAACTTCTCCATTACTCCCTCTGACAATCGCAACAAAGACATATAGTATACTGGAAGATTAGAAAGAGAAGCTTTGATTAAAGAGATTCTTCTGCCAAAAGAGAGGTAGTTCCTTTTCCACATAGACAAGTTTCTCTTGAAAACTTCCACCATATGATTCCAAACATCCTTAGACTTCACTTTACCCCTAACAGGCAAACTCAAGTAAAATAAAGGCAACTTACCATAATTGCAATGAAGCTTTGTAGCTAAACCTTGAATTTCTCTTTAGGACACCCTAGCCCCTACAATCATGCTCTTAGAGAGGTTAATTCCTAACTTGGAAGTAAGTTCAAAATGTCTGAGAATCCTTTTCAACACCACAACCTCCTCCCACCTCGAATCGCTAAAAAAAATGGTATCTTTTGCAAACTGAAGGTGAGAATAACTTCAGACCCTTTGCCAACCTCGAAACCTTCTAATAAACCATAATCTTTAGCCTTAGAAAATAATGCACTAAGGGCCTCCACCACAATGGTAAACAAAAAAAGGAGAGAGAGGATCCCCTTGTCTTAGCTCCCTAAAAGCTTTGAAAAGATGAGAAGGAGAACCGTTCACCAAGATAGAAAAAGAAGTAGATGATATGCATTTTCAAATCCAATCACACCATCTATCGCCGAAGCCTAACCTACTCAACATATAGTCCACAAAATCCCACTCCACAGGATCATAATTTTTTTCCAATCAACTTTTAAAATGACTCCTGCCTTTTTAAACTGTTTCTTAGCATCAATGAGCTTGTTTGCAATGAGAACCCCATCAAAAATGTACCTATTATGCACAAAAGCCCCTTGGAAAGGCCCAATAATAGAAGGCAAAACTTTCTTCACGCTAGTTGCAAGAATTTTAGAAAGCCAACTTATACACACAACCTACTAAACTAATTGGCCAATACTCTTTAAGATCCACAGCATTAGGAACTTTTGAGATAAAAGTTAAGAAAGTAGAGTTTATCTCCTTACTCAATCTCCTCCTATGGAACTCTGACAACATGTTGCATAAAGTCTCTTTTTATTACTTCCCAAGCCGCTTTGATAAAAGAAAAATTAAAACCATCATGCCCCGAAGCCTTATCTCCCCCACACCGTAACAAAGCATCCCTAACCTCTTCTTCAATGAACTCCCTTTCCAACCACATCCTACAGCCGAAGGAAATATATGGGAAAGACAACCCCTCCAATGTGGGCCTTGGGAAGACTTTGCTAGAATACAGCTTCACAAAATGACAAGCAATCTCTTCTTTAACTTCCTCTGACACAGAAGTGAAATCATTGCCCCTTCTTATTTTACCAATGTAGTTTATCCTCTTTCTAGCATTTGCCATTTGATGGAAAAACTTAGTATTTTTGTCCCCTTCTCTTAGCCACAAAGCTCTAACCTTTTGCCACTATAAGACTTCCTCCATATGTTCTAGATCCGCTAATTTTCTCATAGTAATCCTCCTAGCTTCCACCTCTTCGTCATTGAGGCCTCTTTCCTCTTCTAGCAAATCTCTCCTTTCAAGCTCCTTAAGATACAACATTCTAGAAACATCAGTTCTCCCAAAGACATCTTTATTCCACTCCTTGATCTTTCTTTTCAGAAATCGCAAGTTTTTCACAAACCTGTAGCTTGCAAAGCACTGAACATCAGCTTGCTCCCACCAAACTTTGACCAAAGATAAGAAATCCTTATGCAAAAGCCAACAGTTTTCAAATCTAAAAGGTCTTGGGCCCCAATTTACCTCAATGGTACTTAGCTTGATAGGTCTATGATATGAGAATCTTCTAGATAGTGCTGATTGAATAACACACACCCCCCACAACACCCCCCCCCCAACAAAATGTTCCTCCCATTCCTTAGAAACAAGGAAGCGATCAATCTTGTTCAAAGACACTCTAGCTTGGTTGTTCAACCAAGTAAATTTGAATCCTAAAAGAGGCAAGTCAAAAACTCATTACCCTCAATAAAATCAAAGAACCTGTCCATACTTTGAGATATAAACATAGCACCCTTTTTCTCATGGGGGAAGCTAACCATGTTAAAGTCCCCTCCAACACACCATGGCACATACCAAAGCAAACGAACAGAAGAAATGTAGTCCAAAAAACTTTCCTCTCCAAGTCCTCATTCGGACCATACACATTGGCAGCGGTCCAACTGCAATTATTTGCCACCAACATAAATTTTATCGCCAACACCCTTTGTGAAGAAGATATATCCTCCATCTTTAGAAAGTTCTCATTCTAAATAGAGATCAACCCCCCTGATGCTCCCTTCGATGGCACCCAATCCCAAGCACAGTTTCTTGAGCCCCAGACACTAAAAATAATACTTTCAATAGCTCTATGGATTTAGTCTCTTGAAGGAGCAATAAGTCAATCATATGACTTCTCACCAACCTCCTGATAGCACCCCTTTTGGTTGGCATTCCTAGCCCTATGACATGCCAACTGACTATAATCATAGTAAAAAGTAGGAGACCCCAACATCCATCAACCAGTTAGGCCGAATTCCTTGGCATCCCTTGATGAAATTGATTGGACCCGAACCTTTCTTCCAAAACTTCGATTCGCCGTAAAATATCTGCTTTGTGGGAACCAAAAGAAATCCCCAGTTGCTTCTCGACTTGGATGACCTGATGAGACTCCATTGGAGAATCCTCCTGGTTGTTGTCAAAGGCTATTGAACTAAATGAACCTACAAAAACTGCAGCCACCTTCCTCCTAAAAGAAGGATTCCGAAGAGACTTCCGATGACCATTATTCAGCTTCTTGAGGTTAGCCTTAAGAAGAGGAAAGGAAGCCGCGCTTGTAGCTACCATACCACCACTACTGTCCTTCAGACTCTCCAAAGAAGGTTTACCCTCCTTGCAGGAGCAGCGAGGATTCCTGTCAACAAAAGCATCCAAAGAGCCTTCTATGAAACTCTCTGGTTGAAAGGAAGTGGGCCCCAATGAATTTTGGGTTGCAAACTGCGTAGAGAGAGCCACGGCACACTTGGCAAAACATTTAGCCACATCATCAGGCCCACGATTTGATCCCAAGGAAATAGAAACATTAATCTTCTCCACCCTATCAAGAATCTGGATATCCACACCTTCCAACAAGCTACTGCCTCAAGCGATGTAAGGATCAATCTCCGGCATTTCAACTGTGCAAAGATGATTCCCTACTGCAACAAAACTCACAGAGCAGCCTCTTAGAAACCCACCCCTGGACTTTCTCCTCCTGTGAAACACCTATCTCCAACTTCCGATACCTCCAACTCAACTTCCTTAGAAAGGAAATGGTCAACTGACCCTTTCTTTGTAGAAGGGTACAGAGAAAGGTGGAGTTCTAATACTTGGCTGGAACTGTTAGAGGAGACAGGGAACTTCCGGTTGTCGACGTTGGTCTCTGCCGGAGTCGAAGCAGATGACTCCTCCGACGCTTCGCCAGACCTGTCCTTCCGAAGCTCCTTAAAGACCCCAAGAGTTTTCCTTAGCCGAAGAAGATGATACCCTTCCCTCTTTTGTATTAATGGATGGGAAACATGCCTGCTCTCTTCTTGAAGAACAGATAAAGGGACTGCAACTCCTGTGAAAATCCTCCTCTATAGAGACCCTGGCAAGTTGTTGCAATGGATGTTTCCTTTCTAGGAACTGAGAGAAAATTGCAGTTCGCCATCTCCTCCCTAACTGTAACCGGGAATACATTATCAAATAAGACGATGTTCATGTGGTTTTCTGTCTGGATGGAGACCCTCCCAAATTCCAACATCGGCCTCTCTTCTGTCTCCTTAGCCACCCCCACAACCTTTCCAAACTTTTCACCGATCTCTTCAGAAACTTTTGGATTCCAAGCGTGCAACGGAACACCAAAACACCTTAGCCAAACTGTTCTAAAAGAGAGATTTGGACCAGGCCACCATTTCTCCAAAAAGGAGAACACATCTGAGAATTAAAAATCGAACTCTTTGATAATTCAAAGAGCCTTGTCCACATCATTGAAGGTTAACAGAACTTTGTAACCTCCGAGAGTTGCCAGTTTTAGATCTTCTAGCCCAAACGAAGCACAAAGACTCAAAATAGAAGGAATAGCCCCAGTCCACTTGACTTTCCCAATCAAACTATTAGACAGCCGCTCAAAATTGCTGGCCAAAACATCCCTTCCAACTGAGACTGTGCTGATCACAGAAGCACGACTTTTGACTGCATTGGAATAGGATTTCCAGGAAAGAAAGGACCCTGCTACAGAAGTCTTTGATGCATCCTTCTTTGCAACCCTGATATTCTGTCCCATTGGAGTCTGATGCAAGGGCACCGTGCCAATATTGAAACTCCTAAAAACAACTCTGTCCGACCATCCAAATCTTGGCACCTTCACTAACAATCTTCTGCCACCAACAGAGATCCCATTCATACCCTCCACAGCCCTGTCTGCTGTCTCCTTGTCACCAAACCTAACAAACTCGAAACAAAAACCCTTCCCCCTCCTACTTGAAGCAGGAACAAAAGCACTATCGATCATTGGTGAAACCCAGGATATGCAACACCACCTATTGGTACCGTGTATCGGATAAGCACCCAAAAGGTTTCAAAGAAGGGACCTCCAGCTCATTGTTGAACTTCCTAACTGCAAGTAACTTGGTTCATCGATCACAACCATGTGTCATTATGTGGGTCCACATGCAAGTGATCTTAATAACTCAATATGTATTGAGCTGCCCATGAATAGGCTAACCATGCATGGTTGATGTATCCTATTTTTTTTTTTTTTAAATTTATTGGTATTTGAAAACAATTGACTTGTTGAGATGCAATATGATCCAAAGTAGGTTATTAGGTTATCTAGGAGCGATATGAGATGGTGAGTCCATTAAAAAGGTCTCTTGATGAGAGTTCGATATAGATTTCTATACAAGATTTTTGGTCTCCTTCAGTCACATTACAAATTTGCATCTTGAGGGCATTAACTCTAGCATATCAAGGCGTGAGCACAAGAAATGTGACAATCTCAAGTCATTGTTTTTTTTTTCATTGGTAATGATGAATTATATTAAAGAAAAAACAAGATACAAGCAACCTTACCTTGAAACTCATTAAACCTTAACACATGTTTAAGTCCCAATCAAATTTAACTATGAAGATAACCAACAATAATGAATCTAACAAAAATTTCAATCACCACAATGAAGACAGACATAGGATTTTTACGTGGAAAACCCAAATAGAAAAAAATCACGGGACCAACCACCAGTCCACCAAGATTAAACACTATGCAAGAACGGTTACAAGAATTACTTACTATCATTTTCCCAATTGAACACAACTTAAAGAACTAGAAGCTCTTCTTTTTATCAACGCACACGCCATTTACCTTCTTCAAGCTTGATTTTCACGCCTTGATGCCTCTCAAGACGAATAACCAAAATAGAGAAGGAAGATGAATCTCAAAAGCTAACTTTGTAGCACAGAAAGACAGAGAACCTCTAGAGAAGAAGATCTCTCAATAAAATTTCTAGGGTTTTAATTTGGAAAGACTTCTTTTCTTCATAGAAGAGATGATCCTTATATACAAAACAATCATGGAGTCTTTTCCGCTTTGGATTCAAAGAAGATAAGGACAGACTTGAGCGCACAAGAGAGAGATCCTAAAAATTAGAATTTTTTGATTCGTGCCAGCTGACCGATCAGATAAGCTATCCGATCGATCGGGCATAGGGTTTGAACAATCGGGCACTACATTCGACCAGTTGATCTTCCATTCTGTTTGCAGATATTGTATTCATGTAATTCGATCGATCCGCCAGTAATCTGACCGGTCCGACAGATAAGACACATGCATTCCATCTTAAAAATAAAAGACTTTCATTTGTATCTTTAGTAAAGGCTTCAGTCCATGTAGAAAATAAAATTAAAATACTTTTAACCCCAAGTTTTGTCCATCTAATGAATTTGCCAATATTACAATTCTTACAATCTCCCTCTTTGGCAATTCATAGACAAAACTTTGTAGACTGAATAATCTACCTAGATCAACCCAAAAACTAGACCTCAAAACTTTTCGCTTTAATTTAAATCCTGAAAAAGAAAAACAATCTTTCTAGGCACCACAAAATTAGGTTAGCATATCAAAATATCTTCTAGATAAAACTTAATCAAAACAAAATCATTACAAAATAATCAATCAAGATCAACTCATGTCAATTAGTTCATTAGTTCAATTAGGAAACACATGGCTATAATACGATCTCTCCCCCATTTTGGGCATGAATTGAGAAGGGAGCCATAAGCAAAAACAAAGCACAAAAACAGGGCAATCAGTGCCTACGAAGATGCTCTAGAACAGAGTCAAGTTTGGACTCGAGCATATCAAGCCGACCATGTAGCGACTAAACTTCACCATGAAGAATATCAAGATAAGCTGCCTGGTCAGATAGAGTGTCCTTAAATGCTAATAACCTAGCATGAATGGAAGAAGCATCAGGGATACCCTCCTCAGTAACAGGTGTAGGAATGGGTCCTCGAGGAACAGGTTAACGAACCTAAGACTAAGACTGCATCAAAGTGCTCGTAATGATAGGGTTCAGAATTGGTATCGAAGTATCATTCACATCTGGCATCACACCCTGTGAGAGGAGAAGTCGGGAGAGCGACACACCGAATGACAGTGAGGCATTCTTAGCAGCATAATGAGCTCAATAAATAGTGTCAAAGATGATTCGTGGACGATCGATGGGGAGATCACTGCCAATAACATACAGAAGATTCCCTGCTTCATAATAAATCTCAGAGTGATGACCTCTGGGTTCAATGTTGTTTTTCACAAATATATTAAGCATCTAATACGAGTCCGTCAGTTCACTTTGTTTTAACAACGTACTAGAAGGCCAATCACGAGGATGACCATAAAGCACGGACCCAACCTCATCAAAATCAATATCAGATGCACCCTCATCCATATCAGCAGGGTCAGGATCAAGCATAGGATATTTAGCATCCGGAGTCCGATCAATCCCTAAGAATCAGCTAAGAGAAGTGGGAGTGATGGTTAAGTGCTTACCTTGCGCAAAAGACTTGATGAGCCCACCTGACATGTCATACATGTTGATGTAGAACTTGCGAACCAAGTCAGGAAAGACTTCTGTATCAAATGTGTAAAAGGAAGTCCAACGACGTCTATCAAGCCATCCACAAAGTGGTACATCCGAAATTCTAATGGATTGATTGGACGTTCATAGAGCACGTACCTTTTTTGGAAGATATTGTCATTTAGTGTTGCCTGCCCTTAAAAAAGAAACTAATCGGTATTAAAACCGTAAGAAGATGAGCCACTTGCTACATTCTTTCGTTTGGAAGTAACGACTTTTTTTGGAGCCATAACTATCGAGGATGAATGTATCTTGGAAAGGTAAACATCAAAGTACAATCCAATGTCAGCAAAATGATAAAGAAAAAGGATTAAACTTTTAGGAGCATTTCATCAAATATCTGGCGTGCACATTAAGTTGTAAGCATGAATGAATACAAGCTCACATGTAAGAAATCCCAATCAACATACAAAAAAAACACAAGAATCAGCACATGCATTCCAGTAAGGAGATTTGACAAAAAAAAATGGGAAGAAGACACACAAACAAAATTGCTATCAAATCCAATCCAAGACATAGAGCCAATGGGAAGAAGCAACCAATCGAGTGGATGATAGCACATATGATTTCAATGGGAAAGAAGAAAGAGAAGAGAATTACCTTGGAGCAATACACAAGCATAGGAGATCAATAAGGTTGAGGAGAGATGGTGTATATTCACGTAGAGAAGAAAGGGAGAGAGAAAAAAACAGTCAGGAAACGAGATAGACGCACGCTAGGTTTTAAAGAATCTAGATGTGCTCGATTGGTCAGATGAGTAACCCAATCTGTCAGATTTCAATTTTGTGAAAATCCATTTGTATTACCCAATCGGTTAAAGAAAGAGCCCGACCGATTGGATTTCAATACTGTAAAAATGCACCAGGCTTGTCCGACTGGTCTAATGAGTAGCCCGACTAGTCGGAATACACAGCTGTGAGTTTTTTTTGTAAAACAAAAAACACAGAGTGTAGGATATATGAAATCTTGAGATGAGCAATAAAGCCATGATGAGAATGCAACATACCAAAAGCAAACTAATCATATGAAAATCGTCAATGCTTAGATACGATGTTTTATAGCAGTTAATAAGCCAACGATGTCGAGGTAACACAAAGAAGGAGAGATATGTCCAGACATGTGAAGATCGTGAGAAAAATCGTTCACATTGGGAACTCTATGCTCAAAGAAAATCATTTTCCTTGTGAAGCATGTTAAATCCACATTGATCAGCATCTTGTGATCTTTCTATGATTAGTGAAAAACTCCCCCTTAATAAGTATCCCCTCCTTTTTTTTTTTTTTGAAACTGAAGGGAATAAAGGAGTAGAAGAATCCAAAGTCGATTCTCGAATGCTGTGAGAATCTTCAAAAGTGGCACGATCAATGTACTCTTGGAATGCACCAAATGTAGTGAATGCACCGTTAGTAAAAAGATGCATTGAGCATACTCTTTACCAGGACAAACTGGCCCAATAACTAAAGCAAAACAAAGTAAATCACATATCAAATAATCATGAAATCAGCAAATAAGACAGGCATGTACAAAAAGCAAGATATGAACAAGAAACGTTAAGGATGGAGACCAACTCCGAGGGATTTACAAAGAGATTCAAACCTAAGAGGCTTAAGAGGTTTAGTGAAAAAATCAGTTAATAGATTTTCTGTTGAAAGATGCTCCTAGATAAAAATTTTGGCTTTAATTAATTTACGAATGAAATGATGCCTGGTATCAATGTACTTTGTTCTTGAATGTTAAACAGGATTCTTAGAAATATCGATGGCACTTATGTTGTCACAGTAGATTGTCATAAGATCTTGCTGAATCCCATAATCTAACAACATTTCTTTCATCCATAGAAGTTATGTACAACAACTTCCAACTGCAATATACTCCGCTTCTGCAGTAGAAAGAGAGGTTGAAGTCTGATTTTTACTATGCTATACAACAAGATTGTTGCCAATAAAGAAACATCCTCCAGATGTACTCTTCATATCATTAACACAATTAGCCCAACTAGCATCAGAGTATCTAACAACAATTGTGTTGGTATTCCTTGTTAGCCAAATACCATAGTTTATCGTCCCTCACACATACTTCATAATTCGCTTGACAGCTTTAATATGAGATTCCTTTGGATTTAATTGATATTGGGTACAGATCTTGTCACAACCCGAGCCCAGAAATCGGGGGTTAGTTAAAATCTAACCAGTGACACACGTACTCTCGTGTACACACACCTAAACCTTGTCCAAGTGTACACACACAAAGGATATCCACACGTGTAAACATAGTGTACGCGGAAGCTATACGTATCATTGCATGCAAAGAAAAGGATACACAATAATACAGGATGAACAAAAATGACATTAATTACATTATATATAATCAAAATATGTACAATCAAAAGAAGAAAGAGTTTCTTGGTATCAAAATATAAGATGTACACGTTATCCCAAAATCCCTGATATAGAACACAAGACAGGAAACTGATGCAATGCAAAGCAGCTCTCTAATGGAGGGATCACATCCACTCCTCTAGCCCTAATTGGGCCTCACGGGTTTCTCTTGTAGTTGGGCTGATGGACGAGGGGTCGAGAGAGGGATCTGAGCCTACAACACCAAGAACAACTAATGAATACAATGATTCAATAAAGCGTAAGCAACAATAAGTTAACACGCATTGTGTCTAGCAAAATAGTTAACACATACTAATGCATAGAGTCCATGATCGTATACTAGGCAAGTCGTGCGTAGAAATAAGCAGGCTTTCAGAATCATAAAACAAATAAACTAGCTAGGTGGCTACTACATTTGCCATATTTTCCCTATTGAGAGCAAGCAAGATGAGAACACCATCGACCGGGCCGGGGTACGAATGGGTCTCTGGTTCCTTGGGTCCAAAATCCGAAGACATGAGCTCACTGCAGAGGCAACAAGCAGGCTACGCTAAAGTCAACCCCGTCGGATATCCTAAGGCTGAGGCTGAGTAGAGTCGGACCGTATCAGTCATGTCAGATGATGCACATTAATCAAATGTCACATTCAGGCAGTACAGTACATATATTATTTCATATCACAAGCAGGCAATACAGTGCGTGTATCATTCTAAGGTTACACACCAGAATCAAGTATTCCGATACTGATACTGAGACAAATCAAGCAATTCGAAGTCAAAATGAGAATCAGAGCATAGGAGGCATTAATCGACATTAATATGCAATGCAGGTCAAGTTGTTCAAGAAATCATGGTTGCTTCCTAGCCAACTCTAAATTAGTTGTCCATTGTTTCTAACCGTGCATGATGATGTAGTTTTAAGTTATTCGATACACAATTTTTCCTTGTGTGGGTGTTGCAATGTAGCGAGAAACGTGTATCGAGGTCCCTTAAACCAACACCTATGGGGAAGTGCTTAACAATGGGACAACATACATAAATGAGTCACAGCCCTCAAGACCATTCATGCTTTTTAAAGTACACCGTTGGGCGAGTTATGGGGTTGAGAAATCCATGTGAAGGCCCTATAAGGTCACATCTTTAACCTTATTGGCTCTCCAATTCATTAAAGAGCAGAGAGACCAAAAGGTAGCATAAAAAGGTCCTCTGGGTGTTAAAGAAGCAAGAAATGAAGAATGGGTAAGAATAGAATTCAGTTGGACACTAAATCTCCTGGAGCAAAAGTGCTTCAGGGCCGACCGATCGGCTCTGCAGCCCGATTGGTCGGATTTCGGTTTTGGAAGTGTCCGATCGGTCGGACCCCAGGCCCGATTATTCGGGTAACAGAATTGTGTATAGAACGACTGAACTGAATTTCTTGCACTCATAAAGATGACATATATCTAGGTAATACAAATCCAAAGGGGCTGTAAAAGACAACACACTTGAAAAAGATCAAAAGAAACAATAGCAATCACCATATACCATCATGTGTTCATCCATACTGTGCTTATAATTGCCTCGATTGAGCTTTTTCGGTAAATTAGTTGTTCTCTAGCCCAATTGAACTTGAAGATGTAGTCCTAACACCATGCATGCCAAGAGTGAGCAAAAGAAAGGTATGCATGCAGTGCAATCACATCCTAGACTCAACGGAGACCATGATGCGACTTCTCACCTTGGATGAACCGTGAAGAAGGGGACGAGGTTCTTGTCCTCGACGAAAAGACAAAGAAGAATGAATCGAAGAAGAGTACAGTGAACGGGAGAGACTTCGAGCAAAGAAGAGAAGAGAAAGAACTCGCCTCTGACCTCGAACCCAAGGAGATGACGAGTAACCGGTGCACAAGAACTTCCCTCTTTTGATTGTGAGAAAAAGAAGAAAAAAAGAAGAGAAACGAAGAGCAGGGGAGAGGGAGAGAAGAAAACGTGGAAGGTGGAGAGGAATAGAGAGAAGTCGGTGCGTGTCTTCTCTTATAAGATAAGGATGAGGAGGGGAATTTGCAAAACAGTCCAAGAGTTGAGGTTTATTACAGTTTTAGTCAATTAATGGTCCAACGGAAACAAACGGCGTCGTTCGCATACGAGTTAGTTGCGGAAGTTAACGAGCTCGATAATATACGCGTGTTGATACCAAGATGATGCATGAATGACGAACTCGCCCAAAAGCTAAAATTACGAAAAAGGGCTAATGTCTACCGAGTCCAGGTTAAACTCAACCCAATTACCTATCCATGACCCGAAACAAATTTGAAAAGGACAAAACAACAGGCCTAAACCTAATTCGCTATAAATGTACCCAAAAACACGTTAATTAGTCGTTAAACCGGATTAAGCTGGGCCGGAGTGTTTCAGATACCCACACTGAATGCTATATCAGGTCTACTCGCAGTAAGATATAGAAGACTCCCAATTATGGTACGATACAGTGTATTATTTACATCCGTTCCTTCTGTATCTAAACTGAGTTTGACTGAAGTGCTCATTTGAATCTATTCCTGTTTTGATGAGAGCATACCAAACTTTTTGAGTAGATTAATGGCATATTTAAATTGAGAAATCAATATACCATCTACACTTTGCTTTATTTGTAAGCCCAAGAAGAATGCTAATTCACTAACCATACTCATCTCAAATTCACTAGCCGTGATTTCAGAGAACATATTTACCAAGTGCTGCGAGGTTGACCTGAATACAATATCATCCACATACACTTTAGCAATCAAAATGTCATTATTCTCATTCCTAATAAATAAGGTTTTATCAGCTCCTCCTCATCGAAAACCATTTTCAAGCAAGAAGGTGGTTAAGCGTTCATACCATACGCATGGGGCTTGCTTCAAACCATACAATACCTTGTTCAGTTTATATACATGACCAGGAACTGCTGATCTTAAAATCCTTTAGGTTGCTCAACATAAACTTCTTCATTCAAGAAACCATTCAAAAATACACTTTTGACATCCATTTAAAAAAGTTTAAAGCTCAGTGCACAAGCAAGGGCTAGTAAGATGCGAATTAATTCAAGCCTAGCTATAGGAGCAAAGGTTTCATCAAAATCAATACCCTCAACTTAAGTATAACTTTTTGCTACAAACCTAGTTTTGTTCCTAACAACTTGACCCAGTTCATCGGTTTTGTTTTTGAAAATATATTTTGTATCAATGACATTAGTGTGGGTTGGTTGGTTGGGAAACAAGTTGCCATGCATCATTTCTTTCAAATTATTCTAATTCTTCATACATGGCATTTATCCATGAGTCATCTTTAAGTACTTCAGAAACATTGTGAGGTTCAACAGTAGAAATATAGTAGAAGCGACTTACCTCATGATTTACTGTTAACGAGTACGTCTTGGCTCATTTACATCTCCAATAATATCTGATAAAAAATAATGTTTTCAAGCTCTAGCTTTTGGATTTATCCAGGATGATGTATCTTGACGAGGAACAATAAGGTTTAAAGTGGGGCTTTGATTAACAATGGGTGTCATTGGTTCTTGTTGTTTTTTAGAAAAGTCACCCAAATCCATGCTAGGTGGCTTCTTATTTGAGTCTTTTGCTGCTGGAAGATCATTATGTTTTTCATTGGGATTATCTTCCTACGAGGAAAGAGGAGTAAAAATCATTTTATCATCATCAAAATTGAAATGTGAACCTGCATCGTCAACAACCACATTGAATGATTCCATAACAGTACAATTTCGCAAATTAAATACTCAGTATGCTTTTCTGTCCAAGGAATAGCTAAGAAACAGACCCTGGTCACTTCGAGAGTTATATTTACCAAGATGTTTTCTATCTTTAAAAATGGAACACTTACTCCTGAAGGTTCTAAAGTATTTAACTAAAGGTTTCCTACCACTCCAGGTTTCATATGGAGTCATCTTAGTTCCAGGTCTAAGATACACTCGATTAATCACATGAACTGCAATATGTACTACATCATCCTAAAAGTTTTGTGGAATGTTTTTACTGTGAAGCATAACACGGGTCATTTCTTATACAACCTGGTTTTTTCGTTCAACAATTCCATTTTGCTGAGGAGTCTTAGGTGCTGAGAATTCATATTTGATGCTTTTTTCGGCACAAAAAGATTGAAAGAAAAAATTTTCAAACTCTGTTCCACAATCAGTTTTAATTCTTGAAACACCACCGAATTGTGCACCTTTGTCTACAATCAAATGAAGCCATAAGTAGTGAAAAACATCAAATGTTTCTGATTTCTCTCTCAAAAATCTAACCCAAGTAAAGCTAGAGAAATCATCAACAGTAATAAAAATGTATTTCTTTCCTCCGATACTCTGAATCTGAGTAGGGCCCATAAGATCTATATGTAGTAATTCCAATGGCCTAGCTGTAGTCACTTGGTCAAGCTTTTTATGAGCTAAACAATTTTGCTTACCAAGTTAGCACGGGCCACATGCAATGTTGGTGGGTTTCTGAATTTTGGGCAACCCTCGAACTAGCTCTTGTTTAGAGAGAAGTTCAAGTTCAGGATAATTCATATGACCCAAACGTTGATACCATAGATCAACAGTGTCTAATGAGGTTAAGTGGCACTGAAAACTATTAGAATTCCCAACAACATAACAATTATCTAAGTTTTTCTTTCCGTGAAGTACTGTTTTTTCTTCTTTGTTTATAATACTACAGTCATTTAAGGAAAAATGCACTTCATGCTCAGATTCACAAAGTTAACTGATTATTAGAAGATTTGCTTTAAGGCCATCTACAAGAAACACATTATGGATAGAAGACATACTAGGAATGTGTACAGTGTCCTTACCAATGACATTGAATTTATTACCATCACCAAGTTGAACACTACCACTATTGCACTTCTCAAGAGAAGGAAATAATGATCTGTCGCCAAACATGTGTCTAGAGCACCTGCTATCCAAGTACCACACATGTGAATTTTGTGCTCAAATAAATGTAAGAACTACATTACAGTAAAGGTCAGACTTTCAAATCCAAACATGTTTAGTTTTGACCTTTTAAGGCGAGGAGTATCTTTGCCTCTGTTGATTTTGACACATGATTCACATTTTATTGCAATGTGGTCTTATATGTCCTTGAATCCCACAGAAGTGACATACTGGTATGAATGTTGGACGTGAGATTTTCCAATTTGATTTATGTATAAGATTCACTTGTGAAGGTGCTTGAATGGTGGCTATCGAATAGATCAAGGAAGTGCCTTTTATAAACTTACCTGTATTCTGTGATGTCAAACCATGTTCAGATCCAAGTCCACGTTTATCAGCACTGAACTTCTAAACACCTAGTATTTCATCAATTTCTTTGAGCCAGTGTTCATCCTTGTCAGAACAGCTTTAGCATCTGTCACAACCCGAGCCCAGGAGATCGGGGGTTAGCAAAAACCTAACCAGCGACACACGCACTCCCGTGCATATGCACTTAGACCCGGTCTAGATGCACACGCACAAGGGAAAACACACGTGCAAAACATGTATGCGGAAGCTAAAAATATCAACAAGAGACATGAGGCACACAAGAACAAAGAAATAATATCCAAAGGTTGATACATAGGTCTGAACATACACACGGGATCCAATCACAATGTATAGAACATGAGTACAATCAATGACATGAAAAGAAGACAAGATGCATGCATGCAGAGAACAGTCGCGCTCTGATGGAGTGATAGCGCACACTCCGTGAACCTGAAGAGACAGCTGGCGTCTCCCAAGCAAACTGATGACTGACAAGAACACGGTCAGGGTACCTGAGCCTGCAACACCAAGGACAACTCATGAATACAACGATTCAGCAAAGCATAAGCAGTAACAAGTTAACACGTATGGTCTCTAATAGAATAAAAGAAAGAAATAATCATAACAAGTCAATGTAGTAGTCTAGGTAGTTGTGCATTCAAATTAACATATGCTCTGTGTGAATCAATGGATACATAACATGTACATACTAGGTGGCTACTACGTACGCCATATGCTCCCAAAATAGGGATCTTATAAACATGCTGAGAACACCATGGGCCAGATGGGTCTCGGTTTCCTGGAGTCCTGATTCCTCAAGACGTGTCCTTCTGCAATAAGGCCATACAAACTATACCCAAGTCACCCCGTCAGGATCCTAAGGCTGAGGCTCAGTAGTGCCGGACTCTATCTAGTCTATCAATATAAGAACATGCATATCATAACGTGCATATCATAATGTACCTATCATTACTTGCATAACAGAACATGTATCTTATCAGAACGTGGCGTGCATGTCTTGTTAAGCATATATCAACAATGGATGAGGTCATACGGATGAAACAATAAAGCATAAGGATAACCAAGGATGAAAGCATATAGTAAGATCAAGCATGCAAGACCGCTGTTCCACCCAGAATTAACCATGGACAGAGCTAGAAATATCCAATCGTGTGCCCCAGCATAGAATGCGTATAAGAGGACAAGAACCGAAGTCAATATGCCATGCGATCAGATTTCTTGCAAGGATCACAAGCTTTTACTAGCCAATTCTGTTCTAGTTATCCAGTGTTTCTAACCGTGCATGATGATGTAGTTTTAAGTTGTCCAATGCACCATTGTCTAGTGTTGCAGTGTATCGGGAATGTGCACCGAAGTCCCTTAAACCAACACCCATGGGGAGGTGCTAAACAACCGGATGACGTGCATGAATGAATCGTAGCCCTCGAGATCATTCATGTCATACATTCATACCATTAGGCAAGTCTAGGTAATCTACATTCTATTATGAAGGCCATATCAGTCTCTTTCTTCACCTATCTTTGTTTTCCATATTACAGAGGTGGCATGGCTGAGCCGTAGGTGAACATACGGCTTAGCCGTAGGCATCTTACGGCCTAGCCGTACTATGCACTGCGGCTCCACCGCGGTTCCTTTCACTGTTTATCCGCAATTACGGTTCACCCGTATTTTGTTCTACGGCTTAGCCGTGTACTGTTCTACGGCTTAACCGTGGCTGGGCTGTAGAAGGTCTGTCAAATTGCTTACTTTCAGTTAATCCAGAAACAGGCACCCTGTATTGATCTACGGCTGGGTCACGGTTGAGCTACGGCTTAACCGTAGGACAATATACGGCTTAACCGTGTCCTGGCCGTAAAGGAAAACTGGGTTTTTCCCCTCTCTGGACTCTAAGCCGAAGGTGAGTTACGGCTTAGCCGTGGTACACACGAAGCAGTTTCTGAACTGATTACAGAATCATCGAAATATGACCAAACTGATGAAATCACATAGAGTAGAAGGAAATGATCACAAAATGGGCTGTAAACATCATTCATACTCAAGAATACATGATTTAATCTTAATCAAATACATACCCACATGGTTAAACCAAGTTATGTTTATACTTGCCTCAAAATGAGTTCAAACACAATCTTGTTGTCCTTGGGCTCAATCATGCTGCCAACAAGCTCCTAATCGCCATGCATGCAAAAGAAGAGAAAACAAGAAGTGTGAGTGCATGTAACAAGCAAGAACATGAAGAAGAAAGAGGAGAATAAGACGATCAAGAACATGGAGCTTCCCTGAACTTACCAAAAGACACGAATGGAGAATCACGAGCATAAATTCTTCTTCTCCTGGCCTTGAACGAGAAGAACAAAGAAGAAACAGAAGAGAAGAAGAAGAAGACTCGAGAACGAGAGAGAGACAGAACAGTAAGAGAGAAGGAGAAGGTCGGTGGCTTATAAATATCAAGACCAATTTGGAAGAAAGTCCAATTGTTCCAATTAATTCCAGTTCGAGTCAATTGCGGGTCTAACAGAAACACGTGACATATTTAGCAACCGACGTAGTTACGGGAATCAACAAGCGTAACGAAAGACACGTCAATACCAAGATGATGCATGAATGACGACATCACACAAAATGCAATATTACGAAAAAGGGCTTATGTCTACCTGAACCAGGTCAAACTCAACCCAACTAACTATCCAGAACCTGAAACCAACCAAAAACAAGAACAAAACACAATTAGCAACCAAATCATCAGACATTAGCAGCTAATCCAGATCAACTCGGGTCGGGGTGTTACAGCATCAGCAAGTTCTAACGAAGTTCAGTGAAGCTTGTGACTCAGTGATGCATTATCTTTCTTGCTAAAACTAAGCTCTTCTTTTACAATATCCAATTCTTTGGATGTCTTAAGAGACTGGTCATGCATCAAGGTCCAATTCTACCTGCATCAGACAACTTATTAGTCAGGATAACATGTTGTGAGTCTAAGGTATATATCTTACCATAAGCCTTTTTCAATTTTTTATTGAGTGATGAGATCACTTTTTCAAAAGTCTCTAATTTCAACTCAAGTGCATCATTAATCAATCCAACTCTTCTAAAGTCTTTCAATAATTTATCATAAGCTTCCAAAAATTCTTTTTTAGATTGAGGCGTGTCGTCTAAGGAAGCATCACTTTTAGAATCTAAAGCAGACCTTGCACTATAGGAATTCTTGATAATAGAACTGTTAGACTTAGCCATAAAAGCAATGAATTTACTATTTTCAGAAGATTCAAATTTTAGAATTTACTCTTCTTCTTCTTAATCATCATCCCAAGTTACATTCAACACTTTACCTTGATTCCATTGATTTCTACAAGTCCGATTGACACATTGAGATGCATAATGATCAAAACCTTTGCATTCAAAACATTGAGTATTCTTAGGAGGTATCTTAGAAGAATTCTTTTGAGGCTTGGACAGAGGATTAGAAGTTGGCTTAATATTCGATGTGAAGTTAGACCTATTTTTAGCCTTATTTTTCTTATAAGCCTTCTTCCAATCTTTTTTATCAGAATCTTTCATAGCCTTTTTAAACTTTCTTACTAAAAATACATCAAATTCAGGATTCTCAGAGTCTAGTTCAGAAATATCACTATCATTATTTGATTTGGAAGAAATTAATGCCAAGCCCTTAGATTTTCTGGTTGTCTTGAGATTAGCTTCAAATGTTAGTAAATTTCCAACAAGTTCATCAACTGGAAAAGCATCTGAGTTACTAGTTTCCTCAATTGCGACAACTTTATGATCAAACCTTTAAGGAAGAGATCGTAGAGTTTTTTGAACTATTTTACTCTCATGAATGATCTCTCCTAAGTTAAAGGTTGAATTAACGACATCGTTAAGTTTAGCATAAAATTTATCAAAGGTATTATTTTCTTCCGTAATCAAAGTTTCAAAAATAGTCGTTAGGTTTCTGAAGTTTGGACCATTTGACCCTTCCAGTTCCTTCATGAACAGTTTCTAAGATACTCCATGCTTCTTTAGCAATGTTACACTTGGACATTCTTCTGAATTCTATAGGTAAGATACCATTAAAGATAGCATTCGTGGCTTTATTATTTGCAAGGAATGTAGATTTTTCTTCCTTGGTCCATTGAGCCATAGGCTTAGGGATAGTAATATTCCCATCAGAAACAATAGTTGGTGGAACATATGCAGTCTGAATGGATTGCTAAACATCTATATCAATGGACTGTAAAAAGGCAACCTTTCTAACTTTCCAATTAGTGTATTTTGTTCCATCTAGATAAGGAGGTTTATTAGTTGAATACCATCTCTAGGAATCTCCATAGTAGACATCTGAATAGATCTTGAAACAATAATAAGAACCGGGCTTTGATACCACTTAAACCTCTTTAAACCTTAACACAGGTTTAGGTCCCAATCAGATTTAACTATGAAGATAACCAACAATAATGAATCTAACAAAAATATCAATCACCACAATGAAGACAGACACAGGATTTTTACGTGGAAAACCTAAATGAGAAACAACCACGGGACCAACCATCGGTCCACCAAGATCAAACACTATGCAAGAAAGGTTACAAGAACTACTTACTACCCTTTTCCTAGTTGAACACGATCTAAAGGACTAGAAGCTCTTCTTTTTGTCAACGCACACGCCGTTCACCTTCTTTAAGCTTGATCTTCACGCCTTGATGCCTCTTAAGACGAATCACTAAAGTAGAGAAGGAAGACGAATTTCAGAAGCTAACTTTGTAGCACAAAAAGACAGAGAAGCTCCAGAGAAGAAGATCTCTCAATAGAATTTCTAAAGTTTTAATTTGGAGAGACTTCCTTTCTTCATAGAAGAGATGATCCTTATATACGCAACAACAGTGGAGTCATTTTCGCTCTTGATTCAAAGAAGATAAGGAAAGACTTGAGCGCACAAGAGAGAGATCCAAAAAATTAAATTTTTTTTATTCGTGGCAGCCGACCGATTGGATAAGCTATCTGACCGATTAGGCATGGGGTTTGACCGATCGGATACCACAGCCGACTAGTCGGTCTTCCATTCTGTCTGCAGATATTGTATTCATGTAATTTAACCAATTTGCCAGTAATCCGACCGATCCGACAGATAAGACACATGCATTCCATCTTAAAAATAAAAGACCTTCATTTGTATCTTTAGTAGAGGCTTCAGTCCCTCTAGAAAATAAAATTAAAATACTTTTAACCCCAAGTTTTGTCCATCCAATGAACTTGCCAATATTACATTCCTTACATACCTAAAAAAGGCTAAAGGTATAAAAGCATTATAGCAAGAGAAAGCACAAAAATAAATTACAAGGTGAAAGTTACCAAATCATTTGACCTATCTACCCCTTGCTTTGTAAGACGCTGATGGAGCTAATTCGCTTTAGATAGATAGATCACTGTTTAATTTTTAGAGTTTCTTCATACCCAACATACTCATGTTCGAGTGGTGTTGGCATTTAGTTTCTTAGACATGCCCACGGATCAATTCCTGGATCCTCTAGTTGAAAGTATCGCCATTCACTACTGATCAGCATAGCAAAAATAAAAATGAAAAAGCACAATACATTCTGATATTGATTATTCGGCAAGATTCTGTAACTGAAAATAACGAAGCCAAAACAGCAATATGCAGATTGCAAAACCTGCCAGGAGGAAACCTTTTGTCGGTTCTCTCTATGCTCCCATCAACATGCTTTCTCCGAATTCAAGAGGTTGGAGACAAATTAGTTTGTGATTTGCCAACAAAAAAAATCCAAGTACAATGATTAATTTCAAGAACATCTAATGGAAAGAAATCCCTAATCCATACCACCACTTTGCTTATTTTTATTGATTATCCATGCATTGAGAAGGCAAAAGAAGAAAATAACACCAACAAAGCAGCACAAAAGAGTCAGTTCTTAAAAAGCTCCAAACAATGTTCTTCATCCAAGCTCCTGCTCCAGAATTTCTTGTAGTACTCATCATAAGTAAAGCTCCTATAAACAGGGGGAGTTCCATCACCAGTAAGCTTCTTAGCTGGGCTGATAACTGCAGAGTCTTCAGGACAAAGAAAGGATGCTACTGAGATTCTCTCCATGTTTGAATTGACTATGGCTCGATGCCACGCACTCTTGTACCTCCCATTGCTTAATGCCTGCAATAATATGTGTTCATAATCATATAACCATTACATCACCTTTTTTTTTTCCGCTCTAAACTTCAGAGAAATGAAAATCAGACTAGCTAGGACCTTTATAATTTATTAACTGCTGATATAGGTCTGCCAAAAATTTTACAGTAAAATTTATGCAAATTCACTGTCTCTAAAAAAATAATAATAAATGTAAATGATCACTTCAGTAAGGCATTTTATCCCTCTTAATTCATTATGACAACGTTATAAGCAAATTCTTCTCATGATTTGCAAAAAGATTGAACAACAATTTTAAGCCATTATGCTCTGCGACTAGGTCACCTGTATTTGATCACCAATGTTAATGACCAGTGCTTTTGGAGATGGATAGAGTGCGACCCACTTGCCATTTCTGAGCACCTGCAAGCCTGCAACTTGTTGATCTGGAAGAAGAATGGTAATGGCATTCGGGTCACTGTGCGCCGGCAGCCCGAATGTTAGTTCAGGTTCTGGACATGGTGGATAGTAATTTATGGCCATGTGTTGTCCTTGATCACCTAGTACTGTATTTATGTAATTCCCTTCTAAGCCTAAACTCTCAGATATTGCTTCCAGCAATTTGGACCCCAGTTGCCGAACTTCCTTACAATATGTACTCACAACATCTCTGCAATGGTGCAAGTAAATTCAACCTGTCATGTTTGGCGGCACCATTTCTCACATAAATAAAGACATCTTGTCATGTTTGGACAATCTTAGTTTAGATTTTGAGATATATGTATAGCAGAAATTACAGTGTAATTCAAGAATACAGATCCTCTTAGCCAGGGCGGGCCTCAGAATTGTCCGGATGGCACCAGTGGGGTACCAGATATAGCTCTTAATTTAAATGCCTCATTTTAAATGTTCCTACACATGTGGGCATTAGACGACATTTCACCTTCAACAACTTATTCAGATTTAACGTCCTAATACAGATGACAATATGTGAAATAACATTTTTCTAAACAAACCCTGATTCAATCGCCTGCCAGTTTTTTCTTGGTTTTTGTTAATTGTTATAAGACTTCTTTTACCTAGTTTTAACCAAATTTGGGCTTGTGTTTTGTTTTCGAAATGCATAATCCTCTTATTTAACGACAAAGTCTCCTTCGAGAAAGAAAAACTCAATCATAAAAAAATTCATATAGCATTTTACTCGGGCCCGGGGCAAATTAATTGGGTTTGGTTTAGAATAATGATTTAAATGGTGTGATCTACTTAGAGTTCCCTATCAAGATCCATCACTCCAAGGCTTTTTATGCAACTATTGGATAAGTGATGAATTATAACGATGATTTGATTGGTGGAGCCCATCAGTACAAATGGGTGATCACGTTCCGATCATTTGGATAGCCCCACTATATTTCAACCATTGAAGGGCAATGGACCCCAGCACTAGTTTTTATACTTTGAGCGGGCTCCATCTATGGATGGTTTCTGAAATAATTTTAAAATACATTTCACTCAAGATATCCAATATTTTTCCATGTCTAAGTTTGCCTTTAGAACATATCATGTTGAGTTCCCACATTATTTCTGATGTGAGCCTTGGACAAAGCCTTACGAAATTAACCAAAGTACTCCACTCTTACCCCTGGTAATTGACCTTTCTTGGCTCACATGATAATTTATCCTGATCTAGCCTCAAGAGATTACCCAGTGGATGGCGGTCTCATAATTGGTTCTTATCGGTCACTTGAAGGAGAAAACAGAGGAATTGTGTGAGAATACTGTCCTGTAAATGATCCACTTAGAGATGTCCATCTGGGCACCACCTGGGGTCTCATAATTGGTTCCTATCAGTCACTTGAAGAAGAAAACAGAGGAATTTTGTGATAATATGATCCACATGGAGATGTCCATCTGGGCCCCACCTGGCGCCTCTATGATCCATCTGATCCCTCACAAAACTACTACCTCCTGTAAATGTTACTAGATTAAGTTTTTTTGCCACCCACTTGAAAAAGGTAGACTCTGGGATTCAAATCAACAAAAATTTTGGCCTTCTAAAACTGTTGCACCAAGGGGGTAGGATGATCTGTTCCCCCACCTTCCCATGATTAGTGGTGCCCCAGGTGGGCCGCACAAGGCGGTCCGCATGAACAGTTTGAGCACAGCCCCATCATCTGATTGTCATGATTTTTTTTTATTTAATTTTCATAATTTTGTTTAAAGAAGATTTTGTGCAAGCTTTTTTTTTATTTTTTTCAACTGAAAAGAAAAAAAGAAGGTGATGTAGAGAGATCTTATCACTAATCCAAGAGAGCATTCTACTTGAAGGAAGGAGGAGAAGAAGGCCAGTCATTCACAAACTCCTCCAAAGGGTGGCAATGGAGCCGAAGATAGACCCTCCAGTTGCGTACTTTCTCCTTGTTGACATTGGAACTGGTTGATAATCTAATTTTCTTTAATGGGTCCTCTGAGTAGTATTTCATCTTTTCTTCCACTGGCATGTGAAAGAATTCACGCGCAACTTCTATCATTTTCTGCAACAGTTCCGTAGATATCCGATGATTCGTTACCTGGTTAAATCAGGTACCGTCACACGAGCTATATGCCAGGCATGCTTGAAATTCATTGAGCCATGAGGGCCGGTTTGGATGAGGAGAAATTTAAGAGAAGTGGAAAACATTTTTCAGGTTGGAGGGAAGCATGCGGTTGACCTTCCTTCACCTTTTGATTTTTTTTCTGTCTATCGTGGAGACTTGAACTCACAAACCATAGAGATTTTAACCCACAAAGCCTTGCCCAGTAAGAGTGGATATTGATGTCTCTAACTGGCTGAAGTATAGTATGGAACATTTTCAATGATTTTTTGCATCTCATAATATTTGGAATTCATTGTTTGTGGAATCGATTGACGCTCAACATATCAATGAAAAGCATTTCAAAAATTTCACAAGCTGTGAGATTTGTCGTAGCTTCCATACAAGCTTTTAGGGTTTGTTATTTTACTAGAATTTCTTAGGAGAGTTTGATATGTTGGAAATTCACGAACACGATGTCATATCTTTTGCCTAATATTTACAAATGTTATATTTTATTAAATAGAATCCTAAAATTTCAGCCACCTAAAAGTCTCAACTAATTAACTTTTGACATTCATATAATTCTAACATCTTTGCTTTTTATTAAAATTTTTGGAAGCTCAATTTCAAAGGAGGATTCAAGATTTTAATATGTTGGAAAATTTGAAAGTTCAAAAAATAAAAGTTCTTTCAATTCTAATAAAGAAACATACCCTAAAGTAGAACAGTAATTTTCGATCAAAAATGCTTTTCAATGGCACTTTTTTGTGACGTTGTTTTACTTGATACTTCTGCATGGTTTGATGTGGATCTTTTCGACAAAAGAAAGCCACCAAAAACCTTGAAGGAGGTCTGTTATGCTTTTTCTATGAGAAAAACAATAAAAAAAAACAGTAGTGCTACGAGAACACTACACAAATGTGCCCTAACAAAAATAACACAAAGAAAAGTAATGTATCTTCGTACGTGATGAAAGTTTCCTTTATTTTAGATTTCTTCTTATTTTTTCATATACGAGGGATTTCTATCTTGTGATTTTCTCCTCATCCAAAACGGTTTAAAAAGTGAATATAATCCATCTAACAAAAAATTAAGAAGGCAAACAAGAAAAGATTAACCACTAGTAGTACTACATGAATCCGTGAAAATAAGACCTGAAAGAAACCGTAATTCCGGCAAGCATGGCCAATTTGGCTAATAATTTTGGATTTGTCATCGCAGCCCAAGTCGACCAATGGGATTTCTTCTGAGATGACTTCATTGAGTTTGGGTCTATCAGATGTGGGTCTAATATAGATAGGGGGTAGGTGCTCATATGGGATACCTAAAGAAAGGAGAGACTCGGCCATTTTTATCTATCAAGCAGGAAGAAAGAAGAAAATGGAGAGGAAAGCTAGCGAGTATGAATGACACATAGAGGGAGTTGTGTAATATATATTACACAATGGAGATGGAGTCAAATGAGATTTCCAATATCTTTAGCAGGGTTGGCTGCAGGAGTCTTTGTCTATATGTCTTCGACCCAGTGGCCTGCATTTTCTATATATATTCAACATGCATGAAACACGCAACTAGGATGGGGATGGGAATGAAGATAAGACCGCCAGGCATCCGTGTCTTTTGAAGATGCCTACGTTAAGATAGAGATTTTATTGCTTTTGGTGCCTTCACAACTTGTCTGCTAATCTTAGGTGGCGCATTTATCACGTCCTACAAGGCGACATTCCAAGGATTTCGTCGTGGTGCAGAAAATGGCCTACCTTTTTCACACACCTTTTTCACACAATCACCTTAGCTACACTTTCCATCTCATTTGTTTTGTTTTCAACATTATAAGATAAAGAGTGTCGCTAACATTATTGTCTTTTATACTTTAATCTTTCGTGATTTGACTTCTATTTTCGTATGACGACCAAACTCTTCACTCCATCAAGGCCATCTCATCATGCTAAAAGTAGCACCATAATAAAAGGGCCAGATCATAGTTATAATTATTTGCAGAAAATTAAATAAAAGATAATAGCTACTAAATGTTAACTAGACCTGTACACATATACATCTGTTAACATAATCAAAGGATCAAATTATGGCTGCACCTCTCCAAAGATGGTAGAAATTTTATTCAAAGAATTTGAATGAGAATTGTATCAAATGCATTTTCTTGTATGAACAAGACGGATCAAAACCTCTCCTAAATCACATCATTGTAACAAAATATATATACAGAATACATGGGCTAATCACAGCTAGTGGTAGACCCACATATCGGTGAGAGGGGGAACTGCCTCCCCCCCTCCCCCAACAAAACCTCGATTTTCCTTAAAAAAAAAAGAAAAAGAAAAAGGATATATAAAGTTTAAATGGGCATTTTTCATTTTTATGCACTTTGCCCCTCCTCATCTCTCTTATTTTTCGTTTTTGACCCTTATCAAATCTTTTTTTCCCTTATAGTAATAACAGAATTATTAAAACATAAGGGTAGTTATGTCTTTTACTTTTATTAAAAAGACAACTCATTAAATGACTTAAGTACTTATTTTTATCACTCTCATTCCTTTTTTATTCCTCCGATAAAATATGTAGTGCATTGCTTCTCCTTCTTGCTTTTTATTTTGAGAATTTTTTGTATTGAGTGTGTTATCTAGATCCACTCAAGTTTGATACTCATAAATACTACATTTGAAATACTTGTCCATTTAAATTGTTGCCAAACCTGAATTTTTAAAAATTTAATTTAAAATTTGAATTAAATTAGATCTACTCTAATATTTAAATAAGATATTTCATGTGGCTATACCTAGAGGTGAATCAGGTTCTTTGATTACTAATTACATGCCCAAGGTTCCATCAACCTTAGCATATTTATCTTAGTGAAGGATTTGAAATCTAAACAATCGGCCAAATATCAAGACTTTTTTTTGTAAACATCATCCCTATAATATGATGTTCAAGAAAATATGTTAATTTAATTATTTTTTATATCAATAATCATTTTCTCAAAAATCAATATGCTAAAATAAAGCAATTTTAATAAATTCGTTTCTAATCTACCAAACCTATTATTAAATGTTGTTGGATGTGGAGCAACACAAATTCATTCATCAATTTTATCATCTTTGAGGAATAATCTAATAACTAGTTTATTGGTAAAATTAGATTAAACACATGATCTCAAATTTTTAATATTTTGTTAAGATATTTTTTATTTTAATTCTTTTTTGAATTTCTCATTATGAGAAATTTCTTTCTGGCCCCCTTATAGAAAATCTTGGGCTCACCACTGATCACAACAAGTGTGAAAGCCTATCAACGTACTATTGTTGTGGAGTGCTTGCTCTCACTTATTGTTTATCAAATTTCGTCATCAAACTGCATTCTTTCAAGACCTCACAAGGAGGGAGGGAGGGAGCTTGTGAAATGACTTTTATCTTATCCTCCATATTTTTCATTGCCACACCAAGAGACGACTCCTTGTGGAAGCATTATCTTTTGAATAAGAGAATAATATCAATTAGTTAATATACACCAATGGTGAGAGTTTGGGATGCCATGTGTGATAATGCAGGTTCAAGACATGATGAATCAAGTCTCCCTGTTCTTAGCTCGAGATTGATACAATCGAAATTGTAGTGAATTTGATATTACATGTTGTGTGCATATTCAAATCACACGATTAACAAACAAGCAACCACACGAAAAGAAATACAGAGATTTATATGGTTCACCCAAATAAGGCTAAATTCACAGGCATAGAGACGATTATCTTTACTATAGCAATCAAAGCATACAGAGACTCTCACTCTCTCACACCATCTCCCATACATGGTGTGAGAACACCACCTCTTACCTCTCTTCAACACAATCTAAGGTTACAGATTACATGACATATATAATTCCTACTTTCTTAGCCTTTAAGAAAGCCCCGGTATAATTATCAAAATACGTTTGATCTTAAACTTAGTCACTGGCTAAACCAATGGACTCATCTGATTAAACCGGAATACAAGACACTAACCCGACAGAAACCTCCTCTTACCTACACAGAACAGTCATTGTCTATGAACCTGCATGGCTATACTTAAATATAGATTGATCACATCTAAAATAAGTGAAATGAAGGCCCCATTTCTTTTCCCGTTTCCTTCCTTTTGCAATAGTACTTGACGTCAGAGATCCACCGGACAACTCCATCATCCCCATTTTTATTTTGGAGTTTTGGCTCTTTTTTTTTTTTTTTTTTTTTTTGGTGGTGGTGGTGGGGGTGGAGAGGCTTTTCTTTGTTATGCCCCTTTCCTCTCTTCATAAAATTCTTCTGCAATATAGAAAAAAGGGGAAAACCTACAAATCAATACAATAATTTGTAGGTAACTTCATCTAACCTTAGATTTATGAATTGAAATGTTAGCATGTAATAGAGATTATGGATATAGTGGTTGTATTGAAAAGGGGCTTGGAGAATAGTTATCCATTCATGAAGTTACTATTTTTCCAATTCACGAAGGTTCTACCTTCAAGTTGATATATAACCATTTCTTCGTTATCGCCAATTTGGCTTGAAAGCTAGCATCAGTAGATAAAAGGTAACTTTAACTTAGATGATTTAAAAAATTAATTCCTTCTCTGTCAAATCCGAGGAAAAGAAAAAAAAAAAAAAACCAAAGTTGCAGGTGCTCTTATATTTTATATATATATAGGGAAATTTTTATGTGCATATGTCCCTCACCAAGAGACCGTGCATACTCCGCTGTGGGGCCCATGGAGGACCCCACTAAGGGATGAGACCGGGGGGATAGAAAGATCTATGCGGGACCACTCTAGATACCAAGTTTGATTCCAATCACATGTCCATAACTCCTTCACTCGTGACTCACAAATTCATTATATTCAAATGGGTGCATAGTCGATCCAACGATCAAAGAAATTCGAATTTGATCAAAAATTGGTAAATGTATTTAATTCAAGGGGCTCGTGTTTGTGATCCATTTCAATAGACCATACAGTGGGTCCCACCTAAAGTTATTATAAAAACAATGGTGAGTGACATATGTACATAAATATTTTTCCATATAGAGATAATCTAATGAGAACAGTTCTCACAAGATATGTGCGAACTCGAATCTCAGCCGCCCATTTGAGGTGCAAATCCAACGGTCACTGACTTGCCTTATATAAAGTGAAAAAGAGAAGAGCGGGCGTTTGAAATTTGGGTTTCAAACTAGGGCACCGTTGAGAGGGAGAGAAAACGAAAACAGAGCCTTCAACGCAGAGCCGGCAGAAGCTTTATCGCGGCATCCTCCACCTTCCCCGACGCCGGTGCAAGGTATTCCCCCTCTCACCCATCTCTTTCGCCCTCTCCCCCTCTCTGTCTCTCTCCCTCGGCCCCGCTCTCACCCTCTGTCTCTCTCCCTCTCTCGCCTCCTCTCTGTCTCTCTCACTCTCGCCCCCTCTGTCTCTCTCTCACCCCCCTCTGTGTCTCTCTCCCTGTCTCGTCCCCTCTCTCTCCCTATCTCACCCCTCTGTCTCTCTCTGCCTCTCTCGCCCCCTCTTTGTCCCTCTCACCCCCCCTCTGTCTCTCCCTTCCTCTTTCACCAGCCCTCTGTGTCTCTCTCTCTCCCTGTCTCGCCCCCTCTCTGTCCCTCTCACCCCCCTCTGTCTCTCTCTCCCTCTCTCACCCCCCCTCTGTGTCTCTCTCTCTTCCTGTCTTGCCCCCTCTGTCTCTTTCTCTCTCTCCCTCTCTCGCCCCCTCTGTTTCCCTCTCTCACCCCCCCTGTTTGTCTCTCTCTCTCTCTCTCTCTCTCAACCCCTCCTCTGTGTGTCTCTCTCTCCCTGTCTCGCCCCCCTCTGTCTCTCTCTCTCTCTCTCTCTCTCTCTCTCTCTCTCTCTCTCTCTCTCTCTCTCTCTCTCTCTCTCTCTCTCTCTCTCTCTCTCTCAATGTAAAAACATTCATGCATCTTTCCTGTATACTTCTTCTCACAATGTATAAAACATTCATGCATCTTTTCAAAATCTTTTTAATTCAATTTTATGATGGCATCTTGTCTCTGCTTGTCCCTGTTAGGTCAGCCCCCTGGATAGACTGGAGACATGGATATCTCTTCAGAAGTTGCTGAAAGCTACCATATAGCAGAATATACTGGCGAAGATCCATATCATGAGTTACAAATTGATTTGCAGCTATGGTCATTGGGAGGACCTGGGCTTCCGATCGGATGAAGTGCAAGGATTGGTGTGGTGAATATGTCTATGTTCCACAGGGTGTAAAGGGGAACTACTGGAGACTTTCTTTTAAATATGTTTTGGGTGTTTTTCATTCCAATTGACTAGTTAAATATATGTATGTTTGTGAATGATTTATGTGAATGTGAACTTTTCTGTAACTATATGATGATGGGTTTTCTAATTGTAAACCGTGTGCATCACATTCCAGGAACATGAGTGCTTCCAACATCAAAATGAGCAACAATGTATTGTTAGTGTTGGTGTCCCTTGCTGGTGTCCCTTGCTGTGCAGTAAGTGGGTATGGTTGATCATGGACCATATGCTTTCTTCGCTTGGACCATTAACAGCAAAAGAATTACAAGGGGCAACCACCATCCAATTGCCAACCCCACATCAAGGAACTAGTCCTTAAGTTTACAGAACTCAAGGAACTTAAGTTTACAGGTATGGACTTTTTCTAGGAACTCATCCTTGTGATCTGACTAGTTCCTGCTTGTGGTGTGAACCAAATATGTGGCTCCTGCTCACAAACTTAACTTCATTAAGATTTTTTTTTTTTTAACTTTATTAAGATTTGTCTTTGCTTGAGACTCAACTCTCAACTCTCAACAGATATCATTCACATTTATTGTTAGTGTGCAAGCAAGACCGGAAAGTAACTAATTAGGCATTGATCACTTTTAACTGCTCTCGGAATTTAACTGTTCTTGGTCTATGAGATAATGGCCTGGTGATGAGAATGTGGCCACCGCAGCAATGGTGTGGAGGAACTTCCTTGCATGTCCTGTTCTCTCTTTCTTTTTTTCTTCTTGTTTTTTAACCATGAGATGTTGGGGCCACTGCGCCTTATTTATGGGCATCCATGTTAGTTAAGAATTCATGAGATGTTGGGGCCACGGGCCATCCATGTTAGTTAAAAAATTGGATGGTCCAGAGAGAGAGATCCGTGACAAAATAATGTGGGGTTTGATAGGTACTTGGTTATTTGGCATTGGGTTGGATCAAGAGACACTCAATAATTGTCTGTACAATATTCTTCATCCTCCGTTGTCGATGCTCTATTTGGATATTCATGTCATAGTCAGATCACATGGAGCTGTCTTTACTCATCTAGGAACTAGTCCTTAAGTTTACAGCACTCAAGGAACTCAAGGAACTCAAGGAAATTAAGTTCACAGGTATGGACTTTTTCCAAGAACTAGTCCTTAAGTTTACAGAACTCAAGGAACTTAAGTTTACTGGTATGGACTTTTTCTAAGAACTAGTCCTTGTGTTGATCTTACAGTTCTATGTTAAAGGGCTCCCAAGATCAGAACTAGTAAGAATCAAATGGGCTTGCATGACAAATACTGCCAACCAACCATTCATCAAAATTTCCATACAAATTCCATGTTTTTCTACAATGACATTTTAAGACATTGTTTTTAACAAACAAATTCCACTAATAATAGAACACAAAATTATTAATACAAAAAGATATTTATTTGATTTTTTCATTTCTTGAAGAGCTATCTACTGAATTTGATTTTGCCTCTCCATTGTCTTCTTTATATCTTCTTCATATCTTCAATAACAAGGAATGAGTGGGTCTTACAAACTATCTTCCATCAACTTCCACAACATCAATATTTCATTAAAAAAAAAAAGTAAAACTCTTGCAACCTGGAAGAAAGAAAAAAACTCCTGCAACCTGGGAGAACGAAAACCCTGTAAAAGAAGTGAGAGAGACAAAGGGCGGGGGTGAGAGAGGGAAAGAGAGGGGGCGAGGGTGAGAGAGACAGAGAGGGGATTGGGGGTGGGGTCGAGAGGGACAGAGAGGGGGCGAGAGAGACAGAGAGAGGGCTGAGATAGGGAGAGAGAGGGGGCGAGAGAGAGAGAGAGAGGGGGGGCGAGACAGGGAGAGAGAGAGAGACACAGGGGGGTTGAGAGAGGGAGAGAGAAATAGACAGGGGGTGAGAGAGGGAGAGAGACAGAGGGGGGCAAGAGAGGGAGAGAGACAGAGGGGGGCAAGAGAGGAAGAGAGAGAGACACAGAAGGGGATGAGAGAGGGAGAGAGAGACAGAGAGGGGGCGAGACAAGGAGAGAGAGAGAGACACAGAGGGCTGGTGAGAGAGGGAGGGAGAGACAGAGGCGGGGTGAGAGGGATAGAGAGAGGGAGAGAGAGGGGTGAGATAGTGAGAGAGGGAGAGAGACAGCGGGGACGAGACAAGGAGAGAGACACAGAGGAGGGTGAGAGAGAGACACGCAGAGGGGCGAGAGAGGAGGAGAGAGGGGGCGAGAGAGGGAGAGAGAAGGGGCGAGAGTGAGAGAGACAGAGAGGAGGCGAGAGAGGGAGAGAGACACAGAGGGGGTGCCGGTGAGAGCGTGGCCGAGGGAGAGAGACAGAGGGGGAGAGGGTGACGGAGATGGGTGTGAGAAGGCATATGCTATGTTACGCCCCAAATTTTAAGATCGTTGGAATCTCAATTCTCAAATCACAAGGCATAACGAGTTCACAACAATAAATTAAATAATTTTTAAACTTTATTAAAATAATTTAAATGGAATAACAATAAAACCAATCCAGTAACATAGTAAGTAAATAAGTCTAAAGGGACAATACTCCTTAAAACATAATAATAAACTTCTTAAATATAAATGAATTCCTAATTCAATCTTCCAAATTTAATATAGACTCCCGTAGCTCCTCTCAATCCTAATTGCCCAAAACAAATTAGGTTTCTTAGGTTTCCGCTCAACCTTGAGATCTATGAGAGAAAAACATGAGTGATTAAAACTCAACAAGTAATACGAATTATAAAACCTATCAAATAGATGATAATGCAAAAGATCAAATTTAGAGTCAAAGTTTGAATATATGAGTATATCAAGAAGGTAGTATAACCAAAATTCAATGTAATTCAATTAATTGAGCAACTAATTAAATTGTCAATAAAAGGAATAGGCATCTCTGCAGTCAACAAAATAGCAAAGTATGCTCACCAGAATTAAGCGTGCACCGAGCACAAGTACCCACTAGGTACAAACTATTTTATTTTCCATACAAAGTTAACACGAGGCCTAAGAATACCAGTAATCTCCAAAACATAGTGGGAACTAGCTGAAGACTAGCAATATCGCACAAAGGAGTTCTAATCCTAATGTCATACCCAAAAAGAGGATAAAATCCGCGTGTGGGTGTACCACGATGCATTGCCCTTACTTTAGAGAATGCCGTACAATAAACAGAGTATGATAGCAATTACAACAAATTTCAAGTTTTTCAATCACAAAAGAAGCCGATATTGAGATCACGAATCAAACCCTATTTGATCACAATTTTCACAATCTATATCAAAATGGCAAATAGATTAATATTTTACAAATAGTCCCTTTTTATAACTGGATAATGTCAAGGGAACGAAATTGGGTGTCTCACAATCACGTTATTCCAAATAAGTCAAGGCATCAAAATACCTTAATATTCTAGGATTATTTCAATACTTTCTAAATTTTCACATTTTATATCAAATTAAGACAAGGACATAAAAACTCTAATACTATGGAGTCATGGTAAGACTACTTGCCTGGGTTATTAACGATCGGAGATTTTGACTTGACTGGGTCTGAAAGTCTGATATGAGTTCCTGTTTATGATGGTATGTAAACAAATTAGAAATTTAGTTTAGGGAATGGGTTCATACATGAGCTATTGATTTGGGTCATGAACTTGGGCCCAGCTTGATCATGATTTTTAACGTCATGAATTGATAATAGGTGGTGCAAGTGGGCCTGAATAGTGAAGATTGTATATATGCACGTAAGGTGGGCCGGTATAGTTGGTCAATCCGTTTTAAAAGAGGGTGGGTTGTTTGTGTACTTGCGGAGAAGAAGAAGATGAAAAGAAAAGAAAAGAGAAGAAAAGAGCGACAGAATAGAGAGAAAAACAAAAGGGGAAAGAGGAATCGCAGCCAGTGGGGGAAAACAGGAGGAAAGAGAGAAGGAAGGAGAGAAGGAAAAGAAAAGAGAAGAAAGGAAGAAACAGAAAATAGAGAGAGGAAAGAAGAGAAGAAGAAAGAGAGCAAGTTGCAGTGGAAACAAATTGGAGAAGAGAAAACAGGGAAAGAAGGAAAAAAAATGAAGAGGAGGAAGAAACGAACAGAGAAGGGAGAGGAAAACAGAAACGAGCAGAGAAGAAGAAAAGGATCAGAAACAGTGGGAAAGGAGGGAAAACAAGAAGAGGAACGAAGAAGAAGAAACAAAAGGAGGAAGAAGAAGATGTACCGTGAAACGGGAAGAGTGGGAAGTAAGGGAAAAGAAACAGAGGAATAAAGAGAAAGAAGAAGAGAAGAAAGAGGATGAAGAGGACTTGCAGGGCAAAGGAAAAGCAGGAAAGAAGAAGAAAGAAAAGAAAGCAAGAGAAAGAAACAAGGAGAAGAAGATGCAGAGGTAGAGAAGAATAAAAAAGAACGTGGTGAACGAGGTGCATGGGTTCTATTTGGATGGGAGGAAACCAGGAAAGAGGAGAAACAGGAAGAAGACGGTGCAGAGGTGAGAATGAAGAAAGACAGAGGAGAAAATGAAGAAGAAAGAAAGAAAAGTAAGAAGACAGTGAGGAGATGATGAAACAGAAGAGAATAAGAAAGAAGAAAGAAAGCAAAGAAGAAGAATGGAGGAAAGAAAACGAAGAAGAAGATGGATTGTGCTCAGTTCAGGAACAGTGGATGAAAAGAAAAGAGAAGAGCAAAAAGAACAGGAAGAAGGAGATAGAAACAGGAAGAAGAAATGAGGAAGAAGATGACGATCAGTGGAAGTGAAAAAGAAAGAAACAACAAGGACGAAGGAAAAGAAAAGAAAAGAGAAACAAGGAGGAAAAAGAGATGGGCAGTGAAGGGACAAAAGGAGAGAAAGAAGAAAAGGATCAGAAATAGGGAGAGAAAGGAGAAGAAACCGAAGGAGAGAACCAAAAGGAGGAGGAGGAAAGAGAAACAGAAAAATGCAGAAGAGGGCTTCTTTGCTAGAACAACCATGATCAGAGGAGAGAAAATGCGAAATGACCGAGTTCTATAGCAGAAAACGGAAGAAAGGAGGAGGAAGAAAAGAAAAAAGCACGGGACCGAGAGGAAGGGATGATGGTGATACTGTGGGGCCCGTTAGTGGATGGTGTCCATGAGTTCAACGATGTGTTGGATAATCTTTAGTGGTGGGTCCACGGATGCAATGGGTTTAGCCTGGCTGGGCTGCCGAGAGCAGAGATGGCTTGACTCGATGTGATAACATGTTTCACGATACAAGATGATGAAAAACAACATGATGTACGGTCCATGATTATGATGATGATGATGGTAGATGAGGATGATGAATTCTAATCCAATGAATGGCTATGCTATCCTGTGCAAAGTCACAGGAGGATTGCAACAATAGTAATATGAAAAGGAGGAGAGAAAAGAAGGAGAAGACTTACCAAAATGGAGCACTCTAAAAGGGAAAGAAGAAAGCATTCATGTGTCTAAAGAGGTGAGGGATAGCATCCTTTTATAGGAAAAGAAAAGAGAGTCTCCAAAAAAACAAGAGTCATATATTAAGTCAGTCAAGGAAAACAATTAATGTTGGACTCTAAAACACAAATTAGAATTAAACATAAATTTCAAGGTAGAGTTGAGATGGGAATACAACAACAAGAGACCTACTCAATTTGAGTGTCTTGGTTGAGTCAGACTCCTTAATAAGCAGAATTCTAACAAAACATGGTCCCACAAATAATTTCAAATTTTAAATGACACAAATGCATGTGGGGTTCATCACGGATTAAATCAAAGGTCAAGATTAATTCCAATTAAAAATAAAAATTCGGATCATTACATCATTCCCACCGTAAGAAATTTGATCCTCCAAATTCTACTCATATAGTGACCAGAATTTGGAGGGAAATAAGTTGGGTTGTTACACCTTGCACCGGCGTCGGAGAAGGTGGACGATGCCGCGATGAAGCTTTTGCCGACTCTGCGATGAAGCTTTGCGTTGAAGACTCTGATTTCGTTTTCTCTCCGTTTCAATGGTGCCCTAGTTTGAAACCCGAATTTCAAATGTCTACTCTCTCGTTTTTCACTCTTATATGCGGCAAGTTAGTGACCATTGGATCTGGACCTCAAATGGGTGGCTGAGATTCAAGTTCCCACATATCTTGTGAGAAATGTTCTCACAAGATCATCTCCCATATATACATATATATAGAGACTATTATGTATATGTCCCTCACAGGAACAATTCTTTTTTAGACCTAACAAGGTCAAAAAGATGTTATGAGGTATGATGGTTTTATTTTCTTGCGCATTAATATTTTCCAAAATAGGAAGTATTCTTCACTATGCATAATAGTTTTGTCTATATATATATATATTAATCTACTGTGAAAACTTTTTATGGGCTCACTTGTGAGTCTCATTTAGAGACTAGACTCGGGGGATGGAAAAATTTATGTGGGACCACCCCAAATATTAAGTTTGACCGCAATCTAAAGTCCCTAACAGCTTCATCTTTGGCCCACGAATTCAGTCCCTTCGGATTGGCATAGTTGATCCAACAGTCTAGTAAATTCGAATTCAATCGAAACTTGGAGAGTGTGACTATCATGGGGTCTTTGTGTATTGTAAGATTTCGATTGGGTGATAGATGTGTCCCACCTAGACTTCTTACAAAAAAGTGGCAAGAATTAGTTTTTATAGGATTATTTTCCATATATATTAATGGTAAAAAAAATAAAAACATAGCACCGCATCCCAATGATATGTGGCATTTTCGTCTTAAAAAATATTGAATGTACAAAGCACATTGAAGGCAATATTTAATATATCTTTGTTTTACGATTAAGGGTTTAAGACTGACTTACACATAAAAATTCCTAATATATATCTTTGGTTTGTTAAGAAAAGGTTAGGAATATATGATTCTTTTTCCTATATAGTGTTCTTTGTTCATTTTCAGCAAAATAATAATAAAGAAATCCGCTCAATCTGGTACCAACTTCTATATAAGGTTTTTAGTCCCTATTTCTCTGTTACAAAATTTGCATGTCGAGGGCATTACCTCTAATATATCTGGGGCTTGAAGATGATGGGGCTAATGAATTACCTTCTAGTAGAAGGTTTGTTTTTATAGTTCATTCATGCCCTATACTTAGATCCTGATATTGATAATGCGAACACAATCCTGTAATAGAGAATAATAAAATTAAAAAAGCAATGCAAATTGCAACTACTGCTAAGAGGACTTTCTTCAAATTCAAGAGGTTACAGTCTCGCAAATAAATTAGCTGCAAGATTCCTTCAAATGAAATCAAACTATGCAATGAAAATTTTCAAATGCGGCCAATTGAAAGAAAACCCTATAATTTATGCCACCAATTTTGTTTATTTGTATTGATAATCTTTCTTACATTTAGAGGTAAACCTACATACATCCATGTGGGAGAGGATGCACCCACTAGACTTCGGTTCGCCTCTAAAACTATTGTAAAAATTTTAATTTTTCCTCAAAAATTAACATAAAAATTCTATGTCCACCTCCGAAAGGCCAAAACCAATATAACTCCAGAATTCTTCCATTTAAGGGGATTTCCATCTAGAGGACAACTTATTTACAACAAGTTCAAAGGATCTAGCTCACACTGAAATGATATTAATACAAGAATAAATCTGTAACATTCCGACCCAAGCTTAGTGTGTTTAGTGGTTGATTAAGCATGCTTAGTAATTGATTAATTTGCTATTAATTTAAATAGTTCTGTTTCAGTTAGGATTAGATTTATTTGGTCTTGTTTGAGTGAGTTGGGATCGTAAATTGATAGTTTGAGCCAGGTTTAACCTCGATTTAAGTAGTTTGAGCCATTTTCAAAATTTTAGATTTTGTGATTTGACATCAAACATGCATCATTTTGATATCATCGTGTTCGTTTCGTTGAGCTCGTTAACTTTTATGATGGGACCATATTCATTTGACTTCATTTGATTCAAATGGACCCTTAGATGACTCAAACTAGAAATATACATGATAAATTGGACATTTTTGAAAACTTTAGAAACTTTATAATATAAGAACAACCCAAAACCTTAATTCAGTTGGTTCTTTCCTTTTTCAACTGCAATCAATAGAAACCAGATGTTGGTTTTGTTGAAGCTTTCCTTCCTCTTACCATTTTCTTTTTGTCATCAAATTGAGAGAGAAAAGGACTTTGTGTCTTCATTTCCTCATCTCCACTCAATATTTCCTTCATTCTTGAATTAGAGGAATTTGGGCTACAGCTCCTTGTAATCAGGGGTAAGAAGTCATCCTTCATCTTAGATTTCAAAGTGTAGATGAAACCGTTTCCTATATTCAAAATTATTCAAAACTTATCATCACCTTGCATGTTATTCATTATTAGGTTTTTGAGTTGTGAATTTTCTTTGAATTGAGCCAAGCAATTAGGGATATGGAACAGCAAGCTTGAATTAACGCAGGTATAAGCATATTATTGATCAATGCATCCTAGAGTTGATTCCAAAAATACCTTTGGATATAATGTTAATTTTCAGCCTTATATTCTTATGTTTCAAAAGCATACTGAGATTGCTTTAGTGAATGGTGAAGTGTGAATTTGTAAATGCTAAATGATTGAATTGAGTAGAGTCCACTGTGTTGGAATAAGTAATAGAAGTGTAGTTGGAACTCAGCATTATGGGCTGAAGAAAAGAATTCTATAATTGAAACAGCTCAGAAATTCTGAAACTTACGACCAAGCCGTAAACTGTCTTACGGCTAAGCCGTATAATCACAAAGTTTGACAAAAATAGAAAAGTTGAAACTTTTCTTCTACTACTAAGATCACGGCTATGACGTAAATTATGTTACGGCAAAACCATAGCCTAGTCGTGGCCAAGCCGTGAACCACTTATGGCTAAGTTGTAGGCTATATTATGGCTAAGCAGTAAATGCGGGATAATTTTATATGTTACGGTTAAGCCGTGAGCAATTCACAGCCAAGTCATGAGAACTAGAAACTTAAGCATATTTAAGGACTTTTAGAAGACTTTGTAGGGCCTTAGTTTCTTAAACTATTTAACCAAGTCATTTGGCCGAATGGAAAAATTACTTAACATGGAGAGTTTTGGCTAGGATTCATTCATGTAAACTCATTTGTATGTCGAGCACTTAACCATGGGTATTGGTTTATGGGACTCTTATACATATTTATTCACAATGTAACATCAAGCGAGGATAGTAGTGTATTAGATAACCTAAAACTACATCAAAATGGATAGTTAGAAACTACAAATGATTAGCATAGGATTGGCTTATCAATTCCTTGTATCCATAAATTAAATTGCATTGCATATTAGTTTAATCAATTATTGTTCTCTCAATTTGTTACTGAATAATTATCTACAATAACGTTATATTAATTGATTGATTTTTTTGGTCTTGAATAATTATTCATAATGAAGTTAAATTGTTTCTTTGCTTTGTTAATTGATACAAATTCTGAATTCAATTGAATAAGAATGATTGAATTTAGTGAAATTGAAATTGATTGATAAAGACTGAGATCTTACGCAATTGTTGAATTGATTCGAATTAAGTTAGGCTCTATTAGCTTCACCCCTATTAGATTCGACGGGGTCGAATTTGGGGTAGTATAATGTGTTACCACTGCGGTTGGTATCTGGGATTCTAGACGCCAGAAACTAAGGTTCCATGTGTAGCCAAACACAAGTACTAGCACCCAACGATTAAGGATCTTTGTTAGGAGGATGAGCTATATATAATGGCCAAATTGTATGTATTTCCTTATTGATTCATATATTATGATTTATTTCTCTGCTTAATCTGCTTAAATTTTTCTCTTATAATCTTTTGTCAATTAATTATACTAGACATAGTTTGTATTACTTTGATTATGCCTATGATTTTACTTTGTTGAATAGTCTTATTCATAGCTATCTTATTGGTGTTTCAGGTTTAGTCCCAATTTGATCTCATCAAGATCGAGGAGATTAAGGAGGAGACCCAGGAGGTTTCTTTAAGTCTTAAGGAGTGGACAATAGAGAATCTCTAACTAATCTGTTAACAGAAGAGCGACATGTGCATACTTTAGCGATTTATATTCTGGATTTTGGGATTTGTGATCATGGTTGTATATAGAATCTTATGCTACAGTTGGACTTGGACTTAAGACTTGTAAATTCTTTGACTTCCTATCTATAGGTGTTCATACTTTTGTATATATGCTTATAGGTATACGTATAATATAATTACACAGGTTGCTGATATATTTATCTTTTGTATATTTAAATGTCTAAGTGTGGATTTTTCATGTAATGATTAATATTATTTAAATGTTTATGGAAAGGTTGAAACTAATAAGTAATATTGACAAGCTTCCGCATGTTGATTACTCGGACATTTGTGTATTTAGGTACATTACACGTGTTTGAATATGAATATTCTTCGTGGAATTCCATCTGCACTCAAGTACATGTGGGGATTTTATGTGATTACGCGTGTCACATGTGGAAACTTATCCTCTATGGATTCTTGGGCCTAGATTGTGACAAGATCCCTACCAAAACCAATTGTCACTAGAAAGACTTTGGATGGCGGGAGAAGGGCACTGATTAAGGGTAATGTAGATGGGGTCGTGATGTAAACTATAGGATGGCCTTGATCAAGATCTCAGGTATTAGATTGGAAGCGAAGAGGGAATGACTTGATTTGGACAGATGCCATGAGGATGATGATTGACCCTATTAGTCAATCTATAAACTTAGAAAGAAAGGTTGGAATCAGAGAAAGGCTAATAAAGATGGCTTTGGGTTCCTCTTTGTGTGCCATGTTGGTGATGAGATGCCTTTGGGTTTCTCTTTCCCATGGCCAAATGATGTCTCTCACAAGCATATGGGGTGGGATTGTGAATCTTCAAGAGAACTTTCGACTCTGAGGATTGAATAAAATATACACAAGATAGTGAGACTTCAGTCACTAGGATGGGATAGGTTTTAGGTAGAAAACTATGTTTTACTTTACTCTTTTTTTTTCTTTTTTTTTTTATTGTTCTGGACTTGGCCCGGCTGCCATGGTCTATCTAATCCTACCTGCCCATAGAAAATCCAGTAACAGAGAAAAGAGACAGGATGGGAGATGGTGGTGATACAGTGACTATCACTGGAGAAGATAGGACCATTGTCCGCAGAACCCTGTAAAACCCATAGGTCTTTCGTTAGGAAGAGATAATAATTCTGAAGTACAATAATGATTAGTAGCTTGAAGTATTAAAGTCTTAAGATAAGCATGATAACTTAATTACATCATACATTAAATCTGATTAATCCTAATTAACTCTACTTTAAAACTAATTTAAGGTGTTGTTTGCAAGCCTATTTGTCATGCCCTATCCTATACGCATGCATGATATTGTCCGCTTTACCTCATGGGCCTCACGATTTTGCTTCTGGTGGACCTCAACCTACTAAAAGGCCTCATGCAAGGTAAGGATACAAGCTCTACATATAAACCCATTCATTTTCCTCTCTATAGTCGATGTGGGACTCCAGGATGTCCTAATCCACCCCCTTTAGGGCTGCACGTCTCTGTGCAGTAGCCTGCCAGTTCATTGTAGCCTGCTAGCTCTCTTGGCCCGCCTACATAAGAACCCGCCTACTTGCATCAGACCACGGCAAGGACCCACACTCGAACTAGTCGAAAGTCAGCTCTGATACCATTTGTCATGCCCCACCCTATACGCATGCATGATATTGTCCGCTTTGACTTATGAGCCTCACGGTTTTGCTTCTGGTGGGTCTCAACCCATATAAACCTATTCACTTTCCTCTCTATAGTCGATGTGGAACTCCAGGATGTCACAATCCACCCCCCCTCCCTTAGGGCTGCACGTCCCTGTGTAGTAGCCTGTCAGTTCATTGTAGCCTGCCAACACTCTTGGCCCGCCCACATAAGAACCCGCCCACTTGCACTAGACTACGACAATGACCCACACTCAAACTAGTTGAGAGTCAGCTCTGATACCATTTGTCATGCCCCACCTTATACGCATGCATGATATTGCCCACTTTGGCCCATGGGCCTTCCGATTTTGTTTCTGGTGGGCCTCAACCCACTAAAAGGCTTCATGCAAGGTAAGGGTGCAAGCTCTATATATAAAGCCATTCACTTTCCTCTCTATAGTCGATGTGGGACTACAGAATGTCACACTATTTTTTGTGACTAAACTGATTCAAATAAAGATTGGAGTGTTTTAGATGGTTTTATAGTAAACATGGGATCAATTTGCATAATGACCTATTGCATTTTTCTTCAAAAAGAAACGAACAGGTAACTTTTTCAAATAGCGTCTAAAGCAATAATATGCTCCTTTGCATCTCTTTTTTACAAGTTCACCAATATGACTTTACAAGAAACTATTTTAGTGAGAACTGAAGTTACCATTTTTTTAGTAATGTAGGTGGAGTTCATCTATCACATAATTCAAACCATCCAATGGGCAGGGACCTACATCTGATAGTCACACACCTCAAGGTTTGGCACATATCTAAATGAAGTGAACTACTGGATCTACCGTATACCCATTCGAATGGACTAGACTTGTGGGGCCATGGATGAATGGATTAGGGACATGTGATTGGGATCAAACTTAATATTTGAAATGGTCCTGCATAGATCTTTTCATTCCCCCGTTCTCATCCCAACATAAGGTCTACAGTGGGCCCCACAAAAAGTTTGTACAAGCAGTTTGCACTGGAAAAGGACCTAACTTTATAATACCACAAGTTTGTCTATTCTACTTTTACTTTAGGACAATTTTGCATGTTCAAATTTACTAGACGACAACTTTCTCTTTTAAATTTTACAATATGACAAGTTTGGCTTGTCAAATTGAATCAGACATGCCCAACAATTTATTATAGAAGGGTCTAATTGAATTATCTCTATTCCAAATAGATCTATATGAATTATATGAATTAGTTCTATTTCAAACAGATAATAATTATACCTTTATTGGCCTTTTGGCTAAGACCAAATAGGTAAGACTTGCCAAACATGCCCTAATACTTCAACAAATCATTATTATTATCATCACATATCCAACTTTGTTTGTATAGAATGTTCTTGATCAAAACCTAACCCAACTCAACCCAATCTAGCTTGAGTTGATAAAAATATCACCCTGGGTTTGACAAGAAGGGGCTAAGGTTTGGCACTTGTAGAATCTTCATTTGGCATGGGTTAGCCCAAATTTCAAACAACCCTAAAAGGGCCTTTTTTTTTGCAAGCATTTGGAAATTTTATATGGATTATTTTGGAATTTTTCAAATGCACTACCCTATGTGGAATTTCAAAATGCTCAGAGGTTGTTGGCGTTTGGAATGTTGGATTTGTAAGAACTTTATATGACAAAAGTGTCCTTTACAGTGCTAATTGTATGAATTCTCCTAAATAAAATAGAAATTTAAAAATCTAGTTAGACGAGACCTTCAATAGCTATCAGGGATTCCCAATGAGGAAATTTCGATCAGAAATTCTTGCAGCCATACAAGCCCTAAGTTGCAGCCCTATCCCCAACACCTTACAAAAGCCAGAAGCCCCAGGGAATGAAGCAAATAGAGATCACATCTAAGTTTAATCCCCCCACAAATTCCCAAAAATATCCCAAATATATATTTATAAGAGAGCTTATGGTAAAGCCAAAACAAGAAAACTGGTTTCTACCCTCTTCATGTTTGGATGCTTTCTTTCTTCTGTCATTTATTTTTTAATTAGCCAAGGTGACTCGACTCCTAGACTCCATCTGTGCAATTAGAGGGGTCCATGGTAAAGAAAAAAAATGATTCTGAGTTTTTATGTAGCCCCTTTCATAATGGTTTGGTCGGATGCATTTTCCATGTGGAGAAGGAAAAAATGAACTAATTTTCCACAATAGAGAATTTTGATTTCCCATATAACGGATAGGAATATAAGATTTCTCTTTCTGAAGAAAATAAAAATCCACTGATGAGGGCAGAATCCTCTTACTATAATTATTCTCCATTTATGCATGCGTCAGTAAAGATTGGAGATAAATTTTTTGCATCCGCCAAGAGAACCCGTCGATCTCTTTCGGCCATAGCCACACGTTCCCACGTGCCAACAATTCCATGTAGGCCAGAAAACATACCAATAGACTCCCCTAATATAATGTATTTGACTGAAGCTCAATTGTAGAGAAAACATTCAAAAACTCCCATATTTTATTAATGATATATAGCAGCAACATTATTACATGCTATAGTTACATTATTTTTTTTTATACAAAACAGCCACTCAAATACGCCTCATTTCAAACCCATACACTCAAGCACTCAACCAAGGAGAAACAATGGTTTGCTTTCTCATATTGTAGGTTCAAATTCCGCTATCATACTAGGTCCATTATAAAAAAAAAGAGGGGAGAAATGACAATTTTTTTATAAAAAAAAATAACATATCTATTTGTTGAATTCCATAACCCAAGAGTTGTAAGCACAGCAATGGACTTTAAAGCCATTGAAGCCAGCTCCCTTGGCCAAAGCCTCAAACTCCTTTTCAGTTCTCTCTTTCCCTCCGGGGTTATGAGCCAACATTATATTGTCCAACTGGAAGACGCCACGAGATGCAACATTGGTCTCAGGAGCTACAGGTAGAATCGATTCTACAATGATGACCTTTCCATTAGCCGGCAATGCTTCGTAGCAGTTCTTAAGGAATTTCGCGCTATGCGCATCACTCCAGTCATGAAGGATCCACTGCAAAGTTTCATACAGCCATAGCACCCAATATCATATGCCTAGTAAACTTACAATGAAGTAGCTAGTAAGATAGACAACTTCTATATATATATATATAACCTGGGAATGAATCCGAGCATTATCGTGCATGGTACCTCAAGCATAATATTAAAAGAACATACTCAAGAAAACTTGACTTAGTCAACCCAAAGACTAGAATTTTCCTAGTGTTGGACGGGAAAAACAATGAGAGCCCCAGGCAGTGGCAAACATAGGGTTTCTCATTTGGAGGTGGTAGGTGTGGCAATAAACTTACTTTCTTCTTCATTTGGTTATTTTAGGGGGGCCACAGCTTATTTCTAATACTGGGGCATGGACCACCTGATTGGATTTAAAAGAACATTTAAAGCTTTTTCGCAGTCGGATGGGGTAACTTCCCCCTCAAAGCGAAAAGCCCATGATGTTAAAGGCAAAATGGAAGGCTATTTTTTTATCAAACGAGGTCAATGGGTAATTAGATTTTCACCATGACAAGTGCTTCGAAAGAAGCAAATAAAGATGACTGGTGATGTGACACCCACCAAGCTTTTCCTTCTGTTTTTAAATAGATAGATGGTAGGAATTGTCAGCTATTGTGTTGTCGGTAAGGACTGGAGAGAGCCACAAGTTTTCTTGACCGAGAAGGACGGTGCCTAAATTAGATTTAAATGTATATAGCGTAATGGCAACGTCTTAGATCCAATTCAACTATTCAAACCTTCCACATCCGCATCATTCTTCATGCGACAAAGAGGGCCAGACCTTTCCTCCCATGAAAACAAAAAAGGGCCTAGACCTTCTCTCTCCATACGATCCCAGGGGCGGCTATGTTTAGATAGCCATACAAGCAAGCGAGCCTAAAAAAAAAGGCTAGCCCTTGGAGGCCAACGGGGCGTAGCATTCTTTAAGCACTTAATAGGACTAGATCTTGCAAATATGCAAATTTCAATTTCAATACTTCCCGTGTTAGGTATTATTTTATAGGGTGAACAAGAAGATTTATATAGGAATTTTAGCTGTATGATTGCCTTTAGACAATTAGTATGATTGCCTTATGACCATTAGGCCTAAGCATTTGCACCAGAATAATCAAAATTTAAATATTTTTTCTAGAATGATATTCATAAAATATTTTCTATGGAGTTATTCATAAAACAACAGTGTATGGCCTTAGAATATCACACAGTGTGATGTATGCAATATCATATTCACAGTGCAGTAAAAAATATTTAAACTTTGACAATTTAGGAATGCAGGTCAGGTAAGGCCACTTGTACAGGCAAAATCTCATTTATAAACCCACATTAGCGAGAGACCCGATACCAATAAGATAGATCAAGCCATGTGCCCCAATATTAATATTTAAAATCTCCCACCATAGCATCATTTAAGAATATGGTGCAAGCACTGAGTTTTAGCACATAGATGGCAGAAGAAAGCATCATGAGAAAAGCAAGGATCAGCAAGGATCCAGAATGCATGGGTGTTCATTTAGAGCAACGGGTCAAAATAACGTTAGGAGTGCATTTATTTTGGGCTGTTGGCATTAAAACATTTTTTTTTTTCTTTTGATGATTTGGCAAGGTGGCCAGGAGTGGGAAAGTCAGGCCACCCACCAGGGTGCACCAGTGTTCAAACCCTGGTGGGCGCTATAAAAAGTTTATTTACAAGGACAACCCTCTACTCATACATCTAAAACATCTAGAGACCTATTAAATCAACACAAAAAATTACTTAGTTTACACAGCATTAATAATAATTAATAATAAAAAAATAATAATTGTTCAAAATACCCCCACCTCTTTTTCTCTCTGCACACCTTTCTTGAGCTCGTCGGCTCAAGGAGAAGGTAGAGAGGGAGAGAGAAAATGTGTAAAGAGAAAAGGGGCTGTGAGTGTTTTTAAAAAATTTTTATTTTTATTTTTATTTTTAATGCTGTCTAAACTGAGAGATTTTCGATGTTTATTTAGCAGCTATCAACATTTAATAGTTGGCGTCACTGGCAGTCTCGTACCATCTACGACTTCCAATAAGCTATCTGAATTCGGACACTTGAGATTGAATATGTACCAACCTACTCAATTAGCCCTTCAATTATTTAATGGTGCTCTGAATAACCATGAGTAAACCGAGTCAGCATATAAATTCAAAAGTGGGCTCTCCATGTATAACGTATATCTTTTTGGCTGAACAAGGCACATATCCTAGAGTCACTGTTGAGATAATCCTAACCAATTAATTTAAAATCACAAACAAACTCACTCACCTTCATAAAAATGGCATCTCCACTGGGAACACTAACAAACATATCTCCTCCAACGTGCTCCACACCTACCACAATAAAACCCATTTCTTTAACAAAAACAAAATAAAGATAAGATAACCTCTGTACATACTAAACCGGTAAATGGTGCATACCAGGATAATCGGGTGCGTCAGAGACAACATGAGGCAAATCAAAATTGATGCCCTTAATATGTGGATACTTGGAGAGGATCATGTGGAGGACAGCCCCGGTTCCACCTCCCACATCAACCACAGTTTTCAATCCCTCAAAGCCCTGGTACGTGTCTAAAATTTTTTTCATGGTAATGGTGGAATGATCCGCCATGCCCTTGTTAAAGACCTTGTTGAATCTAGGGTCCGTGCCATGGTACTCAAAGGCTGTCATTCCATAGGCCCTGTTGAATGGAATGCCCCCTTCTAGAACCGCATCTTTCAAATGATACCTAACACCAAATCACATTTTAATTATAAATGGGTTTTCTGATGTAGACAGATATAAAAAAAAATCCAGATCCTGTTCTTAAGCTTTTCAACTTTTGTTAGCGAAATCCTGAGTGGAAAGGATTGAAACCCTACAATAGCAAATCTCAGTGAAGAAAAAAATATTATGCGGTATAGTGGTTTTGGTACAATGTTTAGCTGCAAAAATTTAATATGAAAGCCGTTGCTCGTTGACATCCAAACTTCTGAACCATATTAAATTTATGTGTTAGTGTTAAAAGAGGCAGTATAAATACTTTGCAACATTTTTAATCTTAAAATCGATGTCCAAAAGACCATCACATGAAACAGCAAATATGGGTATCAGGAAGAGTGGCCCAGAACAGAGAAGTGGGAACAGAGGTCTTCCCAGTTACCAAATCTTAGCCAATGATGTGATGATATCATGAAGTGGGGCACATCAAAGAGACAGAAATTTGTATTGGGGTAAAAGCGTACCAGCTTTCCATGAGGACCTTGTCTTGATTCATGAGCACCAAGGGGGCAATAGACACACCATCTTGGTTCTTGACTAGGAACTTGCAGACAGGGGCCAGACCATAGAGCCTCTCCACACTGCCATCATCATGGGTCTTAAGAGAGCAAGTGAGGACGGAGTAGCTGGCCAGGAGGCGAAGGATCCTGTCAAGCATGGTGGGTGCATCTGGGTTCTTTGTGGGGAGCTGAGATGCAATCTCTGAAGGCGAAAGGCACCCGCCAGCCCCTGATTTAGCTATGATCTCGAGCACATCCAGCTCTATGGCTGCCTTCAGTGCCATGGGAAGGACAGAGGCGCTAGCCAATTGCATGGCAAACATGCACTCCTCATCATCCTGGCTCGAGCCCATGTTCCTGTGGCTAGGGTGAAAGGAAGAGAAATTAGAAGGGAGTGGCTGGAGATGGAGAGAGAGGTGGCTGCCCAGTCTGCACTCTGGTGGGGCTGTGAGGATGAATTTATGGATCTAGGCTTCCACCCACTCACCAAATGGGCCCACCAGGGGTAGAAAGTGGGTGTGCTGGTTCTACTTTTCTATGATGGGAATGGGCACCACGCAAGTTTGGTGGACTTCAATCAGTGCGTGCTATAGTTCGCATTTCACTTCAGCCGGCTGGAGGGTCGTCTTCTTTGGGTCTCATCTCATCTGTCTATTTATCAAGTCGCATGGAAGAAATAGAGTCATATCTCTATTCGGCTGGGGTGTTTTATTGGACGGTTGTGATGATACGATTGGTGCAATTGTTGTATATCCTCTAATTTTGAGCCTATTTAGGTGGTTCACTTACAAAAGTGAATGCAAAGTAAAAGTCCATTTTTTAAGAGACGAGAAAGAAAAAGAATTTTATGAAAAAATATATAAAATTTCAAAAATAACCTTTATTTCTTCTTTTAAAAGAAATTGTCCTCTTCTTTTTATCATAAAAGCCAAGAAGAAGAAGAAGAAGAAGAAGAAGAAGAAAGTTCATTCTTATACCACAACCTAACAAAAAGTTAAGAAGGTAGAGTTTGGAATTTTATACTTTCTAATAAGACCTCCTCTCTTTTTTCTTGTGTATTAGTGCCTTATTTACACCTTAATTACATGCTTTCTGTAAGATCAAATGCACCAACTTATCTTGCATCAGCGGCGGTGCTAGGAAATTTGACTGGGATCCTCTATGTTATTAAACTATAACGGGAAAGAGTTGATGTAGAAAAAATATCTATATAATTTATTATCCCACAAATAGTTTTTTACTGTCTTCCACACCTCGCAGTGGATGTTTAACATCAAAGACCTGAGTAGTTAGAAGTCCTAATCAAGTTGTATTTGTTTATTAGAGGTCCCAATCTAGTTTTATTTGTTTATTAAAAGATAAGAATCAAACCGTACCTGACCCATGACTTTTATCGGGCGGTTTTGGTATCATATTTCATAAACTTTCCATTTGGCAAAGTCATACACAGGGCAAGATAGTTATGAATAGGGAGTGTTAGAGCTTTACCCTAGTCCAAATAGATACAGCCCATTTCAACCTCTGATATGGTAGGATCTCAGGCCCAGTTCCAGTCCAAAGCTTTGAATTTCAGGCTTCGGACAAACCAATCTGCAGAATATAGGCCAGGCTGAGACTTCAACCATCCACAGACCTAAACCATAGCCCAAATTCCAGCCCATTGCAGGCTAGGCTTCAGTCAGGGTTGTTCGAGCCCAGCCCATGGACATCCCTAAAACTAATGGGCCTCTTTAAATTGATCTATCTATTTTGTGCTTGTTCTATAATTAACATAATCAACGTACTTTTTACCGGAAGGATATGCGTACTCAACACTCAAGCTTCACCAAACGCATCCATGATTTCATTTTCATAACAACAATGAACTTCAAGTGCACCTAAATATAGTTCATTGTTGTTGTGAAAATGATTCAAACACACTTCAAGCCCATTGTTGTTATGAAAATTAAAGAATGGCCAACAATGAACTTGAAGTGCATTAAAATATAGTGCAACATCGAAAATGGCTCTTACCCAGCGATAAGAGGCGTCAATCGTTACTTGGCTACTCAAGGTTCAAAATTAGGTAATCACCTTCCTTCGTAGAAGAAAATTCCAAGCCCCTAAGTTGGGTATAAAAAAAATTCATTGTTTATCAAATCATCTTAAAATTTATTATTTAACTATTTGGAGATGTAGATGGGGAATTTTGTATCCGAGAAAAAATTTTTTGTTTCTGATTTTTTTTCTTTTTTATGTTTTTTCATTTAGGCCGACTGAAAAGTATAAAGCGGCTCACCAACTGTATATTTGTCTTCTACCCAATTTCTTCGCACATGTGACTAATTGTCACAGACAAGGTACGTTTGGGTCGGATCCAAGGCATTCCATTTCCTCCTTTCGGGATGTAGGATGCTTGGATGGGTGATTGCTTTTAATGATAGAATCGTAATTGAGCTGGGCTACCCTAATCAATTTCTTATGCCTAATATCCAGCTAATAAAGGCTAAAAAAGAGTATTGAGGCTAACCTTTTCTTGAAGGGTTTTTCCTTTTTTTTTTCCTTTCTTTTTTACCCAAGCTAATGGGATTGGTCCTATAAGAGATCCCGCACATGTGGGAACAAAAGCCGCACATGCGAGAAAGGTGGCATATTCAGAGTTTAAACCTTGGACAGGCGAGAAATGCTACTCATTACAACTTGGGTAAAAAGTCATTCATACCTTTTCGTGAAGTTAGTGGTCAATTACACTCACATTTAAGGTTGGGCTTGTTCTTTTAGATAAACCCCTAAGAAGAACTTAGCCCACAACTTTTGGTCAAGATCACTGGCCTCCCTTTGAAGGCGCATGTTTGTTTACATAAAGCATAAAGAAATTCTTGCCATAAGTCTTTAAAAATGGTGATTCAAGGTGAATGCACAAAAAATGACCATCAAATAACCTTCCATTTAATGGAAAGTAAATAAAAGGAAGATGTAAAGGGAACATCTAATTATCACTCTTTCAATTCAAATTTTAAGGGCATCAAGGTTCCATCTACATTGCTCTCTTGTATCTTGTATCATTCATATCATATCAATTATAACTTCTAAAATAGTTCTTCAATGGAGCTAATTTCAAGATAAATCTCTAATTATTCAATTACTACATATTCTAATCCAAACAAGCATACCCTAGACGGTCTATTTGGTAATGAAAAGGATGGAGAAATTATCACCATTTCAAATTTACATGGCGGACATAGATAGCTTTCTCCTTTTATTTTCATGAACCGTTTATTAGCCATTGGGATAGGATTTTAAGAGGTCTTTTAAATGAGAATAGGCGAGGAAACGGTAAAGGAGAAATGACTTGAAGTCCCAAATAATCCCTTACATTATTTTTTCCATTTAAAAATCAAACATCCTGATGCTAGACCTTTTTTTTTTTTTTTTCGTTTAGCTGAGCTATTGGAGAACATCTTGTGGTGCCTGTGTTTGAAGCTTGCCTAATAATAATAATAATAATAATCTAAACACTTGTACCAATGAAAAGTGGTAAATTTCAACCAGGACATTCTTAGCCCTACGTTCCTTCTAATGTCTCCTTGTGTTGGGGATTTTTTTTTATATGATTTTCTCCGCATTGAAACGGTCTAAATAGCGGGCATATGCCGCATATCGATTCCAAATACGAGACAACGCCCAGCTCGAGTCAGCTCATTCAAAACCATGTATTTGTTTTCCCCAAGTTGACAATTCAACTCTATTCACAACCATGTATTTGAGTTCCCGTAGTTGACAATTCAACTCTCTGAAAAACTAACCTCGTGGCCTCGAAGTTCATCCAGCACGGGACTTCATTTAAAAGGTCATGGTTTATATTCAAACCTAAAAAAAAGTCCAATGATCGGACCATTGACTGCAACTGCAGTACTGCCTGCATTGGCAATTGGCATTGACGCGCATGCATGGTTGGTGGCAGGCGGATGAACTAGATAGACAGCCCAATTACAATTAGGGGTGGACCTACATCATACATGATATCGGAGTCAATGCCCACTGTTAGATGTGTGTTCACTTCAAAATCTCACAATTTAAGAGCCCCTTTCAAAATCTACATAAGAAATTTTGAGTTTGCTATCGATGTCCACTTCCCTATTTAGGTATGCTCTTTCAAACGAAAATCTTGAATCCGTCGCTGATTACAATAGAATATTGGTATAAGCAATTTTGAACCACCTTGATTTCAATTACCAAGAAATCCTAAGTTGGTCTGGTGCAAATTTGGGATCAACATCTAACACTACCAAAATAACAACCATTGGATCTGAAGGGATGACAAGCAATATAAAGGAGACAAACTGCACAGATGTTTAGAACCTTAGGACCAAGTGGAATGTTTGATTCACTCTACACAAAGCATATAAATATATATATATATATATATCAGTGGACTTCATGAAGGAGTATGCATGATCACTTCTTGACGGATGTATGCACAGGAAGATTTCTATATATATATATATAAATAAAAAAAAGGAAATGTCCCTCACAAATTTATAGTAGTCTTTCCTCTCTCTATAAATATATGGAAACGGTCTTGTAAGGACGGTTTTTATAGACTATTTTTCATCGTTTTGGACAGTTCAGCCGACATTGCGAGCTATCTAAATGGATCACATATATGACCCTCCAAAATTGCACACCTTCACCAATTTTAGTTCTCATTCAAATAGATTGGACCGTTATATCGACTGCACATCTATCCAAATAGACTTTATATATATTTATCTATATATCCATGAGTGTACGGTCGATCCAACTGTCCAATATATTTGGATGAGACCTAGTTGAACGTGTGTAATTCACGGAAAAAATGTAGTGATTCATTTAGATAGCTTGCAACGTGGACGGCACTATAAAAAGTGGTGAAAAATAGTCCGTAAGGACCGTAAAGACAGTCTTTACAGTAACGTAATAGGGAAGATATATATAGATGTAAGAATGTTAGTTTGTTAGTATGCATCCATCCCTCATCATAGAATGGAGAATATTTGCACAATTAAAAATATTAATGTGTAAAAGACAAATTGGTATATAAAAAGAAGGAATATTCATGTAAAAAAAGAAAAGTCATGGAAGCATCTCTCACCCTATAGTGAAGGATGGATATATATATACGACGGCTAACTTTTTGTATATATATATTTATATATAGAGTAATAGTGAGGTGGATGTCAAGTCAGGTAAAAGATAAAAATAAAGTGTGTTAAAAAATAAGTAGAGTTGTGTCAAAATCCTTGCTTCAATAGTATGAGGCAAAATGTCAGAGAGAGTGCAGATTAAAAGGCACCTTTTTCCATAAAAGTTTACTAGGCCCAAGCCAGCTTACAAGTGGTTTAAATCTTCCAAAGTTTCCATTTATATTTGGCATGTCCCGCCCATGCGGTGATCTTGAACATTGATTTTCCAGTGCTCACATGGAGTTACTTATTCTAGATGTTTTATATTTTAGAGGTGGGTCCATTAATTATGGAACAATTGGTACATGAGGTAATTTGAATTTTGGATGTGCCTCCACTTACAAATATGTAGGTCGTGATTTTGAAGGATTTTAATTTTTTATCATATGATCTATAAGAACCAAATTATGATCTTGATTTCTAGGCATGCTAAGCTTTATTAACATGATGATTTAGCATATGTGTTCTCATTATAGAGTTATTGAGCAATTTGCCACTCCCATCACAATACTGAAAACAACACTAACACTTACTTTAATTATTAATAATAAGTAAACAAATCCTATTTGTCACAAATTCTGCCACAGATTATAATTTGAATTACAGAGCTTATGAAGTTATCTTTTAAACATAAAACATATACCAGAGGTGTGGTATTTAAATGTAAGCTCCATAGATCTTGTAAAAAATATGTCTGATAACCAGATCGTGAAAAACTAAAAGTGCTACTTCATCTTTTGGTCTTTTGTGCTGCTCTTAAATGATTTGATTTGCTTGGCAATAGGGTTGCTATATACCTTTTGATTTGGCCTTGTTCAGTTTTGATTTTTGCTGGGATTCTGTTTTCCTTTTCGCATTGGCTAGGTCTATTTTTTCATTTGAGGTAGGTAATAGTTTGTATTATTTTTACTCTCATGTTTTGGTTATGATTTTCGTTATTTTACCATGTTAAATTCATATTTTATGCATCTCATTTTTTGGATATTCGCTTGACGGAATCAATGAACCTAAGGGATCTTTTGTGGGCATCTTTAGTGGGCCACATGGCCTACATGCCAACAAGCCCGAGCCAACCATATGAGATCATAGGAGAGCAAGACAAGTTTGTTTGTTGGTAAGCATTGAGAGTAATTGCAGCGATTGCATAAAAATGAGAGGCAGCTTGATGGACTCATCTTGGGCCTCTCTAATCACGACACCATGGGGATGGGAAGAACCATCTTAGATGTGCTCCAAATATCAAGTTTGGAGTCAATCCATGCCTTTAACTCCTTCATCTATGACTCATAAATTTTAAAATTTTAAAATTCAAGAAAAAAAAACCCTTAATCCAACATTCGATACATTTGGATTGGTAACATCTCAATGGATCCTATATAATTTAGGAATCCCACGTGTGCATATGATTGGAATAGATCATAAGATGGCCGCATGGATATGGTTATACGAGAGGATGAGATGCCGCAGGGCCAACCTATCTCCAATCTATAACACCTCAATCAAACCTTTTGACTACTTGTATTGTAATATCCAGTGGATGCATAAGGGATTCAATTCCTTCAAAACTATTATTGGATTTATTGTCAATTTTGAATCTATAGTAAGCCTCCCTGGGTGGTTTCATACCACCTCTTAGTACTCCAAAGGAGCTTTTGACCCTCATTGAAAATCACACTTTTATGTAAATCCAAAGCACAAAAAATTGAGCTGGGGTAAGCAGAGTTCTTTCTTCATAAAAAAGCCAACAAATGGATGATAAGTAAAGTTTATGTGTTCACAATCTAAATTCGTGACTTCCCAAAGTACAACTCAATTTGTGGTTGCCAATATCATTTTGTGACCCGTTTACTCCAAATTGGAATTGATTTCCCAGTAAGATTGAATATTGTTATTATCATCAAAGTCTCCCCTCCAGTAAATTGGGTTAGCTTTATAAATTCTAATTTGTTATTATGTTTTATGAATATTTCAAAATTCTTTTGCATCGTAAGATTGACCGTTTGCTTAAAAATGTAATTAATACAACCTTATGCATATTCATTAATGAAACTTTTTAGTGTTTATTTTTAATGACTTAAAATCCTAAATAGGTGGGTCCTAAGCTCAAATTTATTCCTTGAAAAATCTTTATTGATTTTCTTCAATTTCGAGGAAAATCTAGGTTTGGGTAAATAGAGGAAAATCGAGAGAGGATTGTTATAATCTTCTCAAACCCTAAAAAATCATTGCTAGGGAATATTCCTTGGTCTCCACCTCCCCCCATTGGATTCTCTCTTTCCTCACAAGTGTCCAAGGCATCACTTTAGAGGTCACCTTTTTTTTTCTTTTTTTGAAAACCTAACTTATATGTTCTATAATCACAATTCGAACCATTAATCCTGTTTAGAAAGTCCAAAAAGGCTATTAGGTGAATTTTAAGCCGCTGATTCATCATATGTTTTAAGCTATTTATAAAAAAAAGTCTACATTACAAAATAATTTTTAAAATTTTTGTGGGATATACAAAGGAAATCCGAACTGTGCATCATTTGTAGTAGGCTAAAAATTAAAATGAATTTAAATTTTAGGGCTTGCTTCATCACAAATTTTGAGAAAATTATAAAAATAATTATGACCATTTGATCTCGTATATGTAAATGTGCAAATCCTTTTATTTTTCAAAAGGTGGATAATAATTATTGTCTTCCCCAGAAATCATTCGAGAGGATAGCATGGTTTCAATATTGTAAAAGGAATTCTTTGGATAGTTGATTGTCTATGTTTACCAAACAATTCAAAAGTTTGCCGAGTCTCGGGCAGATCCTAAAGAAGTGGGCCCCGCTTATCCAGTCCATCCAATTAGATGGCAACGACGGCCAATCAACGTTCCACGTCAGCTCTATCCATCCAAACAGAATGAATTGAGTGGCAGTCCAATGCGCGGGAAAGACACTCTCAACGCTAGTGGCTACTGCTCATAAAATCTTCTCATCATACAAACATTACATACGTATCCATTTACATACATACATACATACAGAAGCAGAGAGGGAGAGACGGAGAGACGGAGCATCATGGCATTATCGACTTCTGCTACTTTCTCTCTCCCTTATTCGACCACTCTCATTGATGCCAAAGCCCCCCGCCAGCAGGCTCGTTGCTTCACTCTCACCATGCACCCAAATCACCTTTCTTTGAAGACCATCTCTTTCTGTAAGCCCCTCTCTTGATCTTCTTTTCTTTCATCTCAATATCAATCTCATGGTGGGACTTTTTTTTTTTAGCTCTATTTATTTTGTTTTGCCATATTTTCCATTTTAAAAAAAAATTTTTCAATTTCTGAAATGACCCCTGGGTTGAGAGTATGTTGTGGATGGAGCCCATTTCTGATTAAGGTGGGCATTCACAAAAAGATTGTAGCCCAAACTGCAGAATGGGTGATCTCCCATTTTTTTCTTTTTTTATAATTAGTTGGGTGATGAACGTCACTTCAAACCAGCTGTTTGTATCCTTTGATTTTGAGTTGTATTCAGTTCTGTGGTTTTAATTTAGGGTCTCTTTGGTTAGAGGAATTCTGATAATTGTTGTCGAGGGAGAATTATGAATTCTTCAAATGATGTCCCCTGTAAGGTGGTTTCCAAAATGCTAAGTAGAGCGTAGCCTTTAGGAAGCTAAAATTATGAGAATTTCAAAGGCCAAAAGTGACTCTTCAAGAGGTTGGTTTTCGGAATTCTAGCATTCAAATGGAAAATCCCATATGCACCAAAGACATTATTTGGCACCATTGTCTTGGAATTCTTAGAAATACCCCCGAACTAACTGACCTAGGGTTGTGCATAGGTTGGGGCAACTGAGGCCTGCTTAAACCGGTGGCCTGACTTGCCAGCCCATCTCATGACCACTACCACCATCATCACCATCACCATCAAAACCCTCATTGCATCTATCTGTGGCCCCAACCCTTATCGTGATCACTACCACCACCACCATCATCAAAAGCCTCATTGCATCTATCTGTGGCCAAACACGTCTTGTCATTTCATGCTGTATTCTGTTTGTAATTTACAGGGGATCCTTGATGCGAGGCCCACTGGTCCAATAATGATAGGGGGTCAGTTTATAGATGGCTCTAAAATCATCTTGGTTGGATTTTTTTTAGCATTGATTTAATGGCTAGAATGATTTTAGGTGTTAAAGTAAAGTAATTCCAATGGTGAATGTCATTCTGATTTAAGTGGAATATTGGCACATACCAATTCATAAGGGTCAATGGGGAAGTTCACATAAATTCTGGATGTAAAGAATCATTTTTCTAGGTTACCAAATTATCAGTCCAGGTTGAGCTTTAAGACCCTAGGAGGGCAGTTTAAGCCCAACTGATAGTTACTGCACCTAAATTTTGGGCTCTGTACCTACAAAATATCCCAAATCCAACACTAAGCAGGTGCCGTTAGGAATCAGGATCTAAGAGGACAGTCCTAGCCTTGTTCCAAGGGGTTACCATACAAGAAGTGTGAAATTTCACAAGATATAGATATAAAAGCTCCAATTTGAGAGGTCGCCAGTAACCTTATTTGGAACAAATTTGCCAGTACAAAAGTAGCATTCACTATAAGGGTGCATACATATCGTTTAATGGATTTTTGAGGTATTTTTATTTTATTACTATTATTACTATCATCATTGTCATTAACATTTTGAATGGTGGCTTTATGGGGTATATTCCAGGCCGTAGAATTGCCCGAAATGTCATAACCATGGCTACAGGAGAAAAACAGTATGTGGCTACAACAGAAGCACCTGCAGCTGTAACAGAGGTGGCTATTTCAGAAGAACAAGCTGAAGCTGCAACTGAGGTTCCAGAAATTGTGAAAACTGTACAAACAGCTGTAAGACCAACCCTTTAAGTTTTCTAAAAGCAACTATTAGTAGTATAGACTGAATTAAATATGCATAGACCACAATTTTTCAAAAAAAGGCTATGCTTGCTTAATTCCTGTTGGATTCTTTGGATTCCTAGGAATTTGGCTTGTAATGTAAGGCCTAAGACTTAGGAGTATTGGTGGAAAGGTGGAGGACTATGAGGGACCACCAAGTGTCCCACCTATGGTAACAAACGATTACCCACCCCTTCACCTTCTTGGTAATGATGAGTGCTGGTACCACAGTTAGGAGGTGCTCATTGTAGCAATCATGAGGTTTTGAGTTCTAGTAATATTACCCACACTGGTGCACATAATTCTTGGAATTAGATGCCCTTATGTGGATCTCTGCCCCAGACCCTTCACTGTTTTGAGAAAACACATTTTCAGTGAATTCCTAGGAATTCTAGTAGTAATTTTTCAAATGGGCCCAAAAGGAAAATCACAAAATGCATTAATAATGAAGCTGTTGGAAAAAATCAACTCAATCATAGGGACATTGCTAAAGCTATTTAGTAGGCTTTTTGAGCAGTAATTTCATTGCATGGCTGGAATCGTTTAACTTTCCAGCATTTCTCTTTTGTTTATTGGCACTCCAGCTCAATACATTAATAATGAAGATGTGGGCGAAAACCAACTCAATGACAGTGACATTTCCTAACTCCTAATGCCGTACAGTGAAGTCATTGGCATTTTGATCAGTAATTTCCCTACATTGCCAGAATCTTTAACCTTTTAACAATTCTCTTTGTTTATTGGGACTTCAACCAAGAAGGCTCTATACTGAATACAACAGAAATTGTATGAGCTTTTCGGTCGTTAGCCCTTTTAGTAAATTCTCAACCTAAATGTTCTTAGCTCATCACCTCTCCTCACAAATCAGATGATATGTGCCAGTGATGGTTTTACTTGTATATTCAACTGTCAAGCCAACACCAAAGCATAAGATACTGTTATGTAAACTTACATGATTCTCCTCTTGAGGTTTTGTGCAGTAAGCTTGAGCCTTGAGTTTGTACACGAAGGGCCTAGGTTTTGGTGACAGACCATTGATCTATATAGCCATGCGATGGATTATATAGTGCCTATAGAATCTTAAACTATCCAAATATCACAAACTTTTGATAGAGAACATCCAAATTGTGAGACAAAAGGAGAGAGGTTGTATTAGGTGGCCAAGATATTCTAGGGTTCCAATGTCAAAAATGTCTGGAACATTGTCTATGCATGAAAGGGCTTTTCAATTTGTTGGTGTGGATCATGAAGGCATGATCTCCTCTGAATCACATGTGCAAACTTGTCTACCAGTTATGAGCAAAACCTTGAGCTGAGGATGTTTTACCTTAAAAAAAGAATAAACTAACATTAGCATCTTTCTCACATATATATATAATCCGAGCTCTAAACCTTCATAAAGGTTAGCATGTTTCCTCATTAGAGTTAGACTGCTGTTTGTACATAATAAATTATATATAAAATGTCAATATAAACCATCATCATCATCATCATCATCATCATCAAAGCCTTGTCCCAACTATGTTGGGGTAGGTTACTTAAGTTCTATTTCTCTATTTCGATCTTTCCTTAGCTAAACCCTTGGATATGTTGCATTCTCTAGATTTATCTTTACTACTTCCATCTATATCCTCTTCATAAAATGTCAATATAAATAAATCAGTAATATGTTTAGGGCATACTTGAAAATCTCTAATGATTTTCTTGAAAATAGAGATAGGTTTTCACCAACAGGTTTTTTAATAAAAAGTCAAGTGTGGATACCTAAAAGGGACCTCTTACAGTTCCTCTTTCTTTTTAAGAGAAGCATTGCTTTAAATTCTTCTTGACTGTTCAAGATGGGTGGTGGATTATTGTGAGTATTACAAACTCGTCTTGACTGTTCAAAATAGGGCTATGTCTCACTCATCCAACTTATTCGGTGGTTCTGATTCATCTCATAATCGCACCAGTCAATGTTTGCTGGGAGAAACAGTCTCACAAACCCTCTTATTGCTATGTCATTGGCACATCCATCACTATTCATGACATCCACACCCTTTGCAGGAACAACCAACCATTGATAATGTTTACTGATTGCTTGTGACCTTTCTTTACTAAACTGAACAATAAATTTAGCATCTTGCTCGATACATTAATGTATAGCTTCTTTAAAATAAGATACCATAAGGATCTGAAAGAAACACTGGAATCATCTTAACAGTTATTGAAATTGAATTTATTTTCTTTGATATATTTATGATAAAACAAACCACTAAATCCAGGGAACAAAGGATTTGAGCCACCCAAGAAAATTAGTACTTTTTCTATATATATATATATATCCTCTATTGAATTTCTCACAGTATGGTGGCAATGCTTCTACTATTGAAGGATTGGTTTATTTTTCTCTCTCCCAACTAGAGGACAAGACATTTGCTTAGTATTGTTTTGATTTTTATTATTTTTCGTTAGGCCACTAGTATTTGACTATTTCAAAACCCATCATGACATCAGGATGGCCTCAAGAAATGTGCCAATCACAAGTTGGCCTCTTAATACCATCAAATTTATCATTTTACTTGTGATCAACTCATCATCATCATCATCATCATCATCATCATCATCTAGATGCGACACAATCTTTATCGGTGATCAATATTAACTGCAGTGGGACAAAGTTGACGATAAATATGCAGTGGCTTCTTTGGCAGTTGCTGGAGTTGTGGTGCTTTGGGGCTCTACAGGGTTGCTCTCGGTAAGTTGACCAACCATGTCTTCCAACTGCATGGTTCACCAGAATTACTCACTCTGTTTACAAAATGAAAACCTATATGCATTTTAATCTAAACGTTTTGTATAATTGTCATATTTCATATTAGCATTAGTTCTATATTATAACTTCTCATCTCTTAATAATTTTTCTGTCATCAACAACTTGCCATAAATATACAAGAGCTGATATAATTTTTCTCTTATTTTATGCAGGCAATGGATAGGCTTCCTTTAATCCCTGGGGTTCTTGAACTGGTAGGAATTGGATACACTGGGGTAAGTTGCTTGAGTTAAGTTATTCAAATTTATCTATCAGAGAAGGAAATACAAATGAAATTTAGTGAAATATTGGATCAAACACTCTTTGGCTTCATGGGAGGTAGAGGATTAAGTGGGCATAGTTTTAATTGTTTCACTGTCGAGCATTGATTGAATGATGATATAGTTTAAAAATTAAAAAGCTTATATATTGTTGTATATCCTGCCATCATTCCCTGATTGGAAATAAGTTGGACCCACCTCTTCCTCTTGTTACAGGCCTACTTCAGTGGGCCCCATACTTCCGAGAATATGGTGGACCCCAATCATCGTACTCTATATTACCCAAATCATCATCCTCTATAGTCTATATAACTATAAATCCCAATCATCGTACCAAATACACCAAGTGCTGGCGTTGTGCAATCATTTTTCATATCTATTTTGCTTAAAATCCAATTATTTAGGTCAAAATTTTGTTGACTCCACACTGGTACATCGCATTTCAAGAGAGGCACACAAAACTTAATTTTAAGCTGAACTGACGGTATACTGATGCAACCATTTGTTCTTTGTACTGTCTTTGCAGTGGTTTGTATATCAGAACCTGGTCTTTAAACCAGACAGGTAAGAATCAAATCCTCAGTAAAGATTGCCCGTCTTGATCTACCAAAAACAGTCATTTCTATAATTTTACTTAGGAAGCGAAAATATTGCACATGGCTTGTTATGTTCCATGTAGGTGGAGTGAAATTCTTTGATATAGGGTCTCCACCATTTGTGAATCAAATCATTAGATCAGATCCTCCCTAGTGTCAATCACAGAGATATTCACCATTGGCATGATCACATGTGGTGGAGATTCAATGATGTGTTTTTGACTCTTTTCTAGTTGGGGGATTTTGATTGAACAATTTGGTTGCCAGATGGTGAGCCCTGTAGGTAAATTTCAATCTGGCAACTAAGAACTTCCCATCTAGCCAGCTAGTTGGCTATATAGGACCTTTTGGCTAATGTTCAATTTCTTATCTATCAAATCCCATGGAAAGTTAATGAAGGGGGATAAATTTTCAGGGAAGCGTTGTTAACGAAAGTCAGAGATACTTACAATGACATAATGGGGAGCAACTGAGTGCGTGTAATTTTATCATGATCAAGGGAAGCTGTTGAATCAGAGCTGATCTCACGGGTTATGGAGCAGCTGTTTTGCAGGAGATACAAGAGGATGCAATCCTTTTTTTCCCCTCCTTTTTGCACAACTGTCCTCACATTAGTCTTCTAACCACTTGCAAATATAGTAATCCCACCGTTTCCTTAATCTTCAAACTATATATAAATATCCTAATTAATTTCCATGCCTCTTATGATGTTATGTTGAATTTCATGTAGAAATGCTTTGCTTTGCCTATTAAGAAAGAGGAAGGGTTTTACTTGTACCATTCCTGTTTTAATTGCCTCATGAATCTAAACCTCATCCCTACTATATAGTGAAGATCTGTGTGTGTGTTTGTGTGCATGTGGTTAATTTCAGGCATTTTATACAATGCTGTCAACTGGGAATAATGAGTTCTGGAACCATGATTTACATTTTTCTTGATTTGCAGCCCCAAAAGATTCAAGCCGATGAAAAAAAGTTAAAGATGACAACAATATCGCCCGATCAAATCTCTTAGTTTAAGGATTTCCAATTGCTAAGCTATTTGCTTGAATAAATAGGTAATCATTCATAGATTTGACTAAAATTGGTCCTTGAACGGGTTCTTTTCTGGGCCCATAAGATGAGTCCCTGCTTTAACCATGATGCATTAGGACCTGAATAATTTTCTGTGGGTAGAATTTGTCTCCGAATCCTATTTTGATAGGGATGCTATGAGTTAGACCCATTTATAATATCAACTAAAGATGTATATTCAAATTTTTAGGCAAGAGTTGAAGTTCATATGAACACATTTGGGCCCTTTTGTTTGCATAGAATTGAAGTCCAAGGAATTCATGGCAAAATAATTTCTAACAAAAAATATTAAAGTGGAGGGGGTGAAGAATAAAAAGTGGCGATGTAGATGGGACTCAAACTTGTGGGATATAATTTACTATAGTGATGGATTGGTATGTTCATGCTCCTTTTCCTCCAAATTTATTTTGCATTAAATGGTTTTTTACTTTTGGCTCGAGAAGGAATTCAAATTCATGCACTCAACGCCCAAATAGAGACATGAAATTGGCAATGTTTGTTTTGCAAGTGTTAAAAGAAAAAAAATGTGGTAATGCAGTGGCTTCTAATTTTACAATGTTTGGTTTGTCTAAATAAGAGAAAAAGCAAAGTTTTGGTCATCAAAATAGCTTATTATGACTTAATGGACCCTGCAAAGCTTTACCTCATAAAAAATAATTAAGTTGGTTACTTTTATTGCTTGTTGACTTCTCATTCACTTTATCTCAATTTTCACATGGAAATCCTACTGGATGCCGTTATCAATGTTATCTAATCAAGAGGGTGATGGCAATGCATCTTTACTTTATTACAAACTATACTCCACCTAATTATTATATTTCTCACATTTACTCTACTTTTCCTCCTGAACACAGCAAACATGTAAGGCTGATTGTCTGATTGTCCGGTGCAATGCGCCGAGTCCATTTACCACTCTACCAGTAGCTTCCTTTTGGAGAATCCGTTCATTCTTATTAATGCTCCAGGCTCAGACGAGTCAAACAAGACCCATTGTCTCAGGAGCCGGTCAAAAGTCTTATCCTGCTCCACCACTTTAAAATAACGCACGTACAGTACTTCACCATCTTCATTTCAGGAAGAGTCTCCATCATCTTAAGCCTTTTCTAAAGTGTTCGTGAGTAGACTAACTACGATCAACCATATCACTTACATGATCTTGCTATTTATATACTTATATAGGAGAATTTTCATATGCATTTATCTTTCACCATTTTTTTTATGAGAATTCTAGGTGAGGTCCATCTATTACTTGATCCAAACCTTGCAATACATATGAGATCCCATAATAGCAATTTGGCTCAACTTTTAGTCGGATCCGAATTTATTGGACCGTTGAATTGACTATATACCAATTCGAACGGAATGAATTTGTGAGTCATGGATGAAGGGATTAGAGATATGTGATTGAAATCAAATTTGATATGTATGATGCTTTCACATAGATCTTTTCAACTCTTCCAGTCTCATCCATTGGTAGGGTCCACAGTGGGCCCCACCAAAGAGTGTGCACGAAAAGTCCATAAAAAACATATACATAGAAAAAACCTCTTGGTTATAATATAGAAGGCTGTGATTGTTTCCCTGACTGCCACTGCCACGGTGGGACACCAAACAGTGGGTAGGTGAAAAGTTTTGACCATTGTGGTATGATTGAATCTTACCCCATCTTACAGTTGAATTAAAAAATGGGCCTTGGGGAAGAGTCCCCATCATCTTAGGCCTCTTTTTACAAGGTGATAGAGAGTAGACTAACTACTAGGATCAACCAGATCACGAAGAAGATCCATGCTCTTCATATTTACTTGTAATACGGAGGGCTGTGATTGTTTCACTGACGCCACGGTTGGGACACTAGTTCCTCTCTAGAGGGATGCCATGTGCGCTCAATTCTCAGTGGGCCCAAATCATTCAATGAAATATCGTCCAATCAAGAATCAGGCACTAGCATTCTGCCACTTGTCATCCGCCCCATTATCCCCTTTCCTCCCTCTTTCCCAACACTCGTTATTTCTTATTTCTTCTTTTTTTTTTCCAGCCTCAATAAACATATATATATAATATTAAAAAAAGATGAAAAAAAAAGGCGCCATATTTTTTTCCCAACACACCGAGAAAATTGACCGGAAGAAAAAAGATAGTGGCTGAGATTGCTCCTCCTCTTCCTCCTCTGTCTTTCTCACTCACACTGACAACACAAAAACAGACAGCTCAGGCTCCAGACTCTTCGCTCTTGTATTGTTTTCTTTCTTTCTTTCTTTCGGATTCGGATCGCATGCATGCCGTAGAGGATCCAGAAAGCGCAGTGGGACTGCGAGTGCCAGAATCTGGAAATGGAAACCTGTTCGTCTGGAGAAGATTTGATCACGACCAAGGTTAGAATCGAATGCATTTGTTATTCCTATTCCCGTCTGATTGATTGATTGCAATCTGTGATGTTTCTGCCGCAGATAAGAAAGCCGTACACGATAACGAAGCAGCGGGAGAGATGGACGGAGGAGGAGCACAGCAGGTTCCTTGAAGCCTTGAAGCTCTATGGCAGAGCTTGGCAGCTTATACAAGGTTCGTTTTGTGTGGACTTGCTCCTAGTGTTTTTTGTATGAATGCACAATATATACAATGAATTGAATGATTTTTGCTTCTTCTTCTTCTTTTGGTTTTATGGTGAACAACACAGAGCATATTGGTACGAAAACAGCGGTGCAAATCAGGAGTCATGCGCAGAAGTTCTTCTCAAAGGTCCATTGGTACCTTCCTTCTCAACGTTTGCTTTTCTTCAAGTTTTGCCTCTTTTTATCTTCGCTGCTTGATTGAGAAAAAGAATCAGATTTTGTAAGTGAGCAAAGTCCAAAGCATATGACGACCAGTATAATAAGTTGGAAACTAGAGAATGAAACCACAGAGTCTTTTTTTTTTTTTTTCATACAATTGTCCTACATAACGCTATTTGTTAAACAAATGAGGGGCGAGCGACGAAAAAACATCTTTAAAATCAATGGATTGTGGAGATGAGAAAAGATGTACATTATTTTAGAAGACTTGTCATGTTCTAGTTTTATGAAATGTCCCTTTTAGCCTACCCCAACCCAACATAGTTGGGGCAAGGTTTTGACGAGAATGACCACGATGATAATGGATTGTCCCTTTTATAATTTGTATAAACACTAAAGGTTTCTTGTACTCTCTGCAAAATTCGATAATTAATAATAAAACCATGCCCAAAGCACTGCAAATAGTTTTGTAAAGGCTGTTGTCATCTCATAACCATGCAGAAGGCGCATAAACTACGGGTGGTGGGTTTCTTGCCCTTTGGGAAGATTGTGTAGTATAAGTATTGATGGTTTTATGTTCTTCACTTGACATATGAAGTCTTGTTGCTGGCTGCTCCTTAGTAGGAATCGATCTTCCCTTCTTGTCTATGATGCCCGGATACGACATAGATACAGTAAGGACACGCCATAGACATGGTAGACACACGGATTGTATATGTAAAATGTGAAGCATACGACACGATATGTTGCCCATTTTGAAGTAACCATGCATCATAGCTTCTTGTGGTGATTGTGTGGTAAGGATTTTGCTTATCATCTTATTGCGCACAATTCAAGTTTCTTTGTGTGATAGACAATAGTTAGTTCATCTTCTTCAGTAGTTACACTTACTCCTAGTGGCATGATTATAAAATCTTCGTTAATAAAAACCCTAATTCAGTCACTACATCTATCAAACTTACGACCACAAACTTTTATCAATGGTTAGCTAAAAAGATAACAAACACTTGGAGGTATGTCAAGTTGGGGTACATCAATGGAAACATCAAGCCTCCTAAAGGTGATAACAAAGAATATATATATATATATATATATTTAGTGAGTGAGAATCAAGCAATATTCTTGCAATGTCGTGGATGTTAAATTCTGTGGATGCTGATTCTGTGAAAGACGATTGCACGCTCTCCAAGCAACTGGACACACTTGATGAGCTTTTTTCAAATAAGATACTATATCTGGAATCTTTGAGTTGAATAGGCTATAATAGCTCATTGTTGACAGGACAGCGACTGAATAATATACTAAATTATGAAGCTATTGGTGAGTATCAATGTTTCTAGATGATGTCGTTTTACATTGCACGAGGGATGCTGAAGAACAAAGAAGAGAGTGGAAAGAATTTCTATTAATTAGAATTTCTATCGGACCTCAATCCGGTATTTGAAGCTGTTAGGCATATAGATCCTTGGCAATATAACCCCTCTATTTCTAAGTAGTGTATATTCTCTTGTGCTTCGTGATGAATGGTGCTGGTGCATACATTTACACCAATTTCAGCCTTAAGAAATCAGCTCTTCTAGTTTAAAAATTAAGCTAGTCTTTTGGCACACATCTTAGTCAAGGGCAAGGACAGGGAGGCAGAGATGGTAGTAGCTCTAGCCATTCCATAGTTAAGGTTGTGGAGGGGATTGGTAGTGCATACAATATGGTCAGAAAAACCAAACAGTGTATACTTGTTGGGATCTTCAGGGTTGACCCTTGGCTCATGCCAATCTAGTTTCTACAGAGCTCGAGATTTTTACCTCTAAACCTTCTTTAGGGCATCTTGCTGCTTCTTCGTCAAGACCTTCAAGGGTGAGACGCTAATGCAAAGGATGTCTTGCCTCAAGGGTGCTTTCTCTTTGTCTACTGCCTTTTGACATTTTGATCTCTTTCTCTTTGTCTATTAGGGTGGCGCTCAAATGGGCTATGTCAATCACACTAGCATCTGATGTGTCAAGCACAGGGATTGGTGGTGTTTTGATGCAATCAGAGTGCATGATTGCCTAAACTAGGAAACTACTTCAAAAAAGAAATGGTAGTCGTATTTATTGGGGGCATCATTTCATAATTCGAATAGATCATTGTAGTTTAAAATTTATCATGAATCAGCAGATCACAACTCTTGCACGACAAAAAAAAGGTCACCGAACTACTTGGTTATGATGCTAAGATTGTATACCAACGAGGCATGGAAAACTTGGTGGCTAATGACTTTTCACATTAATATGAGACTGTGAGCCAATTGTTTGCTGTTTCATAACCTTAGATCTTGTGGATTGCAAATTCAACATGGTTCAGATGATGATAAAGTTGTGCCACAGGGTGAATTGGCTTCAACTAGACCTATAAGCAATTCTGCATTGTTCCCTTCTTGATGGAGAACTCCGTTATAAAGGATGATTAGTCGTGGGGTCTAGATCGTGAGTGCATGCATCACGACTGAATTTCAAGCTTCCCTAGCTTCTAGTCATTCAGGTGCTCTCAAGACATTCAAAATGGCTGTTTGATCTTTTTATTGGAAGGGGATGCACGCTGACATCTTTCTGGGGTTCTCGAAGGGGCATTTCATCATCATCGCACAGATCCAACTAGTTTGGATCTCCTAATTGAGCCCTGTGAGCAACAACAGTTGTAGGACAGCTCTCATCATCTTCAGTGTGGCCCACATAGTGATCTGATCATATCAGAAACTCTTGGAGCAGTGTCGTCCATCATTGCTGGTATTTTTGGACATTTTTTTGGATCTTTTGGCGGACTCAAGGTTGGTGAAATCTGTAACTTCTTTAGCAGTTTTGTGTAAACAGTTTCCTTTTTGGGTATTTTGGAGCTTTTTATTTCCCACAAGCAGTTCGCATGAACTGTTGGATTAAGCTAACTGCATCCTTTAAGCAGTTTTTCCACATTTTTGATATCTTCTCTGATGGCTGAAAACTCTGACATTTTGGCAATCAAATTCAATGGAAAAAAATTATTTTTCCTTGGAATTTTAGTTTAGGATGTTTTTGATTGGAAAAGACCTTTGGGGTTTGAATGATGTGAAAATCATAAGTTGGATCCTAAGCTCTATTGATCAACTAATTGTGCTCAACCTAAGGCCTCACAAAACCTCTAAAAAGATGTGGGGATATCTTAAGAAGATAAATAATCAAGATAATTCAACCAGACTGTTTCAGTAGGAACATGAAATCTCTGAGTATTGTCAAGGAAATAAGTTTATTCAAGACTATTACTCTGGATTTCTAAAGCTTTGGATGGAATTTGAAGACTTAAGTGTATCAACCGTTTCAGAAGATGGTCTCACTACTCTGCAAACGTATCATGAAGTTACCCAGAGAGATCAGTTTCTTATGAAACTCAGAAATGAATTTGAAAATGTTTGGGCTAATTTAATGGGTCGGCATTCCATCTCCAGATGAGCGTCTTAGAGAATTGCTCTGAGGAACAATGCTATCTTACAAAGGCCACAATGGAACAAAAGGGACTTGCAGCATCTCATTTGGATGTAGCTTATGCTACTCAGGCTAAACCAAGAGATGAAGAAAATTCCAATGATGCAATACAACTAAAGATTTTGGGCATATTGTGAGCCAATACAAGACAAAAAAAGTGCAATTAAAGAAAAAAAAACTTGGGATATTATTTCTAAATGTAGACGTTGACTACAAAACTAAACAACCATTGCTCTTAATTTTGCCACTGAAGTTACCTCTGGCAGTGCTTTCCCTGTCATGCGTGCTCAGCTTGCCCAGCCACCACCACTCCAATTAATCTTTTATCAAATGATTGAATCTACCTTTTCTGCCTCTAGTCTCTTTGATAAGAAACCTAACCCCATTGTGTGTGCGTGCGTGTGTGCATGGGTGCGTGCGTGTTTGCATTGTGTTTTCTCTTCAATATGTATTAATTATTGAGGGTTTTCAAAAAGAGAAGAAAACTCTCTATACCCTGCTCACATATATCACAATTACTGTTTTTATATTGTAAATTTATGTGTTTTTCAGATCAATCCCTAAGATCTAAGTGTTTGGACTAATTCTCCATATTTCCAAATATTTATTTTTGGAGTTTTTAAATAAAAATAATTTTCTTAAAAAATTGATCACATGGATCACTTTCTTATTGCTTCTTAGTAGTAAATCTATGACATGAACAGACATGAATGATTAATCCCGTATCTCAGGATAATACTTCTATCCCTATCCCTAGCTTGTGGAAGCACAAATCGCAATCATAAAAGATTCAAGTTCTTTGGATTATGATGCCCGCTTTTCATCATACATACATGATTTGTTGTCTGGAATAAAAAATACCACTACTTTTATGATTCTTATTAGGGCTAGATTGATGTGAAAAAACCCAGCAAAAAAATTGTTATAATTATTTACACAATCCAGTATTTCAAAATTTAAAATCCTTTCCTTTTGTTCTATAAGCAGAAAAGGCACATCAGAGATCCATCCAAAAATTATAACTGATATTTTAGAATCATGGATTTCAGCGGGAAAATTTCAAATAAGGCCCTAAGGTTTTGCTTTATTTAAAAAAAGGACACAAGTTTCAAAACTTTTCAAATTAGTCCCTAAGTTTTCTAAGAAGTTTTCAATTAAGGACATCTATCCATTTTAAGATACTTTTTGGTGACTTCTTCTCTCAATTTTATTAAAATACCAAATTAACAATCATTTACAGCCATGACATGGTTTTAGCAACCACTACATGTAGCCGATTACTGTGGGGACACTAGTTGTCCTTGATCATTGTAAAGATGCCGAAGAAGGAAATACGGAGAATAAAAGGAATGGAATGAGGAATTTATTTCAATGAAGGGTAATTTGGGTATTTTAAGAAAATTGAGGAAAAAAGTTACTGAAAAATAGCTTTAAATGGACGGATGTCCTTAATTAAAAACTTCTTGGAAAACTTTGGGACTAATTTGAAAAGTTTGAAAACTTGTGTCCTTTTTTGCAATAAGGCAAAACTTTAGGGTCTTATTTGAAAATTTCCCATTTTCAGAAGACAATGCTTTTCCCCAAATTTTAAAACTTGTTTTTGTCATGTTGCTGTCATATATAAAGCTGACTGAAGTCAGCACTGGGAACCACACAGCTCTACATTGAAATCTCTGCTCTAATATTAAGTCGAACGAATCAAGAGGGTAGTTGTTGGGTTTTACGTTCTAGTAGAAGATGAATAGGAGAGGAGAAGGAAGAAGTGTAAAATGAGATTAAGGTCTAATTTCCATATGCAAGTCCTTTGTCACTATCACATCTGTTATTAACACAACAATACCAGGAGTTACAGTGCATTGCATGACTGCTTGATAGTAACTAGTAAGCATAAAAGATGAAACTCTCAATTCTATCTCCTTGCAATTTCACTTCTCTTTCTTGTTTTCCATTTTTTCTGTAAATATTATGTTATTTTCCATTGTGTTGTGTTCTAGTCTTCTAGAACAGTCTAATTCATTACATCTATCAGTAAACGGGATTTAAATTAGAGTCTTGGGTTTGAGGGGTGAGGGGATTGTAGATCTGTTTTGACACTTTTGTGTGCAACTAGAAGATTCCATTCTTTGTGGATGTTTCTTTCCAAGGGAGACAGGATCGTGCACTCCTACCCCTCCGAGATGGGAAATCAGTTCTTGTTTTTTTTTTTTTTTTTTTTTTTTTTTTTTTTTGTGCTTTTCCACAAGGAAAATGTGTGGCACCAAACATTAGAACAATGAGCTATGCAGAAAAGTAGAATAATTTTCCTTTCATCGCATAATCGTCTCGTTGCACAAACATTCCCTTAGGGAAGGGAGGGTGCTACGATATTCTATAATCTCAACTCTCACAACTCTCCCCCTTTTAGTTCTCCCATTTGGATCGACTTACTCTCAGCCCTTGTTCAGTAGCCCTCTCTCATCTACCTTATGGTGTCCTAGCTTTTCAAAAAATTATTGAGGGTATATTTGTAATTTCATATACAGGTGGTAAAAGAGGGATGCAGGGTTTAAGAATATCATAAATATGAGGATTGATCAGGTAGGTCAATAAGTTGCATAAACAACATATATGTCACATCATGGTTCTAGTGTTCAACAACTTGAATTTCATAAGCCCAACGTATAAGTTTCTCTGCAGCTCTTCGTAAACTTGGGCATTATTTTAATACTTTAAATGCCAGGCAAGTATAAATTATGCATATAAAGCATTTTGCTGATAACAAATAATATGGTTATTTTCAGTTGGAAAAAGAGGCTCTTACAAAAGGTGTACCACTAGGACAAGCTCATGACATTGACATCCCCCCTCCACGCCCTAAAAGGAAACCAAGCAATCCATACCCTCGTAAGACTGCAGTCACTGCTCCTATCTCTTCTTCAGTAGGATCGAAGGATGGAAAACCTGTCACAATAATTAATTCTCTGAACCCCAATAAGGATGTACTAGACTTGGAAAATGATCCACCTCCTGAGGTATGCATCTGCTTCTTTTAGTCTTTGCATTGATTGTATACTCTCTTCAGATTATTTTTTGTGACTCTCGTGATCAGGAACCTCCCATAACTGCTACATTTGGAAGATCAAAACAGACTTCAGATGAAAGAAATTTTTCGGAACTCATTAACCCTTTGCAAGAGGATACCTGTCCTTCCATATCTTCAGCAAGCAAAAATTCATTATCTGGATCAGTGGAGCTTACAAACCAATGTGCCCTCAGAGAATTCATGCTGTCTACAGAAAATCATGAACAAACTTCAATGGATGAATCCTCTGTTACTGTTGAGTTCAAGAGGAACCAAAAACTTGACAAAGCTGATAATGGATTTAATGACTATGATATCGGTGGACGTGAAGGACTGAACTTACACAACTATTCTCCAGCTTCAAATGATAAAATAGTCCCAAGAGAGGGAAGAGAAGACATAAAGCATCAAGAAAATCCACAGGAACTGCCAGCTAATCAGAACTACCCCAGGCACATTCCTGTGCATGTTGTCGATGAAAAGACAGAAAAACCTTTTTCCAAAATGACCGACCATATAACCATCAGTCACCAGTCAGGGGCCCAGGTAAATCCAAACCATTTAAAAATTCATCCAATTGATTCTGCAACTGGTGAACATCAGATGGACACAGAAAGATCTTCCATTTACCATTCTTTGCCTATCTTCCATCCTCCTTTTACCCAATTGCATCATGACCAAGATGCTTATCGGTCCTATACCAACATCTCTGCAATTTCAAGTCTTATTATATCATCTTTGCTTCGGAACCCAGCAGCCCATGCAGCAGCAAGCCTGGCAGCCTCCTCCTGGCAATTCAATGATTATTCTTTTCCAGACACCCATGTTGGGGGATTTCCAATGAAGAACATAGACACACATCCAAGCCTGGTAGCTATTGCTGCCACTACAGTGGCGGCTGCATCTGCATGGTGGGCATCCCAAGGACTTCTTCCCTTTTGTCCACCACTGCACTCTGGCTTCATCTTTGCTCCTGCACCCAGAAGGGCGACAACCACAATCGGGATGACAGAAACTATCCAAGTTCCAGAAGGCACAAAGCCAAGAGTAGACTGCAGTCCTCAAACTCCTGCTCAGGAAGATCAGCAAGTCATGGATCAAGAATTTTCAGCAGCTCTGAAATCACGACACTCATTTAAGAAAGGTCCGTCACTCTTTACATCTGATTCGGAGGAAAGTGGAGATGCCAAGTCGTGTGGTCTTGAGCAAAAAGTTACTGGTCATGTGCAGCCTCAATCAAGCATCGGATTCCATGGTTCCAAGAATGGAAAAAGCAGAAAAAAGTTGGATCGTTCATCATGTGGCTCCAACACACCTTCTGGAAGCGAAGTAGAAGAAGACTTGGTGATAGAGAAGCATATTGAAGGCGTAGAAGAGCATAAAGAAGCTGAGTTAAGCCATATCACTGATGAACCAATCAATCGCCGTTCTAGAAGCATTGGGAACCTAAATGATTCTTGGAAGGAGGTCTCCGAAGAGGTTGTGGTTGGATAAGTTATTTTAGGATGTGTTTGAACATTCCTCCAATTACAAGTTGTGTGATACTTTTCTTCTGTGCAATTGGGGCAGTGCCGGAAATTGGAAGAAGATTATGCAGGAAAATTTTTTCTTGCGTTTTGTCCCAATCTTATTAATATCCTGGAATATTCTAGGCCTTGCCTCAAATGTAACAGATATAGACAACCTGTGGCACAGTGGAAGGTGCTCACTGTTGCAACCTTAAGGTTGTTGGTTCAAGTCAAGTTACCGATTAGAAAAATGAAAAGGAGAATGTAACAGATATTAATGTGGGTGGATTAGTAGACATTCTAGCATAATCTAACAATTCTCTTTTGATTGTAATTGTTGAACTTCCAACAATGCTTATGGAACTGATTTTTTGTCAGGGACGGCTAGCCTTTCAAGCACTGTTTTCGAGGGACATATTACCCCAGAGCTTTTCACCTCCACATGATTTGAGGGACAAGGCACATCCTAAGAATGACACTGTAGGAGGAAAGCAGAATTTGAGCAAGAATGAAAATGGGGATGTGTTGGAATTAGAGCTCGGCAGCAAGACATGGGCAATGAATCTTGGTCATCCTTTGGGCAGTGAGAAGGATGCGAGCAGCAACAACACTGGCAAGCTGTCAATTAATGGCCTTGTTGGACATGGCAAAGTGAAGGCTCGTCGAATAGGTTTCAAACCTTACAAGAGGTGCTCTGTGGAGGCCAAAGAGAGCAGGGTGTTGAACACTGGCGGCCAAAGCGAAGAGAAAGATGCCAAGAGAATACGTCTGCAGGGTGAAGCATCAGCATAATGATGCATTCATGAGATTACTTATGGGAAGTCTTAGTTGCATGTACTTATATTTGTGTGAGACTAAAAGCCATGGAACTTGTCATGGAATTTGGGACCTTATGTCTACAAATTCAAGACATGCTTTTAGGATGGAGCTCAACAAGTAAAGCTTCATCCTATTTATTTGGGGTCGGCTATGTGAATTCTACTTATACCACTCTTCTATATCTAGAATTGAACGATTGATGTAATGTGTCAGCACAGCTTTTGAATGAAGTATGCAATCCAATATTAAAATAACAACACAAAGATATCAAGCTATATGAATGAATTTACATATGAAAATCACTGGGATTAGCTTCCCTTCCAAGAATGGGGAAATATACAATGATCTGTAAATGGTTAACTTAACTGGGAACTGAGTTGCCATGAATTCTAAGCAATGTTTTCTTTTCAAAGGGACTAAAATACAAGGAGCAAGGGAGAAGATCTACAGAGGGCTATCAATGCTCTCTTTTGGTATGCAATGATTACCAAACCATTACATTGGTACTTCAAACCCTAGGAAGTGCCGGTCTCAGCTCCATCACCTTCTAGCCTCCAGTCCTCACCTCTTTGAACCCACTTTTACTACGATTCCTAGGAGTTAAATGCTTAACCTCTATATGCTGTAGCCTGCAAGTGAATGGATTAGCTTGCTGAATCGGTGAGCCCCAAGAGCAGCTTTGGCTATTGGTTCTTCAATCAATTGAGCACCATGACATACTACAATTTGTACTGTAATTAACCAATTTAGAATCTGGAACTGTTGACGGTGAAAGGATCACTTCAGAATTTACAATATTCTCATATGGGAGGAATGTGGTCGGATTTTCACCATTTGCCCATAGAAGCAAACACTCGACTTTAGCATACGTGTCGAAAAAGTGGAAGTCAACACCCAGTCCTTCCAAAGTCTGGCATTGCATTTTGGGGCACTGGTTGGGTAGCATTGACAGACTGAATCGAATGCAGTTTTGGGTACTAAAAATCACTCAATGTCAGTTCCAATCAGGTCAGAATTGATAGAGGGCACGTCCAACCTCAGAGACAAATGAGTTATTAAAGCTGATACACAAATTGGTGTAATGGTGCGAAACCCCATGTGAGTTTTTACTCTATTTCTTTATTTAAGTATTATCCTATTGTTTCTTCAAGGAACTCTAGAACGCTAGAATTCCACTTGCACCATCAAACCTCTCCTGGCTGCATTGATGGTAACCTTGATAGACTCACTGACTGCTTACCATCTTGGAAAAAGATCAAAGAAAAAAAAAATGGAAAAGAATAGAGAATTGCAATGTGTGAGTACATGTACCCAATGATCGTGGGCAACAATCATATTTCTTCACAAGAATCCCAAAATTCTAATCACTTAGGTAACATTTGGTTCGTTGGAATGAAGGTCGAAATGGAATGGTCATTCTGTTGGAGTGACCATTCCCACGTTTGGTTCATGAAAAAGTAATGGAATGACCATTACTTCAGGAATCACCATTCCTTTATATAGGGGAATCACCATTACATTGGGGGGGGGGGGGGGGGGCGGGGGTCAAAGGAATGGCCATTCCATTCCTTTGTCATTATTGGTTAAAGTCGAAAATGCCCATAGTGCCTTGCCTGATACAAAACAAACAAGACCCCTAATCTGCATCTCTAGTTCCTACCTTCTTCTCTCATCTCTGCCGTCTTTCTCGTTGATCTATTGCCAAGTGAACGCCGCCAACAAGATCAAGTACTGATCTCCCTTTCTCACTCTCTATCGTTCTCTTCTCCTTCTCCTTTCTTCAATGCTACAGACGCACACACAAACTTCTCTTCCTCCCTTCGAACCCTATTTTTTAGGGTTTGGACAGAAGAAGGTGAGAGGGGGCTGGGCTAGAGGAACAAAGGGACAGAGGGAGGGAGGGGGGCTGGGACAGTGGGGAGAGAGCGAGAGGGAGAGCACATTGGGGTGTGGGAGTGTGCTTTTGCCTCTTTGCATGCAAAAGATCGATGGGAAGCGACACGAGCTGGGTGGCTGGGAAAAGCCTCTGCGACGGTTGGGAGGCATGGCCGACGCCTTATCCGTCGCTTCCGGTCTCTGTTTCTCCATCTCTTCTCCTCCTCAGGTCTCTCTCTGTACCCGTCTCAATTTGGTGTCTGATTTCTTCCAATATGAATTCAACCTACATTCTCTCTTTGAAAGACTATTTGTTACAAATGGGCTTGATCTGTTTTGGCGATTGGGTTTTGCAGAGAGGAGGCTTCTCCTTTTCCCTGCAATATTTGGGGTTTCTTTTTTTAGTGTAATCTTCGATTTTGTAGAGAGTTACGGAGGAAATTAGGCTTCTTTCCTTTGTTTTTGATAAATTGAGGTTGGAAAATAGGCTTTTTCCCCTGCAATATATGAGTTACTTAGGAAACTGAAAAGGCAATGCTTTTCAGATTGGTCTAGGCACTGATTTTGAATTGGGTAGCTCTATTTGGATTGCTCCCATTGTCTGTAATTGAGTTTGTACAAGAATCTTAACAAAGCCATGAGCAAAGAAATTTCAGTCTCTAGATTAGATTGGACCCTTTATTTATTTATTTGTTTTTTCAGAAATTGGTTGCTTTCCATTCAATTTACATGTAAATCTAATTAATGTAACTCTGTTTACCCGTAATTGGTTGTGGTAGTGAATAAACAAACTACTGTTGCGGGTGGGTTTATCGGGGTATGTAAATTTGCTAACTCTGATTTACACATAGACCGAGTTACTTGCATTTGGTTTACAAAGATTGAAACTGGCCTTTGGGATTTGGTTTGACAGTTTTCAGTTGGCTATAGTGGGTGGGTAGTGAATAAGAAGTGTCGTGTGCTTGCTTTATTTCTTTCTTGATGATGGTGGGCAGTTGAATTAGAGGAACTATGTGAATTTAAAAGGTGAAAACCAGCTGCACCTCTGAACAGGCAAAGAGCTATTATTCAATAGAGAGAGCGAGGAGGAGAATTGGTGACACAGAGAGAGGGGGTTGGGATGCTTTTTTATAGTTGTCTTTTATTCTAATATATCTTGAGCATGATAAGTTGCATGTGTTCATATTATTGGATGATGCTTTATATTTTTCGAATGATGCTTTAATTAGGTCCTCAATGGTACCTATTTTAATTTAAATTGATGTATCTTTCTTTTATGACAGTTATGGCACGTGTTAGTCTAGTCAAAAGAAAATTGAAAGTGAAGAAATTGGCAATGTTTATGTAGTGGTGGTTGGACATTCTACATCTACTGGGGCTATTCACACAATTATCATATAAATTATTCGAAAAACAATGCATGCATGGGGTTAGATCTAGGTACCAATTAGATTACTATGGTAATAGAGAAATAATTGAGAATTGGGTGTATAAGAGTGATCGCATATGTTTGAACAATTTTAGAATGACTAGGCGATCATTTGTGAAGTTATGTCACTTGCTTACCACAATCGGAAAGCTGAAACCAATCAGACACATGTTGGTTGATGAGCAGGTTGCAATTTCCTTTCATATCCTTGCTCATCATTTAAAAAATAGAGTAATTCAGAGTGAGTTTAATCGTTCAGCGGAGTCAATAAGTAGGCACTTCAAAAGGTTTTTTGTTGCAGTCATTAGATTACAAGGAGAGTTATATAAGAAACCTCAGCCAATACCAGAAAACTCGGTAGATGAAAAATGGAAGTGTTTTAAGGTAAATGATTCATATTTTTTTGACAATTGTAGTTGTGTAATTTATCATCTATGTGTAGATATATTTTGACACATTGTAATATCTTGTAGGGATGTTTAGGAGCTTTAGATGGGACACACATATCGGTCCATGTGCCGGCTATTGACAGACCTAGGTATCGAACTAGAAAAAATCACATTGCAACTAATGTCCTTATAGCGTGTACCCCAGATCTACAATTTACTTATGTATTGCCCGGATGGAAGGGGTCAGCAGCTGATGGTCGAGTGTTACGGGATGCAATTGCTAGAAGACATGGTCTAGTTATTCTACGTGGTAAGACACAATACTATTACAAAATAAATAATCATTTAATTTTTTGAAAAAATTATAGATCACTAACATAATAAAAATGTTTAATTTGTTTAAGGCACCTACTATTTGGTTGATGGTGGTTATACAAATGGTGAAGGATTTCTTGCACCATATAGAGGTCAGCGTTATCATCTAAATGAGTGGAGTAATGGACGTCAACCGACGAGCCTGAAGGAATATTTTAACATGAAGCATTCAATTGCTAGAAATGTAATCAAAAGAGCCTTTGGGATATTGAAAAAATGATGGGCAATTCTTAGGAGTCCTGCTTTTTATCTTATTAATATTCAAGTTCAAATTATCTTGGTGTGTTGTTTGCTTCATAACTATGTAAGGAACGAGTTACTTGTGGACCCGTATGAAGATATAGAACTAAACAAGGAGGATAACGAAGGAGACACGGATCTAATTGGCACGGTTGAGACTTTAGTTGAATGGACCTCATTTAGACAACAAATGGCTATTTCTATGTTTAATGCGTGGAGATGAACTATTTGAATTTGTTTGTATTTTAATGGCACAAGTTTGTAATGGCTATTTTTATGTTTAATGCGTGGAGATGAACTATTTGAATTTGTTTGTAGTTTAATGGCACAAGTTTGTAATGGATGTTTCTTTTATTTGCTTGTATTGGAGTGACTATTTGTAATGATTAATTTAAATTGCTATATCATGTTATTTTTATACATTATATTCATTGTGCCATTTTGCTACATTATGTTGTTGGTTCATGGCTAATTAAGTATCATATTATTGATGATTTGGTTGTTCCAATATTAATAGGCATGGACATGAACGAAGACATAGACATGAATGAGAAGGGCCCAGGGAAGAATAAAAGAAAATGGACCGAAGCTGAGGATAGAGAGTTGGTCTTTGCATTGTTTGATATGGTTAATGCTGGGACTCATAAGGCTAACAATGGGTTTAAGCCAGGTTTTCTTGGAGTGCTTGAATCTGTGTTAAAGCAAAAGTTGCCTCAAAGTGGAATTAAAGCTAAGCCACACATTGATTCTAGAATTAAGACAATGAAAAAAGACTTTCGTGTTGTGTATGATATGCTTAATGGAATGAATTATAGTGAATTTGGATGGGATTCACAGAAAAATTTGGTTGTTGCGGAAGATGAAGTTTGGAACGGTTATGTGAAGGTATTATTATTTTAAGAATTATTTGATGTATTCTTATCTGTCCTTTGAATATATTACTTTATTTGTCTTTTTTATATGTTTTTTGTAGACGCATAAGGGTGCAGCTCAGTGGAGGACTATGAGTTTTCCACATTATGAAATGCTTTGCACTATCTTTGGTAAAGATCGTGCCACAGGAAGGGCAGCTGCTACCACTGAAGATATCTTGGATGAGCTGACTAGAAATGAGGAGGATGAAGATACAGAAAATTTTCCTGTGAATTTAGAGGAGATTTCCACAGTTTCATTCAATAATGAAGGAACTAGTCAGAAAGGAAAAAGGAGAAGGAGCATCGATAATATGGATGGATTTCGAGAAGCAGCCATGATCATAGGCAACGAGATTGATGAAGCTACTGAGAAGTTCAGTAGAGCTATTGGTGTTGATTTGGATATAGCGACGAAGAGAGATAAAATCAATGAAGAACTTCGCAAGCTTCCAAATCTATCGAGGATGGAACGACATAGAGCCTTAATTGCTATATGCCGTGATCATGAGATGACTGCAGTTTTTTTTACTTTGGAAGATGATGAGAAAGAAGACTTTGTGAGGGTTTTGTTAAGTGGAGCCCTTTGATGCATGCATTGACTATCTATATTTTATATTTGCTACTCTTTGTTTTAAGCACTATATGGATGTTATTTTGGACAAGTTGGATGAATTCGAACTTTTAAATGACTTGGTTTAGATAATATATGTGATGTTTAAGTTTAGTAACATGTTATATGGAGATTTTGTTGATGTTTATTGCTATTGTAAATCATGTTTAAGGTATCTTATCACAGGGGTATATTGGTCAGTTTATATAAATTTTATTCAATTCCTAGCATCATTCCAGCGTATTAAACGCAGGAATCGGAATGAGAATCTCATTACTGGATTGATTCCTCTGTCTAACCAAACGTTGGAATGTGAATTACTATTCCAGGCTCCATTCCATTCCAGGCTCATTCCAGCCTCCATTCTATTCCTGTTAAGAATCATTCCAACGAACCAAACGCTACCTTAGAAGGTCTTAAATTATATTTGAAATTCTTAGAATTCTAATCCTTTTGCCTGTTTTTTTTTTTTTTTATTTTGGGATTTCTGGATGCTCTAGTAAAAAGCAAGATTCAGGAATTCCATTACATTGGAGAATTTAGAAATTCTTTGTATTCAGAGAAAGGAACAGGCCCTATCCTTTTGTGGTTTTCTCCCTTGTCCTATCTAGTATGTATGGACACGACCATGATGCTTATGCTGCTGCGGCTTTATTGGCCCTTAGCAATGGTAAGAAATAATTTGAATATGGTATGGTGTATATCTTAAACATCCATGTCCAGACTTGCGATTGAGATTAACTTGGAAAGTTTGATGGATAGGGATCTGCGAGACTCTGATATGCGGCCGAATATCTATGTGTTCTAGCGATTGGAAAGCTTCACGGATCTCTTTGCCTCTGTCTTTACCTATTAGATGGAATGAATACCAACCCTCTTATACAGGCTTGTCTCAAAAAGTCACCTCTCTTGAAGACTTCTTAGTCCACAAACTCACATCCTAATCTAGTTGGGAGTTTTATTTGTGAGTCCATATCAAATCTTTTGTTTATAATGAAGTACTAATTTTCTTATGGGCAACTGTTATGCTTGATTTGATGTGGGACCCTTGGTCCACTCATGATCATTGCAATCGCTTACGTGGAATTGGACTCATGAAGACAATCTTTGGATCATCATTGACTATTTCATTTAAGCGCACTGATAATTTGTAAATTTTGAAAGCAATTAAACTTTTGAGGCATTGAAGTTTATGTAAGAATTAGTCGATGAGGATGAAATTGGCCACTCGGTCAATGTCCATGTCAAATTGTCTATCCATCCTATTTCATTATGACTTGTGAGGGCCCTGACATGGGGCTGTATTATATCGGCATCTTTGTAGAAAATAAAGACATTTGGGGCACGTTTATGTGGAGAAGGCCCGCAGCACCTGGCCATTTTTGTGCCGTTTTTGTTTTTAGACCGTTTTAATGGGATAAAAAGCACCAAAATGATCTAGATTTTCTCAATTCTTCGAAAAGTCATACATATATATATATATAGAGGAATATATATATATATATATATTAGAGTGAGCACACTAAAATTTTCCGCTGTAGAGAAAAAAAAAAAAAAAAAAAAAAAGAAGCCTGCAGAACCACTTTGGCGCAAACGCACATCAGCATTTCCTTGGGGTTTTCTACTGTTACTCTCTAATTTAAAATCCTCAAAAATAAATGGGTTTTTAAGGATAATATTCTTTGTAAATAATATGATCTTGAGGATGTGCATATTGTAGTAGCATTGGGGGTCGGTGCTGATTGACAGCGCTAATGTTAACTTGAGATGAGTTAATGCTCTCCAAGCCATGAGTTTGCAGTGTTTTCGATTTGGCAATCATTGGAGCATCATTCACCATTTGATTTAATCATAAATAATCTTCATTTGAACATCTACACCATAAAAGGCCATCTACTATAAATTAGATACAATCATCCAATGACATCCCTCGTCATCCGATCTATTCATCACTGAATGGACGATTAAAAAGAAAGGAGACATTGACTATCAATGTTGCGCCCTTCACACCAGCTATTAGCAATATTTGTTGGGGTACTTTTATTTGCTTTTGAAGGCTTCTCCACACTTCGTATTTGGTTGGCTAATAGACCCAATAAACATGTGGTGGGATTATAGACCCCACGAACCGATCCAGGCCCATAAATGCTGGTGGGCATGGGCTAGTTTTTTTTATTATTAAAATGAAAATCATATGAACTCAGCCAAATGCAAACTACCAAGTGAATCGATACGTATCAAATTTAGACCGGTCCCAAAGCCCAGCCATCCATGCCCATGTAAATGTGGAAGATTTTCATGGTGGGCCTCTTGTAATGGTCGCCTAAGGTCTCATCTGACAAGCATTCCAAGTTTAGTAAAAAATTAGAACACCAATTAACAAAATCATCAGCCGCCCAATGACCATTTCTTTTTCCTTGTTTTATTCCCCTCCAATCGAAAATAAAAAAAAGCCCATCAATACACTTGTCTCTACACACGAGGCTTGCCTTTCCAGTTTCCTTGCAACATATAAAAATGGATGCCTACATGCAGACAAAGCCCTCCTTCCTTTGCAGGCGCTACTTCTCCTTTCATTTGTTGAAATCCTTCAAAGGTATTTCTTTGTTTTGTTTTGTTTTTTGTTCAAAATCTTTGACCGAGACCAAGGAAAGTCTTAGGCAGAGACCTATGATTCCACAAAATAATGGGGGCACAAATCATTTGTGGTAATAATTTTATTCAAGAACATGGTGGGCCAAGATCATATGAACCCCATAGGCATCTTTTTTTTCCCCCCCACAATGTTCTTGTGAGATATTTACCTATTGTCATTTATTTTTGTGGGTCTTCCAATTTTTACTTTAAAACTTTGGGTTTTTTAGGGATTTCTCCAATTATATCCCATTTTATATCCAGAATCTCCACTATCTCCCAACATTTTCATTAGATAGGATCAATTCCTAGTAAGCCGGGTGAGACAGGGTGGTCAAGCTACTGAGCAACCCCTCGTTCTCATCATTATCCAGGGTTAACAAAAATGTTGCATTCCAAAGTAGATCAAATATCTAGAATCTTTCATACTGAGAATTCATCTATGCATAGCTGGTAGCCTAATATGCTTCCATTTATTGAACATGGTATAGCTTCAAACTCGTCACATCATCATTGAAGTCTCACCACCTATAAGTGGGTTTGGTTTTGTGGTTTCTACTTTTTCATTCAACTCTATGTAGAGAAATTATTTGGTGCCTAGCACCAGAAAACTACTCCTTGATCTGAAGCTGCATTTTGTGGAACTCCATGGTCTACATATATTTTCTCATAACTTCATTGCATGTCTCCTAAGTCCTAATGAACTTGTAATACTTGAAGACTATCGGATGAAGGGTATTTCTATTATTTCATGTACTTTTTCAAACTATCTGAAATGACATTCCATGACTTCTCTAAATCCTAAACATCTAACTTCCAAATATCATCATTCACACCTGCATCCGTTTCATGCTTGAAAAGCTTTACCTGTTAAATGATGTGTTTTATGTTGTGCGCGTGTGTGCAAAGGCAACAAGATTAACAATCAACCACACAAGAAGACAAAAAGATTTACGTGATTCGGCAAAGATGCCTACGTCTACGGAAAACCAATTTCCATTAAGTTCTCCTCCAATTTGTGAAACTACAGCTTTAGAATCTCAGTCACTTTCAGCCTCTGACTGTCTATCCAGGGTTACAGATTACATCATATATATAACTATTACATCCTTATCCCCCAAGAACTCTATCTCAGAAAAAAGGAAAGTCCTAACCTATTAGAAAACTATTGTTCGACAAAACAGAAAATTCCTAATATCATTAGGAAAACCACCCTAGATGCTGAACCCACTAATGGTCTGGACCCACTTGGCCAACAATTTCACCTTCTAGACCATAGGGGAGACGCCCTGAATCCCTTACTAGGAGTTCAGTCCTGCTAACTCTGAACACAGCTCTAGCTTTCCCTTAAACACAACCTTGGTTATCATGTCCGAGAGATTTTTGTCCGAATGAATCATTTCCAGCTTCATGAAGTTCTTCTCGATTACCTCACGTATCCAATAGTATTTGATGTCAATGTGCTTCATGCGACCATGATATATAGCATTCTCACTGAAATCCGTAGCACTCTTACTATCACAGTAAACTACATATTCTTCTTGCTTCATACCTAGTTTTTGAAGGAATCGCTTCAATCAAAGCATCTTTCTCCCTGCTTCATTAGCAACTATGTATTTCGTTTCAGTTATAGACTGTGCTGTACACTTCTACAACTTCGGTTGCCAGGAGATAGCTCCCCCTATGAAAGTAAACAAATAATCAGAAGTCGACAACCGACAATCAAGATCGCCTGTAAAATCAGCATCAGTATAACCTTCCATGACTCGTTTTGAGCCCCCGAAACACAAGCACACCTTGGAAGTACCTCTCAAATACCTAAAGATGCAGTTCACTGCTTCCCAATGCTCTTTTACAGGGTTTGCGAGAAATCTACTCACTAAACTTACAGCATGAGCAATGTCTGGCTGTGTACAAACCATGGCATACATGAGACTGCCCACAGCAGAGAAGTAATGAACACATGCCATCCGTTCCTTTTCATCATCTGTAGTAAGACAAAAGCACTTGCTTAGTTTAAAGTGACTTGCTAGAGGTATGCTAACTGGCTTAGCATTCTTCATGTTGAACCGCTCGAGTACTCGTTCAACATATTTCTCCTGTGATAACTACAGCTGCTTGGAACTCCTATCACGACGTATTTGCATGCCCAATATTGTTCGTGCAGGACCCAAATCTTTCATATCAAATGACTTTGATATCTCCTCTTTTAACTTACCAATCAACTTGCTATCTTGTCCAACTATCAGCATATCATTTACATATAAAAGAAGGATGATGAACCTGCCATCGATAAATCGACGAACATAGACATAATGATCTACAGCTGTCCTCCGGTACCTATGACTCAACATGAATGAATTGAATTTCTTGTACCACTGTCTAAGTGCTTGCTTCAGCCCGTAGAGACTCTTCTTCAACTTGCAAACCATCTATTCTTTTCCTTCTACCTCAAACCCCTCTGGCTGAGTAATGTAGATCTCTTCTTTCAAGTCACAATGAAGAAACACGGTCTTCACGTCCATCTGTTCAAGCTCAAGGTCCATGCTTGCGGCTAGACCCAAAACGATTCTAACAGAAGTCATTTTCACAACAGGAGAGAAAACATCACTGAAGTTGATACCCTTCGTTTGTGCAAAGCCTTTTACCACTAACCGTGCTTTGTGCTTCATTAGTTTCCCATTCTTATCCTTTTCAGCTTGAACACCCATTTGTTTTTTAGAACATTCCCATCTTTAGGAAGTTGCACCAGCTAATATGTCTTGTTCTTCTTCAAAGAACTCATCTCATCCTGCATAGTCTTCATCCACTCATCTTTATCAGCATGAGTCATTGCTTCTCGGAAGCTCTCTGGCTCTCCCTCATCAGTAAGCAAAACATATTCGGATGCAGAATACCTAGTTGATGGTTGACGTTCTCGAGTAGACCTCCTAACTTGAGGTTCCGTGGTTTCAATTCGAGGAGATTGTTGCTCCCCCTGCTCAACACCTTTATCATCTGGCAACCCCTGTGGCTCATCACGATCTGGATTGTTTTGTCCACCTTCTCCACCTGTAGTCTGCACCGGAGAAGGAGTCGGTGTCAGATCAACCACTCCATCAGCTTTCTCAGAAGACTTTTCAATCTTCTCAACATCTCCAAAGAACTGATCTTCATGGAAAACCACATCCCTATTTCTGATAAATCTCTTCTTCGCTAGATCCCATAATCTGTAGCTAAATTCATCTCCACCATAGCCAAGAAAGATGCAACTCACTGCCTTATCGTCCAACTTGGAACGCGGTTCCTTTGGTACATGCACAAATGCTTTACACCCAAACACCTTCAAGTGTGAATAGGAAACATTTTTACCTGTCCATCTTCTCTTTGGAAAATCATAATTCAAAGGAATTGAGAAAGATCTGTTAATCAGATAAACGGCAGTTAGAACGGCTTCACCCTATAATGACTTAGGCAACCGTGCTAATCTTATCATGCATCTCATCTTCTCAAGAATAGTGCGGTTCATTCTCTCTGCCACACCATTGTATTGTGAGTACCAGGAACTGTCTTTTCATGTCGTATGCCATGCTTCAAGCAATAGCTTTTGAACTGGTTGGATGTGTACTTGCCCCCATTATCTGTGTGGAGATATTTCAGAGTTTATCTGTTTCTCTTTCAACCTTGACATGAAACTGTTGAAAATTCTGGAACACTTGATCCTTTGATTTCAACGGATAAACCCAGACTTTCCTGGATGCATCATCGATGAACGTGACAAAGAACTTATTGCCACCCAATGATTTTACCTCTATGGGACCACAAACATCAGAATATACCAAATCCAACACATTTGATTTCAATTTTGATGTCGAAGAGAAAGCAACCCTATACTGTTTACCATATAAATAATAATCACAAGGGTCAAGGGATATACCTTTGGAGCAAGGAATTAAATCCTTCTTTGCTAACATCTGCAAGCCTTTTTCACTCATATGACCAAGCCTCTTATGCCACAGATTCAGAGAAGAATTGTCTTGAACTGCATTCAACACATCTTTACACAGCTTTATTTGTGTTTTATAAAGAGTATTACCTGCTGTTCCTCTCGCAATAACAAGAGACCCTTTAGTGAGCTTCTATCTGCTATTTCCGAAGTAATTCTCATAACCTGCACGGTCCAATACAGTCCCAGAAATCAGATTCAACCGCAGATCAGGAACATGTCGCACATCTTTCAGCGTCATTGTGCAACCAATATCGGTTTTAATGCAGACATCACCGATACCAATAATCTCTGAATAACTCGTGTTGCCCATCTTCACAGTATCAAAGTCACCTGCTTTGTACGTCGTGAACATCTCCCTGCAGGGAGTAGCATGGTAGGATGTTGCTGTGTCAACAACCCACTCAACCTGACCATCTGCAACACTAAAAAACTTATTATCATCGCCGGCGAGCACCACTACTTCCTGTTCCAAAGTAGCTGTAGTGTTATCACTGTCATTCTTCTTCTCATTGTTAGATCCTTTCTGTTCCTTCATGGCAAAATAATTTTTCTTGACGTGGCCCATCTTGCCATAGAAAAAGCATTTTATAGACTTTTTCTTGCTCTGTGATTCACTGCTAGACTTGGACTGTGATTTACCTCTATACTTGCCACAACCCCCCTTTGGTCCTCTACTCTTACTCCTCCCCATGTTCTCAGTAACAAAGGCCTGTGCATTATCTGTCCCTGCAGATTTCCTTCTAGTTTCTTCATTCTGTAGGCTACTGGTACCCTGACTCATGGATAACACACCATTTGGAGTAGAGTTGCTCAAGGAAACAACTAATGTCTCCCATGTATCCGGCAAAGAACTCAGAAGCAACAAAACTTTGATCTCATCATTAAGGATAATCTTCATAGTGGCTAGCTGATTTACCACACTTTGGAACTCATTGATGTGATCTTTGATCTGACCACCATCCTTGAATTTCATGTTTACAAGCTTTCTGATCAAGAAGGTTTTGTTCACTGAGGTTTTTTTATCATACATTGCTTTTATTTTTTTCCAAAGGGTATTGACATTGATTTCATTAGACACGTGGTGAAGATACTGTTATCAACCCACTGTCTGATGTGACCAATCGCTTTTCTATGCAATTTGTTCCATTCAACATCTTGCATATCTTTCGGTTGGGCACTATCTCCCTTAATGGGATCATGGAGGTCTTTACAATAGAGAATATCCTCCATCTTCGGTTTCCAGATCAACCAATTGGAATGGTTGGGCTTAACCATGGTAGTATTGATAGTATTGTTCTCCATCTTAATCAAATTAAGCAACAGGAAAAACAAATAACTAACACTGACCGCAACTCGTGCACCAAGCTGTAGATTTCATCAATACGAGCACGCTGGAAGAAACGGATCTAAAATCCGACTCCGGATGGCTCCGATATCGCAAAAACGATTTTCTGCGCTTCTGATTCGGTCAAACTCCTTGTTGACCATCAAACAACGAATCTTCTTCCACTAACACGTAGATTTACTTGAAACGAGTCCGTAGGAGCAAACGGATCTCCGATCGGACACCGGATGATCAAGATATCGTAGAAACAAACTTCTACCGTCAATCTGGTCAACTCTGGCCGTTGATTGCTAGTCCTATGACGAGGGCTGACGTCAGCCTGATGACGTCACTCTGATGACGTCACTCTGCTGACGTTGGCGCTGCGGCTGAAGAGCTGGACCGACTGCGAACCGGCTCAGGTCAACCAGTCTTGACCCGAAACTGCACCTCTGTGCTTCTGGGCTTCTTCCACGAGTTGGGTCTGACCCAACCTGAAACCCAAGCTGACCTTAAACAGCGCTTGGGCTTTCTCCAAGGCGGGTCAGGTCAAATGGACCCGACCCAAACCAAACAACCCAGAATCTGGGTCGTCTTCAACAGGTAAATTCTGCTCTGCAACAGCGACTGCAAACCCGGTTGGTCTGCTCCTTCTCTGGCTGCCTGGTCCGGCGACCAGCAGCGCGCGGCGGGTAATGTCTGGTCCAGCGACGGGGACGAGCTAGCGGGGACCGGTGGTGACCACAGGTGTCTTGCAGCGGCGACCGGCGCGCGGGAAATTTTTTTCTTTTTTTTTTTTGTTTCTTGCAGACGGTCTTTATCTCCCCCAGAAATCCGGTAGGCTTTCTTCTTCCTCAGATCTGGCACAGATCGGGCGACCGACGAAGATGTCTAGCAGCAGAACCCTCTTTGTCTATCGTCTTCTTCCAGTAAACTGTAAAATCGATTTTCTCTGTTTCCTGAAACAGAGAAACCGAACTGTGTGGCCCAAGAGATCACGACTGATCTTTTCTCTTCCCGTTGATCTTCCACGCACAACTTCGATGCTTTGATATCTCTTGTTGTGCTCGTGTGTGCAAAGGCAACAGGATCAACAATGAACCGCACAAGAAGTCAAAAAGATTTACGTGGTTCGGCAAAGATGCCTACGTCCACGGGAAACCAATTTCCACTAGGTTCTCCTCCAATCTGTGAAACCACAGCCTTGGAATCTCAACCACTCTCAGCCTCTGACTGTCTGTCCAGGGTTACAGATTACATCATATATATAATCATTACATCCTTATCCCTCAAAAACTCTATCTTAGAAAAAAGGAAAGGCCTAACATATTAGAAAACTAATGTTTGACAAAACAGAAAATTCGTAATGCCATTAGAGAAACCACTCCAGATACTGAACCCACTAATGGCCTGGACCCACTTGGCCAACATTTTATACTCATTTCAAAGTCTATGTTCTACTCTATTCCTTGGAACTCTCTTCCCAACAACTCCAATTTTGTCTTTGCCTATCGAGTATGAATAAAGTAGTTACCGGAAATCAGGTCTCAGCAGCGTTCCCAAGTAAAATATTCTATGTGGTGCGATGTTGTTGATCTAATGCTTGTTCAAACATTATATATATATATATATATATATTATTTGTAATTATGGTGAGTACGTTATCTAATTTGATTTTATGGGCATTGCTTCCTGCAGAATCAGTCTCAGACAACTCACCACACCTTTTCTTTTGTTTGCTAGGGATATGAGTGAAGAAAATGAAACAGAACAATCAGCTCCACAGCTGAATGAAAGGATACTCTCATCCTTGTCAAGGAGATCAGTTGCTGCACACCCTTGGCATGATGTTGAGACAGGTACCTACGTTATGGTTATATCAATAATTCAGAGATCTTAATTTTATAAGCAACTACTGCAACTGACTTCTGTAAACACATGTGCAGGACCTGAAGCACCTGCCATCTTCAATTGTGTATGTATACTAATTGTAGAAACAAGTTTACATAGCAGGAAAGCTTTATCCAATGCCTGGGAGGAAAAAAAAAAAAAGAACGACACTTTAGTTTTTCTTTATTATTTGAGAAGGCAAAATTGTAAGAGTTCATTAGTTTTGCACAGAGAACGACACTTTAGTTGTAATCTACTTCTAAACTAACATACTGAGGCATTCCATCCACTAAAAGATTGGCTAGGATCCTACCTGAAACCTCCTTAGTTACCACCGCCAATAAATATATAAATAATCTTGCTCAAAGATTCTTGCCATTTGTTTTTACTATTTCAGAGCAAAGGGTATTTTGGCATGCTGTATGTTATTTCCGTAACATATAGTCTCATTGCGGGATAGTATGGCATGAAATCTGTTGAGTGTAAAGCTAGTATAATCGGGGTTTTAAGCATGCATTGTCAAAACAACTGAGAAAATCCAATAGAAAGCCGAAGAAAACTTGATTTATTTTTATTTTTATTTTTATTTTTTGGTAAGGGAAAACTTGATATAATGGGTGTTGATTCATGTCATAGAATAAACTGAACTGCTTTTCCACTGAGGAGATATTTTTTTTTCTGCCAAAGTGGTTCGCTTGCAGATGAACTCCTCATTTGGTACAGGTTGTGGAGATAACGAAAGGAAGTAAGGTCAAGTACGAACTCGACAAGAAAACTGGTCTGATAAAGGTAACAATGAATTCTGTTATCAAATATTAATGAAACACTAAAGATTTAAGGGAAGTATGTATCTCCATGAATTTGAAGAAGTGATATCATTATGGGTACCTCCCATTTTCTTCAATGCTGAGGAGACTTAAGTGCTTCATTGCTTATCGATCTTCAGCCTAATTCTACCTTTTGAAATGTATGCATAGGTCGATCGGGTTTTGTACTCATCGGTTGTCTACCCTCATAACTATGGCTTCATCCCACGCACTCTATGTGAAGATAGTGACCCAATTGATGTTTTGGTCCTTATGCAGGTAACTCTCACTCACTCATTTCTCAGGATTGGTAGGCATGCAACCCTGAAATTAGGACTAGTTTTGTTTTCATAGTGAAGTTATTCTGTTTTCTCTCTCTCTGGTGGGTGGGTGCACGCATGCTAAGCATGGTAAAATACTTTTTTTTTTTAACAAACACATAGCAAAATAATTTATTGAGAAAAAGGATACTATATAATCATAATAGCAGTCCTCGAAGATAAGGACTACTAGAAGAATGAAAAATGAAAATGATTGCTACAAGAATGAAAAGACACACAACCCAAATTATAATTGGACAGCATTGAAACCCCTGCTTTGTCTGAGGAGTCCGAATTCTCTTTCCTTTCTCTTGACATTTGAACAAACTCCAAAGAAAAGAGCATTATTTCAATGTCGTGCATAGTTAGCCAATTTCCACAAAGAGGCAGGATGCAATTAAGCATACCTTAAGGTAGCCACTTTCCATGTACGGAGGAGGATGCAATTAAGCCTACTTTAAGGCATTAACTAGATTGGCATTTATTAGCAATGTAACCATCATCTTCGCCTCATCTCATTTATCATAACGATCATCTTAGCTTCATCTCATTTCTGTTGGGACATCTTCTAAAAAAGATCCCTACAACAAATTCTTGAAGAACACCAACTCTCCCTACTCCCCACCATCCAAAAAAAAAAAAACAAAAACAAAACAAAACGCACGCACTCTCTTAATTCATAAGGCCATAATTTCAGGTCTACTAAAATCCCATCCTAAATGTTTCATAAAATTCCAATAATACATCTCCTTTATCGTTTTAAATGCTTCCCAATACAATATGGACTAGGTTTCCCAAAAGTATATCCAACTATTTTTAGTTAAAAAAAAAACTGTTTTTAGCTTTCAAAGTTGACGCAGACCTTAGGGTTAGGGCTTACGTAAAGATGTCGAAGCACGTATCCAAAGGTACTTCGAATTGTCAAAAAACTTCAACACACGAGGATGCAACTCTCAGGGATAAAACCTAATTCTATTAATCAATCAAGTATGAGAAATAACATACTTTAGTTTCATATAAATAAGAAAGCAAACTTAATGCAATTACAAAACCTAACCTAATAATAGAAAGTTCCATAATAACAATGCGATTAAAAAACTACTAATAACATAACATAGTCCTAATCCAATTAGATTGGAATGGGACCACTTGTTGGGTTCAAACTGCATCAAAAGTCCATGAATTAGAATGCTCTTATGTGTGCCCTTTCTTTCAAGGGGAACATAGTTTTTATCACTAAATTGCAAGCCCTTTGAAGCTCCAGAAAGGAAATTCTATTTAACTCCCTTGCACATGGCCCCAGTTCATAATCCAACTTTAATCTTCCCTGACAAAAGCCCTTGTTATGCAGGACACCCTTACTTGTTGACCACCTTTCTTAAATTTCAATTTTGAAACTAATGACATCTGGTTTTAATCCTCTGTTGCAGACCTTAATCCCCCACTTATACCCATGCTTTTTATTTTTTATTTTTTTTTATGACATGTCAACCAGTGATAGTTATTATCGAAGGATTAATTGTTTTTATTGATGTTCTGAACAGGAACCGGTGCTCCCTGGTTGTTTTCTTCGCGCCAAGGCCATAGGACTCATGCCCATGATTGATCAGGCATGTTTTCTCTGAGCTCAACCGTTTTCCTACCTTAGTTTAGTTATCTTGCTAAATGGTTTTGATAAACAGAAAGAAATGCTAATTGGTTTTGATACAGGGAGAGAAGGATGATAAGATCATTGCCGTGTGTGCTGATGATCCAGAATATCGGCATTACCGTGACATCAAAGAACTGTCTCCTCACCGTCTAGCTGAGATACGGCGCTTCTTTGAAGACTGTATCCTTCCCGAAAATGCTAATAAAGCATTGATTTTGATTATAATTGTAGATAAGACTTGAATGCATTGGAAGTTTTTTTTTTATTTGAATAAATTAGAAGTTTTGTTTCTTGACTGACAATTTAGACAAGAAGAATGAGAATAAAGAGGTGGCTGTCAATGATTTTTTGCCATCAGAGACTGCTGTTCAAGCCATACAACACTCCATGTAAGTTGATTTTCATGTGTCACAGAGTTATATTCGAAGTATTGCATCTGATAGTTGTATGTTCTATCGCATTTTTTCTTCACTTAATGATTTTTGGAGTCTAATTCTACATGTATTTTTTATGGATGCAATGCAGGGATCAGTATGCTCAGTATGTCTAATTCTACATGTATTTTTTATGGCTGCAATGCAGGGATCTCTATTCTCAGTATGTCTTGGAGAATTTGAGGCATTAGACTGGCGCATTCTATTTATCTCGATAATTATTCAATAAGAGAATAGCTAATTGAGTATTTCATATGAATGTTGTATAAAGGATTTTGATATTTGTTTGGTTAGATATATACACATAAAAGACTTTCATACACGTGGGTAAGAACTGTTTGGTTATATATATACACATCAATTCATACACATGGGTAAGAACTACTCTCTCTCTCTCTCTTTCTCTCTCTCTCAAACTAAACGCTCTTTTGATCGCCCAAGAGGGAAGAGGGTGGTCAAACTAACCTGTGATTTCAGGACCTGCCTATTACAGATGCCCCTCGAATTGGAGATTGGTTGATCAGAAAAGCATAGGTGCATCCCAGAGATTATATAAGAAATTTAAAAGAGAATGCAAGACTGCTGCAAGTTTTTTCTTAGAAAGCCAGCATTTTGTTGGGTTTATGTCTTGTATTCCGGTTTAGCCGGATGAGTCACTGGGTTAGCCAGGGACTGGTTTAAGGTCAAGGGTATTTTGGTAATTGTACCGGGGCTTTCTTGGTGTCCAAGAAAGCGGAGATTATATATCTGTATAGTCTGTAACCCTAGATCTTGCGGCGGCGGCGGAGGCGGCAGTTGCCCGTGGTGCTCCCACACTACGTAGGAGAGATGAAGTGAGAGTGTGAGAATCTCTTGTATGCTTTACTTGTCATAGTGAAGATGTTCATCCTCCTGTGCCCGTGGATGTAGCCCTATTTGGGTGAACCACGTAAATCTCGGTGTTTCTTCTTGTGGTGGTTGCTTCGTGTTGATCTTGTGATTCTATGGATGCGCACAACGGGTGATGTTTAGAAAATCACAACAATTGGTATCAGAGACACAACAATTGGTATCAAAGCCGAGGTTGGTGTTCCTCGGGTTTCTGAGCGAGGTGGAGATCGCTCGGTGGCTTGGAGGTTGTGTGCATGAAGATCAACTTATCAGATCGGAGATTGGTTTGAACTCGGTGGCCATTGAATCCGCTGCAACCATTGAATGCGCTGCAACTCGTTGCAGATGATTAGAAGAAATCGAAGGCTACCGCTTCCGGTCATCGTGAGCCACCACTGCCGCTGTCGCCAGATTACAGAAGCCGGAATTGAAGAAGAGATTTAAAAAAAAAAAAGGAAGGCTCACCAGAAAGTTCGCCAAATCTGGATCGCCGCTGCAATCGCCGGAGTCGTCGCTGCCACTCGCTGCAGGCTCCCCTCGCTCCCCTCGCCGGATTGCTGCCTGTCGCCATCGTCGCTGAGCCACATCTGTCGCCGTCACCTCCATCGGTGCTGGCCGTTCTCTGACACCGCCGTTTGTCGCTAGCCGCCACAGCCGCCAGACGCCGATCGGGGGTCGTCGCCGCTGCTGTACACCACAGCCCGTCCCACCCCGTTGGTCTCCGGACCGCAGCCAAGGACGACGCGCAGTCGTCCGGTTTCTCCATTGTTGAAGAATCAGAAAACAGGGAAGATGTAACACTCCGATCCCCTTTGAGCCGGATTAGTGGCTCATTAGTGTGTGTTTTTGTTTTGTTTATTCTTTTGGACTTGGTTTTGGGCCTTGGATAGGTAGTTGAGTGACCTTTGACCTGAGATAGGTAGTTCTAAGCCCTTTTTCGTAATTTTGCTTTTGTTTTGCTCATATCATCTTTGCATCATATTGGTGTCAGCACGCGTATTTCGTTGAGCTCGACAATTTCCGTAACTGTGTCAGATCCGTTTGGAGTCAATTGGGGAAGTTGGACCTTCGTGTGACTTAAACTGTAAATAGCTTAAACTCCATGGATCTTGTTTTAAACTTCAAACCCTATATATTGAGTCATCCTCCAGGTGGCTCTCTCTCCTGTTCATTTCATTTCCTCAACGTGCATGCAGAGGAGAATTCCAGGAGAAGCTCTCCACGTTCTTCTTTCTCTCTCTTCTTTCCTTCTCTTGATCGATTGAGCTTTGGATTTCCTTGTTTTGGATTGGGTTCTTTTCTTCTTCTCTCATCTCTGTGCTTAGCCTCTGTCTGTGGCTTTGGTGGTAAGTGGGTTCTCTCCCAACTCTCCCTTCTTCTTCTCCAATTGCAGCTCTTTTCCTTGTTGATGTGTCTTCATCTCATGCATGGTGTATTGCTTTGATTTGCTTTGATTTTTAGTTGCTTTGGAGCTTGATTCAGTGGATTTCCAGATTTGAGGCAAGTATAAGTACAGACTTTGATAACACACATGGGTACTCTATTTGAATGCTTTGATTTCCATCTTCTTTAGTGTATTTGATGTTTACAGCCAATGCTTGTGAATTTGGAACCTCTGTATCCTGTTTTGAGACTTTTCTGTACCAAATTTCAGTTTCTGTACTCAGCCCGAATTCATCTCTGTATTGTACGGCTAAGCCGTGAACTTCTACGGCTTGATTTCCAGAGACTCGAAATTTTGAGTTTTGTTCTACGGCTAGGCTACGGCTAAGCCGTAATTTGTCCTACGGCTGAGCCGTAAGCTAGCCGTGACCCAACCCGTACCCCAGCCGTGAATTAAATCTCTGATCAGTCGAAACTTTTCCAACACAGAACTCCTACGGTGTGGCTACGGCTAAGCCGTGGAATGCTACGGCTAAGCCGTGGATTGGTCTACGGCTAAGCCGTATACTGACTGTAGCTCAGCCGAAAAAGGCATCAGATTAGAGGTGAAAGATGATCAGTTTAGCTGTGTTTTGAATGGAACCAGGGTTAAGCTGTGGTGCATAATACGTCGAGAGCGTAAGATGTCTTCGGCTCAACCATAGGTCCCTCATAGCTAAACCGTTAGGCATGACAATTCTGAAACATAACTTAGGATAATGGTGAGACTTGTAGGGCTCAAACACGGGTTGACCACTCATGTAAACCGGCCCAATGGATTCTTGGAACGCATGAATAGTCTGTTAGGCTGTGACTTATTCATGTGAGTGTTGTTTTACTGTTAAGCACCTCCCCATGGGTGTTGGTTTAAGGGACGTCGGTGCACGCAAAGATTTCGCAACACTTTGATGGCAACGGTGTATTGACTAACTTAAAACTACATCAACATGCACGGTTAGTGACAGTGAACAACTAGCTTAGGACTGGCTTGTAATGAACCTTGACTCCGTATTAATCTGAGATGCATTGCATATTGTTTATGGTTTTGCCCTCTGTTCTGTTAATTTATGTTTATGCATTCCGCAGTCATTTTTGCTTTCGTCCTGTATGTCTGTTTATTCTTCGATCTACATTATGCTCTGATCTATGCTATGCTTTGACTTAATCTATGCTCTGTCTTTGGCTTTGTATCTCTCTGTTCGGTTTGGGTATTCCCTGGTGGCTCTGCCCAGAGGTTAATACGTGAGGATAAGATCCGGTCTTTGTCATCGGTGAGTCCAAAGCGGATAATCTCCCTTTCTATGGATTTGATTTGATTGGTATTAGTCTGGCTCTACTCAGCCTCAGCCCTAGGATGCCCGACGGGGTTACCTCTGGCTTAGATCTCTGTATCTCTGTATTCACTGCAGTGTCGCTTTGTCTTGGGACCCCGGAACCCAGGAACCTGAGACCCACTTGTACCCTGGCCCGGTCAGTGGTGTTCTCCTCTGCTCTGCTTTGCTCTGCTCTCTATTGGAGAGAACTTGGTTAACGTAGTAGCCACTTAGTCAGTATTTCTATGTTTGATTCACATATCATGCTTTACTTCTATGCACGATTTGCTTAGCTTATTAAGATGAAATTCTGAAATCATTATTCTGTCATTATTCAGCTTTGATACTATGAGTGTTTCATCTCTGTTACTTATATTTGCTGGATCGTTGTATTCATTTGTGTTGTCTGTGGTGTTGCAGGCACAGATACCTTGCCCAGCTCCCCGGCGGTCGAGGAGGCTGCAGGGGCGAGTGTAGAGGCACCCTCCGGTCTGGCAGAGTGGGCCTGATCATCTCTGCCGAGTGCGTTCATGCATGCTGCCAGTGGCTTTTCATTTTGGGATTTTGAGAGATTTGTATTTGGACTTTGGACTTTGGACTTGTATTCTGTGTATTTTGTACATACGTATTTTGGTGTGTATTCGGTTTTATTTCAGTGTATTTGTCTTTGTCGTTTCCGTATTTGTATTTGCTTTGGCTTCCGCTATTTTCTTTGTTGCTTGCTATGATATGTACAGCTTCCGCGTACGCTTAGTTCGCACGTGTGAGATCCCTTCTGTGCGTGCATCTGAACTGGGTTTGGATGCACGTGCACGGGAGTACGTGTGTCACTGGCTTAGCTTTTCGCTAACCCCCGATTTCTGGGCTCGGGTCGTGACATACGTATTGTATGGTATCAGAGCTTGCTAGTATAAGCATGTAGGCATCTAAGATCGTGGTGAGATAACGCTATCAACTATTTGACTCGAAGTCTCATATGTTGATTTGGGGTTTGACTAACTCAGGGCATTTTATATTTGTGTGTTGTGTTTCTTTTCCTTTTTGCAGGATGGCATCAGGATCAGGATCTCGAGATGAGAACCAACAGGGCCACAATGGTGATAGTGGATCGGTACCCCCACACATCAGTAGTGAGGAGCGGATGATGATGATGATGCAGTCTATGCAGTCATTACAGGCACAGATGGCATCCATGGTAGATAGACAGAGTCAGGCTGTTGCAGTAGCATCACCTCGTATAGATCAGCAGGTGATTTTCCAGCCTAAGGAATCAGATCCAAATGCTCTTTTCGACAAGTTCCGTAAGCGAGGGGCGACCGAGTTTCATGGGATAGAGGATGCATTGCAGGCGGAGCAATGGTTGGAGCAGACAGAAGAGCTTTTTGATACGATTGTGTGCAGTAACAAGCAGAAGGTAGTTCTCACAGCCTCTATGCTTCGGAGTGTAGCCAAGACATGGTGGAGGAGTGTCAAGACTTCATTTCAGACTATGCCCAGTGCCACAGTTTGGGAGACCTTCAAGCAGCAATTCCGTCGGAAGTTCATGCCTCTTCACATTCAGCGAGCTAAGGAAGTGGAATTCTTCAACCTCCAGCAGAGACAGATGTCAGTTGCAGATTATGTACACAGGTTTACCGAGTTGTCTCATTTTACAGAAGACATGGTGAACACAGAGCATAAGAAGGTGACTCGCTTCGTCAACGGTCTGAATCCGAGGCACAAACGCCACGTGGTTGCTTGTATGTGGCCGGCTACCTTGGACGACGCTATTGACAGGGCTTATGATGCAGAGGCCATCTTTGAGGAGGAGCGAACAGAAGCTAAGAGGGCGGCAGGTTCCAGTGGCAGAAGTCAGTTTCAGAAAAGGTTCAAGGGTAAACAGGGCAGTTCGAGCAATACTCCGTTGGTATGCGGTCACTGTGGGAAGGATCACCCAACAGACAGATGTTGGAGGAAGATTGGGGCTTGTTTCGGGTGTGGCTCTACGGATCACAGGCGGGCCCAATGCCCGAAGTTTCAGTCCTCTCCACAGACGAGACAGGCAGGACCTACAGCGCAGGGCAGATCTCAGCCAGCTCGCCCAGCTCAGAAGCCGAACCGCCAGACAGCCCGAGCCTATGCTGCTACGCATGAGGGCGCGGAGGAGGCCACGGTAGTGGAAGGTAAAATTTTAATTTCTGATGCTGAAGCTTTAGCCTTATTTGACTCCGGGTCTACGCGTTCGTACGTAGCACCCCATTTTGCTGTGCAGCTTCGACAGCGACCCACACCACTTCCATATTTGTTGTTAGTATCCACTCCGGTTGGTAAACGGGTGGAGTGCAGTGTTTTCTACCCTCAGTGTGATGTGCGGATAGCTGGTCATCAGCTCCCAGTAGACCTCGTGTTGCTCACGACACTGGATTTTGATGTGATTCTTGGTATGGACTGGCTTGCGAGATATCATGCGTGTATCAATTGCTACAGCAAGGCTATCTACTTTGATTTGGGCAGCGGATTCCGATTTGAGGGCAGCCAGATGAAGTGCCCAAGACGTGTGATCTCTGCTTGTAAAGCAGACAGGATGCTTCGTAGGGGATGTGAGGGATTTCTTGCATTCATTTCAGAGAAGAAAGATCAGCGACAGCTCAGTGAGATTCCAGTAGTCAGCGAGTTTCCGGATGTCTTTCCGGAGGATGTGCCAGAGTTGCCACCAGTTCGGGAGGTAGAATTTGCTATTGACGTGGTACCAGGTATAGCACCTATCAGTAGAGCTCCATATCATATGGCACCTGCAGAGTTGTTGGAATTGAAGAAACAGTTGCAGGATCTGTTGGATAAAGGGTTCATACGCCCAAGTGTTTCACCTTGGGGAGCTCCTGTATTGTCTGTCAAGAAGAAGGATGGCAGTTTCCGGATGTGCATTGATTATAGGCAGTTGAACAAAGTGACTATCAAGAACAAATATCCATTGCCTAGGATTGACGAGTTGTTCGATCAGCTTCAGGGTGCAGCTTACTTCTCGAAGATTGACTTGAGGTCAGGATATCACCAGCTTAGGGTGAAGGATGAGGATGTTCCGAAGACAGCTTTCAGGACTCGGTATGGACACTACGAGTTCCTTGTCATGCCGTTTGGTTTGACGAATGCACCCGCAGCTTTCATGGCATTGATGAATAGGGTGTTTACTTCCTTCTTGGACCAGTTCGTTGTGGTTTTTATAGATGACATATTGGTCTATTCGAAGACTGCTGAGGAATATGCAGACCATTTGAGGAAAGCATTGCAGCTACTTAAGGACCACAAGTTGTATGCAAAGTTGTCCAAGTGTGAGTTTTGGCTCGAGCAAGTTACATTTTTGGGTCATAAGATTTCTAGAGATGGATTGATGGTGGATCCAGCTAAGATTGAAGCAGTAGTCCATTGGCCCCGTCCTAGATCAGTGACAGAGATTCGGAGTTTTCTGGGTTTGGCGGGATATTACCGCAGGTTTGTGCAGGACTTCTCGAAGATCTCAGCCCCGCTGACTCAGTTGACTCGGAAGAAGGTCCCGTATGAGTGGACAGAGAAGTGTGAGCGCAGTTTTCAGATGTTGAAAGAAAAGCTTACTACGGCGCCAGTGTTGACTCTCCTGGATGGTAGTGAGGGATTCGTGATCTATTCCGATGCTTCTCGCGTTGGATTAGGCTGTGTACTGATGCAGAATCAGAAGGTGATTGCCTATGGATCCAGACAGCTGAAAGAACATGAGAAGAACTATGCCACACATGACTTGGAGCTAGCAGCCATTGTATTTGCACTGAAGTTGTGGTGGCATTACTTGTACGGTGTGAAGTTCGAGGTCCATTCCGATCATCACAGTCTGCAGTACTTGTTTGATCAGCATGACTTGAATATGAGGCAACGTAGATGGTTGGAGTTTATCAAAGACTACGACTTTCCGATCAAGTACCACCCAGGCAAGGGCAATGTAGTTGCAGATGCACTCAGCAGGAGGACAGACAGTCTTCAGGTGTTGGCAGGATTCTATATGCTTGTGCATGATCAGCCTGTTGAGGTTCGGATGGTAGGTGAGTCGGTGACATTAGCTACTACCGTCGTGTTTCAGCCTGAGGTGATTCAGCAGATCAAGGATCGCCAGTTTGAGGACCCCCTCCTGGTGAAGTTCAGAGATCGGATTGCAGATCGACCTGATTTCAGCGTGGTGGATGGAGTTTTGTACTTCAGGAATAGATTGTGTGTTCCCGCTGTGGAGGAGCTGAAAGATAAGTTGATGACAGATGCGCACGATGCCCGATATGCGATGCACCCAGGGAGTACGAAGATGTACCGGAACTTGAAGGATAGATTTTGGTGGAACAATATGAAGCGGGAGATCGCAGGGTTCGTAGCGCGATGTTTGACCTGTCAGAGGGTAAAAGCTGACCATCAGCGACCTCCAGGATCATTGCATCCATTGCACACTCCGCAGTGGAAGTGGGAGCACATTACGATGGATTTCGTCTCCGGTTTTCCGCCGACCAGCAGAAAGAACAATGCGATCTGGGTCATAGTGGACAGATTGACCAAGTCAGCGCATTTCCTTCCGTTTAGGAAAGGGATGACATTCACAGAGATGGCCAGGAAGTTTGTTGACGAGATAGTCAGATTGCATGGTACCCCAGTGTCACAACCCGAGCCCAGGGTTCGGGGGTTAGCAAAAGCCAAACCTAATGACACACGTACTCCCGTGCCTGTACACGTAGACCGGGTCTAAATGCACACGCACAAGGGAACAAGCACACGTGCCAAGCAAGTACGCGGAAGCTGTAAATATCAGAAACATAAACAACTAATAGCACAAGAAGAGGATACAAGGAAAGGACTGACATAATTACATATGAACGTTTACAAAAGAACAAAAGGATAAATACAATAGTGACATGTCATGACATATACAAGTCTGAAAATCCTCAAAACATGACTCCAACATGATGCATGCCATGAACGCGCTCCCGTGGAGTGATCACATCCACTCCTCTAGGCCTGATGGGGCCCCGGGGGTCTCATCTGGAGCCTGGCCGACCGGCGAGGGTTCGGCAGGGGGATCTGGGCCTGCAACACCAAAAACAACTGTGAATACGAAGATTCAGCAAAGTATAAACCATAGCAAGTTAACACACGCTGTGTCTAATAGAATAAAGAACATCATGTTATTAAAGAAAGCATTTTCGTATACTAGGCTATCATGCAAGAAAGAAAGATGCTGTGTGAATCAAGGATAACATGCTGTGTACATGACTAGTGGCTACTACATTACCATATGCTCCCAAAAGAGGGATCTTGTAACATGCAAAGAACACCATTGTCCGGGCCAGGGTACAATGGGTCTCGGTTTCCTGGGGTCCGGTTCCCCAAGACAAAATCCATACTGCAGCAGGCCATATAAACTATACCGAATTCACCCCGTCGGGATCCTAAGGCTGAGGCTAAGTAGTGCCTGACCATACGGAGTCAATCAAGAAAATCCTGAGTAGATCGTGATCATATATCATGCGTGCATATCTGGAAGTGAACATATCATACATGTATACTCAGGGTAAATAATCGCAATGTGAAAGTAAAGTAACGGGATACAAGTAATCATGTCAGAGTGTGAGATCAATGATCGAATGCAATATGGTATGCAACAAATCATGCGAAATCGAATCATCTTAAGTTACAAACCAATTCTAATCTAATTATCCGGTGTTTCTAACCGTGCATGATGATGTAGTTTTAAGTTATTCGATACACCGTTGTCTAGTGTTGCCTGGAATCGGGCGATGCACGAAGTCCCTTAAACCAACACCCATGGGGAGGTGCTTAACATCCGGATAACGAACATGAATGATTCGCAGCCCTCGAGATCATTCACGCGTAGTATCACATCCGTTGGGCAAGTCTCGGTGCTCTACATTCTATCATGAAGGTCATATAGGTCTTATCGTTACACCTAGCCTTATTCTTCATGTGTGGTTACGGCTTAGCCGTGTGTGTGCTACGGCTTAGCCGTGTGTGGTCTACGGCTTAGCCGTGGCTGGACCGTAGAAGGTCTGTCAGTTGCTGACTCTCAGTTATTCCAGAAATTGCACCCTGTATTGTTCTACGGCTGGGCCACGGCTGAGCTACGGCTTAGCCGTAGGGCATTCCACGGCTTAGCCGTGCCCTAGCCGTAGAGGAAAACTGGGTTTTTCTCCTCTCTGGATTGTGAGCCGTAAGAAGCATACGGCTTAGCCGTACCTGCACGAATTCAGAAATCTGAAACATGTACAGAATGTCTGGAAATGCATCAGAAATGCAATCTATCAATGGGAATACACAAGTACTGAACCAATAAGTATCAAATGGGCTGTAAACACATGTTTTCCACACACATCAATGTGAGCTAGCCAAAATCAAAGCATACCAACATGGGTTCTCAATGTTATGGTTATACTTGCCTCAAATTTGGAAATCAAATGCACAATGGTAGCCCTTGGATCCAAACACAACCTAACACACAAACAAAACCACATGTATGCATGAGGGATGGAGAGAAATCAAAACACAGACACACCAAGCACGATGGAGACAAGAGGGAGAAGAGATGGAGAAGAACTAGAGAAGAGAGATGAGAAGGATGAAGGGATTTCCACCAACTCACCTCACATGCAAGCAATCGACCTCCACTTGATCGATGGAGAAGAGGAATTCAAGTGCAAGAGAGAGAGATTCCACGTGCACAGTGAATTTGAGAGAAAACGAGAGAAGGAAATGAGAGTGGGTCGATGGTGAAGCTTATATAATCAAATGGGTTGTCCAAATTTACAATGAAAGCCAAGTGAAAAGTGCTAATTTCAGTTTGAGTCAAACGCGGGTCCAATCGAATCACACGACCTCGGTTGCAAATGACGTAGTTACGAAAGTTAACGGGCTCAACGAAAGACACGTGTTGACCTCAAGATGATGCAAAAATGACCATGTCTAAGAAAAGCTAAAATTACGAAAAAGGGCTTGGTCTACTTAATCCAGGTCAAACTCAACCCAACTACCTATCCATGACCCGTAACGAAAATCCAAAACACAACAAAACACGATTAACAACAAAAACAAGATTAACTAGACGCTAAACGAGGTCAAGCTGGGTCGGAGTGTTACATCCTCCCCCACTTGAGAATCATTCCGTCCTCGGAATGAACACTAACTCGCTCATACCTGGGAAAACAAATCGGGGTACTGACGTGCCATCTGCTCTTCTAGCTCCCAAGTAGCCTCATCAGGACTGTGATGCTCCCAAAGCACTTTGACCCATCGAATTGTCCTGGTGCGGAGTATCTGCTCTCGGGTTCCCACGATACGGAGCGGTCGCTCAACGTATGCAGCGCTCGGCTGAATCTGAATCTCATCGTAACGAATGACATGGGAGGGATCGTGAACGTATCTCCGAAGCATCGAAACGTGGAAAACGTTGTGCACTCCTGAAAACATCTCGGGAAGCTCTAATCGATAAGCTAAATCACCGATCCGACTCTTGATCTCGAACGGTCCGACATAGCGTGGAGCTAACTTGCCTTTCTGGCCGAAACGGATCGTACCCTTCATCGGAGAGACCTTCAGAAAAACCCACTCGCCAACCTGAAACTCTAAGGGTCGTCTGCGGGTGTCTGCATAACTCTTCTGTCTCGACCGAGCAACTTTCAAGTTCTCAATTGCTTTCTGTACCTTCTCCGTAGTCTCGGCAATGATCGTCGGTCCGTGAAAACTTCGAGTTCCAACTTCTTCCCAACAAACCGGACTTCTACACTTCTTCCCGTACAATGCTTCATATGGTGCCATCCCAATGCTCTCGTGGAAACTGTTGTTGTAGGCGAACTCGCACAACGATAGATGAAGATCCCATTCTTTCTCGTAGCTCAACACACTGGCTCGCAACATATCCTCCAAAGTCTGAATCGTCCGCTCTGATTGTCCATCTGTCTGTGGGTGGTATGCCGTGCTGAAACTCAACTTCGTACCCAAAGCCTCTTGGAATGCTCTCCAGAAAGACGAAACAAAACGGCTGTCACGATCGGATACAATCGACACGGGGGTACCATGGAGCCTGACGATCTCATCCACGAACTTCCTAGCCATCTCTGAAAATGTCATACCCTTCCGAAAAGGAATGAAATGGGCTGTCTTCGTCAATCGATCTACAATCACCCAAATGGCGTTGTTCTTCCTGCTCGTCGGTGGTAACCCTGAAACGAAGTCCATGGTGATGTGTTCCCACTTCCACTGCGGTATATGCAAAGGATGCAACGAGCCTGGCGGTCTCTGATGATCAGCCTTCACCTTCTGACATGTCAAACAGCGAGCAACAAAGCCTGCTACTTCTCTCTTCATGTTGTTCCACCAAAAGCGATCCTTGAGATTCCGAAACATCTTCGTGCTGCCTGGGTGCATCGCGTAGCGAGCGTAATGCGCTTCGTTCATCAGCTTCTCCTTGAACTCATCAACTGCTGGCACGCACAACCTACTCCGAAAATAGAGTACACCATCCTCGAGTCTGAAATCGGGTCTGTCTCCAATGTGGTCTCGAATGCGCTTCAATGTTAGATCTTCAAACTGCCTGTCTTTAATCTGCTGAATCATCTCAGGCTGAAACACTAGCGTACTAGCCAACATCACGCACTCATCCACTAGTTTAACCTCAACAGGGAGACCACGAAACTCTAAGAGGAAACTGCTCAATAGCTGCACTGACTCTGCTTTCCTGCTGAGCGCATCTGCCACCACATTCCCCTTGCCTGGCTGATATTTGATCGGGAAGTCATAATCCTTAATAAGCTCAAGCCATCTCCGCTGTCTCATGTTCAGCTCCTGCTGTGTGAATAAATACTGTAAACTGTGGTGGTCAGAACGAACCTCAAACTGCACACCATATAGATAATGTCTCCACAGCTTCAACGCAAACACGATGGCTGCCAATTCTAAATCATGGGTGGCGTAATTCTTCTCATGATCTCGCAACTGTCTCGATCCATAGGCAATAACCTTCCCATGCTGCATCAACACACAACCCAGACCAACTCGCGAAGCATCTGAATAAACCACGAATCCTTCACTACCATCTGGCAAGGCTAACACTGGGACCGTAGTCAACTTCTCTTTCAAAGTCTGAAAACTGGCTTCACACTCCTCAGTCCAATCAAATGGTACGTTCTTCCTGGTCAACTTCGTCAATGGAGAAGAGATCTTAGCAAAGTCCTGGACAAATCGACGGTAGTAACCTGCTAGACCAAGGAAACTGCGAACCTCTGTCACTGTCTTGGGGCTAGGCCAATTCACCACTGCCTCCACTTTAGATGGATCAACTGCCAATCCCTCTCGTGAAATGATATGACCTAAAAATGCAACCTGCTCAAGCCAAAAATCACACTTCGACAACTTAGCAAACAATCGATGTTCTCTCAACAACGACAAGGCTTTTCTCAAATGCTCCCTATGCTCCTCTGCTGACTTAGAATATATCAAGATATCATCAATAAACACAACTACGAATTGGTCCAAGAAAGGAGCAAAAATCTGATTCATCAATGCCATAAAAGCTGCAGGTGCGTTGGTTAGTCCAAAAGGCATCACGAGGAATTCATAATGACCATAACGAGTCCTGAAGGCAGTCTTAGGAATGTCATCTTCTTTGACTCTCAACTGGTGATATCCAGACCTCAAATCAATCTTCGAAAAGTATGCTGCGCCCTGAAGTTGGTCAAACAACTCATCAATCCTGGGTAAGGGGTACTTGTTCTTGATCGTCACTTTGTTCAGCTGTCGGTAGTCTATGCACATCCGAAAAGTACCATCCTTCTTTTTGACAAACAAGACTGGTGCTCCCCAAGGTGAAACGCTCGGGCGAACGAAACCCTTATCCAAAAGCTCCTGCAATTGTTTCTTCAATTCTGACAACTCTGCTGGGGCCATGCGATACGGAGCCTTGCTGATCGGTGCCGTGCCGGGAACAAGCTCAATGGCGAACTCCACATCTCGAACCGGGGGTAAGCCTGGTACATCGTCCGGGAAGACATCGGGAAAATCACAGACCACCTGGAGCTCACCTAGCTGCTTCGACTCCTTCTTCGCTGAGACAAAGGCAATGAAGCCTTCACACCCTCGGCGGATCAAGCGATCTGCCTTACACGCCGAAATCACACGCCTGGGGCATCTCTGCTGACTGCCCTCGAAACGGAAGCCCTTGCCTAAATCGAAGAAAATCGTCCTGTTGTAACAGTTAACACAGGCACGATATCGAGCGAGCCAATCCATACCAAGGATCACGTCGAAGTCCAACATCGACAATAGGATCAAATCAACAGGTAACTGATGACCTGCAATCTGCACGTCGCAATGGGGGTAGTACATACTACACTCCACTCGCTTGCCAACTGGGGTGGATACAACCAACACATATGGCAACGGCTTAGACGGCTGATGCAACCGCTTGGCGAAATGAGGTGCTACATAAGACCGTGTAGACCCCGAATCGAACAAAGCTAAAGCCTCGACGCGCGAAATCAAAACAGTACCTTCAACCACCTGTGGATCCTCGGCACTCTCGTGGGTAGCAGCGTAAGCACGGGCTGACTGGCGAGGCTGTCTCGAGCCTGGACGAGCTGACTGTGGCTTGCTCGGAGCTGTAGGTGCACTGGGTCTGCTAGGAACTGCACCGGAAGCTCTCTGTCGAGGACAATTGGTGATCATATGCTCCCTCGAACCGCAAATAAAACAAGCACCGGCCTTCCTCCAACAAGCTTCGGTCGTGTGGCTCTTGCCGCAATATCCACAAGTCACTCCACTGGAACTAGAAGTACTCTGCTGGCCTTTGGTCTTCTTCTGTACTTGTCCTCGTGCACTGAAAGGCGGCTGTCGCTTGGGTTCAACGGCTCTAGCAGCTTGGTGGATGGCCTCAGCAGAATAGGCCCTGTCCACTGCATCATCGAACGTAGCGGGACGCTGAAACGCTGTCACGTGGTGCATGTACCGGGGATGCAAACCTTCGACAAACCTGTTCACCTTCCTTTCCTCGGTGCTGATCATGTCCGGAGCAAAAAGCGACAACTGCATAAACTTGTTTACATACTCTGCTACTGTCATCTGCTGCTGGCGGAGAGCTAGGAACTCAACCTCCTTGGCTCGAAACACATGAGCCGGGATGAACTTCCTCCTGAACTGTTGCTTGAACATCTCCCACACCGTCGCGCTAGGAATATCTCTGTACGAATCTTTCACGCTCTTCCACCAAGTCTTTGCGACATCTCTAAACATAGAAGTTGCTAGCCCGACCTTCTGTCGGTTCGTGCACACAACGGTCTCAAAGACATCCTCTGTCTGTTCTAACCACTATTCTGCCTTCAGTGGCTCTTCTGTTCCGTAGAACTCAATGGCTCCTCGCTTGCGAAATTTCCCATAGAGGGCATTCGGGTCACTCTCTCGAGGCTGCAAGATCACCTGCTGGTCTACATGCGACTGAACTGGGGCTTGGCTTTGTCGATCTAACATAGTGGTAACTTGGGCTTGCAAGTTCTGCATGGATTGCGATTGTGCCTGAAGGGACTGGAATAACATGAGGATGCGTTCATCTGTATTCGGTGTCTGCGGTGATGGTGCAGATCCGCTCTCGTTATTTCCGGCGTTCTGCTGAGAACCAGAACCTGATGCCATCCTGTAAAATGGAACGAGTCAGACACAAACACAACACAAGAGCGCCCAACAAACCCCAAAGTCTAGAAAGAGCACAAAGGACTAATCGTATCCTCACCACGATCCTATACATGCCTACATGCTTATCATCTAGAACAAGGAATGAGCAAGGAATGCTCTGATACTATACAATACGTATGTCACAACCCGAGCCCAGGGTTCGGGGGTTAGCAAAAGCCAAACCTAATGACACACGTACTCCCGTGCCTGTACACGTAGACCGGGTCTAAATGCACACGCACAAGGGAACAAGCACACGTGCCAAGCAAGTACGCGGAAGCTGTAAATATCAGAAACATAAACAACTAATAGCACAAGAAGAGGATACAAGGAAAGGACTGACATAATTACATATGAACGTTTACAAAAGAACAAAAGGATAAATACAATAGTGACATGTCATGACATATACAAGTCTGAAAATCCTCAAAACATGACTCCAACATGATGCATGCCATGAACGCGCTCCCGTGGAGTGATCACATCCACTCCTCTAGGCCTGATGGGGCCCCGGGGGTCTCATCTGGAGCCTGGCCGACCGGCGAGGGTTCGGCAGGGGGATCTGGGCCTGCAACACCAAAAACAACTGTGAATACGAAGATTCAGCAAAGTATAAACCATAGCAAGTTAACACACGCTGTGTCTAATAGAATAAAGAACATCATGTTATTAAAGAAAGCATTTTCGTATACTAGGCTATCATGCAAGAAAGAAAGATGCTGTGTGAATCAAGGATAACATGCTGTGTACATGACTAGTGGCTACTACATTACCATATGCTCCCAAAAGAGGGATCTTGTAACATGCAAAGAACACCATTGTCCGGGCCAGGGTACAATGGGTCTCGGTTTCCTGGGGTCCGGTTCCCCAAGACAAAATCCATACTGCAGCAGGCCATATAAACTATACCGAATTCACCCCGTCGGGATCCTAAGGCTGAGGCTAAGTAGTGCCTGACCATACGGAGTCAATCAAGAAAATCCTGAGTAGATCGTGATCATATATCATGCGTGCATATCTGGAAGTGAACATATCATACATGTATACTCAGGGTAAATAATCGCAATGTGAAAGTAAAGTAACGGGATACAAGTAATCATGTCAGAGTGTGAGATCAATGATCGAATGCAATATGGTATGCAACAAATCATGCGAAATCGAATCATCTTAAGTTACAAACCAATTCTAATCTAATTATCCGGTGTTTCTAACCGTGCATGATGATGTAGTTTTAAGTTATTCGATACACCGTTGTCTAGTGTTGCCTGGAATCGGGCGATGCACGAAGTCCCTTAAACCAACACCCATGGGGAGGTGCTTAACATCCGGATAACGAACATGAATGATTCGCAGCCCTCGAGATCATTCACGCGTAGTATCACATCCGTTGGGCAAGTCTCGGTGCTCTACATTCTATCATGAAGGTCATATAGGTCTTATCGTTACACCTAGCCTTATTCTTCATGTGTGGTTACGGCTTAGCCGTGTGTGTGCTACGGCTTAGCCGTGTGTGGTCTACGGCTTAGCCGTGGCTGGACCGTAGAAGGTCTGTCAGTTGCTGACTCTCAGTTATTCCAGAAATTGCACCCTGTATTGTTCTACGGCTGGGCCACGGCTGAGCTACGGCTTAGCCGTAGGGCATTCCACGGCTTAGCCGTGCCCTAGCCGTAGAGGAAAACTGGGTTTTTCTCCTCTCTGGATTGTGAGCCGTAAGAAGCATACGGCTTAGCCGTACCTGCACGAATTCAGAAATCTGAAACATGTACAGAATGTCTGGAAATGCATCAGAAATGCAATCTATCAATGGGAATACACAAGTACTGAACCAATAAGTATCAAATGGGCTGTAAACACATGTTTTCCACACACATCAATGTGAGCTAGCCAAAATCAAAGCATACCAACATGGGTTCTCAATGTTATGGTTATACTTGCCTCAAATTTGGAAATCAAATGCACAATGGTAGCCCTTGGATCTAAACACAACCTAACACACAAACAAAACCACATGTATGCATGAGGGATGGAGAGAAATCAAAACACAGACACACCAAGCACGATGGAGACAAGAGGGAGAAGAGATGGAGAAGAACTAGAGAAGAGAGATGAGAAGGATGAAGGGATTTCCACCAACTCACCTCACATGCAAGCAATCGACCTCCACTTGATCGATGGAGAAGAGGAATTCAAGTGCAAGAGAGAGAGATTCCACGTGCACAGTGAATTTGAGAGAAAACGAGAGAAGGAAATGAGAGTGGGTCGATGGTGAAGCTTATATAATCAAATGGGTTGTCCAAATTTACAATGAAAGCCAAGTGAAAAGTGCTAATTTCAGTTTGAGTCAAACGCGGGTCCAATCGAATCACACGACCTCGGTTGCAAATGACGTAGTTACGAAAGTTAACGGGCTCAACGAAAGACACGTGTTGACCTCAAGATGATGCAAAAATGACCATGTCTAAGAAAAGCTAAAATTACGAAAAAGGGCTTGGTCTACTTAATCCAGGTCAAACTCAACCCAACTACCTATCCATGACCCGTAACGAAAATCCAAAACACAACAAAACACGATTAACAACAAAAACAAGATTAACTAGACGCTAAACGAGGTCAAGCTGGGTCGGAGTGTTACACCCAGTATCGATTGTGTCAGATCGTGACAGTCGCTTTGTATCTTCATTCTGGAGAGCATTTCAGGAAGCTATGGGCACGAAGCTGAGTTTCAGTACGGCATACCACCCCCAGACTGACGGACAGTCGGAGCGTACCATTCAGACATTGGAGGATATGCTCAGAGCTAGTGTGCTGAACTTTGAGAAGGAATGGGATATGCATCTGGCATTGTGTGAGTTTGCTTACAACAACAGCTTTCATGAGAGCATTGGTATGGCACCTTATGAGGCTCTATACGGACGCAAGTGCAGGACCCCAGTGTGCTGGGAAGAGGTAGGTAGTCATTCCGAGGACGGAATGATTCCTAGTGGGGGAGGATGTAACACTCCGATCCCCTTTGAGCCGGATTAGTGGCTCATTAGTGTGTGTTTTTGTTTTGTTTATTCTTTTGGACTTGGTTTTGGGCCTTGGATAGGTAGTTGAGTGACCTTTGACCTGAGATAGGTAGTTCTAAGCCCTTTTTCGTAATTTTGCTTTTGTTTTGCTCATATCATCTTTGCATCATATTGGTGTCAGCACGCGTATTTCGTTGAGCTCGACAATTTCCGTAACTGTGTCAGATCCGTTTGGAGTCAATTGGGGAAGTTGGACCTTCGTGTGACTTAAACTGTAAATAGCTTAAACTCCATGGATCTTGTTTTAAACTTCAAACCCTATATATTGAGTCATCCTCCAGGTGGCTCTCTCTCCTGTTCATTTCATTTCCTCAACGTGCATGCAGAGGAGAATTCCAGGAGAAGCTCTCCACGTTCTTCTTTCTCTCTCTTCTTTCCTTCTCTTGATCGATTGAGCTTTGGATTTCCTTGTTTTGGATTGGGTTCTTTTCTTCTTCTCTCATCTCTGTGCTTAGCCTCTGTCTGTGGCTTTGGTGGTAAGTGGGTTCTCTCCCAACTCTCCCTTCTTCTTCTCCAATTGCAGCTCTTTCCTTGTTGATGTGTCTTCATCTCATGCATGGTGTATTGCTTTGATTTGCTTTGATTTTTAGTTGCTTTGGAGCTTGATTCAGTGGATTTCCAGATTTGAGGCAAGTATAAGTACAGACTTTGATAACACACATGGGTACTCTATTTGAATGCTTTGATTTCCATCTTCTTTAGTGTATTTGATGTTTACAGCCAATGCTTGTGAATTTGGAACCTCTGTATCCTGTTTTGAGACTTTTCTGTACCAAATTTCAGTTTCTGTACTCAGCCCGAATTCATCTCTGTATTGTACGGCTAAGCCGTGAACTTCTACGGCTTGATTTCCAGAGACTCGAAATTTTGAGTTTTGTTCTACGGCTAGGCTACGGCTAAGCCGTAATTTGTCCTACGGCTGAGCCGTAAGCTAGCCGTGACCCAACCCGTACCCCAGCCGTGAATTAAATCTCTGATCAGTCGAAACTTTTCCAACACAGAACTCCTACGGTGTGGCTACGGCTAAGCCGTGGAATGCTACGGCTAAGCCGTGGATTGGTCTACGGCTAAGCCGTATACTGACTGTAGCTCAGCCGAAAAAGGCATCAGATTAGAGGTGAAAGATGATCAGTTTAGCTGTGTTTTGAATGGAACCAGGGTTAAGCTGTGGTGCATAATACGTCGAGAGCGTAAGATGTCTTCGGCTCAACCATAGGTCCCTCATAGCTAAACCGTTAGGCATGACAATTCTGAAACATAACTTAGGATAATGGTGAGACTTGTAGGGCTCAAACACGGGTTGACCACTCATGTAAACCGGCCCAATGGATTCTTGGAACGCATAAATAGTCTGTTAGGCTGTGACTTATTCATGTGAGTGTTGTTTTACTGTTAAGCACCTCCCCATGGGTGTTGGTTTAAGGGACGTCGGTGCACGCAAAGATTTCGCAACACTTTGATGGCAACGGTGTATTGACTAACTTAAAACTACATCAACATGCACGGTTAGTGACAGTGAACAACTAGCTTAGGACTGGCTTGTAATGAACCTTGACTCCGTATTAATCTGAGATGCATTGCATATTGTTTATGGTTTTGCCCTCTGTTCTGTTAATTTATGTTTATGCATTCCGCAGTCATTTTTGCTTTCGTCCTGTATGTCTGTTTATTCTTCGATCTACATTATGCTCTGATCTATGCTATGCTTTGACTTAATCTATGCTCTGTCTTTGGCTTTGTATCTCTCTGTTCGGTTTGGGTATTCCCTGGTGGCTCTGCCCAGAGGTTAATACGTGAGGATAAGATCCGGTCTTTGTCATCGGTGAGTCCAAAGCGGATAATCTCCCTTTCTATGGATTTGATTTGATTGGTATTAGTCTGGCTCTACTCAGCCTCAGCCCTAGGATGCCCGACGGGGTTACCTCTGGCTTAGATCTCTGTATCTCTGTATTCACTGCAGTGTCGCTTTGTCTTGGGACCCCGGAACCCAGGAACCTGAGACCCACTTGTACCCTGGCCCGGTCAGTGGTGTTCTCCTCTGCTCTGCTTTGCTCTGCTCTCTATTGGAGAGAACTTGGTTAACGTAGTAGCCACTTAGTCAGTATTTCTATGTTTGATTCACATATCATGCTTTACTTCTATGCACGATTTGCTTAGCTTATTAAGATGAAATTCTGAAATCATTATTCTGTCATTATTCAGCTTTGATACTATGAGTGTTTCATCTCTGTTACTTATATTTGCTGGATCGTTGTATTCATTTGTGTTGTCTGTGGTGTTGCAGGCACAGATACCTTGCCCAGCTCCCCGGCGGTCGAGGAGGCTGCAGGGGCGAGTGTAGAGGCACCCTCCGGTCTGGCAGAGTGGGCCTGATCATCTCTGCCGAGTGCGTTCATGCATGCTGCCAGTGGCTTTTCATTTTGGGATTTTGAGAGATTTGTATTTGGACTTTGGACTTTGGACTTGTATTCTGTGTATTTTGTACATACGTATTTTGGTGTGTATTCGGTTTTATTTCAGTGTATTTGTCTTTGTCGTTTCCGTATTTGTATTTGCTTTGGCTTCCGCTATTTTCTTTGTTGCTTGCTATGATATGTACAGCTTCCGCGTACGCTTAGTTCGCACGTGTGAGATCCCTTCTGTGCGTGCATCTGAACTGGGTTTGGATGCACGTGCACGGGAGTACGTGTGTCACTGGCTTAGCTTTTCGCTAACCCCCGATTTCTGGGCTCGGGTCGTGACAGAAGAAGAGGAAGACGACATTGTGGGCGTGATCTTAGTTCCAGGTTGGTTCTGGTTTCGGGTCGGGTCGTTTCGACCCAACCCGTGGTGCACCCCAGTCCAGCAGCGATTGCAAGTCGGGTCGGGTCAGGTTCGACCTGACCCATGCGCGCAGAGCCCAGCGAGAAGAGTTCAGATCAGTTCGGGTCAGGTGAACCCGACCCGGGTCTGCTCCAGAAGCCCAGCAGACTGTGCAGTGATGTCAGTAGTGACGTCAGCATCGGTCAACAGGCAGGTTTGACCAGATTTGTGGCTGAAATTGTTTCTGCGATATCTTGATCGTCCGATGTCCGATCGGAAATCCGTTTGCGCCTACGGACTCGTTTCGAGCAGATCTACGCAGTGGAAGAGGTTGATTGGCTGTTTGACAGTCAAGGAGGAGGTTTGATCGATTGGAGCGTAGAAACTTGTTTCTACGTTATCGGAGCCATCCTGAGTCGGATTTCAGATCCGTTTCTTCCAGCATGCTTGTGTCGACGAGATCTATGATTTGATGCAAAAATCTTGAAGAGATCTGAACTCTTCTCGCTGGTCTCTGCGCCATGGGTCAGGTCGAATCTGACCCGGCCCGACTTGCAATCGCTGCTGGACTGGGCTGCACCACGGGTTGGGTCGAAACGACCCGACCCGAAACCAGAACCAACCTGGAACTAAGATCACGCCCACAATGTCGTCTTCCTCTTCTTCCCTGTTTTCTGATTCTTCAACAATGGAGAAACCGGACGACTGCGCGTCGTCCTTGGCTGCGGTCCGGCGACCAACGGGGTGGGACCACCACGGGCAATTACTGCCGCAAGATCTAGGGTTACAGACTATACATATATATAATCTCCGCTTTCTTGGCCACCAAGAAAGCCCCGGTACAATTACCAAAATACCCTTGACCTTAAACCAGTCCCTGGCTAACCCAGTGACTCATCCAGCTAAACCGGAATACAAGATATAAACCCAACAATCTCCACCTTCGCTTGAATTCCGTACAACTCCGTATAACTCGAGCTACTAGGAGATAAAACCAGCAATGTCTTCACGTACCTTGCTGAATGGCACGTCACTGCACCAGGGATGCAGTCTTCTTCAACACTTTGACATGTTGAACCAGCACATGAACTTTGAACAAAGTTCATCTCGTCAAACTCCACCTCGAATTAAAAGCTCGAATCCATTGACGAATCTGAGTGATATCTGAATCACTCACCATCCTGTCCCATCTTCAACATCACTGTGAAGATCCAATCACCACAAGCATGCAAGCAAAACAGATCGGGAAGACAAGTCCAGATGACTTCATTGCAGAACAACCTCTGCCTCTGAGCGGTCAAAAAACTCCATTTGACCGGGCCTCCGATCAATCAAACAAATGTTTGACAACTGCTGACACATCAGCTCCTCCTTGCTGCTTTTCCGGCTTGGCTCTGGCAAGATAAATAACATTACATGCGATCATGTGAACCCCAAACGAACAACTTCGTTGGAATCAGCAAACCCTTTGCAACTAGGCCGGCGACTCATATTATTGGGTTTGCAACAACAATCAGGTCGAGTAGACCCGATTCAAGCCTGAATCCACATCAAGCTGAATAACTATTGGTCGAGTAGACCCGATTCTATAGATGCGCACAACGGGTGATGTTTAGAAAATCACAACACATTTTTTTACAAAAAATTATTAAAAATAGATATGATTTTCATAAACTCATTTTAAACAGATTTTAATACAAATTCTCACTGATATTTTTTCTAAATGTCTTCTTAAAAGGCTCAAATTTTCTTAAATGCACCGTGTGAAAATTATGTTCCAAAATTATTTTCCTACCACCTCAAGAGAGTTTTTCTAAAGAGAAGAAATTCCTGTAGTACATGCTTTTGATGGATGATTAACCACCCCTTGATGCAGCCACGGTCCAGCATTGGACGTCTGGTCTGGACTACTGATGTTGGACATATTTTCTTGATTATCCAATAGTTAGGTGAGCTGATTCAAACTTCTTACTATAACCAAATTGAAATAAAGATCTAACAAGACTTTCACAGTCAAATGTTGATTTATATACAAACCCTACAATGATGAAAAAAAAAGCAGAATGAAGGTCCAAATACATGGCGTGCAAGTTAGGTAAAACTTGGTTCAGTTCAATGTCTTATTTATTTCAACTCATCAACTAACTTTTACAAAAAGGGGTTGTTTATGAGCTAACTCTAGATTGTACATACTATTAGCCACATGGAGCAGAAACCAATTGTGACTGGGAAAGGATAACTTTTAACTAGGTGACATCGAATGGCAAATGCAAATGGATGTTGCCAGCTGACCAAATTAAACTTGGGAGATTCAACAAGTACATTTTAGAACCAAGACCCTGAGTTGGGCACACTAACTAATATGAATTGGAAAAGCAAACGTTAGGGACGAAAAGGATCCCTAAATACCGGTAGGAACCAAATTGGAAAAATGGGATATGAGTTCAAAATCTAGCTCTTCTCTTTTGGGTCAGCGCTCCATTGGCCCTATAAATTAAGGTACTGGTTCAAGCCAGTAGATTTCGCATAAAGACTTGGATATGGGACGCCACCGGTAAATTGTATGTTATCATCATTATCATCAAAGCCTTATTCCAACCATGTTGAAGTCAGTTGCATAAATTTTGTTTCTCTATTCCGTTCTATTTCGAGCCAAAGGTAAATTGTATATATATATATATATATATGTATATTTAAGTAAGGATTTGGGAGTCAGTTTGAGCTTAGGTATGGAGCCTTTATGCTGGTTGGGGTCTAGGTTTAGGCCTTTAGTTTAAATTTGGGTATAGTACAAATTTTGTAACCCAGGCATCAGCAACTAACAACTGGTGATTCAACAATTATAGGACCGAACCGATTTTCATGATTTCATCCCTAACAAACATGGACGTTGTTTCATTGGTTGTAGTTTTGGAATATCAGCTGCTATTGAACCAATGACAACAGTTAAAAACATACTCATTAATTGTTGTAAATTTCTTTGGAAGCCCATATGTACATATAGTTGCCGTGCAGGATTTTTTGTCAGCACCTTTTAATACAAGAGGCTGCTTTTGCTGACAACTGAAAATTTTGGCAGCCCTGTGTGGGAACCCCTGTAGGTGAAACTTTTACCTTTTTATATCAAGGAGCATACCGTTAGGCAAAGCACCGGACTTATGTAATCTCCTAAATTAGAAGGTGCTTATAGTTGCAATCACAAGGTTGTGAATGCAGTTATGTTACCATTCAAATAATAATAACAATGATAGTAATAACAATGAATCCTGCATAATCCCACCATTCAGAATGGTGGTGATGCCCCACACGCATACCCTCCTAGGTTTAAATTCTGCAGCTCTTACCAAGACCATGAAGCTCTGCCAAACTCCACCAGGAAAATAAAGATAAAGAAGTTCTGATGAATTGTTCTTCCATAAAATCTCCAAGTATCGATGCTCTACCGAGACAATGAAGAAATGGGTGAATACCGTGATACTCTAAAAGATACTTCTGAGCAGTTTTGTTAATTCTTTGGAAATAACCTCAACCCCTTCTGTCTATGTGGGTGCGTGCTCTATTGCTTGCTGAGCCATGTATCTTGTTTTTTATTCCATTCCAACAGCAAGAACTAATTAAAAATTATTCAAGCTACATGACCTACCAGTTCACTCATGTCACAAGTCACAAGTCATAAATAGAGTATGCTGGAAATAAGCAATGGAAGAAGTTGACAGACCCCATAAGGACAATTTGTTTCATGTAATTGAATTCACCTAGGATGGTACTTCTTCAAATACTTGAAAATGAAGAATCAAAAGTGAAGATTAAAAAATGACAGTCAAATTGCTTACCCTTTAATGGAAATTGAATATGAGATAACACAAGAAATGAATTACCAGTCATCACCCTAGTAATTCAATACCTAGGAAGTCAAGATCCCATCTACATCCCCTCCTTACATCCTTCACGCACAACATTTTTAATAATCCCTGGATGGAACTCATTTGTCTATGAATTCCCATGCATTCAATTCATATCAATTTCATCTAAACAAACAGGCTTGAACCGGATGACAATGATGGCAGACAATATATGCCCATAACAACATATCCATAGATAAAGAACTGTGTATCATACCAGGATTTTCCATCTCCGCAGGATTTAATATTTTCAAAGCAAACCACGCAATTGTAAAGGCATGAAATTGGTGGTACATTAGGTTGCAAACTTTTTCTCTTTGGCTATTTTCCTTGGAAATTCTTATTATTAAAGTTGTTACCAAAATGGATTTCAAGAGAATAGGAGAGGCAGTTATCCACCAAGATCAAGTCCCGGAGAGGCAGTTAACCACCAAGATCAAGTCCCAATCTCCAACTTCGACAGATGCACGGGAAAGTGGATAGCCCAATGCTAAGATTTCAAACCATGTATGCACAGTTTGGCCGTTGGGAACATATCACTAAAAATAACACACCATGAATGGACAAATGTAAAGTGTTTTCAACCCAATGATGCCCAACTACTTTAATATAAGCAAGGTATCTGTATCATCTAATGTCCAACACTTAAAAACTATATATAAAATGTGTGGCCCCACTCCCCATGATATTCGTCGTCTGCCATATCTGGGCTCACAGTTTTAAGGTTTATTGCAAAAAAAAGATCAAAGGTGGGAAATTAGAGTAAAGCCCAACTTTATGTCGCATCGAACTTTTACTCTACCCTCTTTTAGCATCAAAACACCCTATCATATATGGACTCGCCTAAAACCATGTGCACTCGCACCCGATACTCATGCTGATACTTCATTTCTAATGCACTTTACATACTTTCTTAAGGCGCACCTGCACCCAATACTAATGCCGAGTCCATGTAACATACCAACCACCCATGAATTGAAACACTGCCACATCAAGATTTTCCATCAAAACAACCATGAAGTAAACCTTAGTGTCATATCAAGTTTACTCTCCTCCCAACATCTATGAAGTAAAAATTTTTCACAGTAGTCAGTTTTTTACTCTCATACTCCATAGCTGTTAAACAGACAAGTTAGGGGTTCAATCAACCCCATAAGATATGCACCAGTGGAGAACGACTAAATGAAAACAAAGGGGAAAAGAAAGATGAGTTGTAAATTGTAATGCTTGCGGATCTAGCATGAAATGTGTACTTGACACCATGTAAGTGACCACATACCACATCAGTCATCACCCCCTAGAATGCAGACCAGGAACCACATGGTTCGAGCCATACATCATGGATACGTCAATACATCAAGGTCTCAGAAATGATAAGGCAGAGACACAGATTTTACATATAAAACGCAAAGTGCTGGATACAATATGGAACAATATGTTTCCTAGTTCTAAGTATTCAAAAACTTCGCAAGTGCTATGCTATAAATTTCATAGCCGCTTTTGTTCATTCACACAGGGTACTAAGCAAGTACAGTACGATGTTGAATTATGCACTACACTCGAAACTTATTTTATTTGTTCTTCTTTAGATCAAGCAGCAAAGAGGAGGATGGAAACTCCAAATGGCAACCATTCATCTGATAAGCTGCATCATGAGACGTGTATCGTCCTAGTATTCATGCACCTCATTCAAGCAGTTGGTTGCCGGTTTTCAAGTGGACAGTTCAAGCAGGTCATCCCACATTGGATGAGACTGAAGACAAACAGTTAAGATTATCTAGACAATCCGGAGGGATAATTTATCCACAATGGGTTCCATTACATAACTGGTTTAGGTTTAGACCACCAAAAGAATGTTCCAGCCTCAGACGCACAATCCATGCGGCCTAGAAAAGGAAAACTAGAACATCTGAATTTTGCCAGAATGACAAGCCATTTGATTAATTAAATGACACCCTCGCTTCAAAGATAGAAAAAAAAATCAGGCAAATTACGTGGTCATCAGTTTCAAACTATGATACCCAGATACTCCAAATGCTCTGTGGTATCAGTATCGATACGATACGATACGGATACGGGTACGGGATATGGCAAGATACGGCTTGAATACGGCCTCCAATTTTAGGATACGATTGTACAATATTTTTTACCCAAAATTAAGATAGATTTTGTCCATTTTGACCAATTTACTTCTAAATTAGCCCTCTCTTAGTTTGATCAAAAGGAAAGCAAAAAAGAAGGAGAAGAGGAGGAGGAGAAGGTAGCAGCGAGGATGAAGATAACTAAACTAACAGGGGCTATTATTTTCATTTAGATGGGTTGCTTCTTCAATTAAGTAGTAGACCACAATGTTGCTTTCTGCTATTGTTGCTGCTTCGAGCTTCTAGCTTCAGGTGCTATGTACGCCTCCTTTTCTTTTTATTCATTTTTCTTCATCTTTTTTCGATGATGCCCCAGAGATGCAAAAAGGATAAAAGAACCCGTCACATTTTATTAATGAGAACGGGCCCATTGGGCTTTTTTTTTTGTTAATTTCTTTCTATTTTAATGTTGAACTATTGGGCCAACCAAGACACTTGGCCCACTTTTTTTGTTCTTTTCTTTTATTTTCTTCTATGTTAAGATATTGTCAGACGCACCTCATTGAAAATATGATCCACACAGTGGGCCTCATAATATTTGAGCACTACAATAAGGATTTATATGTATATATTTTTTGAAATACCGTACCCGTATCCGTATTCTAAAATTTTCAAGTTTGCGTATCGAACCCTCGTTACCCTTGTCCGTATCCGTACCCGTGTCCGTATTTGGGCATCATAGGTTTCAAAATCTCATAAGAAAGAAGTGGTCCCAGACTTATTAGCCAGTAAGCTCCATAATAGCTCCAACAATATCCCCATTGTGTGTCTTGAGAGCTTTGACAGCCTTGCCTCTCGACACACCAGCCTGTGTCATCACCAGATCAATGTCTCGGGGTTCCACGCCAGTGTCATCAATCGCCTCCTCTTCCTCATCAGCTTGTGCAGCAGCAGAGACATCAGGCTTTGCCATTGCATTTTTGGTTCTCTTGATAGTAACCCTGCTGACACCGGTATCAAGCTTCATCCCTAGTTTTAGCATTGCTCTCCGACTCTTTTTCTCACTTCTGCTCTGTTTTGAGCTCTCACATCCACCTGCACCTTGCTCACCTGTCAAGAGATTGAAACAAATGCATCCTAGATTAGAAAACTAAACTTCAAATGCAAATTAAGAATCGCAAACCAGAAGAGATTCTTAATAAACTGAAAATATTTTGGCAGAAGGCTGAATATTACAAGTTGTGTCATCATCTGAATTCAGCAAGCCTTCTTCACATAATATAGACTGCACTGCCATGGTTATCCAAGTGCTCCCTCGTTCCATGGGTGCATAGATCAAACCCACCCACCCATCCACCCACTTGATACCAAACTAATGCAAGCCCTAGGGTTAGGGGTTGCGTAGGAGTGCCGAAACATGTGTCCAGGACACTTAGAATCGTCAAAAGAATTCGACACACGAGGACACATCTCTCAGGGATAAAACTAATTCTATTAATCAATCAAGTTTGAGAAATAACGTACTTAATCAATTCTATTAATCAATCAAGTCTGAGAATCTCTTCTTTATAATGCCATATATTTAATAAAAGCAAACTTAATGCTTAAGCAAACCCTAAGCTATAATAGGAACTTCCCTAATATAATTAGAAATCTACTAAAAAAATAATATCATCCTAATCTAACTTGAAAAGGGACCACTTGTGAAGCCTAGACTGTATCATCTTTCTCGGGTTGAAAGAAGAGTTCGTCATCGAACTCGAGTCTGCTTCGGATTGCCTTTGTAAATGTGGTGAACATAAAGAACTTCCTTTGTAGCAGCTTTTCAAGAATTCTTCTTCGGCGGTTCTGGTTTCTTGGGATGAACAGTAACCTGCTGTTCACCATGCATGAATGTATATGTGTTATCGCGTGTACCATGAGTTCCATTTTTGTCATACATCAATGGACGGCCTAATAAGATATCACCACTATCCATAGTTAGTACATCACACCAAAGTATATATTTGTAAGTCTCACAAATAGCAAAAGTAACTTTGCAAGCATGTTGAATATGCATTTGATCACCAGTCATCAGCCATTTAACAAAATCAGGGTAGTTGTGCTTGTAAAGTTTCAATTGGAGGCGATCAACAAGAACTTGAAAGATGAGATTTTCACAACTTCCGCTATCAATAACAACTATGCAATTTTGTCCATGAACTGTACCTGCAGAACGGAAGATATTTTTTCTCAACCATTTATTCACTACAGTTGGTGGAGCTTCTATGATGAGGATGAAAGCTTTGCCTAAGGTATTTGCATATGTTTCTACAATTTTCTCATTTTCAATACCCTTGCGATTAGTTTCAATATCCTTAGGATCATCTGGGATATTTTTAATATCACCTTCAATCTCAATCAGATGTATGCGCTTAGACATTCCGCTGCGCAATGCTTGGGTTGTTGACAATGAAAACAAATTATTCTATTTTAACCTTCAGTCCTTGTAAAAATCTGTCCTGACGAACCATTGGGTTTAGCATATTGTAGAGATGAATTCTTTGGTGAAACTCGTTTGGATTTTTGTGCTTAATGATTTGCAATTCCCTCAGCTTTGATAACACGTTGGATGAGTTCATCGACAGTAGCAAAATGTTGGAAGGCAAGGATATGCTGAATGTCTATCCTCAATCCATTGAAAAATCTATCAACAATCACATCATTATCTTCAATCAAACTATAACTAGTTTGCAGAATAAAAAATTCCTTAGAATAACCTACAACTGTCTTGGATCATTGTTTCAAGTTTTAAAAGTTCGAACATAGATTTCTTGCATAGTTGACATGGAAGAATTTTTGCTTTAAAATATTCTTCATCTCAGTCCATGTTTCAACAGGGTCCATGTTCTGATTCCTCCTTTTTCTTTGCAGTTCAACCCACCAAGTTACAGCATAATTACGGAATTTAGTGGCAATCAGTGTGACTTTATGGTGCTCAATCATTGGCTTGTGTGCAAAAATATTCTTCACACACACTAACCAATCCATGAATTCAACGGGTTGCAATTTTCCATCATATTCGGGAATCACGAGTTTAATTCCTAAATCTCGATCAATATTATGAACTGGTAGATAACATTGATTTCGAATATTTTCACCATCATTACGATTATGATTCACACGCTAATTATTTTCTAAAGGTGTCACCCTAGTATCCAGTTGTTCCATGGTGGTTTGGAGGATGGAAAGATTTGACTGGATCTTAAGATGATTCGGAGGTGCCTGTGTTTCGGCTGGGCAAGTTGAGTAGGATGGGCAAAAGGGATATTTGTTCCGGTGGGAGGGTTTGGCAGTGACGAGGGTGATGTTGGAGGCTGATTTTGGGAATTCAATGATGGTGGGTTGTGGTCACAAGTGGTTGGGTCTGATGGAGGGTGGAAAAAAGGGGTTTCGACATGGGCGGGATTAGGGATGATGGGTTTTGGAAGGGTTGGCTTGAGAGGTTTATGGGAGAGACACAATAGAAAAGGGATGGATGGATGGATAAGCTCTGATCGGTGACCAAAGGGTGATCCGAGCGAGGTTGATCTTCTCTCTAATACCAAACTAATGCAAGCCCTAGGGTTAGGATTTGTGTAGGGGTGCTGAAGCATGTGTCCGAGGACACTTCGAATTGTCAAAAGAATTCCACATACGAGGACGCACTTCTCAGGAATAAAACCCAATTCTATTAATCGATTCAAGTATGAGAATCTCTTCTTTACAATACATATATATATAATAAAAGCAAACTTAATGCCTAAGCAAATCCTAAACTATGAATAGAAACTTCCCTAATAACAATATAATTAGAAATCCACTAATAAAAATAATATCAACCTAATTTAACTTGAAGCTTGTGGGGCCTAAATTGCATCACCACCCACCTACAAAAAAAAAAAAAAAGGCATTGGATATTTAGTTGTCAAATTTGTTTTTGCTCGATCCACTAGCTGGATCGAATAACCACTATTAAAAAATTCGTGATGGAATTTGGTCCATTTCGTTTCATTTTGAAAATATAGTAGAGTGGTTTATAGATTGCATGACATATTATCAGTGGATATTTGAGAATACACGTCTAATTTTACATTGTCACGTAGACATAGCTTATAAATTATCTATTTGGCATGTAGAAATAACATATTGCATGATTGATTAGTTGAACAAATTTGATGTCAATGTTATATGCTCTTTTTAAACATAAATATATTTTTAAAATTTTCTACATATTTATTTATTTTTATATTTTCCTAAAATAGAACTTCGAAAAAGTACCACTGAGATTCTGAATTGGATTAAAGCATGTCAGCTTGGAGATAAACTGAAACAAGGTCCAAAACAAAATAGACAACTATGTTAGCAAATTTTTCTAGAAAATCAAATATTGACTTTTAGTTTAGAAAATCATACATAGGATCCTTCATAAGCAGGATTGTAATCCTATCCATTATAAATTCCATTTCTATTCTCTCGTTTAAAGTTATGATGAAAATTTCTTCTTCCCATCCCATTATTGTGATTGCATTCAGCAAGTGTTTCCCTCCTGCCATGTCTTAAAAGTATTTGCAAAATTTTCTAAACTAAGAGAATGTGTATTTAGAAAATCTTCTCAAAATTTTGTTAAGCTAAGAATGCCAATTAGGAAAATTTCTTAGAAATTCTATACACTAAAACAGTACAGATAGTTAGGCCAATGGGTTTGATCTAAGAGCCTAGTCATCTATGGGCTTGGCCCAATGAGCTGGCTGATCATCAGTTAGGCCTATGGGTTGACCAACTATGGCTTATTCTTGGACCTGATGTTGTAAATCTTGAGGGCATTGTGCACTTCTATAAAGCATAGACACGCCAATAGGGTCCCCATGTCTGTGTCGGACATGGATACGGCTTGGACACGGCTAGATATGTGTCCAACATGCCAAAAAACATGTCATTCTTTTTTTTTTTTAATAATTTCAAAAATATCAGGGAGACGGCTAGGACATGGTAGGGACATGTCGGGGACATGGCAGGGACACGTGGGGACACGGAAGAGACACAGCGGGGCATTTAGTAGAATTTTAAAATATTTTGAGTCAAAATATAATAAAAAGGGGTTCAAAGTATAATTATCGATGGCCAATGTTTAGGACCACCAATAAAATTTTTATAATTATAGATGACCACTTGTAAAATTGGGATGGATATTTGGAATGCATCATATAGCCAACTTGCCTTCATAATTATTGATTGCCAATGTTTAGGACGAGCAACAAAATTTTTATGGTCTCTTCTTTTTTTAATTAGAACATGTTATTGGCCCAATGTTTTTTTTATTCTTTTTAGTATATGATGATATGTATATATAAATAAATATATATTATTAATATGTCCCCAACGACATGTCTGTGTCCTACATTCTTGAGAAATGCCATGTTGACGAATCCGTGTTGTATTGTATCTGTGTTCCATGGCCGTGTCCGTGCTTTTTAGGTGCACTTTCATGCAGGCTGATTCCAGATATAGCTTAGATCATAGGCCCAATTGATCCTTGATCTCCTCAAGGATCTTTCTCCTTAGTTAAATTAGTAATTAGTTATTTATATTTTTATAATGAGTTGAGATTAAGACTTTCTTAATTTAAATTAGTAAGTCATGATTGTTTAGGACATGTATTTCCTAATTTAGAATTAGCCATTCCTATATAAGAAGGAGCATCATATTGCAGTAGACATGCTTTATTCAATTAAATTCAGTTTTTAGTGAGCTTTCTCTCTCTTGATGGTGTTTATCGTGAGTTCTATTGTGCCCTAAGGCTTAAATTCTTCTTTAGATTCAAAAAATCCTTCGGAAAATTGTTTTACACCCGATCTAAGATCCAGAATTGCGCCACACTTAGACTGCATCATTATAGCAATATATTGCATTTATGTATTAGCTTAGAAGTATGTCAAAAGCAGTCCTTGCATAGAGTCTAATTGAGGTAGAAGTGGTTTAGATCATGAGAAATTGAGGCTTGATGGTTTTCTATGGAGGTAGAAGAAAGATGATTTGTGAGAAAATAGTCAGGGTTGTGTCCTACAACTACAAGCGAAATGCTCCATCAATCATTATTGTGATTTGTAGTTCTATTCATCATGGAATTGCTCAAGATGCTGTTTTGGGGCTTGCAATAGAGTTTTTCATACCCTTGCATCTTGACACCCATCCATCTCAGTCATAACATTTTTATCTCTTGGCCCATTTTTCTCAATTTGATATCCATGTGCATGGTTTTGAATTATGTAGAAAAAAAATTTACATGCACAATCCTAATTGGAGTTCAGCATGGTTTGAACCCCATTAAATGAGTTCCCAAGTGATATAATTTTAAGACCATTGCATATGAAGATTGTCCAGTTCTATATTGTTGCAATTAGGGGTCATTTGTTTTTTTCACATGTGATATGAAAATGATTTACATACGAAAATGACTCATATGTGAGTCATTTACATATGTAAATGACTCACATGTGAAACATAATTTTTGTTTGCTATTTTCACACCTCTTCAAATGTGAAAATGGTTTAGTATTTTTTGTAAAAATATCACAATCCATAAATGATCAACGGTTGAAATTTGGTACACTAACCATGTTTGGCCTAATAAAGAGTTTCAACGGTTCAGATCTCTCCTTTGAGGTTCAGATTATCCGCAAATTTGAAAAAAAACAGACTGCCTGTTCAACTATATTGAATGCATTGAACGGTTGATATGTTTTTTGAAGATATCTCAAGATATATTTTGAATTAGTAGCTGAAATTTGACGTCCTATCTGGAAATGGCGTTTTGAACGAGATGAACGGTTTGGATCGTGCAAATGGGGCCCAAAAAGTTCCAGAAATAAAGATTAACGGCCAGAATGTTTTCGTAAATATCTCAAGATCTATGATGATCCAACGGTTGAAATTTTTTATGATAGCCGTTTTTGACATGTTTAATATGTTCTACGGTTCAGATCATGATTGGGGGTCCCACAAAATTAAAAAAAAAATAAAAACCGTCCTGGGCGTGATTTACTGTAGCTCCGCCATTTCAAATCTGCTGTGTAACTCTTTCCCATCTGTTGAGGTGTGAAAATGAGGACTCTCTTTTATATTACATTTACACACTAAAATCATACCTGATTTACACACCACATGTGTAAATTTTGAAAACAAACATAAAGTGTATGTAACCATTTCACATGTGTAATGATTACATGTGTAAATGAAAAAAACAAACGACCCCTTAACAAAGTGATAATTCAGTTCACCACCTCACACCTCTATTCCACACATTTTTATGGTTCATGACCAATGTACCAACCCAAAGCATTGACAACCAAAATTAAATTTCAGGCGCTGTCCCACTCATCCAGCTTCAAAAATTGAATCCATACCAATTGGGCAAAAAAAAAAAAAGAAAAGAAAAGAAAAATCAATTATAGAGATTATTACCATCTGGTCCTTGATCCTTGTCCTCATCATCATTGTCGTCTTCTTCATCATCTTCGCGTCGTTCTAAAATACTTATCTTATACCGTTCATCATCACCGTATGTTATACGTAGAAAGATACATTTAATACACACAGAGAGAGAGAGAGAGAGAGAGGAATATGTACCAGAAGTTTCTGCTGCCGTTCTTTAATGGATGCGAGATGGTCTCCGTCTTCCACCACGGGGGCTGTATTTTTGCCGTGTACAGGAACGAGGGAGATGTCGATATGGCTGATGTTTGGAGGGGGTTTCTTCGATCATATGGCTGCTGTTTGGAGGGGGTTTCTTCGATCAGTATATATATATCAATGGATGAGGGTGGAGTAGGGTGTGAGTTTGCTACTACGCTTGAAGAGGTGTGTATTTGCAGCTGCAGGTCAATCCGTGGTTTGGGGCCTTAGGGGCGGGTTGTGAATAGATCTTAGCCGTTGAATGGCACTGATGGATGATCAGTTGCTTTACTGCCGTTGGATTAGGTTATATTGCTGTGAATGTTTTATCAAGCCGGAATCCTCTGTTGCAGTTATTACACGGAACCCGGTGCAAAATTTTTGGCTTGAACTCTATTGTGGGATTCACGTAGTGATAATCTAAACCATTCAAGATGAATTTAATTTCCTCTTGCTATATGCTTGAGTTTCAATTTAAAAGGAGAGGGTCCGACTCCATGATTGATCATGTGATTGAAACTGTGATTTACACCGCATCAGCGCCTAGTGCCCCTTTTGAGTATCCTATCTTACACTAAAAGTGCCGGGTATAAAACGGGATATGTGGATTGGATCATATTGGCTGTTGCATCGCATGAGAGGAAAACAATACCTATAAAATCATTCTCCTATTTTCGTAGCCATTGGTTTTTTGGAGCTTAAGAAACTATATTAGAGGCTGATAGCAGTGTTTTTGTCATAACATCAAAAATCTAATCTTTCAATTTTCCTAGATGTAGCACTGTTTTTGTCATAACATAAAAAATCCATTCTTTTAATTTCCCTAGTTGCTAATTTGGAGGGTCAGAAATTCATGAAGGGATTGTTTGTTTGTACTCATATATTTATATACATGTTATGTGATCACAATTGTTTGGACTCAGTTATGCATTCCTCAAATAAATTTTAATTTGGATATGGCAGGTAGATGGGGCGTTTTTAAACCTCAGAATTTTCTCATTGTAAAATAATTATTCCTCGTACCCCAAAAGATGCCTAGCCTGCAGAAGAAAAACCTACCACCAACCTTCTAATTTTTTGCAGTCATGGGCTCAAAGTGAAATTTGAAATATTCAAAATTTTTTTATCGAAATAATAAACTTGAAGACCTTTAGTTTTATATATTATATCTTTATAAATTTCAAAAAACATGTAACGATGCTAGAAGAGCCCAACCTATAGAATATAGATATGCACTTTCGTAGGCCTCCAAATTCTAGATCTTAATTGATCAATATTCTTCTATTAAGTACAAACCTCTAGTGCAAACCTAAGTACTCGAGGTTTAATATCTCTAGGTTGTCAGGATATTGGGAAAGAAAAAGTGAAGTTGATGGTTTCAAAGAACTATGATATGATGTATTTTACATATAGAAATATTTGAAAGAGTAAATCACATTTTCATATCTAGTGACTAAAAGACAAACGGCCCTAGATTCAATCCCGTCTTTAAGGAGAATTAGCACCGATAATCGTCACAAATCACAATTGTAGAGAATCCAGACTCAAGAAACTATATTTGAGGCCGATAGCACTGTTTTTGTCATAACATTAAAAATCTATTCTTTCAATTTCCTAGTTGTAGCACTATTTTTATCATAGCATCAAAAATCCATTCTTTCAATTTTCCTAGTTGTTAATTTGGAGGGTCAGAAATTCATCAGGGGATTGTTTGTTTGTACTCATATATTTATATAAATTTTATATGATCACAATTGTTTGGACACAGTTATGCATTCCTCAAATAAAGTTTAATTTGAATATGGCAGGTAGATGGGGCCTTTTTAAACATCAGAATTTTTTCATTGTAAAATAATTATTCCTCGCACCCCAAGAGATGCCTAGCCTGCAGAAGGAAAACCTACCACCAACCTTCTAATTTTTTGCAGTCATGGGCTCAAAGTGAAATTTGAAATATTCAAATTTTTTTTATCAAAATAATAAACTTGAAGACCTTTAGTTTTATATATTATATCTTTACAAATTCCAAAAAACATGTAAATATGCTAGAAGAGCCCAACCTATAGAATATAGATATGCACTTTTGTAGGCCTCCAAACTCTAGATCTTAATTGATCAATATTCTTCTATTAAGTATAAACCTCTAGTACAAACCTCAGTACTCGAGGTTTAATATCTCTAGGTTGTTAGGATTTTGGGAAAGAAAACGTGAAGTTGATGGTTCCAAAAAACTATGATATAATGTATTTTAGATATAGAAATATTTGAAAGAGTGAATCACATTTTCATATCAAGTGCCTAAAAGACAAACGGCCCCTAGATTCAATCCCCTCCTTGAGGAGAATTAGCAAAGATAAAGGTCACAAATCACAATCATAGAGAATCCAAACTCAAGAAACTATATTTGAGGCCGATAGCACTGTCTTTTTCATAACATCAAAAATCTATTCTTTCAATTTTCCTAGTTGTAGACTGTTTTTGTCATAACATCAAAAATCCGTTCTTTCAATTTCCCTAGTTGCTAATTTGAAGGGTCAAAATTTAATCAAGGGATTGTTTGTTTGTACTCATATATTTATATAAAATTTTATATGATCACAATTGTTTGGACTCAGTTATGCATTCCTCAAATAAATTTTAATTTGGATATGGCAGGTAGATGGGGCATTTTTAAACATTAGAATTTTCTCATTGTAAAATAATTATTCCTCACACCCGAAGAGATGCCTAGCCTGCAGAAGGAAAACCTACCACCAACCTTCTAATTTTTTGCAGTCATGGGCTCAAAGTGAAATTTGAAATATTCAAATTTTTTTTATCAAAATAATAAACTTGAAGACCTTTAGTTTTATATATTATATCTTTATAAATTTCAAAAAACGTGTAAAGATGCTAGAAGAGCCCAACCTATAGAATATAGATATGCACTCTTGTAGGCCTCCAAATTCTAGATCTCAATTGATCAATATTCTTCTATTAAGTACAAACCTCAGTACTCGAGGTTTAATATCTCTAGGTTGTCAGGATTTTGTGAAAGAAAAAGTGAAGTTGATGGTTCCAAAAAACTATGATATGATGTATTTTACATATAGAAATATTTGAAAGAGTGAATCACATTTTCATGCCAAGTGATTAAAAGACAAACGGCCCCTAGATTCAATCCCCTCCTTGAGGAGAATTAGCAAAGATAAAGGTCACAAATCACAATCATAGAGAATCCAGACTCAAGAAACTATATTTGAGGCCGATAGCACTGTTTTTGTCATAACATTAAAAATCTATTCTTTCATCACAAATCACAATCATAGAGAATCCAGACTCAAGAAACTATATTTGAGGCCGATAGCACTGTTTTTGTCATAACATCAAAAATCTATTCTTTCAATTTTCCTAGTTGTAGCACTGTTTTTGTCATAACATCAAAAATCCATTCTTTCAATTTTCCTAGTTGCTAATTTGGAGGGTCAGAAATTCATCAAGGGATTGTTTGTTTGTACTCAAATATTTATATAAATTTTATATGATCATATTTGTTTGGACTCAGTTATGCATTCCTCAAATAAATTTTAATTTGGATATGGCAGGTAGATGGGGCCTTTTTAAACATCAGAATTTTTTCATTGTAAAATAATTATTCCTCATATCCGAAGAGATGCCTAGCCTATAGAAGGAAAACCTACCACCAACCTTCTAATTTTTTGCTGTCATGGGCTCAAAGTGAAATTTAAAATATTCAGAGTTTTTTTTATCGAAATAATAAACCCGAAGACCTTTGGTTTTGTATATTATTACTTCATAAATTTCAAAAAACGTGTAAAGATGCTAGAAAAACCCAACCTATAGAATATAGATATTCACTTTTATAGGCCTCCAAATTCTAGATCTTAATTAATCAATATTCTTCTATTAAGTATAAACCTCAATACTAGAGGTTTAATATCTCTAGGTTGTCAGGATTTTTTGAAAGAAAAGTGAAGTTGATGGTTCCAAAAAACTATGATACGATGTATTTTACATATAGAAATATTTGAAAGAGTGAATCACAGTTTCATATCAAGTGACTAAAAGACAAACGGCCCCTAAATTCTATCCCCTCTTTGAGGAGAATTTGCAATGATAAAGGTCACAAATCACAATCTAGAGAATCCATACTCCTGGTGAAAACGCTTACTTCCAGTTCTTACCAAAGGTACTTCCAAATATGTGAATGAATTGGATCATCCTGGTTTGAACAAACAATTTCTTAGTCGGGTTACAAGTAAGAAATGTCGATCCAAAAATCAAATCTTGAGTTGCCTGGAAGTATAAAATTCTGGGTTTCAAAGGGTCCCGGCCCTTTTGACAGATTGAAAGTTGAAACTCTGCCTAGACTCAGCCCAAACCCAACCTATTTATTAATCAGGTCAATGTTAACTGTAATCCAAGTTTACTGGGTGGTTTGTTTCAGTATAAGATATTCCCAATCATGGTCTTATTGCTGAAAATAAGCACTTGTTCTATTCGTTTTCTATGGTTCTCCAATCCCATCATGTGTGACCCATCTGACCTTCTTTCCATTGTTTGAAAATCAATAGATGATCTGTTCCTAGGCATCCAGCTACACTTTTGCTGCATTCCAATCTCCTCCCTTTTGTTTTTATGCTGTCAATCAATGTATTAGATTCCGCCTAATCCACTCATTTGCATTTATTTATCCAGATCTTTTTTTCAATCTATTCCCCAAGAAAATATTAGATTCCACCTAATTCAGGATGTCTGGCATCCTGAATTGTTGGGCAGCTTGTGTCTGCAGCTGGGAGCTCAGGTCCTCAATCTTGGCCTCCCCAAATATAATGCAAGTCTCCGAGTTTGGGCTCTTAAAGACATCAGGTTTTGATATAACAAACAGAATCTACAGCAGTTGCGTAAAACCGTAGAAGTGAGATTCAATAATAGATATAACAAGATCATATATTAGATAATATTTTAAAGATATTCATTCACTTGCATTTTTGGTTCTCTTGATAGTAATCCTGCTGACACTTTTGCTGGCCTGCTTTTTATTGTTTCAAAAGTAGTAGATGCTCTGCTCATAGGCATCCAGCTACACTTTTGCTGCATTCCAATCTCCACCCTTTTGTTTTTGAGCTGTCAATGAATGTATTAGATTCCACCTGATCCACTCATTTGCATTTATTTATCCATATCTTTTTTTTTTCTATTCCCCAAGAAAATATTTGCTTTCTTTTCCTTCCAAAAATCCGCAGCAATCAATGCATTAGAATCCACCAAATTCACTCATCACCTCTCTGCCTGTCTTGTACGATTCCAACAAAACCAGAGAAATCAATGCAAATCCATGAATTCATTTCCACAAGTCAAACTACTCGACAGAAACACCTCACTACACCCCTAGTAGCCTATCTTTATTAGGAGTATCTATGGATTCAATTTACTTAGTTTATTCTTTCCGCTGCAGGTTTTCTAACCACATTAATTTCTTGTCTCAGTACATTCCACCAGCGTCTTCTTCTCTGTTCAATTTCTATGTGCTAATTACATTAATATTGTATAAAACCATGCACCGCATAACTCACATATCAACTTCAACTTTTGTTTTTTTGACGAACATGCATTGATCCAAGTAATCAATTCCACCTTGCCCTTTGTTTCATGCAAGATACTAAAATCAAATGGGTAATTAAATATTCAACCTTGAACATCCTTCACTATAAGTAGCTCTACTCTGTCATGAGTGACCCATCATTTTAAATTAGGAAAATGCAAATGAGGGTAGAGATATTGCTGGCCTTGGTTGTGAGTTCATGTGTTGCTTTCCAGTTGGAAGCTCAACTACAAGTAGGGTTTTACACAGCCTCATGTGGCCTAGCTGAGTTTATCATTAAAGCTGAGGTCAGAAACGCTTTTATTAGGGATAGGGGTATAGCTGCTGGTCTTGTTAGAATGCATTTCCACGATTGCTTTGTCAGGGTAAGCAAGATCAAGTCTAAGAATGATATATTTTTTTCACTTGTTAGTAGATATCTAAGTAGGTGCTTTTGAGATATGGGTATTGTTTGTTTGGATTTGTAGGGTTGTGATGGATCTGTGCTCATTGATTCGACAACGCAAAACACTGCAGAGAAGGATGCGCCACCCAATAATCCTAGTCTTCGAGGTTTTGAAGTCATCGATAGGGCAAAAACCAGATTGGAAAGTGTATGTAAGGGAGTAGTTTCTTGTGCTGACATACTTGCATTTGCAGCACGAGACAGTGTGGAAGTAGTAAGTGATCTTTCCTTTGACGTGTGAGTAATCTGAGTAATGGTTCTATTGTAGATAGCACAAGTGAGTCTTCACTCTTAAGTTAGATTTTGGCGCATGAACTTATCATCCTTTCTTATCCTACTTATGATTAATCATGTGTAATAGATTACTGGGAGCGTTTTAGGGGTGGCAATGTGTACTAGCCACTTACCCCAACAGGGTTTGGGTGTTTATTTTTGGATCCATTTAATTTTTGGGTCTGGGTATTGAACCTGAAGCTAATTGGGTCCAGGTGCTTCCAAAAAAACGCCATGACCATCCTTTTGTGGATACTGCTTGGCCTGTGTGTGTGTGTGTGTGCAGGCAGGGGGGCTTGGTTATGATGTGCCAGCAGGAAGGAGGGACGGAATGGTATCGTTGGCCTCAGAAGCAGTGGCAAACTTGCCACCACCGACGCTTAACGTGGGCCAACTTACTCAAGTTTTTGCAAACAAAGGTTTCACCCAAGAAGAAATGGTCACACTCTCTGGTAAATGCTCAAAACTATCCCTCACCACATTGAATTGTACGCTTTCTATATATTTTACTTTCAAAGAAATGAATGCATTTCATAAATTCAAAGAAATGATCACATTTCATAAATTCACGGTGATCTCAATTTATACAACCTAAGAATAATGCAAATTTAAACTAATTCTTATCTCAAGGAAGCCTTATCTCTAACAAAAAATGCAATATTGACCCTAATATCGATTGTTGTTGATAATATTATTACACACACTTTGATCTATGAAAAATAAAATGGTAGATATCTCGCATAAGCAATCATATGTCCTCCTAGTGATGGCCTTATGCCTTTGGATCCATCACTTTAGTAACCCGTTCGTTTTTAGTTTGCAAGTGCTAATGGTCAACTAGATTGAATTTGTCGTGATGTCTTTCAAAAGATTTCAATCGTACAATATGTCACACCTGCGGCCCCATTGTAGAATGGTGTTGGGTCCGACGAGCATCTGCCTAGAGAAAGGGCGGGGAAATGCTAAATGATAATATGGAGTAGTACTTAAGTCCCACATCAGAAATATACAAGTCTTGATAATAACTCATGAGTATATATGTGTGTAACTTGATCTTAACCCCACATGAGACCTTCTAAAACCATGCGGCAATATTATGTCGAAATCCCATGAGCCAAAGTGGAGATATTGGGAGGAAACTCAAAAAGATGATAATTTGATAAGATGGTGAGCTCGTAAGATGGTGAGCTCATAAAGCTTAGATCAGATGATAATTTGATAAGATGGTGAGCTCATAAAGCTTAGATACTTGGATGGATGAATGCAGACAATATTATGTGAATAGTGGGGCAAAACACTAAAATGACCCAAATTTGAGTGAAATTCCATGAGCTTAAGCCCACAATATTATCTTGGTAGTGGGCTCATGTTGTTACACAATTTGATCTACAGGTTGCTACATAATTTGAAATTATTGTGGAAGTATAAAGGGAGGACAATGGCCGGTTTGATCGCAAGATCACCATCGGGCCATAGCTCTGATTTGTTTGGATCATTTACATTTATAAATGTTGCACATTTCTAACAGTTGTTTATAGAAGGTGACGTTACAAGTAGTAATAAAGTTTCCACATGAACAAGTTGCGAGTTTAAACCCCTTCAATCACCTTTTATATTTCAGTTTAGTGAGCCTTAAATTGGCAATCCAAGCTGTTTATCTTCGTTTGAGGGCTATGAAAACCCAAGATGCTTGATTTTATATCTTAAATATTTATAGATTTTAATAAATTTGTAAAAAAGTCTAAAAAAATCCAAAATTAAGGATTTCAGTTTTCTACATTTTTGTAGCTCTCCAAATTCATGTTTCAAACTGTCCAATATTCTTATATTAATAATAAGCATAAAACCATTTAATTTTAGAGAATTTTACAAAAAAAATCCCTTTAGACTTCCTATAGATAAAAAAGGACCTAAAATATATATAATCATTGCAGTAGTCCCATGGGCCCTTTTTAGTTTTTTTTTTTTGTTATTTTTTTTTTGTTTTGCTAAGTGGTGATATCTCCTTTTATTCGCATATACGAGCTTCTTCTTTCTCATCCTCCTTCCTCCTTCTTCCTTCCTTCTCCTCTTTTTTCCTTTATGATATAATGTCTTCATTGTCTTGAACTTGGGTGCAAGTGGGAGCTTATTACTAAAACACCTCGGTATTATATATACCTATTTAAATACATCATCTTCTATATCCTTTTCTCTTTCTTTCATTTTCTTTTTTTTCTTTTCAATCTTAAGTTCCTCTCAATCATTTCATCAAATACCCTACAAGCATATCCCAAACTGTCACACATTTCATACATATCGTCCAAGTGCTCTATAAGCAGGCATCTCTCTCAGTCATTTCGTCAAACACCTTATGGACATTTAACTTAAAATGTTAAATCATGTGCTTGACCAGCAGCAATATCTCCACTCACGTGCTTATTTTTTCTTCTTCTTCACAGTTAAGTGGAATATTACTGCCTATGTCAGATTCAAATAAAAAAAATAAAAAAAACTTTTTTTGGATGGTGGTCTCACAGGTGATGGTGGTTGGATGGTGTTAATGTGTCAATTTGAAGATGGTGGTGAAAAAAAAACGTTATAGGTTGAGATTGGTTTAGATGTTGTGAATTGGAATAGTAAGGAAAGGGGATACGAAGGAAATAAAATGAGATGATGATGAGTTAGAATACTTGGGCAATGCTTGTAAAGTGTTTGATGAAATGACTGAGAGGAATGCCTGTTTATAGAGTACTTGGACGATATATATGGAAGTGTGATTACTTGAGATATGCTTGTATGGTATTTGATGGAATAACTAAGAGGGATTTAAGATTGAAAAGAGAAAAAAGAAAATGAAAGAAAGAAAAAGGAATGTGGAAAATGATGTATTTAAATGAGTATAAATGATACTGGGGTATTTTAGTAATAAGCTTCCACTTACACTCAAGTCTAAAACAATGAAGTCATCATATCATGAAGGAAAACGGAGGAGAGGGAAGGAGGAAGTAGGATGAGGAAGAAGAAGCTCGTATATGTGAGTGAGAAGGGATATCACCTTTTAGCAAAAAAAAAAAAAAAAAAAGAAAAAAAACCAAAAAAGGTCCATGCAACCACTATGGCGGTTACCTATATTTTAGGTCTTTTTTTTATCTATAGGGAGTCTAAAGGGATTTTCTTTTTTGATAAAGTCATCTTAATTTTATATTGTAAATCTTCTTAGATCTTGAGAAACAAATGAAAGACACTAACACATCTAAACACAACATTATCTTCCGCCATATTATCTGGATAATCACATTTACAACATCGCTCGTGACAGTCCTAAGAATTATGTAATGTGTGCCAGTGTACAAGTACATTGAGCTGTTTGCCTTTCAAAATAGTCCTCCAGACTTACATCCCTCTTCCAGCAAGAACACGACTTTATCTTGATGTGTGTACAGGAGCACATACCATAGGCCGTTCTCATTGCACTTCTTTCAGTAACAGACTCTACAATTTCAACTCCACCACGAGCCAAGATCCAAGCTTAGACCCAAACTATGCAGCCCAGTTGAAGCAACAGTGTCCACAAGGGAGCACAGATCCTAACTTGGTTGTGCCCATGGATCCCAATACCCCATATTCCATGGACACTTGCTATTACCAGAACATTCAGCTGAACCGCGGATTGTTCACATCTGACCAGACACTCTTGACCGACTCAGCGACTTCGAATCAAGTGAGTCAGAATGCAGCCAATCCCTTTGCATGGAGAACAAATTTTGCTAGGGCGATGGTGAAGATGGGTCAGATGAGTGTACTCACTGGCAGTGCTGGAGAAATCCGTTTGAATTGTAGGGTGATCAATTGATTTGGATGACTTCTGTTTCTGTTCTGTTCAGAATTTTTATGGATGCAGTACAAGTAACATGTAAAGGAATCAATGGATAATACTAGTTTCTGAAGTAGTTTGTGCAGTTACTAGCCATATCTTACCTACACAATTATTTTCTTGCAATGTAGGTAGGTTGAGCTCCAAAATACTCACACCCTCAGAGGCAAGTTTTTATAAAGGGGTAACTCTAACCAACCTTCCTTTATCCCGCCTTGGTATTGATATCACCAAGGTATGATATTGGCATGCGTAACAGTAATTAAGATACTTTAAAGATAGAAAAACTTTGGGAAAGTAAGTTGTCAATCACACACTTCCAATTTTAAGAAGACACCAAATTAATGGCTTGTTTAATTGCATTAGATTACATAGGAATTGAATACATATGACTTAAAGGTTAAATGGCTGGTGTTTTGGTATCCTTTGCATCCCAGAAATCGATCTAAGGGCAGGCAATACTCCGGTGCCAACACCACTAAACCATTTGAGTTGGCAGCTGTGTAAAAAAGAAAAAAAAAAAAAAGGAAAAGAAAAGTCTTACAGCACTACCTGAGAATTGTCACCGGCCTAAATCTGAGACTAACATGAATTTGACAGACTTCCGAATTCAATTTGGATGGCCCTTCAATTGACTGGACGACTTTGAGGCCCATAAAACAGCACCACCTATGATTTGAACAGACAGATCCCACTTTTTTCTCACAGGTAGGTCTAGGGGGTGCCTTTGAAACTCCCATGCATGATTTCAGGTGAGTCCCACCCTAGGCCCGTGAAAGCTAGGAAACCTGGCTGTTTCAGATACTGAATAGCATATATTGTAGAAAGTTGATGATTTTGACATGAATTCTCCATTGGGCATTTGGGCTCTTAAAATTAAGCGAGGTGGAAGTGGTTTCGAAATTACAAATTATTGAGCCTTCTTCATTGGATGGGACCAGAGCTGGATGATTTGATGGCTAAAGTGTAACAACCTTGCTTGCAAAACAAATAGTGAATGGGCCACATCTCAACAATCATAACACAGAAAAAAAAAATCCTCAGCCTCTGATCAACAGGTTCTAAATTTAATGGCCAAAATGGAAATATAGGAACAGTCCACTTCAAAACGGAAATTCTGCGGGACAACAAAGAACTTATAAATGCAGTTTACGACCCCACAGGGACAAATCTAGAGAATTGAGTTTTTTGCGCCTTCAAATAAGAGATTTTTGTTATTGAGTGCCCTCTACCCTCAAACCCCCTCTTTTTTTTTTAATTTTTATATGACCATTTTATTTGACTTCACTTCTCCCCTCATGCAAAAACAAAATGGCAGGTGTTGGGCATTAATGGACACTAAGCAAGATAACAACATTGCTCATCGACAAAGCAATAGCACTGACAAATACAAAAGCACCTGAATTGTCAAACCCTGCACTTGGTACCATATAGTTTTCATTTGTTTTATTGGAAAACAAAACTCCATAAACCCCGATTGCAATTGCCAAAAACAGAAATCACATGAACTTACTCGATGAGGAAATGACACTCTGTAAAATAATAGGGCAGTGCATATTGTCTGATTGGACGGAGACTAGCTTCAATTTTGTAAAAGTTAGGAAAGACTAATTGAGCAAATTCAGAAATTTTAAACAAAATGCAGCCCGCAATTTAATTTTGGGACCCAAAAGCAGAGCAGCAGCAGCTCTGCTTAAAAAGTAAGACAACTTTACCCATCTATCACATGCATTACCTGCAGTCTTTTGAAATCTAAGGGTTCAAAATGACCACTTGGACATTAGCGTGGAGAACTAAAGAGTGCTCGGCTAATGATTCCTGTAGCTTCAATATAACGATCCACACACCTGGAGATGCAGCTGCTTTCGCTCCCGCCCAAGCTTGTCCCAGGCTTCGTGATACACTTTGCAAAGCATTTGCCCCTTACTGTCTGTTAAATGAACAAGATTCACCAAACTCCCATTTAGTAGAAGTTGGGTTTTAAAGAAAGCAGCAAACAAAAAAGAAGTGCAGAAAACTTAAAAATTGTGTCAAAGATCCTGGTTCAGGATAACAGAACTGGTTGCAGATCCAAGAAGTCAATAGATGATTTCATATGCTATCATCATAGATCACTAAAAGACTACAAGCATTGCTGCCACTGCCACTGCCACCAGTAGAGTGACATCTATTTGTTTCAAGCAGTAAATGTAAGTGTTTTAAAAGTAGAAAAGACATCATCAGAAAAATTCTGAATTTCTGACCACCAGGAGCATTCGCTGACTGGATCAGAGTCACAAGCCCAAAACTGGCATGATGATAAAGGCTTCATGGAACATGATTTCAAGGCCCAAGCCCAACGAAAGCCCTTGCCACAACCAGGCCCAGTGAGTCAAACCTGAACTTTTAAACCCATGCAAGACCTGCTTCAAAGACTAAGCAGTAAATCTGACCAATCGGTAAGAAGGGGTAAAGACTGATGGTGTAATTGATGGATGTTCTTACCCCAAAGTGTATTTTTTAAACATTCCAATCAATATAACCATTTGATGATGTGGATGTTGAAGATTGTATGACCTTCAACTGCTTCGCTTGGTGCAGACCGATTGTATAACCCATGGACGTCTACATTCCAACTATTTCTTTTTATATCTAATTTTCCAACTAATATAACCATTTGGTGATGTGGATGTTGAAGAATCAATTGTGTGAACTTCAATTGCTCAGTTGTAGTATTTCAGTTCTAATACGTCCTGTTATTTGCATACAATCAATATATGCTTCCGGTCTCCAGAGTCTTAACAATCGTTCTATGTAACTATATAATGGACCAAGCACCAAGAAAGACATAATCTAATGCAACTAATTTACTGACACTTTAAAAGAGGTGATAGCAAAGTGATTTTGTAAGTCAATATTGTAGGTCACTGTTGTTCCTACAGCAACACAAATTTGTGGGGTAGAATCAATGATGGAAAGATATACCACCGATGATTACAACCCATAATTCTCCAGGAAAAGCCATTTGTTATATCTTTATTTCATTTTCTTTATTGGTAACAATGTTAAAATATATTAAGATATGTGAGATTCACACAAACATCCATAAATAGCTTCATGTCAGAAGAACTAAATTTAAATTGAAGGAAAATCCTTTTGTAGGGTGCCAAATCGTTTTCCCAGAAGTTTCAGTCAAGATTCAGAAATTCCTATTTTGAAAAGTTTTTAGAATTATGTCTATCATGTAACGCAATTGGAAAATTAAAGGTGTGACTAAAAGAACATGAAAATTGACATTCTATATTTACAGGGCATGCATAAAATATTTTCTAGCCATTTTATGTTCACTAGACAGACTGGGCATGTAAAGACCACCTCCTCAAAATGCTATCAAACTACAGACTATCAATTTGGGGAGTTGACCATATGGTTGTCACAAGTTTCTTATAAAAATTGACTACCTCCTTTCCACTGCCATCACAATCTCCAACAAACACAGCAAATACATTCTTGATGATATATATTTTAGGAAGTCTCAAACTCAACAATTTTGTGGCCTTGCCCCTTAAAAGGGGTGTTTGGTGTCCCTAACCAAGCAAGCTACATGTGAAGTATATTGTTTGCCGCAACTAGTGGCAGACCCGGGATTTTTGTTTTGGTGGTGCTAAAGTGTGCAACACTTTGCTAATGCTAAACTTTTGCTAGACTTTTCTCACTTAACATTGGCAAAAGAGAAACTGTGTTGTATTTAAATAGATAAAAAATGTTTAACTGCATTAACTCACATAAACTTTTCTCACTTAACATTGACAGAAGAGAAAGATATACTGTATTTAAATGGATACAAAATGTTTAACTGCATTCCTCATCAAAAATCATCTTAACTCAAACAAAGTTTTTACAATTGCCCTCTACGATTCTTCATGCTTTGAAAGCATTGGATGATTGTCTCATTGTCAATGCTATTAAATATTTCCTTCTCTATTTATACAAGCAAACAATCATTCAACCACTCATCATCAATTCAATTTCATAGTCAATTCTTCATGATTTTCATAGCAGAAAATGCCCTCTTAACAGTAGTTGTAGCAATTGGTAGAGTTAACACTAATTTCAAAAGCAAATAAACCAAAGGATATCGAATATCTCTTTTTGTTTCAACGATCTTCCGAGCAAGGTCGCTAATACCTTTCACTTTTGAGAAATTACTATTGCAGCGCATATCAATAATATCAGTCAGAAGTTGATTACCAAGTCGCATCTGCTTTAAGTCTGAAAAATCGTTTGGATATAACTAAGAAAGGCGGATCAATTTAAGCAGAGAATGAATCACCTGGATCCAAGCAAGCCACACAAAGCTGCAGCTCGGTGTTCACCCCATTGAAATGGCAATTGAGCTCTTGAAGTCTGAATGGACCTTAACCTGGCATCGATCTCAAATTTCCCACACAGTTTCTCCTTCTTTCACTCACAATTATTGTGAGAGCTTGTTTCAAATTGTGTCGGGATAATGATTCAGCTTCCTCTCTTATATCCAATTGCTTAATCTCAGATGAAATGACCTCCTTCCTATTTCAAGTTACCTAAAGCCTGCTCGTTACATGTTTCAATTTTTTTTAAAAAAGAAATAATTCTGCAAATAGGCAAACTCCAAGTTACCCTTTGCTCCACATCAACCTCAAACCTCAAAGCAGGTACTATTCCTGTAAAATAAGGTTTCTCCAACCACATGAGCTATAACCAGAAAGGAAAAGATATAACTTCCGAGAAAACAAACAACGTTCCAAGAGCACAAGGGCGGGCTAGAAAGAGAGATGGTTCCGCCTGAGTATCAGACCAAGTGAAAAACTTACTTCAACATGGTGTGCTCATTATTAATAGAGAAATCCAAATACTTAATCCTAAATCACATTATGCTATGTTCTCCACCAAGGCCAAGAAATATCCAATGGTACCAAATTGAATCAAGTCCCTCATATACAGATCCCTTAAGTCATGCGCAATGGTTCCGACCCCACCCGATATATGTTTCAACATCTCTAACAACCACCTGAATAGAATATGTACACCCATCAAATTATCGTGCTTCTTTTTGCAGCATGGAGATATTAGACATTGCAACAACCAACTACAGTCAAATACTCATAAGAAAATGCTTCCACCACAAGGAATGTAACTGAATCAACACCCAACAACCACAAAAATGTGATCTTTGTATTATAGGCTACTAACCCAAATTAGAAACAAGTGTCTGGATAACTTAATGACAATGTATCAGAGGAGAAAAAACACATAGGGGGAGAGAGAGAGAGAGAGATGATAGACCTCAAGGAACTCCTCGGCATAAGCTTGAGCAAGCTGGAGCTTGACCTGCTCCATGACAGCTTCTGTTGATGGAGGAGAAGAAGAGCCACCGCCTGAAGAAGATGATGAGAAAGGATCCATCCTCTCTATACTAAACTTGTTCTTCTGCTTCTGCTTAAACCCACCCAAAACCCTAGTTCCCCTCAAACGGATTGACAATGGTTACTTTACATGTTCTTCTACTGCCCAAAACCCTCACAAAACCCTAAAATTTTTTGGGTCGATTGTGGAGAGGGTTTCTCTGGGGCTTTTGTGTAAGAAATAGGGTATGGTATCCCTTGATCCAACCTGATCCAACGGACCTATGAGATTGACCTCCACTGGGGTTTACAATCTGGCCTGACCCTTTTAGGACCAACTTGGATTAGGGTTGAGAATGGGTTGTACCTATGGGTCCAAAAATGAGGTCTGACCCATCAACCAGACCCTAACGCGGCCTATGACCCACATAAAATATGAGTTAGGGATGAATTAGGTTTTTTTGACTTGTAGAAAAACAAGCCAGGTTAGGGCTGACCTACCTAATTTGCATGACCCACATAGTTTTTTATATTTATATTTAATTCCACAAGGAACTATTAAAAATAATATAAGTTATGTTAATTCTAGAAGGAGTTATTAAAAATAATACTCTATAAAATTTCTCTCTTTTAAATAATACTATTTTTTATAAATTATAATAACCTATTATTATTTTTTTTATCAATTACCTATATTGTGTATCTGCTTGGGCACTTTAGCTTTATTTTAGAATGATTATCATAAAATTAATAAGTAAATAGAAAATCATAGATAATGATTATTTAAAAACTTGATCGCTTGTGCTTAAAGTTCAGTACATAAGTATTAAAAGATGATAAAAATTATATTTATAAGTTTCAATATTTCAAAGTATGACTACTTTTATAAATACATTATAAATAAACTCAAAGTGTTAGTCAATGTTTAAAATAGTTATATTCAATAGCTATGGTCGATCTTTACATATTTATTTATACATTTTGAATAAATATTTACAAGAAAAACTTTGATAGTGTAGCGTTTAAGTACTTTAATTGAAAATTATAAAGTCTTACTTATTTATAACAATACAATCTATGGACTCACTCTAAAAGGAAAAAAAAGGAAAAAGAATAAGAAAAAGAAAGAATTGCAGTATTCAAGTAAAGTGGTTAATTTGGCCCGACTTTAACTAACCCATAACATAATGCAGGTTCAAGCGGGCCAAACCGACCTTGTTTTATGAGAGTGCAGATTGAAGAATCTCAACCCGTTTTAAAAACAAGTCGGGTGCAGGTTGAGGGTGAGCAACCCAAATTCACTACTAACCTTACCAACATTGGGCCAACCCTACGACCTCTAGTTGTGCCTGGGCCCTGGAGCTAGACCTGCGGAAACATATTTATGTGCTGTGAATGTAGTTTAAGGTTTGTATATGTGCAAGTATAATCAAAGGTTTTAATTCTATAAGGAGTATATTCACACACCTACGGTGAGAACTTTTTATGGGTCTTATTTATGTGTCCCATTTGGGAATAGGACCAAGAGGATGGAAAGATCTATGTAGAATCACTTCAAATATCAAGTTTGGTCACAATCACATGCCCCTGGCCTTTTCATCTGTGGCTCATAAATCTAATATACTCCGATTGGTGTATGGTCAGTCCAATGGTCCAATAAATTTGGATTTGACTTGAACGTGGGTCGTGTGATTATCAAGTGGGTCTCTGTGTGTTGAAAGATTTGTATTAGGTGATAGATGGGCCTCCATCTAAACTTCTCATAAAAAAAAAAAAGAAAAAAGTGGTAAGAACTAGTTTTCATGGAATTATTTCTCTATAATCAATCATTTACATTATAATTTTTACTTGATATTGGACCTTTTTTTAATTCTTGGAGCAAGGTCTGTGTCGGGCTTGGGTGTGCTTTGGTGCATGGCAGTCCGGCCCCCCATTAGTGGCCCTAGTCTCCTCAGCAATACTTATTGGTGGATTTTTCCATGTAGGCCATCCTTATGGACCACAAATCTACTTTGATTAGGAGATCAAGCCGCTCGATTAAGGGCAAAACTTGATGGTAGAAGTTAATAGGGTACTGTTGGCACAGGTATTTGGTGATTGTTCCAATGGGCTTGGATCTCCTGGGCCGTCAGTCTTCGTGGTTTTGAGCATGGCATTAAAGTTCAAAAGAAGGCCAACTGTTCTCATTCAAGCTTGGTTATGAAATGGGTGCACCCCTGGGCTTATCGTGGGTGCGTGAGTGCAGTTGTCATCCCCAGTTCAAGTCAAAGTTAGCTTGGCCCATTTGCTTTCCTGATCCGAAATTCTTCAGGACTTGCTCTGAACCATCGATTGCGGGTCTGAATGCTTAAACTTGATTTGAGTATTTTGTAGACATAAATGGGACTTGGTTGAGAATTGGGTAATGCCTCAAATCAAAATAGAAATGAGCAACACGGGTCTGGGCCAGTTTGTTTATTGTGCACAACTGAAAAAGTAACCACGCTTTGGATGCAACATTATTGCCTTAAAATCAAGGGTTATGATCAACCGTTTTGCTTAAAATCAAATGGTTCTAAAGGTTGCTTGTTATTGTCATAAATTTGGGGTGTAACAATTACGAATGGACACCCATTAATTGTCTAACTCTTACAAAATTCTAAGCAATGCCTTCCTTTTAAAGCGGCTAAAATTAAAGAGGCACGAGTAAAAATCCACATATGGGCATCAAAGACTTTTTCCATTTGGTAAGAAATAATCATGCTATTAAATTAAATCCTACCAATGTTAACTACTTTAAAATAAGCTTGTACGAACTCAATACCTACACAAAAATGGGCCCCAGGTAAAAGAAAATGTCAAAATTTGGGTCACATGGGAGCAAGTAGTCCAGGCCACAAGTCCAGAACTTATCCATCCAGCACAGATATTTTATGGACCACATTACAGGTCCACGAAATGCCCAGTCAGATGATATTGATTGTAGCCTATAAATGGATGATATTGATATTGGTTATAGGCCTGTGATTGCATATTGTAACGTACAAACACAATGAAGTGATGCTACTCTTGGGCTGTGTAGCACATCACGTGCATGGATTAACATTAATAACCAGTTTTATGTGCACATGGTTGCCAGATGTACAGTTCTTAATTTAGACTACAGTCCATAAACCTGGTAGTTGAGGCCTGGTACCATGCTCCGTTACATCTGGAAATGGGCTGGACTTCTTTCTAAGCCTTTTTGACTTGGGTGGTTATCTCATGATAGGATTGTAAGAATAAAGAACCCAGTACGGATGTGGAAGAAAACTAGTAGGACAAATTGTCCAATTGTACAGATGTGAAACGAGGTCAATTCTCTCATCCTACAATTTGTCCACCATTTTAGTTCTCATCCACATAGGGTCTAAGTTTTTGTATTTTATTGGTTTATTTGATCTGAATTCTTTTTTGAAAGAAAATGAAATTATTCTCCAAAGATTTTTATTTATGCAATGATTTTATTTTGCATAAACTTGCGGAGTTCAATCTCCACACTATCTTTTTTTTTTTTTTTGCATGTGCACTGGAGAGTTATTTAATGGTAAAATGCATATCCTTAGCACCATGAAAACTACCTTTTTAGCATCTTCATCCGGATCTGATTTCCCAGTCAAACAAGTAAATGAAAAAAAAAATCCCACCTCAAATTATCAAATGTTGGAAAATGTGATCCAGACAGAACATAAGGAAAATTGTCCCACCAAATTAAGATTTTATATGTCGAAAAATATGGTGTGAACCCTAGTTCTTTTGGGGTGGTCGCCCTCTTGGACCAAGGTCCACTTCCAAAACCCAATGAAAAAATGTAGTTCCATATGTAATTAGCACTGCATCGGCCACAAAACCCACATAAAACCAATAGGTTTGTACCTAAAATCAGCTACTTATTTGGATCCGCCTTTCAAATGAACATTGTAAATCGACCACAACTTGTGAATGAGTTGAAATTGGAACTGCCAACCCGGTCAAGATGGAAAATAAAATTGTACCGTGAAAAAGTCACAGCTAGCTATGACGTTGTACGGCAAACCGGGGCTAAAGTGGAGGTTGACATGGGCCTCGCCCATTAATTCCCAATTGTTTGGTATTTTCACTAGTCAAAAGGAGAGAGGAAATGTTGACCGCAATCCTACCTGCTGTTTGCACTATAGATGTGGATCCAGCCCATCATCTAAACCGACCAAAAAGTACTTGCGGTTGCCATTTCGCCACATACACCTCGTGCTGTTCATGATCTCACTTTGTATATGGTTTCAGGCCAACCTGATTTGGACGGCTGAAATAAAGAGTCTCCACATTGGAAAAAGACAGTTTGAATCATTAGACTGAATGGGCCATCACTCTTTGAGTGTGGCCCACACTCGATTGACCAACCCAGTAAAGGAGGGTGATAAATTATTCTGAAATTGGTTGACAAATGCGAACCATGTTTTATCTCTCGACCCAAGTGTTTTGGTCCCCTCAAGGTTCGACACCTTCCTTGTTCTGATGCCAGTGGGCCATTACCAATCAATGTGTGACTGATCTAGTGGTCCCACATATCAACATGAAACCCGTGAAGACACATCATCGATGTGCCACATCAATATATACACCATAGCTCCAATTTTTCTTGACCATACGTGGCAGGGATACCTTTTCAGATCCTTATCTGTATCTCATCTATCTCATCTCCCTTCGTACCTGAAACAAAAAACTGTGATAGCGATTGAGGCGGAAAAGTTGGAAAAAAAAAAAAAACAGAATCTGCTGTAGATTTATTACAAGGATGCAAAATCAATTCTACAAATGTGAGCACCATCCAATTTGGATGGTAAACTTCTAGCTAAACAAAAAAAGGGGATGGTAAAAGGGATGCGAGCACCCCTCACAAGGAATTTTTGTAGTTGAAGATTCAACATTGGTATAAATGTATATCGGGTAAGGTTTGCTCGAAAATCCTAAAAGATGAGGACTTCGATTTGCCTAAATTCTCAAACATTTACAATTGTCAAACATGAGTTTTCCATAAATATTAATTGTCAAATAAGACCTACAAAAATGTTTCTTTGACTAATTTTCTTAACCTGACACACCAACCTTACCGGACTTCAAAACCTTAGACATATTGGTTCGCATGCTACTCAATCTGCCATGCAGACAAGAATCTAACGTTCAAAATGACGTGTGAATTTAGGGTTTGGATTGATATTTCAAGCTCAAATAATAACTGGGTCGAACCAAATCATCAACCCAAGAGTGACCCGAGCTGATTCAACCCAAGATGATTCCAACCTTAGTTGTAAGTAACTGAAGGATTGCACCTGTGGGTCACATGAGAGACTTTTATTAGGTGGTGGAATGTTGATGAAAGGGAGGCACATGTGAATGCAACCAATGAAATTGTTGAACCACTCCCTAAATACTCAAAAAGTCTTCCATCCTTTGCTTTTGAACGACGTTTCCTAATCAGTAATCAGTCGCCCATATAAATCCTTGTGTTTGAACAGATAGTCGGCGTCAGAGGACATGCAATGCAGCAACCTTTTCTTACTGCACTTCCCCACTTGCCATATACTTACAACATACAAGTCTCCACTTTCTCTTTCGTTGACAAACTTCATTAATGGGACTATTCTAACCAACAAGTGGTATGGGTTTACAAACCTAGCTCCATTTTCATCCATATAAAATTTCTGGTGGGCCACACGGCAAAGAGCCAATCATTGATGAGAAATATAATGCTATTTAATAAATGCAAAACTCACAGATTGGACCATGCTACATACATGGACTCTTACTTTTATGAATCGGGACTTTTGACTTTTTCCATGTCGACTATCGATTTTGGTTTGAAGAATGAAGATTATAGGATACCTTTTTCAAATCTTATTATAACTCACTGATGAAAATCTTCCACATTTTCAGCACATATTTCTCCAATCAATCTGAACGATCTTTTCTCCTGAGAGACTGATTCGTCATCATGTGGCAAAACAAAGGAAAGAGGTTTTACCACTCGCCCGAAGAACATCACAAATGAGACTTTTCCACTAGCACAGGTCTCTTTCAATCCTTACTGGAAAGTATATCCTGGCAAAAATAACAATATATATATCATCTGGACTACGAAAAACATGGTTCTAAGTTCCAAACTCATACAACTTGTCAGTTTGTGGCTGGGGCCGGTCTGGTTAGCCTAAATGAAGCTTATTAAAGCATGGCAGCCTGTTAAGTTGTCTGTCCTAATATTCGGATTAGATAGCCTGTAGCTCGCAAGTTAACTGTGGCCCAGCTCATTTGCAAAATATTATATCTTCAAAGGTCTGTCCTACTTACTGGTTTTGGAATTTTATTTTTCGAAGAGTAAGAAAATTCTTTAATTCTCCAAAATTAAAATACGAAAAAGAGGTCTATCTACTCAAAAAGAAGATGATAGACACATCGTGAGGGACATACCCTGCCTACAATACAAGATCATAATGCCTACATCTCAGGCACCAAGCCAAAAAATAAAATAAAAAAAAATCAAAACAACAATTCTATTTCCAAAGAATTTAGGTTTCGGAATTATAGGCACAAATATTGACATACCTTGTACTTGGCTGATGGGTGGATGTGGAGGCAGCACAATCCTAAGCCTAGCCAAGTTGTAAGTCTAAGCATTATCCTAAGGGGTCGTTTGTTAATTTCATATGTGATGTGAAAATACTTTGTATATGTAAATGACTCACATGTGAGTAATTTGTATATGCAAATGACTTACATGTAAAATATAATTTTTTGTTTATTATTTTCACACCTCTTCTGATGTGGATCTTATTGCACCCAATGGTTTACATGTCTTTCATAGTTTTTCACAAATTTTGAAAAATCCATGGTGAATCAAGTGATGATATTAAATATAGTAAGCATTGTTGGCGTTTTGAGGAAGATCAATGGTTTGAGTTAGAAAAAAGAGGTCCACAAAAACTAGAATTGAAGATTAAAAGGTCTATCATTTTTTGTAAATATCTCACAATCTATGAACGATCAACAGTTGAGATTTGATCCACTGCCCATGTTTGGCCTTGTAAAGAGATTTGACGGTTCAAATCTTGAATTTGAGTCCATGATGATCCAAAAATTTGAAAAAAGCAAACTGCCTATTCAACTAATTGTGTGCTGTGTAACAATAGTGTACTCATCCAATGACTGTGATATTTTTTTGAAGATATCTCAAGATCCATTTTGAATCAACTTTTGAAATTTACCCTCATAGGTGAAAATAGCCTTTTGAACGAGATGAAGGGCTCGGATTATGAAAATAGGGCCCAGAAAATCCCAAAATTGAAAATTAATGGTTTGAATTTATTCACAAATATCTCACAATTTAAGACAGTCCAACAATTGAAAATTTTTATCATAGCCGTTTTTGGCATTCTAAACACTTTGGACTATTCAAATCGTGATTGTGGGTAATAGAAAATTAAAAATAAAAAATAAAAGGCGTGATGGGCGTTTGGACATTGTAGCATCACCATTTTGAGAGGGCTGTGAAACCATTTCACACCACATCAGGTGTGAAAATGAAAGCCTCCTTTACTATGACATTTACACACTAAAATCATTGCACTTTTCGCACCACACGTGTAAAAATGAAAAACAAACATAAAAGGTGTGAAACCATTTCATATGCATAGTATTTACATATATAAATGGGGCGAAACAAATGACCCTTCCCTAAGTGTTGGTTTTGGTGTCCCTCGTACCGCAAGGGGGCTTCCACCACACAATATTATATGCATTTGCAAAGTTTTTTTTTATGAAGGCAGATGACAGAGAGAAATTTCATTTCCCATGGCTCTGTTTCTACCGTGAATGTCCCTGACAAAAAACTCATGTGACATCTCTTCCTTAAGAAAGGGGCGTACAAGCAAGGTACATGTATTGGTGAGTTGATGACACAAAATGAGAGGTAGGGCTTGTTTGGCATCTTTACTCTTTTTATTATAGATCCATCCAAAATAGAGCCATAAAAAAGAGGGGCTATAATCAAAGTGTGTTTGGTAATATGAAGAACTATTTTAAATAGACTTTTTAAATTCAATGGTTGAAAGTTTTTTACAAATTTCTCAAGATTTACAAAGTATTAATCTTTGATATTCGACTCCATAGTCATGTTCATCCTTTCAATGGAATTTAATGGTTTGGATTTTTTGTTTGAGGTCCACAAATTAAAAAAAAAGCAAATAATTTACATTTTTTAGCAAATATCTCAATATTGGCAATGATCAAACGGCTAAAATTCAATCTCTTAATGATCATTAACTTTACAAACATTTTTAACGATTTGGACCGAGATTTATTGTCTCAGAAATAATTAAAAAAAAAGAAAAAAAACACTGCCCATGAAATAATCCAAAATTGGGCATGTTACATCAATTGTTGAAAGTTTTTCACAAATTTCTAGAGATCCACATAGCATCAAGACTTGGAAATTGACTCTCTAGTCGTGTTTAGGCTTCCAAATATTTCCAATGGTTTGGATCTTATGTTTGGAGCCCACAAAAATTTTTTAAAAAAATTTCAATGGCTCAAACTTTTTTGCACATATCTAGAGATGGTTAATGATTCAACAATTGAAATTTGGAAGCACGGTTGTTTTGATCTTGTGCACATTTCCAACGTTTGGATCTTCATTTATCATCTCGGATTTGAAGAAAAATAAAAAAAAAAAGTATTGGGTGTGATAATCCTGAAATTACTATAGCACAGCCTCTTATTTTAAGGAGTTCAGTTTTGTGGCATTTGGTTTTAAGAGGTTTTATCTCTATTTGTCTAAAGATAGTAGAGGATAAAATCACATGCGAAACGCTTTTATTTTTCAAAACTCTATATATTTTAACACTTAGACAAATAGAAGCAAAAAATAGTGATACCAAACATGAACTTAGTGTGGTTATCTTCGGTTTCTTTTGCAGAGATATTTTCGGGCATGCATTTTAATTCTTGGGCTTGGATTCCACAGCAGGGCCTCTACTGCATTGGACATTTGGTATAGTAGTTTATGGGGTCAGCGATGCTTGAAAATTCATTTCATTGCGTTTGATCAATAGGTGAGTTTGAGTAATCAAATTACTCTCGAAGATCGCTTGCATCTAATTTTCATGGGCCAAATAAATTTTATCCCATGTTCGATTTGAGAATAGGTGTAGAGGATTTGGACTGTCCACTTTCCTCTTTGCTTCCTCAGAGCATGGATGTGAAATTGGATGAGCCCACTAAATGCATGCAATGCTTAAAATGTAGATGAATCTAATAGAAATAGCCGTCCAATAAGTTCTGTGATGGACATCTGTACCATTGATTATGCTACATCAGAGTGATTCGTGATGCTCCAAAATGAGTTTGGTTAATGAGTGAGTCAGTGATTCAACTTGAAGACTCCACCGGTTGGATAATTTCATATATTTGGCTAACCTCATTTTGAGAGAGAGAGAGAGAGAGAGAGAGAGAGAGTAAATAGGTAAGAACTTATGCCTCTATAAATAGGTAAGAACTGATGCCTCTTACACTGGGGTAAGAGGTCATTCTTCTGAATTGATTCATGGAGTTTTAAAACTATCACACAATGTGGATGATCCAAGTAAGGACCGCACTAGTCAAGGGCGTACCCAAGTACATGGGTTTGGGGGTTGAAGACTCCACCCATTTTTTAAAATTTGTTAAAAACCCCCCATGAATTTAAAAGATTAATATGATTTTTTAAAATTTGTGCCTTTTCTCAATATTTCCTTCATATAAGCCTCTTTCCCAATATATCTTTCACATAGAGCCCCTCCAAATTGAATTTTTTTGGTTCGCCACTGCCGCTAGTGGAAGCTCATGTCCTCAGGGCCTTTTCATATTCTTGTATTTCCCATAATATGTGCTCCAATGGATATCAAATGACCAGTGGCGGATTTTAGGTTGGATAGCTAAAAAGTTTAATGGTATCCTTTTCTTTTTTGGCCTTGAATGGATGGCTAAATCCCAATTCTTTCTTTTACATGATGGTAGACTTCTCAAACCTGCCATTTACCTTTTTTAAATATGAGTTGAGTGAATCGTCTACCAAAGCAATAGAGGATCCAGATCCACATTTTAATACCAAATTAAGTATATAACCTGTCCATCCATTCTAAGACATGTGCCAAAACAGTGTATCAGTCAATCTACTACCTTATCAAACATTTTTTTGTTATTTTAATAGGATCCTGTTCAAGGTCAGTATCTTTTTTAACCAGGGATTGGGTTTTGATTAATCAATTTTAAACCTGTATTAAAGCATTACACTAGGGCATAAGATGAGTTCTCTGAATCTTGAACAAGTTGAATTATAAAATGGACGGATGGGAAGAAAGTTTCATGTGCCAAACAATTAACGAGCTTTATTTTTCTATTCCCTTTCAGGAAAGAAGCCAGTACTCGTACGCCTTGCTTATTGTTTATTTGCAATGAAGTCCCCCTTAACTGTCATATTCCAATTATATTAGTATGATTAGGAACTATGCATTTGACTTGTCTTTTGAAAGCTGTAAGACAATATGCGAACTCATGATCGTGTTATGTAGGTCCCAACTTGCATGAGTTGCACGTCGGAAATGATTAAAAAAAAAAAACCCCGTTTGGCCACTTTGCATTGAGTTGATAGGGAGTACAAGTGAAGGGACTTTTGTCGGAGTAATAAAAATGAGGAGGTGGGAAGTGAAGGGGCAGAGATTTAGATGAGACTATGGCTTAGGCTTTAACTTACAAGGATGACAAGCTGGTATTCACTTCCTTTTAAAGGGGAGATTATCTTATGACCCTATTTAGATCTTCAGCTATAATTCTTCATAGTTAACCCTTTTCATAGTTGCTTGCTGGTCATATGATTTCAATATCAACTGAACAAGCTCATCATTAGTATATTTGTAGTATTTTGTCTTTTGAATTTGGACAGAGAGAGACCCTCCTTTTTGTTGACAATCACTTACTGTAAAAGCCTAAGTTGATAAAAAATTGTGCAACAATATATATTAAGGTTACAATATCTTTCCGTACATGTGGCCTCTTTCATGAGAATTACACCCTCTATAGAAGAATATAGTGGATACGTAAGGAAATTACATCTTCTGTGGGAATATAAAAGGCACAACAGCCCTTAGATTAAAGTGACATTTAGTGCTAAATTTAGTAAGGCTCAAGCCTAATCAAGGTATGCTTTAAGCATATCCAGCCTCATGTATGCTTCAGGGCAATGGTGAATATATTAAATCTCCTCATATAAAAAAATGTGTGTCACCAAGAGTGCGCTAACTGAGTTCCACCTGAGAGGCAATATTAAGGAGGAGGCTCCACTCAATGGAAATTATTAAAAAGTATTTCTGTTGCCTCTACTAACATCTCGAAGTTTTAATAGGAATGATTAGTTGGAGAAATTTAGTATGCTATCAAAGACAACTAGTTATAAATTCGAATCTCAGAAGGAACGACTCAGCGCTGGAAAAAAAAAATATATCGCCAAAAGCATACCAACCAGGTTCCACTTGAGGGGGAGCATTGAAGGGTGGGATCCATTCGATTGAAAATATTGAAAGGTATTTTCACTGCTTCTACTAAAACCTCGACATTTTGGTAAGCAATGGTTAGGTAGAGAAATGTAATAGGATACCGGTATCAAATACATATTTGGGCTCATCACATAAGATTGAGAGGAGATAGGGGTTGGAAAGCAATGTTTGAGGGCTGTAAATGCTAATTGCTTAGCGTAAAAATGTCTACTATAATAGTACGTGGTATAAACACGCATGGTTATATTAAGAGAGCTGCCATTTCAACATTAGAAATTACTCAGTCTAGATACCCATTTAAAAATTTTTTTTTGAAAATTTCCCAAAGTACCTCCACCTTCTCCTCCCCCCAAAACCCAACTCTTTCCTCCACCTCCATTTTCAGAAAAATGGACTTCACACGTAAAGCCGTGTGTATGAAAAAGACTATCATTCAGAAAAATTGCAACTTTATTTTATTAGGAAAGCTAGTTGAATTTTTATGCTTATTTCTTATTTTGTTCAATTTTTAATGCGACTTATTAATTTTTAATTTTCTTTTTTTAATTGTAACTTATTTTGTGACTAATGTTTTAGTTTGATTTTGTTTTGCATAATTAATTGGTCACATTTTCTTTTTGTAACTTTAATTTGTCTTCTAGAAAAGAAAAGACTTTATTTTTAAATTATATTATATCTTTATAATTTTTTGAGGATTTTATGAGAAAAAACATCCTATTTAGACACTGCACGAAATTGGCTCCAAATAAATTTAGTACACCAAATGGGTCTCCTAACACCAATTTCATGTAGGATTTTTTTTTAATAAGGTTGGGAGTAGTGACAATAGTGTCCCTCTCCTTTTATATGAGCAACACTATCATCGTTGCTAATTTGTTCTTCTTCCATTTCTTTCTTCCTCTCCTTCGTCCTCTTTCTTTATCTCTTTCTGCAAATCTCCCTCCCCCACTTCGATTTCATTCCTTTCTCTTCTACTTCCATTAAATTTAATTCTTCTCCAAACTCTCTTCCAAAACCTACATGTCAATCCAAACCTGTTCTCAAAAATCCTAAATCCAACCCTTAATCTCTCCCCACACCCATGTCAGAAAACCCTCTCTTCTCCCCTATTCTCCTGCTTTTCTGTTCATTCCAAGGGCGATGTTACTGGGTTTGTTGATGGCAGTGATCGGTTTCCTCCTATTGATGGATGCAAATTTTATGTTTTAGATATTGAATTAACAAATTTTAGTGACGGGTCCTCTTTTGTATATCAAATGAAAGATAATGAAAATCCGTCTGACGATTTCATATTTAAGAAGGGCTTCTTCGAACTTGACTTGTAAAGCCTTGACGACGAAGATATGGACAGGTCTAAACCATGGTATTACCAGAAATCATTTGTCTCTTGTGCTGATTCCTATAATAATAACGACAACAACTTCTCTTCAGAATCCGTGAGAAAATAAAAAGTTAAGCCTGAATGCGAATGGAACGAGTTTCATGGAACAGTTGATGAATTGCACGGAATTGAAGAGCCCCTCTTGAAGAATTAACAGATGAATTCGGGCTATGACAACTCGAACAGATTGGAGTCGCGTTGGGAACATGGTGATCTGATACACGAGTTGAGAATGGAACTGAAGAAAGTGCAACCAATCGAGCTTCTAACCATCTATGAGGAATCAGGTGTTTTTGGACTTGGGTGTGGGGACGGATTGAGGGTTAGGGTTGGAATTTTTGAGAAAAGATTTGGATTGAAAGATAGGGTGTTGGAGGAGAGAGTTGGGAGAAAAATTGAATCAATAGAAGCAGAAGAGAAAGGAAGGAAGGGGAAGTGGGAAGGAAAATCTGCAGAAAGGAAACGAGAAAGAGGAGGAAGAAAAAAGAAAAATAAGAATAAAGCAGCGACGATAGTATCACTCATATAAATGGGGAGCGATGACACCTTACAAATTTTTTTTTCTTTTTTGCATGAAATGGACTTTAGGAGATCCATTTTGTGCACTAAATTTATTTAGGACCAATTTCATTGAGTGTCCAACTAGGAGATTTTTTCTATAAAATTCTCTTATTTTTATATATATTGCAATTGATTTTAAGCAATTTTCATTCCTTTCATTGAACCAATTGAAGCAGCTCCCAAGAAAAAGGTTGGCCCTTGTTGTTGGGTACCCTATTTGTCACCTGAGTACCAATGGTTTGTCATTGCTTCGGTTCTTCTTGTTGGGACATGCTTTATTTCCTTATGAATTGGGGCTTCTCTTCATGCGGAAGCATACTTCTTTCTCTATATTTGGGGTTTCATATGGGTCCCAGCCCCTTTGGCTGGTTACAAAAGATACAAATAAAACTGGAGCAATGGTTATTTTTAAGTTAATCACTTGTATTTCTCTATTAGGGCCTAACATTACCACTAACTTCCTCTGCTAGCAAAATATGAAAGCAAAAGTACTTATTTAGTAAGGAGTGACAGTGTCACATATGTAAGGACTTTAAATGGATTGTGTCGCAAGAAGACCTGAAAAGACGAAAACAGGAAAAACAAGTGAAATTCAAATTTGGCACCCACACAGAATAAGTATACGATCAATTAGATTGGTATTCGATTGATCAGGCGACGTACATAAACCCACCAATCTATAAGATTTCTGTTTCTTTTTGGAGTAGGACTTTCTTGTTTTGTGCTAATTTCTATTATGGTTGAATTGCTATTATGAGGCACAAAATTGGGTATATGTAAAAGGATTCTCTCTCAACTCTAATGCAAGGATCTCATTATCTAAGTTAAGATTTTATATTAGAGATTCATTTCTCTAGAGTTTTCATTGGAGAGTTAAAGTGTTGAAGTTTTGTTCTAAAGAGCTATTGCTTTTATATCTCTTGTAGAAGATTGATGCTATCTTAAGTGATCAAAGTGTGAGTTGATCAAGCGGAGAGTAGCGCACGGTGAAGGAGTGTCCATGAGCAAAAGGAGTTATAGTAAGAAAAAATTATTCCTTAGAGTGCGAAACAGGGTGTGAGTTTCTCAAGCAGAGAATAGTGCATGACGAAGAAGTGTCCATGAGCAGAAGAAATTGCAACAAAAACTCAGTCCTTAGAGTGTGAAACAAGGTGATATATCTTATAATTGTTCGCTACTATTTGATAGTTGGTCCTTGTTGAACTTGTGCTTTTTTAGCTGTTAGGGTTTTCAATGTTAAAAGTCTACGTGCTTTCTTGTGGTGTGCTTGTGATTGATTGATTTAATTTTTGCTACATATACATATTGTCTAATTGTTTGCAATTTAGAAATTACATACAAGTTTGGAAAACAACCCCACCATGCAAAAAAAAAAAAAAAAAAAAAAAATTCTTCAAGTGGTATCAGAGCATATTGCACAAAATTACTGTGTTTGATCAATTTTTAGAATGAGACTCAATCAAGAAAACATGTCAAAGGCAAAGCCATCTCAGTTTAAAGATAAAAAATCTAGCTTAAAAAAGATGCTTGAATTTGAATTTAAGAAGAAAAACACTAGATCTATTAAATCTTTTGAATGCAAAGGTTTGGCCATAGAACATCTGAATGTGTAAATAGAAAAAAGAAGAGATATGGTGAAGTTGATGATTCTTTAAATGCATAAAATACACTTCCTGACACTACCAATGCCAAGTGTGCTGCTTTCATAGCTAGGTCTTCACGTGTTTTTTCTGACAATGGTTTTGATAGTGAGGGTCATGAAGAACTTGACTGGGAAGTGAAGTACACACATTATATGAAGAGTGTGTCACATTGACCAAGTTTAGGAATAAGATTACACATAAGTAATAGGCTTCTAAAGATTAGATTGTGTCTCTCAAGGCTGAATTAGTGGATGTACATACAAAGGTTAAACCCCTCAACAAGGAGAAAAGTTAAATGAATGAAAAATATGACTCAATGTATGATGACTTTGAACAACATGTAAAAGAGTTTTGAGTCTTTTAATGAAGAGTTGAACTTTTGCGAAGCTGAAAAAGAAGATTTAAATGGCAAATTGAAAATTGTGTTGTCTAAGCTAAATTCTACAATGACTTGTTTGAAAAAGATGAACATTGGTTTGAAAATTCTTGATGACATATAGCATAATCAGAAAAGGCCTAATGACATATGCAGTAATGATAAAGGTGCCTTTAAGTCAAAGGTTAATGGCAAATCGGTTTATATTTCAAATAATGCGTACTTTACTTCACATGCTGCGCATGTAAATAATGTTGAGAGTAGTACAAAGAGGATAATGTGTTATGGCCTGCACGCACAACTACATGCCATTATTATGAAATAAAAGGACACATTCGTCCCTATCGCAGTAAGCTGAGAAATTTATCTAAAAACAAGCAATTGTTTGAGTTAAAGATTAAGATAAGAGTTATTTAAATCAGAATATCTAACTTGCCTAATGATTTAGTACACATTGTGCTAAAAGTTCCTAATCTGCAAGTGTGGGTATTAAAGTCTAATCACCCTTGATCAAGATGATTAAGCTCTCGCCTCCAGTGCTGCTATGAAGATATAATTAAGAGGTGTGTGTGTCTGTATGTATGTTGGGGGGGGGGGGGGGGGTGGTTTTGGGGGTTTTCACAATTGAAAGGGAGCAACTACTAGATCTAGATTGACAATTATGTTGGATGCCCAAATCATGAATTTGTCAATTGTGGACAAAAAAGAGCAGAAGAAATTTAGAGGGAGATATGAAAATTTTAAATGTCTAGAGCTACTAAAGATACATGGTAAATGGTATAGTACTGATGGTATAAATTTTTTTTAGCATCTCAATTAATGTATTTAATGTAATTTTGGTTTTATTTTTTTTTTCAATGGATTGAATGTATAGAAAGTTTTGCCCATGAGTTACCAAAAGGGAGATTGTAAGGATTTTTGTAATTGGCTAATTCATAAATTTGACAAAACTTGGGTCCATTAAGTTGTATTTCATATTTTTTTTAAATGGACTATGGTTGGCATTGCCAGAAGAGCTAAAGAGAAGAAATCAGGAAGAAACAGGCGAAATCCAAATTTGGTATTCTAACAGAAGAGGTACCCGATTGATCGAGCAACGTATACAAACCCACTGACCTATATGATTTCTATTCCTTTTTGAAGTGGGAGTTTCCTATATTGTGCCAATTCCTATTCTAGTTGAATTAATATTATAATGCATAAAATTGGGTCTATTTAAAAGGGTTTTCTCTTGACCTTAATGTAAGGATCTCATTATCTGAGTTGAAATTTTACAATGGAGATTCCTTTCTCTAGAATTGTTATTGAAGAGTTGAAGTACTAAAGTCTTCTTCTAGAGAGCTGTTGATTCTACATCTCTTATAGAAGATTGAGGCCATCTTGAGTGATTAAGGTGTAAGTTGATTAAGTGAAGAACAATGCATGGTGAATGAGTTTCCGTGAGCAGGAGTTGTAGTAAGAAGAACCCAGTCCTTAGAGCGCGAAAATAGTGTGACTATATCTTTTAACTGTTCGCTATTGCTTAATAGTTAGTCCTTATTAGACTCATGATTTTTTACCCATTGGGGTTTTCCAAGTTGAAAATCTTTGTGCCTTATTGTATTATGTGCTTGTGATTTATTTATTTATTTTTCACTGCGCATACATATTGTCTAATTGTTTGTAATCTAGAAGATCACATAGCGCGCCCCCCCCCCCCAAACAAACCAACAAAAAAAAAAACTTCAACCTGTCTGCTCATGGGTACCTCATCTCTTCCCATGTTTGTAGATCTTCTTCCCACTTGTGTGGGTTTTCTTTCAACATGTGTGAGCTCCCTTCTTGCTTATGTGGGCTCTATCTTGGATCCTATTGATTAGTCCTTAAAAATGCATATTTTCATATATATTTTGGACCATTTTAAAAACTTATTAACTCAAAAGAGCCTCATATATTGTGAAATCATAGTTTCATGTATTTATACATTATTGTAGTGTATTCAAGTATAATTTGCTCAAAAATTATTATTTTTTGCATGAATTCATGATACTTGCCATTTTTAGAAGTTTATTTTTTGAAAGTTTTACTAAAATTATTTTTCACATGAAATGAAATGATATTTTATCATTATTAGTTTATTTAACTCAAATCATATAAATGATGCCCATTCATATCATCATTTTACATGAGATGGGTCTACAGTTATGCATTTGTGATATTAAGGTTAAAATTGTCTTTTGACATTAATTTACATTTGTTTTGTAGGAAATTGTAGACATGGGTTTCACTCTCAAGGGTTGAGGCAAGAAACAAAAAATTTAGAAAGAAAAGAAGAGACGAAGAATCTTTGAAGAAAAATAAAAAAATGATCATCAAGTGGACCTCACATGCACATGTGCATGTGCCCACATATGTGGGATGTCTAAGAGGGGCCCCCATCCTTGTTGGCACAGAATCTAAATTATCTTTTAGATAATTCAAGATAAGTCAAGGAAGATTGCATGGATGATAATAAAAGGAAAGCCTTTGTCACGACCCGATCCCAAGAAATTGAGGATTAGGGTTACCCCAATCAGTGACACACGTACTCCTGTGCAATTCACACTCGGGCTGGAGTCTAAATGGAATTACAACTATGGAACAGTCTACAACTTACTATTTAGGAACAACATTAATAGATTAATTATACACATATCCTATACAACCCAAACATGATGTGCTCATGCATGCAAGGAGATCAAGAGTAACATACTATGGAGGGAATACCGGAAAATACAAATATAACGAGATCGAGTTTTTACCATACATTCTACATGGATGCAATCAGGCAAATGCTAAAAGACCTAAAACCCCAATATGTACAATTCTTACTACAAGTAAGTCGCTCTTGCCATACGAAGCAGTCAGCAAACTTCTGTTGTCCACAGTTACCACCTAAAGGAACCATTGCAGTCTCCTTCTACGATACCTGGGTCTGCACCAGACCGGGTTGGGACCTGAACCTGTAACACCATTAAATAAGTCATGAATAAGACTATTCAGTAAAGCATAAGCAAAATTAAGGTAACACGTGTTGTATCTAAAAGAATTAATGACATGTAATCAATAAAAGTTAAGATAGTATACGAAGCATATCATGCATTTGAATTAAGTCCATTTTGAGTCAAAGAACCCGCACGGTTTTGCTTCTGCCACCCCTGCATGGGATGCACAAAATGCATAGCCTCTAAAAGAAATAAGGACATATGACTAATAGAGTTCCAAGTTCGTAACTAGACACGTCATGCATTTGAGTAAGCATGCTATAAGGATCAATAAATGCAATACATATTAGGTGGTTATTACATTTGCCATATCCTCCCTCTAGGGACTTATGTGTAGAGAACACCATTGTCCGGGCCAGGGTACGAATGAGTTTCTGGTTTCCTAGGGTCTGGAAGACCCAAGACAAGAGCACACTGTAGCGGCAACATTCATGCTATGCCAAAGTCAACCCCGCATGGTATCATAAGGTTGAGCCTAAGTAACGCCAGACCATTTCGATTCAAGCATATACTTGAACTTGAGTAAAACATACAATACAAAACTGTACACGTTCAATTCAAGCGTGTAATACATTCATACTCAAGTCAATACCAATAGTCGATATAAATCGTATCAAGAACACATCAAGTGGATCATACGATAATCATTTAATTCCATGTATAAGAGTGGAAAACAATAAATGTCGTCTAATATGCCATGCAATTTAATTTCATAAAATCAAGACAATTTTACTAGCCAACCCTAATCTAGTAATCAATTGTTTCCAATCGTGCATGATGATATAGTTTTAAGTTATCCGATACACAGTTGTCTTTCTTTGGTGTTACATTGTGTCGGGAAGGTGCATCGAAGTTCCTTAAACCAACACCTATAGGGAGGTGCTTAACAAATGGATAACGTCACATGAATAAGTCTCAGCCCTCAAGACTTTTCATGATCTTTCAATTATTCCTTTGGGTCAGTTAATGGTGTCCAAGGATCGAAAAGCTAAGGTCCTACAAGGTCTCACAACAATACGTATTAATTCTAATTTTTAGTGGACTCACGGTTTAGTCGTGGGTGACCTACGGCTTAGTCGTATGCATCTTACGGCTTAGCTATATGATGTACTATGGCTTAGCAGTAGTTACCTAGATTCCCTCGCAAATACGGGTGAACCATGGATTGATGTACGGCTGTACTGTGGTTGGTCTACGGTTGAGCCCTGGGTTGGATACGGCTTAACCGCAGTACCCCATACGACTTCGCCATGGCTAGACCATAGAAGAAATGCCCATTTTTTTACTACTCTCATGACATCAAGCCTACTACTCTCGTGACATCAAGCCGTAGCTTGATTTATGGTTAGGTCATAGCTAGCCTACATCTCAGCCGTAGTACATTCTACGGTTTAGCCATAGCCTGACCGTAGTGTAAATTCCAATTAGGCTACTCTTTGGAGTCCGAGCCATGGAAACCTACGACTTAGCCGTAAGGGTTGGGAATTCTAAAACTCCAGAAGTCTATGTACAGTTCAAGACTAGGAAAATTCCATTCATACTAAAACAAGAACATATGAAAGTGTATAAAAGGGCTGCGAAACACATGAAACCTGAAAGATAATAAGAGTCATACAATCATAATTTACCAACATGTATTCACCCATAATTTGCTTATACTTGCCTTCAATTAAGCTTTACCTGCTCTTAAGCTTTTTCCTAACTCAACCTAGGCTCAAATTGGATACAACAAGACCTAAGAGCCATGCATGCAAGAATTGAGAAAAGAATGAGTGCGTGGAGTGAATTATGAGTCGAGAGAGCTGTAAGTCAAATAACATTATACCTGGTTCAACTCAAGGAAGAAGAAGCCGGAGAAGAAAACTATGAGGCATAGAATCAATATCTTTCTCTCGATGATGAGAGAACCAAGAACAAAAAAGAAGAAGAAGAGAGAAAACGATGAAGAGAGGAAGCTGCAGACACAATAATATCAAATGAGTCGGTGGTTGGGCATATATATATATATATAAGACAAATGTTTGATGGAGTTTATAAGAAAGTCCTACTTTTATTTAATGTTCAAGATAAGTCAAATGAGGGTCTCACGAAATCACATGACATCTAATGCGTTCGAGTCAAGCACGGAAGTTAACGAGCTTAACAAGACAAACATGATGGTGTCGATATGATGCATGTATGACATGAAATCAAGTATTTTAAAATTACAAAAAAGTGCTTTCATCTACTTAGGTAAGGTTAAACCCAACCCAACTACCTATCCATAACCTGATCTTGACCCACTGGGATCGAATTAAAAGAAAATCTCGTTAATTAGCTAGTAATCACAATTAATTACTCACTGATCCAGCTTAACTTGGGTCAGAGCGTTACATCCTCCCCCACTAAGAATCATTCTGTCCTTGGAATGATGCAAAATATGAATAATAGTGCGAGTATGTCTCGTACCTGTCTCCTACATTTGAAGTGGAGTTGTTCTCGTGTCAAGATGTCTTATATGCAAGTCGGTCAGAACACTAAGCTGATATTCTTCACTCGAGTCTTCACGCCTAATTGGTGGCAAGGTTCTTCTATGAGGGTGGTACTTCTCAATCTTCCTTGGACTTATACGACGGTGATGCGAACTTTATGAAGCTGCTCCTCGCCATCTGAATCCGATTTACCAAGTTGCTCTGTAGGAGTAGCAGCAGAACGTCACTGAATGGAATCTGATTGTCAGCGATCACTGCACCACAAGCAATTCTTAGTAGAAAAGAAGAAGTGGAAATGTGCGTACTCAACATGACGTATGACTACTAGTCCTCTGGAGGTCAAAGGCATGAGGGTTTCAAGATACAGAGTTTGGCATGCAAGCCAAAGAAGTATTGAACTCATGAAAAGACAGGGATCGAAGATTCGAAGAAAGGAGTTTTATCTTTTGACATCAAACACTACAGAATAAAGAATCGTGAATTTCGAAAGGTCATAGGCCAAGGGCACCGCTATGAGTGTATAACAATTTCAATTCTAATGTGCATCAGGAGGCCATAACGTCTGCAGTTTCATGAAAAATGAGATGAAATAAGGAAAAAGACGAGTCAAATCTCATACAAGATGGAGAAGGAAAAGAAAAGTCACTAAAGCGAAGAAGAGAGATCTCTTATATAGTAACCTTTCTTTGCTCAAATGCACAATCAAAGAAAATCAAGAGAACAAATTCTTAGTCACTAGACCAAATGAAAATAAGCAAGCTTCTTAGAAGGAAGATGTTGATGGAATGACAAGGTTTTGAGAACCGACACATACATACACACATGTAGTTGAGAAAGATAGAGGATATTAAGAAAACAACCTCTAGATCTAACAAAACAACATTTAAGTCAAGGTACGGTCACTAAGAAGTTTATTGATATCTTTTGAGTCGTGAATCGGATTCGTTTATGTATAGGAATGTGGCTAGAAGAATAGAGTCCTTAATGGGAAATTGATTGTAACTGTAAGTATAGAACTGAAGTTTATGCAGATCACTGCAGATTCGAATATGAGACAATGAAGCTAGGTTGAATTCATTAAGGAGTAGAACTTCCTTCTTGGTATCAAGTAAAGGAAATGTAGTGGTAGATGCTCTAGTAAAAAGATTTTACAGTGGACGTCTCAGCAAAGGTTGTTTTAATTGCCATAGGCATGAGACTTTATAAAGCAACTAATCTGGGTATAATAAGTTGAGCTTCCACATGAAGAAGAACAGCATATAAAGGAAAGAGGAAGTCAGAAATAGGGGATTGATTGAACTTGGGTTCTCATATTTAGAGAATAAAACAAAACCAAATAATACAAGAATCAACATTAACATAAACCTATGTCGAGTCCACAAAAAGGGATGGCAACACCCTGACCTTGCATTTTAAATGGTCACACAAAAAGAGAATAGAAAAGATCATTTGACTGGATATATCGTGAGGAGAAGTAGTTCTAGAAAAAACTTAATGATCCTTCATGACAGTATCATAATGGAATGATATACTCGAGTAGAAGAATCAAAGGGGACTAAAGAATTTAAGTCATATTGCTCACAATCAATGATGATACACTCGATGAAGCAAAGATAAGGCACTTGATATGGGATCACAATAAGTTATAAGGCATATCTAACTAAGAGTCAGAAGAGTCAAAACGGCCAACTATAGATATATTTTCTAAGTCTTTGGATAAATAACAAGATTGGCCTCTACATCATCTGATCATTATCATCATTCAATCTAATGTAAGGTCTCCTCTCTAATCAACTTGAATCCCCAGGCTACCAAATCATCTGAAGAATCACTGTTGCCTTTCCACAATAGAGTTTAACTCGGGTCGGAGCGTTACATCCTTGTTGGAAGATTCTTGACATGAGACCAGTTAGAAGCAAGGAATGTAAATTTGGGAAAACGAAATGTGTAAGCTTGGATGTCCAACTTGGAATAAGATTTAACTAAATTCTCTCCAAATAATTAGAGAAGAATATCTTTACAATATCTCCAAAAAGCCATTTCAAGAAAGACAATATTTCAAAGAAGGAAAACAAGATTTTCTCTAGAAGATCCTTCAATTTTGTAATGTTAAGGAAGATAAGTACCAAATTAAAAAAGATTTTCTCTACAAATTAGGATCTCAGGAGAGAAACAAGGGCAGCCCAAGCCCTATTTAAGGAGCACATGAGACATCCCTTCTCTTCATGGAAGAATTACCCACCTCCCACCTCTAAATCTCCTACACTCATCTCTCCCCCTCCTGTCCCTACATTTCAAGTCATCAAAGAGGCTTAGTCCTAAGGCCACACCACCAACCTTGAGGGTTCAACTAGAACGAAAAATTCTTTTCCATCTTAGTATGTGCAGTTTCTTTATTTTAAATTTCTTTTTTCATCTTGTATAAAGAATTACCGTGCTAGTTTAATGGTATTCATCTCGATATTCCTCTCATTCTTATGGTTTTACTTGTTGCTTGATTTGTGTTTTTGTGCTTAGACTGATGACCTAAGTCATGATAGCCTAGTTAAAGTGATTTTTTTGGGCCCAAATTGAGGGAGAATTTTGAGAGAATCTACATACTACTTGAACTACATTTGAGTTTCTGTTTCACCACCATTGTTTTCAGTTTTTACTACCTTTGAATTTCAGTTTTACCACCTTTGAATTTTTGTTTACCAACTTTAATTTACTGCAATTTATTTTTATATTCTGCACTTTTATTTTACTTCTTGCACACATTATAGATTTGGTTTTTACACAATTTTCTTAAAACTATTACTACTGAAAGTTGCATTAGGTTTGTGCATAATTAATTTTTATATCATGTTAATGGATGATGTTCGTGCTATGATCAGAAGTGGAAGTTTCAGATTTTTGGGACAACAATTTACATGTTGAAAATAGTCCGTAAATCAAACTAAATCTGAAACTAAGCTGGCTGAGATGCATAATCAAATTTGCTAAGTTCTCCATTCTTATATGCTTTATGCTTGAAGCAAAATAGAGATTAGAAGGTAAGAATTGAAAATCATTTTGAAATCAGTTTAGAATTTATGCTGAAGTGCATTATAACATATTTGAGTCAAGGATGTTATAAGGACCCGATCCCAAGATTGTTATTTATATATTATTATTTTTTTATATTTATTTTTATTATTTAATTTTGATCGTAAAATTGGACTATGCTTGGACCCCACCCATTTATTGAATTAAATTAGTCATCTTTGTGATATCATCATATTTTGGGTGGGACCCAACATTGAATGATAGGGATTTAGATTTTAAAATATTAACTTTGCAAGGGGAATCATGCCTCAATCAAATTGGAATCTCATGAAAAAAACCCACGTGTCCTACTAGATTTCTCTCTCTCTTCATGCAAAGAATGTATCTTACACCATCTCCCCCACTTACCTTAACTGAACTACAGGGGGAAACCACGTTGAGCATATCTCCTTCCCAGTAAAACAAAGAAAAAACTTCCTCTATTCTCCTTATATGAAGAGATCTTACCTGTATGAACCTTTTCTTTACAACACTTCCTAAGTACCAATCTGTCTATCATACCAGTCGTTACTACCTTTCAAGCTCTCTCTCTTACAGATTTTCTTCTCTACACAAGGTCTCCTTCCCCTTCGAGATAATTCACACATCTCCTTTCTCTAATATTTTCTAACTTACTATAACCATCTTTGTTTTATTCCTTCCCTTTTTCTTTTACTTTTTTTAGGAATATTGATTTATTATTATCTATATACTCTGCTTTTGCATACCAATATCATCAACTTTGGAGAATTGATTTTCCAACTTCTTTCAACACCTACACCAACCCATGTTTACAATATGGACCTATGCCTTATTCTCTTAAACAAACAGGACCTAGTTTCTTTGTTAGCTCTATCACCCACCTCTATTTCCTTTATTTGTTTCCACCCATCTTTATGGTGTTCCAAGTTTCCCTCCACATCATGTTTTACTGCATTCCTCTTCATCTCTCAGCCATCGTCTTCATCATATACCACTGTAACAATATTCTTTTCTTTGGTTTTTTCTGACTCTTTCATGTTCATTTATGTTATGCGTTCTTGTTTCATATTTATTTTGTAGTTTCGTCTTGTCTGTAATTTCTTTGATGTTCTATTTTATTTATACATTATGTATAGTCATCAAGATGAAAAACCCATCTTCACTGCTGTAAGCCTCCAAATGCGCATTTCACCCATCATAAAAATCCAAATATTACACACACTTGTCATTCTACCCACTTGTAGAATTTTAAATTCAAGGCCAACACTTCACTTGGGGTTGAACCCAAGCCTCTGCACTGCATCTCTCCATTATCACATCCTCATCTTCCTCATAGAAACTATAACAAGAAGCTAGTGGGAAACAAGCTCAGAACTTAAGTGTTTGTAGCTGCTGCAACTCAAAACTTTGAAACTGGGCTGTCTTACTTTAAGAACCAGTACCTAACTATGCTATCCCTCTTAACAAACAAGCCATTCTCAATCTCTGCAACTCAAAAAGTTTTTCCTTTTCTACAGTTTTTCTTCTTTTTTCTATTTCTGTTACACTCCTACTTCTCCCTCTTTATTTATTTATTTATTTATTCCTTTTTAACCATTTTCAAGTCCCCATCTCCACCTTTGTATTCTACTGTGTTCCTCCAATCAAACAACCCATTATTCTCCACCTTTTATTCTAGCAAGCCAAACACAACTTCATTAATTGTTACAATTTACCAAGGAAATAATCCGCTCATTCATCACCAATGGACCCATCTAATCTAAGTCTAGACCTAACTAGTTTCTCATTCACCTCCAATCTTCATCACCAGGAAAACACTAAAATCATTTATATTATATAAATTCAACTATTCAACTCAGTGCCATGCAACTGAGAACCCATATATATCACATCACCAATAGTTGGTCCCACTTGAGTCCAATATCCAAACTTTCCATTCGACCCCTTGGACCTACCAACCTTGACCCGCATAAGATACCAATATAACTCCATGTCACTGTGGCCCATCATCCTAGCCTACTTGGTCTATAGGTTTCATTCATGTACAGGCCCAAGTTTATGATCCAGTAGTCTGAGCCCACTCACTATCCATTTACACAAACGATTGGCCATGGTCCACCTTAAATATGCGCATGTGTAACTCGTACTATATAGGGCCCACTTACACTACTTAATAATTTGGGCTCAAGTCATATGTCTCAACCCATCAAATTTAACCTTTACCCAGACCAAACCTGTTAATTGTACACAACTTCGAATCTTGATTATTAGTTACCTATCATGACCAAGGAACCAGACCAAGATTCCAGAACATCCAGGTCAGGACAAGTTTGATCAGGTGATCATCGTGAATCCAAGCAAGTAACCTTACTATGGTTTTCTAGTATTAGAGTTTTCTAATTTGCCTTCCAAAATATTAAATTGTTATGTGATTCTCGGTTTCATGCGGGACTCAGTCCTAGCATTTTAGCCTATCTAGGGTCATTGATTTTGTTTATATGATTGTACCTTTATGAATTAATTTGCGAACTCATCAATTATCAAAATTGTAAATATTGAACTTATTCCATGTTCATTTGATGCTACCATGAGATATAGAAATTCTTATATGATCCCTTGCCAGAAATATTTATATCATGGTTAGACTCCAAAATTCTGACATAATTTTAATTATGTTGCAAAAATATTCCACATTATATTTTGCTAAGAAAATTTAGTTTTGAGTCTTATGGTCCACCCTTGAATGTAATCCTTAACTTCTGAGGCATTATCCAATGCATGGGCAATGCAATGGGGAGATTCTCACACGCGGACTCTGGCCCTCTTTATAGGTATGACATTGGGGCCTGGGAACCCCTTTGTGCTTGATAACTAGTCTGCAGCTAGTCCCTTATGACTTCGGGCCCTTACATGTGATTATGGCTGCGGGCCCTCATATATGTGATTATGGCTTTGGGCCCTTATATGTGCATTGTGGCTGAGGAGATGCCTTTCCCTTAAAATAGATCATGTGATATTTATTTTATTGCCAATATACATAAAAGGGCCTTTTCCTCTGCATACGTCACTCATGGGCTTTTCATTCACTCTTTGGTGGGGCCCACTGTGGACCCCACCAAGGGATGAGACTGGAGTGGTTGGAAAGATTTATGTGAAAACACCATACATATCAAATTTGGTTCCAATCACATATCCCTAACCCCTTCATCTATGAATCACAAATTCATTCCGTTTGGATTGGTGTATAGTCAATCCAATGGTCCAATAAATTCGGATCCGATTGAAAGTTGGGGTGAGTTGCTATTATGGGGTCCCATGTGTGTTGCAAAGTTTGGATTGAGTGATAGATGGGCCTCACCTAGAGTTCTCACGAAAAAAATGGTGAGGAACGAATGCGTATGAAAATTATTGCAAAATTATTCATGTTACCATTGTCTTGTTAATATTTCTTAACACCTCATTTTTTTTTATTGGATTATCCTTGAATTAATCATTATTTGTTCATCGTACCCAGATTGCTATCATTTGATTGAACAATTGTTTGCTATAGTTCTATAGTTTGTTTACTTGTGGAGCTTTATGCTTATATGTGTTTGTTTTTCTTTTTAGACATTGAGATTGATCCCACCAATAATGAAGAACCTTAGCTTATTTGCGGGAAATGGGCGAATCTTGAGAACCGAGTCACTACTTAGTTTTTTTTAGTGGTTATTTGGTTTTATTATATAGTTGGACTATATCATATTTATTTGAATATTTCATTACTTTGAGAGCATTAGTATTAGATATTTCTGTTTATCTTCTATTAATGACTTAACTATTGATAATTTAACCTAATCTAGTTGACTCTGAATCCTCTCAAGTAATCATTCAATTATGTATGAATCATTTATAATATAAAATGTGGGACCGTTACGCCATGAACTCTGAGGGTCCTAAGGATCTCGGAATTTGGGGCATGACAGATGTATTTCGGCAGAGTTGAATGGAATTGGGCTGTGTATTGTCGTTTGAACAATTTTAAACCTAATTTACTACATACGAAATTGAAGGAAATGTTACTTCTAAAACTTTACCAAAGCTAGAGCATTGAGACTGTTCTCTTAAGTTAGTGGAGCCATTCATGTGTTTCATGCATTATAGTTATGCACGTTTCCTATATAAATACATAGTTTCAGAATTATGTTACGTTCCCACCTTTAATTTTGCGGTTTTGTGATTTCATGTATCTTAGGATTATGATTTCGGCAGTAAACAATAGATTAGGGTATGCTTAAGTTTCATGTTGGCATTCTTAGAAAGTCTCGCATGCATATAAACTTAGATTTGATTCATTCATAATATGGAAAGTTTCATTGTTGAATTTTTTTGCATTGTTTAATTTTTAGAATTGTTTAACATTAGGAAGTTTTCAATTTTAGTTTAAATTTCTAACCTAATTTAATTTGCTAACTTAGAAAGTATAGAATTTTGAATGTATAGTTTCTAAATTGTGTTTAGTTTTATTTTTAGTAAGTTTCTAATTTTAGATTTTTTTGGGAAGTTCTAACTATGTGTTATTTTGCAAAAACTTTAGTTTTATTTTAGGAAGTTTTAGATTTAGGATTTCTAATCTAGGAAATTTTATTTATTTGGATTGTAATTGTTTCATTTTTTTTATTTTTGCAAATTAGGAATGAATGTATTTGTTACATTTTAAATTAGGTTAGTTTTAGAATTTTTATTTAGGGCAGATTACAAGTTGAAAATATATTAAAAATATTGCTCCATGTGGATTGGCCTGGTCTCACCAGTTTTATTACTACATTGCAACTCTGCACTTGTAGCTTATGAACACATATCTCTCTTGGTTGGGGTAAAAAAAAAAAGAACTATTGGCGGATAAGATCTTTATAAAATAGATATAATTTAATTTTGTGCCAGCACAGAAGCTGAGTTGAATGACGGGTAGAAATAAAGCAAACAAATTCTCACTTCCCCTGCCATTGCCTTGTGAAAAAACAGAAATACATTTATTATTTCATCCTAAGGTGGATAATAGTTGCAACTATCTAGCCATTGTTTCTTTGTAAAGAAAATAGTGTAAAAATCTTTAAGGCCCACAAGAGATATTTTTTCTCAATCACAGGGGCCTGTCTTCATGATGAACGGTCGAGATTGAGACATGCTGGGTAGACGGAAAAACACCTTTCCTTCACATCACGTAAAAAAAACCTGTCCCATATACTATTGGTTGGAAGGTTAAGGTACTAAATATCGCCTAACTTCCATTCCAATCTAAAGGCGTGTATCCTCAGCATTTTCTCCATGTTCTCCTTTTGACCCTCCTAACCTCCCTTTAAATCTCCTTTAACACTCTCTTCAATGACCTACTTTTACATATTATGAAAAAAGTGTAAAACGGGCTTAACATTATTTAGATAATTCTACCAAAAAAAAGGGATTTTTACCATAAAATTAATTCTAAATTTAGATTATACCAATTGATTAATAAAGGTTTTAAAAAACCAAATTTGGAGTTCGTACTCCATCAAAAAACAAATATGCCCTTAGCTTTGATCAAACAGCATTTACACAGGGTTTTTCACTTACGGCTAAGCCATATGGTTAAGTTGTAGTGCATTTACAGCTAAGCCGTAAGTCATTTTACGGGTGGATCGTATTTGCGCAGTATTTTTTTGGGTGGATTATATTTGTGCAATATTTTTTCACTTACAGCTAAGCCTTACCGTTAAGCCGTAGTGCACTTATGATTAAGCCGTAGTGCATTTACGGCTAAGTCATAGGCTATTTTACTGGTAAACCGTATTGGCACAGTGTTTTTTCAGTTACGACTAAGTTATATGACTAAGTCGTAATAGTCAAGTAACGATATCATTACCATTTTTAACACTTTATATGTTCAGTTTGATTCCCAAAATTCATTCTCTAAATATCATTATACTGATATACATAAAGTATTTAGAAAAAATAGAAATTGACTCAAATAATTTGATTCATACATGAATTTATAACTACCGGGTAACGATATTATTACCTAAATTTGATTTACGGCTGAGCCGTAAGTCATTTTACGGGTGGACCGTATTTGCGCGATGTTTTTTCACTTACGGCTAAGCCATAACAGTTAGGTAATGATATCGTTATCATTTTTAATACTTTATATGTCTAGTTTGGTTCCCAAAATTCATTCTCTAAATATCTTTATACTGAGGTACATAAACTATGTAAAGGGCATAGAAATTGACCAAAATAATTTGATTTATGTATGAATTTATATCTTTCAGATAACAATATCATTACTATTTTTAACTCTTTATATGCCCATTTTAATTTCAAACATTAATTCTTTAAATATCTTTATACTAAGATACGTAAACTGTGTAGAGGGCAAATGAATTAACTTAAAATAGTTGGATCTATGTATTAATGTATAACTTTCAGGTAATGATATTGTTACTAGTCCTTAAGCATGATCTTCCCTAGTTTGGTTTCCAACATTCATTTTATTTATACTAAAATACCTAAAATATGGATAGAGCATAGGGAATTAGAATTTGACCCAAAACCCCATCAAGATGAAATGAAAAAAAAGGGCATATAAAGCGTTAAAAATGATAAGGATATCGTTATTTGAAAGTTATAAATTCATGCATGAATCAAAAATTTTTTTGGTCAATTTCTATGCCCTCTACATAGTTTATGTATCTCCGTATAAAGATATTTACGGAATGAAGAGAACCAAACTGGGGACGATAATACATAAAGAATAGTAATGATATCGTTACTTGACAGTTATAAATTACTACATTAATCCAATTTTTTTGGGTAAATTCCTACGCCCTTTACATAGTTTAGGTATCTCACTATAAAAATATTTAGGGAATGAATGATGGAAACCAAAATGAGCATATAAAATATTAAAGATGATAATGATATTGTTACCTGACCATTATAAATTAATGCCTAAATTTTGAGTTTTGTTACAGCTAATCCTACGGCTAAGCCGTAACCTCCTTACGGCTAAGCCGTAAAATGATTTATGACTAAGCCGTAGAACTCACGGGCTACAATCCAGAGGGTTTTTGGTATTTTTCACTTATGGCTGATCATATAGTGAAGCCGTAAGTTCCTTACGACTTAGCCATAGAAAGATTTATGGTTAAGCCGTAGAACTCACAGGCCATAATCTAGAGAGTGATTTTTTGGTATTTTTGGTTTATGGCTGAAGAGCGAAAAAATGAAAGGAAAGAAAGATGAAGGAAAAAAATGAGAAAAGAATTAGAAGAAGAAGGGGATCGAGTGGGATAACAGTAGGAGGAAAGGAGAGAGGACTTATGAGAGAAGAAAAGAAACAAAATAAAAGTTAAAAATAATTGGGCATAGAGAAGAGAAAAATAGAAGGGCTAAAAGTATGAGAAAACAGAGAGAGTGAGAGAGAGGACCGAGAGGAATGCAAGAAAAAGAAACACGAGCGGGTGAAGGGATTGTTAGAATAGAAAGAGAGATTAAAGGAAAAGAAAATAAAAAAAAGAAGATGAAGAAGAAGAAGAAGAAAAAGAACGAGAAGAAGGTGTACTAGTGAAAGAAGTAGAAGAAGGAGCAGGAGGAGGAGGAGGGTATACCAATTTTGCAAAAAAGGAAAGAAATAAGAGAAGAGAACAAGAAAAAGGATAGGACATTGATGATGATGTTGTCGCAAGGTGAGAAACAAAGACTCTAACAAAATCTTAAGATGGAGAAGAGAAGATGAATAAAAGACAGAAGGAAATGTTTGTAAGGTTTTATACACCTAATGATATGTCAGCTGATGGCATATTTGTCTTTTAATGGAGTATGAACTCCAAATTGGACTTTTCCTAATCTTTCTTAATCAATTCGTATAATCTAAATTTAGTATTAACTTTTTTCATAAAAATCCTAAAAAACTGATTTAGATGATCAATATTTCTCTCGCAACCTGTGAACGCGAGATAGGACCCTGCAAACGTTTGAATTTGACATGCTACTGGACTCGATCCACCCAAATTTGAGAAAGGGCCTAGCCACAAAAAGTCCGGGCATGAATTTTAGACCCATTTGATAATTGGTTGTAGCTAGGTATAGTTTCAGTTAGTTTTGCAACCAAATATCTAAACGTCATACATTCATTTTTCTTTTATATATACAATACTATGATCTACACTACTATATATTGTATATTTTATGCATAGTATTTTATTATTTAGCATGCTTGCCTTTGAGTTGGGCCGCTCGAAGGTCCATTGGAATCAAGCCCAAGACCTATTTGTTGGCCATTAATTAGGTTCAGGTCAAGATGTATACAGGCATGCGAGGAAATTTTCTCTTTCAGTTGTTCTCGCATTTGGATATCTACGTTGTCATGGGCGTTCTGCACCATGAATCCACAAGGTTTCCCGGGGCAATGCTTTTCGCATGTGAAAATTTGGCGACGTACACAATGGCAATCAGGTTGGGTCGGCATTGGACACCGACCTTACCTTCGGCGTCAGCCGCGTCACCAACCAAAGTCGTTTATCGAGAAAGAAACGTGGAATAACTGAAAGCGACTAGGGGTAATGGGCTCCCACAATTGAGCAGCCAATGGAGTACAAATAAGGGAGCATGTGGCTCCCCAGTTAAAAAAAAATATACAAATAAAGGAAACTATTTGCAGCGGCCAAATTTTGTTTAGGGCACGTTTGATAAAAGTGCTTTCAACAAAAAAATTAGTCGATCTTTTGTAGAATTGCGAACTTCCCACGTTTGATTACAGCGTGAAACACGAAACACATGGGTCCACGTTCTACATGTTTGCAGGAAGGAGGGGTTAAATCCGCCCTCCTCGGATCCACAGATTCTCTAACAGCACAACAATACCCAAAACAATTCTACCAAGTGTGTTACTGATCACTCATTTGTAGGTCCCATATATTAGATCAAAACTGTTAAGATTGTTTTCCATCTCAAAAATGGCTACAGGATTAATTTTTAGCCGTTGAATTATCTTATATGCTGAGATATTTTTAAAAATGTAATTAATGGTAGATATGCAAATCTGGACTTTTATAGGATCTTTTTCAAAAATTCAGACCGTTTGATATGATCTAAAGGCTAAGAATTGTTATGGGAGGGACAAAATTTCAGAATGTGGAGCCTTGTGGATCATGAGATATTAGTCAAAACATTACAAACTGTTGATTTCTTCAAGATATCTTTCTTGTAAATCAGCTATTTTGCCAAACCTAGATTTTTTTAGGGAGGATACATTGATTTTAGACATAAAGAGGGAGTCATCACACGCATAAAATCCCCTCATCCTTGAGGATGTTTGCCAAACGTGCCCTTACGGTTGCCCGTTTGTTTGTTGGTTACTAATATACAAATAGAGCGCTAATAAAAAAAAAGCATACAAATCGTGCACATGTGATAAAACCGGATATATCTACCATAGGAGTATGCCAAAGCCTCTACTACACCAAATGATTTAATGCGGCGATTTGGCTCCTCTATGAAAGGAGCATCACCCAATCCCCTTCTTCCACACATTTCCGCTCTCGGGTGCATCTGCTGCTTTCACAATCTTTCTAGTTGCTCTGTTTCAAAGCAATCTTGACTTGTTCTTGGAATTGTTTCAGGTGAAGAAACTTTTTGTTTGCGGAGAATTTAGAATTCTCTAAATGTTGTCAACTAGAAAAATATTCAATTCCATGAGAATATTTTGCTTGATATAATGAGAGAGTAAAAAAATTACACAGTAGGAAGAATGTGGAACAGATTCCAATCAAATATTTCATTTTCTTTAATGGCCAAGATACAAAAACACAATAAAGAATGGGTGCATAAACAAGTCATTACACAAACATAAAAAAAAATTGCTTTAATAAAAGCACTAATAGTCCATTGCATAATGTGTTGGGTGGCGCGGCGTAATCCAACGATGACCTGCAATCCACAAACTCCCAAACACAAAAATCTCCGCAATCACAAGCACAAGTAAAAATCTCTTCTTTAATAAAAGCACTAGTAGTCTAGTTCTAAACGCTCACATTCCAAATCAACTATTGTAAGACCAATTTATCATTCGATAAATCTTTTGCACAGAACACAAAAGGACTCTTGGGCTCGTATCTTTGCTTGAGTAGAACGCACCGGAATTGATGGAATTGTCATGAATTTGAAAGTCCGGATTTTGATCATGTTTACTATCTTGTAAGGAAAACAGAAATCAAACCGTTTCTTTGGTGAATAGCCATAAAAGCAGAATTTTTCAGAACTAAAGATCTTCTTGTATTTAATTAACAAGAACAAGCTATAAACAGCCATGTATCTCCCAATTGTAATAGGAAGCTACATAACATGTCTTTAGAGAAAAAGAGGATTACCAATAATAGGCTAGCTCTAACATGTCTTGAGAGAAAAAGAGGATTACTGATAATAGGCTAGCTCTCGAAAATCTTTAGACAGTACTTCACCTTTTCTCATTGATAATGGGTGGCACAGCTAGAAACTAGGGTGCCCACAGTGTGATCATGGCAGAGTTGAGCAGCCCCACTCTACTCAAAGTGGGTTGTAGTCAGAAGCCGAAGTAGGATTTCTGAATTATAGCAAAAGTTGCAAGTGGCAGGAAATACGTACAGTTGGATAGCTAGTACTGGTAGCTATACTTTGTTATTATAGTGCATACACAAGTGTATAGTGTATCAGCTATTCTCTCTCTCTCTCAGGAAATACGTACAGTTGGATAGCTAGTACTGGTAGCTATACTTTGTTATTATAGTGCATACACAAGTGTATAGTGTATCAGCTATTCTCTCTCTCTCTCTCTCATGTCCAAAAGAAGGAAAGCGACCCAACATCGAATCTTCAACGGTTTCCTCAGACCCGCAGCAGACAAAGATGGACAGCCCGCACCGTCTGCCCGTCCTGCCCGTGAGAATTGTTCAGGGGTATGGCCCTCAGATTTAGTTACCCGTTTTGGGAAGCTGACCGTCCTGCGGTTATATTTCTACAAAAAGGTTGCTGGATACTCAAGACATATAATATGAGACATTTTTTTATTTTTAATATTATTTTAATATTTTATTTAATATTTATTTTTTTATTTTTTGTAATGCAATATTATTATTTAAGTTTTTATATTTAAATTTTCTAATATATTTTTTTCAATTGACAGTATGGCTAATCTACTTAATCTTTTTTGTAATATTATTGATCTAAATTAGGATTTTATTAATTTTAATTTTAAAAAACTTTTTTCGATAAAAGCAACAGTTACAGATATTGTCAATGTTTTTCCAGTAAACATATTTAATATTTAAAAATTATAACTAATAAAATTAAAAATAAAACGAACACTAACTATAACAAACATATAATATGAGCTTGTAATTAAATATTTTTTTAAAAGCATAGAACCATAGAAGCTAATTTAATAATTAATCAGTGTTAGCCACAAATATTATAGATGTATATTACTTTTGAAAAGAAAAGTAGAGACTTAGATCATGTCAAATGTATCAAGGACAACGAGGAAAATATTTTAGTGAAGAACAACGACATTATAGAAAGTTGGAAAGAATATTTTAGTAAACTTTTAAATGAAAAATATTTGGGCGATACAAGAGTGGAGGAGGATACTTCATTACAAGAGTATACTTTTCTCCGTAGAATTAGAGGAGTGGAAGTGAAGGAAGTATTGAAGCGAATGAAGACAGGAAAAGCAACAGGCCCAGATGGTATTCCGATAGAGGTATGGAAATGCTTAGGAGAGGTTGGAGTAAGTTGGTTATGTAGACTATTCAATAAGATACTTGTGACAAAGAAAATACCGGATGAATGGAGAAGAATCATTGTAGTACCTATATATAAGAATAAAGGAGATATACAAAATTGTACCAACTATCGAGGGATTAAACTTATGAGTCACACTATGAAGTTATGGGAGAGAATAATAGAGCAAAGACTGAGAAAAAAGACTAAGATTTTGAAAAATCAATTTGATTTTATGCCAGGGAGATCAACTATGGAAGCTATCTTTCACTTAGGCAATTAATGGAAAAATACCAAGTAAAGAGGAAAAATCTACATATGGTCTTTATCGATTTGGAAAAAGCCTATGATAGGGTACCGAAGAATTTAATTTGGTAGGTCTTAAAGAAAATGAATGTCTCAAGATATTACATTGAAATTTTAAAGGATATGTATGAAGGTGCAATAACAAATGTGAAAACCACATGAAGAGAAACGGGCGGATTTCCCATGACTATAGGCTTACATCAGGAATCATCCTTAAGCCCTTATCTCTTTGCATTAATTATGGATGAGTTAACTGTATATATTCAAGAAGAAGTACCATGGTGTATGTTGTTCGCAGATGATATAGTATTGGTGGATGAATCACGAGAGGGTGTAAATGCAAAGCTCGAGGGATGACGGAGGGCATTAGAATCTAAAGGCTTTAAAATAAGTCGTACAAAGATAGAATATATGGATTGCAATTTCAGTGGACATATACAAAGTGTTGAAACCACTGTCAAAATTGAAACCCATGAGATACCATGTAAAGATTCTTTTCAGTACCTAGGCTCGATAATTAGTAAGGATGGGGAGATTGACGAAGATGTGGAGCATAGGATAAGAGCTGGATGGCTGAAGTGGAGACTAACTTCGGGAGTACTTTGTGATAGACAAATGCCAACAAAATTGAAGGAAAAATTTTACAGGACAGTGGTTAAACCAGCTATGACATATGAAGCAGAATGTTGGCCAATTAAGAAGACACATATTCATAAGATGGATGTAGCGGAAATGAGAATGCTTAGGTGGATGTGTGGTAAAACTAGGAAAGATAAAATTAGAAATGCGGGCTTTCGAGAACATTTAGGGATAGCATCAATAGGAGATAAGATTAGAGAAACTCGTTTAAGATGGTTTGGGCATGTTGAGCGTAGGCCAGTAATGGCACCGGTGAGAAAAAGTTTGGATATACAGGTGGAGGGTCCATCAAGAGGTAGGGGTAGGCCGAAGAAAACATGGATAGAAGTCATTAATTCAGATTTGAAGAAATTACACTTATCGAAAGATTTAGCTCAAAATAGAATGGAATGGAGAAATAGAATTCATGTAGCCGACCCCAACATGGTTGGGATAAGGCTTTGATGATGATGATGATGATGATGATTACTTTTGAATTTGATTCAACTTCTTCAATATGAAAAAAAAAGAGATTATATCTGAAGTTGTCTTTTAAAGATTTCAAGCAATATAGATATAGAGGGAAAAATGTGCAAATTGGAGGATTTTTAGAACAAAAAATGATTCTTACTTGTTGTGATTTTCGAGTTTTGTTTCTTTTAATGACAACATTTTCTTAATGATGAAGACGGTCTTTAATTCATTTTTTGAAATATGAAAAGATAACACTTGTTTTTTTTTATATAAAAAAATGGTAGTTGCTTTAATTACTTTTTATGAGGTTTTATTTTTTAGGAGAAACAAAATGTTGATAATTGTTTTTTTTTAAATTTGAAAAGATTTAAGTTGCTACAATTATTTTTTGAGGCCTTTTTTTATTGAAAAACAAAAAATGGGATTTACTTTTTTGGAGGCCTTATTTTTTGGGGGTCTAAAGCAAAGGCTTTTTTAGCCTAATGGTCGAGCCACCCTTGGCCGGATGGTATCTAGGAAATTTTGTATGGTCACGCGAGGGTTGCATTTTGTATGTCGGAGCTATTATGTATACTAATGTATGGGCGCAAATGGATTGAGTTGACCTAGGTTGTCAAGGTTGTAGAAGGTAATCTGTATTTGACCCATTTTTAAACATGGGTCAAGCAACCCAACCTGCACGCCTTTTGATTTCAACCCTATCCGTCTTGCACGCTCACATCCAGCTCGGATCAACCCATATTACTGAGCCAACTAAACCCATATAACCTGTATCCCATATAGGTGGGTCAACTCATTTAACCTAATCTTATAGTTGTTTAGGCTTTTTAGGCCAAGCAAAATCCATTTCAAGTGTCAAGGTTATATTTGAGTTTAGTTGTAGGCTAGCAAAAATCATAAATATTCTTAAAAATTTGAATAGAGGGCTTTCACCATCTTATAGTGAGAGGTGGCATTTTAGGACCCATCTATCACCAATTCGAAGCTGTTCACATAGGGCCCCCTTCTTTACACTATTCCATTGGGTTTGCATTGATCTAAGTGGAGTAGACCGTAGGATCAAAGGTCAAGTCTTTTCTTTAATGTAAAGTTGTTAAACTTGTGGGCCACACATATGATTGACCTAAAACTTAATACTAGGGCCATCCAAGATGGCTCTTTCCATGCTCCTAGTCGGGTGATTAATGGGGCACTAGGATGCTACCTTGAGAGCCCCTCTTAAGGTAGTGTTTTATTAAAAAAAAAAGATAGAGCAAGAAATTGAAACCATCAAGTCTACTGTGATGAAGGTTACAAAAGTGTCAAGTCTCAATTCTAAACTGATTTACGCATCAGGTGGAGTAAAGCACAACATAAACATCAAATGAAATCCATTAAGGATTCTTTGTTTGCATTAAACTATGTAGGAATTATTAAAGATGAAATGGTCTCCATGAACAACTTTCAAAGAGGTGAGGGGTGAAGTATTTGTGGTAAGGAAGGAAACAAATAAGTTGGACATTTAGACGAGACCTCAACTTTCCTATATATAGAATTACCAAAGTGAAGGTAGGATATTCATTTGTCATTTTTCCTATTCAATTTATATTTAAGGAGAAATTATTGGATGGGCATGTTTGAATATTTTCTTTAATCTTTATTTTTAATAACTTATGGCAAGAGCTATCTCAATTACTATGTATTTAATTCCTATTTGAATTCTTACCTTAAGTTTTTGAGTATCCATTTGCATCCTTAACTTTCAAATTTGAACCGCTGCTACATTGCGGCAGGAGGTGTTTTTTTTTTTTTTTTTTTTTTTTAGGGTAGAATTGAGGCACACGTTGTGATCCGCGTAGGAGATGCGTTGCAACACTCCATCTAGCAAATCTTTTTTGAAGTGGCCATAAGTGGGCAAAGAGCTCTGCCACATAGTTGACATGGCTTGAGAAAACTTCCACACAATTGGGGGAAGAATGCAGGGTGGTTTAGTTTTTCTTCCAAAGTGACATCATGTCCCATGAGAGATGACAAACGTGTCTGAGATTCTTAGTCACAATGCTTGTATTAAATGTGACCATCGTAATGCTCAAAACCCTGGCAAAGGCGGTAGGTCAATGGATCACTAACCTAAAAGTTGCTAAAGCTGTGAAGCATGCCTTGGATTATAAATTCGGGCAAATTTCATCTTCCACAATGGTACAATAAATTGCAACAATGTTTTGTTTTACAAACATAATGGCTCTTTCAACAGGTTGCTTCACCGTGCACTTGAAGTATCAAGTGGCCGGCTCAAACTAATTAGCCCTTTACAGAGATTCTTAAATTGGCAACAAAACAGTTGAAAAATAAAAAGGAATGAGGTTGTTATCTAATGAAGACTAGGTTGTTTTTCAGTTTTTGAAAGATTTTAATTATTTTTTTTGCGAAGATTAGGTTGTTATCTAATGAAGATTTGGTGATTGCAAAAAAAATTATGTACAAGAGAGAGTTCTCTCTCTCTCTCTCTCTCTCTCTCTCTCTCTCACTCTCTGTCTCTCAATTTGCTCAAGCGTGTTTTCTTTTTCTTTCTTTTTTTTTCTTATATATAGAAATGGCATTTCGAACTTGTTGGTGAACTGTTGAGAGAGAAAACCAATCACATATTTTCAAAATGTTTCAAAGATTTCTAACTAGATTGTAAATGAGTCCTCAATTATCTAACTACATGGAGGTTTTGACCCATTAATAACCGGTTTTGGGTCTTTATTTAAGTCTCAATAAGTAAACGAATCTAAATTTGAATCGTATTTTTGGATCCATAACCTTTAGGGTTTGGGGTCTAGCTCCACCTTGGTTCCAGTTCGTCAACCCAAGACCTAGCATAATACCTTAGTTTTTAATAGGTTTTCCTAAACATTAGTTTTTTTTTTTTTTCTGAACTATTATCTACACAGATTTAGACTTAAACCTGCCCCATCACGGAGCCTGTTTTCAGTTTGGTTCTATATTTTCATTAATGGTTTAGGTTTCGGAGCCAAGAACTGGTTTTAAGCCAGTTCCGGTTCTGATTCCAGTTCAAGTCCATCTTTCTGTTTAATGATTTTAGTTCTAGAACCACCATGTATCTTGATCGGAATGGACCCATTTACAACCCTATTCCTAACAAGACAATATTCCAACATGTGCCATAGAGAATATAAATAAATAACAAAAAAATCGACAAGAAGGTTAAGGCTTCCTCACACATGTGAGGCATACATACAAACGAGCTGCACCACTCCACGTCATGATACATGCATTCAATCATGTACATGTTGGTTACCACCATAACTGTCTCCTAGAGCATATATAAGTTTATTAGTATAACAAGTATTATAAAGGGAAAATTTTAGATAAGGTCCTAAGGTTTTACCTTATTTCCAAAAAAAAAAAAAAGACACAAATTTGAAAAGTTTTTAAATTAATCCCTAAGTTTTTCAATAAGTTTTCAATTAAGGACGTTCATCCATTTTAAGTTACTTTCGAGCAATTTTTTTTCTCTCAATTTTCTTAAAATACCAAAGTGCCAATCATTTAAATCCATTAAATGATATTAATGGCTCATACGTGCAGCTGATCTCCACGAAAATGCTAGTTATCCTTGATCATCGTAAGAATGCCGGTAGAGAAAATGAGAAGAATATAGAGGAGCTGAATGAAGGATTTATTTTAGCAAAGCTAATTTATATATTTAAAAAAAAACTGAGGGAAAAAGTTGCCAAAAATTAACTTTAAGTAGATGGATGTCCTTAATTGAAAAAGTTTTTGAAAAACTTAGGACTAATTTGAAAAGTTCTAAAACTTACAATCCTTTTTTGAAATAAGGCAAAAACTTAGGGTCTTTTTTGAAATTTTCTCTATTGAATACTCATGCACACACACTTACCCGTCAAGTCCCTTTCGTTTGGGACTAGAACTAGGAATTGAACCATGGTTGTTTTTGTGGGATGGATGTCCTGGTTGAGCTACCAATGTATCTGCAATTAATGGCACATTTATATAAAACTTTTTTTTTTTACAAAAATAATGCTGTGGAGAAGTGGGATATATTTAAGCTAAAAGGTTTTTCTATTATTTGTAAGAATGGTTTTTTTAATAAGAAAAAAGCATTAGAGGCCATCCAATTTTGTGTTATACCATAAAAAATGTGTCTGATAAGAGGTTAGGTTAGGAAAGAAAAATTTTGTGCCTAAGTAAAAGTATGTGAACTTCAATTTTCATAAAAGTAACACTAAAGTGCCCTAAAAGACTTGTCATTTAGGTCTTCTTTCAACTTGCCTCTAGAAGTGCAAAAAAAAAAAAAAAAAAAGAAAAAAAAAAAAGCCCCACTTCTGCGGCATCACACATACCATGAATCTCTAAATGAGGTTCATTATGTAACGACCCGAGTAGCTCACTGGCCCAATAACTTGGTCGACCTATCACGTGGCCCAAAATGCTTAAGCCCAAGTTACTAATAATAACCTACAAAGATCATTATATACCAGACTCATATTTTATTCGTAAGTGATGTGGGATGATGTATTACAATCTACCCCCTTAAGGCTACATATCCCCGTATGGATCCATATAATTTCATTAGGCAATGTGGGACCGAAACACTCCATACTCATATCCCCTGCGGATTTCCCTATCTTAACTCACAGGCTTGCGCACCCTGCCTCTCTCCTAATCTTGCCTCAAGGGCTTTTTCAGCGGATTAGGAGTCTCACATTTCCAACTAGTGATAAGCTTTGATATCATTTGTAATGATCCGAGTAGCTCATTAACTCAATAATTTGATAGGCTTGTTACGTGGTCTAAAATGTTTAAGCTCAAGTTACTAATTATACTCTACATAGATCATTATATACCAGACTCATATTTTATTCATAAAAAAAAATATTGGATAAGGTATTACATATTAACCACCATTTGATTTGATGGCCACAAAGTGGACAGCTAGGGTTATGTATTTCTTTCTTCCAAACAGGGGATCATGAATTCAGCAAGTTGGGAAGGAGGCGTACGGTACGCCAAGTGCATGTTTAAGGACAGTCACATCCTTGCAAACCATCAAAATCACTTACTCCAGATTTAGACCAAAACAAATGAAACAAGTGCATTGCATGTGTAAGGAGACGGACAAAAAGATGAATGTCACAGTACATGTTTCCTACTCTGTCAATATCTGCCGTTCACGTAGGGGTTCATCTGGACCATTCCTTGGTCTCAAAAAGGAGAAATGGTTCAAATCAATGGTGTGAATCCCAACAGTGTTGGCCAACTGTTGACATTAAATAGGGAAGCTAAGGGGTCCTTTGGCTCATGGAAAGCTCCAAACACTGAAGACAGGTTTGATGAGAAGGGCCCACAAGTTACGAAGGCTGTAGGGTTGTGATAATGCTTTTAAAAGTGGGCCTTTGCGTATTGGCTTTGGCCGCTTGTTTTTGGATGGAAGGCTTCTTTTTGGGAGATTTACAGATATCCACTAATATTTGTTGACAATGACAAATAACCACCTGTATTTTTCTTTTAACAAATGATTACTTTATTGTTTTGGAAATCCTGGTTGACCACCTTGGCGATCTGTGATCTGTGAATCATGAATTTGTTTTAGCTTGCGGTTAGATTTAGCCTCATTCAAGTTAAATTTGAGGTAGTAAGTATAAAATGTGTCATTAAATTCAAGTCAATTTAATTTGGATCAAAATCTTACTGGTTAGACTGAATTGAATTAGTTTATATCTAAGAAAAATTTTATTCTTTTTTGGGTAAATACATCAGTTACCATCGAACTGTATAAAAAATGGCCTACTACAAGTCAAGGTGGTTGAGAAACATTTTTAAAACAATAGAGCTGGTTATTTATTAAAATAAAAGGAATGCAGTTATTTCTTTTTAATAAAAAGTTAAGGTGGTTTTATGCAAATTCTCTTTTTTAACCATTTACAGGCTATTGCCTGTTTATGTTATATACTAATTACTAAGACAAGTGTAAATGTAAATCAACCTGAACATCATTAAGGAAACGCTTCTTAATACTTTCTCATATTTTAAGTAAAAATTCCCCATATTAACAGGTTTTGGTAAAATCCCCATACTAACAGTTAGTGCAAGGATGGCAGTAGTGACAATAAAAGTTCTCCCACGGCCGGGCTGTATTTTTTTTTCTTTTTTTTTCTTTTTTTTTTTTTTTACCGCAGCTAATGGACTTGGAACCCAATGAACCTATGCCATTGCGAGAGACCTCAGATAAGCGAAGGTAGCATGCCCAAACTCCGTGGGTAAAGGAAGTTGAGATAACCTAGAGCTGTCAAGTGAGAACTGATGCCTCTTAAAGTACGCAGGTGGGAAGGGATGAGATGTCCCATTGTGGAGGTCGGTCAATAGACACCCCTAGGGATGTAACGGGTAGGTTATGGTCCGGCTCTATGGTGACAACAGAGCTGAACCAGTTTGGAAATAATTTTCTTTCTCCAAAATCGGAACTGTTAATAAGAATATGGAATCGGAGTAGGAATTGATTTCATATATGGGATGGGTCTGTGTCTAGGTTTGAGTCTAAATAGAGAATACTTTGAAAAAAAAATTTTGAACTTTAAGAGTAATTCTTAAAAATGAGGTAATATGCTCGGTCCCAAGTCCACGAGTTGTACCCAAGGTGGAACTGGGCCTTAACTATTAGATCACAGGTCCAAAAATAGGACCCACTCCTAAACCCATTTACTTAATCGAGACCTAAATAAGGACCCAAGCTCGATTATTAATGGGTTAAAACCTTAGGGTAATCGGAGAATTGGAGACTCATTTACTGTCTCCACCCTTATCTAACTAGCCAAGGTTTTGGTTGTGTTTGTGGGTAATAGTACTCTTTCCTAGGTGATTGAGTTTGGATCAGATTGGTAAGCATTTTTGGACTAAAAGCAAGCCCAATCCATTTAGGAATGAGGACATTGAAGTGAACTTGAGCTTGGCCAATCTAACAATACAAAGGGTAGGGTTGCAAACAGGTCAGTTCCGGAATAGGTCTTTACTAGACCCAAACCCATTCTAAATCTCGGTTCAGGATCCAGTTCCAGTTTTGACTTGGAACATATTTTGTTGGTTCCAAACCTGGTTCCGATAAGAGGAATCAGATTCGGTTTTGGAACTGGGTCCGACTAGAGAATTAGAATCTAAGTCCAAAATTGGTTCTAACTTCTTTTAACTTTCTTAATTTTTAATTTTTTTATTTTTCTTTAAGTTAAGGATGTTTCTCAACTTATAATAATATATCAAGTCTCTTATCATTAAGATTAAATATAAAAACGTCAAACAAAAATTGATTTCGAACTACAATTTGTAATGTCAAAGGCTCTTATATGTAGGGTCTCGGGTCCACAGGTTGAAACTCATCTGGACCCGTAACAAGACCCGTTTACAAACCAAAACCTAAATTGGGTTTTGGACCCGGATCTGTTTATGAATTTGAACTTAAAATAGGCTCCAAATCCAGTTTTTTAAATGTCGAAACCTTCGAGTAATCAGAGAACTGGGTATTCATTGTAACCCTAACAAATTGTAAACCTGAACCTTGATTTATCAAGCATGTTCAGTTATAGGAACACCTACATAGATTGAAAACTTTGGTACCGACTCTGTTTCGACCCAAATTATTATCATGTTTCGACCCAAATTATTATCATTGGGTAGGATCCGATCCATTTGGACCTAGTAGAATATATATTTAAAAATTGTTTTCTAGGATATAAGGTCGCACTCTCCATAATAGGGCATGTTTCCCATGGGCATATGTGAGGACGGACTTGTGGGGCCCACCTAGGGCCCTATTAATGATGGGGTAGTGAGAGATTGGAAGATCTAGATGTAACCTACCTATGTGTAAAATATTAAGTCCATCAAGTCATTCTAACCCTGTGATTCATAGCCCACAAGTTTAATGGCTTTATACATAAAAAAATTGACCCTTAGCATCAATCCAACAGCTTCAGTCTATCAAGATAGGTGCAATTCAATGGATATATGGATGTACCCATGTGGATTGTCCTCAGGAGAGCATTTTCCTAGGGTAAAACACATAAAGAATATATTATCCACCCACTTGTGGCATTTATAAACACATAATGTAATATATCTAATGAAATCTTATTTAAAGGGCATATTTTGGTGAGAACTACCCTCATGGACACTTCATATGAACTTTATTTTTGAGCGCATCATGGCTGCCATCTAGGAATGAGATCGAGGGATGAAAAGATCTATGTGGGACAACCCAAGCAAATAAGTTTTCCCCCAATCAAACATTCATAACTCCTTAATTCGTGGCCCACAAGTCCAATGCATTTGGATGGGTATACATTTGATCTGATAGTCTAATCCATTCACATGTGTGCCAAACCTTTGGACGTGTGAGCATTAGGGGGGGTGCCCATCCATTGCAAGGTTTTGATTGGGTGATAGTTGGGCCCCACCCACGGTTTTCAGAGATCTCACTTGAAATTCTCATGTGTTTAATTTCACCTTAATGTAAAGTTTAAGTCATCTGTTATTTCAAAATACAATAAATTAAAAGAGTCAAATCAAAATACCACATTTCAAAAAAATTCTTCTACATTTTTACACCAAAAAGTGAAAGCCCCACTTATTGACAAAAAATATCTACTTTTAATACAAAAAGTAAAAAAGTTATAATCTTTTTCACTAAAACACAAAATCTCATTATGGAATTAATTTAACTCCTCTCATTTTTTTTTAATCTTTTGAAATGATCATTCATCTTACTTCATTCTACCAGTTAAATTAATTGGTGACTTTACTTGTAGTGTGAAGTGAGATAAATAGTCAAATTAAAAGATAAACAAAAAAAAAAAAATAAGAGGGATCAAATAAAAAAATAATGGCTTTTTGTCATTTAGTAAAGAGAGAATGTAACTATTTTACGTTTTGTATTGAAATAAATATTTTGTGTGAGTTAGTGGTATAAAAAAGTAGTTTTTTGACTTCTTAGTGTAATAGATAAAAGAATTTTTTGAAAAGTGGTACATTTATTTTGAGTCCCTTTAATTTACTGTGTCTTGAAATGATATTTCACTTTAACTGACAAGTGAGGGGAAATTACCAAACTTAGGAGGGAAAACAATACAAGTCCAAGCCCAATTGGTTCATGAAATCTAGGTTCATGTCCATATACTGGACCAGATCGATAATCAGGTCTGCATCCAATGGCCATGAACCCGACCTGAGTTAAACCCTTTTAAAGCTTCAGGTGCAGTCCCTACACAAAAGCACCAACCTGCAAATTGCTATAGTGGAATTTCCGGCCCCTCCATAGGAATCCTTTCTACAGGACATGCTCCATCTGCATCTGGTCCCACAACTTGAATGGTCCAGATGGACTCACATGTATTGCTGTGCACATGAGCATGATCCATATGACACCCTGACAACAAAGGCATCCTATCCTCTCCAATTTCCATCAATAGAAGGGTACATTTTACACTTGGTTACTTGTAGAAACATGGCAATGGTGGGGGTAGAAATGAGGAGGGCAAAACTAAGGAGAGGAGTTCTGTCAGATAGGGTGTTGTTAGCATTTGGAAAATTTGAGCAAGGGATAAAAGGAGTGGGACTGTCAGGAGAGAGAGAGAAAGAGAAAAGACAACAGAAGAATTATGGAAGAGGATAGCCAGCCAACAACTGTAAGGGAGTGTTGGATTTCTAGGTTGTGGTCCAGGGCCTACTACAACTCCACCATGTATTTTGCGTATATTTATAACTAACAACAACAGTAAAGTAACGTTATTACTCATAAAAAATTTAATGGAGGACACGCTCTCTCATCTGAATAAATGATGAGAGAGAGGTCCCCATGAACGCACCCCTCCACCGGCCTAATTGATGTGAACTGTAGCAAGCAACTCCTCACCATTTTCTACATAGTTTTGTGTTGTCTAGCACCCATCTCTTTCACCATCGTCCTTGCTCTCTTAAAGCCCTTTTACTAACCATGCACCCTGGGGGTTTACACTCTTATTAACTGGGACCCCTCTTTGGGTTGATTGGCTGTGTAGACGCATTTATGAGAATAGGACCTTTCATCTGTTGGGCATCACTTCGGGCAGGTCATAACTTAAGATCATGTCACTTTGTGCGCAATCACAGCCTTCCATCAACAGACCCCATGTAAGAGGTTGATGGTCTATTAAAAGATAAGTGACTGAGAAAAGAGAGACTGATGGATGGATGCGGTTGATCCGATAGTAAATTTACTTTTTTTGTGGGAATGGAGGTGGCCCACCATCTCTCATATAATGATCTGATAGGCCTACTTGATCGAGACACTTTATTAGCTGGAAAAGCGCACTCCATTAAGCGTTTTAAGGGAAACTAGTGGTGGTTCCCTACGCACCTGTCTGAAAATTAGGCCTATTTAATCAGCTTGATCATGGGCTATGGCCCATGAAAGAGGAGATGGGACACCCCCCTGTTCAATGGGGCATGTGTACGTATTGAATTGCAATTACCCAACGTCACGTTATACGAACGCTGGTTTGGTCATAATTACTTGCCCACCAGATTTTTTTTTAATACTAATCTAGACACATCTACTGATGAAACAAACGCAGCAAGATCAGAACCACTCACTGGTGGGTCCACTACCTTCTTACACAGGGCAACAAGCTGGTACAAAAATGATGGATTCTGAAATGTGACAAAAACTGTAAGATGGTTGGACCAACCTAATTTTTAGAGTATAGATAACAAGTAGATGCCCTGGCAGCATCATAAACCAATTTCATGACCCCCAAATCAATGTACAGTCCAACTTGATGGCAATGTAGACACAACACAAGCCTTATCACATTAGGTCTGTAATAAAGAAAAAAAAAAGTTACTAAAAGGACATCCCAGTGAACATATGATCAAAGGATCCAATTGGAGGGTTCTGATTTCACATAGGTTTCATCTTGTCGTAGCGCAGTAAAATCGGACCATGCAAATTTAATGAAAGAAGTGTGTGTGTATATATATATATATAGGTATTTAAAAAAGATTGAATGTAACAAAACCTATAATTGATATCCGATTAACATATTCGTAGTGGATGCTGTCCGTTGGGCTGGTTTTCACGGTACTATAATCCATACAGTGAGACCCATCCTTTCAACGGTAGGGATCAGCCTACATGTACAAGTATTGCCACCATGCCACGCCAAAATACACCCATAATTCAAGGGGAGGTAGCACAGGTTGCAATTGAAGGGGACAGGACTCGAGTAGGATTCATATGGATCAATCAAATGAACATTGGTCTCGCGTGCTTGGGGAACTGACCCGTATTAAACCGTACCTTGATGCTATACCAACATCAATCTTTAGTGTATCCTTCCTTATGCCGAATCTGATGACGTGGTATATAGTATGTGCTTGTAGAAACTCACAACAGCATGAGTTGAGGATGTGAAGGAACCTTACCATGAGTTGAGTTGAGTTGAGTTGACCCACATGAATCCGAGTTGATTCCTGTTCACACACACACGAAAACACAGGAAGAAAAACGGAGAAGGAAAAGATGAACACTAGGGGGTTTGAAAAAAGTGAGGGTCAAAAGATGGTTTTAGCAATAACAATGGTACCTTTCTAGACTTCATAATCCCTTCTCATATACATTTGCCTGATGCTAGAAAGTGGTCTGTTGTTTGAAATTCATGATACCAAAAAAAAATTAAGGCTGCTACCCCATTTTCATTTCGCCCATCCCCTCTTTCCTTTATTCTAAGCTACCCTTTTCTCTATTCTTCTTTCAACTCATGAGAGAGAGAGAGAGAGAGAGAGAGAGAGAGAGAGAGAGAGAGAGAGAGAGATTGTGTGGGCCTCTGCTTTAAAAGCCTAATATCACCATGACAAGTTCAACCCATCTCCCAAAGAGCCCTTTCCTTTGCATGATTTTGTATTTTGAGTATGAGTACAGGTGAGAGAATCACGCTGCCATTGTTCCTTGCATTGAGGCAATTTGGATGCTATTTTCTCGTGATGTTATCCTATGATACTTTCTCTTAAAGATAGCCCAAGCATAAAAGAAAACACAATAAACAAAAACAAATAGCATTTACCCTTCTTTCCGGGGACCACTTCCAGTGCCAGAGCAATTTCTGCCCACCCACATACTTTCGTGTGGTCCGACATTTTTTTAATCCAAGGTTTAATAGCAGCTGTTGCTGTTCCAAACAAGTGGGCCTTGTGGTTTTGGGATGTGGGTTGCAAGTTGAAATTTATATTTACAGCACTTGCTCCATCTGTGGGTCAAAAACAGTAGGAATTATAAAACTAATCCTAGTTTTGATTAACCCAATAATCAAACGTCACAGTACTTTCAGAAGCTGACGTTTTAGAGGTGGTAATCGGACTACTTACACCCCAAGAGTACAATATAAAAATGCATTCTAGCAGTCGCAACGAGGAATTAGGATTAGCATAAGCTTCATATTGGTCTTCACCATCAAGGCTCTTTCTATGTTCCTTCACATATAATTAATTGTGTGAATAAACAAATACACTACAGGAGACCTTACCTTCATGTTCCATGGTTAGGAGATTTTGGTTATTAGTAGGTTAAAATTAACAGAACAGTCATCGGCAAGTGGGAAATGTAAACTTGTAAATGATTCAGGTTAGGGTGAAATCCATGTGAACTGGACTCCTTGGAGGTGTGACATCAAAACTTTGACATGGGTTTTGTTGCACCCACCATAAGAATCTTGTCCGGCCAATAAGATGAAATGGGCTAGGTGGGCATGACTATCAAGTATCTACCATCTTCTTCACCCCCAAAACCAATTAAGCCAAAACGGAATCAATGGTTTCAAAGTCAAATACCCCCCACCTAATAAAAGAAGAATTATAATAGTAACAACAAATATTAAAAGAAAGAAAAGGAAACCCTAACTAGCCTCTTTTCCTACTCTTCCATATTCTGTGTGTATTTTCTTACACTAGATGGAGCCAAATGCAAGCTTATGCGCTTTCAGCAACTGGCTTTTTGAGGCTCATCACAAAGGAAATATAAATACCCCAATGATGAAAAGGACAAGCTCACATGAGCCCAACCAGATAATTCATGGGACCTACGTATAAAGCTTGCTCTAACTCTCTCTCATCTTCCTAATTAAAAATCGCTCTAGTTTTTGGGAAGCTTCGAGGGTGTATGTAACGAAGAACCCATAAGGCCAAAAGGTCAATAGGAGCCCGACTATTCGCCCACGGCCTCTAGTCTTCTCAGTCAAAGAAGAGGGCACCGACCCTTTCTTTTGATCTCTTTTGGGTCTCACAGCCATTGAAAAATTCTCATAGAAAAACACACAAGAGCCCAAAAAGTAGAGTATAGGAATTCTACTTCTTTCATTTTTTTTTTTTACTGAGCTCAATGGAGTTTCTACAAGGTAGAGAAGGAGGTGAAGAAGAGGAAGAAGAAGAGAAGCAGATGATGTTGGAAGAAGAAATGGGCAAGCGTCCATCTCAGTTCCACTCCACTTCATCAACCTCTTCTCCATCTCCTTCTCAGTACAAAGGCGTCGTTCTGCAGCCCAACGGCCGGTGGGGAGCTCAGATATACGAGAAGCACCAGCGACTGTGGCTTGGGACCTTTGAGACCGAAGAAGAGGCCGCCAACGCATATGATCAAGCCGTAGTCAAGTTCCGTGGCCGCGACGGTGTCACCAATTTCTCCCCTCTCGAGCTGGTGGACTTGTCTTCCACCACCCCGGAAGGCGATGACAGCGGTGGCAGCAGCAGCGTTGAGAGAGAGCACATGTTCGACAAGGTGGTGACACCAAGCGATGTCGGCAAGCTTAACCGTCTGGTCATTCCGAAACAGCACGCCGAGAAGTACTTCCCCCTCGACTCCACCGTGAATGAGAAAGGCCTACTTCTCAATTTTGAAGATCGCGGCGGAAAGCCATGGCGCTTCAGATACTCCTACTGGAACAGCAGCCAAAGCTATGTCATGACCAAGGGCTGGAGCCGATTTGTCAAGGAGAAGAAGCTGGATGCCGGTGACATTGTTTCCTTCGAGCGTGGGGTCGGCGAATCGGGGAAGGACCGGCTTTACATTGATTGGAAACGCCGGCCCGATGCCGGGCAGGTGTCATCTTCCTTGCCTCCCTTCTCCCTCCGGCACCCGCTGGCGTTCCAGCGGCCCGTCCCTTGGGGCCGGATCATCCTTCCTCCAGCCATCCCCATGTCCATGCCCCCGCCCCAACACGTGCAGCAGCATATGAATTACAATCACAGGAATTATGGTGCTAACTATGGTTACAATGTGGTGAATCCTGGAGGGCCGGTTTTTTACTTGCAGTCGCAGCAGAGGGGAGGAGTAGCGCAAGGTGAGGGAGATGGAAGCACGGGATCTCCCATGGTTATTGACTCCATCCCCATAGTCCAGAACAAGGTGGCGGGCAAGCGTCTTAGGCTCTTTGGTGTGAACATGGAGTGCCCCACATCAGAGGGGAGTGATGACGGTGATGCCTTTCCGCCTGCGGCGATGAGGATTTGTCCTCAGCCTCAGTTTCAACCTCAGCCCCAGCCTCCTCTCCAATTAAGGCCCTTCCATGAGGCCCCAACTGCAGCAGTACCATCTGAGTTGTCTAGGAAAGGGAAGCACTCTTTGTCCTTGGATTTGGATATCTGAGAGTTGATGGAAGTTGAAAGGAAAGTAAACTAACGATCCTATGCCAGAGATGTGATTCCAATTAGGAGTTTCAGTGGATACCCAATAAGGAGTTTCTACGACGACATTGATGATAGGAAGAAGGCCCAATTGCTCGGCAATAGTGTCTCATTTCTTGTTGTTCGTTTTCTTTTTCTTTTTTTAATCTTCAGAATTTTCTTATTTGAGCATGGAAATGGTTTAGGTTTAGTACTTAATTCATGCAAGAGGGATTTTTTGGGGTTGGGAGAGTGCTTGGAGACGGTGCTGTATTACAACTGTTCTTTTAAAGTGTATATAGATAAATATATAGACCAATGCCCTACATATGACATTTTCCTTTTGTAGAATCTGAATTCCCCAAATTCAACCAGGGTATGAGCACAAATTAGTTGGGAAGTAGTTGGTATTCCAATTATCAGCAAAAGTTTCCATTTCTCTTCTTTCTTGGTAGCAATCTTAAGGGGGTTTATCACTTTATATGCATAAAAAGCTGATATGAAATTTACATGTATCACATCCACTTCCGCTTCGTTTTTCTTTGTTTTGCTAGGTAGTTTGAGTCGAGATTCATCCTCCCATAAATCAAATGTCCCCCCATCAGGCTCTAACTGTGAAGGTATGATATCTTTACTCATTAAATTGTTTTGGTATCTTCAATTGTTCTAATGTTTGCTTGTTTGATGACTCTTCTGCTGTGCGACTTCCTACAAATGATGGATATGATAAAAGAACGAGGTATGTATTTTGTTTAAACCCATTTGAGGTTTTCTACATAAAAACTCTTCAGCGAAAGTCATTTTTCATTTATGGGCGAAAGTACTCTGAAATTTGCCGCAGATGGAGACTTTTAAGAAGTCAATGCCTCAAGCTTAGCATGCTTCTTTTACACTTCTGTCAAAGCAGTCTGGGCATTGTATCCCACTAGTATTGAAATGGTATGGAAGTGAACAGCATTATCATGCACATACCTTAAAGAGATTCCAGGGTAAGATACAAGCTAAGCCTTTCTTTCTTCCACAGATAGCTCTAGTACAATTAATTGAACATATATCATGTGGTGCTATTTGGGGCGCCCATTAGGAGTGCCCTTTCTGGATATATATCTAAAATCTATACTCCTACATACAAAATATTTTCTGTATCAAGCTTTGATATTGTAGTGGTGTCTTCAAAAAGAAATTTTCAACCTTGGTAATCAGATAGTGGTAGTACCAAGATATTATCTAGGTGCTCACTCTTCTTTCATGCCTCTTCTTACATAGATTTTCTGTACAATTTAATTGAAAACAGAAGGTATGAAGATTAATTGTCATTCCACCATTCATGAAGCTACTTGCAAGAAGATTATAAATCCTAGTTGCCATATTTCGTGTTTTCACGCCCTTCACCCACCTTCTCCTACTCTCTTTTCCCCTTCATTTGCTCATTAATTGATATGTTTAGAAGGAGTCCTTACTTATTTTATTGCCTTTTTTGGTTTATAAGAAATGTGAAGTTACTCTATGATTCTTGTGGAAGGTATACAGTATTATTAAACCTTCTAGGATCAACTGAAATTCCTTTTAATTTTTACGAGTTGTCAATCAATCATAAAACTTATATTCTCATTTGCATCTTTTTGGACTGAGAATGTTGACAATTTGTTGATTCATGATGTTACAGTCCTTTGTCTATATTTTGAAAATTCAAATATAGACTTAGCTTAACTTGTTTTAACAGCAAATAGAATATATTCTACCAAAAAAAAACCAGAAAATAGAATATATGGTATAGCCCGCTCTTTGGTGTTCTTGAGCAATACCATTGTTTTACAGTATTGCACAGGCCTAGTGCTATGCTATAAAAAAAAAAAAAAGACAGTATAATTTATGGTGTCACCAAGGGCCCATTTTGCATTAGTCTTTAGAGATGTTCCAATATTCCCACAAGCTAAAACACCCTAAAATATATTGGCAAAGATTTTAGAAACTTTTCCTTGTGGAGTGTTCCAATAAACAAGGGCCCTTGAGAATAGAAATTTCAAAACAATGAAAAATCATTTCTTACATCCAACATCAAGGGCAAGAGTTAAGTTCCTCCCTCTTTTGTTATTTCCCTCATTTCCCTCTCCAATCTTTCTCTTTATCTCTATCTCTCCTTGTATCTTCAATCTTTCCCTTTCTCCATCCCTCTAACCCTCCCTCGCCCTACACACTCTCTCCCTACCTACCTAATCATTTAGTTGAGTAGTTGAGTTGCATAGCATTTGGCTATAGCTCTGCACAGACCAACTTTGCAACTAACTGTTCTCAACACAACTTGATTTTAGCACAAGATTAGGGTTCACAGGAATGTTGACAAGCAATCTCTAAGTAATTTAGTGTCCTTAAATCCTAACATATTATCTTTAGTCTATATATATATATAGATGGATAGATGCTGTCTTAAACATTATCTGAAGTGCAAACTCACTAACAATTATAACTATATTATTTGACTAATTTGTTAATTTTGATGTTGAACCTAGTTTAATCATGGAAATGGTTGACTGTTTTATTTGCTAATAATAGAATTTGGTAGTTGATTAAGCTCAAAATGCAATTGATCTTTATTATTTTCTATTCTAAGCCCTTTTTTTTAGTATTTTCATTAAACCCCAAGTTGGTTTTGCATTCTTTATTTTTAACATCACTAATACTTTTAGTTTTGTGTTTTTCTTGGCTTTTTTAAACAGAATTACTGAGTTTTTTTTCAAGTTAATTAGTATTGTCAGTTGTATACAGTGAAGGTATAAACAAATAGTTTTCATGCATAATGACTTTTTTCATCTTATTAGTTAAATTATTCATTGATATTGTATTGTGCACTACTTCAAATTTCAGCTTCCACTACAAATATCAAATTCATTGTCAAGTTGTCGAGACGGCTGAGTAATGGATTTGGAACCTACAAGACACTCTAAACCCACCCCACCCTGAATTCCTGGAACCATCCTTGACACCTTCATTTATTCATCTCTAGCTTCTAATTGTTCTTCATCACTCTAAAATTTGTAATCAATGGGAATCTCTTGCAGTGCATTTTGATGGTTTCAGAACTAAAAAATTGTTTAGCTAGAGATTGTTGGGTTCAATTGAAAATTTATTTTCTTCGCACTTAATGGATTAGGCATCACCATTCCGCCTGACTGTTTAACTATTTATTTTCTTTGATTGTATAAAAAAAAATTTAAAGCACAGTGGAAAACACAAATCCTAAGATCAAAAGCATGAGATTAAGTATAATGCAATGCTTTAAGATATTGAAGTGTGCATTCCAGTGGCTTCGCCCATGTATTCTTTTTAGCTTTACAACCAAGCACAAAAAAAAAAAAAAAAAAGGATATTGAAGCGTGAGGTGAAACATTCTAATTACTCAAGCATTGGGTTGTAAGCCTCAATGCATGAGGCATAAGCCTTATGACTACTACTTTTTTAGGAAAAATTTTAATTATATTAGAAATACATCATAAAATGTACAATAATAGCACCGCAGCTATTTTAAAGCATTTTGATGATTTAAATAGGGTTTGATTTGGTTAAATCTAGTTACAACAATCCTAAGTTTAAGGAAAAACTATTCTAAGTTCTTAAAATTACAAAATTTCCCTTCTTTCTATTCAACACAAGATGTATTTATAGGGCATGTATATGTACCTCTCTAATATGAAATGTCATTGAAGCAAATGTTCATGAGAAGTGTGTGCTTCAAATACTTCTCATATTGTGAGATGTGCATGCTATATGTTGGCCATGCCTTAGACTTGTTGCATTTGCCCCTACATGTTGTGCGCATGATTGAATCTCACACCTCATCTAAATTGTATACCCTAAATATGCATCATATGGTGAAACATATGCCATAAATGCAAAACCATCTCATACTTGAGCTATGGCCATTTTGGAAAGTCTTTGTAACACCCATTCCCACATCACTTAGGAAAGAAATATAAGTATGGCATATAATGAAATATTTATAAGTTATTCTTAGTAAGTTGGCGTTAAGCATTTTGGGCCACATGATAGGCTCATCAAGTTGCTTGGTCAATGGGCTACTTAGGTCGTGATAGTTCTTTTCCAAAAGTGAGCGTTGAAAGGTAAGCTCCTAACTCTTAAGTGGACTAGATGATGATATTCAGCCCTTTGACCTATATTAATTTTGAATCATAATGTATTATATTGAAGGGCGGCTTGGTCCAACGGTAAATGCTTATCTCGGTAGTATTTTGGAGGATATGGGTTCAAGTCACAGAAACAACCTCTTTAAAATGAAGGTAAGACTGCGTACATCTTATTCTCCCCAAACCCCGCTATGTGAAAACCTTGCTCACTAGGGCTATCTTTTTTTCCTATGATAAGGTACCAAGGGATTTAATTTTGTAGGTTTTGAAGAAAAAGAATGTTCCCAGCGGTTATACTGAAACTTTTAATAATATGTATGAAGGAGTAGTAACAAATGTCAGATCCATATATGGAGAAATAGGTGGATTCTTCGTGACTATATGTTTGCAACAGGGATCAGCCTTAAGCCTTTATCTCTTTGCATTGATTATGGATAAGTTAACTACGTATATTCAAGAAAAAGTACCATAGTGTATGTTATTTGCAGATGATATATTATTGATGGATAAATCAAGAGATTGTGTAAATGCAAATCTCGAGAGATGGCGAAAGGCATTAGAATCTAGAGGCTTTAAAATAAGTTGTACAAAGACAGAATATATTGATTACAATTTCAATGGATATATAAAAAGTGTTGAAGCCACTGTCAAAATTGAAACCTATGAGATACCATGTAGGGATTTTTTTCGGTATTTGGGCTCGATGATTAATAAGGATAAGGATATTGACGAAGATGCTAAGCATAGGATAAAAGCTGGATGGCTAAAGTAGAGCCTAGCTTTTGGAGTACTTTGTAACAAATGAATGCCAACGAAATTGAAGAAAAAATTTTACGGGATAGTGGTTAGACCAGTTATAACATATGGAGCAAAATGTTGACCAATTAAGAAGACGCATATACATAAGATGGATGTGGCAGAGATGAAAATGCTTAAGTGGATGTATAGTAAAATTAGGAAAAATAAAATTAAAAATGAACGTTTTCGAGAGTATTTAGGAGTAGCACCAATAGGGATAAGAGTAGAGAAAACTATTTAAAATGGTTTGGGCATGTTGAGCGTAAGCCGATAATAGCATCGGTGGAAAAAAGTTTGGTTATCCGGGTGGATGGCTCATCAAGAGGTGGGGGTAGGCTGAAGAAAACATTGATGAATACCATTAAATCAGATTTGAAGAAGTTTAATTTATCTAAGGATTTGGCTCAAAATAAAACGGAATGGAAAAACATAATTCATGTAGTTGACCCCAATATGATTAAAATAAGGTTTTGATGATGATGATGAATGTATTATATTGAAGTTTTAACAACCTTGTCATATGGCTGTTTCCCTAAACTTCTCAATTAAAATTCCCTTATAGGTTAAAACTGCTAATGATGATCTGCCTAGTGTCACTTCTTAATATTTTTAAACTCTTTTCAGGTAACAAACAAATCCAATATCTCTCATCAAAAAGTAATTGTTTAAAGCCTTATACAATATAAAAATCATATGACTTCATACTAAAAAGTTGGTCGATCAAATGTCAAAGCCAATGCTCAAGTTTAGAGGTTGAATATGATTAAAACATAACTGCTATCTGTCTTTAGCTCTTTTGTTGAATAAGATTAAAACATAGTTATCATTTGTTTCTAGCTTTTCTATTCTCAATTTTCCATTTCTTCTATTTGGTGTTATATACGTTGTGCATACTATGCTGTATTCGTTTTGGTCTTGTCACTCTCAAGCCTTTGTATTTCTTCTCTTCTTCAATATCAAGTGAGGGGTGGGGGTGGTTTAAAACATTACGTAAAGCTAGATCTAACTAACTCAAAACTTCATTGCTATGAAGTCCTACTTTTGCCACAAAATAATAATTGAATTTTAGAAAATATGGTTAAATGTTATGGAAATTTCTAGTTTTAGAAAGAAGTAACATAACATGAACACATAACAGAAGATTAGAGTAATACAATATAATTGAAGCCCACCCATACTTGCTCATACATATTCATGTACTTTCCACTGTTGTATACTTTTCTAAAGACTTGTTGGAAAACAAATGAAGTTGTGGTCTTGTCTCAACATACAAATAAGTTTACAACTACTAATTGTTCATGATAAGACTATTTTTCTTTTTTTATGAAAACAGTGTGTAATGAACATAATAAATTGCTACGATTTTTAATATTTACAACAGTTTAGTTACAATTGTAGCTTTGTAAAAAGAAAGTTCACCCCTAGCATGTTATCTAAAAGATATCACTGCCAATGGTTTCACACATTAATGATTCTAACTAATGCAATGCATGCCAAGCGTTGCTCATTCACATTCATGTACTTTCCAATGTTGTATACTCTTCTAAAGACTTGTTGGAAAATAAATGAGTTTGTGGTCTTGTCTTAACATACATATGAGTTTACAACTACTAATTTTTCATGATAAGACTAGTTTTTATTATGAAAACAATGAACAATGAACATAATAAATTGTTAAGATTTTTAACATTTACAACAGTTTAGTTACAATTGTAGCTTTGTAAAAAGAAAGTTCACCCCTAGCATGTTACTTGAAAGATGTCACTGCCAATGGTTTCACACATTAATGATTCTAACTGATGCAATGGAGGCCGAGCGTTGCTCATACACATTCATGTACTTTCCAATGTTGTATACTCTTTTAAAGACTTGTTGGAAAACAAATGAGTTTGTGGTCTTGTCTCAATATACATATGAGTTTACAACTACTAATTTTTCATGTTACAACAGTTTAGTTACAATTGTAGCTTTGTAAAAAGAAATTTCACCCCTAGCATGTTACCTGAAAGATGTCATTGCCAATGGTTTCACACATTAATGATTCTAACTGATGCAATGAAGGCCGAGCGTTGCTCATACACATTCATGTACTTTCTAATGTTGAATACTCTTCTAAAGACTTATTGGAAAACAAATGAGTTTGTGGTCATGTCTCAACATACATATAAGTTTACAACTACTAATTTTTCATGATAAGACTAGTTTTTATTATAAAAACAATGAACAATGAACTTAATAAATTACTAAGATTTTTAACATTTACAACAGTTAAGTTATAATTATAGCTTTGTAAAAGGAAAGTTCACCCCTAGCATGTTATTTGAAAGATGTTACTACCAATGATTTCACATATTCATGATTCTAACTGATGAAATGTAGGCCGAGCGTTGCTCATACACATTCATGTACTTTCTAATGTTGTATACTCTTCTAAAGACTTGTTGGAAAACAAATGAGTTTGTGGTCTTGTCTTAACATACATATAAGTTTATAACTACTAATTTTTCATGATAAGACTAGTTTGTATATTAAAACAATGTGCAATGAACTTAATAAATTGCTAAGATTTTAAACTTTTATAGCAGTTTAGTTACAATTGTAACTTTGTAAAAAGAAAGTTTACCCCTTGCATGTTATGTGAAAGAAGTCACTGCCAATGATTTCATATATTAATGATTCTAACTGATATAATGCAGGCCGAGTGTTGAATCATGAAATCTACAAGAGGTCAGGAGAAAGTACTCAAAATCAATAATCGATGAATTCTGACTTGTCCAAGCCAACTGCTTGCTTTCTTGGTGGAATCCTCATACCAAAAACAAAAAAAAAAGAAGGTAAAAACTCTCTTTAAATTAGAATGCTACCAAGTAATTGAGCTTTTATACACCAAACTCTAACTAATAAATTTAATAACCAACTACAATTAATAGCTTTAATAACTTGAAATAACCAACTACAATGTAACAAACTACATTCATTATAGGAGGTTTAGATAAATAGCATCTTTCATGATATTTCTAGACTTTAAGGTCTATATTAATTACCATTTCCACTAAACAATAAACAAAAGTCAATCATTTTCCTCCAATAAAATAAAGAAAGACTAAACATATAGAGAAAGATGGAAATGTAACATTTGCTGGTGTAAGCTATCAATTGTTTGTAAATATTGTTCCCCTAATTCAAATAAGTTACTCCATTTATTTCTTGCCACAAAGCTTTCATCAATTTATAAAACATTTAAAAGACAAAGTTCGCTCGATCAACCAAGACTTTTGTCTCTAAATGATTGGAAAAATAAGGAAAACACATTCCAACCATTGGGACCTAATAGTTTCCTAAGAATTCCTTTGACAATTTCATATTTTTTAGAATTAAGTTTAAATATATCATACAAAAGGCAATAGATTTAAAAATTAGAAGGTGATTTAAGCTACTGTAGGTGTTTCCTTATGAATTTAAACTCCCAAGAACCACAAGTATGCCCCCTTTGGTTCAGGAAGGATGCCAACCAATAATAATTCTAAATCTAAAAGTATTCCTTGAAATTTAAAATAATCTCTAAGTCTCTTCTTTAAGATCCAAAGTAATCTTATAGCTTCTGAAATTGAACGAAGATAACTCTAGTGAAGAAAAGGTATTGAACATTGATTTTGCTCTTTGGCAACAATTCGATATTGTCTAGGTTTTTCTAAAATCACGTCAATAGGATAGATGACCCAATGACATCTTTGCACAACATGAGATTCCTTTAATTTATCTAGAAAGAAAACATTGCAAATGTGATTCTTTGATAATATCAATAAGTGCGATACAGATTTTAAGCGCTTATTTTCTTTAATGATTTCATTTCCTTTGGATCCAAATGCCCATTACAGGACTTAGTATACTGGATTATAGGTTGAGAACACTAACCATCATTAATGCTCCATGTTACTTGGAACTTTTCACTCCACCTAATGGTGATTCTATATGTATTTCATTCTTCGTTTTTCCTAATTTTGTACCTTCATTTCACTTATAGGGCCTGCTTATGTGGATAGACTATATAGGAATTCATGGTCAAATGAGCTCCACCAAAAGATAATTAAAGATGTTAGGGATTAAGATGTGAAGTAATGAAGAAAATAAGTTAGCAACGTAGATGATGCATTGATTTTCTTAAGATTTAAATTATTAGATTGATGGATCGATATCCATCTCAATGTTACCTTGATTCAGTTTCCATTAAAGGGTAGGTCATTTAATGATCATTTTTGTATTTCCACCTTCAATTTTTCATTTTCACCTGCTTATAGAAACACAAAGTCTTCGAATTCCTACGAATTCAATTATATTGAACATATAGTGTAGTTATTGAATTCAATACAAAATCTTAGCCTTGAGATAATTTTTAGGTCAAAATAATATCCCAAGTTGATAAAACTAACAAGATTAAATGAGGTGATCAAGAGAAATTCTTAACATTGTTTTGATATAAAAAGATGCTGAGTTGTTATTATTACCAGTGTTCTTCATGGATATTTTTCTTTTGTTTGAGACATCATTATGCGTTTCTTAGCCAATTCAGGATATGAAGCAATCCCTTGTGAAGTTTAGTAGACTTCATCACAGAGGTATATTGTTAGGGCATTATTTATAGAAGCACACACTATAAAGTACTTTTATTGTCATAGCACAAGAGAATGAAATAGAAGCTCTAAGTATATTCTTTGATGCATTTAGATTGTGGCTGTATAAAGACTGATTTTTGCTATCATTTTATTCTTAATTACTAATACAATTGAAAAAAAAATTAAGCAATGAAACTGTCGAGATTAAAGTTTTAGGATGCAGTTGCTGGAGGGAAATCTAACCTATAGAGATTAAAGATCAATGGCGATCATTTTAGAAAGAATTCATCGAAAGCATTGTCATTAACAATTATTTATAATAAAAAAAATACTAGTTAGAGCTTTGGTGGATACTCATTTACTACTTTTTTGGACCCTAAATTCATTTCCCTTCAAATCCTTATGTGGATGTGGATCTTAGTTACAATTTTTGGTTCAAAAGGTTCTATAGATGTGCAAACACATTCTCTTTTGCAAATTTGAATGTAATCAAATCATGAAATATGAATCCACATATTCAAGATGTTGAACTCAAGTTCATGACTAAAAAATTAAGGTATATAAATAATAAAGCGACCCAGTATTGAGACTTCAAAAAGTCAACCTCTAAAACATAATGATTCAGCAACCATCTTCAAAACAAAATAATTTAGCAAATTATAGTTGAGCAGGACCATTTTCACACTTGATTCATTTCAAATTTCCTTAGAGCTTATTTTCTTGCATAGAATACGTATAAATTTATATTCAAATTAGCTCCACCAAGTGGCTGTGTGAGGATATAAGGTGAGGGGTGAAGGATATAAAATAGAAGATAGCATGGACCTTAACTTTCCTTAGATTTGAATTACAAGGGTGATGATTGCAAGGTGTTCATTTTTCATCTTTCCTTGATTCAATCCTACATGTTATTTGATGAACATTTTACATATTCAACTTTGATTCTCCTTTTAACTAATTGAAATACAATCCTAGGAGTTCAATTACATCAAACAAGCAATCCCTTAATGTACTACTTTATCACGATAGGTAAAATGGTATGGGTTACCCCCTCTAGCCTAGAATTTAAGTCCACCATCGAAAATCCTTAAACCTATGATTAGATAATAAAGCAAATGTGGCACAGCTTCGCATTCAGCACATCAACATCTCCCTGAATCACTTTCCATCCCCAAAAGAGGGTGCCCTTACTAAGTTATGTCGAAAGGCCTTCTCCTACTCCACTGTACAAGTAAAACTTATTGTCTCTCTTATCTCCAATCCCACCAGCACTCTCTACTCCTGTGTTTCTACATGACAACACTTCGGTTAGGCTTTAAACCGTCCAGTTGGAGAAGGGGAACATGGATCGTAACTACTGTACTTTAGATAGGTAAATGTTACTTTTACTTCCATTTAGGTACCCAACAGGCATAGAGTTTCTTGATTATAGTGGCTTTCATTCGTGGACCACATTTATATTCTTATAGTTATCCTCAAAATTATTAACTGGAAGCCAAACAACTTGATGCTGCTTTCTATTTGTAATTTTTAATGGTTTTAAATACTTTGCTTCTTGTGTTGTATGTGCTAAACTGCTATGACATAAGAAAATTAATCATACTCAACTAGAAGAAATCCATCGTATATGAAATACAAGCCAATTCAAGAACAACCAGAGTCCGATTTGAAGTTAGCTTCACATAAATCTGTACCATAAATTCATGTGCAACAAGCAACAAATCCCTTTTTAGATACAACTTAAAAATCCATTTGTTTAAAGTAGTTAAATACATAGGGTTTATAAGACTTCTATTTTAGAAATGGTTAAAATTGATGAAACGAAGGCGAACTTCCAAGATGACCATCAAATTTGTCTCCCAAGTAATGGAAAATGAATTAAGGGTAGATTGAAAATGTATACTTAGCCACCACCTTAGTGATCTAAATCTTAGAAAAGTGAAAGTCCTATGTACATCTCCATCTTGTATTTTTCACCCCCACTTCTTTAATAATCATATGTTGGAACCCATTTGGTCTTGAATTCCCCTATTTTCGTTTTCATGGTTGTTTTATGTAATTGAACTCTTAGGAATTTTTAAATTCACAGTTCTAAAAATCGTAAAATGAGGAGATAAAAGTGATTGTTCAAAAATGATCATCAAATAATCTCCACTTAAATGTCAAGTATGACGCAAGGAGAGATGAGAAACGAATACCATAACATCATCCTAATAAATCAAATCTTAATTAGAATCCCATTACCTTGTATCCTCCCCTCTTAACTTCTTTAATAGTTCCTTGTTGGATCCCATTTGATCATAAATATCATGAAATTACAGGTAAAACTATAATATCTCACTGGAATGCTTACACGACAAAATACTTGCAATATATACCCCCATTAATAGAAAACTTGTTCTGTACGCATGTGAAGAGAATCAATGCAATGTCATGCCTTAATACATGAGTAAACGACAGTAGTTGTGGTGTATGTAGAGAGAGAGAGAGAGAGAGAGAGAGAGCTTCAATTACTGTTATGAGCAGATAAAAGCGATGGTAGATGGGGTCCCAATCATTGCAATATCCATCAACGGAATCCGTAGTTTTTGGTTTACGGGGTGCGTACGATAAGGCATCCACTGGGTGGGACTGGGTCTGGGTGAGGCCCAAGAAAACAACCGTAACGAGAACGTACAACAAATTTCACACACGAGAGAGAGAGAGAGAGAGAGAGAGAGAGAGAGAGAGGAAGAAGAACTATGGGAAGCAGGCTTCTGATTCTTGCCGGCATTTCTGGCTCTCAGAAATTACACACAGTGATGGAGACTGGAGGGGGGGTTAATTTTTTCTTATAACCATCCCTGCCATCTGTGGCCTCTGTCTGCAGGTCCGCACACCATTTAAATGGCCCTGTCATTTGTGTTCCCTCTTGCCAGAAAAAAGGAGGAGGTGGTCAGATGCCCAGTTTTCGTCTGTCCCCACCCTTACTTAGACACCACCCACAAGGCCTACCATTCATTCACTCATTTTTTAGACCCTACTACACCTGGTGCACTTAGCCCCATCCTTTCCCTTCAATCATGGACCGACTACTATTATTGTTTGGTCTCCTGTCCTCATGTGCCATTTCCTTTAATTGGCGCCTGCGGCCTGCAGCCTCCTCTGATGTTCTTTTCAATTAGTAGGTCCCACCAACGATTGATGCTACTGCAAATTTTTCCTGGAATTTTGATATAGTGGTGCTTATGGGCTGTGGAGCCCAAGCCAGTCTATATTAGGCTCAATTTTAACTGTGTTTCGAGGCCCATGGAATGGATATGGGCCTTTTTATACCTGATAATTAAACAGGACACACTTGCATCTTGCCGCTGTGCATGCTTAAAATTTTGTGCTGGGACTGAACCTATTTTTTGTTCTGTGGGTTGGACTCCATCCTTATTGTTAGGCCTGATGACTAAGCGTCCTCGGCCTCGACGAGCTTCAGCATGGTCTTGACCCAGCCACAAGCACATTTGTTTTGATAACAGCAAGCCAAATCTTCTGAGAACGGTCGAAAAGAATTGACACCCGTTAACGAAAGCCGAAAATTTGGGTGACTAAAATCTAAAATATTCTGTTGGATCCATCGGATTAATAATTTTGACCATAAGGCATTGGCACCCGCTTGAACATAAATTAGAACACAAAGTCTCGATTTTTTTTTAATAGCTCCATTGGGTGGAGATGACAATAAAACAAATCCATTTGGGTCCATTTTTACCTTAGTTAATAAAGATCAGTTTGAGGTCATCCAATTAGTACCGACTAAGAGCAATAAGAAATTGTTAACAATTCAATATCATAATAATATCTTTCTAAGAGAAAGCCTACACATGCGGAATGAGGCGTATCCATAATTCGATAGTGGGTAAAAACTACTGCCGTTCTTTGTTGTTGGCTTGTTTGTCATGGTTGAGATGGATCATATATATTGAATGGTTATGAAAATTCACGCCACTTCATTATTCATTTGTGGTCCATCCAGCAGGTCCATCACTTAATCCCACGTGTGATCAAAAATAGCTGGGAGATTCGTATGATTCCTAAACCTAACTTGGACCTTTGAAGACAAGTTTTATGGCCATTTCTTTTTTTTTTCTTTTTGTTTTAAACCATATGTTAATCGCTCTCTATGAACTTGTTGAATAAGTGAAATTTCAAATCTAACATAAAATTTTGAAATTTTACCAAAATAAACATGACGTTTCAAATGTCACAAGATAAGTTACTAAAAAATAATAATAAAATAAAATAAAATAAAAGGAGGCCGGCCAGTGTGCACCATCAAATTAATCATTTTTAAAATTTATTACACTATTAGAGTTACTCTCTATGGCCTTTCTGGTTTTTTATTCTTATTATGTTGCTACTGTGCACGTTAGAGATAAGTAAGGTCCCCAATGATCGTCACGATTAAAACACCCATGGTCGAGAGATGCAATTATACTTGATGAGACTCACTTGGGTCAGATCTCTTGAATAAGTGGCAATTTCACTGCACGCATTGAGAGAATACACTTGTCTCTATCGGTGCACATTTATATTTGCCACGATACTAGTCACATTCATACATGACAGGGGCATGCGTTCATTGTATCGATCGTCTTAAAAAACCAATAAAGTATCGAAATTGGTCGCAGTTCGTGGTCTATCACATTTGTCGCAGTGTGAAAATTTTTTTTGCTCCAAAAGAATTTTAAAATTTTTTCAAAAAAATATAAACTATTGTAAAATACTGAAAAACAATGATTTTATCCATTAATAATATCTATTAATCAAAATATCGGTCTCCCTAAGTCATAACACCTGATATTATTTTTTATTTAAAATTATATAAATTTATTTATAATTAAATATATTTCCATTTTTATACTAAAATAAATAGAAATCTCTCAAGTTTTATGACATGCAATCATAATTATAGCTTATGAGCTATGAATCATTATTTTGACTTCTGAACTATCTATTATAGTATCAAATTTAAGAAATTAAAGTTTTTACTCATTACTTAATAAATATATACCAAACTAAAAGGCCACAAACATTTTAAACACACTTCAAATAAATTTCAGTACCTATTTTGTAAATATCTATAAAATTTCATCAAAAACCTTAATTCTCAAAATCCCAATTAGTAGATCTATAATCAATATGTGTAAATAAAAGAGAATAAAATGTATTGATAATAAAAATAGCATGCAATCCTTATTTTTAATCTATTTCTAAATAAACCTTTAGAAAAATTACAAATGAAAAAAAATCATAATATCGACATTGGTAGAGATATATATGATTTTTTTTAAATGCAATCCATAAAAAATAAAACGCTTTGATTGCTTAAAAGTGGAATAGCTGTTGAAAAAGAAGAGTAGCATTTAATATGTTTGGAAGGAGGAGAAAATTAATACAAAAGAGAAAATGCAAAAAATTTAAATATTGTTGGCCAATATTTTGAAAATACCAGCCGATATATCGGTAAAAACCGATATTTTAAAATATCAGCCAATAAATCCAGATAATATAGGAATTTTTTGCCGATATAAGACCGTGACTTATTCGCAAACCAATATCGGGTTGATATGGGCCAATACCGGTACGTATCGGCCAATACGAACCTGTATCGGCCGATATTTTGAACCATGACTCTGTGGCAACTGGTGAGGGCTCCTGGATCCTTGGCTTTCTAGACAATCCCATTAGCACCCATATTAAGATTTCAATCATTTTTTTTTCTGGTATTATCTTTATCAAAGTTCACTTTAGTAAGAGTTGGACCTAATTATAGATTTAAAATACAATGCACGCTCATGATTTTTGTCACTGTATGATTTTATTTTATACGTGATCAATCTTATATAATATCAATTGGAGATTCTTTTATCCAAATTAAGGAGCTGGGACCCTATGACACTCACACATGTGAGGTATTAGGGACTCTACATGCAAGGAGACAAAAGACACATATGCAAGGAAGTACAAACTCACATGTGAGATAAATTGAATGCTAAGATTTTGTTTGTTAGCTAATTTATGGATTGGATAAAACTTTTGGTTTAGTCAAAGTTGTGTTTCTATTTATTTTAGACTAGGAGTTTAAAAAGGTTAAAAAATCCCAAAAGAGCTTAATTGAAGTGTTTTTCTAATGATAACATAAATTAAAAAGGTCATATTTTACAAATCGAGTGTTAGATATGGGTAAGCGACCTACTGTTAAAAAGCTCGTTTCGAATAAATATCCATAGGTTCCAAGATTGCATCAATTGGAACTCAAACAACAAAGTTGTGGCCCTGAAAAATTTACGGAAATTATATTATTTGAAATAACAAAACTACCACTACGTGAGTTTCTATTTCTACTTTAAGTGGGACTTTCAGATTGTGTGCCAAATCTTTTCCTAGTTGGATTAACATTATGAGGCACAAAATTGGAGTTATTTAAAAGATATTTCTATCAACACTAAGGCATTCATCTCCATATTTTGAGTTAAGATTTTACATTAGATATTTGTTTCTTTTCTAAAGCATTCATTGAGAGGCCGTGCTAAAGTTGTTGAGTTTTAGAGAATATTGCTTCTATCTCTTATAGAAGATTGTCATTTTTCTTATAGAAGATTTTTTATCTTGAGTAGCTTCAAGACGTGTTGAATTAAATTTGAAAAAGGTGAACAGTGTGCCCGTCGACAAGAACTTTAGTACTTTAAGTTGTGTTCAACTAGACAAAGATAGTAAGTAGATCTTATAACTTCCCTTATATAGAGCTTAATTTGAGGGTGAACTGGTGTTAGGTCTCATGGTTTTTTTTTTCCGTTTAAGTTTTCCATGTAAAAATCGCATGTTTTTTGTTTGTGGTTGATTATTGTTAACTTAGGTTAATTGCTTGTATTTAGAAATCTGTATTGGGACCTTAACCTGTGTCAAGATTAGAGTCCTTCATGGAACTTACGCATACGAAGAGAGACAACTCACATATGTGAGGTGATGAGAACTTTACACATACAAGAAAACACAAACTCACACACATGAGATAGTATGAACTCACACATGGAAGGAGGCTAAAACTAACTCATGTGAGGTGATGGGAACTCACATGTGCAAGGAGACACAAACTCACACGTGCAAAGAGGAGGTAGGCCAAGTTTGAAACTGACCACTAATGAGAACAACCACTCTTTTTTATTTTTTTTGGTACCCCTAGTGTGAAAAACAAAAACTTTTTCAAAAAAAAGGAGTTCGTTTCTTAACTTCATGACACGAGACCTATATTTCTAAATTTTGCACATCTAGGTCCACTTTCTCTAATAAATAAAAGGGTATAATTCATTTCATTCTAAAATATCGAAATTATGAAAATTAAATTTGTTATGACTTAAAAGACGCTACCAAATGAAGCATAAAATATCCATACTAGTTTAATTGATAGATCTGAACGATGGTCTTGAGGAAATTAGGGCAAGTTTGGTATTATTCTTGTGTTGTTCTTAAATTTGTGCTCAACCGAGACTATAGTTGGTAGAACATGTTTGACAACATTATATTAAAATATTCTACTAAGAATATGCCATACGGAAACAAAAAAAATCAAAGGATCTAAAGTGTGGGACCAACACTATATTATTGTCGTACATGAGACCCGCCTATAGAAGTTACAATGTGGAACCTACCTTTTAAAAATTAGAACATGTGGCCCATATTCATAGGATTTATAAGGTAAGCCTACCATTATAGGAATTATATTCTGGGGCAGCCTTTTTTTTAATATAAATATGATACTCAACTTTATAAAAATTTAGAAATTAGAATATGGGACCACATCCATAGGATTTATAATGTACATCTACTTTTGTGATCATAACTACATAACCTACATTTAAGAATTACAAAGTAGAACAACATTTTTTGTGATTTTGTATATTGGGCCCACATTTATAAATTATAATGTTATGCCAACATTAGAAATTATAATAGATTATAATGTGGAGTCATTTTTTTTGTTGATTGTGAACATGAAACCCACTTTAAAATTATATGGAACCCACTTTAAAAATTAGAACATGGGGTACATTCATAGGAATTACAATGTGGCTCTACCTTTTATTATTGCGACTATATAATCTACATTTAAAAAGTCGGACATGGGCCCACACTTAAAGAATTTATAATGCGATCTCACTATTATAAGAAATTAAAATTTATAATATGTGCCTATCTTTCATAATTGTTACCGTGTGACCTACTTTTGGAATTAGATAGTGGAGTTATTTCCTTTGAGATAAAGCAAAAGATAAGTAAGAAACAACTGTGTCACTACAGATTTGTGTCCAATATTCATGTCTATCTTAATTTAAATTATGTGACATTAGAAACATCAAATTTTCATTCGAATATAAATAGGTCTGGCCATGGTTAAAATCGGTTTTGCAAATGACGTTAGGTAGACCCACAAGATGAACCTTATCTCGTTATAAAAGAAAATTTTCTTTTCAGTCAAAAAGTGTAAAAGCAATGGTTAAAAAAGATTTACTTCATTTATAAGTGCCTTCGTGTCTTTTTTTTTATTGGTAATAACAACTTTCTTTAAAAGAAGAGGAAACTAAAAAGAGAGAAAAGAAAAGAGAAACAAGCTCCACTACATAACAATACCATCCCAAGGAAGAGTCCACTCAAACCGACGTTTGGTAAGAATATCAGTAATATGGTTGTCCGATCTAAACATATGACATAAATCAAAATTGTTAGAGCACGATAGAACATTGATTTCATTGAAGAGAAATCAAAATTTATAAGGGTTCGCTTTACGATTAGAAACCCAAGCCACCATATTAGAAGAGTTACTTTCCACAGTAAAAATATCATTGAAGATTCTCAAAAAATACTAAAGAGGTTTCAGAAAAGCTAAGGCCTCCGCTTCATTAAAATCATAAACACTCACATACTTAGAAAATATAAACAAAACCTGACCGTTGTCATTACAAAGCACACCTCCAATATCCGCCAGACTAAGCTTACCCCTAATAGCTCCATTGGCATTGAATTTAAACACATCAAGAGGTGGAGGTTAATACTTTAGTTTTGACGATTTTAACATTTTGAATTGAAATAAGCTATACTCCATTTACATGCTTATGAAAGTGAGCACTAATATGTAATATATATATATATATATGGATTGACCTTGATGGCCCCCCTTTTATTTTGGACTTTTCTTATATTATATATATATATATATATATAGGAGAACCTCCGTCAAGCACTGGTGCTCACAATAAGATAAATATCATTTTTCAAAATGCCTAGTGGAGCCTAACTTATTATTCATCCAAGTAAACCATAAAACAACTATCTCCTGTAATAGTCACCGACCCCAAGTTTAGCATCCATCCAATTTGATCGAACTATTCGATCGGCTTCTACTCGTTTTGGATTGTCAAAATTTGTCAGCCATTGACCAAAGGATTAAGATGATGATTTGACCCTCCATTATCATACATGGGTATGTGGAATGAAGATCATTCAATCCCCCCTAGTCCAATCCCTAAGTAAGGTCCCTAGTGGGCCCCACTAGAAAGTGGTGCTTACAACAAAGTTAGCATCGGTGCTCAGCAGAGGAACTCCCATATACAATTTGGCCCCTCCTTTTAATGTTAATCTCTTATTGGATGGCCCCTCCAACATTATTAAGAATTGACTAGTAGGAATATAATCTTGGTTTCCAAAAAAAGGGCTAAATGATAATTCATTTTGAGGAAAATTAGATGGAAGAAGAAAGGGAAGAAAAAGAAGAAAAGAAGAGAGAAACTAAAATAAAAGAATGTACTAGGAATAAATTAGAAACTATTTAAAATTATAATAGTTTGATCAGAGAGAGGTGAAGAGCTTGGAGTACTAGGCTTGGTGGCTATAAAAGGGTTTGGAGTTATTGTTACTTCTTCACATGTGCTATAAGAAGGGTTGAATAAAGAAACCATCCTTTCACTTTTTGCGTTGACAATTATAAATTCAATAATTTTCTATGCATCATTTTTTTTATTTTCAATCTTGAATCTCATACTTAAAACTCTAATCCATCCAAAATTACTATCTATTTATGTTATACTTATAAAAAAAAACTTTAAACTAAATGGGTTAAGTTTTGGATTTACGAAACACTCTCTGCACTGTTTCTTTCCTAAAGGAAGAAAGTTGAAGTCAATGGGAGTTGTCCGTTTCCTTCCTTTCAAAACACGTCTCCGTAGCACCACTCTTGATTTATGGGTGTGGACTCCTGAAATTCTCCTCTGTGACCGTCCGTCACAGTACTCCTTCCACGTTTTGTTTGCAGGTTTCTTTTTGTTTGCTTCCATTGGCAATTAAAATCCAACCCCTTATTACATTTGATGCGGACAACCTGGATTTCTACTTTTGCAACGAAACATTAGCTACAAAACATGAGATAAACAACGCTAAGGTGGTGAAAGTGGATAGGCGATAATGTGGCTTTTTTCTTTTTTTTTTTTTTTTTTTTTTGTTTCGGTCCTAACGGTTCATTTGATGTCCACACATTAGGAAACGTCCATTTAATTTGTTTGTTAGACTCGTCCTAGTGTTTGGTGTGAGCTACATGCATCCCTGGGTGTGTAGTGTGTGCCCTGTGCATGGATAGTCATCATCGGCCCAGAGTTCTAAAATTCTCATTCTCTCCTACATTTCATTCAGAAGCTTTCCTACGACCTGAAATTCATGAGCCTATCCATCATGCCTACTCTTATTAGAGTCTAGGTTACGGTTAGTAACATCCCACTTTATATAGGCCTAATCATAGAAGAGTCTGAGAGAGAGAGAAAGATGGGTTGATTTGTTTGTTTGTTCTCTTCCTCTATGATATTAAATGGGAAGGCAGAAGAGGCTTGCAATCTACCTCTCCTAGGTTGCATGGACCACATTCATTTTTATGTTTTTTTTACTCCAATGCAGTTAATGCACCATGTTTTCCCGTGATCTCTCTCTCACTTTTTATCTGGCATTGTTCGGTAGACTTTTTTTTTTATTAAGGTGAAAAGGGAAAGGGACATCTCCTTGATTGTACAATGGAAGATGCTTAAGCAATTAAGAAAGTGGGCTCAACTCAACCCTTTTGGCATTCCTGAGTCAGAGAAGCATCTCATTTATCCTACAACTACTCGCATGCCTTTTAACAGCAATAACAACTATTCTACCGAAAAAAAAAAAAGAAAAAACAGGAATAACAACTATATAGCTATATGCACCTAAAGCCATGCAAACAGGCAACACAAAGGTACCAACTTCTCATGGTCCCGCCCTAGTAAAGCCAGCAACATCAAGCCGTTAATCAATACATCTTTCTTTGAACATAGTTCCACGGTGTGGATGGTGAATGTGCTGTTACTCCCATCGATTTCTTTCTTCACTCTATCATGCGTACAGAGGCCAATTAAACAATAGGTTAGAAGATATTTTTTTCAGGGAATACCCCATCCACCATGGGGTCTTCCCTATACGTGTTTGTATTTACATCAGTCGAATCTTCAATGAACAAAACTTCTACTTCATCCACCTGCCTCCACTATCCGTCTTGGGTCCATCAAGTGTGGTCCATCAAATGAATGCAATACATCATGGAGGGGCATGAGGTGAGTGTGGGCACTCTTTGGTTGAGGAGAATGTGCAGTACTTTTTTGAAATTTCTTGGCATAACAGCGACAGTGCAGGAGGCACCCGATCCCTAGAGGCAATAATGCAATAGGGATGGATGAGAAGTGGTCATGTTGCAGAGCCGTAAAGATGGAAAAAAGAAGGGCATAAAAGGAAGGTCCGTGGGAGGCCAAGTCTGTCTGAAACCCATTCATGTTCAGAAACTTTTTGGGGGTTGGAAGGAGTGGAAGCCAGGGTCCCATCATGGGCTAGTAATAAATTCCTCCGGTGGGTCCACAGAGGACTGCTCCAGATACCTAAATGCCCCATATGGGGCGCCCATTTCCACCTTCATGTGAAGTGGCCACTGTCATTTTCAGTTCAGTTGGGACTGATGGGGGTGGATGGGTGGATGCTTGCCCTTCATATTTCATCTTTTATCTTTCACTTTTTTATATCGTCTGTATCTTTCTTGTGTACCCTTTACCACCTATTATATTTTTATCACTGAGAGCCTATTTGCCTGTTCATAGACTCTTTGCCCATTCTATAACTTGCTTCTGTTTCCTTTTGTCTTTTGAATCGATTTTAGCTAGAAAATAGAATGGAGAGTCTATATATGGGCAAACAGAGCATTCGCTGCTATCTTGCCATCCGAATTGTTGGATTTTGGGAAGAGTCCCCACCCCAAGGACATGTACAATCTTCCTCATGTCTCCAAGTCCTTACATGTGGGCCCCTCATGGGACTTTTCTCTTGATCCAAGGTGATAGTGTGGGCCAGACCTAGCTAGATCTGACAATCCGCAAGAAATTTCACCAATAAGACATGCCAACAATGGACCACACTCATAAGAGAGAAGGCAAATATTAGATGGGTAGGATATTTCACAGATAAGACAAGCGAGCAATGGACCACATTCACATTCTCAAGATTCAACACAGAATAGCAAAATATTTGGTGGCTAAGATTTTACTACTTTGCTCACCCCATTAGAAGTGGAGCCACAGATCATCAATTTGGCCCACATAGCCGAACATATATTTATATATATATATATATGATAAATAATTTTACGAGAACTAGTTCTCACCATTTTTTGTGAGAACTCTAGGTGAGACACATCTATCACTCAATCCAAACCTTATAATACACAGGGACTCTCTTAATAGTCATACGCCTCAAGTTTCAGTTAAATCTAAATTTACCAAACCATTAAATCGACGTGCACCAATCTGAATAAATTGGATTAATGGGCCACTGATAAAGGAGTTAGGGATATGTGATTGGGGCCAAACTTAATATTTGAGGTCCCACATAGATTTTTCTATCTCCTCTGATCTCATTATCAAATAAGAACTACAAGTAAGTTCCATAAAAAGTTCTCACGGTAAATGCGTGAGAACAATTCTCACAGGATCAAAGCCCTATATATATATATATATCTACTATACATCTGTCCTTTATACTATGGTGAGGGACACTTCCTTCTATATCATCAATTTGGCCCACATAATATTATACTCTTAACCTGAGAATTAGGGATTAAGGTGGATTCTGAGGCGCAGCACACGTGAAATATGCCAAGTCAAAACATGTACGGACTGCAACAAGGGTAATTCAACAGAAAACATGTGAGGAAGATCCATAAATACGTATTTAATATTTTAAATAATAAAACAGAAGCCTGTGAAATATACCTGTAATTATCATAAGCAATAATAATAACATTGATTCGATACCATAAGCTAACGTTTGTTAATTTATCCATCCACATGCACATGATAACAATGATACATAAATATAAACATAATTCAATATAACATATCCATCAATAGTAACTCCAAAATGACGTAATGAAGATGGCATAGTCTACTACAAGCCACACCATGGCTATCCACTAATAGTGCCCAAAAGAACCTCATATGGTACGCTGTGTAGGATGACTAATATAAGACATCATCCTCATTCTACTCACTCTAAGATATTATTGGGGTTCCCTCCAAGGGCGCGTCAACTACCGTACTGGTAATGAATTCCGTACATGTAACACTAAGGGTAGCACCGTTAATACGATGATTAAGCAAATATAAGAGCATATAAAGATATCATGATGTATTAATTGAATTAGAAAACATATTGATTAAAAAAGAGCAATAATCGAAAGTTAGGCATATTATGCATGTGATTAAACATAAGTAACGAATAATAAATAGAAATACAATAACATACTAGTTCGCATCCACATAGCTATCTTCTCTCTAAAACAAGAGCATATCATACAATGAGAAATCATTAGCGGTCGGGTCAAGACCATCTCGCTATCATAAGAACGCCAACCGACTCTTCATACAACTATTGTAGTAGGTAACATATTGAATACCCTCATTTAGTCTCGTCGAACCTTCTATTGGTACAAGTTAAGTGGTACCAACTCAATGTATCAAAACTGATTAAAATTCATACTTTCATACTTATCTCACGTAATAATCGACTCATTCCTATACAGAAGCATATATCAATTTAGAGATTATATTCAATCAATAAATGTCAAAATTAAGCAAAGTAACTAATGATCAACAATACAAAATTAAATGAGCTAATAGAACTCGAACCTTCTCAACCTTAGATACTCCTATCTTGGCTCACGGGCTCATGTTCAGTAGAAGCTTCATCTCCGATCTTGTCTCAAGGTTCACCAAGAAGAATGGGTATATGATTTAATCATGTTAAGGGTAAGGTTTACTTAACAATATGCATGCATTTAAATTGAAAGATTATGAAGGATATTTACTAGCCTACCCTATGGTAAGATATTTCGTATTTCTTTAGTCATTCAATACGGTGTATTCATAAAACGTCCAGTGTCAATGTATTACAAAAATCTTAGTGTTACATTGTATAGACAATAGACACCACTTCTTATGCCAACATCCATGACGTGACATTAGAAATTAATCAAAAAATCAAAAGAAAATGAGTGACAGCTCTACACTATTCCTTCTTAGTATATAATTACCGTTAGGTAATTTAATTGAGGTAAAGTTACCACTTCTAAAGCTCTACATAATCTTTGAATTCACTTAATGTCCTAAGGGTAAGATTGGCTTTAATTCATCTAAGTAAGGTCTTAAATAAAGGTTAGAACTAATTTTTAAAACGGCCTTTCTAAATTAACTAGGAGCGCTTGTTCACACGTACTCGAGCAAGGACTCTTCTTCTTCATTGTTGTACCTGCATAGAACCTCTATTCCCCTTTCCATTTGAAATTCATTCTACACTTCTTTAACATCATCCATTACCATTATTCTCTTATAATTACCTTAACTTCTAAACTATCTATATTCCCAAAATCAAAAGTATGAAGAGTTGTAATTTGGCATTAATGGAAAACTCATCAAGAATCAACATAATGAATCATGCATGTAGTAAATACTCTTATACTTGCCTCTAATTTCAGTTCTTTGCCAAATCAAGCTTCTTCTTGGTTTAATAGAAAAGCCTCAATAGAAAATGATCTAAAACATACAAAGACATGCAATGGATGAAATGGGTATAAGACACATGTATGTCACCAAATTGAGTCTCCTTGACTCTTTTGAACTCAAAAAAATGGAATAGTAATGGAATCCTCACCTTAGAGAGTTGTAGAGGAGAATAAAAGATGGAGTTAAGAGATTCCAATGGAAAAAACAAATAAGAAGATGGGGTGGAAGAGGATGGAGTTGCTCTAACACACATGGAACACCTCCAACCTCAATTTCCACTGTTGGTGAAGGAGAAGGCATGAATAAGGGAAAGTTCTAGCAACAAGATGAAGGAGATGTAGAGATGGAGCCGAGATGGGCCCTTAGATGGGCTTTAAATCAGATTTTCTGAATTTACAAGCAAGTCCAAACTACTGCAGAGATTTACATATAGAGTCAAATGGACGCTAGTTGGGCCAAGATGGATCCGAGTTAAACCCGGTCAAACATAAAAGATAAAATACATATGATGCAATTAACATGCTGGCAAGATGATGCAAAATTATGTAACTCTAAATCATAAGAAGGTTCTCGATTATCTAAGTAAGGTTGGAACCCAACTCAACTACCTATCCATGACTCAAACCTATGGGGTTTTGAATTGAATTAGCATAATTTTATATTAATTAAAGTAGGATAAAATTAATCATAGTAATTTAGGATTAGTTTGGGTTTGGACCTAACACAGAATCACTCAGGCCCAACATATATATATAGGATAATGACTGAATGGTAGCCTTTGTTCCTAACAATTACGTCAAAATTGTCAGAAAAAATAATAATAATTCCTACAAAGCTGTTCACGTAGGAATTAACGGTCTGCAAGTGATGATTATATGTTTAAACCTTGCAATATCGTAAATATGTAGGATACCAAATGGTGTATTACCCCCGAGTTATAGGATATTGCACAAAATTCAGATTTTTTTACCCTTTGCCTTTTTTATTAACGAGAGTAAAAAACATGCATGTTTTCTTCCAATAAAATAGAGAAAAAGAACCTTGGAAAAAAGGCATTTCACATACTAAAGTCATTTTCTTCCTTCCTCCTTATGGTTTTTCCTCCATTTTCATCTTACCATATTCCTGCTCATATTGCATGAAGAAATCCTTCCAATACATTCTAGAGAAGCTAGTGATCTTCTGTGATAGAGATCTAAATTCGTAGTGAATATGTACTTTGGATTTGGGTAAGAATGGGAGATTTTGCGATATCCTATCAATGTGCGATATCGGATGGTGCGATATCATATAGCCTTGTGATATCACACCATTTGATATTGTACAGTCTATAACCTTACAATATCGTAAGGTTTAATGGTAAAATTCTCACTTGCTGGGTGTTCTTTTATGTACAAACAATTCTTAGTAAATTATCTTGTTCTCAACCATTTTGAGGCAATTGTCAGGTATAACGGCTAATGGCAGGCCTAGGATTTTCATTTGAGGGGGGGCTAACGACAATTACTTAAAAATTATAATCACGATTTTGATGTACTTTCTTCACATTAACTAAATGATTAATAGGTAATTTTTTAAATTTGTATAAGTCTTTATCTAAAATATATGAATGAGACTAAACTCTAATGTACTGTTAGTTGAAATTTTTAATAGGATTTTGATGTACCTTATTCATAGCATGCCATCATTTTTTTCTTTTTTTCTTTTCGTAGAGATAGCATGCCATCTTGAAGAATGATGGAATAACAAATGAGGAAAATCTTCTAAAAACAACAAAGGGAAATCTTGGCCTTATAAAAACAATAAAAAATAGAAGGACTGGCTCTCTTTCTTAATCTTCTTCTTCTTTTTATTAAAAGGGGTGGTTGTATTTCTCATTTGCTCACTTTGGCAATAACAACATGAGAGAGAGAGAGAGAGAGAGAGAGAGAGAGATGAGTATCTGGAGAAAAGAGGAACAGTGGTTGTGCACCGACGCCATATTTGGTCAATGGCCGCCTAAGATGGAGAGCAATAATGATTCACTTTAAAAGCATCAAAACTTTAGTGGCTTTGTGTGGTACAAATATTTTGTTAGAGTTAATTGAATATTAAGTTGAGACCAAATTCTTATCCACATACCAAGGATCAAAAGAGGAAGTGGGCCCCTTTGTTACTTTTTTTATTCTATAAAAAAATAAAACTATAGTTTTGTGGGCCCACCTCATGAGATGGGCCTCCAAGATGGGCGTTCCATACTATCTTTATGTAATGACATTACTAGGTGCCTTTTGTATATGTAAAAAGGGGGCATGGTACCTAATGAATAATTTCTCCAGATGGCTATACTTCTGCCATTGCTCATGACTGACATTTGCTTGTTACCATTTAAAAGAGAGATTGAGAGATGCCAAGAAAGGAAATAGGGCTTTTGAAGATGAGAAAGGGTCTAGGGGCTTTAGTTATTTTTAGGTGAGGACTGGGCAGTAGGGGTGTTAAGGCCCTTATAGTTTTTTTTTTTTTCCAGCTTTCGTTGGTTGGGGGGGCGCTTCAGCCCAGCCCATTTTATGTGGGTCCACCCATAGTAACGGCAGTGGTATGGTCAATTATTCATTTTCTTCTCAAAAGAAAGGTTCCTTTATTATGTAGGAATATTGCTCATACAGTGGTCTTTAGACTTGACATTCGCACATAAATCGTCAAAAGTTGAAATATTTTCCATAAAATTGTTTGTGCAATGTTGCACATATCCGATTATACGATATTCTAAGATTGCGAGACAATGCACATATCAAATTGTATGATGTCCAGGGATTGTGCGATATCATACCATTGTTGTACAAAGAGCTTTTCAAGACGCATTTAAACTTCATCTATTATGTGGCAAATGTGAGATTTAAGGACAATTGTATGGATACGTTCACCAAAGTTTGCATGGGAACAACTTCCACTAAACTTATGTGGGACCTAGTTTTCGTTTATGCAAGTCATTTACATAAAATATCTCCCCTCAATTAATTCACAGTGGCCCAGACTTTATGGTAGTTCAACAAGTATACAACTTTGAATTGATCAATGTGTATGAAAATGGAATTGAAATTAACATTTAGTTTTATTTTCTCACACATTAATGAATTTCAGCTGTGTACATAATTACTATGACCGAAGAAATTTGGATTGGTTGCTATTCACGGGGGAGGACCTCGTGTGAATACCTTAGATCAATGGAAAATAAGCATCGCATTCGTCAAAGGAAAGGCATGAAACGCGTGTAATCAGCTTCTAAGCGTCCACCAGTCATTTTTAAGATATAGATACAACTTTATTTCCGATATTGAATGCTTTAGGAGACTAACTTTAACTTTGTCATTTGATTTTCTGTTTCTCTCTCTTCGTTTTTTTTAAGTGGCATCCAACTCATATAGTAAATTATCTATTTATGTAATTAAGTGGAAATCCATTATGTCGTACTGATGTTTAACGAGATGAAAGAAAGATTTAGTTTTTTATTTTATGTGTTTGTTACGTAGGGTGACTAACTAGTAGGGTGACTAACTAGTTAAGAGTGATATTGGCCACCTAAATACCTATCCCAGTGCCAACTCTACTCAACGAAAAGTGATTTGCAAGTGCGTTGAGAAAGAGACTTAGGGTCCATTTGTTTTAAAAAAAATTTATGATACGAATTTACAATTTAGAGTTTTTGAGGCATGATATTATTTGATTGAGAGAATTTAAAATATTTATGTTTTGGAGAATTTGGAGAATTTTAAATATTACTACGTAGATTTTTAAATGCTCAGCTCCTCTCTAGTATTTGAAATTCATAAATTTAAAAATTTTATAACATTAAAAGTAGCTTTTTACATGGAAATAAATTCTAAATTCAAGTTTTACACTGCAGACGAATTCGGCATTCCACTGGACACTAGATTCGATTTATTTCATCTCTTTGCAGCCTAAAGTACATACACAGAGCTAGCAAAGTGGCTAACAATCACATCATGTGAGCAGTAGAACCATAATATTGAATCGACTGGTAAGCATTTACGTACAATGGAAGTCAATGGTTTTGTCGTGCTCTACAAAAGCGAAAGACTTTGCGGTAGGTCTTATTACTTGCCATCTACTGAGTGCCCTCCACATTCTGAAAAAAGATCCATGATCTCATTGATTGATCATTACCTGTGAAAATAGAATTATGATATCTTTCTATTGGCTCTGGACCAAATCCCACTTCACTGGGAGATGAGACACGCTGATGACCGTCAAAATTGTTATGAATTCCCCCTTTGATTGTATTTTATTCACTAGCAACAACATCCGTGCTCAGCCCAGGCGATATAAAATTAATTTTATCTCAAATATTTTATTATTGGTGAATATAAGTAATGATATTCATAACGACAATGGGTACATTTTTATTTGCACATAATTAAAATTCTACAATGATATTATATCAAAGAATATTTCTTTAGCAATGATTGATTGATGATTATCTAATTGAGGCCATTTACTATTTTTGGCACTGATTGGAGATCAGATTCACCATCTCATGGGGTAAAAATTGTGGATGTGCTCACTTAATTGGAAACTGTAGTATTTGAAAAGTCGAATTGAATGAGAGAGAAGCAAAAAAACCATTGTTGTAGAAGCCGGTGCTCTAGATTTTGTATGTTAAAGCCTAAAGTAACGCCAGCTAAACAATTGCTTGGATGGATCTCACTGTAAATGGAGCATGCCAAAGCGTCCTAATTGTAGTCCACATGTCCAAAATTTTGGAGGCAGATACAGCTACATATTTGTCTTAGAAGAGGTTCCTATGAAAATTTATGAAAATCCAATGCCCAGTTTACAGATTGATACCTGAATGCTTCTATTCTAATAACTGATGTGTGCCAATATGGAGACATGACGAAGTCTGCCCACTTCTCACACTTGCATCACCTTACAAATGGACTATTCTAGTTTTATTCCAAGCACAGTTGAGCATGGCTTGAATCTCACATGTGAATGCCTAGGTCAGTATTTAAACACATATTGGCTTCACAAATATAAGAAAAACTTTTACAGCCCATTTGTTAGCTCAATATTGAATTCCTAGAATTCTAATCATAATCACAAATCTTTATTAAAAAAAAATAATAACTACAAGTCATTGAAAAATGAACCGTTTGTAGAGGGAAAGATTCTCAAGGATAATTGTATTAAGAAGAGCCCATATTACAATTGCTAATAGAAAAAAAGGCTCCAATGGAAAAAAAAACTTTTTTGCTAAGAAACAATGTTAGTTTTAAGAATTCATTAAAATATTCTGATAACTTAAAAATCTTTAAATTAAGATAAAAAAAATTATGAGTGTGAATGGATGCATGATCACTTGTTTATTCTAACGGACAAAAATATGGAAATAAAAAGAAGAAAAAAACCAAGTTAGGAAGTGGATCGGCACGTGGTAGGTCAAGTTAGATAACTATGTTCAAAGATGGGCTCAAATTTGCTTGGGTTGAGTAAGGGTTATTAGACAAGTTAACTATGTGAGTTCAGATTTAGTGTGGTATGAAGAAAGGTGTAATTAATAATGCAAATTAAAAAAACACAACTAACAGCAATAAAATCACATTCCAATGAAAACAATTCCACCATGAACACAACCGATCTAACCAAAATCTACAAAAAAAAAAGCGCAGATTTCAATTCAAAGTAAAATAATAATAAGAAGAAGAAAGAAATTGAATCATACCATGAGGTAGCCAGTCGTAGCTACGGCGAGAAATATTAAGCATCGAGGAGAGGATTGCCGAGGCAGTAACAAAGTGAAGTATTATGCGCATCTCAACAAGAGTCCTGAGAATGAAAGGAGAAAAGTATAAGGAACACAAGATGGATGATTCCATTAAAAAAAAAAAAAAGAACATGGTTTGCGTTAATTGCCTTTGCCCCATGGAGAAGAAAGTTATGTATTGCTGCTGCAAGAATGAGTAGTATGCCCAACCTCTCAGAATCAGTTGATGCACATGTCATCGTATCCCTGGTGTGTCAAACTGTATCATATGGCCTCTCTGTCTTTTCGACCCGTTGTACAATTTCTGTGATCTCTTCTTCTAATTTAGTGCATTTGCTAACTTGGTAGAGATAATTGAATATTATATTAATATAACATAAAATAATTTATAAATTAATTTAGTGCATTTGCTAAATTATTGGAAATAATTGAATAATATAAATATAATTTTGGAGAAGATAATTGACAAATTTTAAACCTAATATTTTTATCAGGTTTAAATATCAAATGGTTCTTATCACACCTCAGGGGATTTACCTGACTCCACCTAGGAGCAAAGGGATTAGTCTAGCCAAAAGTGCAATTTTCTTAAAAAAGAAAAGTACGATAGCTAAAGTCTAAAAGTCAATATATATTACCTAAAAATGGAAAGATAAAATACATTTTCTCAATAAACACAACAAAGTACAAAAATTTGATCTCATATGAAATTTTAGAGTTTCATAAAATCATAGTAGCATTATAACATTGTTAGAAATGTATGAATAATCCACTCAAATTAAGAAAGAGAATTTTATTTTGAAAGGATAAAAAGTGGAGAAAAGTACTGTAAACATAAAAAAACTAAGAACTAAGAAGTGTAATATGAAAAAAAAAAACCTCAATTATAAAGTGTTGTTACATATAGAGTTTGAGTATAGGAAGATAGCCTCAATTATACAGTGTGCTTGAATGAGTGAGTTTGAGCCTACTACAAAGCCCCAGATTAATGAAATTTATCATTATTTATTTTTCTTCACAATATTTTTTTATTAAAAAAAGAAAAACAGTTGTATGGTAGAATTTGCTAAAATGTTTCTTACAAGTATTAACGCAGTGTTCAGTTGCATTGCCAGGCATATATGACTATCCACGTAAAATAGACATAGCTCTTAGTCATGTATTTAAAGTATACTAACTCTACATATGTCCATATGGAAGTCTAGGCAATAGGCATCCCACATCCATGGTAGGCCCATTCATATCAAATATTGATTAGCAAAATGGGCTCCGCGTGAAGGGAGGGCACCTAAAAAAGTGATATTATAGCTGAAGTCCATGAATCTACAATTTTTGGAACAACAAATGCATATCAAGCACCTTTGTTGCCACAACTGAGTTTATCAAAAGTCTAAGTAGAAAGCTATTAATGGATAAAGAAGTAACACACTACCAGGAGTATTTATTGATTAAAAAAAAAAGTAAACACTAACAAGAGCATTCCATGAAGATTTTGTAATTGCTGCCCCCTCTCACTACGAAATACCAACACCTGAAGGTCGCTGAATTGGGGCTATACCAGGCCAAATCTTTATTTATCGTGGGTGGCGTGATCCTTATTAAGAGATTTTGGGGGTTGATGGAGAAACGATGGATAAAGGGAGAGATTTTAGTGGGAGGAGAGATTTTAGGGGAAAAAATTGAATTGAGGAGGAAGAGGTTTGATTCCCATTAAAATAGAGAGATTTTGGGGGAATAAATGAAATAGATGAGAGAGAGAAGGGTAAAGGGAGAGATTTTAGGGGATGATGCAAAAACAATGAAGAGAGAGAGAGAGATTTTAGAAAAACCATTTCTTGATATTGATTTTTAGAAGATGACGTGGCTCTTTAGAAAAAAAAAAAAAAAATATTGCTGATGTGGCACCTTCCAGATGCCTCCATTTTTGTAATTTTAATATATATAACTAGCAATAAAGGCCTATGCTTAGCCCAGGCCTTATAATAGAATAGTCACATTTCAAAACTTGTTGTATTATTTGTAGTTAAATATTATATTATATTAATGTAACAAAAAATAATTTATAAATTAATTTAGTGCATTTGCTGAATCGGTGGAGATAATTGAATATTATATTAATAGAATATAAATAATTTATAAATTAATTTAGTGCATTTGCTAAATCAATAAAGATAATTGAATAAAATAAATATAATTTTGGAGATCGAAGATAATTAAGAAAATTTGAATCTAATATTCTTACTAGGTTTAAATATCAAATGGTTCTTATTATATCTTAGGAGATTTACCCGGCTCCACCTGAGAGTGAAATGATTAGTTCGGCCAAAAGTGCAGTTATCCTATAAAAAAAGTATAATAGCTACAGGTCAAAAGTCAATATAGATCGCCTAGAAATGGAAACATAAAATACATTTCTCAATAAACACAACAAATATCTAATTGAGATGCAAAAAGCAGAAAAACAAATTTAGTGTCATAAGGAAAAAAAAGATTATTTTATATGGTCTATTTTGATATACAGGCAATCAATGGATGATATATTAGAACTTTAAAAGACAAAACACAATGATTGGGGCAACCTCTCTTTGTTATAAAATGGTGAATACCGTATAATCATATATAATCCAAATATTTACAAAAGAGTTAAAATTAAAATAAAAAAGAATGTGAACTGTTTCACTTTTTTTTACTATTTATTGTATCAATAGTCAAACTCAAATCCTTATAATGCAAAGAATAAAAGTAACAAACTACTTTATATTTTTTCTTCAATTCCATTTAAATACAAAACAAAAAAATTTAAAATGCAAAACGAAAGAGAAAGAAAAGAGAGGAAAAAATAAAGAGTTATCAGGATATTGGAATTATACTTGGATTTGAGTAAGATGATGATGTCCAGAGAATTAGGACACTGCAATAAACATGTATGAACTATAATTCAAATATGAAAATTTTAAATAATAAAAGACAAAGTATCTACAACTTTAGCTAAATAATATAAATAACAAAATAAAGAAGCTGCAAAATTAAAATGAGAATAAAAAGATATAAAAGTATGCAATCCGCTTCCACAAGACTAAAATGAAAAAAGCAAACAATAATAATAATAATAATAATAAATGGTACGCTTATAATAAAAAATTAAATAATCTTACATCATAGTTGGCATCAGGGTAATCTTCTTCACACTTGCCACTATTGAATTATTTGTTAGTCTCTTAAAATCTCTTATGATTAATATGTCATAACCTATCCTATCAACAACAAAACTGTTAGTTGGTAAAATTCGAGGAGCGGCTCATACCTTCCATTTCAACCCTCTATGACATTCAGAACTAAATTAAATAAATTAAATTTCTTTTTAAAAAATATGAATTTAGATGATTCTATTTCCCAACTTGAAAAAAAAAGGAAAAAAATGAATAGCTATTTTATCATCACCTTTAATGCAATATTTTCAATGAAGTAAGATCGGGTTCTTGCAAATGGCTAGGGTGACCACGACAAGACATGTGGTAGTATACATTATTTGTTCATGCAGGCATTGCGAAAGCTAAGGGGTGGAAGAATAAAAAATGAAAAAAAAATAGAGAGCTTGTTACAATTATGGACATGCAGGCATTGAGAAAGCTAATGGGTGGAAGAATAAAAAATGAAAAAAAATAGAGAGCTTGTTACAATTATGGAAATTCCTTGTCTACTATCCATTTATTCCTCTTCGTTTTCCTCTTACTCTTGTTGCTTTTCTTCAATTGAAGCTGCTATTTTTTCTCTTAGGGGTTTTCAAAGAGCATGGAAAAAGAATAAATAAATAAGGATGTTGACTTAGCACACTTCATAGGCCTCCATTTCAACAAATTAATCTATTGCAATTCATCTCAATAGTGCATCCAAACACACCCAAACAATATAAAACACAAGCTAAAACCTAATCTGCCAACTTCATTTAGATAAAAAAGTTACCTGATTACATTATTCTAAATCAACAAAAACCCCAACATCTCAAGCATATAATTTAGAATCAACACGACCATCCCTAACCCAATCAGGTCCTACACTCCCTTTCAAATCCAAATCTAGCAACACATTTTTCATCAAAGATTTCAACAAAAAACAACAGAATTACCCGAATCCGGCCATAACACGCACAAACTCCCCCTGATCTTCTTCGCCTAGCACGCGCCAAGATCGCGGCATCCAGGCCATCGATCACGCTGCCAGAAGGGAAGTAATCCACGCTCTTAAAGATAGAACCCTCCGATCTCTGCCTTGACGTCTCCAGCTTGAATGTGATGGCCACGTCACTGGCAAGCCGGCCGCAGAAGTTCACGCGCTGGATAGAGTCGAAGACAATGCCCCTCTCTCAGCAGAGCTCGTCGAGAAGGGCTTTGGCCACGGCGTGGGATCGTTTGGTTGAGACGGAGTATTGGACGGCGGCGAAGAGGGTAGAGGGGGAGGTGGGGAGGGAGAAGAGGTTGAAGGAGCAATGGTGGGGAGAGGGGAGGAGGGGGTTTCAGAGAGCGGGATTTCGGGGAAGATTAGGGTTTCGATTAGGGATTTGGGGGAGATATGGTGCAGTAGGGAGATAGAAAGGGGGGAAATGGAGATGATGAGGAGATTAAGGTTAGGGTTAGAAAGGAGGAGAAACGGAGAAGAGAGAGAAGGAGATGGAGGAGCGAAGTTGTTGAGATCTTCGAGGAAGAGCCTCAAAGGAGGCGGTTGCTCTGTAAGCACGTCTATTAAGCATGTTAACATAATCCCCTTGAAAACTTGTAATTTTTGGGGATGATAACGTGGCGCTCTAGAAAAAAAGAAAAATAAGGAGTGCTGACATGGCACCTTTCATATGCTTCCATTCTTGTAGCTTTAATATATATATATAATGTTTTTTTAGATATCATCAATTTGATAGTGGGTTGATTTCTTATTAGAGTAAAATTTGACCTAGGGTCAAAGGCAGAGCAGTCTGTATAGGTGTGCTGCAATGATGGGTGACCCCACTGACGCATTTTGTCACTTGTCTTTTGTTATAATCAATCGTATGCATCTTAGAAGATAGCTACGATCAGATATGTTTTGAGCCAGTGATGGGCAGACGCGGCCCACTTCACTTTATCGTAAGGCTTCTATAGCTTTCCTACTATTAACATAAACTGATGATAAAAACAATTTGAAGTGTTTAGGAATCTCAAGCATGGATTTGAAAACCTTTGCATCGACAACAAAGCCACTGGGTTGTTTATTTAGTTGGCAATTTGGCTCTCATCATGTCGTCCGGCTGCTCACAAATCCAATCTTGGGTACATTTTTCACTTGTGTAAGCTCTCTTGGTCCCACCATCTAGACTGGGGTAAAAGAAATAAGATTAAAAAAAAAAAACGTTTGCATCGTCCTTTATTTCAGCCTTTGGCTTATATCTCCAATTGATTACCCTAATTTTATGGCAGTTGTTTAATAAATTATAATAATAATTGTTCAATTGAAAAATATGATATGAAGTTGATAAGATTGGAATCCAATCTAAAGTTGGCGATTAATGCCCTGATCTACCAACTCGATAACTCTGGGCTGATAATTCCGCACTTCCAACTCAACAGTAAGTGGGTCAGATTTACAATGACCACAAACACGATATTCAACCCACCAAACCGATACCATCTAACTGTTTTCCAACCGCAACTAAATCCAATATGATATATCAAGATTTGGGTTGACATATCCAAACCAATTAGTTAACTAGTTTCGGGTTCAAAGGGGAACCTGAATCATTAGGCCGCAACCCAACCGATCGTGGTCCCTAGTTCTAGCACATGTTCTTGTTTCAATCTGGCAATTTGCAGTAGAGGTCCCAAACGGGCAGCGCAGGCCCGCGGAGCCCTATCGTGCTGGGTCAAGCTTTCCTAGCCTGTGGCACAACATGGCACCACATGGGCTGTTTCACCCTGTAATATGATCTTTCATTTATTATATGTGTATCAAATTTTTTACTTTTTTTATTATCTGCAAAAATTGTAATGGTTTTTAAGGTAGTTCTATTAAAAAGCTTTCAATTATAAAATATCCAAATGCGTCCATTCTCAATTGAATAGATTAAGTTTAACCGAACCACTTAAATTCATATGTCATCCTGTTTTTGCTTATATCTTTCATATTTTTAAGACTAATGCACCTAAAAATAATGAAAGTATGAAATATTCAAAGCACTACAGACCGTACAGATGCATAATACGAAAGTATGACATGAAGGCATGGGTCAGACCCGGCAAGACACAAGGTGGGCCATGCCAGCGAAGTGTATTGTGAGAAAGCTGTGATGTAGCGGCACGGCACGCATCATCAGCCTCGCCGTGTCACCACGACCCGTGTAACAGGTGTGCCTGGCCGTGCCGTGCTAGGTACATTTGACACCTCTAAATTAAGCAGTATGACATCATTTCGTTGGTTGAAAACTTTTTGCACATACTGGAAAACTCTATTTCATCCGGGCTTTAAAACCACGAATTCAATTATGGAGCCCTTTTCAAGCTTCATATACGTCAGTGCACACAAGTGAAATGTGATGCAATTTGCAAAACTAGTCAAAATGTAGGCAGCCTATACTTTGGGTAGTGGTTGTAATTCGTAACCCAACCTGCCATTCAAACTCGAACCCGACACAGTAATGGTGGGTTCAAATTGACTTTTCTAACCAGGTTACTAAATGGGTTGCATTTGGGTAAATCCTTTCTTAGTATGTGACCTACTAGTCTGGCTATCCTGTGATTGTACTATGATCCATTAGCCTAATTTAAATTCAACCTTTTTTTTTTTTACATTTTTTCTATCCGTGTCAATGGGGCTAGGACCCAAAAGAGCCCACATAACGGGAAAAAGAAGAAGCTCACAAGGTTGAAAGGAGAGTCCACACATGAGGAAAGAAAAGCTTATACAAGTGGAAAAAGAGCCCACACAACTTGAAAGAGAAGTCCACAAATGTGGGAAAAGCGGCATCTCCACACATCAATCCCTGGGTTCCTAGGTAGCCGAGTGAGATAATTGATTGCCCAAAAAAAAACTGAGCAACCCCTTGTTCCCGAATCCAAATTGTTAATTGAGTGTTTGCGTGGTCAATCCGATTAAGAAATTGGATGGATTTAGGCCAAACTATATATGTTACCCATAGTGCTTAGCTCAACCCAAACCCAAACTCTACACTTGGTTTATGAGTAAACATTGTATAAAAAATAAAATTAAAAAAAGCTCATTTTCAATTTCTCTGAATTGGCCCTGTCAACTCACCTCAGTGGTTACTTAGTCTGGTGAGTTATACGAGTCTAATCAGATATCCACCCAGACTCGCTTGATTCACTAGGCTCGGTCTTCTTCGAGTCTGGTTTAATTTTCCATGGTTTTAAACCATATAATTCGTAACAGATTTTGGAATCTTCTTCAAAATGTGGAAACCCTGAAGCAAAACTTTTCCTGGGATGACAACAAAACAGAAGGAAAACTGACTTAAGATGCTTGGACAAGACCTGGTTTACATGGAGAGCCACTTTTCAGGCTGGACCTGAAGCCTATTGGTTTGGCTCAGGACTGAGTTCATGGAAAAAAAAAAACAGATCAGACGAGAGTAAGCCATTCACCATGGCCGATCAAATTAAACTCTTCTGGACCTAGGGCTTGGCTTAGAGGTCCAGCCGAGACTGGAATTTGACCTGAGGCTTACCAGCCCAGGCCCAAGCCTCGGGTATTTTATTGGTATGCCCATTCCACAACCCACATGCCTCAAGGCCCAGTTGTAGCAATTCCTATTTCTCTTGGTTAATGGAATTATTACAGTCAAATGCGAAAACTCTAGGGCTGTCCAACAAGCCAGGTGGTTTTGTACCAGTTGGTTAGGCATTTAAACCTAACCTATTACTCGACTTATATTGTAAAAGAAGACATTTTTTAACCATCACCCTTTATTGAGCCCAGTGACAGCCCACCCAAGACAAATCCAAGCGATTTATGCTTACCAACCATGCATGAATTAACACCCCATTTGCATCTAATTTATCTTTTCGCATAAGTTGCATTTGTGCAACAACAAGATTTTGCTTTCTATATTTTATCCAAAAAAAAAAAAAAAGGATTCTACTTTCTATAGATTGCCATTGAGGATTTTTCTGGAAAAACCCCTTAGGTGAACAGTAAATCCAAAAAAGCTCCTTAGCTACATACCCACTAGAATGGTCCCACAAAACCACTTAAGTTTTTTTTTAATGGGTGGAAACCAATGTTGAATATGATGTTGCTTTGTTCTTCTTTTATCTCGACAAAAACCTATTTTGTTCGTTATCTTCCTCATTCCTCCTTTCAAAGTAGAAAATGAACCATTTTGCCCTCTCATATCAAGATTGAAAATATGAGACGGCAAAGTGGTTCATTTTCTACTTTAAAAGGAGGAAGGAGGAAGATGATGAAGAAAATAGGTTTTCATCGTGATAAAAAAAGAACAAAGTAGTATCGAATTTGACATTTGTGTGTAAAGCTTGTGTTGAATTTGACACAAGTTTCCACCCATTTAGAAAAAATACCAAAGTGGTCTAATGAGACTACTCCAAATGATATGTATCTAAGAGGCCCTTTCAGGTTTACTGTTCACTTAATGAGTTTTTTTCCAGAAAAATCCTCCGTTCTATTTGTTAAAAAGAGGAATCTCATGTTCTTATCCCTTAAAGAAGAAATTTAAAATCCTCTATATGAAAAAAAATAATTTATTTTTGTTCCCATTCCTTTGAGGAAGATGCATCTTTCTAAACCATCAAAAAAGAGGCTACACAAAAAATCAAAATAATTTTACTTTCTTCTACAATGCTTCTCATAGCACAAATGCACCCATAATGCCTTTGGGCTCTACTGCTACTTAGGCCTTATCCAATAGAATGAGGTATGTAAAAGAATATCAGACAACCCATTGATAGTTACTAAAGTTAGGATTTTACAGAAAGTTGAAAATTATCCACCAAAACTTATTTCTTTTCTTTTTGCTCCTTAATATAGCTGAAAAAGAGGGGCCCAAACCTGAGGTTAAGACATTTATATATATATATAGAGAGAGAGAGAGAGAGAGAGAGAGAGAGAGAGAGTAGCATTAGCAAGCGCTGGGCATTTTTCAGAGTGAAATGCCTCTGTTTGCAATGAATATTAGATTAAGAATGTAGAGAAGTAATTAATATTACTTTTAAAAAAGAGAAAAACTATTCACATGAATTGTTTATCATTGGAGGATAGAAAAAGGATAGAAACACCCATTTGAAAATAGGGCATTTCTGAGAATTTTTCATATATATATAGAAAAAAAGATAAAACGAGGAAAAGAAATAATTTGAAAAGGGCCCATTTATTGGTTGGGTTATCTAAAGGGCCCATTTATTTGTAGGGTTTTGACTTTTGAGTGGGGATAACATGTCCATGTGAATCTACACCATACCGACTAAAAATAAATGGGCCTAGCAAGGATGATCAATTCCTTATTGTTCCAAATCCTGGGCTTATGGTTGAGTAGAATCTTTCTATATAAACCAGCTTCTATGAAAGGAGAGAACATGTCCATGTGAATCTACAACATACTGCCCAAAAATAAATGGACCCAGCACAGATGATCAAGTTCTTACAATTCCAAATCCTTGGGTAGAATCTATCTATATTAACCAGTTCCTATGAAAAGAGATGTTATTAGAAGCTTTAATCCTTTACTTTAAGCCCATTAATATAGAGCTAGAATTAAATTAGTAGGCCCAAAATAGAGGGTAAAAAAAAATAGATGAAAGAATTGGCCCGTTTGCTTTAGTAAAAATGAAAAATATTATGGCCTGAGAGGGCCCAACCGGGTTCGAACCGGTGACCTATTGATCTGCAGTCAATTGCTCTACCACTGAGCTATGGACCCGTTGGTGCTGACTTTCTCTTATTCAATATTAAATTATATTTCTAAGATAAATTAACCTTCAGCATCCTAAGATTTTCTGCATTCCGTTTTAATATGTTCTTCGTTCTCATTGAGACCGGATTTGCTTCTCAAAATCAGTGACGATGTGAGAAACGATTGCTGGTGTTTATGAGAGCAAGCGTAGAGCAACGGGTTCAGTTATCATGACTACTAGTTAGGCCCAAGCCAGCCGGCAGGCCTAAAAGCAAGCCCAGGACTAACCCACTTGCAAAAGGCAAATATCTCCTTGTGCTATATTTTGGAAATTTTTTAAAAATAAGAAATCTAAAATTTGGATTTTGGTTTCTTGTAAAACCATGCATTTTTTATGTAGCAAAGTTATTGAAAAATTCCATGGAAATTAACTCTTTTGAGGACCAACTTCCTATTTGGAAACTTTCCTCCCTTTATATAGTGAATGTATTGTGGAGTAAAAAAATATTTATAAGAGGATCTCCTCAACTAATCATTTTAGTTTATTATAGACTTGGACCCCAATTAACTTGGGCTAAGAGCTTTAAGCCAGAATGAGTAAGAGTGTTCATTGGTCAGGTTGAGCCAAGCTAAGGAATTTCCATGCCTGACTTAACTTTTAAATTGTAATCCAAACCCGGCTCAGGCCTGAATTGGGCCACAAGGAGATGGCCCAAGCCCAACCCGCATAGAAATTTGGAAGCCAAAGCCCAACCCGAGTTTGATATATAGTTAGCAAAGAGCGTTAAATTTCATTATTTCATGTGCAGCTCAGCTATCTTGGTGTTGCTGCATGTCTAAACGTAAATCAAGTAAAACTTGAGCAAGCTATGTACCCATCTAAATCTCCACCTTACGTGTTTTAGCCTTATTTCTTTAATTTTTGTTGCATCACATTTTACCATCAATTGGTAGGATTTCAATTCTATACAAACAAATGGGCACAAAATATTTTATCAGAGTTAGAAATAAAAAAAAAGTATGACTGGGCCTAAATTATCAGATAAGTCAGTCAACTCCACGGAACAAATATTAAAGAAATTGCATAATAAGAGTCTGATTTCCGCAACAAATATTAAAATACTCTAATGATAATGTAGAAAAAATTAATTGGGTTTTCTTCCTCTAGGCCCAGCCCTAACTCTTGCCCGCTAAGGTCCCAGCAGGGACCGAGGTTGTGCAGGCCCTCCGTCGGCTTTGGTTTCCACTAAGGTGGTACACTTGGGCGCCAGTGGCAGTGAAAACACAGTCAAAATCGATGGGACTTCGGCAAAGCAGGAATCACACCATAAGATGGATGCTTATATGATTAATGGATAGGATTAATAATGCATAAAATTATATTATTGATATTATTAATTATATGTTCAATCTTAAAATGAGACAAGTCTTATTTCGATGAATTTTGGAAACATCCGGATGGGAGGTGTTTATGTTGATATTTTAATGAGTTTGAATCTCTAATGGAAAGTGGGACTGAGTCAGTGACAGGATCCGTACAAACAATTTGTTAGGTGGGATAAGACTTTATGGATCGTAACAGGTCCAGTCTGAGTTTGTTTTGGATCCATAATTGATGTAATTCTTGTGTGAAAGGCACACTGAGAACTTATGGATGGTAACAGTTTGAGTTGGGTTCAGATCTACGCAGGCCCGGGCATGAACCCGAATGATATGCCCAGTGTCCAATACTTGACACAACCCACGATGGGATTTGTGGTTTGCAATGTCAAACCGGTCCCCGTGGCAAATTAACAGTAATTAAGGGTCGAGTTAGGTTTATTAGTAGCAAATTTTTTATTTTAAAATACGATATATGTACAGGAGAATACTACTATGCATAGTAATGTTCTCCATATATATACATATATATGTAGAGAAAGAGGGGGTATATAGAGAGAGAGAGAGGTGGGGGTGAATTTTAAGTGAGAACTAATTTTTACAGTGCTTCCATGAAAACTATTGATAAGGCCAACCTAATAATTTATCCAAACCATGCACAACTAAAGACCCTCCTGATTATTACTAATCCAAAGGTTTGGCATCCATCTAAATGGATTTGACCATTTGATGGAGGGCTAATTATTTTTTTAAATTTTTTTATTTTACACTAAGAATCCATTAAACTTGTAGACCATGAATGAAGAAGGTAGGGGCGTAATAAGATTAGGGTCAAACTTGATATTTCTGGAAGTCCCAAATGGATTTTTCCATCATGAAACCCACAAGTAGGCCCCATAAAAGTTCTTACGGGAACTCCGTAAGAATACTTCTTACTATCAATAAATATATATATATATATATATAGAAAGAGAGAGAGAGAGAGAGAGGGTCTAGTGAGATGGTGTGGTATATGAGCTGATGTTTTAGGGCCCATCTGGAGTTGTGCTAACTAGGAAGGGCATGAGAGATTGAAAGATCATCATAGGAATTGTACATATATATATGAAAAATTCTCAGAAATTCCTCATTTAATTAAGGGGCCTTTCACTTTTGAAAATGCTAAGGCGCTATCTAGCGGGCCTATATATATATATAAATATATATATATGAAAATTTTTCATGAATGTCCCATTTAAAAAAGGGCGTTTCTGCCCTTTTTCGATCCTCAAATGAGGGACAAATCATGTGGTTACTTTTCTCCTTTTTAAAAGTAACATTAATTGCTTCTTTGCATTCCTACTCTTTTATTCATTGAAAAAAGGGGCGTTTTTACTTTTAAGTCTTCTTTCTATCATCCAATAAGGGGCAAGTCATGTGATAACTTTCTTCCTTTTTAAAAGTAATATTAATTACTTCTCCATATTTTTAATTTCCTATTCATTGCTAAAAAAGGCCATTTTTACTTTTAAAAATGCCCAGGCGCTATCTTACATGTGTATATATATTTATATAAACCTCTGCAGAGCAGCTATACAAAGTTATGAACCATCCAAATGGACCATAACACTACTAGGGTGCAACTGATGATCCATCCAAGTGAACCATAACCCCCCCCCCCCTGCGCGTAATTGTCACCCATATTAAGTTTGGCACCCATTCAAATGGATTGAACCATTGGATTGGATGGCACTTATTTTGGATGGTGAAAGCTTATCGGCCATTGATCAAGTACTTATGATGATGATTTGAGCTTCCATCACTATGGAAGGATTGGTGGTGGGGAGATCTTTCATTAATCCCCCCCCCCCCCCCCCCCCCCCCCCCCCCCTCCCTTCTTCTCATCCTCAAGTGGGGCCCCTAGTAGGCCTCATTAGAAAGTGGTGCTCACCAGTGCTCTGCAGAAGAGCACTCATATATATAGGGAAAAACCTCTACTGAGCACCCGGTTCTCACAATAAAGTGAGCACTATTTGTCGTAGATCTTAGGGATAATCTTATAATTAAACTTTTTTTATGTCACTTATATCAATGAAATTATATATATTTGAAAAATTATCAATGGACTTGTGACTATTAATGGACATTTCCATTTTATTGTTCACTCAGATGGACTATAAAGTGGGCCCCACCATATGTTTTGAGGCCTTAATAGGGACTCTCATTAAGGATGTAATTGGATTTCCAATTCTCCAATTACTCGAAGGTTATGATCCATTAATAAGTAGGTTTGGGTCCTTATTTAGGCCACAATAAGTAAACGAGTTAGGGTCTGGGTATGTTTTTAGACTTGCGACCTAAACAGTTTTGGATTTAGTTCCACCCTCATTTTAACCCATGGACCCAATATATTACTTTAATGTTTAAAAGTTCTGAAAGTTTATTTGTTTCCGAAACATTTTCTAAATAGACCCCAACCGGTCCATACATGGAATCGGTTCGTTTTGATTTTGTTACCATATTCTCATTAAATGTTTTGGTTTCAAGTTCATCTTTTCATTAAATGTTACAATGTAAGACAACTAAACTGTTTACGGCCGTAAATCCATGGACCAAATCAAAGCAATCCCATCCGATTACATCCCTAACTCCCACATATATAAATTGGAGACTTAAATATTGTGAGTCAACTCCAGACAAAACTAGTAAGACTAGCCAGGGTACGTCTTAGCTTCCATTTAGACCCGGCAAATGGATCGAGTTTACCAAATTTGAGTAGGGTTAACCCGAACCTAAATTTGTTGGTTCCAATTCTAATTCGACTCGTTTTTAAAATGGGTTGGAAACCTTCAACCCGCACTCATGGCGGGCCAACCTGACCCGACCCAACCCGCTTAACCTGAATTTGATGCGGGTTGGTTCGGGTTGACCCGACCTAACATATTTAATTCCTATATTGTGTATGATTTAATTCATTTTATGTTGCCCAATTTCATTTGTAAAGCTCTCCTTACATCTAGATTCATTTAAATTGTTGTAATGAATATGAATTTATAATTTATCAATTTTTAAAGTGTAAAAAATGGGAAATTTATAAATATTTTCTAGCCCATTTATTGAGAATTTGAAATAATCCCTTTTCAATTTTTGTTTAATTTTATAATATCATTTTTTACTATAAGCGTAAGACTCATCAACGATATTGTATTTCATTCGTATTCATATTTTAGAGGTAAATTTATATGCTAACATAAAAATAAAAAACACATATTAATATTTCAACTACAAAAATATAATATTTTTAAATTAAAAAAATTTTATATTCTAAGTATTAAAATTTTTTATCACTCCTCTAGAAAAGATTAAGACTACATAGTTAATATGGCCAACATAAATAATAAAAGTCACATGAAAATTGAAAAGCCATGGTAATTTAATAAAATCTAAATGGATCAAATAGATTAAGGCGAGTTAGGCCGGTCAATCCGAATTCAACTATTTTATACGGATTGGTAAATCCTAACCTTAGCCCGACCCATATTTCCCACAAGTCAAATTAGCTGAGTTCGAAATGGATTAGAGCGGGCTGGGATGAGGGTCCAACTTAATTTTGCCAGCTCTTCCATCACTTAGATGCACCAGATAAGATCATTGCATCAGCAATTAACGTAAAGACAAAACTAACGAAAGCGGTTTCTTGATTCGGCGTGCGTCCCATCCACTGCGAGGTTAAATAAAAGCAGTTTGCATCCACCGTTAGCAAAATTTTAAAATTTCTGATGCCAGCGTACAAAACTTTGGTACATGGCATTGTTCTCTGCTGTGGCACAGTGGCACTTGGCACTAGTTTGGCTTTCCATTTTAGATTTTCATATTAGAATAACATCCGAGTGTATGCCTCTATCTGTAATGGCCAGATTGAAGGCGACTCGTCTATTAAATGGATTCTGTCTCATCCAGACCAAATGCTAAAGTTAAAAAGTAGGTGGGCCAGTTGGCTTAGCTGGTTGAACAGAAATTAAGAATGGATTAGGCGTACCTCTGAGACAGGGATGTGGCGTTCCCTACCTTGATGGATAGTTAAATTCATTTGATGGCGGTAGACCCAGTTAGTTTTAGCCTAGATTTGTAATTCAGGGTTTGAATTTGATTTGTATCTGTAGCATATTTGGGTACTATGTATACGGCCATATATGTATTTAATAGAAAATAATCTTTATTCATCAGAATGAGATAACTCTCTGGCCGGAGGCCAAAGGTATGTAGGCTGGACTGATTAAAACTGCCTTAAGATATAAAATTATGTGATGAAATTGGACATGATCAAAATTCCTTTATTTGGCTTTTCTAAGAGGGAATTGCTGCAATTTATTTTTCTTGAGGGCTGAAGAAAATAAATAAAAAAAAACCTAAAACATCTGATTACCATAAGGGAATATTGATCATTGAGCAATAGCTGAGTCTCCTTTAACATGACAAGTTTCTAAGTTTTTTTTTTTAAATGATCAACCTCCATCCAATTTTATCTAAATGCATAACAATCAAGATAATAAGGAAGAAAAGTGACAAAAATAAATTTAAATAGAGAGCAAGAGAAACGTCAATAAGATACATTGGTGTTTACATTCATTTGAAGTCCATTATTACTGTCAATAATTATATATGATAAGAATGCATTGTGACCAAAATGCTGCGATCACAATAATAATTAAGAATACTGATCCATTGAGAGAGACCCTAATGTGAGTTTCCTCTATAGTTTTTTTTACCACAATAGAAGCTAACTTTTTATGTAGAGAAGAAAGAAAACAATAACAAATTAAAAACACCGTGTAGGGTTGGTTATCCATTCTCATTTGTCGTTCTCTAATATTATAGCAGATACCATATTTCGCCCACAGAGAGTTGACTGCTGAGCACGTTAATCCCGACGAAGCACACAGGAACTGTATGTGTGCCAGTTTTAAAGAGGCCCTGTGCGTGTTTGGGGTAATCACTTTCCAAGTTTTCCTTTTTCTTCAAACCAGAGTCGAATACACAGAGAAGGATTGCTCTTTGAAGGTTGTAAAGTAGAAGAAAGAAAAAAGATGTTTTTGGTGTCGATCATTGCAGAGCTTTTGGAGGAGTATACGTTCCTCTTGACAAGGGTTCTGGAGCAGCTACTTCACGGGGTACCATTTCCGAGGCGACTGCGGCTTCTCATGCTGAGGAATCTGCCTTTCGCTTCGCCTCCTGGCCTACAACTGCCCCGACAATGGGCTTAGCTCCTCCTTCTATTCTCTCTTTCTCTCTCTCTCTCTCTCTCTCTCTCTCTCTCTCTCTCTCTCTCTCTCTCTCTCTCTCTTCAATTTTGGTGCTTTTGTTTGGTTTTGTGTTCTTCTTCGTCTTCTTCTTCTTCTTCTTCTTTTTCGGTGTAAAGGAGCATATATATAAGTGCCTCTGTAAATTTCCCAGCTCTGTTTTGTAGTAGTTGTTCTTAAATTTATTTAGAGTTATGGGTTTAGATGTTAGAATCTTAAAATCCATCTCTCAATCATATAGTCTTTTCTTCTACTCTACTCTACTCTACCCTACTCTACTTCTCGTGTTTCTAAGGCTTTTGAAGGGTCTTTATTGGGGGAAAAAATTAAAGGGTAATTCGAAGGAGACAAGTGTGGGATGATAGGTGTTAAATTGTTCATGACCCAGGTTGGAACGGGCTAACTTATTTAGGGTTACGCGGCTTTTAAACTAGGGCCCCTAGCCCAAGTATGACTTTAAGTGTCTGTCCGAAGCCCGGCTTGCCTGAAAAGGGATTTGCTTAAGCCCTGTAGGATGAGGTTTTATAAAAACAAAAAGGCTTTTACCAGCAGACCCAAGTTGCAGCTCACGCAGTTGGAATATATAATTTGTGTAAAAGCACGTGTGTTTTTGAGTCGCTATTCTAACAAAACAAACGTTTTTGTTAAATTGTGTCTCTCGTTGGGGATGGCCGGCCTGGGCTGGGCTTTGGATTCCCTACCACCAGATTTTAGCTCAAATCGTTTACTAAACGGATGAAGATTTTAGGTCCAAGTACCCGCCACATGCAGACTAGTCCCCTGTTGGACTGTCCATGTGCACTACTCCCTAATTGATGGAATCTGAGCAGGGCATTGGTCAGGTGTGACTTTTCAAATGGGTTTATGGATTTTGAGAAATAATAATAATAATAATAATAATAATAATAATAAATTAACCCTATCCCCTGCGGTGGGATGTGGCCTCGGACTTTTTTTGGTTATCTTGTGTGTGCCCTCTAAGGTACGCGGCGCTACCACACTCCTTCCAAGCATCTACTCGAAACTGGACTAATTATAGATGTCTTTTTACCTAGATTTCCGGTAGGAAGGGAAAAATATTGATGCTGATTATAGGGATGCATTTTGGGTCAGTCAGGTATTGGCTGAACCTAACCACAAGCTAAATACAGTGCGACTGTAAATGTCCCAATCGAGTGCAATTTAAGTTGAGCCGGATTGACTTGGGTCATGTGTCTTAAACCAAATAGTTATGCTTGGTATGCTTTTAAGGAGTATATAAACTTTAAGAAATGCATCTACTTCATATATAATATTAGTATATATAATGTGGGAAAATATTCAAGTGCATCCTATAATGTGTTTTAAACAATGTAAACATATTTGTAATTAAATCGAGCATTTATGTCTAATTCTGGTGCCGGAAATGTGAAGCCGACCTTAGCCTGAATTCTATGCGAGTTTCGAAATTTGGCCCATGTCCCGCTGGAAACTGAATCTGCCAACCCAAATTTCACTATTTGTTGGGTTGGGCCAGCAGGTTTAAGTTTAGCCCAACCCAAGTTGATCCTGAATTCATTGAAAAGCCAACCCAACTCCACATTACGGCTGTTAATGCATCCCTTTAATGAGTGGTTTGGCTCGGCTAAGCCTGCAAAAGCCTGCAAAGCGAGGGCTTTACTTTTGGGAGGGGCTATTTGAACTCAAAAAAGAACTCAGGACACTAAGCCTGTTAAAAAAAATTTATGAAATTACCCAAATGCTTCCTCTCCCTCTTCCTCTCCTTCCTCCCTCTGTCTCCCCTTTCCCACCTCACCCTCCCATCGACGATCGCCAGCTCCAGCGGCGGGGGACCAGGGTCGGCTCGAGATAATTTGAGGCCTAAAGTGACAATGCTAAATGAGATATTTTCTATTTTTTAATACTATTGTAAATATTTTATTTAAATTTTATTTTTCTTGCTTTTTGTAATGCAAAATTACTAATTAAGTTTTTATATTCAAGTTTGGCTAATATATCTTTTTTCAATTGATATGGCTAATCCACTTAATCTTTCTTATGACATTGTTGATCTTAGGTAGGATTTTATCAATTTTAATTTTAAAAAAAATTCTTTCTATAGAAGCAATGGTTACATGTATTGTCAATCTTTATCTAGTAGACATATTTATTATTTATAAATTATAACTAATAATGTTTTACAAATAAAATGAACATTAACTATAAGAAACATATAATATGAGTTTAGAATTAAAAAGATTCTAAGAGTATAGAACAATAAAACCTAATTTAGCAATTTATTAGTATTAACAACAAAGATTATTGATGTTAATTACTTTTGAATTTGATGTAGCCTTTTCAATATGAAAAAAAAGATTAGATTTAAAGTTGTCTTCTATAGATTCCTAACAGCACATATGCAGATAAGAAAATATGTAAACTGGAGGATTTTTAGAACAGAAAATGGATTTTTTGCTTGTAGTAATTTTAGAGTTTTCTTTATTCTTTTACTTCTGAATGGTGAAAAGTGATTTTAATATTTTTTTAATGCGTAAAGATAATAATTGCATTTTTTGGAATATAAAAAGATGATAGTTGCTTTTTTATGCTAGTTGTTTTAATTATTTTTATGAGGCCTTGTTTTTTGGGAATTAAAAAAAAGATGGCAATTGCTTTTTTTGAAGCCTTATTTTTTTGGAAGCCTAAAGCAAGGGCTTTTCTTGCCTAATGGTCAAGCCGTCACTGCGGGGACAGATCCCTCTCTCTCCCTCTTCCTTTCCTTGTTCCTTCCTCTTCCTCTCCTCCCCTTTGTTTTTTTCTCTCCCCCATCCCCGGCCTCCCTCCTTTACTCTCTCCCTCCCACCCTCTCCCTCTCCCTTTCCTTCCTAGTTGACCACGATGCTCCCCTCACCATCAACTAGTCGCTTGACTACAGATCGGGTGGATCCGAGCATGATGAGGCCTCCCGATCTCGATCTCTCATCGGGCAACCAGTCAATGACTATTGGGAGCATTGTCGTTGACTGGGAAGGAGAGGCGCACGGAGAGGAGAGGGTGGGAGGGAGAGAGAAAGAGGGAGGGGATGGGGAAGAGAAAAATAATGGGGGAGAGAAAAACAGAGGAGAAGGAGAGGAAGAGAGGTTGTGGTGCGGGGTTGGGGGGGGGGGGGGGGGGGTGGGGGGTGGTTAAGGGATGGAGAGGAAGAGAAAGGAAGAGGGAGCAAGAGGGGACCATCCCCATCTGTCGTCGCCAGGTGGGGTAGGTGGGGAAGGAGAGAGAGAGACACAGAGAGGGAAAGAAGAGGAAGAGGAAGAGGGAGGGGGCATTTAGGTAATTATATATATATTAAAAAATATGGGTAAGTGTACGTATTGAGCTCTTTTTTTGGTTCAAACAGCCCTTCCCATACTTTTTATCCAAAAGTCCGAGGGTAAAGTAAGGCACAATTCTCAAAAGTCTGACACATAGAGGGCCGAGCTAGGGCTTGACTCAACTCGGCCTTTGCCCATTAGTATATATAATTAATATCATATTAGTGAAAGGTCCAATGCTTTCCCACGGGCCACATAAAGTCTTGATCCGATTCAATTAGTGTTTCATCAATGCAATGTAATGGCTATCGCATGAAAAATTGTTATGCAAGCAGCATTCCCCGTTACAATCTTATGTCTCGGCAAATTTCCATTCCAACTCTCACTCACACCCATTGCATGAATAGGATTATGTGCCCACAAGTTTTGGAGGACTAGGGACCTAAAAATTCAATCCAAACCCTTTCTCAGCCATCTATAATATTGTACGATGTTTTTAAAACAAATCTAAGCACTATGGGTGTTGACACTACCAAATAAGTACCTTAGACCATCCACTGTCACTCTCTTGCAAGAATGAATGACTTGCAGGCATTATCAGTTTACACTAGAAAGCACACAACACCATCACCAGTCAGATGGATCAATCAATACACTTGCTACGGAGTGTTTTTGTATTCTGATAGTTATAGGTTTGATGCTTTTGGTTTTGTAAGTAACTATGTACTTTCACACTATATGAATACACTCCATCCTTTTAAAAGAAATGAAAAAGGGCAAAAAAAAAAAAAAAAAAAAAAAAGAGGGGTTTACTTGGGGTTTTTATTAAAAAAGTCACATTTTCCCCTCGCTCCACCCCAAGCTTACAAATTTGATGGTGATTATCAATCCATTTAATAAATTAGCTCATAGTAACACCAAAATCACTTCATTTCTTTTGCCCCTAATCCTTAATAGGACTGTCAAAGGGCCGAGCCCCAGCCAGGTTGGGGTAAGCCCTTACCCTACCCTCATATATGCGGGCTGAGCTGAAGTCAAGCCAAAGCCATCGAATTCATTGGCGGGCCTACAATATCAAAGCCCTTGCCCTACCCTCAAGGGCTAGGGCTAGGCCAGGGCCGAAAAAAATAATTTTTCAATATTATTATATATAATAATATTTTATTCCATGATTACTCTCCTTTATTCAGATTATGGGCTAGTGCAATGCAAAAGTCAATATTTTTTTGCAACTTCTAAAAGAATGCATGAAATAAGTTACTTTGTTATCATATAAAATTATAATTTAGAATTTCCTATGAAAAATATTATTTAGGATTAAATGAAATAACCTAATTTGATAGTATTGTGATATGAGATTAGGACATTGAAGACATTGTTGAATACCTCAGCATGTTAGCAGTAGTTATATACTCTAAGTAATGTATTTAGTTTTATTTATCATTAGGATATTAGTAAGATTGTTGCAGTTAAAGTTTTGTTAGTTGTATCCTTTTTTATTAGTTAATGTACTACATTTTTTTTTTATATATAGTAACAATACAAACCATCAAATCATGTTTGACAATTCTCATATGAGTCAATTAGATTTATTTTAAATAGGCATTTGACTTTTTTCAAATAAATTGTTTAGTATGTGTGGTTCAAATAAATATTAGACCACTCTCGAATCAGCATTAACCCTAGCTTGCAATTCTTTGAAATATCATCATTGGATTTTTAACAAAGGAATTAAACATAGACTACTGAAAATGAATGACTAAGATGGTTTGATGCATGAGTTAGAAATTTTAATTCCAAATGTGGGGCCTAGATGTGGGGTCAATTAATGGCTAGTGGATAAAACTCAACTCATTCAATGATGATGTTGATGGTTTTTCATCTAAACTCTCAAATTTCAATAGTAGAATCAAGTATGTGCTATTCAAAAGAAAATATAAAATTAATTTTAGATACAATATTGTGATTTATAGGGATATCAATAAAATATCCCCATAAATATTGACAAAATATTATGTCTCTGTTATTAAATGTCAATTAGAAGAATTTTTTATAATTTTGTTTGTGAAAATCCATAAACATGTATATTATATATATATTATTTATTTTACATATTAATAAACAAAGGGCCGGGCCGAGCCTCCTTAGGACGGCTAAGTCAAGCTCTAAGTTTGTGCTTAAGATTGCAGGCTTTCAAAAACCCTACCTTCGGGCTTTAGGAAAAAACAGAAAAGCCCTTGTTTTGAGGGCTTTTGCAGGCTGAGCCGAGCCCGGCCCCCTCGCAAAATGGCTGACTAATAGCCTTAGCCCTTAATGGTAGGATAAGGGATCCTATATTGTAGGCCCGTTGAGGGCTTTGGCTCAACCTACATGCGATCTGTATATAGGAGAATAAGGGAAGGGCTTACCTTGGCCCAACCTAGGCTTGGCCCTTTGATAGTCCTACTCCCTATTTTTAGAAGAGTTGAATTATGTCCCCCAACTCAAGTGGAACTGTCACAACCCGAGCCCAGGAACCGGGGGTCAGAAAAAGTCTAACCAATGACACACGTACTCCCGTGCATGCACACCTAGACCTCGTCCAAGCATACACACACAAGGGATCAATCGCACGTGCAAGCAACTGTACGCGGAAGCTGTACGTATCAAGGCATATAGCAACTCACCAAGAGACATAGGAGATCACAAAACAACATTAAACTGATGACAAGAATAATTACAAGAACGTATGACAATATAACGGGCTTACAACAATCAGAAATCAAAATACAGATATCACTCAAGCCCACGGTACAAGTACAGAAAAAATCCCCTCATTAGGCTCGGACTCAATGAATGGGGAAAACAAAAATGATGCAAACCGTACTCTGGAGGATGGATCAAGTCCACTCCTCTAGGCCGGAGGGGGCCTCGCGAGCCTCTCCTGGAGTCGGGTCGACCGACGCAGGATCGGGAGAGGGATCTGAGCCTGCAACACACAAAGACAACTCATAAGTACGACAACTTAGCAAACTATAAGCTACAAGACGATAACACGAATTGTATCTAAAGTGAGCAATAGTCATAATGCAAGATCTATAGAAAGCATATTCGTATACTAAACAATTATGCAAATGAATAAGCATGCTGTAAGAATCATAAACAGATAACAGTCAAAGTGGCTACTACATTGGCCATTTTCTCCCTTACGAGAGCAGTCGGAATGAGAACACCAGCGACCGGGCCAGGGTACGCATGGGTCTCTAGTTCCCGGGGTCCGGAGTCCCAGGACAGAACACTCTGCAGAGGCAAACACCTAAACTAAACCAAAGTTAACCCCGTCGGGTATCCGAAGGCTGAGGCTCAGTAGTGCCAAGACCAATCACAATCAAATCAGATGATGCACCTCAATCAATCATAGCATATCACCTACCACATACAGATCTCACATAACACGCTGAACAAACAATAGGAAGTGCATCGCATATACTGATACTGAATGTACATAAACTGGTACTGATACTGAAAGTACATAAACAATACAAGAGGTGCTGACTCACAATCACTGACTCATAACTGATGCGAGTACTCCAGGGGAGCAACGGTAAAACACAATACACAATAATAGAATGGTCCCGCCCGGGCTTCGCTCTGGGGTTGCTGCATTTCCCACAAAATCGAGAGGTCCAGCGCAGAACACATAAGAGGGCACAACCGAAATCAATATGCTCAACAATTCAAAGTACTTATACGAATCAAGGTCAATCACAAGCCAATCCTACACTAATTATCCAGTGTTTCTAACCGTGCATGTTGATGTAGTTTTAAGTTATCCGATACACCATTGTCTGGTGTTGCAGTGTTTGGAGTGTGCACCGAAGTCCCTTAAGCCAACACCCATGGGGAGGTGCTAAACAACTGGATAACAAGCATGAATGATTCACAGCCCTCGAGATCATTCATGTCATGCAAACATTCCATTGGGCATGTTCAGGTTAGCTACATTCTATCATGACAGTCATATACAATCTGTTGCTTAAACCTAGTCCTTTTCATTCATTTCTCAGGGTCTCACGGTGTAGCCGTAGGTAACCTTACGGCTTAGCCGAGGCATCTTACGGCTTAGCCGTACTATGCACTGCGGCTGAGCCGAGGCTCCCTAAAATGTCCATCCGGATTTATGGCTCAACGGTATTTTACTCTACGGCTCAGCCGTATCCAGGTCCACGGCGTAGCCGTAGGACAATGTACGGCTTAGATCAGGCTGGGCCGTAGAAGAATGGCAATTTGCCAACTCTCAGTTATTTTCAGATAACAGTCTGTACTGTTCTACGGTTAGGGTTACGGCTGGGTCTCGGCTTAGCCGTAAGCCATTTTACGGCTTAGCCGTAGCACATTTCACGGTGTAGCCGTGAGTGCACGGAGTCATTTTCCTGAAATTGTCACAGTCATACAGAAATTGAACGAATCGACCGAAAACTAGCAAATAACAGTGAAACAAACTCAATGGGGCTGTCTAATACTGAAAAATACAATGAAGCATAAAAACACAACAATCAAATCCATATCAATTGGTGTTCATACTACTTGGGCTTATACTTGCCTCACAAATGGAAATCACTTCGTTGCTTGGCTCAGTCCACCGGAAAACACACGCGAATTGGCTCATTTCTTCCTCCCTTAGGCAATAGAAACAGAGAAGGAGAAGGAGAGAAAAAGAGCTGAACAGAAAGAGAGAGAGACGAGCTAGAGAGAGAGACAGAGGCGATCGAGAGAGAAAGAAAGAGAGTGGTTGGGATATTTATAAGTAAAATGAGTCCAAAATTACATAGAAGTCCAAACAGTTTACGTAATTATCAGTTTGAGTCAAATGACGGTCCAACAAGAACAAACGAAATCATTCGGATCCAAGACAGTTACGAAGATCGACAAACTCAATGAAATACACGCGATGACGTCAGAATGACGCAAAACTGACAAGGTCAATCAAAAGCCAAAATTACGAAAAAGGGGTCGAGCTACCTAGACCAAGTCAACTCAACCTAAACAAGCTCTCCAAGACTCAAAACCAAATAAAAACAAAAGCCAAAACACTCTTAGCGACAAAATCGCACGCGATTACTCACTAATCAGGATCAACTCGGATCAGAGTGTTACTCTTCTGTCTCGATCGGGCAACCTTCAAATTGTCAATGACCTTCTGAACTTTCTCTGTAGTCTCAGCAATGATCGTCGGTCCGTGGAAACTCTTTGTTCCAACTTCTTCCCAGCAAACAAGACTTCTACATTTCCGTCCATACAAAGCTTCATAGGGTGCCATTCCAATACTCTCGTGGAAACTATTATTATATGCAAACTCGCACAACGAGAGATGCAGATCCCATTCTTTTTCAAAATTCAGTACACTGGCCCGTAACATGTCCTCGAGCGTCTGAATAGTTCATTCTGACTGTCCATCAGTCTGCGGGTGATACGCCGTACTGAAACTCAACTTCGTTCCCCTGGCTTCCTGAAATGCTCTCCAAAACGAAGAAACAAAGCGGCTATCTCGATCAGACACAATCGATACAGGCGTACCATGTAATTTAACGATCTCATCAACGAACTTCTTCGCCATCTCGGAAAATGTCATGCCTTTCTTGAATGGAAGAAAATGGGCTGTCTTCGTCAATCTGTCCACGATCACCCAAATGGCACTGTTCTTCTTGCTCGTCAGGGGTAGACCCGAAACAAAGTCCATCGTAATGTGCTCCCATTTCCACTGGGGAATATGCAATGGATGTAAGGAACCTGGAGGTCTCTGATGGTCAACTTTCACCTTTTGGCAAGTCAAACGTCTGGCAACAAACCCAGCAATTTCTCTCTTCATATTATTCCACCAGAATCTGTCCTTGAGAGCTCGGTACATCTTCGTACTGCCAGGGTGCATAAAGTAACGTGCATGGTGTGCTTCGGTCATCAAACTCTTCTTCAAAGCATCTACTGCTGGCACACATAGCCTGCTCCTGAAATACAAAACATCACCCTCCAAGTGAAAGTCTGGTCGATCTGCAATGCTATCCCGAATTCGCTTCAACATCGCATCCTCAAACTGCTGGTCTTTAATACGCTGAATGATGTCAGGCTGAAAACTCACTGTGCTGGCAAGTGTTAAACAGTTCTCCACCAATTGTAGTTCCACTGGCTGAGCATGCCTCACAAAATAAAGGCTATCTAAGGCCTGAAGAATCTCCGACTTCCTACTCAAGGCATCTGCAACAACGTTGCCTTTCCCTGGATGATATTTGATGGGGAAATCAAAATCCTTGATCAACTCAAGCCACCTTCACTGTCTCATATTCAACTCAAACTGCGTGAAGAGATTCTGTAGACTATGATGATCAGAGTGTACTTCAAATTGCACGCCATGCAAATAATGTCTCCACATCTTCAACGCAAAAACGATGGCTGCCAACTCTAGGTCATACGTGGCATAGTTCTTCTCGTGCTCCCGAAGTTGTCTCGAGCCATAGGCAATCACTTTGCCATGTTGCATCAAAACACATCCCAAACCGACTCGAGAAACATCAGAGTAAATCATAAATCCTTCATGCCCATCCGGTAACGTCAAGACTGGAGCCGAAGTAAGCTTCTCCTTCAACATCTGGAAATGGTGCTCACATTCGTCCGTCCACAGAAAAGGAATATTCTTCCTGGTCAATCGAGTCAACGTGGCAGAAATCTTGGCGAAATCTTGAATAAATCGACGATAATAACCAGCCAATCCAAGAAAACTCCGTATCTCCGTCACAGTCTTCGGGCTGGGCCAATTCATCACTGCCTAAACTTTCGTCTGATCCACTGCCAACCCATCTCGTGAAATGGTGTGACCAAGAAAAGCTACCTGCTCGAGCCAAAAATCACACTTCGACAATTTGGCATATAAGCGATGCTCTTTCAACAACTGCAAGGCTCGACGTAGATGTTCCTCGTGCTCCTCTGGGGTCTTCGAATACACCAAAATATCATCAATAAAGACCACCACGAATCGATCCAGGAAAGGAGCAAAGATCCTGTTCATCAAGGCCATAAAGGCAGCAGGTGCATTGGTTAATCCAAATGGCATCACGAGAAACTCAAAATGTCCATACCGTGTCCTGAAAGCAGTCTTCGCGATATCTTCTTCCTTCACCCGGAGTTGATGATACCCCGATCTTAGATCAATCTTGGAAAAATAAACGGCACCTTGAAGTTGGTCAAACAACTCGTCAATACGCGGCAATGGGTATTTATTCTTGATCATGACTTTGTTCAATCGCCGGTAATCTATACACATTCGTAAGGTACCGTCCTTCTTCTTCACAAACAGCACTGGCGCTCCCCACGGCGACACACTCGGCCGTACGAAACCCTTCTCCAACAGGTCTTGCAATTGCGTCTTCAATTCGAGCAACTCGGCAGGGGCCATACGATAAGGAGCTAAACTAATGGGTGCTGTACCGGGTACTAGATCGATCGCAAACTCTACATCTCGGACAGGGGGTAACTCGGGTACTTCCTCCGGAAATACATCCGGGAACTCACGTACGACAGGAATCTCACCCAACTGCTTCACCTCCTTCTTCTCCGAGACGAAAGCAAGAAAACCTGCACAACCTCTGCGTATCAAACGATCCGCCTTGCATGCGGAGATGACACGCCTCGGGCATCTCTCCTGATTGCCCTCGAAACGAAACCCCTTCTCAAAATCGAAGTAAATCGTCCTGTTGTAACAGTTAACACAGGCACGATACCGCGCTAGCCAGTCCATTCTAAGGATCACATCGAAATCCAACATGGACAACAAGATCAAATCAACTGGCAGCTGGCGACCTTCAATCACCACGTCGCACTGAGGGTAGTATACACTACACTCCACTCTCTTGCCCACAGGAGTGGACACCACCAGCAAATAGGGTAGGGCTGAGGGGGTTGCGGTAACCGTTCCGCAAAACGAGGTGCAACATACGAACGCGTAGACCCCGAATCAAATAGTGTATGTGCTTTAGCTCGGGCAATGAGAACTTTACCTTCCACCACTTTCGCATCTTCTGCATGATCATGGGAAGCTGCGTACACGCGAGCAGTCTGACGCTGTGGCTTCTGGTTCTGGCGAGACGGCTGGGGGCTATTCGAAGCTGCTGAACTCAAAGACTTGGATGACCCCATAGATCTGGACGACTGGAAAGTCCTGGCTTTCGGGCACTGAGCTATCTTGTGCTCCATCGATCCGCAACTCAAACAAGCTCCGGACTTCTTCCAACACCTCTCCGTCGGATGTCCCAATCCACAAAACTCGCATCTGCTCCCAGAGAAACTCGACGTGCCTTGCTTCCCTTTCCATTTCTTCTGAATCTGTCCCTTGGACCCCACTGGTGCACTCCTCTTGAAGTCCATAGCTCTCTCTGCTAGGTGGTTGGCTTCCGCAGCATGTGCTCTATCAACCGCATCATCGAAAGTAGCTGGTCTCTGAAAAGCAGTCACAAAATTCGCATATCTCGGATGCAGACCAGAAATGAAACGATTCACCTTCTTCTCCTCGGTATTGATCATGTCCTCAGCAAAATGGGACAACTGGATAAAGCGGTGAATGTACTCTGAAACGGTCAGCTGCTGCTGCTGTAAGGCCAGAAACTCAACCTCCTTCACACGCCGAACATGAGCAGGAATGAACTTTCTTCTGAACTGTTTCGGGAATGTCTCCCACACCGTTTCTCTAGGCATGGTCAGATAGGCTGCACTGACACTCTTCCACCACGTCTTTGCTACCTCTCGGAACATCGAGGCCGTAAGCATAACCTTCTGCCGGTCATCACAGATAATGGTCGAAAAGAGATCTCCGGTATGCTCTAACCACTGATCAGCCTTCAACGCATCTTCATTTCCATAGAATTCTGTGGCTCCATGTTTCCTGAATTTATCGTACAACGCATTTGGATCGCTCTCCTTAGGCTGGAAAACCACTTGCTGCTCTACAGGCCGCTGAACTGGCACTTGACTCTGTCGGTCTACTATCGAAACGACCTGCGCTTGTAAAGAATGGATCGCCTGTAGCATAGTCAAGAAGCGCTCATCAAAATTCACAAGTGGCTGTGGAGCGGCTGATCCACTCTCATTATCTCCCTGATTGTTGTTGTCGTGTGTTCCAGATCCCGATGCCATAGCCTGCAAAACACAAAAGTCAATCTGCTATCACACTAGGGAACGCACACAGACTCTCAAGAAAGGAAGACCACACACAACAGTCCAAAACTGGACTACGGAATCTCACCACGTCCTATATGCCTACATGCTTACAGACTAAGATAGAGACAATGCTCTGATACCATACAATACGTATGTCACAACCCGAGCCCAGGGACCGGGGGTCAGAAAAAGTCTAACCAATGACACACGTACTCTCGTGCATGCACACCTAGACCTCGTCCAAGCATACACACACAAGGGATCAATCGCACGTGCAAGCAACTGTACGTGGAAGCTGTACGTATCAAGGCATATAGCAACACACCAAGAGACATAGGAGATCACAAAACAACATTAAACCGATGACAAGAATAATTACAAGAACGTATGACAATATAGCGGGCTTACAACAATCAAAAATCAAAATACAGATATCACTCAAGCCCACGGTACAAGTACAGAAAAAATCCCCTCATTAGGCTCGGACTCAATGAATGGGGAAAACAAAAATGATGCAAACCGTACTCTGGAGGATGGATCAAGTCCACTCCTCTAGGCCGGAGGGGGCCTCGCGAGCCTCTCCTGGAGTCGGGTCGACCGACGCAGGATCGGGAGAGGGATCTGAGCCTGCAACATACAAAGACAACTCATAAGTACGACGACTTAGCAAACTATAAGCCACAAGACGATAACACGAATTGTATCTAAAGTGAGCAATAGTCATAATGCAAGATCTATAGAAAGCATATTCGTATACTAAACAATTATGCAAATGAATAAGCATGCTGTAAGAATCATAAACAGATAACAGTCAAAGTGGCTACTACATTGGCCATTTTCTCCCTTACGAGAGCAGTCGGAATGAGAAAACCAGCGACCGGCCAGGGTACGCATGGGTCTCTAGTTCCCGGGGTCCGGAGTCCCAGGACAGAACACTCTGCAGAGGCAAACACCTAAACTAAACCAAAGTTAACCCCGTCGGGTATCCGAAGGCTGAGGCTCAGTAGTGCCAAGACCAATCACAATCAAATCAGATGATGCACCTCAATCAATCATAGCATATCACCTACCACATACAGATCTCACATAACACGCTGAACAAACAATAGGAAGTGCATCGCATATATTGATACTGAATGTACATAAACTGGTACTGATACTGAAAGTACATAAACAATACAAGAGGTGCTAACTCACAATCACTGACTCATAACTGATGCGAGTACTCCAGGGGAGCAACGGTAAAACACAATACACAATAATAGAATGGTCCCGCCCGGGCTTCGCTCTGGGGTTGCTGCATTTCCCACAGAATCGAGAGGTCCAGCGCAGAACACATAAGAGGGCACAACCGAAATCAATATGCTCAACAATTCAAAGTACTTATACGAATCAAGGTCAATCACAAGCCAATCCTACACTAATTATCCAGTGTTTCTAACCGTGTATGTTGATGTAGTTTTAAGTTATCCGATGCACCATTGTCTGGTGTTGCAGTGTCTGGAGTGTGCACCGAAGTCCCTTAAGCCAACACCCATGGGGAGGTGCTAAACAACTGGATAACAAGCATGAATGATTCACAGCCCTCGAGATCATTCATGTCATGCAAACATTCCATTGGGCATGTTCAGGTTAGCTACATTCTATCATGACAGTCATATACAGTCTGTTGCTTAAACCTAGTCCTTTTCATTCATTTCTCAGGGTCTCACGGTGTAACCGTAGGTAACCTTACGGCTTAGCCGAGGCATCTTACGGCTTAGCCGTATGTCACGACCCGAGCCCAGAGATCGGGGGTTAGCGAAAAGCTAAACCGGTGACACACGTACTCCCGTGCACGTGCATCCAAACCCAGTCCAGATGCACGCCCACAAGGGATCTAACACGTGCGAACTAAGCGTACGCGGAAGCTGTACATATCATAGCAAGCAACAAAGAAAATAGCGGAAGCCAAAATCAAATGCGAAGCTGAAAAGATAAAATAATTACAACTGGAAAACCAAATACAAGTCTGAGTACACGACAAAATAAGGATGTACAAATATACAGAGTACAAAGTCCAAAGTCCAATTACAAATCCCCAAAAACCCAAAACTCAAAATAAAAGCCACTGGTATGTATGCACGCACTCGGCAGAGGTGATCAGGCCCACTCTGCCAGACCGGAGAGTGCCTCTACACTCGGCCCTGCAGCCTCCTCGACCGCCGGGGAGCTGGGCAAGGTAGCTGTGCCTGCAATACCACAGACAACACAAATGAATACAACGATCCAGCAAATACAAGTAACAGGGGTGTAACACTCATAGTATCAAAGTGAATATAATAATGATAGAAGATTAAATACAGAGTTCCATATTAGGAAACTAAGCCAATCGTGCATAGAAGTAAAACATGATATGTGAATCAAAACATAGAATACTGAACTAGTTGGCTACTACTGTCACAACCCGAGCCCAGGGACCGGGGGTCAGAGAAAGTCTAACCAATGACACACGTACTCCCGTGCGTGCACACCTGGACCCCGTCCGAGTATACACACACAAGGGATCAATCACACGTGCAAAAGACTGAACGCGGAAGCTGTACGTATCAAGGCATACCACAAATATACCAAAAGACATAGGAGATTACAAAACAATATACACTGATGATAAGACCAAATACATGAACGTATGACAATAGAGCGGGCTTACAACAATCCCAAAATCAAAATACAGGTATCACTCAATGCCCACTTTACAATTACAGAAAATCCCCTCAATAGACTCCAACACAAGGAATGGGGAAAACAAAATGATGCAAACCGTACTCTGGAGGATGGATCAAGTCCACTCCTCTAGGCCGGAGGGGGCCTCGCGAGCCTCTCCTGCAGTCGGGTCGACCGACGCAGGATCGGAAGAGGGATCTGAGCCTGCAACACACAAGACAAACACATAAGCACGACGACTTAGCAAAGTATAAGCCAACAAGAAGATAACACGAATTGCGTCTAGGACTGAAGCATACTGAACAATAGTCATAACGCAATATCCATAGAAATGATGTCTGTAAACTAAACAATTATGCAAATGAATAAGCATGCTATCAGAATCATGAACAGGTAACAATCAAGTGGCTACTACATTGGCCATTTTCTCCCTTACGAGAGCAATCAGGATGAGAACACCAGCGACCGGGCCAGGGCACGCATGGGTCTCTAGTTCCCGGGGTCCGGAGTCCCAGGACAAGACACTCTGCAGAGGTAAACACTTAAACTAAACCAAAGTTAACCCCGTCGGGTATCCTAAGGCTGAGGCTCAGTAGTGCCAAGACCAATCACAATCAATCGGATGATGCACCTCAATCAATCAATCAATCACTTATCACTTACAGAGCTCACATATCATGCTGAACAAACAATGGGAAGTGCATCGCATATACTGATACTGAATGTACATAAACTGATACGGATACGGAATGTACATAGGCAATTACAGGAAGTGCTGACAATGAATATCAATCACAATCACTGACTCCTGACTGATGCAAGTACTCCAATAGAACAATGATAACACTGATACCAATATAACAATAGAATGGTTCCGCCCGGGCTTCGCTCTGGGGTTGCTGCATGTCCCACAGAATCGAGAGGTCCAGCGCAGAACACATAAGAGGGCATAACCGTAATCAATATGCTGTACACATCATGATACCTTTACGAATCAAGGTCAATTACAAGCCAATCCTACACTAATTATCCAGTGTCTCTAACCGTGCATGTTGATGTAGTTTTAAGTTGTCCGATGCACCATTGTCTAGTGTTGCAGTGTCTGGAATGTGCACCGAAGTCCCTTAAACCAACACCCATGGGGAGGTGCTAAACAGCTGGATAACAAGCATGAATGATTCACAGCCCATGAGGTCATTCATGTCATACAAACATTCCATTGGGCATGTCCAGGTTAGCTACATTCTAACATGAAAGTCATATACGGTCTTTTGCTTAAACCTAATCCTTTTCATTCAATTCTCAGGGTCTCACGGTGCAGCCGTAGGTAACCTTACGGCTTAGCCGTGGCATCTTACGGCTTAGCCGTACTATGCACAGCGGCTGAGCTGAGGTTCCCCAAATATCCGTCCGGATTTACGGCTCAACCGTCTTTTACTCTACGGCTCAGCCGTATCCTGGTCCACGGCTTAGCCGTAAGACAATGTACGGCTTAGATCAGGCTGGGCCGTAGAAGAATGTCAAATTGCCCACATCCAGTTATTTTCAGCTAACAGTCTGTACTGTTCTACGGTTTGGTTTACGGTTGGGTCTCGGCTTAGCCGTAAGCCATTTTACGGCTTAGCCGTAGCACATTTCACGGCTTAGCCGTGAGTGCGCGGAATCATTTTTCTGAACTTGTTACAGTCACACAGAAACTGAGGGAAACGACTGAAAACAGCAATATAACAGCAAAACAAACTCAATGGGGCTGTCTAACACTGAGAAACACAATGAAGCATAAAAACAAAACAATCAAATCACTATCAATCGGTGTTCACACATCTTGGGCTTATACTTGCCTCACAAATGGAATCACTTCGTGGTTTGGCTCAGTCCGCTGGAATCACACGCACAAACGAGCTCCTTTCTTCCTCCCTCAAGCAATCGAACAGAGAAGGAGAAGGAGAGAAAGAGAGCTGACGAGAGAGAGACGAACTGGAGCGTGAGAGAGAGTGAGCTGAGAGACGATCGAGAGAAATGGGAGTGGTTGGGGGATATTTATACTTAATTTGAGTCGAAATTACATTTAAGGCCAAATAGCTTATGCAAATATCAGTTTGAGTCAAATGCCGGTCCAACGAAAGCAAACGAACTCATTCGGATCCAAGACAGTTACGAAAAACGACAAGCTCAACGAAATACACACGCTAACGTCAAAATGACGCAAAACTGACAAGGTCAATCAAAAGCCAAAATTACGAAAAAGGGCTCGATCTACTTAGACCAAGTCAAACTCAACCCAAACGATCTCTCTACGAGGCAAAACCAAAACAAACAAAATCAAAACACACTTAGCGATAAAAACACACGCAATTACACACTAAACCGGATCAACTCGGGTCGGAGTGTTACAACTACGTTAACCATGTTCTCTCAAATAGAGAGCAGAGCAGAGCAGATGAGAACACCACTGTCCAGGCCAAAGGTACAAGTGGGTCTCGGTTTCCTGGGTTCCGGGGTCCCAAGACAAAGCGACACCGCAGTTATACAGAGATACAGAGATCTAAGCCAGAGGTAACCCCGTCGGGCATCCTAGGGCTGAGGCTGAGTAGAGCCAGACTAACACCAATCAAATCAAATCCAAAGAAGGGAGATTATCCGCTTTGGACTCACCGATGACAAGGACCGGATCTTATCCTCACGTGTTAATCTCTGGGCAGAGCCACCAGGGAATACCCAACTCAGAGATAAACAAAGCCAGCAGAGCATAGATATAAATCCAAAGCACAGCATAGATCAAAGCATAGTGCGGAACGAAGCATAGAACAGATATACAGGACGAAAACAAAAATGACTACGGAATGCATAAACATAGCTTAACAGAATAGAGGGCAAAACCATAAACAATATGCAATGCATCTCAGATTAATACGGAATCAAGGTTCGTTACGAGCCAACCCTAATCTAATTGTTCACTGTCACTAACCGTGCATGTTGATGTAATTTTAAGTTATTCGATGCACCGTTGCCATCCTAGTGTTGCAATGAAATCCTTATGTGCATCGAAGTCCCTTAAACCAACACCCATGGGGAGGTGCTTAACAGTGATCAACGTTCACATGAATAAGTCACAGCCTAACAGACTCTTCATGCGATCCAAGGAATCCATTGGGCCGGTTTACATGGGTGATTAACCTGTATTTGAGCCCTACAAATCTCACCATTATCCTAAGTTATAATTCAGAATTGCCATGCCTAACGGTTTAGCCATGAGGGACCTATGGTTGAGCCGGAGACATCTTACGCGCTCGACGTATTATGCACTACAGCTTAACCATGGTTCCATTCAAAACACAGCTAAACTGGTCATCTTTCACCTCTGATCTGATGCCTCTTTCGGCTGAGCTACAGTCAGTATACGGCTTAGCCGTAGCCCAATCCATGGCTTGGCCGTAGCATTTCACGGCTTAGCCATAGTCCACACCGTAGGAGTCCTGTGTTGGAAAAGTTTCGACTGATCAGAGATTTAATTCGCGGCTGAGTTACGGTTTGGGTCACGGCTAGCTTACGGCTCAGCCGTAAGACAAATTACGGCTTAGCCGTAGCCTAGCCGTAGAACAAAAGTGAAATTTCGAGGCTCTGGAATGTGAGCCGTAGAAGCTTACGGCTTAGCCGTACAATACAGCACACGAATTCGGGATAGTTACAGAAACTGAAATTCGTTACAGAAGCTGAACAAAATGAGTTGCAGAGGTTCCAAATTCACAAAATGTGGCTGTAAAACATGCTAGACAAGGAATAAGAAGAAATCAAAGCCATCAACCAAACCACCCATATGTGTTATCAAGCCTGTACTTATACTTGCCTCAAACTCTGAAAATCCACTGAAGCAAGCTCCAAATCCACTAAAATCAAAGCAAATCAAAGCAATAAACCATGCATGAGATGAAGACAAGCAACAAGGAAAAAGAGGAATACAATTGGAGATGAAGAGAAGAGAGAATTGCAAAGGACCCACTTACCCCAAGCCACAAACAGAGATGAGAGGAGAAAACCCAATCGAACTCACACCAACTAAGAGGGAGGAAGAAAAGAGAAGTGAGAAGAAAAGAGATGAACGTGGAGGGAGCTTCTCCTGGAGTCTCCTTGCATGCAACGTGGAAGACAAAAGAGCAGGGAGAGAGACATCTGGAGTTGCATTGTATATATAGGTTTTGTAGTTTAGGTCAAAGTCCGAAGAGTTTATACCAATTACAGTTCAAGTCACACGAAGGCCCAACTTCTCCAATTGACTCCAAACGGATCTGACTCAGTTACGGAAAATAACGAGCTCAACAAAATACATATGCTGACACCAAGATGATGCAAATATGATGCAAGCAACGCAAAAGCAAAATTACGAAAAAGGGCTTAGAACTACCTATCTCAGGTCAAAGGTTACTCAACTACCTATCCAAGGCCCAAAACCAAATCCGAAAGAAATAAACAAAACAAAACACACTAATGAGCCACTAATCCGGCTCAAAGGGATCGGGGTGTTACACCGTACTATGCACTGCGGCTGAGCCGAGGCTCCCTAAAATGTCCATCTGGATTTACGGCTCAACCGTATTTTACTCTACGGCTCAGCCGTATCCAGGTCCACGGCGTAGCCGTAGGACAATGTACGGCTTAGATCAGGCTGGGCCGTAGAAGAATGGCAATTTGCCAACTCTCAGTTATTTTCAGATAACAGTCTGTACTGTTCTACGGTTAGGGTTACGGCTGGGTCTCGGCTTAGCCGTAAGCCATTTTACGGCTTAGCCGTAGCACATTTCACGGTGTAGCCATGAGTGCACGGAGTCATTTTCCTGAAATTGTCACAGTCATACAGAAATTGAACGAATCGACCGAAAACTAGCAAATAACAGTGAAACAAACTCAATGGGGCTGTCTAATACTGAAAAATACAATGAAGCATAAAAACACAACAATCAAATCCATATCAATTGGTGTTCATACTACTTGGGCTTATACTTGCCTCACAAATGGAAATCACTTCGTTGCTTGGCTCAGTCCACCGGAAAACACACGCGAATTGGCTCATTTCTTCCTCCCTTAGGCAATAGAAACAGAGAAGGAGAAGGAGAGAAAAAGAGCTGAACAGAAAGAGAGAGAGACGAGCTGGAGAGAGAGACAGAGGCGATCGAGAGAGAAAGAAAGAGAGTGGTTGGGATATTTATAAGTAAAATGAGTCCAAAATTACATAGAAGTCCAAACAGTTTACGTAATTATCAGTTTGAGTCAAATGACGGTCCAACAAGAACAAACGAAATCATTCGGATCCAAGACAGTTACGAAGATCGACAAACTCAATGAAATACACGCGATGACGTCAGAATGACGCAAAACTGACAAGGTCAATCAAAAGCCAAAATTACGAAAAAGGGGTCGAACTACCTAGACCAAGTCAACTCAACCCAAACAAGCTCTCCAAGACTCAAAACCAAATAAAAACAAAAGCCAAAACACTCTTAGCGACAAAATCGCACGCGATTACTCACTAATCCGGATCAACTCGGGTCGGAGTGTTACAGGAACCATAGCTATGTAGAGAAATGTTCTCCTAAGTGCTATTGATTATGTAGTCTTGCTCTATGGGCCTACTTGGCCCATCTTTAATAAGTGTAGGCCCTTTCACACTCTCAACTACCCCCTGTTCCCCCTCCCCCATGATCTTTTACCAGCTTTCTCCACCGTTGGATTGAATTTTAGAAAAATCTATTATTGGAGGACACTAAGTATTAAGATTTTTAAATCAAGGGCTACGATTATCTTACTAGGCTGAATTTTCTTATTGATCCTTTTCTGTGAGGAGGCCTTTCCATGTACCCTACACAACTAATAAAAAGGCATCTTAAGTGGCCCCAAAAATTGGACTATTGCTCATATGCAGTCCGCTCGTAGGAGAACATTGCCTAGGCAAAATAATGACACATAACTATGAAATAATAGTTGTGTAGATTTATTTTTGTAACAATTAATGCCAAAGTCATGTCATGTTTTTCTTGTCAAAAAAGCAAAACAAAAGAGTAAGATATAGTTGGATACTCAAATTTGAGTGACATTCATGTGTATAGGGTGAGGGACGAACTTGATAGGGCTCACCTAAAGCCCTATTGATTGTAGGACTTAGGGAGATGGAAAGAGACTACTTGGATGGACCCATATATCAAGTTTGCGGTCAATCCCAAACCTCTAGCCCCTTCATTTGCACCCACAAATTTAACTACATTACATTAAAGAAAAGTTTGACCCCTAGCTGATGGTACAATCCATTTGGATTACTAAAAACTCATTGGTTCCATTGTAATTCAAGGGGGTCCCACGTGTGTGGATGGTTCTGTGATGTTTTGGGCCCCGTTAGATATTATTATATATAATTAATATCATGATTTTTTGAATGGAATGTATTCTAATTATTTTGGCTGTTAGATCTTAAGTGGGACTACATTAAGTTATTGAGTTCTTAGTTGGTGAGAGTGGGCCCAATGGGTAGGAGACCCAATCTTTATTCATTTAGCCCAGGCCTATTTTCTGCATGAAACTTGCGAGAAATATCCTAATGGAACATTCCTAGAAGCTTAGATTTGTCTCATTTTGGAAAGAAAGATAGTTAAACCCTTTTCTCAAAAGGGAAATAGTGTCCAAACCCTGTCTTTACCGTGTTTCTCCCTTCCCAATAAAATAAATGCCGCTCCGTAATCCCTCTCATGCAAGAACACATGCACTCCCTGCTCCGGTTCTTTTCCCTCTCACTTTTCAGGTATCTTTCAACAAAGAAATCTAGCTGTCAGATTTTCGATCGAAAACCATCACTATGCTCCTCTCAATGAAAGCGTCTCAGGTAACCCACTCCTCAAACCCGATTCCATCAATCTAAATTTTTAGGGAATCTCTTATTTCTTAGATATGTTAGATCTTGGGCGAAAAACCATAGATCTAGTTTTAGATGGTTCTTATTTTTTTTTTTTAATGTTTTTAGTTTAATCTAGCTTCGGGATTGTGATCATGCACGGTGGGAATCTTGGACCTGGGGGACCTACGACTAGGATCTTGTTCTTCATCACCTATCACAAATCCAAGCAGGTAAATATGCATGACTTATGATGCTTTGCAATTTTTCCATTGATTCCTCTCTCATTTCCATTATGCACCTTTTTTGCCCATCTTAATTCAACATGAAAGATATAGGATTACATTTGATGAATATATGTAAGTTATGATGAAAAGGGGGACTTTGGGTATATATGAATCACCAAATGTTTCTGATCAAGTAGGAATGCAAATCCCGGAGGCCCCTTTCTCTATTTTATGTAGAAACAGAGGAGATCGCACAAAATAATACAAGCCTAATAGAGCAGGTAATGCCCGATTGATCGAGCAAAGAGTTTTTCTTTGTTAGAACTATGTATCTGAGAGGATCTGTGCATCCGATCAATCGGATGGGACCCAATAGATCGGGCGGTGTAGACTACTATTTCAAATCCTTCAAACTGAACATTTCTACTGCTCTTGGTTCGGGTTGTCGGTCATGTAGGGTGTATGTGGGGTCTGTTAAAAGCTCTAACTATAGCTTAAATCCCTAAACATTAAAAATGAGAATGTGATCCTAGTCTACTACAATTTATCAAAATACAATTGGACCTTATATAAAAGGCATAATCTTGGGTGTACGTTCTCTTATGGGCATCACTTCATATATAATGTATGAATTACTTGAACTGTCGTGATGTAAGTAATCAATGAGATCCTCATTGGAAGCCCTTAAGTGGGCCTATGCACCATCATATGGGAAGGTTACACTGATCTTACCTCACCTTGGTTTTATTGACATTCTTCGTATATGAACTGTAGCCTATTATGACCATATGAGTTGGGCTTGTGATTATTCATTTGACCTTTGGGTTGCATGCATCTTCTTGTTTGATTTTGTATATCCGTTACATTTAATTAGTTTGTATCGTGCATTATTTATCGAAAAAAAGTGGCTAGGCATACATTGTATAACTCCTGGGAAACTACCACATGGAATACATTCAATGTTTGAACTGAGATCAAGTGAAGAGGTAGTTTCCATAATTTGTTGCTTATCTAGGCTAATAGCAAGCCTTTCTTTCACTGTTGACTTAGAATTTCTGTGTCGAGCATACACTTGGTCGGTCTATGTATATGTATATATATCATTTTTTAATGTATATATACATATATATATATCGTTTTTTAGACCTATCAAGATTAAAAGGGTGTGTGAGGTGTGATGGTTTTGTCTTTTTGCTCATTAATACTTTCTAAAAAAGGAGTGTCCCTCACCAAAATGGTGAGGGATATATGCACATGAATATTCTCTCTATATATATGCGTTAATAAGGTACAACTGTAGATCGGTATTTGGACGAGGTGATCACCTGATGTACAAGGGTTCCTTATAACCTACTCTTGATTATGAATAGGATATATCCTAACGTATGTGGATGGGCTTGCCAGAATTATTGAGGGGTGACCACCCACAACGGAGGCGTTTGCTACCATGTGGCTTGATGTATTGCTCACTTGTATATTATCCTTAGGATTTCATATTTTTTTCTTCATCTCTATATTTTTTCCTTCTTATGATCACATGTCATTATGCTATTTGATATTGTATTTCTGTTTAGTTTTTATTTATTTACTTGCTATGTACTAGATTTTTGGTGCATAGATACTAAGCCCACCTTTATTGTGAAGGAGGAGGAGGATCTGATTAACGTTTCAGATATTTGAGCCAAGATGTAACTAAGTAGGGTGTAAAAGATGGCTACGAAGCTGTCTAGTTTAGCACAAGAGCACCCATCAACAAAGTATTCGTTTTAGAAAAATAAATTATCTATAATTGTTGGATTCATGTCTCTAACTTTAATAGTATGATTTTTCATTATTTTCTTCAACTTGAGCATTGAACATTTATCAACATGTGCATGGAACTATCTTTATTTTGATACCAATTGAATAAAGGAAAAATTTTCAAATAAGGCCTTAAGATTTTTTCATATTTCAAAAAGGGACACAAGTTTCAAAACTTTTCAAATTAGTCCCTAAGTTTTTTTAGAAAGTTTTTAATTAAAGACATCCGTCCATTTAAAGGTACTTCCTGGCTACTTTTTCTCTTAATTTCTTAAAATACTAAATTTCCAATAATTTAAAGCCATGACATGGTTTCAACAACGACTACATGCAATCGATCATCGGAATGCTAGTTGTCCTTGATCATCAAAAGAATGCAGAAGAAAAAAATGAGGAGAATATAGAGTAATTGAATGAGAAATTTATTTTAATAAATGGTAATTTGGTTGTTTTAAAAATTCCGAGAGAAAAAGTTGTCGGAAAATAGCTTTAAATGGACAGATGTCTCAATTGAAAACTTCTTGAGAAACTTAGAGACTAATTTGAAAAATTTTGAAACTTGTGTCTCCTTTTTTAAATAAGGCAAAACCTTTTGGCCTCATTGAAATTTTCCCTTGAATAAAGGCTTCTGCAATATATATAAAATTTATTTTTGACCCACCATAGGCCTAGGATCTTGTGTGGGTCCACTATTTAGACGCTATTTTTTGTTTTAAAAAATTAATTTGCCTTATTTTCTTTCATGTGGACCCCTATTTATATTTTGGGGGATGTGAAAAGTTTGGATAGATCATAAGGGGCCATTTTGGCATCATTCCTGTATTGAAAATCATGCCTATGTTAAAATGAATCATGTTGAGAACTTACTCTTTCAAAAATGAAAGTTATTGAACTTGTTTGGTAATGTTATGTCAAAATTATTCCCAATTAGAAAAGTTAACAGATTGATCTTTGGCAAAATTTTAAATTTGGATAGTGTTAAAAATATTCATACCTCCATTTTATTAACCAAAAAATAAAAAGTATTCATTAAAAATATTCATGTCATAAATAAACTTGAAAAATTAAAAATTAATCAAGCACAAAATTATTTAGGTTTGGGGTTGGAGTTTTTACTTTTTATGTAAACTCTAAAACCCTATAAGGATTGTAAAGATGCTAGAGTTTTTGCTTTTTTGGTAAACAAGAAATAAAAAGTTGCATGATATAAAGATTGTAATAGGTGTTAGAGCTTTTGCCTTTTTTGTAAATAAGGTATAAAATTTTATTGGGTTCAGGAATAGTTGTTGGGTTTTGAACCCAACTCATTTGTTTCATGGGATGGATGAGCCCTCTTCCATTCACTTCCCAATGCTTTCTATAAAAAAAAACGATTTAAACTCATTTTTCTATTTCTCATTTCAACAAAAGAGTTTTAGAAAACATATCTGACTATTTTCTTTTATGGAAGGCATAAGATTTTGTATCCAAACGTATTGTTTAATATTTTTTATTTTTAAAAATGAAGATTCCTCTTCTAGAGTAATACCAAATAGGGCCAAGGGTTGTCCTACTATCTTGTCCCTCACTGTAATATGGTGAGGAATAGATGTGCATGAATATTTTTATACAAATTTAATAGATACAAAATTTGATTGTTTTTTTGTTTTTTGTACCAATTAGTAGCTTGAAATTTGGAATTTTTTGAAGTTCAAAAAATCTATTACCTAGTCATACTTGAGATAAAAACAATTTTGCTTTGATGTAAACAGTCGTGATCCCTAAAAACACGAGCAAGAATTAAGAGTTTGGAAAGAAGAAATAAAAATAAAATGCATATCAATCGGTGTCGAATGCTAGTGGATACCTATGAGATACTGACGAGAGTCTAGACGGTCTAAGGTTTCCCCCCACGCTGAACCTGAGTGAGCCAATCATAGCTCACCATGTCAGCCTGGGGAAGCTTGTCATTCATGTGAGCTATGGGAGCCCCATCAAAGGCAAGTTTCCCAAGGTTGATGTGGCAGGCCGCAATTCGCCCACTCATGCTAAGCATGGTGGAAAGCCTCATATAATTCCAATTCTTTTGAAAATTGTAAAACTTCAAGACCTAGTATGTATACTTTAGAAGAGACTTAAAAGATTAGGGATGGGACACGGAAATAAGCTTTACATATGTAGATGGTCCATATGTAAACGTCACATATTCAAACAGTGAATATGTGAAATACATTGCCATATTTGTTAAAATCACCATTATCACATGAGGAAATGAGTACATACAATAGCTTCATGTGTATTTGGTTTTTTTTTTTTTTGGATATTCTCAAAATCCATAAACTAAGATATGAATTATACATTTGGAAGTTTCCCATTGATAAAAGAATATTAAATGGTAAGGATCATGAATTAGGGGGTCAATAAACATGCAAAACAATTAGATAATTTTTTTTGGACTTTTTAAAAATCATTCAAATTCTATAAATATCTAAGATAATCAACTTCAACATCTTGAGGTCTATTAGATCAATAAACAAATTAAATAGTTTGGGTTACAAACATGTGGCTCATAGGAGTAAAAAAAAATAATGATTTTATGAGGCGTACAAGAAAATGTCACCGTGTGAAGACTATAATAGCTCCTTTTTGAGGATATAAATAACTTTCACATATGTGCTGGTATGAAAATCTTAGTGTCTCCATTTTCACTCCTCATTTATGGGTCAAATGCATAAATAAGTGGTAATAGACATGGTGATGCGTAACCATTATACATTTTCAATAATGCCGATTAGTGTTGGTAGGTACCCAAAATCTAATGTTAAAGATTTTTATGGTGAAAAAGGAAAAAAAAAGATCTGATAACATTGCTGTTGAGTTTAAATTGTAGAGATAAAAGGTCAATCATATTGTTTTGTGCAAGTTCCCAAATACCAAATAAGAAAGTCAGATTTGCTTTCTTGACGATGGGGTGGAGCAGGTTGGGTTTTAGGACATTCGGAACGCAACCTAATTGGTATTTGCATAGCCCTATGCCAGTTCAAATCTATGGTTGGTTTTATGGTTTTCATACCAAACCTGCCTCATGATAATCATGGATCAGGTTGGGTTTGTTAGTGGCTGATTTAATGCTATAAAAAAAATATAAAAGTATGTTTATTAGCGAGCATTTAAATGGATGACATCTAGGAAAATGTCACTATGCACAACCACTTTATTTACTTAAAGTGTACACGGTTCGGATTGGATCGAATTGAGCCTAATCCGTTACCAATCTATTACCTACGAATTAACAATTTTGTAATCCATAACTAATCATTGCCCATTAAAAATCGAACCGAACCGAATTGTGGATCAATGGTTCGGTTTGGTTAAAACTGTTCAATTCATTCAAGAGGGTACCAACTGTTTCCTCACAATTTTATATGGAAAGTGAATGGCTGAAATTGAAGGTTGAATGATGAATGGTTAAAATATTGCTTTTTAATATTTTTATATAAAAATAAATGGATGTATATGTATTTTATTTCAATGGTTTGGATCCGTTTAAATCTGTGGATTAAGGGTAAAATCTGTCACCAAATCATTATTAATGGATTAAAATTTTTTCAATCTATCATAAAACCCTTAATTATCAGATCGGATTGGTTTTACGGATCAATGGATTTTTTGTACACCCCTATTATTTAGTTATTAATCAGCTGAAGATATATGGGGCGGGGTGGGCTAGGGACACCCAAAACTCAAGCCCACCCCGTATCCCCGAATTGGTTTAGGCACATCCTATGCTATGATTATCTATATCTCAAACACGTGCTAATCTACCACATGCCATGGTGAGTAGGATTCCAATCCTATCCACCGTTAACATGCGCCATATGTCAAGACTCAAGACTGCTTCATTCGTTTATTCTCAACAGAATAATGTGATCTCATGGTACCGGATCTTATGACTAACAGGCCATTAGCAAGTTGGAATAGAAACTCAAACCAAATGAATAATTAAAGAAAACTCAGATTGGAATGAATCAAATTTCGGAAAGTATAAGTTCCATTCCCTAAATAATTTTCAAAAAGATCTCTTAAGCATCCCTTGCTTAGATATAAATATAGCATGAGGTTGATATTTAGAGTCTATTCTCCAAAATCCTATGCCGTTGCAACTTTTTCTAAAAAAGGTCTACTACAGCATCTCAGCTACAGGAATTGTTTCTATTTGCTTAATTTATAGGCTATTTTTGTATGCTCAAAGCCTGATCTTATGTAAGAAACGTAAAAGTAATAGCAGGAGAAGAAAACAACACGAGAGGACAATCAAACAAGAGAACATTTAGGGAAAAGGTGGAACAATATTAGACTCTTTTTATGCCTGTCTATTGTTTGCTGTTATTCTATATGCAAGGTGCTTTCTGCTGTGGATATCAATGTTCTGGAAGGTTAGTGCGGATAAAATAACACTTACCACCATCTAATCATTGGTTAAAAAAGGTTAGTTGTGCGTCCCCACTAAAGATACCTGATGTAGGGGCATCATTGAATTTTGTGTGTGCATCTCATCCTGAAGAAGAATTTGGCCCTACCCGTTTCCACAAAAAACTACCCATCCATTGTAGAGATGGGAGATGCAGGTCAATCCAGACCGTTCAAAATTTCCGGACTTTCTGATGAATTGAGCATCGGCGTAGTGCGTGATGACATTGCATGTCTGTATTAGTACGACAGCTGATGCCCGGCTGAAGATAGAGTAATTATGAAGTTCCTTTTTTATTTTTAATCCTATTCTAGCCTCCTAGGTAGCCTCTAACTTGGTTTTCCTCAGAGGCCATCTTTTATATCTCCATGTTAAGACCAAGTATCCATGCTAACAACTTCGATTGCAATTGGGTGCCCGTCATCTTCGGGAGAAATTAAGATGTGGACCCAAATCCAGTATAAGATCTGATAAATTCGGATCTGAAATTCGTCTTTACATGCTCTTATTCAGGCCAGATGATTGCATTCACATGTTAAAAATATAAAGGTTTTAAACGCCTAAAGAGCTTGAGTTATGTATCTTATTTTGGATTTGGGTTTCGAATTAGATCAATTTTTTTTTAAATTTGATACTAAAAAAAAAAATCTAAATATGAAAGACAGATTCCATGACAAATTAGTATGGATAAAAACATGGGCGGACTAGCGAGGTTCGTTTTCATTTTTTGTCTTTTTTTTTTTATTGGTGGGGGGGGGGGGGGGGGGGGGGTGTAATTCAGAACTGAATCTATAAAAACGGATTGGGCCAGGTCCGGATCTACAATGGTTGCATCGGATTTACCTGTTTGTCTGATGAATACCTAAGTTGCTTGCTTTCCGATGGACTTTAATATTCCTTAGTAGCTGAGCTAATAGCCCACAGCAGCTGCAAGGATTTTAATTATAAGTTGAAGAAATTCATTAGATTGGGTAGTGGTCTCTTAGCTCGGATGACATGCTTCTGCATCAAACTCGTGGGAACAAGCAAGAAAGAGGGAAGATACTCTCTTGTGCTCATGGGCCCTACTATGGCCAACGGATCGGTGCCGTTCATCATGGGCGTGACAATGAAATTTAAGGGAGTCCTACCTTTCGGGCAGTCTGGATGGGCACTTGAGCAGAGCACTGCATGCACGAAAATGTTCACCCCCACAAAAAGAGCTTTCAACCAAGTCACAAGGCAAGTAGAAGGCTTCCAATCAGCGCGGAGCCCTTTTTTTTTTTTTTGTGTGTGTGTGAGTGTTTTGTGGTTGTTTGAAGAATAGGAGTTGGTAATGTTTTATATTTTTTGGGAATTTAAAAATATCCCTTGATTTTTTATATAGTTTTTCAAACCTATGTGTCAACAATTAAAATATGAAAATAATATGGATCATTATAATGAATCCAAACCACTCAAAACAAACTAATACATCCACAATTAATTAGTTTTCATTGATTGATTTGTTGTGATCATTTAATGGGCTATAATGCCTAAGATATGCATGAATTGTTGAAACGGGGGCATTGAAAATCATTCACCAAGTATGCATGAATTGTTGAGAAGGTGGCATAGAAAACCATTCAGAAAACATACACCTCATTAGATCATTCTATCCCTCTTGCCTATGGCCCTCATGTTTAATTATTTTAAAAGACAACATTTTATTTATTTTTGTCCAATGGTAAGTAATACTTGGATGGGTGTCAAATCTGAGCTTATGCCAATTCATGGGAAGTAATGAGTGCCAAGTGGTTGGACTTTTTTTTATAAAGGGTCTCATGTGCTAAAATAAGGAGGGCGCTCATGGATGGTTTAGGATTTCCCTTATTTGTGCAAAGATAAGGACTTGAGATCCTGTTAGTGTCTAATGCTTCTCATTAATGAGGTGAGTGGACCGCAACAGTACTGAAGCCTGCCTAGGAGATTCAAAATGCTTAAGATTAATTCCCTTTCCTTCATATTCAAAGATTAAATCATATTCAATTTCTAGATGTACAAAAAGCTTCTATTTAGTTCAGCCGAAAGATTTACTGTAGAAGAACTGTTGATGGTCATCTCACTGGCTTACAAGTAGAGCATTTGTTTAGATCGTTATAATTTGCTTGTAGCCCGAGCTGTGGGCAGTTTGTTTTCATGTGATTTAGTGGGGTATGTCCTATTGGTTGTCTACCCTATGCTTGGGATAGAGCCATTTCTGTGCTGTAATATTTGAAAGAATAAAGACTTTTCTTACATTTCAAAAAAAAAATGCCATTTCATTCAATGAGTTGTTCCCAAATTTTACTCCAAAAGGAGTCGGCCTCACCATAAGATGAAGCATTTAATTTTAATGTAGCTAATGTAATATTTGCCCATCTATTGAAAAGCTAAACCATTGAAAATGAAGGTCCTCCCCTCTAGTGGGCTACCACCAAAATTTATTCCAGTAAGAATTAGAGCAGCTATAAGCTTGAGCATACATAACTAATCATATGCTTAATTTTATAGTAATACAAGTTTCTATTGTAGTAATATTTGGGTACAGCCAGATAAAGGAAAAGACTTTTATTTTGAATGGTTAAGATTTTCTAATGCTAGGTAGATTTGACAGTGGAGTTCTGCTCTCTCCACAATTGTGAGTAAGAGCATCTTCAACCGAGATGCCAAATGCTACGTGGCACTCCCAATAGTATATAAAATGAATAAATAAAAAGCCGTTTGAAGACTCTCAACCCGAAATGTCTAACCTAACATGGTATTTGGCATGAAACATTGGGATGCAAAATCTGGGATCTAAAAAAGCAACATGCCATTTTTTTTTAATATTCTATGAGATAGGTCCCACAAGAATGCAAAAGTTTCTTTTCAAAAAAAGGACCATTAGAGTATTTTTTTTACTAGTAGTCAAGCAACAAAAAATAAAAATATAATAAAAAAACACATTTAGCACATTAGATGGAATTCCTACTTTTGGAGATGTCAAATTCAAACTTCAAATTGTTATATAAGCTTTCAAATGGAATTCAGTATCTCCAAAATAACATCTCGGTTGGAAATGCTCTAAGATACATGTTCAAAAGAGCTGATTGGGGTTACTCCGTAGGCTCCACAACTTGCAATCACATGGGCTGTGTTTGCGGGGCTTACTTTAATAGTATGAAAATTGTGAGTGTGGGGGGGTGGTGATCGGTGACTTGATGTGGAAAGTTTGGTAATCACCTTTGGATGGGGAGTTCAAATCCCCAAATCCCCAGAGTGATGTCCCACACTTCGAGTGAGTGGAAGGAGTGGAATCCAAAATGGTCCTACTTAGTAAAATATAAGTGGCTTAAAATGAACACTTACCTATTTATGGAATGGCCTTAAATCTTACTTTGAAATGGGAGTTGATCATACCATAAATTAAGTGTATCATTGATAACATGATTAATGAATATATATAATTAATAATGCATAAGCTTGTGCTAATTATGATCAATTATTTACTCAATATTATCAAGTGACCAACTTGTTTTGAAGTAACCTTTGAGGGCATCCCATGAGTAAGGCAAGCATTCATTTTAAGACATGAAGATTTTCAATAGGTAACGCTCATGTGAACCTTCCACTCATGGGAATTGTGTGGGAGATAAATTGAGGAATCGCCTCCGGCAACTATATGTGTTGTTTTGAGGGTCTCAAAATTGTCTAAATTCTAATTATCATAGAAATTTAATGAGTGCAACATTTTCATTAAAAGAAATTAGAGGACTTAAAGAACTTGGATGTGAATAAAGTTTGTGTCAGCCTTAGTTCACTAAACGACAGAGATAGTGAGCATCAAGGATTTAGATTGATCATTGTGTAGCTAGGTGGTCCCATAGACCATGCCGTTCCCTACATAGATATGGTCTAAGAACCTCTACAAATTCAAATTCTACTTCATCTGTGACTCCCTCGCTATAGCGAATTGTCTTATGGGGCCATTTGTTAATCTCAAGTGTGATGTGAAAATGCTTTATATATGTAAATAACTTACATGTGAAATGCATTTAATTGTTTATCCTTTACACATCTTTTCATACGTGAATTAAAAGAAAATTCAATGGTTCACCGTTTTTCACAAGTTTTTTTCTTCTTTTTTTTTTTTTTGCAACTTTTCATGATTTCTCATATATATCTTGAAATATATAATGAAAAAGACTTCATCTTCAAGCCAAAAATGGCATTCTAAAGAGCTTGGACAGTTTTGATCATAAAGATGGGACCCACATAATTTAAAATTATAGATTTTAGTTTTTGGATCGTTTTGTAAATATCTTAGACTTTATGATGATCTAATAGTTGAAAATTGTTTTAATAGGCATTTTTAAACTTTATAAGAGTTTGGACGATTCCGATTTGAATTATGGGCCCCACAAAAGTTAAAAAATTTGAGAAAGGCGGATTGGATTCAATCACGTTTTCAATTATGTGCAAAGCCAACTTGTGGATCCAATGGTTCATAGGTTTTTTACAATTCTCTCAAGATCCACAAAGAGTCAATGTACAAAATTTTTTCCTCTAGCATTTTTCAGCAGTCTAAAGAACTTTAACGGTTCAAATCATATAAATGAGTACCCAAAAAAGTGGAAAACAGTGCATCCAACTGTCTAGACTATTTTGAACATATCTTAAATTATATGATGATTCAACGACTAAAATTTAGTATTTGAGCTGTTTTTGGCTTTTAGAAGAGTTTGAACGTTTTAAATTGGTGTTCTAAGGCCCACAAAAGCGTAAAAATGCAAAAGGGCAGACTTCATCTATGAATACTATTCACCTGCCTCTTAATAGTACCGGACATAATGGTTTCACACCCGTGGAGCTACAAAAATCATGGGCAACCCATTTTCACATCATTTCATATCAATTTTACACACCTCGCATGTAATTGAAGCTAAACTATTACACATTTGAGTCATTTAGATATGAAAATGGCTGAAACAAATGGCCCTTACATGGGAAATACATCTTTCCCCCTAACCATCCATGATCCTGTTGACCCTTTGGTAAAAGCCCTATTTCAGTGGCTTCTGATACATCCCATCAATTATCATTTCTGGAGCAGGTGGTGGCCCTTGATTAGACGGTTTTGATGATTGCAAATACAAACTTCTGACGGTTTTGATGATAACAAATTCTATCTTTTCAGCGATGAGTACTTAAAGCTACAAACAAGCTTATACACATTTCATACGTCCATTGGTTCATAGGAAGCCACATTTCATTGCCTTTGTTTATTGCTTCCATCCATTAAAAAAAAAACCTGAAAACTGCTCTTTGCTTCATCCACCAAATAAAAAATTCTATTCGTGTCTAATGTTTATCATGTGAGTACTCCTAACCAATGTCCGTGGGCAACCATTGTACCCCATACCTATAAAAAGGCTTGTGGTGGAGAGCAGCGTGTACAGAACACTATAGATGCCAAACAGGTACTTTAAAGCATCCAAAATCCAACTGACGGATATTTTCAACTAAGTTTAAGTAAAGGGAATCGAAAAGGTTCTTCTTTCTCTTGAAATAATAGCAAATGTCTATAAAGCCCTACTCATTGTGTCGTGGGAATAACTTTCTTCCAAGGATATAAGGTGCATCGGCTGTATTTTTCAAAGGAGGGGAAGAAAAAGGAGATTTTTTAAGAATATTTTCCCTTCTTTACATGGACCCTTGTTGTCTGGCAAACCCATTTCTACGAAAATTGATATTCCCATGCGTGTCAGACATCTTAGCATGACCCGCATTTCAAGCATCAAAATCGGTTTGGGTTTGGATACCATTCCCTGACTTGGGATTTAATTATTTCGGAAGTGACGCCCAACATCTCAAGGTTCAAACAACAGAAGCATAAGGAAACTGACAGTGCTAGAGGTGTGCATGGAACATGGAATATTTCAAAGAGATTATAACTCCAAGGAAGTGATGCCTTAGAGGAATATCTTCTAAACTCTTCTTCATCTCGTCCACCACCCCCCTTTAAATTTAGAGCCCTTCTTAAGCCATGGAAACAGCACTTGAGAGAACATTGCACTACTTGTTTTCCACCATCGACTACCACTCGTTTCGCTATCGAAAGAACAGCAACAACAACATGCCGAAAGGAAAGCCACAATCCTTGCAGGTTCGCTTTCAGACCTAACTCCGAAGTTGTTGTTTTGTTCATTTGAGGTATCTCACTTAGTTGTGACAATTTTTTTCTTTCCGTTTTTCAAACCAATGATAGAATAGAAGAAGGAAGAGAAAGAATATTTGTTATGAATTTTTACTATATGGCAACAGAACTCCTTCTTTTGGGTCTCTTTGTAATATACACAAACTTTTGAACCTATGAAGACAAGAAAAGGAAAACCTAGTTCCTCTACAGCTGAACGAATCCCCATAAATATATTTTCTCCACCAATAAGATCAGTGGTGACGCACCTCTGTCTCCACTGAAACAAAGAAGGAACGTCCGATGGTTGATGGACTTGGATTGGGTAAAAAACGAAAGGTATAGATATAAATATAAATAGATAGATATTCTTCGACTCTAATTGTAACTCTTATTTTAGCTTAGGAAAAGAAAGGAACCCTTATTTCCTTCGTGAAAGTAGCAGTAAAATCCTATGAAAAAGAGACTAAAACACCTACTATCTTGTCATCTAAAAAGATATGAATAACCAATTACAAAATCAATCTCCTTTGTGAAAGAGAAAAAATGAACTCAAGAATCGACATTAGAAAAGTAAAAAAAGTAACCCATGTATATCTTTATCAAAAAAACACCCAAGAATCCATTTCCATGGTGTATTTTGACTTTTTCTTTTTAACAGACCGTTGAGCTCAAAGTAAGGATGTGCTGCGAAGGCTGCGAGAGGGTAGTCAAGAACGCCATACACAAGGTCAGAGGTAATTAAATAGTCCAACACTCACTGATCATCTTCATATCACATGTACAATTAAAAATTCAAATCGCATGGATAACAGCCACGTGGGTCATTGACAGGCGTTGATTCGGTCGAGGTGGAACTCCCTCTAGAGAAGGTAACGGTCACTGGAGTTCTGGACCGGAACAAGGTTCTCAAGGCCGTTAGAAGGAGCGGTAAAAAGGCCGAGTTCTGGCCGAACCCTGACCTACCTTTGTACTTTACCTCAGCGGCCAACTACTTCAAAGACGAGAACGACTACAGAGACACCTACAATTACTGGAGGCACGGTTATAATGGAGACAGACATGGTAACATTCCGGTCACTTATAGAGGGGACGACAAGGTAAGTAACATGTTCAACGATGACAACGTCCATGCATGCAGCATCATGTGAGCTATGTAACCCAAAGAAAAAACATTTGCTGCTGCAAGATGAAGGAAGACAAGTCAGAAAGAAAATGAGACAAGTGGGTGGGGGACGGTGGGAGATGTGTATGCGGGTAGTCCTAGGGGATGGAGAGGAGTGATGAGCTTGCGCTGCTTTTGTTGTTTGATGCTTTGGATGCTATGATTGTAATGTAAGGGACGCGTGCTTTGTTTGTATGGATATTGACGTTATAACGTTTGTACTTTGAACTGGTCTCTGCTGTATTAATATTCCATGCAATTATTATTGTTCTTCTTCTTCTACCGAGTTGTTGCTGTTAGAGTATCGATGCTAGGTGCAGCAGGAACCATACAAATACAGCTTTCAAATCGTACACGATTCTGTAATAATCTCAAGTGGGGCCCACTTATTTTTTTCTTCTCGATAACTCCATAAATGGTGACATCGGAAATATATATTAGCTCCAATGAACCTACCATGGACCCTTATTAAGAGTTGAGCTCACCACCACCAAATTCTATCTGATATAACAGTGATTTAAAGGCCTTCAACTCCAATTAAAGTGAGATTTATCTTATTTTTAAAATTATTTTGAGCAGATTAAATTTCATAGATGGTCCACATTATTTGTAGGGATGCTTGGTCTGATAGGTTGAATGAACAGGGAAATGGGATTATTTTGTTCAGGTGTAGGGACTGTGCATTGGTCGGGGACCATGATTGGATGGCCGTAGTGGATGAAAATGCTCTATAAGCATCCATGGTATGATCCTTCACATGGACGGTGTACGAACGCACACGTAGAACCGCGCGTACGGAGAAGTGGGAATAACTCGTTGTAATGGTCTAGGGCCGTCGCGTTTGGAGGGGAATATGCTCAGCCATGTTTTGTCGAAAGAAAGATTCTAGGGTGACTCAGGTGATCTCTGCACGAGTGCGCATCTCATAAAGGTGTCCATCTAATCAGCAATTTGAGCATGCCACCGAAATTAAATTAATTCTATGGATTTTGCACCAATTTAAATGGATTTCACCATTGATTTGACTGATTTTCTAACACAAAGTTATTGAATTTTTTGTCTATAGATCAACGGGTTAGAAATCTCTGATTGACTTGAAAGTTTGAAAAAGGCGGAACCCATTGAAACCTTTAGTCCTCTCTTCCATCCCTAGTGTGGCGCAATTGGGCCCCACAATGAAGTGTGCATGCATGGTCCGTGCACCATTAAGGTGCACAGGTGATCCTGGTTGTCTAGGTGAATTACTATGTTCCTAAGCGATTTACTATGTATTTGTTGAACTTGATATACATGATGGTTATACAGACACACTTCGATGAGATGTCTGACAGGGAGGGACCCATGTTTCACTAATCTAAATATACTTGAAATGAGGGCCCCGCCATTATTGGCTGTTCTTCAACCTATATCCTTGAGGATCAACTGATTATATTCATTGGAATCACAAATGAAGTAGATGTGGATGACATTAAACTTGCATAGGAAGCTCTTAATGGTTCCTTTCCATCACATCTATACGGATCGTGGCTAAAGTACACATGGAATTCCTTGGAATTTTTTAGTTCGTGCTTATGTCCCATTGAGTTCATTGAGTTAGCGAGTGTAAAAAGCTATAGATATTTCGGGCCTCTCAACCATGCCAGGTATCACGGCTACGCCTGTCAAAGGCTCGGCCGGCAAGGGCTCATGGCCCTGCCGTCAGCATATGTAGAGCCGGGCTTGAGTTGGCCAAAGCGCTTGAAGGGCTTGCTTCACCTAAGCCCTACCCTACCTTGCAAGGCTAAGGCCTGGCCAAGGGCCTAAAAATAAGAATTACATTTTTAAATTATTGTAGGATTGTCATCAAGCATTAAATGTGAATCTAACATTTACCGTTCTTTATTTGAGCTTGTGACCAATAATGGTTGCAATAAAACAAGCGCAGCGGAGTTAAATTTGTTTTTTGATTGATTGATGACAAATTAAAACTTAGTTTATATAATGATATCTTCTAATGATACTTAATATTATTTCTAAAGATATAAAATAAATCTTCTAATGATACTTAATATTATTTCTAAAGATATAAAATAATACATCAAATGATACTTAATAATACTTTTAATGATATATTAAATAATAAAAAAACTCCTAATGATACTTAATAATACTTATAATGATACTTATTTTATATACAGAAAGGTATTGTTATATACAAAAGGTATTGTTTTATGTAAAACTAATTTAAACAATAATACTTAATAATATCTTCAAAGCTTAATGATTTATTCCTCTTTCAAGATATCTAATAAACAATCTAATGTATCATTATCACCATTTTCACTATCATTATGTTTTTCAGCACATAACTAATCCTATGCACAAACTAAGGCATCTACCATTGTTGATTTTACACAAGTCCTATGTGGGTTATGTGTCATTCTTCTAATGCTAAATGTAAACTCAGAAGCAATATTGGAAATAAGAATAACTAAAATATCATGAGCTATTTTTGAAAAAATTGGATACTTTATTTCCACCTAATTTAATATATCTAATATTATAGATTGTTCTCAAGGGTCTTCCAACTAATAATCGAATTCAGTTTTTCCTTAATTGTTACTTTTTTTTTGTTCTTTTTCTTTTAAATACCAAAAGTATCCATCTTCACCATCATCACATGATAGCATATTACTTGGCTCAACTTCATCATCTAAATTAGATTTATTACCTAATCTCCTACATAACTCCTAAAAAATATATCTACAAAAGTTTAATAGTTTCATTTGTATACATTCTTATATATTTATTTAATGCATATAATGAGCTAAAAATAATTAGATAATATATATAATTATAAGAGGTAGTTTAAATCATATATATACTTATATATTTTTCAAAATGAAGAAAAAATATAAACCAGGCCGAACCTGGTATTGTCCTAGCTCAGCCCTCAAAATTAGGGGGTCTGCAAAATTTTGTCCTAGCTCAGCCCTTAGGCTTTTAGAAAAAATAAAATCCCTTAACTTAAGGGCTTTTTAAGGGTTAGGCCGGGCCCCCTTGTCAAAGGGCCAAATTGACAAGCTTATTCACGACCATTCAATTGAACTCACTTTTTTTTTTTTTACCTCTTCTTTTCTTATCACTTTTCAAGGGACTTAAACACATAAGTGGAACATTGCATGGTGTTACTAAGTCACAATAGAGTCAAGTAGTAAAAGAAGAATTAAAACTTTCAATAGACCAAAAATGAATAAGAGAGTAACAAGTTTTATTAACATAAATACTTGCACATCAATTAGCCATTTGATTACATCAGCATTTGTAACACTCCGACCCGAGTTGATCCGGATTAGTGGGTAATTGCGTGTGATTTTATCGTTAAATGTGTTTTGATTTTGTTTTCCTTTGGTTGTGAGTCTTGGAGAGATCGTTTGGGTTGAGTTTGACTTGGTTTAGGTAGTTCGAGCCCTTTTTCGTAATTTTGGCTTTTGATTGACTTTGTCAGTTTTGCGTCATTCTAACGTCATCGCGTGTAGTTCGTTGAGCTTGTTGATCTTCGTAACTGTTTTGGATTCGAATGATTTCGTTTGCTCTCGTTGGACCGTCATTTGACTCAAACTGACATTTGTGTAAGTTGTTTGGACTTATTTGTCATTTGGACTCAAATTAACTTATAAATATCCCACCAACTCCCTTCTTTCTCTCTCGATCGTCTCTGTCTCTCAGCAGCTGTCTCTCTCTCGTTCAGCTCTCTTTCTCTCCTTCTCCTTCGCTGTTTCTGTTGCTTGAGGGAGGAAGAAAGGAGCTCGTTTGTGTGTGTGTTTCCAGCGGACTGAGCCAAGCAACGGTCGCGTGCGAGTGATTTCCATCTGTGAGGCAAGTATAAGCCCAAGTAGTATGAACACCGATTGGTATTGCTTTGATTGGTTGTGTTTTTACTCCTCATTGTATGCATCAGTGTTAGACAACCCTATTGAGTTAGTTTTTCTGTTATCTTGCTGTTTTCAGTCGTTTTGTTCACTTTCTGTATGACTGTAACTGTTGCAGGAAAAATGAGTCCGAGCACTCACGGCTACACCGTGAAATGTGTTACGACTAAGCCGTGAATTGGCTTACGGCTAAGCCGAGACCCAGCCGTAACCCTAACCGTAGAACAGTACAGACTGATATCTGAAAATAACTGAGAGTTGGCAAAATGCCATTCTTCTACGGCCCAGCTTGATCTAAGCCGTACATTGTCTTACGGCTAAGCCGTGGACCAGGATACGGCTGAGCCGTAGAGCAAAAGACGGGTGAGCCGTAAATCCGGATGGACATTTGGGGAACCTCAGCTCAGCCGCAGTGTATAGTACGGCTAAGCCGTAAGATGCTTCGGCTAAGCCGTAAGGTTACCTACGGCTACACCGTGAGACCCTGAGAATTGAATGAAAAGGACTACGTTTAAGCAAAAGACCGTATATGACTTTCATGTTAGAATGTAGCGAACCTGAACATGCCCAATGGAATGTCTGAATGACATGAATGATCTCGAGGGCTGCGAATCATTCATGGACAGTTATCCAGTTGTTTAGCACTTCCCCATGGGTGTTGGTTTAAGGGACTTCGGTGCACACTCCAGACACTGCAACACTAGACAATAGTGCATCGGACAACTTAAAACTACATCAACATGCACGGTTAGAAACACTGGACAAATAGATTAGGATTGGCTTGTAATTGACCTTGATTCGTAAAGGTACCCTGATTTGTACAGCATATTGACTTCGGTTATGCCCTCTTATGTGTTCTGCGCTGAACCTCTCGATTCTGTGGGAAATGCAGCAACCCCAGAGCGAAGCCCGGGCGGAACCATTCTATTGTTGTATTGTTATCATTGCTCCACTGGAGCACTTGCATCAGTGCTTATTTATTATTAGTACTTGAGTTCTGAGTCAGTGATTGTTATTGATACTCATTGTCAGTGCTTCTTTTATTGCTTAATTGCATTCAGTATCCGTATGATTTGCATTCAGTATCAGTATCCGCATGATTTGCATTCAGTATCCGTATATGTGATGCACTTCCTACTGTTCGTTCAGTGTGATATGTGATATGTGAGATATGTATGTGATATGATTGATTGAATGAGGTGCATCATCCGATTTGATTGTGATTGGTATATGGCACTACTGAGCCTCAGCCTTAGGATACCCGACGGGGTTAACTTTGGTTTAGTTTATGTGTTTGCCTCTGCAGAGTGTTCTGTCCTGGGACTCCGGACCCCGGGAACTAGAGACCCATGCGTACCCTGGCCCGGTCGCTGGTGTTCTCATTTCGACTGCTCTCGAAATGGAGAAAATGGCCAATGTAGTAGCCACTTTGACTGTTATCTGTTTATGATTCTGATAGCATACTTATTCATTGCATAATTGCTTAGTATACGAACATGATTTCTATGGATTTTGCACTGTGACTATTATTCATGATTAGACACAATTTGTGTTATCTTCTTGTGGCTTATATTTTGCTAAGTCGTTGTACTTACGAGTTGTCTTGGTGTGTTGCAGGCTCAGATCCCTCTCCCGGTCCTGCGTCGGTCGACCCGACTCCAGGAGAGGCTCGCGAGGCCCCCTCCGGCCTAGAGGAGTGGACTTGATCCATCCTCCAGAGTACGGTTTGCATCATTTTGTTCTCCCCATTCATTGAGTCTGAGTCTATTGACGGGATTTTTCTGTGCTTGTAACGTGGGCTCTGAGTGATATCTGTATTTTGATTTTTGATTGGTGTAAGCCCACTCTATTGTCATACGTTCTTGTAATTGTTCTTGTCATCAGTTAATACTTTTGTAATCCATTATGTCTCTTGGTATATTGTTGTATGCCTTGATACGTACAGCTTCCGCGTACAGTTGTTTGCACGTGTGAATCATCCCTTGTGTGTGTATGCTTGGACGGGGTTCAGGCATGCATGCACGGGAGTACGTGTGTCATTGGTTAGACTTTCTCTGACCCCCGGTCCCTGGGCTCGGGTTGTGACAGCATTTGTCAATTATGAATGAGAATCAAAGACTATTTTATATTTTGATACTTTTGCTTTATATTTTAGTTTTTTTATTATAAAATTATAATTTTTATATGATATTGTGTTGATATAGTCAATCATATCCTCAATCGGACAATATGCCTACTCCTGTTGATATGAAGGTTTAGGATATACGATTAGAGAAGATGGTATTCATTTTGAGCAGTTCAAATTATGATTAAATGAGCCTTGCAATGGATTCCTAGAGACTTGTAATTTAACACATAATAGTGATTTTTGGATATGAAATTGTTGACAATTCTAACCTATAATAATAGAGCGGGAAAAAAGTAATAAGTAATAGAATTGATAAGTAACAAAATTGGGTTGATAAGTAATAAAATTTGACGTATCATAAAGATTACTCTCATTTGATTTAGTAGGCCATCATGCTTGCAATTTAATCTATTTAATTATATAGTCCTAGATTTTTCAAATCAATCTCATCCAAATCAATAATCCACTAAGATTTAAATAACAAGGCATAAAAAAATCTCACAAAATAAAATAAAAAAAAATTAATAACATCAAGATGTAACTGCATTTGTCAAAATACACAAGACATGAAGAAAATTAATATATGCATTTAAATATACTAATCAAAGAGGCATCAACTGCACTGAAGCAAAAAAAGGAAAAAAAAAAACAACAACAACAACAAGATGCAAAAACCAAATGGGTTAAAGAGTTACCTATATGAATGTATTTAAGAACCAATGTAATTGAGTACTTATGAAAGTTTTGAGGGTACTCCCTAGTATGTGATTTTCTAAATTGCAAATAAAAACACAATATGCAACAGAAAAATCAAATAAATCAAACAAGCAACCACCATAAGAAGACATGATTTTTACATGGAAAGCTAAATAGGAAAAAAACCCAAAAAACCCATAAGTCTAAACTGGATCAACAATCAAGCACTATAAATCTCGTAATACAAGAGCATATACTCACAGCCCAAATCCGGTTCTCACGCAACTTAAAAACTGTGATTCTTCTTGCACAAATATGCGCTATCATAGCTACTTTCCGATATATGAAAACATATTCAAATCATGCTTGACTAATCAGACAATCTTCCACAAGATTTGTAAAAGGTTAGAATCTCTAGAATAAAACCTTAGCACAAACTCTCCAATAGAAGCTCTAAAGAGGAAATGATCTCTCAATAAGATCTTCTGTGCTCAGAATTATGGGAAAGATACTTTAAGGTTGAGAGAGGAACCCTTTTTATAAAGAACAATTTGTGCCTTACAAGGATACTTCTTTTAGAACACAACTTACTAATCTTAGCATAAATAGGAAATAAATCCGTACAGGTCAATGAGTTTTCTCTATTAGTGCACTTGAGAATGGGAGAGCCCGAGCACATGCTTGTTCACCCAAAAAAGGGGAATCAAGGTGCTCGAAGGGCATGCTAACTTTTTTTTCTAACAAACGATAAGAGACATGGAAGAGAAAATACATGAGAGATTTTGCATAAATGAAGAAAATAATTAAAAAAAGGGGAGGAGTTGGTCCAGAGTATATTGAATGTGCGCTATCTTTCTATTTTGAAGTCGATCAAGCAATCTTCATAACCTATCACTCATTTTCCTTAGATATAGAGTTTCAAAGGGAGTTAAAACGAATGTCATAGTTGCCCACATAGATTGCTTATCACGTTATACCAATGGGTTGACCATAAGTTTACCAGTATCACCTTCAATTCCTATGTGAAGGAAATGAAAAAAGTCTCAAAAGACTTATTTTCTTTGGAGATTCGTTCGAGGCAAAGCACTATCCTTCTAACTATTCTGAGAAAATCAAGTGCCTTGCTTAAAGCTAGAACTTCAAGAAGCCAAAGTGCCAGAGTCTCTTTGAATAGAATCTAAAGAGTCTTGAATGCCTTGGTGGCTGTATTGTGTCTCATGTGTTATTGTAGCACTGGAATGGCCACCCAAGGGGGATATTTATAGCCTCCTAGAGTTTCCTCCAGTTATTTGTGGGAGGGTAGAGATTGAGCAAAATTCAATTTAAAGGGGGGTAGCTAATCGTGCATTTGTATGGTTGGCTACCATCCCAAAGTTAATAATGTGAGGTGGCAGCCGGATCTTTATCACTTGAATCATGCTAATGAGCATAAAATCTTCTCAAAATAATTTGACCAAAACTAGATCGGCTTCTTAATGACCTGTCAGGACTTATAACTATTGACCAGTCACTTTCCTGTGTTGGCTAGTGTGTCATTGACCACTGACTTGTTCAGTCGATTAGTATACTCTCAGCTACTGTCTTGTTCAGTCAGCTAGTATATACATTTTTCACTTTTTGAAGTATTTTAACTTGTTTTCTTTTACAGACTTCAATTGTCTTTTGGGCTTTATCCTTGAGCTATATATACTTTGTTTTGTTGTGTTTGGGTTATGTTTGACTTTTGATCTAACTTTTGATTTGCTGAATTACTTGTGGATTTCTTCTGAATTCTTTTGCATGTGAACAACACTACAAGCTATCCACCAGGCTTGAGCACGATCATCAGGGGCTTGCGTAGATGCAGGGGCGCTCAAGCACATGTGCTATTTTTTTGGTTTTTCATTTCAGCTCTTCTGGTGTCGTGGACCACAATCCATTCTAATGAATTATAAAATACAACTCAATAGACCCAGAGCTTTATCCACCCCATGAATTAGCAAACATACAAAAATCCTTACAAATTAGAAACCAAGAGAGAAATAACGTAAAAGAAAGATGAGATAAACTTGTAATGAAACGAGAGCCAACATCAACGTTAGATGGCTTGCTTTTGAAGAAATAAAAGGCAAGCTTTTGAAGAAATAGAAGACAATCATGCTTAAAACAGAAGAGATATAAAATGTAAGGTAGTTCGGCTGTATGGCCAACGTCCACGATATAATTCTCCCACACATCCAACAATGAGTTCCTCTCTTATATTACATGTTTATTACAAAAAGAAGAATCTCAAGGAGTTTTTGTCTACTTTGTAATGAGCTTTACAATGATATGATTGAGACAATATGGGATCTTGGGATTCGTATTTAATCTCTAATGAGACCTGTCATACTGTGATTGAGACACTATGGGATCTTGGGACGTGTATTTGATCTCTAGTTGATACAAGAGATTAGGGAGATTAGAGAGATTGAGTAGTTTTGTCTTTGACTCCTACAAGTTGTCGTCTCCAATACCTTTTGTTAAGATGATGGTAGACTGAGTACCATCAGCTTGTTTGTGAGACTAAAATGTCTTTGAGATGACAATCCTTTAGTTAAAACATCTCCAATTTGGTCCACAGTAGATAGATACTTGACTTGGAGAGCTTTACAAGCAACGATTTCATGAACAAAATGAAGTCAATTACAACATGCTTCATGCGTGAGTGGAAGACCAAATTTGCTATAAGATAGATGGCACTTAAATTATCATACCATATTGTTGGGCGCACTTGTAGCTTGGCATCTGAGTTTATGTAGCAATGAGCAAATTCATTGAACTTCTACAGTTGCATTAGCTAAGCCTTTGTATTCAGCTTTTGTACTTGATTTTGTAACTGTTGATTGTTTTTTTGAACTCCAAGATATGAGATTTGGTCCAACATGGATTTTGTAACCTGAAGTTGATCGATAGTCATCAATGCATCTGGTACAATCTACATTAGTGAATGTATGAAAGGTTGCTATAAAAAAAGGTTGGATGAGTAGACCATATTGGATTTTATGTTTGAGATAATGGAGGATCCTTTTTACAGTTACCCAATGATCACTTGTAGGATGGTGCATGAACTCACATACTTTGTTGACAATAAAGGCAATGCCAGCTGTAACGACCCCGGCCCCACACGTGATATTGTCCTCTTTGAGCCTTTATTCACCTTTAACGATTCAAAAGGACCCCTCACGGTTTTGTTCCTGGGCAAACGCACCTGACCCAAAACGTGTCACGCGGGTTAAAGGGGGTTCAATCACTTATATGCCCGGGCTCTGAAGGCCTCATAAACAATGTGGGATGTTACATCCCCCACCCTCAGAAGAGAGCTATCCTCGGCTCTGATACCATATTGTAACGGGCCCGGCCCCACACGTGATATTGTTTGCTTTGGGCCTTTGTTCGCCTTTAACGATCAAGAGGACCCCTCACTGTTTTGTTCCTGGGTGGGCGCACCCAACCCAAAACGTGTTATGCAGGTTAAAGGGGGCTCAATTACTTATATGCCTAGGCTCTGTTGGCCTCATAAGCGATGTGGGACGTTACATCCCCAACCCTTAAAGGAGAGCCGTCCTTGGCTCTGATACCATATTGTAATGTTCCTGGCCCCACACATGATATTGTCCACTTTAGGCTTTTATTCGCCTTTAATGATTCAAGAGGACCCCTCACGGTTTTTGTTCCTAGGCGGGCGCACCCGACTCAAAACGCGTCACTACATAGTGAAATTGTCCATCCTAACTGGCCCCCATCAGAGTATACAGTGGTGGTTTATCCTGCTTGGGCTTCGTTCCCCTTTGAGGATTCGAGATGTCCAGCGCAAGTGCGTCTTTCTATGAAAGATATTGTCCATCCTAACTGCCCCCCATCAGAGTACGCAATGGTGGTTTTGTCCTACCTGGGCTTCGTTCCCTTTTGAGGATTCGAGAGGTCCAGCGCAAGCGCATCTCCATGTAGCCAAGTAGCCTACTAGAGTTTGTGGAAGTTCGTGATATTCTCCACGTGCTTATACTTCGTAAGTGGATCAACATATTTCATTGATGATGTGCATGTACATTTGATTGATTCTAAGCATCCTATTTGTCATTTTGGATACCCCTTTGCTCATGTTGGGCTTGATATTTGAGACATGGGAGGACTACTCATTGTGAATATGGATTTATGGTTGTGGACCAAATTATGTTATGGAATAACTCCTCAATATTTGTATGGTATCCATGGATCTAGCCAACCTTCACATTTGATTTAGGAACCTTTGTTCGTGTAACACTAAGTTGGCCTGTGTGTGTGTTGTGTTGGATCGAGGTCTTATGGACGACTGCAGAACGGTATTGGTATGGTACAAATGTGCTCTATGACACTATACTGGGTGTGATGCACCCTAAAGAGGATTAATCGACCATATGTGGACTGGAAGCCTAGCATTCGAAGACAGGTTGGGCTACCGTATTCTGGGCATATATGTGATTGATTTCCTTCTTGAACACATAAGACGCTCATGCACTGGACCTCTCGAATCCTCAAAGGGGAACGAAGCCCAAGCAAAATAAAACCACCATTGCGTACTCTGATGGGAGCCAGTTAGGATGGACAATATCTGCCATAGAAAGATGCGGTTTTGGGTCCGATGCACCCGCCCAGGAACAAATCCGTGCAAGGTCCTCTTGAATTGTTAAAGGCAAACAAAGGCCCAAAGCGGACAATATCTTGTGTGGGGCCGGGGGTGTTACAGTATGGTATTAGAGCCGAAGACGGCTCTCCTCTGAGGGTGGGGGATGTAACGTCCCACATCACTTATAAGGCCGTCAAAGCCTAGGCATATAAGTGATTGAACCCCCTTCAACCCGCGTGACACGTTTTGGGTCGGGTGCACTTGCCCAGGAACAAAAACTGTGAAGGGTCCTCTTGAATCATTAAAGGCGAACAAAGGCCCAAAGCGGACAATATCACGTGTAGGGCCGGGGCCGTTATAATATGGTATCAGAGCCGAGGACGGCTCTTCTCTGAGGGTGGGGGATATAACGTCCACATCGCTTATAAGGCCGTCAGAGCCTAGGCATATAAGTGATTGAGCCCCCTTTAACCTGCATGACGTGCTTTGAGTCGAGTGTGCCCGCCAAGGAACAAAACCGTGAGGAGTCTTCTTGAATAATTAAAGGCGAACAAAGGCCCAAAGCAGACAATATCACGTGTGGGGCCAGGGCCGTTACAATATGGTATCAGAACCAAAGACGGCTCTCCTTTGAGGGTGGGGGATGTAACGTTACACCAGGCCTGGTTAATGACAAATATTGGAGGGCACACACAATACTTCCGTAGAGGTTTTCTCGAGTGTTTTGAAAGAGTATTCTTTTTAGCAATAGGTGTCATATAAGGTTTTGCACCATCCGTTTTGGACCATAACAAGAAGTCCTTTTATACTCCATTTGTGAAAGATGTAGGTTTTGCCTAATTTGTATGACTTGCATACCTAAAAAATAAAGTAATAAGCCAAAATCTTCGATGGCCAAATCTTGGCAAAGAGAGTACATTAAACGATCAATATCTGATTGATGACACCCTACGAGGATGGTGTCATCCATGTAAATTCAGATGAAGAGGGGTGTTGTCCATAATGCCAAATAAAGAGTGATGAGTCATTTTTTGACCCTTTAAAGCCCAGGTCAAGAAGATGATTACTTAGGCAAGCGACCTTTGATCGTGGGGCTTGTTTAAGGCCATACAAAGATTTGTGGAGTTTGCAAACTTGAGTTGGAACATTTGGGTCCAAGAACTTAGGTAGTTAATCCATATAAACTTTTTCATGTATAATGCCATGTAAAAACGCATTTTGGACATCAAGATGCATAATTATCTATTTTTTCCGAAGCGCAAGAGAAAGGACCATTCAAATAGTGGTTGGTTTAATCACTGGGTTGAACGTTTCATCATAGCCTAAACTTGCTTATTAGTGAATCCTCGATATCTATAGAGCCATATATCTGTCTTCTAGTATGAAACACCCATTTGCATATCCTACAACGTTCATGGATGGATGTTGAAAGACTTTAAACCTTGACACGGGTTAAGGTCCCAATCAAAGTATACTATGTAGATAACCAACAACAATCACTCAAGGCAATCCAAACAATCACACAAAACAGATAAACACAGGATTTTTACATGAAAAACTCAATCGGGAAAAAACCTCAGGACCTAACACCAGTTCGTCAAGAACAATCACTATGAAAAAGAAGTTACAAGACTACTTACTACCCTTTACCCAGTTGGACACAACGTAAGAGACTTGAAGTACTCCTTCTTGTCGACGCACACATCGTTCACCCTCTTCTGGATTAATCCTCATGCCTTGATGCTAGTCAAGACGAACTAGCACAGTGGAGAAGAAAATTGAAGCTCAGAAGTAGAGGTTGCAGCGCATGAAGAATAGAATATCTTCTGAGAAGATGAAATCTCTCAATGGATATTAGGGTTTTGATCTGGAGGGAGAGGTGTTCCTTAAATAGAGAGGAACCCTCGAGTCTTTACCGACTTTGATTCGCGAAGGATAAGGACACATACGAAGTAGATCCGAAAAAATAGAGATTCAGAATTGCGCGTCTGCCAACCCAACCGACCGATCGGATACCCTATCCAACCGGTCAGGCGGACCGATTGGGCACTCAGCCGACCGGTCGGTCTTTAGTTCTGTCTGCAGGTATATATTTGCGAGAAATTCAACCGATTTGTCATCTTATCCGACTGGTCAGAAGTTGAAACACCTGCATTCCGTTGTCGAAGTAGAAGACCATCATCTGTGACTTCTGTAAAGACTTCAATCCATCTAAAAACATAAAATTACAACTCGTGGAACCCAAGTTTTGTCCATATTATGAATTTGCCAATATTACATGCCTTTCAGATGTCGAGGGTTAAGAGTCCATATGTTAGTTTTTATTAGGGCATTATATTCTTCTAACATTGCATGACTCCATTGAGAGTACTTGTTGGCTTCTGAAAAGCAGGTTGTTCCAACATGTTTAATATTTTGAATTGTAAGAGCAATAGGTAGTGGGTCTTTGGTGGTCAGCAAGGTGCGAGGCTTAGACATACTAGAATTGAGGCGATTTTTCATTTGATAAGTATTTGAAGGATCAAGAGGTTTGTTGATGGATGATACTAGGGGGTATGGGTTGTAGAGGTATTTGTGGGTATGAAAGAGACGGTGGGTCCGGTAGGTATGGAAGAGGTTGTGGGCTCGGTGGGGAAAGAATATGTGGAGGTTGTTTCGGTGGGGCTGGAGCGTGAGGTGGCAGGTTCGGTGGGTATGGAGGAGGTTGTGATCTTGGTGGGTCTAGAATGTGAGCTTGGTGAGGTTGGAGTATGAGGAGGTGGATCTAGTGGTGCTAGAATGTGGGGATGTGGATTCGGTATGACATGGAGATGGTGGGTCTTAGGCAATTGGTATGGGTGATGGGTAGTGGGTCATTAATGGAAGGTGGTTCATGGATGGAATCGATCCTAACATCTTTAGGAGATAAAGGGTAGGAGGTGGAGGCATAGGTGAGAATGATGAGAAAGAATTTGTAGAGACAATTGTAGCAAAAAGGAAAATATTTCCCATCAAAAATAATATGTCTGGAGATAAATATATGCCCAGTTTGCAAATTGAGATATCGGTACCCACGATGTGAAGTACTGCAGCCCATAAAAATACATTTTTGTTGATCTATATTGTAACTTGTGTTTTGTATAAGGTCTCTAAAAAGGATAGCACAAGCATGCAAAAGTTTTTAGTATGGTGTAATCAGGTGAACAATGAAAAAGGATTTCAAAAGGGCATTTATTTTTTGTATTGGGTGAAGGTGGCCTGTTTATAAGAAACACAGCGATTTGATCATCTCAATAATTTGATGGTATGGAGGCATGGGCCATGAGTGTAAGCCCTATTTCAACAACATGATGACGTTTGCGCTTATTAGTTCCATTTTGTTTTGGTGTATATGGGAAGGAAACTCTATGAACAATACCATTGTCCTCTAGAATAGATTTGAAAGGCAAATATTTTGTCCCTCCATCTCTTTGGAAGTTTTTAATCTTGCAACCAAACAAATTCTCAATCTGAAGTTTGAATTTTAAAAAGATGTTACAAGCATCAGATTTATGAACAAGTGGATAAAGCCATGAAAATTTACTAGAATCATCTATGAAATGTCTATAAAAATGATGCCCATGACAATCTGAATGCACATGTTCTAAAGGGGATGTAGAAGAGAAAGTAGACGATCCTAAAGGCAACTTATGGCTTTTTCCAAGTTGACGCAGTGAGAAAATAGAATACGTTTTATTTTGTTGCACTAATGGAAACTTTTTATAGCTATGATAGAACAGATTATAAATTAGGATGGATGTCCAACCCTTCAGAGCCATTGTTCAAGAGAATTTTTTTCACCCATAAGAGCATGCTTGCTTGATATAGTTGCTAGTAGATAGTAAAGTCCATCTTTAGTTTTGCCCAGTAAAAGAATCTGTCCTGTGGCTCGGTCCTTGAAAAAAAAAAAATCATTCACATGAAATTCACAAGACATTATTATCCCTGGTTAGTTGAGAAATAGATAATATTTTTTTTGTGATGTGAGGCACATGACAGATATCTTTCAATTTTAGAATAGAAGAAGAAGTTATGATTGAAGAGGAAATATTAGCAATGTACAAACCTGTTTCATTCCTGACTTGAAGTTGACCATTGCCTTTATATTCAGAGTGAAGGGAAAGGTTACCCAGGTCTGAGGTGATGTGATTCATAGTACTAGAGTTCATGTACCAAGTAGGGTCGAATGGAGCAACTTGATTTGATTCATGAGATGCAACTAAGGCCTGAGTTACTTGATCACTCTGAAAAGTGTAGTCAAACCCATGGTTTAAAATATCGACTAATACGTACAGATATCAGCCATTACCGAGACAATATATTAATATGTATCAATAATGGTCTCGTGTAGTCAAACCCATGGTTTAAAATATTAGTAGATACATACCAATATCGGCCATTACTGAGACGATATATTGATGTGCATCGGTAACAATCTTGTATCTATGAACTTTTGCCATAATGTCAGTTGATATCGGCCAATACAAGATACAAAACCCCTATAACCCCTATTCTTCCTCCCAAAAAAGTGGAAAGCCTCCTTTCCTAACCTTAGAACAACAAATGCAAAAAAAAAAAAAAAAAAAAAAACGGGGTTTTGGGGTGGGGGGGGGGGGGGGGAACAGGGAATAAGGAAAGAAGGAGGAGGACATTCGTGTTAGGAGGCAACCACTAGCTTATATTAGGTCCTTGGTATGACTCTTGGGGACCCATGTGGAATGATGCTCAAATTCTTCCTAACATAATTAAGAAAGCCATAAAACTATGGATCCCAAAATTGGTTGATACAAGTACGTATTGATCAATACGTACTAGTATCGGCCGGTACTGCACCAATAAATGACAAAGAATCTGTATCGGTTTCACACAATCAAAATATCACGAAAATATCGGGATATATTGACTGATATTTCAAAATATCGGCCAAATTTTTAAAATATCAGCAATATATAAAAAATAAAATAAAAAATGTGTAACCCTAATTTTTTTTTCTCTTTCTCATCCTTTTACTCATCTTCTATTTTCGAAACATACTCCAATTGTTGTGACTCTTCCTTTCACTTGCAAATAATCAACAAATCTTTATTTTGGCCGATTTGGTTTAAGAAATCATCAAAATAACTCAATAAAGGTAGGTATATTCTACTTTTGTTTTTTTTTTTGTAATTATTTATTTGGTAAAAGCTAAAAATGAGCCATGAATATGATAATTCCATTCCACTCTTTTTCTTGTATGGATCTATTATTTGGTATTTTAAAAATAAAAGCTTTTAACTTTTAAGTTTTAACTAGTTTTCACTTTTGTTGAGATTTAGATATTTTTTAATGTTAAGAGTAATAATTATTATTTTTATTTTATTAGTATAAAAATACATGATTTAATGAATCAAACTTGGTAGATCTAGCAGTAGAATACATAGATCTTCAAAATGTTAAGGATCTTGGTATATACTATGCAAGAAACCAATTACCAGCACTATATACAAATTACAAATAAATTGTATTTTCTAAAATTTTACACTAATAGATAGTTTATAAGTCATAATTATAATTCTTATAAAAAAAATTACAATTTCAGACAAAACAGCGATACAGGACATCATAACTCTGGAGACCAATAATTTGCTTTATACTTGTTACTATTGGGAAAAAAACATTGTTTTCCAGCCTTTTTCTAATATTCTGAATTTTTTGGATATTTTTTCAAATTTTTTTAGAGCAAAAAAAAAAACCACAATAAGATGACCTCGATGGGCTACAAACCGCGACTGATACTAATATTGTATCAATTTTTAGGACTAGGCGATATAGCGACCGATACCATGATTTTCATTCATACATGAAAATCTCACTTTTGTTGCACCCTACTACACCCCTTCTCTCTTATTCTCCTTCTCCTCCTCCTCCTACTCCTCTCTTTGAACTCTTTCCCTGTTTTTTACCCTTCCTCCTCTGTTCTGTTCGTGCAAGCTAAAGGGGAAAACCCTTTTTTGTTTGGATCTTTCTAGAAGGCCAAAAGTCAAGGCCCTTTTCATATATTTTTGGCTTTTTTTTCTTCCATATATACATGGTGCACAGTGGGGGCCACAGTAGTAAGCCACACCACACACAATAAGCCTACCAATATGTTCTTTGGGCCCTAGATAAATTTCAATTTGATTGGAAATCAGCCCAGTTTTTCAATCAAATTTAATCAATCAAACACTGAGCAATATCCACTTGGAATAAGATGAGTTTGAGGCCCATAAAAGGCTAGTTATTTGAGGGGTTCTGATTTGTGGGTGAATATTTCTCCATCCGAGACAACATAATCGGCAACAACAAGGTGATCATTGATGACTTTTACTTTTGGAGATAATCAGTAATTGAAAGTGTACCTCTTTTACCGTTTGAAGTTGCAGCCTTAGTTGTAGAAGGCATGCTCGAGATTTGGAAGAGAAATTCTTTTCAAGATCTAGCAATCTAGACATCTTTGGATATAGATGATCCAACGACCTCGGTATGGACACTTTCAGTCAGAGAGGCAATGAGCCAACTCAGTAAAAGTTGATCCTGTTTTTCCCAACTGATATAGGTAGGATTTGGCTTTATTTTTTCAGGAGTTTCAGGATCCTGGATTGTTTTTAATGTCTAAGGATTGGTGCCATCGATATAACCATTGAGGTCATATCCTGTAAGAACAGGTAGTAATTGCGATTTCCACGACAAATACTTTTTTTGATCAAGTTTGGTGGTGAGCAAATGTTGGATGTTTGGTGATGGGGATGAAGAGGAAGAGGAAGAGGATGAGGTGAGAGCAACCATTTGAGGATCTAAGGACATTAGTCGCGTGGTCTCTGATACCATGAAGCATAAGAGACACAAGATGTAACATGATTTGGCTATATGATCTACGTAGACGGTATAATTCTCCCACACATCCAACTGTGGGTTCCTCTCTTATTTATAGATTAGATGTTGATTACAAAGAGAAGAATATCAAAGATTCTTTGTACACGTTGCAATGAGCCTTAACAATGGTGTGATCGAGACAATATAGGAACTAGGGATCTGTTTTTGATCTCTAATGAGAGTTGCCATGCCGTGATTGAGACAATATAGGATATTGGGATCTTTATTTGATCTCTAATTGATACAAGAGATTAGGGAGATTAGAAAGATTTTAGGAGAGAGGTTTGAGGAGTTTTGTCTTTTGACTTTTACAAGCTGTCGTCTCTAATAATACTCCTAGTTCTCTTGTAATTTTTTTATTTGGTAGTAGCAAAAAGTGAAGAAAGGCGAAAGTATAAAAGAGAACAGACAATCGCGAGAAAGTCTTTAAAAGAACTCATCCCATGTGAAATTTTAAAAAGTTGAGGGGCAATTGCCCCTCTGGGGCCCTATGGACATCCATCCCTACATGCTGTCACTCTAGGTGGTATAAAAGGAGCAGTTGTGTTTTTGCCCTTCAGGTTGGTGGGCTAGAAAATACTTATATTTTCCTTTGGTATAATACACCCACTTTAACACTGCATGCAAATCCATAACGATTAGAGCGATGACTGGCGATCGAAGCCTCATTGTTTCTGTTGATGGAAAAGTGTTGCATGTCTGACTGCCATTGGAGGGGTACTTTGCAATTTCAAAGGTAAAGTACTAGTTTCTTTCTCTAAGTCAATTAGAATTAAATATTCTAATGATGCATAGCTGCTTGCCATTTTAGAGTCTTTAAAAATATATTTTTGGTGGTAACTTGATTATTTTAAATTACTCATTTAATGCGATTTCTTGGGTTACACAAAAAGGTAGGGCTCTCCAGAAATTTCACTATATCGTTAATGAGATTACAGCTTTGTCCTCATCAGTGTAGGTAGTCTTCAAGGATATTTATTCGACGAATGCTACTGTGGATTTGCTAGCTAAACAAGCAAGGATATGGATGGTCTTTTCGTTAGTGCATGTTCTTTCTTCTTCCAATACAATAATTCTGAGATTTAGTGACGAAATGTTTCATTGCCAAATAATATTATTTGTTTCGTCGTCGTTGTTCCATCTCTAAATAAATTTGGCAATGAATCTGGTTTCATTGTCATAACGTCACAATCAACATCTTATTTTTTTCACCAAAGATACTAGAATTTCATCGCCATATGTTCTATTTCACTGTAAAAATTACACAAAGAGAGGATTAAAAAACTAATCGTCACCAAAAGCTTAAGGATTTATTTTTGTCACTACATGTATTTTTAAAAAAATGAAAACACATTTGGTGACGAAATTATTTCTTCGTCAAAAGGAATTTTTTCAAAAAAAATTATTTTTAAATTTGCTACCCTTTCTTTCTCCCACCTTTGCTGCCCCTCCCTACCCTCCTCCACCCCTCTCTCTCTCCCTCTCTTTTCTTCTCATCTCTGTTCTCTCTCTTTCTCTCTCCTTCACTCTCCTTACCTCCCTCTCTCTTCTTCCCTCCCCCTCTCTCCCCTCTCCCTCCCTCCCTCCCTTCCCCTCTCTCCCGGTCCATCTCTCTCTCTCTCTCTTCTCTCTCTCCCTCCTGAGGCTTTTGATTTTAAAATTTCATTGTTTTTTTTTTTGCTCTCTCTCTCCTGAGGCTTCCGATTTTAAATTTTCTTTGTTTTTTTTTTTGCTCTCTCTCCTGAGGCTTTCGATTTTAAATTTTCATTGTTTTTTTTTTGTGACAAAATAAATTTTGTCACCAATCATTTCCCCAGCATTTTCAAGGGAATAATGGCGCCATTTTTTTAGTATATTTTCTTTGACACCAATTTTTAAAAATAAATTTATGTTGGCGCCATTTTTTCTCTTGGCTTTTTTGAATGGCAATGAAATTTAAATTTCTTCATTAAATGTCCACTATTTCACTACAGGAAAAAGAAAGTTTACTGACGCGATTTCTGCGACGCTTTTAGAAGCGTCGCTCAAATTGGAATGGGGTCGACATTTGCCGACGCTTTTAAAAAGCGTCGGCAAAAGCCACCACTTACCGACGCTTTTAAGAAGCATTGGTATATTTTCCTTTACCTCCCCCCTTTCGGTCTCTCTTCCTTCCCGCCCTTCGCACTCGCTCTTCCCGCCCCCGCACTCCCTCTTGCCCTTCTCATCAAAAGTCTCCTTAAATCCACTCCTTCTCTGTCTCTATCTCTGTCTCTATCTCTGTCTCTGTCTCTGTCTCTGTCTTTACCTTTGTTCTGCCCCCCTTCTCCTACTTCTGTCTCTCCTCGACTCGACAGCATATGCATTCTAGCTCTCCTCGACTCGGACGATAGGAAGATAGCCGCTTGCCCAATCGCTAGATCTGAAGGACAATCAGAGGATGATAGCAGGTCGCCCAATCGCACAGTCACCCGCCCTCATCTCAAAGCCTCGACGATTCGGGGTTTTGGTGCCCTAAATCTGTGGTAAGGTCTTGGAATTTTGCGGGATTCTATTTCATTTTGATGTTTTGATTTCTTACCTGTTTCATGAAATAATGCATGTTTGTGGGTAATGCATTCTACATCTTGAATGAAAAAATCAAGAGGCTCACATGACAGCCCACATTACAAAACCCATTCTCATCCTTTTACCACATGGGAATGAGTCGGCCAGCACTAATGTAGATTTTCCATCTCTTTGATGATTCCATTGACTGTGTAATTAGTAAACATGGGAGAATTGATTTCATATTGAGAAGTAATTACATCTGTAAGTATGGCCGCAAATGGTAATGATTGACCCACAAGAAGGCATGAAAAATTTCTCCCATTCAAATTAACTTTCTTCTTCTGTTGATTAGTTTGATACAGAGTTAATATGAACCCTGAAACCCCATTATTCTGACTCTGAGCACTGTCAAACTCAGTCACAAATGGGCTATACTCATGTACTTTTCACAGCAAATTCCTGATCACTCTCCCCCATACACATTGAATTTATCCTAAAAATCTCAAATCATAAGCGCTGTTAGAAATTGACTGTATCCTAAAAATCTCATCAGAAAATCCTGCTGCATTGAGGTGCATTGCAATTTGTGCCACAAACAGTGTTTGAGTTGGCATAAAATTTTGCTTTCTTCAACACAAAAGAGTTTCACTCCTACAGGGTCAATCCCAGCATTTGCACAGCCTTTACATGCAATGAAAGCTACATTTTAAGTAATATTCATAGACATCAACAGTAATGACTTACCACCAATTTTGCATAAAGACTGCTGCCGTCAGTCAATTCCAACTTTGCTACAGATCCAAGGTGTTTTTTCTGTAGAAGGTCCATGTGTGATGCTGCTCCTGATGATAAGCCTTTACTGTTTGATGGCTCAAACTCAGTTTCTGCTGATGGATAGCATGACTGTAAAGTCATTGAGGCTAGCCTGGCAGGGTAGATTGTCTTTTGAAAATCTGAATTCTATAAACATCTCACTACTTAAGTCTTGTAGAGGTTTCAATGATGATTTATAAAAATTTTCATCGCTAGCATGAGAAAAACGAACTAACAAAGGATATTGAAGGACACTAAGTATAACTATTTGGCTTCTACCAAAAAAAAAAAAAGTATAACTATTTGGCATGTCCATTATAGTATAAAAGACTAAGAGGGCAGATAAGGAAACAAGTAAAAACTTAATTGCTGAATTGAAAAGGGAGAGATAACATCATTATTGGGCCTTAATCATATTTATAAACGCAGGTTTTTACCTCCATATAAGCAAAAAATGGAAAGATTTCCATTCACCTATCTTGTCATTTAGTGGATGCCAGTATGCCACATACTTGCCACACCAGTCTTTCAATAGATATCAGATGATTGGTTTCTAGTTGAGCGGCATACAAAGGGTTGTCCTCACACCACTTCCCTTTCTACAGGCAGGGATTGATCCCTGGCTGCTTTTGTGGAAGGGAGATGCCTCGCCAACTAAGTTACCAGTGGATTGGCACATCATTATCCTCTTTAAGAACAACAGTCCATTCAATGAGTATTCATTGGCAAATTGTTGGTTTTCTAATTGAGTTTTGTCTCCTATTTGCTGCCTGTGATGGTATGAATGTCTTTCTTCTTTATAAAAAATCTTATTTTGGGGAAAAAGAACTCTAAGCTACTGTCTGAAGACAAAATTAAAATAAGGAAGATTGTAATTAACCCATTACTTATTTAATAATCCTTCTTGACACCCATTATCTCATGAGCCATCAGAAATACAATTCCATGCAAGCAAAAAACACACTTAAATAACACAGATCTCATCTGTACAATGAGTGTGTTTTGAAATCTACCTATGGAAAGCTTAAAAAATCTACCTTCTGTTTACTGTAACTTCACAATGAGAGGAAAAAAATTCATCTTCATGAATTTAGTTTGTCAAATATATGAGAAATTTGAATAGTTTCGGAAACTTATATAACTCGCCCACATAAGTGTAAATAATAAAAAATTGTGACTTAGGTGGTTTTTTTTTTTTTTTTTTTCACATTTTTCTTAAAATCTGTGTGGAGTGAAACTTTACATTTTGATAATATATATAGCATTTATTTGGGAATGTTAAATTATTTAGATCATGAATTAGGCTTGCATTGGTGAAGAACAATTGATTTATATGCTATTTCTTGTAAGTTTTGTATGTTTTTTGTGCCAATCTCCTCTTTAATTTTTTTGTAGGTTACGGTGACGGTATTTATAATATTGTAGAATAGATAAAAGTTGGATAAACAAACATAGATCTAGCAAAGCTTATTTGGATGGAGTTGCAAATTTTATTAAATTTGCCACGGAGAAAGCGTCTATGAATGGGGAGATTCTATATCCATGCCGAAAATGTTTCAATAATTATTCGTTCATTCCAAAAGTAGTTGAAGAACATTTGGTGTGGAATGGTTTTCTATTGGGTTACACTGATTGGGTTTTTCATGGAGAGTCTATGTTTTCGTCTTCATATGATATCCCTTATACACAACACAATGAATTTCGTGTTGCACCCACTAATGTTCAAGGAAGCATATTGGGACAAGATGACATGAGGGCATTGCTTCGGGATGCTTTTGGGTTTTCAAATGAACCTATTGAAGGTCAACAAGATAATGGGTTGTGCGATGGGCCTACAATTAGTGACCCGTTTCACGGAGATCAGCCTGTTGATTTTTCCAAAGATGATAGAACTCGTTATGACAATTTGGTTTCTGATTGTGATGAAGAACTTTATCCCGGTTGTGTAAACTTTTCAAAGATATCTTTCATTTTGCGCCTGTTTCACCTTAAACATTTAAATGGGTGGTCAGGAAAATCTTTTAGTATGTTGCTCCAACTATTGAATGATGCATTTCCCAAAGGAACATCTTTGTCATCATCTCATTATGAAGCAAAAAAACTAATCAAGGAGTTGGGAATTGGATATGAAAAGATTGAAGCTTGTCCTAATGATTGCATGTTGTATTGGGGTGAGAGGGTGAATTATGAATCATGCCATGTTTGTGGATCTTCACGGTAGAAGTCAAATAACGCTCATGGGGGTATATCACCAAGTGAAAGGGATGTTAATCCACAGAAGAAAATACGAGCGAAAGTATTACGGTATTTTCCTTTAATACCAAGATTAAAAAGGATGTATATGTTATCGAAGTCAGCTTCCTACATAAGATGGCATGATGAATGCTGTAAAAAGGATGGAATCTTGAGACACCCAGCAGATGCTTTAGCATGGAAATCATTTGATGCTCATTATTCAGAATTTGGCTCTGATCCTCGTAATGTTAGGCTTGGCCTAGCTAGTGATGGGTTCAATCCCTTTCGAACAATGAGTTCCACCTATAGCACTTGGCCTGTTGTGTTGATTCCATATAACTTGCCTCCATGGTTATGTATGAAGGAATCATCATTTATCCTTTCAATGATTATTCCTGGTGAAAAGGGCCCAGGCAAGGATATTGATGTTTATTTGCAGCCTTTAATAAAGAAGTTGACACAGTTGTGGGAGGGTGTTGATGCATTTGATGCTTCCACTAGGCAAAAGTTCAGATTGCGGGCAGCTCTTATGTGGACTATAAATGATTTCCCCGCCTATGCCAATTTACCTGGCTGGAGCACAAAGGGGCGTGTTGCTTGTCCTTGCTGTGGGGATTCAACGTATTCTCAATGGTTAAGGCATGGAGGGAAGTTCTGCTATATGGGCCATCGGCGATGGTTAGAACAAAACCATCCTTTTCGTTTCCAAGACAATCAATTTGATGGTACGATAGAGTTGATGTCTACTCCATTACCGCCATCGGGAACAGATGTTTTAAGGCAAGTGGAGGGTATCAAGCACACATATGGTAAAACTTCAAGGTCTTCAAAGAAGAGGGTAAGGGGAGAGGTTAGTGCCTCATTGGCTGAAGGATTAATGGAGGGTGATTGCAATACGAACCAGACAAGAGTATTTGATAACGTTGATAACTTTACAGTGGATGTTGATAATTTATGTGGGGCTCAGAATGATGATGGCACAAGGGATGCATCTTCTTGCAGTGCCCCCCTCCAGCTTACTTGGAAAAAAGGAAGCATCTTCTTCGATCTACCTTATTGGGAGCATAATCTTCTTCGTCATAATCTAGACGTGATGCACATAGAGAAGAATGTTTGTGATAATTTGGTCAGCACTTTATTAAATCTTGATGGGAAAACAAAAGATAATATGAAGACACGTCTTGATCTACAGGATATGGGTATAAGACATGAGCTTCATCCTCAGCTACTGTCTAACAACAAAATCTATTTGCCTCCATCTTGCTATACTATGTCTGCACAAGAAAAAGACTTATTTCTGGCAGTTTTAAAAGATCTAAAAGTTCCTGATGGGTTTGCATCGAACATCTCAAAGTGTGTTAATTTAAAAGAACGGAAACTTTCAAACTTGAAGAGTCATGATGGTCACATTTTGATGCAAAATATCTTGCCACTAGCCTTACGAGCATCCATGCCTAAAGAAATAGTGGCTATTTTTTCCGAGTTATCATCCTTTTTCAAAGCATTATGCTCAAAATCTCTTAATCTCCAAGATCTTGACAAGTTGGAGTCTCGTATTGCATTGACAATTTGCCACTTTGAGAAACTCTTTCCTCCCAGTTTCTTCACCATTATGGTTCATCTAGTCATTCATTTAGCCTCAGAGGTAAAACTTGGTGGCCCTGTACAGTACAGATGGATGTACCCAATTGAAAGGTGAATATATTTTTTTCTCTAAAAACTTTGTATTTTATTAGCAGTTTTATTTATTGACAAACGATTAACCATACTAATATTAGCATGTTATCTAATTGTGTAATTTGCAAGGTATTTGATGCGCCTAAAATCTTATGTACGTAATAGAGCACAACCCGAGGGCTCAATTGCCGAAGGGTACATAGCGGCCAAGTGTTTGACATTTTGTTCAAGATATTTTGAAGGTGTTGAGACAGTATTCAATCGACCGCCAAGGAATTATGAATACGTACATAATACAGAAGATTACATATTTTCAACTGGTGGAAAGGTTTTGGGGAAGACGGAGATCACTATTCTTGATGAAAAATCATTGGCACAAGCGCATCGTTATATGTTACTTCATAGTACTAAAATTTCTGACTTTCGTGGGTTAGTATCACTATAACTTTGATATTTTAAAATATTATGTATTGAAAGTGTATTAACTGATTGTTACTTTTTTCACACAGTGAATTTTTGGCTTATCAACGACAAGCCAATCGTAACATTCGAGTTAATAAAAGTATTGAAAATAAATGGTTGGTTGAAAGTTTTCCCAGATGGCTTTTAAGCCAGGTGAAAAATAAAATATTCTTTAAAGTGAAGTTAGAAACTATGATGTCTTCTTTATAAATAACAAAATTAAGTATCTTACATTGTTTTGAAATTAATTTATAGGTACCAAAGATGGTTGAGAGCAAGTGCTCAGATGAAGTAATAACAATTGCTCGAGGTCCGAATAACGTCGTTAAGAGATTTAATGGTTTCATCATCAATGGGTTCAGATTCCACACAAAGGATCGGGAGAAATCTAAAAAAACCCAGAATAGTGGAGTTATGGTAGAAGCAGAGGGACAAACTTATTATGGTGTACTCACAGACATTTATGAGTTGGATTATTATGGGAGGTTTAAGATTGTGTTATTTCGCTGTGACTGGGTTGATATTAACTCACTTAGGGGGTTTAGGCAAGATACAAATGGGTTCATTCTCATAAATTTGTCCAAGTTGATACACACTGGGCAGTTTTTTAGAGATGACCCATTCGTATTTTCATCACAGGCAAAACAGGTATTTTATGTGAAAGATCCAAGAAATAAGGAATGGTCACATGTTATTATGACAAAGCCTAGAGACTTGTATGATATGGGGGCAGGATCACGAGGAGAGGATGATGAGACATACACGCAGTGTATGCCACATAATGTTGTTGTAGATGATGGCTTATCTGATTGCATACGTTGGGCTAGAAGGGATATTGAACAAGATAACAATGGCCTTGTGGAATATGTGTGTAAATTATTTTTATATTCATCATTAGTTGTATGTATATTAGTTACTTTTTCATAATATCCATGAATATGCATAGCTGCTAATTGTTGATACTGGAAACTTATGTTTTGTGTGTAGATTTAGTCATAATGACAAGGGGAAAACGAGTGAGAAATTTTGAGGTTGTCTACACCGAGGAGCAGATGTATGCCAACTCAGAGAATTTGTTCTCTCAGAACCAGTCTCCCACACAACCAACACAATCGCAGGATGGGCTGCCACACAAGCAACACAGTCTCAAAACCAAGTACAAAATGAGAATCAAGACGATATTGAGTATAATGACTTGGAGATAGTAGGTACTATGTACGATCATAATTATATGTATTATAGTAATCATGTTATAGTGATCATGTTATATGCATTATTGATCAACATTAAAATCTTCTTTTTGTATAGATGCTGAGGGAAAAAAGAGGACTAGACGAGGCCCCATGCGTGCTAGGGATGTCTGGACACTACTAGCCGGGGAAAGAATTATTGTTAAATGTAATTCATTCGGCCAACCTGTGAAGAAAGGGGTAGGGATCTTAGGAGTATGGCTTGGGACTGTTGCCAAGAAGGGCAATTTGTGTCCGCTGAACTATACGACTTGGCATTTAATGCCAAATCCGTACAAGTTAGAGATTGTTAAATTGGCACGGGTTAGCAATTCTTAACATACCTCAATGGACTTTTAATTAATTAATTTATCATTATTAGTTGTATGTCCACGATTGTGCTTATTCATGAAATATATTTTTTTCTTCTATTGTAGAGCAAGTTCCAACTTCCTTTAAATTGTGCTGTGGACAATTGGATATTGCGTTCCACATGCAATAAATGGAGGGATTGGAAGTTTGAATTGAAAGGAAAATATAAAATTGATGGGCTCACAGAATCTCAAATTGTGAGTATCGTTCCTAAAGAAATTTTGCCTCAACATTGGATTGATCTTGTGCATTATTGGTTCTCTGAAAAGAGTGAGGTTGTGGATGGAGTGCTTTTTAAAATATTTTTTTAATGTTCTCAGGGTGTTTTATTAATAAAAAAGAGATCATGTTTACTAATGTGAATGTGCGTTTTATTTTGGTAGATATACTCGCGAACAGGAAAGGCAGCACGTGCAACTCAGACAACTCCACACACTACAGGCTCAAAAAGTTTTGCTAGAAAAAGAGATGAATATGTATAAAACTTTCAATCAATTGTTTTATAAAATTTTTTATTGAGCTCACATGGAAATAACCCGTTGATCGGACTCATGGTAGGTGGAGGAACATAGAAGAGAGCCCGGACGTGTTGAGTTTTTTTCGATGACCCATAAACACAAAGATGGGAGCTTTGTTGGTGAAGCATCGCAACAATTAGTTGTATGGAACAAATAAATATAATAAAATAGTGTTGTATGAATTTATGAGTATTCCTTTACTATAACTATTAATATGTGTGTGTTTTGAAAAATATAGGAGAATGCTTTGTCTCATTTGGCTGAACGTGCTGGCACGCCTTCATCGTCTGATGCAACTAGTCGGTTGGAGAATGAAGTTTTTACTGAACTAATGGGACCGGATCGGTATGGGCGAGTGAAGGGCTATGGGCTTGGAGTGACACCCACTCAAGTACATGGGTTGCATGCACAACTGAGGAGTATGGGGTCTGGGGGACAGGACAATGTAGAGGAGATGCAAAGATTGAAACTGCAAATGAGAGAGATGCAAAGCAACTACCAATCTGAAATAAAAGATTTGCAGACCAACTATCAATCTGAAATTAAAGAGTTGCGAATTCAATTAAATCAAATGATGTCACTAATGCAAAGGTTTATATCAGAAGTCGAGTATTCACATGCTGGGGCTAGTGACCCATTCACTAACGTGGCAAGTCAAGAAGTATGTTTGTATCTTTTTTATGTTAAACAGTAGAATTCAAGGTGTTAATAAGAAATCAATTGGAGTTACAAAATTTTTTACATTTTATTTGTATATTACAGGTTCCAGATGCATCAAGCCGACCAAGAGATCATGAAAATGCAGGCAATCAACCACAACAAAAAGACGGACATCGCACTGTATGAGGTGGCCACTTCCATTCATATACAAAGGTAATTACAGTTTTGTGTTCAAAGTACCTCAGTAACACACTAATTACAATCATGACATTCATTCTTTATGAAAGCTACACCTATAAATGATCTATATTCTTTCAGTCAACTTGTTCCTAAGGACGGATTATAGTCCTAAGTACCATTAAACTTTGAGGCTTTTGAATCAAGGGTTAGGATAATGTGATGACTGATTTTGCCCCTTACCACCATCCATGATGACGACATTCCATTCCCTACCTCACTGGAAGGCATGCCATCTAGACAGGACCCATTAGCTGGATCACATAGTGAACAGTTCCAGTTTGCATGTTGGACGAAATTCCCCCTGAAAGAATATGTTACATTCCAAGACACAGTGAGGTGTTGGGAACTTAGAGTGGTAATGAAATGCAAAATTCAGAAGGATCAAAATGTCACAAATTAAATACCAAATGATTAACAAACAATAATTGTCCATAAGATTTAGACAGGGGAGGAAACTAACCAATTTATGCAACTAAGTATTTTGAGGTCAAACATAATTCAACAAGGATTCTTGTGTAACCAGTTAGATAAAGGCCAATCGACACTACATGCAACCAGTTTGATATAGGCCAATCCACACTACAAAGCCCTCAAGAACTTATCCACTTCATAAATCCCTTAAGTTCCAAATTCCCAAGATCCATTTAATAAACAGAGGAAAAAATTCAAGCAGGAGCGAGTAGGAAGTTTACACAAACTAATACACTATTACTTCAATCATAGTTGAAATAACCTTTCTCCAATCAACTTCATGGTTCCAACACCCTCAAGTTTAGGCATTCACTCTCAACAAGATACCAATATTTTCATACAAACCTGAAGTTATGGGTTTCAGCCCTCTTACTAATCATGTATGCTCTCACATAAGGAAAACCCAAAACACAATCTTCCCTTTAAACCTTTTTAAAAGGGGATTCATGTAATTGTACATTGTGAATAGTTAATATAAATATAGGGCACTCCCTCAAAGATGGTACTACAATTTTTATGCCAATTAAGAGATTGTCAAAACTTAGGACTGAAACCATGAATAAGAAACCCTTCCAATCCACACTTCACTAATCTTAGATGCCAAGTGTAATTAAGAAATCTCATTGAACCAAGTTTTCAACCTTCAAAAAATATTAAAGATAAATATGGTACACCTTGTGACTATGATCCAATTTCATTCTCCAAATGAAGCATCATTCCCAAGGGAAAAAAGAGCTAACAAATGCATCCCATGCCTCCTTGGGAGTGCTAGGTTCACCGATAAGCTTTATCAACTCCTTCTGGATCAAGGCCTTCAACACATAGAATGCTATTCCAGATTTAACATTTCAATTCTAAAAGGCTTCTGGGTTCGTATCATCAGGTGGGGCAATGCCATTGCCATTTATGGTTTTCTACAAGTCTTGGCCTTGGAAGTGACTCCATGCCAAATTTCAAAATACACATTATTGGTATTGTTGAGCTTCTCAATTCCAGCCAATGATCTACCATTAGTTGTCATTTTGTCACAATCATCTTGTGCTACACACTAAGCACTTAAAACATAACTCCAGATTTGGTCAAACTTGGCCCTTTGTTACTAATTGATAGCCTGAATACAAGAAGAGGGGAAAGCAATACATTGGTTGACCAATATATAACTACTCTCCTACTTGATTTAAAAACTAACCTTAGTGTCTTAGCTCTTAACCAAGCTACAAGATCTAACACCATTGGACCCCTCTAACAACATTAGATAACTTTAAACTAACTATGCGTACATATATAATGAAAAGCAAGGACCCAAGAAACCCAACTGTAAGTGACCCTATCAGAGAGTTGGCAATGTCTCCTCATATACTTTGTCAGAATGACAGAAACATGTGATTACTTGACAGGCCGTTAATGCACCCTAATTTGTATCAACTAAACATCATTTGGCAGGTAAAATATAGCTTCTTTTACGAAGGAAAAACCACTCTAATGGTGCTACTTAGCCCAATGCATATAGAGAACAGCTACATGAAAAACCCACCCAAATTTTGCAACTTAGCCCAATGCATATGAAGAAAGGCTACATGGTGAGCTTTGTGCTTGCATCATAGCCTTGGAAGAATTGCATCCAAATATAAAACAAGAAAAGAAAATTAGCTAAATAAGAACATCATCCGAGTTCAACAATGGCAACTTTGATAAAAGAAGTATTCAGGAAAAATGACCAGGATATCAAACTTACAGGTAACTTGGGCAAAGATGCATTCTCACCTTACTTCTTCACCACTGGAACTGATTTCTTCCCTCCACTTTTGCTATCAGAAGCTGAAACTTCGCTCCTTGTCTCACGCGATACACCGGCACTAGCATCTCCTTTTCGGGTTCCTAAAATATGTGACAAACATGAAAGTTCAGATTGTAACAAAACTCCACCTTTATTCCAAAACTCAGTTTATTAAGAAACACACCTTGACAGCTCCAGCATTTGCTTCTGTCTTTGGTGTATTTTTTACACCAAGCTTACTTCCTTGGAATATGCTCAATCCATGGGATAAACTGTTCCATTGACGATTATTTAGAAAATAGATTGAAGAAAGCAAAATAAAACCAAAAAAAAATCACATAGATAATCTGACCTCTTGGATGATATAACAACCTTTCCATTTCTGTATTCAGGGTCCTTCGTATTCATCAGGTGATGAGAAATAGCTAATACCACAATCTCTTCTATGTATTTACTTAGAACCATTGTATCTGCTAGGCAGACTGAACCGAGCACATCACAATCAAGATCATTAGCAGCAAGTACCTCCATAATGTGGTTTTTGTTATCTTGAAACTGGATCATTTCCATGTCTTCTTCCAGTTGGGCATTCCAGCTGACAAGGTGGGTTTCATCTTCAGGTGGCTTAATGTCAATGTTGTAAGGGAATAAAAAAGTTTCTCATCAAGGAAAAGAAGTTACCTTGTAAAGGGACTGAATAAGAAGTTTCTCATCAAAAGACAAACTGCTAGTGCACCTTAGAGGAGCTGAAAATAGAAACAAATAGGTAAATCTTCTAGTTATCAAAATAAGAGGTTTGCTAGCATGAGTTTGTTTAGTGTAATGCTATTTTTGGATATCATACATATTACATACACCAGCTATATCATCTTTTATCACAAGCTCCTCTGCTACGAAAAAGAATATGGTACTTTCACTGGCTCAACTAGGAGAATAAGTGGTCCAACTGCTTTAACATTTTTCTATCATTCTGATAGCAAAAAAGTTCAAAAGGTCTTTCAACATAATAAAAGTAGGTTAAGAACCTGGATTGATAGCAACACATTTTTCTATCACTGTACTGATATCAGCTGCAGCAGAAGCATTTCTTCGAAGCTTTGGAACATTACTAGCACATTCAGATCCCCTGCAAGTAGAAGGTTGAGAAAAAATTGGAATGTAAATGCTACAGTAACTTAAACCTCAGTCAAAATATCTAATAGTAACCAAAAGACACTGTACCTTGACCTTAAATCCATACCACTGCTTTGCCTCCTTAATGTTCCTGCAACAAAACTCTAATTAGATCTACAACAAAAATTGAAGGGGAATATATAATTATTACGCATTAAAGAAAATAGATCCACAGAAATACAATTTAGCCCAAATGGACCATCTTCAACATTGGGATTAATAATTTTTCCCAAAAGAAAAAGAAAAACATCTAGCAGATAATGATCTGCTAGATGCCCCTTAGGGATCACCTAGCAGATAATGATACTTCCACATATATATATATATATATATATATTGGGTGGGCTAGGATGTTAGCTATTTAATGCAAGGGTGTTTTGTTCATTTATTTCATTTACTTTGAGTGGATACATGGATCCCTTTTCCCGGGTTCATTCTCATTGGAAAACTCTCTCTCTCTCTCTCTCTCTCTCTCTCTCTCTATTGTGTACATCATTCCAATTTTTTTCTTACACAAGCGATCATCAATTTCTGCATTTTCATATCTCGTTTTTTTGCATCGTACTCTTCTTTTAGAGGATATATGCCAGGTAAAGAATAATTTGTTAGGAATGTCAAATTCATTCTTTCTAGTGCCCTTTTTTATTTTTATTTTTACTTTTTGTTTTTGGCCATATTGCTTTCATGCCCTGTGACATATTGAAAGTCTTAAGAATAAGATCACTAACTATAGCTGATTATTAATACGCTATATTAATTGGCTAGCAAATGTTTGCATTTTTTGTTCCAATAATTATAAGGCTATTATGGGTGTTTCGCCTTTTTGTACGTTGAATTTTCTGATGTTATGGGCCAATATTTGTAAGTATTATAGTAATCAAGTTTTAGTTTCAAGGTAACCATCTCCTATCTATTACTGTACACACTAGATTGTTGACTACTGTAATTTGAAAGTAGTGTAATCTCTATTGATAGCCAAGGTTGTTGGCTACTGGCCTACTACTAGCCTACAACTCCAACGCATTGGTGTGGTTTCAAGACAAGTGTGAGGACTCCACATATATCCACCCTCATTAAATATTCTATTGACACAGAAGTAAGATGCGTCAGAGACATCCTGTGTTGGTTGGTTCTTATAATGTCATGCATCTTGCACTGGTTGGACCTATTAGTGATCCAAATAATTGATCTGGTAGGATCCACTCTCAAGGAGTGATGGAGCTAAATCTTATTGATTGTACAACTGTATCAGCTGGAATAGTTTTCATTTTTTTTCTCTTCTGCCAACAGAATAAGCACTCCGGATGACCAAGCCAATTATGGGGTCACTATGGTTTTTTAGTGGGGCATTGATTATGGGTGCAAGGCTCCGAATATAGATCATCAGAAAAAGTGGGCCTCTCTTAATTTTGGTTGTGAGGTTCTGCGCCTTACAAGTCAACAACAGCAACAAATGACACTATAGGCAGTCCAAATCCTTGAGCTAACAGTGGATGGACATTCACACTCAAGCTTAAGTCTAAAAGAAACAAAAGCAACTAGGCCAACAATGTGGACTTGATATATAGAAGTGCAATATAACAGTAATCACAAAATATGAAAAATTATGGTAGTAGTCAAGGAAAGAAGAGCAGCTACCAAGATGCTGCTATAGAACTTGTAAATGAGCTGGTATGCCATGGCATAGACTCATTTTGGCTCTTTTCCTATCTTCCTCCAACTGGGGTTGCAGTGTTCTTTCTCTTTGTTTGGCTGCCTCATTCAGACTTTCATTAGATTTTCATTAGTTGATTGTCTCCTATGGTTTTTGTTTCCCTTTCCTTTTATTTTGCCTCTTTATTTCTTTCTAATTTTTTTTATTTTTGTTTTCTTTCTATGGTTTTGGCTTGGAAATTGGTTTTTTCAAATGCGTTTTTGCCTTGCACAGTCAATGTCTTGGTTCTTTTCTGTCATGGGCTTTCTTGGAATTTGTATGTCTATTAGAAAGCATTCTGTTCCCTGTATTTGTATGTCTATTAGAAAGCTTCTGTAACATTTTCTGAATGTTATTGGTTATATTCTGTTGCATTTATTTCTTAACAGATGGGAGAGTGAAGGGACAAAGCTTTGAAGGAGGTGGGAACTTTGACAAGCAAAACTTCTGGGAGAGCTCCGGTTTCAAGATTATAGTCTCCATGTCTATGTTGGTTTTAGTGGTATTTGCAAAACGTTAGAACCATTTTCCTTTTCTGTTTTTGGTGTACATAGAAATTAGAAACAAATATACAGCTGAAAACACCTCTATTTACTTGAGCAGAAATAGATGGGCTCACTTTTAAACGCTTGTATTACCAGTGACATCCAGCTTTTGTTTCCAATGCATGTCAGAATTTTCCCATATTCGCTTAGCATTACAGAATTTTGAATGTTGGATAGTGGGTGTGAGTTAGATTCGAGCTATCACACGTACAAATCATTTGTGAGTTACAGGCATGTCAGCATTGCTTTCTTGACATGATAAATACAGTTAATGCATGTCAGCATTAATAAAGAAATGATGATTGACATTAAGAAATTATTGAAATTATTCAGATTAAAGTGTTAACGCGTCAGTAAAAAAAAAATTTATGTAATTTTTGGAAAGATGGAGACTTTGTAAATTGTCGGCAAAAAAGGAATTTTATGCAAATATTTGAGAAAAATATTTTAATTTTAAAAAACAAAAAATAGGGACACGTTTGATTTTCTGTGACGCCTAAGAGCATCGCCATTTTTTTTAAACCTGCGACGTTCTTAAGCGTCACCAGAGTTTTTAAAACAACGGCAATTTTTAGCGTAGCAAGTTTTCGACATTTGCGACGCTAGGAAGCGTCGCAATAGTTTCGTAAACTGCGACGCTTATTAGCGTCGCCAAAATTCTTCAAATTGCGACGCTTATTTGCGTCGGAAGTTTTTTAAACTTGCGACGCTCAGGAGCGTCGTTACATGTTGCTCACTAGCGACACTTTTGAGCGTCGCACAAGTCTTGCAATTTGCGACACTTCGGGGCGTCGCAAAAGTCTTGCAATTTGCGATGCTTTTGAACGTCACAAAAGTCTGGCAATTTGCGAAGCTTCAAGGCATCGCGAAAGTTTTTTAGTTGCGACACTTTTGAGCGTCGCAAAAGTCTGGCAATTTGCAACGCTTCAGAGCCTCAATGTTTTTTAAATGGCGACGCGTTTGAGCATAGCAAAAGTCTGGAAATTTGCGACGCTACGGAGCGTCGCAAAGTCTGGAACATGGCGACGCTTATAAAAAGCGTCGCTAGTTAATAAGCGTCGCCAGCTCGCCCCCCGATACCTCAGTTGCCGACGCTTGCTGTAAGCGTCGGTAGTTTATTTGATGATATTTTTTAGCGTCGCTAGATTTACGATAAAGCGTCGCTAAATGATCTTTTTCTTGTAGTGTTTGCGACAAAAATAATTTTTGCGTCGCCGATTTTACACTTTCGGCGATGAAAGCTTTTTTGTTGCCTAATGTTATGTATTTTTTTGGTAATTGACGATGAAATAAGAGTATTGTCACAAATTCATTAATTATCCACGACGAAAATAGATATTCATTACTAAAAGTATACCCTTTAGTAATGAAATACTATTTCGTTATGGATTCTGAATCAAAAACGACAAAATATTAATTCTTTTACGCATAATGTGTTTTCTTATAGTATTCATTGAGCTTTGATGTAAGGATTTTGTACATTTTCTTGATATATTTCTTTTCTTTTTATTGCTCTTTTCTTTCTTAATATGAGTTTCGTTACAGTTATAGAAAAATGGTTTCTTGATATATTTCTTTTCTTTCTATTGCTCTTTCCTTTCTTAATATAAGTTTCGTTACAGATATTAAAAACAAAAAATGGGGTGCTGGGACCAATGAGCAAACAATGGATGGACAGCTAGAAGCACTTTGTTGGGTCATTTTTTAAGTTACAAGAAGTCCTTTTTTTTCCTCCTTCTACTTCTTCTTTCTTTTAGCTAGAATATTTGATTACTGTTCATTGGTTTGTATTCTGAGACTGATGTACTTTTGCCATTGAGCAATCAGTGATTTGACACAATTTTTTCCATTAACGGAGTGTGCACTGCTAATTATTTTCCTAACTAGTATTTTGATTGAATATACCGTAGGTTTTCCACACGTTGGACTCTTTTGGCTTGTCCAATGTTGGTGTTGACTAAGACATTGGTGCAGATTGGGTTGGCAATAGACTGTGTCAATCCGCTGCAGAAACCTCGAACTTGTTGAACTTGGAAAAAGTAAACTGTTCATCTGCGAGAACCCCAACATGGTTTGTGAAATTAGCGTGGAACGAAAGGAACCACATGATACGAACTTTCCTGGAAACTTCGAGATATGGTCTTCTGCTGAAAGAGGAAGCTTAAGATGATAAAATCTTATATGGGAGATTGCAACGGAGTGTAGTTTTTGCATAAAGATTTAATTAATGATCTTGATTTAATTGAATACATTCACTTAAATACAAATCAGGCACTTATGCCATTCAACATGTACATGGTAATCCATACTCAGGAAAAATAGACTGCCTACTGGAAGTTCCAACAAATCTAACAAACCGATGCCCACTTACTTCTTTAAAGTAGTACCTAGTCAAACAGTCCCTTTATATTAGACTAATTAAATATAAATAAGGTTAAACCAAACTAACATATGACTGACCCGTCACAGACCCAATGTTTCTATATTACTAAGAAACGACTCGCATCACTATATGCAGGAACCCCTAGAGAAGAAAATTCACCCTTGGAAAAGGTACGATGGCTCATAGCCGACTGAAACCACATACTTCATCAAGGAGAAGGAAATCCCTCAATTCAAACAGTTAATTCTCATATCAAAATAATTAATACATATTAATTATTAACACAAATTTTTTATGGGTAGTTTACCAATGACTCCCAAGATCTTAAATAACTTGATGACATTTAAGGATTCCTGACTCTTGGAAATAAAGTTGGGCCTAGCATAACTGGGCCTTGTACTAATCTTTGGGCTAATGATGGTCTTCATCGTGATTAGGGGTGCTCTGGTAAGCCTGATGCGACCCTTGTCTGACCAACATCAGGTTAGAATTGCGTTGTTCGTGTTTTAGGCCATGAGCTCGTAGTCTAACCTCTGGCCTAATTTTAACTGGTTTAGTACTGAGCCTATTTGTGCTAAAACGTTCAACCCCGCCCGACACATGGCACGAAGGTCTTTATCACTTTTTGCAAATGGGATGAGCCTCTGGTACTTGCAGGCCGGTGGGGTGAATTTGGGTCTTAATATGATGTCCAACAAGTAAATGGACAGGGCTTTTACAATTTTCCATGTAGCATTTCTTGGCCCCTGAGGATCGCCACTTGTGATCTGTAATATATAGTGCGAATTGTGATCTGTAGTATATAGTGCAGTTTGGCCTAGTTGGGTATGTTGAATAATTTCAATTGTGCCGCAAGACCAGAAATTCATTTACTAGGATTACTAAGTTTTCATTTTAATGCCCAACTTTTATTCTTGAGAAGTAGGCTCCACCCGATGGGAAGTATTAAAAAGTACCTCTTGGTATTTGAACTCATGACTAATTGACTTTGGTTGTATATTAAATTTCTTCAACTAACCATTATTACTAAAACCTCATGATATTAGTGGATGCAGTGATAATTCTTTTTAGTACTCCCTATTAGGTGGAGCCTACTCCTCAAGAGTTTTCACCCATTGCACTTAATTTTTTTTTTGATTAAACATGGAATTGCATTACAAAAAAGTGTAGGAAATGTATTCCTAAGGTGGCTTATGTAATTTTCGCTTCAAATTGAATTTAGGAGAGATGAAAAATTAATATTCACATATCACTCTAGTACATCAAATCTTCGTAAAGTTAAAAGCACCATCTATATCATCACATTAGATCCTTCACTTTTTACTTCTTTACTATTCCTTTGGAACCCATTTCTCTATTAATTTCTAGTTAGCTTGCTTGTCAAATCGATCAGACTAACTTCCAAACCATAATGTAGGTGGGTCCTAAAAAAACACAAAAAGAAAATGCCCGAACCAGTAGAGAACTCCAATTTGGAGGGTTAAGGCTTCGATGATGACGTTCAAAATCACGACAGAAGGGCTTTCCTTTTTCAGATATTCTTCACTCAAACCAAATCAGAACTTTTCTTCATTTTTCTTTGGGAATGTTAAGTAAGCATGTGTTCGTATTAGCTGTGGGGTCAAATCCAAACCCTCATGACATGACCTAACCAAAAGTGACTCTATGGTTTGCCTTATTTGGATGAGGGTCAGCTTGGGCCCTGAATTTTCAAATCCCGATCTATGTTTGGGCTTTGGACACTTCACTATGCCCAATAAATAAAAGCAGATCTATGTTTGGGTCAACTTCACTTATAACAAATTGCCCTGCGTAAGGAAAGGCCTAGGTTGGGTATCATTCAGGTTGAATTAGAGTTTTAGTTTGCGCTAGTGCTGTTATGATTAGCCTGTCTGGCAAGCCCAACGTAGGTCTTTCCTTACACAAGGCATGGACGGCACAGGCTCGTCCGGATCTCAAACAGTACAATGGCCCGACACTGAAATTTAAAATCATATGCCTGACCCAACCATACTCGTATAGATTTTTAGTTGAACCTTTCCTTACACTCTTAATTGTCCCTTGTCACAACCTTGCTGTCTCATGTGCCAGCAAACAAAATCATGAACAAGAAGAAAACTCCATTTAGCTCAACAGCGTGTATTGAACGCCAGCAAAGTTTCCTGTCATCGACCCCAAAATTGCAGTTTTCCTAGCTATGCAAATGTTGCTTTCATCTTATATTCCCTATAAAAATCCGCCTCCAACTTGTTTGCCAAGAAAACAAGGGGAAGTAAATGAGAAGAGAAAGAGAAACACACCCAACTTCCAAGAAACCAAGGATTATCAGGCGCCGTTACGCGTCTCCTTCAATTGAAAAACTGAATATTGTTAACTTAGGCACTAAACAACAAAGGTCTAATCCTAACCTCATGTTCCATGGCACACTAGTGCACCCCACCGTATGACCAGTACCAACTTCTAGCTCTCAGGTCCCACTTGTACAATTGGTGAGTTAATGGACCACAGCAACAAAATTCCAGCTATCCATCATCCGATCCTATCATCATATGTATGGACCACTACCGCTGATCAGGCTATCACTGCCGTCCCTATTGCATACCGCAATGAACAATGTGGGCCTGATCCCATATATGGTGTAAATTGGTAACTGTTTTAATTTTGATTGCCGTCGAACTATGATGTGCTTCTTGGAAATTTACGATCTTGGTCAATGCATAAAATACGTATAGGAGAAGGTTAGCAATGCCACAGAAGTCTGTTTAGTAGTTTCTTAGCAAGTGTGCGTAGCTTGAACTTATCAACCGCTCTGCTATTTAAAGGGACCCCATGAATCTTCTTCCACAGCAAGAAAAAAAGTTGCTTTCGAGCAAAGGTACTGTGGATAAATTCAAGGGCGAAAAGAGCAAGTCCCTATTGAACTTTTTTCTATTCCGTGCTGATCTGTTTTCTTCTTCTTCCCCTATATAACCATTCAAGCTTTTCGATCCGGCATATCACAATGTTTTGGGGTTTGGGGCGAAGTAAAATGCCTGATGCCTTGTCTGTAAGTGCCCCATCATCCATAAAAGTTCCGGTGCTATTTGGGTTTGCTTCATTTTAGTTGTATCTCATATGGCTGTTCTTGCATTAGAACAACAAAGCTTGATTAACCCACATCTTGGATCTTGGATCTATTTATTAATCTTTCCCCACATGCTTCATTTTTGTCATTAGATTGTAGAACTTCAAGTTCACATGGATTGTGAAGGATGTGCAAGAAGGATAAGAAAAGCGATATCTAAATTGGATGGTAATTTAATTTTCTTTTATTTATTATTCGGATGTAAATATCCACATGCACTCAATCAACATTTGCCAGTCACAAGCCCATAAAAAAAAAAAAAAGGCGGAGTTGGTTGGTTATAGTTATCTATAGCTGAACCTTTGCACCAAGTCGACTTCGAATAAGGTGGCATTCGGCATATCCTGCATTGGCTTAATAAGCTTATTGCTAGCATGATAAATTATACAATTCCAAATGTGATTTATAGGAGTACATATTGAACAAATTTCATTGTATCAGGGGTTGACACCATCGACATTGATTTGGATAAACAGAAGGTTACGGCGACAGGATATGTAGATAGAAGGAAGGTTCTCAAGGTGGTGAGACGCACCGGGAGAAGGGCGGAGTTCTGGCCATTCCCTTACGATTCAGAGTATCATCCATATGCCTTGCAGTATCTTGAAGACTCAACATACTCCACTACATATAACTACTACAAACATGGCTACAATTCAACTGTGCAAGGATACTTTCCCAACCCTGCATATTCCACAATCGTCGACGATCACACCGTAGCACTATTCAATGACGACAATGTTCATGCATGTGTGATCATGTGAAGTTATATATATATATATATATATTTCACGTTCATGTTAAACATCAATGTTGAAGATGATCCCAGAACAACATAATACCTTAATGAAGTTATACTGCTGCCGCTGCTGCAAGCAAGTCTATATTTGAATTTGTCCCCACTCAATAACCAAATCCTGTGGGTGCTTTAAAAGGGTGGCAAATGGACGATTGTTATCATTTTTTGTATGTGAAGCAAGAGAAGTGGGCTATGCCTTGCTAGGTCCAGGCCCAGTATTCTTTAGATGGAACTAGCCCAATCTGTTTTAATATAAGGATCACATTTTGTTCAGGGTATGGGACCCTTAATGATGGATCATCAGTAGCCTCCCTTGTAGAGTTCTCCTGGGCTTTTACGAAAAGCCTGATATGTGGAGTCCTGTTTATTGCCCATTGGCCGCCAACTTTGAAGGCTTCTCAATCTACAAATGGAACTCTATTCCATTGAAAATCCAATCCGCTAAATATGAAGATCCTCTATTTCATTGGCCTGACCCTTGATTTTACACCAAGAGAAGTTGAATCCATTATAAGAATTTAATATATGAAATTCTTAATTATATATGCTTAATCTATTGTGTGAACCAACTTCTATTGGAATAAAATTCATAAAATATTTAATTTAACGGGAGAGAGTTTGTTTTGAATGTTTTGGATATTCAATAAATGGGCCCTACCATGAACATGAGCGAGACAAAAATATTTAAAGATATCGACTCTTAACTTTATCATTTACACCTCGGAGTTATCTTTCCATGACTTGGTGGATTGTTTTAAATGTTGTCCTTTAGCAATCCATGCCTACCATGGGCATTGAGGAGGCCAATCAAATGATCATATGTAACTAATCAACAGGTTTTCATTAATCAATATTAGTTTATTGATTTAAATGAGATCAATCTTGCATGAGTTCTCCTTTAATTAGAGTGAGATACAACTCTCAATGCAAAAGTAAGGAGAAACAATTATTTTCCAACAGTTTAAAATTATTATAGTGAACACTATTAGTTTCGTATTTATTGTTGTTGCAGAGTTTTAAGAAATTATGTATTGAGAAATGCTGGGGTCTTTCTCATTTTAATATTCTCCTCTCATATTATTAAAAAATATGCAAAAAAATTTAAGTTCAAATGGTACGTAAGTAATCTAAAAATGTAAAATATTGTTGACGGACTATCATTTGTCCTCTCTATAAGAAAATTTTGACTTGGCCACCAGGTCAAATAGACCAACTACCCAATGCCTAACCCAATTAGAGGAAAGAGAAACATCAAAAATATTGCCAAAAGCTATTTCTTAAATGCAAAAAGTAATGCATTCTTCGTCATGTTTTTCCATGCCAGGGAGAGGAATCTAAGGTGTCATATCCATGCTTTCTATTGGCGAATTTACTTTAAAACTCTTGCATTTTTAGACAATTATAGAAACCACTTTCTTTTTACAAACAAGCACCTCAGTCCACCAACTTAGACTAAAGTAAGAGGCATGTTTTCAACCAGTTATGAAATTTGGCATATTTTAATAAAAAAAGGATGGAAAATTTCGTAGATGTAATTTGATTAGAATTAAGTTAAGTTTCTTATTAAATTAATGTAGGTTTAATCAGGGCCTGCTCGAGACAATTTAGGCCTAAAGCGATAATTTCAGGCCCATTGGTATCTTGAGGGCCTGAGGCACCAAATCCCGCAACTCTATCTAGACAGGATCCAGCCCTATAAACCTGGATCGTAACAGTATGATAAGACTGATGTCACTCTCATCTTCATGTTAGTAATGGTGCAGGGGAGCAATGGCCCATCTCCATCTTCTTGCTTTTGTTTTTAGAACACCCGAGATTCTTCTATTCTCCAACAGATGGTGGGCCATACAGGGCCCAATCCATGGGGATCCTACACCACCATGGCCGCCCATGGATCTGCTTCTAGATCTATGGGGTTGATCACCCATCTAGTGTTCCTATTGGAGAATTTACTTTAAAATTCCTGTATCTTTAGACAATTATAGAAACCACTTTCTTGTTACAGACAAGCATCTGAGTCCACTAACTTGGACTTAAGTAAGAGGCATGTTTTCAACCACTCAAGAAATTTGACATATTTTAATATAACAGGATGGAAATTTTCTTAGATGTAACTTGATTAGAATTAGGTTAAGTTTCTTATTAAATTAATTGAGGTTTAATGGCCTTTAATTTCGCATTGTTGCCAAGAGTTTATTTGGAATCATGAGGTTTGAAACACTATCATGCTTCATATGACAATATACAGTGGACTTTTCAATCAGCTTGATACATTGACCGACATCAAGATGGATGGTGGAAATTCTCAGAAAAATAGAAGTGATTATTTAAAACTAAATAAAAATAAAAAGAAATTGGTAATATGTAATTATAGAAAAATGAATGCAGTATTTGTAAATTTTTCTATTTATATCCTCTATTGTGCTCCATTGATCCTGGTTGTATTATGTTCTAATTTTGAACATCCCCGTGGGAAGCACAGGGTAACTGTCTTTTCAGTTTATTTATTTATTTTGCTAGAACTTAGTGAATTTCATTGTATTGGAATATATAGGTACCTTTTATATTGATAAGAAGTCCAACTTCAAACACTGTGTTTTTAGTAGAAGGCCAGAGAATTGCTAAGAATCTAACAGGGCTTTCACTGAAAATAGGAACCCATGTACTACTACATATTCTGCATATAACCAATTAAGCGTTTTGTGATAGAAATAATGGTGGCAATCAGCGAATGTAGAACATGTACATACACTTACATGATAGGGAAATTGCGTTTGCATTATCTCTTAAAAAGGGGAAACTGAAAGCCTGTCTGACACAGTATCAATCCCTGAACTCAAGCATCAAATGATTTACTACATGCAATGACAGATGCCCTGGTACTCTTTCGAAAACACTGTGTGACATTGAAATAATTTTATTGGTTCATTTTGATTATTTTTATATTTTGGAAACTGTTCCCCTATCATTAAAAAAAATGTAAAAGTTCGGAAAGCACTCTATTGAGGAGTGTGTTCCGCCGAAAAGAGAGTATTAAAAGGTATTTATGCCAGCTCTATTAACACCGATTTTATTACGAATGGTTAGTTGAAGAAATTTAATATGATATTCAACTTTAATGGTTTTTTAGATTGATGATCACATGAAAATAAATTCTTTTTTTTTTTTTTTTGGTTCAGATGAGGGTATCCCCGTGGCCTTTGACCCAACATGACTAATCCCAAAGGTGGCACCCGCTGAACACATACAAATGCATATCCAATAAATTTGGGGTAAATTTCAAACACTAGGCATACTTGGAGAGTAAACTTATTTCCTACGTCACTCTACCAATTCTCTGGCGGGTAAGTTACAATATTATTCTTAATCCAGTATCATTATATTGGGCCTTCATCTCCAAAAAGATTATTATATTGAGTGACAGTGGGCGTGGGTTCGAGAAGGCATGTAGATGGATAAGGGCTGGCCAAAATATGGATCTGACTAAAGATCCATTGGTGGACACAGGAGAAAGTTATCAAGACAATACCCACCTGTAAATAAATCGTGATGACTCTCAAATCGCATCTGGTGCCCATTCGTGAGAAGGGGGGCAAATAGTCGGTTGTGTTCGCTCTTATTCTTTTTCCCCACTCTTCTTTCCGTACCAGCTAAGTTGGCTGTGAACGACCCGGCTGATGCAGGAGTGAACCCCAATACACATGGCATAGAAGACCACGCACACAAATGCTAAAGAAATTAGGGATCGAATACTGGCAGTTGGGTGTGAGAATGGGACTCAACCATTGGTCAATTTCTTTGTTCTGGTGATAACAGTTGCTACTTTAAACCGAGCAAGTTGGTTGGGTGTGTGATAGTCCTATGGAACAGATAAGACCAAATTGGAGCAAAATGGTCCTGCTTTCTGTTAACATGGAAGATTCCCATGGTCGTCTCTTGTACGAATTGGACGATAAGATGGGCAGAATGTAGATTATTCACTTGTGTCCACAGCTGTAAACCTTGATGGAGAGAGAATATTACTCTTAAGAAAGATTATCCTGTGGTTGTTCCGAAAACGATGTTTGCAATGGAATATTCTCAAATGCTTCACCCCAAAACCACATTACTTCAACCATCACATGACTCACTGCACAGCATTCAGGCAAGTGGTCGAAGAAGATATTCAAATCAAACGACAACTTGTTAAAGCTTATCTAGTAGTCGGTCTTGTGGGTTCTTCTTCTCATCCACTCAATGGATGGACCCGTTGCTTGATAGACCCGACCCGAAAATCTGGATTGGAATCTGTTTCAGTACCCGATTGATAATTGGTTCCAGGCCCAGATCCAGTTAGTCCATTACTCTTATTCAAAAATATCATGTAGTTAGCTTTCCAGGTGAATCCATCGGAGTGTCAGCCAGGTCCAACAGTATAGCTTTATGGAGGTCTAGCCGTCTAGGTTGGCCGTGGACCCAACCTGTTTATATCCCTCTTCAACTTCTGTCATCAAACAACCACAAATTTTTTACACTGGAAGAAAAGGATTAAGACTCAGAGAAGTTCCAAATGGGAGAAAGAATTTTTAAAAAATGTCCCTTGAATAAAATGAACAGAAAAAAACTATGGCCAAACCCTTTTCATTTTTTTTTTTTATGTTACAATGGAGACTTTAACTAATACACTCTGGCGTTCACACCCATGTCCAGGTGGGGACAGTTTGTCAGAAGAAGTTAATAACTCTTTTAATTCACCGCATTTGATTTGAAGAGCTGATATATGTAAGGGCTCATTTTCCTTTTACACATGAGATAGGAAAATGTGTTTTACATATGTAAATGTTACGTGTTTAAATGTTACATATGAAAATATTATTTTTGTGAAAATATTACCATGTTTGTCAAAATCATCTCTTTTCCATGAATAAATGAGCACATGCATAAATGGTTAGATGTGTTTGGATTTTTTTGGACGCTTTCCACAAATCTCTCAAAATTCATGAAGATTTTGAGAAATGGAACTAAACGTCTTAATGCTTATCATTTATATGAGAATAATGAATGGTTCAAGTTATAAATTGAGGCCTACAAAAGTGCAAAATTTGATTTATAGGTTAAGATGTTTTTGGACATTTTCACAAATTAGTCAAGATTTATGAAAATAATTTAAGATGATGAACTTAGAGGTCTTGAATTTGTTATTTCAATAAATATATTGAATGGTTTGATTTACAAATATGGAGCCTATAGAAATGAAAATTAATAATAATAATAATAAGTTGTTTGTGGGATTTGATCTAATGAGGAATTGCATAACATACGCGGTCACCATTTAAAGGTGTCCTTTTTCAAGTGGGAGTTATTAATATATTTTGCAGATATTTAAATGTTAAGATTTTGGTGTGGAAATTTATGTATTTACACACCATCTCCACACTTTATTCACGTATCACATTCATAAATGAGTTATCATCAATATTATCATCAAAGCTGCGTCCCAACTATACATATATGTTACCAGTATAGATTTGAGCTTGAGTAAATTTGGATTTTTTTTTTTTTTTTGGCTATATTTCCCCTGTCATCCCTATGTAGTGAATGCCTCTAGACCTGAGCTAGTCAGTTGTTTGGCGAAATCAGGATCCATAGATTGAAGATACGATTTTTTTCCTTGGATAGATTGGTGCAGTGGTACAATTAATGACTGAAAATATTCTACTACAATGGCCACACCACAGAAATTGCTCTGCCTAGATCCAGGCTTTTCATGGGTAAATTTCCAATCCCAGCCAACCAGCATCTACCCTAAGGTTTCATAAAAGAAATTCTGACCTGACAAACCATAGGAAAAAAAAAAGTTAAGGCCTTTTCTCCCCCTTACCTGTAATAGTAAAATTAAATTGATAAAAGGTGAATACAGCAAATTAAACACATAGGATGAAGCATAGAAAGTAGCATACGTAGGGCGCTATATTATATGGTTGGAGCCAAGTTCAACTGTCACTCAGGCCGAGTCATAAGACTCGAGTTATATATAGAGAGAGAGAGAGAGAGAAAGAGAAATTCTCAAAAACTCCCCATTTAAAAAAGGGGAGTTTATGCCCCTTTCGATATGTTCAATAAAAATTTGTCACCTAACAAATACAAAGCAAAAAATAAGGGATAGCTAATTCTAAAGAAATGTTCATGACATGTGTTAAAATCTCATTGGCTAAAAAAGGAGCTTTTTTCTAATGAAAAACACCCGGAGAGTTTTGTAGCATAATCCATTTATATATATATATATATAAACAAAACTACTATGCATCTATCCCTCACCTTGGTGAGGGATGTGCAAGAAGACAAAACCATCACCTTCATCCTCATGACATCTTGTTGACCTTGTTAGGTCTAAAAAGAAGATTGTCCTTCACCATAAGGTGAGAGATAGATGCATAGTAGTCTATATATATATATATATATATGAAAAATGCTGTAAGAACTATCTTTTGGCTTTGTTCTTATTCTTGTATTTTTTGTGTGCAAATTTATTAATTTGGGCTAATCATCATGAATATAAGGGATGTGTTTATAATGTTATAAATACTTAATTTTTAAATATATTTTAAATAATTTAAATAAAAGATGACTCTCCATTTATAGTAAAAATATATATTTACTTTCCTAGGTTTTTTTGTTTTTTTTTTCAAGCATATCAAACTCGATTACCAATTTCAACTTTGCTATAGAACACAACAAACACCTGGTTTCTGTCACAATTTTTGGTAATTACACATACATGAACAGTTAAAGGAGTTCATGCCCTACCCGAAAGAGCAGACAGAGGCCCATGTCCCACGCAAGATAGAGACAGGCCACAGGACACAAGTGTCCAGCTGGAGCATGACCTTCTTGAAATATGTTATGCCCAAGCCTGCCCATTTAGTCAATCAGGCGTGGCCAAGCCAAGCTGTCTATCACTTATAGTGCAAATCAGTCACTAAACTGCAAGCAGTATTTGCTCACCCCAGTAGAGCAGGACTTTGGGCTTTCAGCCATTTAATTCAAGGCCGGCCAAGAAATTAAATGGGTCCAAATTTTGGTCCAAGCCTGGGGCAGGTTCGGGCTGCCCCAGCCCATGATCATCCCTTTGTAAAGCTATTTGCTGGAGTTCTGATCCTGCATGTTGTAGTGGTAGCAATTCCTAACCTTTCCAGTTGACATTGCTGACCTAATTAACAAATAGGTGGGGTTTGACATAAGTCGACTTCCCAACCGAGGCTTACAAATTATTCTATGACCTGCCACCCCTTCCTCCACCGTGACTTGTCAATTAAGGGTTTGGGTCGACATTTTCTACCTGATTGACACATTTTTTTTCTTTATTTTTATAATGGCCAAAGTGTGGTAGCACAGCTCAAACCCTCAACCTCTGGGAGCAGACCGTGGTCCTAGGCCAGCTACCCCTTGGGTTCCATTGACACAATGTTACACATAGTTCCCAACCAGACCTGACCTGTTGCCACCCCTACCACAGCTCTAGGGCCAGGGGCCACTTGGGAGCCCACAGGGAAAGGGAAAGGTTGGGCTGTCCAGAGGATCTTATAGATTGAAGTCTGCAGATTGGAAGGTGTGAGAAGTTTCGCTTTCATCTGATAGATCAATACATGGTGGCCTCTTAATCACATAAATTAAGCACTAGGTAAACCTTTAAAAACAATCAACCTACTGCTGTCAGGCCCATCGTCTATTGAGATTCACCAGACTAGAATTAGATGCAGCTTTTGGTGGGAGAAGTTCCACATCCCCTCCAACCAGAATCGGTATCAGATTTCATGACTTCAGACACCTTCAGAAGGGTTTTCTCCCCATGCATTTCCAATGATTAATGCATTGGATACCTGAGTTAAGACAAAAGTTACACGTGCTTTGCTCTTTATATCAGCATTCAGCATTACAGATAATTAGAGTTACAGATAACAGGTCAAATGAGTTTTTAAGGATCCAAATACCATAACTTCAAAATCAAATTGCAATAATAGTGTTTGCAAATTGCATATTCTATTGTAGATAAACAAAGCTTAGCACAGAGGTACGATGTATAAACCATGGGAAGATCAATCAATTTACACAAGATGGTACAGAACCTAAAAAGTCCAAAGAAGCTTTTCTACTAAAACATTAAAGTGAAACAATAATCCAGCAATCAAAGTGTATATATGTAAACAATCATCCATCAACTCTAAAGTCTAAACCAAACCTAAAACTAGACTGGATATGACCCATAGAAAATATCTAATCACAGCATTTATTGATAACTACTTATTTGGACACCACAATAAAACATACTTGATTTCGAAACTCTTGCAAGGTTTTTCCACACAAAATATAGTCCCTGCTGCAGCCATGCAGAGGTGATCTTGGGATGCATTGCTGCCCATCTTCCTAGCTCATGCTTGTTTCTCCAGTAAATGAATAAATCATTCATGGATTTCCGTGCACCTCTCTTCTGCTTGGACTGTCATCATGCTTGGTATCTGCTTTTGTTCACCTTTCAGATTATGAGATGCTTCAGCTTGGGTTTCGTCTGCAAGCTGCAGGACGGTGAGCCTCTTTTCTAGTTCTTCTTCTGCATGACAGTGAGAGTAAGTAACAAAGAAATGGATAATCATAACACTTCTTCAATTAAATAGTTATGGTTCCAAATACATAGACTAGCACCACCCTTTGGAAAGGTTTTATCATGCCTACCTAACTCAGTAGAGAACAACCTTCCAGTTACTCTGGTGGTAGCAGCTCCATCATTTTCCCTTCCCTGCAGCAAAGAACATTCTGAAATCAGGTGACAGTAATGAGGATTATTGGATTTCTGTGGTACACTATGGGATTCCTGACTGAGTGCATTTGGAATAATCCTAGATCTGAACTAGTCTAAACACGGAGGGACAGAATGGTCATCCATGCTACTACAGTTTTACATTGAATGCAGCTTTCCTGCATTACCCTGCCCAAATCACAAAAAGTTCTCACTGCCAACAAAAATTTGAGATGAAATGTTGGAAAATCTGCGTTATGTTATAAGTGGTTTGTTGTCATATACGCAAGCAGAACAAGTATCTAGACATTTTGTGGCCAATTCCAAGCCAGCGAAGCCGAGTTGACTCAAACTAAACTAGTACCGACTTGAGTCATCCTTTGAATTGCATATATGACCAATACCTCTCCATTTGTAGACTTTTCCAAATATTTTTATTTCAAGAGTGTGTGAAAGGTCTCCAACAAGGTTTTAGGGTGAGTTTTGAAGATCAAGGGGCCATTTGGAAACTCTAATCTAATTAATAAGAGCTAATTAGATTAAGGTCTAAAATAAAAGCTCTAGTTTTTAAGTTCCAATTTACAATTAGAGTATTTGGTAAAATTATAAAAAGAAAGCTCTTATATCATGAGATAATTGGGGCCCACGTTTAGGAATTGTCGTAATTGGCCCCACCTTTTATAAATTATAATGTAGAACCCACCATTTGCATGATTTTGAAAATTTTATTATTTTATTTCATCTAAAACACATAAAATCTTCAATGTCCACCTCCATCCGGTTTAGCTAAAAAACACCAAAAAAAAAAAAAGCCCCCTTAGCTTATGTATATAGAGGCAAAAGCTCTTATTTACAACCCTTTGCTTGTTGCAGCAAAAGCTCTAATTTGTAAATAAGCTTTAAAAATAGAAATACAATTAGAGGTTTACCAAACACTCTAATACGTAACTAAGCTCTAAATCACAATTTCAGAGTTAGAAATGCCCCCAAGACTGATTTTTTTTTTCAAGTCAATTGATAAAAATGTCTAGGAGATAAACAAAAAAGCTCAAATCCAAAAATGGCCAATTACGACTACTGAAATTCATTAAAAGCAATTCAAATATTCCATAATTATAGAAAAATATTCTTCACTTTAATTTTTTATGTATTTTTCACATTTTAAATAATTCATAGGGTCTGAGTGTGACTCGGCTGAGTTCCATTGAGTTGGCCTAGTCTACTTGATTCGAGGGTAATGAAGTTGCACCCTAATACCAAGTTTCAAAACCTTGAGCTATTCAAACTTAAACTAATTGCAGTTTCAGATAGAATCAACAACACCGCGAATCATCCTCGACGAGTTAATCACCCTATGACTTCTTACCACAATTATTGGTACTTTGACCTCATGGCCTTCTGCATCTCCACACAATTTTGCACGACATTTCCCCATAAATCTCCTTCTCGAACACAGAAAGCGTGGCTCTGATTTACCTCCACGAGCACTGTAAGAGGAGTCTGCCTGGTAGGCCATACTATTGCTTATATTTCCACTAGCAATATTGTTCCTCTTAATTAGATATTCCACAGAGTCTGATACTTTATGATTAGAAGACATATACTGTAAATCATCTGTAGGGAAAATGTTGATAAATTCTGATCCCAGTCCCCTGTCATCTGTATATTTTAACTCCCTCCCAGCCTGCAGAAAACAGCAAGCATGTGAGCTAGTAATGACGAGAAAAAGTACATTAAAAAAAAAATTGTGACCTAAGTATCCATATCCTTCAAAGGCCATGTCTTTGAGATTCACACTTGATTATCTGAAGGCTCTCAAAAGTGGATGGTCAAAATCAAATATCTCCCCAGTGAGATGTACTAGAACTTCAACTGGTAACTGAATCTAGATAGTTTAGAAAGAATAACCAGTAATAAGACGGCAGTTGTCTGGATGGTTAGCAATACAATGAAAATGTACAACTGCTGATCTACATTTTTTCCAATGAATCGTCTGCATTTAATAAAGATCAGCCAGCCAGCCATGAATTTTGACTTAGGAGGCTTCTAACAGGGATCATCACACCGCGCCCCGCCCCCCTCTCCCCCACCCCCCCCCCCCCCCCCCCCCCCCCCCCCCCAACCCACAACACTCTTAAAAAAAAAAAGAGTAAAACACCAACCAAAATAAAAGCTTTTCTTCGTCCACCCTTGACTTCTATTAACTGCAAGGCCTGCATTATAACTGATGGATACCCAAATGGTGAACCAAAAAATATACGGTTTGTAGGGCCAGTCAAATATTTTATTAAAAACTGAATAATAAATACTTACTAGAGCCCACAGCTTACAAAGTTCCTCACCTGTGAAGCTGCCACATCAGAATCTTTATCATTGCTTCTTGGTGTAGAAATTTCCATTTTCTGACATGGAAATGGACATAATTGGTTCCGAGATAATGCCTCCCTAGTGGGTGAGTTGAGACACTGTGGCTGTGCTGATGTTCTGAAGAAATCCAAATCCAATAAATAGTCATCCAATTCCAGCTGCTGTCCTGTCCCAAAGCTATCACTAAAAAGAGTAGATTTGAGACTATGCCCCCTTTCAGAATTTGCTAAAGGTGATAAATGCCCATAATCCGAAGGTGCGGAACACTCCACTCGGTCAGAATTCTTAGAAGATTGTACCTGTGTTACCACCTGAAATGAAGTAAATGAAGTTCAATAGGGCATGGAGTATTTTATGAAACATCATGCCTTCTAATTAGTTAGGAGACTGGAAATTGTTTGGGGAGTAAATATATGAACCTCTATTATGGATATGAATGTATATTCTGGCAGTGAATATGTACACCTAAGGCCCAAAATATGCCATTTCAAACTGTTGAACTGAAAGGCCACACTACGCATAAGTCACACTCAAAAATCAACTCCGTCAAAAAACCTGACTAGAACAATCTCTTTTACGAGTGGAAAATATAAAAGAACTTCACAATTAACACAAAATAGTGAATTCTGAGCTGTCAAAAACAAATCATGCCGCAGTTTCAGCCAAGCCTACTTGAAAATTTAGGATATCCAGTGCCAAAGCCAGGCCCACTGACAGCCCTACTAATATATGGTTCGCTTTTGGAGAGTGACCCAGGTATTGTGGGGGGCATCAGTATTGCTACTGAATGGAGTTCACATGTATGAACTTAGAGGCCAATTATACCAAGCATATTCCCAGGTCAAGAATCATATAATTCATCATCATTATTGTTGACAGAGTATTAAAATAACTGGGGAGCAATCATCAGAGATTTTCCAGGAATTTATATGAATAGTTACAGATCTGCCCACCTCAGTTGCTTCAGCCTCATAACCATCAACACCAGCAGAAGTATGGCTAATGCAATGCCCCTCTCCTGGTACTGTACGCAACAACGTTGCATAAGTCTCATCAGCTGCCAACCTTTCTACTGGCATATCAGAAGACTCCATAATACCTTGATTTAATGTGGTCTCAAACCGCTCAACAGAATCCCCCACTTGTGTGTCATCAGGAAAGGGCATGTTTGGAGTGAAGTCATCCCACTTCACATTATTACAGTTTGAATTTGCATCCCCATCAAGCTTTTTCTTTGCACGATATAGAACAAAGGCACCCTAAACAAGATGGAGAAAAGGATTAAAAAGGGTGAAACTAAGGAACATTTGGATTTACTGCACCAAGGACCATGACAGATATTCCTGAAGTTCAGTTCATTTTTGCAAATTCAGTGGATTATATTGTGTTTTATCAGTTATTGGTGCAAAGACATTTTTAGGTGACAGCCTTGAGGAAATTAGAGCCATCTACAGTCACACAATAAAACCATAAATCTAACATGTGTTGTGTCGTGGGGCTCCAGCCCCATGAAGTTCTAACCAATAAAATAAAATAAAAATGAGAGTAAGTATATATATTTACTAGCATACCGGGCCCATGCTTAGTCTGAGCCCAATATTAATTTTATTTTGTAAATATATTATATTGTTTAAGACTCAACTTAGTACAAGTATTTTTTTTAATTTCTTTCTATTTCATCACTTTATTATTAATTTATTATTTTTTTACATTGCATGAGTGGTAAGGGTTGGAGACTTCTTGTTAACAACCTAGGGATTGATTTGAAAACAATACATACAAACCAAAAAACACTATAAAGGAATAAAGAAAAAATTAAAAAAAAAAAACAACAATAGTCTCAAAATCTTGAGAGATCTAAAGCTCAGTATAAAATTACTAATATTGATTTTTAGTAGATCCAATCCAACCACAGCCCAAACCCAGACTTAACCCACAATGCACATGGTTTATATTGAGTTTATAAAGTAGGTTATTTTTTAAAATCTCAATGAGATTTGTATTAATTCTAAAAAGCACAATGACATTCAGCTATGCAATGGGGATCAGGGAAGACAATCCATCCTTAGAGATTAGCTGACTAGGCGAAGGAGGTGCAGGATATCTTGAAGTACTTGGATGCTTCTTTTCTTTTTCACCACGGTTTACATGAAATGCTTCTGCAGATGTCTAGCAAAGGAAGCAGTTTTGCTTCTTACTTAATCTTTTGGTGTATAATATGGTAGTGGGTTGGGTGTCAAGTTTTCAGTTTTTGATGTGTTTGTTGGGTTCAGGCTAGTTGTTGGTAGCTCAATAGCCCATGTTCTTGTTCTTTCTCCGTAGTAATAAAATTCAAAGTTTTCAAAAAAAAAAAAAAAAAACCAACACATGGAGGATAAAAAGTAATAAAAATGACACAGAGAACTGCATAGAAAAAGACAAATGATATAGATACCTCGGAGAACTCCATAGAAAAGAAAAACAATATAGAAATTTTAGGGCTGATTTAAACACATTGCAATCATTTTTTTATATATATTCTTTTTGCCACATTAGTGACCTAAGAAAGTATGAAGTGGTGCAAATTTCAAACATATGATGACCTCTATAATAGGTTGGGAACAAGAGAATGAGAGAAAGATATTTTTAAGCTTGCAAAAATGGGGGAAAGGAAAAGTAGGGACTTAGATCATGTCAAGTGTATTAAGGACAATGACCAAAACGTTCTAGTGAAGGACAACGATATCAAATGAAGGTGGAAGGAATATTTTAACAAGCTTTTAAATGAAGAAAATATAGGAGATACAAAAACAAAAAAGGAAACTTCATCAGGAGAACATACTTTTTTTCCACAGAATTAGAGTCATGGAAGTGAATGAAGCATTGAAGTAAATAAAGACGGGAAAGGCTACAGGTTTTGTCCCAGATGACATTCCGATAGAGGCTTGGAAATGCCGGGGTGATTCAGTTAACTGCACTCTTCAAAAAGATATTAATGACAAGGAAAATGTCGGACAAATGGAGAAGAAGTGTTGTACTACCTATATATAAGAATAAGAGAGATATACAAAATCGTACCAACCATTAAGGGATTAAACTTATGCATCATACTATGAAGCTACAGGAGAGAGTAATGGAGTAAAGACTTAGACAGAAGACCAAGCTTTCTAAAAATCCATTTGGTTTTATGCTAGGGACTGGGAGGTCAACTATGGAAACCATCTTCTCAAGTAGGCAATTAAAAGAAAAAAATTGAGAGAATAGGAAAAATCCACATATGGTCTTCATCGATCTAGAAAAAACTTATAACAGCGTACCAAGAGATTTAACTTGGTGGGTGTTAAAGAAAAGGAATGTTTCAAGAGGTTATATTGAAAATTTTAAAGACATATACGAAAGATGGATAACAAATGTGAGAACTACTTGTGAAGAGACGTGTGTTCCCAGTGGCTATAAGTTTGCATCAGGGGTTAGGCATAACCCCTTATTTCTTTGCACTGATTATATATAAGTTAACTGCTCATATTCAAGAGGAGGTACCTTGGTGTATGTTGTTTGTAGATAATACAATGTTGGTGGATGAATCAAGAGACGGTGTAAATGCAAAACTCGAGAGATGGCGAGAAGCTTTAGAATCCAAAGGCCTTAAAATAAGTTGTACATAAACAAAATACATGGAGTACAACTTCAGTAGGAATATACAAAAAGCTGGAACTGTTGGGTTTATATCTTCTATTCCGGTTTAACCAGTTTGGTCCGTTGGTCTAGTCAAAGACTAGGTTTTAAGATCAATGGTATTTTGGTAATTATACCGAGGCTTTTTGGTGACCAAGAAAGCGGAGATTAAATATTGATATTTTCTGTAACCCTAGATCTTGTGTTGAAGAGAAGTGAGAACTCTATTGCCTATGATGGTCCCACCCCATGTAGGAGAGACGATGTGAGAGAATGAGACCATATAGGAGAGATAATGTGAGAGTGAGAGTCTTTGTATGCTTCACTTGTTATAGTGAAGATGATCATCTTCGTGCCCGTGAATGTAGCCCTATTTAGGTGAACCACATAAATCTCTATATCTCTTCTTGTGTGGTTGTTTCTTTGTCTGTCGTGTGATTCGCATATGCACACAATGTATGATGTCATGCTCACAACAATTGGTATTAGAGCCTAGGTGGAGATATTCGGGTTCTGAGCAAGGTGGAGATCGCTGGGTGCAGATCGCGAGATGCCGCAATCATTGTTTCAGAGCCTAGGTTTCTAGGGCTAAATTATGCATGATCAATCGATGAAGAGTATTCAGATCAGATCTTGGAAAAGGCCCGCATGGTTAAGAAGTACTAGGGTTCTCTATTCTTTGGTTACTGCAGAAGCCAAAGATGAAAGAGATAAACAGATTTATCGGTCTCCTTGTTTCCCGTTGTCTAGAGAGATTTGAATAAAGAGAGATCTTGAGTGGCACACTTATTTGATTGCGCTCTGTTGTAGGGCGTTGTGAAGATCTCACGGGTTCTGTGTTGGGCCACACTGATTGGAAGAAGAAAGGAGGGTTATCTGTTTGCTGCAAGGACTGTTGTGAGCCAAGGGACTATTGTGGAATGGAGTTCTCTGCCGAAGTTGTTTGGTGCATGAGGGCAACTGGAGAAGGAGATAGTCAAATGGGTTTCTGTAATTTTTTTTTTTTTTTTTGTTTTTAAGTTGCAGATAGTGGAATCATCTTCTTCGCCTGAAAAGAAAATCAAAGAAGAAGGGGACCCGCCCGCTTCCATTGCTTCCTCCTCGCCAGACTTCAGCCGGTCGTCACCGACCTCCTGCCACTAGTTCTCGCCAGCAGTCAATTGTTACCAAGGAAGAAAGGGCACTTGAGGCTTGCAGGGTTATGTTGCAGAACCCAAAGTCGAAGGAACTAAGAAGGTGATCTGCTTGGGTTTTGTTCCCAAGCCAGGTTGGGTCGAGTTTCAAGTCAAGTTCAACCTGACCTACTTCCATAGCCCAACAACAACTAAGCAGGAGTGCAGGTCATTTCTAGGTCGGTTCGACCCACCCCACTTAGCAACCCAAAACAACAGTAGTCAGCTGCTAACGCCAACACACGTCAACAAAGGTGTACAATCAAAGCCAGATTGACCGAGAACAATGGTAGAAGTTTGTTTCTGCGATATCTTAATCATTCAACGTCTGATCGAAGGCCTATTTACATCTACGGACTCGTTTCAAGCATATCTACACAGTAGTAGGAGAAGATTGGCAATTTGACAGCCAACAAAGAGGTTTGACAAATCGGAGCGTAGAAAATTGTTTCTACGATATCGAAGCCATCCAGAATAGGATTTCAGATCCGTTTCTTCCAGCATGCTCGTGGTAGCGAGATCTACAGCTTGGTGCAAAAATCAAGAAAAGATAAGATGGTTGCTCCCCACTCGCCTAAAATAGAGAAATTTAGATCTGCATACCTTGCCAACAGACGTCCTGTCTTGATTACAAAAGGAAGGAGTTCAAGCAATATCAACTCCTCTGGTGGAGAAGATCAGAACAATTGTGGGTTCAAGTTAGAATCAGGCATGGTTTAAAAAATCAGCCAAGTCCGAGACGACTCGGCCGAGTCGACTCGGAACCGGTCCAAACCGAGTCAGGTCGGCCCGACTCGGTTGACTTAGCCGGGACTTACCCGACTCAGCCAAGACTCGGCCGAGTCCTATGGGACTAGGCCATAGGACTCAGCCAAGTCGTAATGCAACTCGGCCGAATTGACTCGGACTAGGTCATGACCTAGTAGGGTCCGGAGTCTGATTTTTTAAACATTGGAATCAGGTCGACTCGACCTGGTTGTAGAAAGTTATTAAAGCCCACAGTTTACAAAGTTCCTCACCTGTGATGCTGCCACTTCAGAATCTTTATCATTGCTTCTTGGTGCAGAAATTTGCATTTTCTGATATGCACATATTTGGTTCCTAGATAATGCCTCCCTAGTGGGTGAGTTAAGACATTGTGCTGATGTTCTGAAGAAATCCAAATCCAATAAATAGTCATCCAATTCCAGCTGCTGTCCTGTCCCAAAGCTATCACTAAAAAGAGTAGATTCGAGACTATGCCCCCTTTTAGAATATGCTAAAGGTGATAAATGCCCATAATCCGAAGGTGAGGAACACTCCACTCGGTTAGAATTCTTAGAAGATTGTACCTGTGTTACCACCTGAAATGAAGTAAATGAAGTTCAATAGGGCATGGAGTATTTTATGAAACATCATGCCTTCCAATTAGTTAGGAGACTGGAAATTGTTTGGGGAGTAAATATATGAACCTCTATTATGGATATGAATGTATCTTCTGGCAGTGAATATGTACACCTAAGGCCCAAAATATGCCATTTCAAACTGTTGAACTGAAAGGCCACACTACGAATAAGTCACACTCCAAAATCAACTCCGTCAAAAATCCTGACTAGACCAATCTCTTTTACGAGTGGAAAATATAAAAGAACTTCACAATTAACACAAAATAGTGAATTCTGAGCTGTCAAAAACAAATCATGCCGCAGTTTCAGCCAAGCCTACTTGAAAATTTAGGATATCCAGTGCCAAAGCCAGGCCCACTGACAGCCCTACTAATATAGGGTTCGCTTTTGGAGAGTGACCCAGGTATAGTGGGAGGCATCAGTATTGCTACTGAATGGAGTTCACATGTATGAATTTAGAGGCCAATTATACCAAGCATATTCCCAGGTCAAGAATCATATAATTCATCATCATTATTGTTGACAGAGTATTAAAATAACTGGGGAGCAATCATCAGAGATTTTCCAGGAATTTATATGAATATTTACAGATCTGCCCACCTCAGTTGCTTCAGCCTCATAACCATCAACACCAGCAGAAGTACAGCTAATGCAAGGCCCCTCTCCTGGTACTGTAGGCAACAACGTTGCATCAGTCTCATCAGCTGCCAACCTTTCTACTGGCATATCAGAAGACTCCATATACACATCAAGCTTTTTCTTTACACGATATAGAACAAAGGAACCCTAAACAAGATGGAGAAAAGGATTAAAAAGGGTGAACCTAAGGAACATTTGGATTTACTGCACCAAGGACCATGACAGATATTCCTGAAGTTCAGTTCATTTTTGCAAATTCAGTGGATTATATTGTGTTTGATCAGTTATAGGTGCAGAGACATTTTTAGGTGACAGCCTTGAGGAAATTATAGCCATCTACAGTCACACCATAAAACCATAAATCTAACATGTCTTGTGTCGTGGGGCTCCAGCCCTATGACGTACTAACCAATAAAATAAAATAAAAATGAAAGTAAGTATACATATTTACTAGCACACCGGGCCCATGCTTAGTCTGAGCCCAATATTAATTTGATTTATAAATATATTATATTGTTTAAGACTCAACTTAGTACAAGTATTTTTTTTAATTTCTTTCTATTTCATCACTTTACTATTAATTTATTATTTTTTTACAATGTATGAGTGGTAAGGGTTGGAGACTTCTTGTTAACAACCTAGGGATTGATTTGAAAACAATACATACAAACCAAAAAACACTATAAAGGAATAAAGAAAAAAAAAAAACAACAATAGTCTCAAAATCTTGAGAGATCTAAGGCTCAGTATAAAATTACTAATATTGATTTTTAGTAGATCCAATCCAACCACAGCCCAAACCCAGACTTAACCCACAATGCACATGGTTTATATTGAGTTTATAAAGTAGGTTATTTTTTAAACTGTCAATGAGATTTGTATTAATTCTAAAAAGCACAATGACATTCAGCTATGCAATGGGGATCAGGGAAGACAATCCATCCTTAGAGATTAGCTGACTAGGCGGAGGAGGTGCAGGATATCTTGAAGTAGTTGGATGCTTCTTTTTTTTTTTTTTTGCCACAGTTTACGTGAAATGCTACTGCAGATGTCTAGCAAAGGAAGCAGTTTTGCTTCTTACTTAATCTTTTGATGTATAATATGGTAGTGGGTTGGGTGTCAACTGTCAAGTTTTCAGTTTTTGATGTGTTTGTTGGGTTCAGGCTGGTTGTTGTTAGCTCAATAGCCCATGTTTTTGTTCTTTCTCTGTAGTAATAAAATTCAAAGTTTTCAAAAAAAAAAAAAAAAAAAAAAACAACACATGAAGGATAAAAAGTAATAAAGATGACGCAGAGAACCGCATAGAAAAAAACAAATAATATAGATACCTCGGAGAACTCCATAGAAAAGAAAAATAATAAAGAAATTTAAACACATTGCAGTCATTTTTTTATATATATTCTTTCTGCCACATTGAGTGACCAAAGAAAGTATGAAGTGGTGCAAATTTCAAAGCATATGATAACCTCTATAATAGGTTGAGAACAAGAGAATAAGATAAAGATATTTTGAAGCTTGCAAAAATGGGGGAAAGGAAAAGTAGGGTCATAGATCATGTCAAATGTATCAAGGACAATGACCAAAACGTTCCAGTGAAGGACAACGATATTAAAAAAAAGGTGGAAGGAATATTTTAACAAGCTTTTAAATGAAGAAAATATAGGAGATACAAAAACAAAAGAGGAAACTTCGTCAGGAGAACATACTTTTTTTTTCCTCAGAATTAGAGTCTTAGAAGTGAATGAAGCATTAAAGCGAATAAAGACAGGAAAAGCTACAGGTCCAGTCCCAAATGACATTCCGATGGAGGCTTGGAAATGCCGGCATGATTCGGTTAACTACACTTTTTAATAAGATATTAATGACAAGGAAAATGTCGGACAAATTGAGAAGAAGTGTTGTACTACCTATATATAAGAATAAGGAAGATATACCAAATTGTACCAACTATTAAGGGATTAAACTTATGCATCATACATGAAGCTATGGGAGAGAGTAATGGAGTAAAGACTTAGACAAAAGACCAAGATTTCCAAAAATTAATTTGGTTTTATGCCAGGGGCTGGGAGGTCAACTATAGAAGCCATCTTCTCACTTAAGCAATTAATAGAAAAATATTGAGCGAATAGGAAAAATATACATATGGTCTTCATCAATCTAGAAAAAGCTTACGACAGGTATGGAGAGATTTAATTTGGTGGATGTTGAAAAAAAGGACTGTTCCAAGAGGTTATATTAAAAATTTTAAAGACGTGTACGAAGGATGGGAAACAAGTGTGAGAACTGCCTGTAAAGAGACATGTGTGTTCCCAGTGACTAGGTTTGCATCAGGAGTTAGGTTTATGCCCTTATTTCTTTGCACTAATTATGGATAAGTTAACTACTCATATTCAAGAGAAGGTACCTTAGTGTATGTTGTTTGTAGATGATATAGTGTTGGTGGATGAATCAAGAGATGGTGTAAATGCAAAACTCGATAGATGGCAAAAAGCTTTATAATCCAAAGGCTTTAAAAATAAGTCATATATAGACAGAATATATGGAGTACAACTTCAATGGGAATATACAAAAAGCTGGAACTACTCTTAGAATTAAAGCTCCACCATGTCTCGACAATTAGTAAGGATAGAAAGATTGATGAAGATGTAAAACATAGGATAAAAACAGGATAACTGAAGTGGGGACTTGCTTCTGAAGTGCTTTGTGATGGATGAATGCCAACAAAATTGAAGAAAAATTTTAATAGGATAGTAATTAGACCAATTATAACCTATGGGGTAGAATATTGGCCAATCAAGAAACTGCATATTCATAAAATGGAGGTAGTAGAGCTGAGAATGTTAAAGTGAATGTGTAGTATAAAAAGAAAAGATAAAATTAGAAATGAGCACTCTCGAGAGCATTTAGGAGTAGTATCAATAGGAGATAAGATTAGACAAAACCTGTTTGCGATGGTTTAGGCACGTTGAACGTAGGTCGATAATGGTGCCAATAAGAAAAAGTTTGGCTATACAAGTCTACCACAGGAAAGGGTAGGCCGAAAATATATAGATGGAAGTAATAAAATCAAATTTAAAGAAGTTCAAATTATCTGAGGATTTGGCTCAAAACAGATCAAATTGAAGAAAAATAATTCATGTGGTCGACTCCTACATAGTTGGGACAAGGCTTTGATGATGATGAGGAGGAGGAGGAGTGAGTGATGAGGATCATGAGACTATGAGCAAACAATTCAAGGATCGATTTAAGAAACTATTAGATACAAACCCAAAAACATGAAAAAGAAATACAGAAAAATAAAACAACCAAAACACTCAAAACCATCAACATTTGAAAGATAAAACTAAGTATAAAATTCCTAATGTTGAATATTAGAAGAGTCAATCTGACACAACCCAAACCCAAGTTAACCCACATTGCAAATGGTTTATACTGAAATTTTAAAATAGGTATTTTAATACTAAAAAGCACCTTGGAAATTAAAATAAAGCATTCAACATAATATTTAATAAAAAAAAGTTAAAAAGTTGGAGAACTGCATAGAAAAGGATAAAGGGCAGAAAAAAAAATGTTGCAATCTATTACACCTTGAATTTCAAATTAAACCTCATTTCATGCAAGGAACATACAAGAGATAAAGATTATATAAACAAACAAATGAAGAGCTTTTGCAATAACCAAAGCATTTATTTCATCTTTTATACTTATCTTTTCTCGTTGCAACTCTTGTTAAGAGTGGAAAGCAGATGAAAATTCTGAGAAAATATTAAGAAACAAATTTCACCAAATACAAAAAAAATAAATTAAATTAAATTAAATATCTCCTTCAAGAAACAATAGCAATGTAGACCCCAAGCATTTCAAGAAAATGAAAACAGTAATCTCAAACCTTGATGATCTACTTCAAAGCCTTTATAGCCTCAATTCAAAACTTGATGACGAGAGGTGAGTAAAAAAGAATCTAGTTTCAAATTATAAACAGGAAGGTGGTCCCTGAAGAAGAGTGCTTTAAGAGTAGGACAGTCTGACACTCATTTATTTAGAGTTGATTATCTGGCATTTAAATTTTGATTTTCTTGTGAGACCCCAATCAACCTAGGTAATCCCTTAAGACAAGACCAGGTCAAGTGCTCCTCTGAGCCAAGAAAGGGAAATCTGCAAGGGCAAGAGTGGAGAGCTTTGGTTGGAACTGTTAGACTTTGTTCAAGTCCCACATCGGAAATATCCAAGTCCTAACCCTCGGCTTATAAGTCAAACTCCAACTTAACTCAACATGACCTGTTTTAAAGTCATGCAACCCCGGAACTCATGAGAACTCTGAAGTTAAGCATGCTCGGATGGGAGCAATACTAAGGTGATTGATTGGGAAGTCCCCCCACGTACACGAGCCAAAGCGAGCAATATCATGCTGAGTTAGGCGGGGCTGTGACAATTGGTATCAATACTGAGGACGACTCTATTTTCGGTGGGGGAGAGTGTGAGACCCCAATCCGCCTGGGTAATCCTTTGAGGCAAGACCGAGTCAAGTACTCCAGTGAGCTAAGAAAGGGGAACCCACAGGGGAATGGATAGAGTGCTTCGGTTGGCAACATGATAATTCGTTTAAGTCCCACATTGGAAAAATCAAAGTCCTGACCATGGGCTCGTAAGTCAAACCCCATATTAAATCAACATGGCGCATTTTAAAGCAATGCAAACCCATATCCCATGAGAACTCCAAAGTTAAGCATTCTCTAGTAGGAGCAGTACTAAGAAGGATGACTTTTTGGGAAGTCCAAAGTTAAGCATTCTCTAATGGGAGAAGTACCTAGGAAGCACGGACACCTCTCCGGGGCCGGCGTGTCAGTGTCCGACACATCTAGGACACAAACACGCCCCGAACACGCTCGGACACATCCGGGACACGCGAAAAGTATCCTGTTTTTTTTAAATTTATTTTTTTTTATTACGGACATGGCTCGGACATGGCGGGGACACGGTGGGACCAAAAAAATCTGAGAAACATTAAAATTAGAAAAAAAATGAAGAAGGGGTTAAATGAAATTTTAAAGTTATAACAGCCACTCCTTTTTGCGTTAAAATCAGAAAGCGAAAAATGAAAAGGGGTTAAATGTAATTTGAAAATGATATAACCCATGCCTTCGATCACCAAACCCACATTTTCCCTCTTCTAAAATTTTCCCTTTCCCGCAGCGAAACCCTTTCTCCCTCTCTCGGGGCCGAAACCCCATCCCGCAGTGAAAATTCATCCCGGCCCGGCGGCGAGATCGCAGAGGCCATCGAAGCCCCATCCCGTCTTTGAAATCCAGGAACCGTTGGTGAAACGCCGTCACCGTCCGAGGCTATCGACGAGCAAAGGAAAGAAGATCGTGGCTGTCGATGAGCAGAGGGAACCCGGCGGTGGATCTGACGGTGCTTTAGTCGTAGAGAAGGAGAAAAGGAAGAAGAATAAGCAGCAGCAGAAGAAGAAGACCCACCGGCTGCGGGAAACACCCACCGTCTGCGGGAAGGAGAAGAAGAAGGAGAAGGAGAAGAAGAAAAAGAAAGGGAAAGAAAAAAAAAAGGAGAAGAAGAAGAGAGGGAAAGAAGAAAAAGGAATTTTTGACGTTGGATCTGACGGTGCTTCCTACCGTCTGCAGGAAGCACCCACTGTTCTTGAGCTTTCTCTCGCTCTAGCTCACTGCAAAGAAACACACACCATCTCCAGGTATTGATTTTCGCAGCGTTGTGTGTTCTTTTTTTTTTCTTTTTTTTTTTTATATCTCTTGCTCAGTACTCCTGCCTTTATTATTTTTTTTATCTCCTGCTTAGTACTCCTGCCTTTGATTTTTTTCTATGAAATCATTTCCGTTCAGTTTTTATTTTGCTACTGCCATCATTTTTTATTTTGCTGCTATGCAATATCATTTTATTTTGCTGTGCAATATCATTTTAATTTGCTGCCATCATTTTTTTTTTTTATGAAATGGTGTTGGAAGGCTTGCCTACCTTTACCTTTACCTTGCCTGCCTTTGCTTGTATGTGGCTTTTTTCATCCTGCTGTGCACTGTACTTTTTTTTTTTTGTTAATGTTGGAAGCTTTCTTCCTGCCTTTGCCTGGGCTTTTTTTTTTTTTTTTTTTGTTGTTGTCTGTTGTTAATTGATGCTATGTCCCGTTAATTTGTTGTTAATGCTGGTGCCTGGTGCTAATTTACTGTTATATTATATAGATTTGGAATTTCGCAATACGAGTTCCATTAGTTACTCTGGCTCACCCCCCCCCCCCCCCCCCCACCCCACCCCAATGAAGAAGATATAAACAAGCCTCTGTGGAGATATGTAACCAAGTTTGATAAACTTGGTTTAGTGTTGTATTCAATGTGTTGAATGTTGATTTTTTTATTGATTATATATAAATAAATATATATTATTAACGTATTAACGTGTCCCTGACGTATCCGTATCTTACTTTTTTAAGAAATGCCGTATCGGTGTATCCATGTCGTGTCGTATCCGTATCCCGTGTCCGTGTCCGTGCTTCATAGAGAAGTACTAAGAAGGGTGACCTTTTGGGAAGTCCTCGTTTATACACGTGGACCAATGCGATCAATATCATGTTGAGGTGGGCAGGGCTCTGACAATTGGAAACATGCAAGTCCCACATCGGAAACATACAAGTCCTAATCCTGGGTATATATATGTGTGACCTAGCCCTAACCCCACAAAAGGCCTTTTAAAACTATACAACAAGATTGGGTTAAAATCTCATGAGCCAAAGTAGATAATATCATGTGAGTAGTGGGCTTGGGTTGTTACAAATGATATGAGAGCCGAGGACGGCTCTAATTCCGATGGGGGAGAGTGTGTGATCCCAATCCGCCTAGGTAATCCCTTAAAGCAAGACCAGATCAAGTGCTCCAGTAGTCCTATGAGCCAAGAAAGAGAATCCACAGGGGTAAGGGTAGAGTGCTTTCGTTAACACCATGAGACTTTCTTCAAATCCTACATCGGAAATATCCAAGTCCTAATCCTAGGTTTGTGCAGCCTTGGGCTAAATCCCATAAGCCAAAGTGGACAATATCATCTGAGTAGTGGGCCTGGGCCGTTACACTTCTCTTTATGAAAATGGCAGGTTTCAATATCTAATACAGTGGAAATTGTTTTATATATATATATGTGTTGTGGCTTATGATTATCGACTGTGGTTGGTTCACACTTTCACATGCATGCATATAACAAATCCTAGACCTAAGCATCGATCCATAGAGTAGAAAACCCATAGGAAAATAGAGTTTCTTTCCCGTGGGCGTAGGCAAGTTTGCTAAACCACATAAATCTCTGTGTGATTTTCTTTTCTTATTGTGGCTTGTTGATTGTCGATCATGGTTGGTTCGTACACAACAATATATATGTGTGTGTGTATGGGCTTTGTTCTAGTGAGGACTATTTTTATAGAGTCACCGTGAGAACTTTTTATGGGGACCCACATCTAGGGATGAGACTAGGGAGATAAAAAGATCTATGCAGATGCAAGACCACCATAAGTATCAAGGTTGACCTTAATCCCATGCCTGTAACCCCTTCATCCATGGCCCACAAGTTTAATGGCTTCATATTAAAAGAAAAATATTTCAACCTTCTCTCCCACGGTCAAATCCATCCGGATGGGTGCCAAACATCAAGATTAGTGACTATCGTGGGGGGTCACCATTTGTGCGTGGTTTGAATGGATTGCTAGGTGGGCCAATAGTTCTCATGGAAGCACGGTGAGAACTAGTTCTCTCTCTCTCTCTCTCTCTCTCTCTCTCTCTCTCTCTCTCTCTCTCTCTCTCTCTCTCTCGATATATATATATATTATATATATACACACACACATCACAATGACAATGAGGTAGCAATTTTTAAACCATTTGAAATATATCACAATGGACAACCATTTTATAGAAGAGGAGTGGGAGATTAGAAATGCAGTTGCTTTACTGGGTTATCTTTTTCTTTTCAAAATTTAGGGAGAGAAGTTATATGATTGAGCAATCAAGATAACTAAGATAGTGAAGATAATAACTGAATATAGAAGCATAATTAGTAGGGGACTCATCAGATTTCCATGAGAGAACCATTTAAAAATTTGACACATGTCGCACAGCTGGTAGGGCCCTCATGATGATGTAGGCCCATTGTTGATGTGTGGACTGAAATGAGAGGAATACAGAGATTTTATGACCACCAGATTATTTGCTTTAGATAAAATATAAGCCATAAGTTTGCTTGTCATAGATCAATCAGTTAGTATAATCAATCAGTCATCCATAGTCTGTCCTTTTATTTTACTGTATATGCCAAAGTTAAAATTAAAATTTTAACTAACACAGAAGAGGTCGATCATTGTTGATATGTGGGCTGAAATGAGAGGACAACTAAGATTTTATGACAACCTGATATAAGAAAATAAAAATTGATGATCAAGCTATTTGCTTTAGATTAGATCTTAGCCATAAGTTTGATTGTCATAGATCGATCAGTCAGAATAATCAATCAATTATTCATAGCATGTCCTTCCACCTAGTGGTGCCAACAGAACCCATCTTTGTGCCCCATGGCCCTTTGTGATTGAAAATAGAACTCCTAAAGTAATGGAAGCTTGGGTACCACTACCAGTACCACACAAACAAGAGAAAATAGTGCTAAAAGTGGGGCTCATCTACTAAAGAAGGGAATGATTATGGGAGGACCATATCCAAAAAAGTACAAAACACAACTCCACAGTGAGACTGTGGTCTCACAAACTAGCTAGAAGCAAGTGATAATCAATGCTATGCACAGCGACATGAAATGTTTATCAATCAATGAAAATCTAACAACTGCTATTGAGATAAGATTTAATAAGAGTGCACGTATAATTAATAACTAAAATTGCTAATACTTCATGTGAAATTTTTACTTATTTATTTATTTATCTGCAAACTCTTCACAGTGCCCCCATTTTTGGTGAACCTTTTTCAGTTCTTATAATGGAGGCCCACCTATCATTAACCTTATGTTTGGCATACAGGATGATTTGAGTAATTGAAGTAAGTCGGTTTACCAGCAGGGGTTCCACTGAAAGTCAAAAATTAAAAAAGGAAAAGATGGGACCCACTCTAATACAAGAGAGATGGTGAGGTAGAAGAGAATAGAGAGGAGACTCATGGCTAGATATTGAATACCGTGAGAAAGTAAAGTATTTCTTCCTTCCACGTTGCTAACGAGCAATTTTAGGGTTGCAAGAGAGATTTTAGTGTAGAGTTGTAAGTGCCAAGAGGCTTTGAAAGCTTAAGTGGTGATTCTGAAAGTGATGATGTGTTGCTCAAGAGAAGCCTTTCATTGGTGACAAGTCACCACGATAATGAAAGGGAAACGTCTTAATATATAGTTCTCACAGAGTTACCGTGAGAACTTTTTATGGGGCCCACTTGTAGATCCCATTTGGGGATGGAACCAGTGGGGATGGAAAGATCTATGTGGGACCACCACAAATATCAAGTTTGACCTCCATCCCATGCTTCTAACCCCTTCATCCATGGCCCACAAGTTTACTGGCTTCAATTTAAAAACAAATTCAACCCTCTATCCAACAGTCAAATCCATTCGGAAGAGTGCCAACCTTAGAATTAGTGACAATCATGCCGGCGGAGGGGGGGGGGGGGGGGGGGGTGTCCTTGTTTGTGCACGGTTTGGATGGGTTGGTTGGTGAGCCCCACCAATAGTTCTCACGGAAGCACAGTGAGAACTAGTTCTCACTTGAATATTTCCCATATATATAAATAACATGTATGCATGTATATTTATATGAGATTGTTTCTTAATCAGATGAAGAAAAAGAAAAGGAAAGGGCAAAAAAAGTCAGATTTTCTCTATAGGGTCAGAGATTTGAGCATCTTTCATTCTCATCAAAGACATAATATTGTGCCTTCTCCATTTGATGCAATATATAATATCTTAGGCCTAAACTTGGGAAGAAGGAAACCAGTGTACTCTATTATTTTTTGTAGTGGATTTTTCTTAGATTTGGCCTATGGTTTTTCTCTTCTCATTGTAATGGTTTTCCACATACATCTTGCGTTGGGGGTCTCGTATCTTAGTGTGCTTGATATTTTATTAGAAATTTTCTTGATTCTTGTGGATATCTACATGTGGGTTCAATTTTCTTGTAGTTCACACAAACAGAAAGGCTTCTATTCCCAACAAGGTTTAATTGTCAGCTTGTATGTTCATAAATTTCTCCATAAAATTTGCCATAAAATGGACTTAAGTGGATATTCAAAGAGAAATGTGAAGCTCACAAGCATTTTTCATATTTTATTTTATTTTTTATTTTTGGGTAAAAAAACTCCCAAGCATTAAAGGCCCTCAAAGCGGGGCTTAAAATGGTTGGCCTGTTGAGGGATTCACATTTTGCCTGATGAATCCAAAGGTGATATTTCTCTGAGCTTGTAACTAACATGAGTAAGTTTCAACCACAGCATTTTCCCTAGTTTGCTCTAGTTCAGTACATGATGTTGTTGTGTCAGACTGTTAGCAAACTCCACAGAGATTTGGGTACAGAGTAGGCAACTTGGTAATTCTAATTTTGGCGTTAGAATTTATTATATATGCAATTTACCACATTTTGTCTATAAAAAGCATAAAAAACAGTTTCTGTAAACAGATTCTACTTAATGTCATCATTGCCAAATCTTTCTTAGCTAAGAAATAGCAAATATTGTATACTTCAATTGTTGAAAGAACAAAATCATTCCACTGGCAGAAGTTAAGAGATATCAGGAAACATTTCAAGATTTATGTGACATGAATAAAATAACCTCAGTAATTACTAAAATAGATATTTTCTGAATACTCTACTGTCTAAATATGAGTGCTGGCATGAACATATTTTCAGATTTTCTGAACCTTTGAAAACAATTCTAGTAGCACCAGTATGCTAACAATGACTAGAAACTTCAGAGCAAACTGCTTTCTGCCAGAAATCCACTATCCTAAATGGAATATTGATTGATGATTGGCACATCCGTTTCCTAGCCTGAATTTCAATCAGAAGATTTTCATCAGAGCATCTAAGTAAAAAACCACAAATAAATAAAAGTGCACACTCTTTCCAGTGTGATTAAACATGTGTAGCCAAAATAGCGTGGATAGGTATTTCAGAACTTAGGATCTTTTTCTACATCAAAGTTTGGGTTGCCTTTCTTTGGAGTAACAAGTACATCAGATGTGTAGAAACAAAGAAATGTCCATGTATGAGAGAACATTTACGATAATTAACAACACTTCAAAAAATAATTAAGAAACTCAATTTCACCACAACAGAAGAAGATTAAGGAAAAGCCTCACCTCCTCGCACTTCTTACCATCCACATCATTTTCAATTGTCTGATATTCATGTGCTACCCAATTAGTCCTCTCACAACTAGGAGCACGCCCTTCATAGAAAACAAGCGTCCTCTTCTTCCCTATCAACTTTGATGACCTAGATTTGATATTGCGGTCTGGCCCCGTAGCTTTCCAGTACCCAGTATTTGTCATCCTGTCCTTGCGGCAACCGCGTGGATATTTCCTTTTGGAAGGCGAGAAAAAGAACCATTCCGAATCATCTGCTTTGATCAATGACTTGCCTATAAATGTAAATCAATACAAAACCACTCAAGACTGTAAACAAAGTGGCTGCACTACAAAGTTCTTCTGTTTATAAAATTCAACAAATAAAATCTGAAATTTCATATGATCCACATAAGCTTCCCATGACAAAAAAAAAAAGGAATCACATGATCCCTCACCTAAGGGTCTGTTTGGATAAGCAAAAAAACAGAGTGGAGTGAAGTTAAATGGGCCCTAATAGTTTAAAATTTAAACTCTACCATGCTTGGATGAGTCTTGCTCAAAGATGAAGTATCGTTGCCAGGCCATGTAAACTTCATTTCACTTCAACCCTAAGGGCCTGTTTGGAAAAATGAGGAGTAGACTAGAGTGAAGTACATTTTACATGATGAGTGAAGTGGAGGAGAAGTAGGTTGAAGTTAAGGTAAACTAGTTCACTTCACTCTATTTAGATACTTGATGTGAAGTGAAATTTAAAAATATTTTGGGGTAGAATTCACTTTTACTCAAGGGAATTGAAGTATTTATGGTTGAAGTTAAATGAAGTATCTATGGGTTGAAAACAATACTTCATCTGTTGGGTCAGACTCATTCAAACAAGGTAAATTTGAAATTTTAAGCTATTGGGCCTATTTAACTTCACTCTACTCTATTTTTTGCCTAAGGGCCTATTTTTAAAGTGAAGTAGATTTTACATGAGGAGTGAAGTGGAGGAGAAGTTGGTTGAAGTTGAGGTAGGTTAGTTCACTTCACTCTGTTTGGATGCTTGATGTGAAGTGAAATTTAAAAATATTATGGAGTGGAATTGACTTTTACTCAAGGAAATTTAAGTATTTAGGATTGAAGTGAAATGAAGTATACATGGGCTGAAAACAATACTTCATGTTTGGGCAAGATTCATCCAAACAGGGGTAGAGTTGAAATTTTAAGCTGTTAAGGCCCATTTAACTTCAATCCACTCTATTTTTTGCTTAACCAAATAGGCCTTAAATACTTCAATTTCCTTGAATAAAAGTCAATTCTACTCCACAATATTTTTAAATTTCACTTCACATCAAGCATTAAAACAATGTGAAGTGAACTAATCTACCTTAACTTCAACCCACTTCTCGTCTACTTCACTCCTCATGTAAAATCTACTTCACCGTAGTCTACTTCTTATTTATCCAAACAAGCCCTACGGATATGTATATTATCATCATGCTAACACATGGGACAAAATTTTAGGTGATCCAAACCATCAATTTCATATGCTTCCCCTTGGACGAATCATCATTGCCATCATCATAATCATTGTCGTTTATTTAAGCCTATTTTTGTGAGTTCTTTTGGTCTAACTATTTTTTCAAGTTCTACTTGTCCAATCATTTTTTTTCGAGGTATAGTCCCTTTCATTACACAATATAACTTAAAAATTCTCCCATATCGTAAGGTCTAACAATGTTATAATTATCTGCACGAGGCTAATCTCGGTCTTCTATGCACAATTCTAGACCATCACAAATGACAATCCTGATTTGTCCTTACCTTTATATCTTCTAACTCCTTTTCCCATTTCTCTTTTTCTCTTTCTATCTATGCATTTTTATTTAGGACACAGATTTTTCCACCTCTAATTAAGTTTGCCCACGCTATACACAGTCTTGCGTAATTGTTGTAAATAAAGCAGCAAGGCAATAGATAGGTTTATGTGTGCAGTAATGGCATGTTTAGTAACATATGAGGAATCCACACTGCCCACGGAACAGGGACTCTTCTATACCGTGTTGATATGTATAACTCAGAAAAATTGGTATTAGTGAGTATATCCGCAAAAAAATGAGGATTTCCAAACTTCATGTGTGTCCTGGGGGAGGTACGGTCGGACCTGAAAATTTTTAAAAATGAGGATTCCACTGGCCCAAATGCTAGGTATTTACAATTGTGAAACATGGGTTTTCCACGATTTTGTGGTGAGGAATCCCCAAGGGTATGATTGCAAAACTTGATCTAAATGTATATGCAATATCAGCCCAACTAAATGATCTGAGTACTCAGTTTTAGATTCTCAGAGCTTAATGGTACATCCTTTCTTGGGTATTGAACATTTGATGAAGGACAGAATGCTGCAGGGCTGGTGATCTCCGGCACTTGGGGATTTTCTTACTAAAACAGGTATGTCATGGATGATGGATATGTCCACCAAAAGCTACTCAAGATAAACTTATCTTCACAGATGGAAAAAGTTCCACATGCCAACGACCAGGACATTGGTAAACAATGGTGGGGTCCATTAATCCAACGGTGTGGATCACAAAAACCATGGCCCTGCTTGTATAACTCGGGCTTGCAATTCCTTACGAAAAAAAACCCCAAAACCCAAACCCAACAACCATAAAACTCGAATAAAATCTCGAATGCGACACAACCCAAATGAGAAGAACCCAAATTCCGCAAAACCCAGATGAGAATTCTTCCAAAGAAGCATAACCCATAAACCGAAATCAGATAAAAGTCAGTAACTGTCACAACAGAAGACGAACAATCTCAAATTCAACCCAAACAGAGACGAAAACTCCTCCAATGCAACACACCCATGGTCTCAAATCACATGAAAATCAGTAACTAACAAACGAGAAAACCAGTACTATCATTTCTCATTCCACCCAAAACGTGAAAATGGAATAGAAAGATCATCAAATCAAACGGTTTCTTACCAGGTAAGTCCTCGGGCTCGTATTTGCAAATGTCGACGTCAGGAATCTCTTCGATTTCTGGTAGGCTGCCTGCGTTCTTTTCTCTGAGGTAGTGAATGAGCTCTTCATCCTTGGGGCAGAATCTCCATCCCATGCGTAGTGGTCCGAATGTTCTACTCCCAACAGCCATTTTCTCACACTGAATACTAGAAGATCCTGTCATGATGGAGAAGCTAAGTGAGATCAAGAGCTAAGGAACTCATTCACTTGAATTTATAACAGGTCCCCAGTCTCCAGGGCGGCAACTTTGAAAGAAATGCAGCCGGACGGCACAAGGAAAACAAGTCCCCGGGGTTTTGGGCTGGCTGGTCTGACAAGACAAATCTAAAATTTTAAGAATATGAAAGAGACCCCTCCAATGTTGTTGTAGGCAACTTTTAAACAAAGTTATAAAAAAAAAAAAAAAAACCACTCATGCTAGTTGAGCTGGCAATTTAATTATTTTTTCATTGAAAGAGACCCCTCCAATGTTGTTGTAGGCAACTTTTAAATAAAATAAAAAAAAACACTGAAGCTAGTTGAGCTGGCAATTTAATTTTTTTTAATGACGTAGATTATGTCTCAGGCCATCTGTTAAACCCTCGGATCCAAGGCCAAATGTCCAAAGGTCTTATACGATCAGGTCCTATGAACTCAATTAGTACTCAAAAATTACTTGCGGCTAATCGTGTTTAGTATAAGAAATTTTTTTTGTAAAATCTTCTAAAAGAAAAAAGGCAACTTTTAAATAAATGATCAATTTAGTAAAGTGTCCATAACACTTTTATATCCGTTTTATACTCCCATACTCATTTTGTGATTAAATTGTGATCTTATCCCTTTACTTCTCCTCATCTTAAAAGGACAAGTCAAATCAAAGATTGAGGGCCTTTTTGGTGTTGATGATGAATTGGCCTTTGCCACATTGTCAAAATATGGAGGGTGTCATTCGCAGAATTTTGACGACGAGGACTTGGGGGAGGTCGCTGAGTGGGGCCATAAAGGCACATTGGATAGAAAGTAAACGCATAGAAACTGGCCGTGTGGGATCCTTGGCAAGGAAGGGTCGTGTGGGATCCTTGGCAAGGAAGGGTTGTGGGGAGTATATGACTTTTCCTTTTTTCACTATCCTTGGCAATGAAGAAACTTGGAAAAAAGGAGCTTGGAGTAGAGCATATCATTCTTTTTCTGTTTTTTACCTTCTTTTCTTTTATTCTGCTAGTTAAGGAAGATTCAATCAAAATTAAGGTCAGTTTCATTATTAAAAGAATTCACGTCTTAAAACTTTTAAGAATTTGGTCAAATTGAACAGATTGTGACTTGTTAATGTGAAAATTCAAAGCCACCATTTCTTGAAGATTATATCTTGTAAATAGTATAGAAAATGGCTATTTATTAGTTTATTTACCTCTTTGCTTAACATTATGTTTTGACAGCTGAAAGGCAAGTCAAAAATGACACAAGAGCTTAAGCCTTGAGGACCATTTTGTAATTGATGATGCACTGGCCTTGTCCTCACTGTGTCAAAGCATGGAAGAGGTCATTTCTGACGAAAAGACTTGGGGAAGTCGCCAAGTCCTCATTGGAACCGACCCTGTGAGATCCTTGGCAATGGAGGGTTATGGGGAGCATGTAGTTCTTTCATTTTCATACTTGGCAAGGAAGGATCACAGGGTTGTAATACTATTTTTTAATTTATTTCTTTTGTTTTGCCAGTGAATGAAGATTATATTGAAATTGATGACGGCTTCTTTGGAAGGATTTAAAGGATTTATGTTGGGTATAGATACTCCAAAAGCTATCCTCTGGTGAAATTCTAAATCATTTTTCTAGCTGGATGGAGAATCTGCAAATGCTAGGGAGCTTTCAATAAAGGAGACTTTTTAGGTGGCTCACATTTGAAATTCTAGTGAAGAAGCAAGACATTTTTAAATGCTAGTCTTTGAACTCTCTTTGTTAAAAATTTTGTTTAGAGATTCTTTTAAGAAATAGGCCCTTAGAAGCAGTACAAAAAGAGGACCTACAGTCTCAAACTAAAGAGATATAGCATGTGAAACCTAGCAAGCAGTAGAAGTATGAAAACTATGTTACTTAATAGTATCCGATAGGCAGGGGCAGACCCAGGTAGACACTCTGGGGCTGAAGCCCCCATGAGACCTAAATAATGGATTCTGAGAATTAAAGGATTTTTTTTTTTTACATTTGCCCCATTTGTCAAACTTCTTTTTCTGTTGAGCCCACTAAGGAAAATTACCTAGGTCTGCCTCTGCCCATAGGCGTACAAGATTGGTCTCAACCCGAGGAGGCCACACTTATGAACCCTGCTTCCTCTCCCAGTACCCCCTCCCTTTAAATTATAATCCTTTCTGCGGCCTGCGTTTCAGGAACTTGGGTCAATATCTTCCCTTTCAACTGCATATATATGATTGCCCAAAAGACAGTATTACAAATTCTTGGACGAGGGAAATGCAACTGGGCCAGTTCAGTTCATTAGCCTTGGATGTTCTCCTACAGAGTTGGAGAGTTGTTGGTGGTGGTCATTAGTTTTTATGGCAGATTACCATTTTACCTTTTATGACATGGAACCGCTGACCTCACCTCACAAATGTTGTGGGGTTGATGGTAAACCCCACATACATGGCACCTCTCATAAACACCACATATATGTTAACGCGTTCAGGGAGGCTTTTATGCGCGAACCGCTGAAAGAATACTAGACTTCCCAAGCCACTGAAATATTAAAGGATGGTAGAATACCCGATTATTGCACAGTGTCCTTGAGCATTAGGCTGTTCCCCCTCAATAATAATCAGGGTGAAAATCCTCTAGCACTGATATTTTAAGAACCTCATAGTACAATACAGTTTAAAAAAAGTTCAGGTTCTCTGTCATTGTAGCCATTTCTAGAAGGGATTTTTTTTTGAAAAATCCCCTATTAATAATTTTTATAACATGTGTATAAATATTTATAAAATAATTTAAAAAGAAAGTCTCCCAAGTGACTATGTAGGTTTTTTTTTTTTAGTTGAACTAGTTAAGCTGGACTCTCTAGTTATCCAACCTTTTAGAAATTTCAAGGATAAGAAAGTAGGAAAAACTTCAAAGATTCAGCCACATTTTAAACTTAGTTCATGGCTTGGGTCAGGTGGGGCCCTGCCCAGCTTAGAAACACATGCACATCTGATGCAAAGCAAACACAAGCAGTAAGTGCCTAGCTTAATTTGGCCCACCTAAAATACGTTAGGCCCAAGCTTGCCCATTTAGTCAATTCAGCCCAGCCAGTCCTTGATCACTCCCATGTTAAGATGCTAGTTTGGTCCCTCATCCTCCCCACTCTAGCGGCAGCAAATCCTAACCTGACACGCTGATCCAACGGAACCTGATCATTTCAGTTCAATTGAAATTTCTGACCTACTTAATACATAGGTTGGCAATCAATTAAATCCACTTGCTACTCAACCCACAAGCCCAAACCAACCTAACAAATTGCTCTATGACGCCCCTGCCCAAATCTTGAGCTGTCAATTAATGAGTTGTCTTAACATTTTCAACCTGATTAACTAGTCTACTTTGGTCAAAATACAAATACGGCATATTACCTGAACTGACTTGTTGGCTCCTCTAATTGACAGCTCTACGCCCATACAGAAGTGGGCCAATCGGAACACCATAGGAAAGGAAAAGGCAGGGCTGTCCATAGGAATCTGATAGATCAACAAGCCCATATCTCGTAGATGGAGAATGTGTGAAATTTCACTCTTCACCTGATAAATAGATACTTGTTGGCTTCCTAATGACTGATAATCAGCATGCGATGAACCTTTAAAATATCCACCTACTGTTGTCATTTACGGCGATCTAGATTCATCACCAAGCCATCAAACGTTTGCCCTCTTTAGTGCATCGCTGATGATCAATTCATTGGATAACCTTACTTAACACCAAAATCACACCAGTTTTGCTTTTTGTCATGACTAATAACATGTATCAGCATTAAAGGTTATTAGAGTTACAGATAACAGGTCAAATTTGTTCTAATGCTCCAAATGTCATAACTTCATAATCAAATTGCATATGCTTTCACATATAAACAAAGCCAAGCACAGAGGTAGAGTGTATGAACCATAGGCAGACTAATCAATTTACACAAGATGGTGCAGCACCTAAAGGCTCCAAAGAAGCTTTTCTACTCCAAACATCAAACTGGAACAACAATCAAGCATTCACAGTCTACGCTAACAACATCTATCAACTATGAAATAAAACTGAACTCCCTGGACACTATGACAAAACAAACTTAATTTTAAAATTCTAGCAGGTTTTTCAACACAAGATGCAGTTGCTTCTGTAGCGATGCAAAGTTGATCTTTTATTTCAGCTATTGATCCATAGATCTTGGGATCCATTGTCACCCATCTTTTTGGCTCATGTTTGATTTCTTCAGTAAATGAATAAATCATTGAAGAACCCTCACATGTCTCTCTTCTGCTTGGACTGTGATCATGCTTGTCTCTGCTTTTGTGTACCTTTCAGATTATGAGACATTTTCTCTTGGGTTTCGTCTGCAAGCTGCAGTGAGACAAGCGTCTTTTCTATTTCTTCTAGCGACCTTTCTCGTCCTTCTGCATGCCAGTGAGAGTAATTAGGAAAGAAATTGATAATTGTAACACTCCAATAATTGAGTAGTTATAGGTGCAAATACACAGAGTAGCACCACCCTTTAGTAAGGTTTTATCATGCCTACCTAACTTAGACAGGAATTCTCCATGTAATCTGGTGGTAGCAGCTCCATCATTTTCTCTTCCCTGCAGCAAAGAACCTTCTGAAATCAGGTGACAGTAATAAGAATCATCAGATTTCTGTGGGCACATAACATGATTCCCGATTGAGAGTTCATTTGGAACAATCTTAGAACTGGTTTAAATATGGGGAAGCAAAATAGTCATCCAACTACAGTTTTAGATTGAATGGGGCTTTCCAGCATTTCCCTGCCCAAATTACTAGTGCTGATTGCCAATGAAAGTATGGAATGAAATGTAGGAAAGGTAGCATTACGTCATGTGTTATCCTGCCATAATGCAAGCAGAAATGGCAACTAGACATTTCATGGCCAATTCCAAGTCAACTAGGCCGAGTCTACTCAGATTCAATTAATAGCAACTCAAGTCATTTTCTGAATTGCATATCTGATCAATTCCTTTCACTTTATGGATTTTTCCAAAGATCTTTATTTGAAGAGGGAGGTTTGAAAGGTTTTGAACAAGGTTTTAGGGTGAGTTTTGAAGATCAAGACTGACTTTCTTTTCAAAATCTCATGCTGGGACAAAAATGATGAACCTCGAGTCCAAATATATGGCCAATCATGACAACAGAAATTCAACAAAAGCAATTAATATATTCCATAATAATAGAAATTTATTCTTCATTTTGATTTTTAAATGTATTATTCACCTTTTCAGTAATTCTTAGGATCTGAGTGCGACTTGATCCCACTCGACTGAGTTCCATGTAACTTGGCATTGTCTACTCTACTTGAGGGTCATGGAGTCGCACCCAAATTCCAAGTTTTTAAACCTTGAGTTATTCCAATTTAAATTAGTTGCAATATCAGATAAAACCAATAACACAGTTAATAATCCTTGACGAGTGAATCGACCTAGATGGCTTCCTTACCACAGTTATCGCTACTTTGCACCCATGCCCTTCTGCATCTCCACAGAATTCTCTCTTCTTTGATGTTGATTGCTTGTGACTTTCCTTTTCTAAACAAGTTCTTCTCGAACCCATGCCCTGTGGCTTTGATGCAACTCTACAGGCAGTTTTCAAGGAGCCAGACTGGTGGACCCACATCTTGATTCCATTTCCACAAGCAACATTAGGTCCATACTGGCTTGATTTTCCATTTCCATTTCAATTAACTAGTATTGTTTCAGAAACTGGTTTCTGTAAAAATTGTGGTTCTTCAATTAGAACCTCTTTGGCAGATTTAATTGCCACTGCCTCAGCCGGAGTTGGATTAACACTAGGTCCTTTATTGACCTTAGCTTTTGAAGCATTCTAGACTAATTGCCAAAAATCAGGATCATCTGGAGGGGTAATGGGAGATTTTCCCCTACCTCTGCCTCTTCCTCGGCCCGAGGATTGAGAGGTCATTGACCCTACAAAAATTCACGAGCAAGAAAGTCAAGAAGACATACAATGGATGACTGATCCATGGGAAATTATGCGCAAATATCTGGATACCTAAAGTTTTGCTGCTCCCAATGGAAAATATAAATATATTTACAAAGCAATGCTTCAAGAAACAGGATCTGTGGAAAGTACCCACAATCTTCATAATACAAAGAAGAAAGAAAGCACTATTTGCTATAGTAAATGTCTAATCAAACGGATCATTAGTCTTAATGAATGGGGATTTGACTTGAATAAATCCTGTCGACTAAATACAGGACAATCCTACAATTACTGGGATTATAGTATTCAAATGGAAGAATACCTTCTACTACCAAAATCCCCAGCATAAACACTCATGGTTTATCTGCCTATGCCCTGAGTTAACTAAATTTGGTTTTCCTAATTGGTTTTTTGAATGGTGGGCAAAATTTGGCCCTTCAATTCATATCCTTCCAGAACCCATTAAAAATTATTTCCACAATGGCAACAGAATCATCCTCAATTAAGAGGAACATCCAAATATCCTATAGGATTTCCATCCTCACTATTTTTTACCCAATTTGGTATCCCATGGATATGGAAATGAGATCTGCTTACTTCATTTAATACAGACAATGTTCCAATCTTACAAAGAACATTTTGGTATCGATGGTGGAATAAATTGTCTGATCTTAAAGAAAAAGTTCGAGAAATTCAAAAAACCATATCCCAATTTGTTCAACCAATTCTGCCTATCTTTGGAAGTTCTTCTTCTACTTCCTCCAATCCTTTTGACTCAATCAAAACCCAACTCAGATCCCAATATCCTTACATTTCGGATCAAGAACTTGTAATAAAAAGCATGGAGCTAATGAAAGCTTCCTTCCTACAATCATTCTCTCTTCCAAAGGATGATGAATTAATGACATCAACTCACTGTGATGATAATAATGCATTCACCTGTTTAGCTGGTGAATCGCAAGACCCCAATGAAGAGGTCACTATTGAAGATTTCTGGGATTCTCTCACCTATGTGATGGCAGAGAAGTTCTCCAAAAAAGATTAGTGGCGGGGACCCTCTACTTTTGACAAACGCAAAAGCATCCAGGAACCACTGTTCCAATAATTATAACAGTGCAACAATAATCGCACAAACAAACAACAACAACCGACAGTTGTCAGCATCCTCAACTGCAGCCAATGCTAGCGGATCTTATCTGCCAGCGCACTCTTCCAGCGCCTTCTCTAGATTTAATGTAATCCACAAACTCCATTAATGTTTAGGCCCGCATTCTTTATAAAAGGGCATGACCTCACCCTTGTTGAGGCAAAACTTCCTTTGAAAGTCTTTCCTTCCCTCTCTCTTGTAAAGCTTTTCTCTCCAACCTCTCTTCCATCTTCTCTTTGTAACATAGTTGCGAGTTGTAAAAAGGTTCTAATCCTTGAATAAAACAAGTGTGTTTTATATTATTTTTGCTTATGTTACTTTTGTCGTTATGGAAATATCTGACCCAACCCATTTCCTATTTTTCAATGGACCTATCAGAGTCAAATTTGATTTTGAAATATCTTGTTTTTTGCCTGCATATTTACAGTCTTGTATCCAGCATAGGGAAAATTTGGATTAAAATATTGGTGATAAGCCTTCAATGATGATGATGACGACGACGACGATGAACACTGGTGATAAGATTCCAGCTCTTGAAGCACCTAGAGATTAACTAACATTGCAAATTAGAATTTATAAAACACTTTTGAATGGGTATTAATATGTTGTCCTAATAAACAAATAGCATCCACTACAAAGTTAACATCATGATATGTGCAATACCCTGATCCCTCCCCATCAGATAATCTCAGAAAAAGAAAATATACAAGTGCGACTACTGATCAAACTTGTATGCATGTGAAAAAGATCTGATCAGGCACGCATTTGACAGCCAAGGTATCTTCCATAATACGCAGAACTAGGGCAACACTTAAACCTCACTCCTTCCTTTAGCCCAACACAGGCACAAAAAATAATAATAATAATAATAATAATAATAATAAACAAAAAAGTCCCTCCCTCCGCTCCTGTCTTCTATTAATTATGACTGACTTACACCCCAATGATGCAGCAGCAAATGTTTAGATTGCATGGCCACTCAAACACTTGATTAAAAACTGTATATGCTTTGTAACTTTGTTAGGACTTGGGAGTTCAAAGCTTACAAAGCTCCTTACCAGTGATGCTTCCACCTCAGAATCTGCATCACTGCTTGTTAGATAGTTCGCAGATGATTCATCGTTCTCAGCAATAGAGATTGCACAGATAATGGCATAATCCACATCAGTGAGTTCACCAGTACAATCATAATAATCCACAGCACTAGTGTGTGTACCAAGACGCAACCTAGAATCAGAATATTGATCATTAAAATCCCATATATAGTTATCGAACTCCGCTTGCCATCCTGTCTCGAAGTTATCACTATGAAGATAAGACAAATCCCCTAATCCAACGGTGAGGAACATTCCGGTTGGTCAGGATTCTTAGAAGATTGCACCATTGTTTCCACCTGAAATGAAGTAAAGGAAGTTAAAAAGGGCATGGAATAAAGTTTCATAAAACATTATACCTTCTATTTTGTTAGGAGACCAGAAATTTGTGGGGGAGTAATTCTACTAAAGATATGAATGTAACTCTGTAGTATGAACATCCAAGGCCCAAAATTTGGTGTTTCAGACTGCTGGTCTGAAGGGCCTCATTATGAAAAGACACTCCAAAATCAGCTCAATCAAATATTCTGTCTGGAACAATCTTTTTTATGGGGAAAAAACAGAAGCAATACACATTTAATCCCAAATAATGAATTCTGGGCTGTCAAAATCATCTATCTGGCTTAAGTTAGAAACAAGTCTGGATATAGTTTCAGGCCAAGGCTACTTGAAATTTAGGAAATCCAATGCCAAAGCTGGACCTACCGACAGCGATACTAATATGGTGTCCTTTTGTTTGGTGGAGTGGGGGGTGGGGTTTGCACATGTAGTGGTAGCCATCACAACTGCTCACTGCATGGAGTTCGCATGTACGAACTTAGAGGCCAATTACATCAAGCACATTCCCAGGTCAAGAACCACATAAGTTGATGATGGAAGATTAAAATAATTAGGGCGAAATCTTATTATGTAAGCAAGGTGGCGTTGGGTGGGGTACATTACTCTTGTACGTCACATTTTACTACTCTTTTTGTAATCTCATTTTTCTTTAATAAAAGTCTTTGTTACTGTCTCAGAAAAACAAAAAGGGTGAAATCATCAGAAATTTTTATATATCTGCCCACCTCAGTTGATTCATCCTCATAACCATATACACCAGCAGGAATATGGTTAGCACAGTGCCCCTCTCCTGGTAACGTTGGATACACAGGTCCATCTGTCTCGTCAGCTGCTAACCTTTCTGCTTGCACATAGGAAGACTCCAGAATACCTTGATTTAATGGGGTCTCAAACTGCTCAACATCATCCTCCACTCGTGTATTATCAGCCAAGGGCATGTTTGTTGTAGGAGCGATGTCAGTCCTCTCCACATCATTGAAGTTTGAATTTGCATTTCCATCATGCTTTTTTTTCAGACGAATTACAACAAAGGCACCCTAAACCAGGTGGATAAAAGAATAAAATGTGTGAACTCTAAAGCCACAATTGGATTTACTACAGCAAGGATCATGGCAGATAAGATAATCCTGAAATTCAGTTCGTTTCGCAATTCAACAGATTATATTGTGTTTTATCTTCACTGCTACAAAGACAAACGTAGATGAAACTGCCCTGAGGAAATTAAAGCCATTTACAGCCACACCCTATAAGCATAAATCTAACACCTCTCATGCCATGGCCGGGCAACCCTGCGAAGTAGCAAACAAAAAGTAAATATAATACTAAACCCCCCACCACCCCCCCACCACCCCCGCGCTGTTTTTTTTACGCCATTAAAATGGACTGTAGTGTTCGATCGATGGGTCAATTTCTGTAGAGGGATAACTATTGGCCCCTACCCATATTTTGTACATAGGTAGGCCCCCACCAGAGGAATAGATCCTCAATCCCACCCCCAAGTGGGGGCCCTAGGTGGCCCACAGCATATATGTTAGAAGTCATCTAGTGCACACCTTTCTTTGGGTCTTATGGTGCACGCCTCCTAGTGAACCCCCACCGGCATAGCTAAGCACAAAAGAGGACTAAGGAAGAAAATCACCGTCTTTAACCTAATATCAACACCTTGACTCCAAAGGAAGAGATAGGGAAACCCTAAAAGAAATTATAAATTCATATTATTCCTTAAATAGAAGAATTAAATCACTTTTATAGAGCCCCAAAATTCTAAATAACCCAAAATAGCTAACATACTAAAAATAGCAAAAAATAAAAAAAATTACATCAAAGCCCATTGACCAATAGTAAATAACATTCTAAGACCGTCCACAGAGGCTCAAACTAAAAAGGACTAAAAAAAACAGCAAAAAAAAAAACAACAACAAATAAACAAAATGAAAATTACTATAAATAGTACATTTTGCATGAAAGTTCCATTTGGACCTTCAAAATGACTCACTTTGCCCTCCAACGACTCCACCAAATCAGCCGTAACATTTGTTTTGACCTTCGGTGGTTGTCCAGGGCATTAAGCTTGCCCATAGCTTCAAAACTCATGATTATGGGCCTCGTGATGATACCCAGATGAAAAGTTATGGCCATCTAAAGTCGACAGCTATGGATTTAACCTTCCAACTTAACTTCTTACAATCTTCTTGTTCTAGAAATTCTTCTACAACTTGTTCTAGATCACCCACCTAATTACCAATCCGAATGGACCAACCCC